>CM072877.1:5532500-7932500 GCA_036937835.1 Pampus argenteus
TTCCAGCTGGTTGGAATCAACATGAATGTTTCCTTCATCACAGGATGAACGCATCACTCACACAGGACTGTCTTACTTTATGTCTCTGATAAACTAAAGAAGTACTGCCAAAACTGATGTGTTCTTAAACACTGTAAGATATAGAGCTTGTTAGAACAAAAATGTCATTAGCATTAGCAGACGCAGCTATTGCTGGGAGCTGGTGTCACACTAGCATTTAAAACTGCAAGTGTTTGTGGGTATTGTTGGTTAAGTCCATTAAAAAGGCCGGGATCTGCAAGTCCACATAGTAATAAGATATATCAGAATTTGGATACACACACAACAGTTTGAAGTAGGATGAATTCATTGCTGGTTTGGCTCCAAACATGAGATTTGTAAAAACTATATAGTAAATTGCCAGTTTTATCCTTTAATAATGTAGGTGTGCAGTTTGTGTCAACGATTACTGCATCCTACACGGGTTGCTGGTTTAAAGTGCTGGCACCTTGTAATTCAAATTCAAGCACATTGCTATGATTATTTGTTTTAAAATATGTGTTGGGGGAAAAAACGCATTTGAAAGATACTCGAGCCTCAGAAAAAATCATCTGCAAGCTTGTCTTAAGCTGTTGAAAGCGTCGTCATCACTCCGAGCCTCATATCCATGTAAATTCACACAAGTCGCCGTCTCTCCTCTGTCTACCAGTTAATGAGACCTGTCGATTCAAGATACGACCCTCGAGAGCGACGACAAAACGCACAAAGCAGAAAAGAACAAGAGACACAAAGCTTGTTTGTCCTGCAGAGGGTCCATGCTAATCAACCACTTGTACCTTTTTTCAAAGACAAAAGTCTGATATTAGCATTTCTGTTATGAGATATCATTTGGTTTGTTTTTGTCTTTTTGTCCTCGTCCCTGTATCTATTATATCCGAACACCACAAGTGGATACGATGAGAGACTCCTCGCGTGTGTAAAAGATGTTTTGTCTGGCGTGGGGGCATCCTATGTAGAGTGGTTTCTTTCTTCAACATATAAAAGGAGAGGAGGTGTTGGCTCTGATCCATACACGGATATCCTTCCATTTTCTGCTCACGCTTCTCACAGAAGAAGTGATGTCACTAAACTAAATCAAACTAAAGTCTCCTATCCATTTTTTATTTCCACCTGTTTCTTTGTCTCTTCTCTTCTCTGTCTCAGACTCATATCTACCTGTTCTCTGAATCCTGACATGGATCCTTGCTATCTAGTGTTCCACTGATATATCCTCTCCTGATCATGTCTTTTTGTTTCTTCCTTCCAAGCTGCCAGTTCAGCTGTCTGGTCCAGAAATGGCGGACAAGGAGCGTCATCACCAAACTATGAAGCCCCGCTGCACTCACTGGTATGCACACCCAAACAAACGTGTACATGATTTCTCTGATTAATCCATCTATAGCATAAACTACAGTGTGTGTGTGTGTGTGTGTGTGTGTGTCCATGTGAATGAAGGAGCATGTCACCTGGTGTATAATGTTGAGTCAGGGCTGCTTTAGGTTGCTGACGTTGATATAAAAGGAACCTTCAGAAGGTTTCTCATCTCTTTTTTTCTGTGTCTTTGCATTCTGCAGCAGAGTCGTATTGAGGACCGTCTGGAGCGTTTGGACGATGCCATCCACGTACTGCGGAGCCACGCAGTGGGGCCGTCGACGGGTATGAGCAGCGGCCACGGTGACATGCACAGCCTCATCGGGGCCGCACATACGCACAACGGCGCCATGGGCGCGCTGAGCAGCGGTTACGGGACGGGACTGCTGTCGGCCAACCGGCACCCCCTCATGGTAGGACCTGAGAATGCGTTTTTATTTTTTATTTTTTTTAATACCGTGGTGATGAGTGCAAGGGTGATGTCATGGAGGAGAGGAAAACTAGCAGAGGAGCTAGAATTTAAAACAATGAAGTAAGACAGTTGTAATGTTTTCCATATTTAAGACTTGTGTCTTGTTTTTGTCAAGTTGAAACAATAAACATGAAGAAGCAAACAGCTGTGTGACATAAGGCGATGTAGGAGGGTGAGTGAGAGAGAAAAGAAAGAAAGAAAGAAAGAAAGAAAGAAAGAAAGAAAGAAAGAAAGGAAGAAAGGAAGGAAGAAAGAAAGCATTATAAAAAGCAGTCAGTATAAACACATTCAGATGCCTGAACATGTTCAGTCAGACCTGCTTTGTTTATTTGTGTTGTGCTTTTGTGCATATTCACATGTAGATACACACACTGCACACACACACACACACACTCGCAGCAGATGTTGATGCAAACACACACTCACATGAATGAAATATTGCTGTTCATGTCCTGTAGTTTTATCAGTTCTGTCAGTAATGATGACATTGTACTTGCACATTAATAGCTGAGATTAGACAACATGGCAACCTCAATAAAACGAAGTGAAGGAACACGTGCGGTCAGACGTTCGGACAGGTTGGAAACAAACGTATGACGCAAACTGTCTGTCTGTTGTAAGGATCGGTCCAGTTACCTGTCTGACCTCTTTTCAGCGACGTCACCATTTTCCCAGATCTCAGCCGCTAACGGGGTCTGTGCAACGTTACCACTGCCAGCACTGATGGGCTACAGCTTTATGTTGTGGCTGTAATGAACACTGCAGGGACATTATAGCAGCACTTTACACTGTCCTCACTACAGTAGTTCAGGAGCTCTGTGACTCTCCCTGTGCTCTTTGTTAAAGTATTTACTTTGAAGTGTTGTTTTCTAAATGGAGACCACCTGTGGTAGAAGGAGTGTGTGTGTGTGTGTGTGTGTGTGTGTGTGTGTGTGTGTGTGTGTTGGCCGGCTCCCACAGAGATTATCCTCTTCTCACGCATATCTGTCCAGCTGTCTCTCTCTCTCTCCCTCTCTCTCTCTCTCTCTCTCTCTCTCGCTCACTGGATCTCAATATTGCATCATTGTCCAGGATAAACACACACACACATTTTCTCCTCAGAATTTGTGTATCTCCCAGCTTACGTGTGTTTTGTCTTCATTACATCTTCCCACTTATTGCACTGATCAATATGTTTTATATTAACAACCAATCAAATGACTCTGAAATATGCAAAGTGTTACTCAACTTATGATCTAGAGAATGATCACTGCATCCCCACAGAGCTTTTTAACCTTTTTCCTTCAGCTATAAACTGAAGATACACAGAAACTATGGTCAGCTGTGTGTGATGTTGTGGAGGTCCGACCCCCACGATCAATCACGATCAATCACGATCAATCATGATCAATGCAGCTTTCATGTAAGTAATGAAAATGAAGAAAGAAAAGTCCCACATTTGGTTTGATTAGGTTAACTTGAGATATCTGAAGACATTTCTGGAGTAAACACACATTTGGTTTAATGAATGACACATTTAAAAGAAGTTGAAAGGAGAGAACAGTATGTTTGGATTCATGAGGTAATTTAAAGTTTGCGGTAAAGAAAACACATAAAACGTAAGAGAAATATTTGCAAACTACTTTTCAGCTTCATTTGGGTGTTGTTTTAAGCACTTTTCTGGTCTTTGGCCATGAGACACATTTGGCATTTTGCTTCATGAAGTGAAGGTTTAGCCCAACAAAACATTAAAAGTTTTGTCAAGAAAAATGTTTTTATGAACTACTTTTCAGTTTAGTCTTGAAATGATTCCAAATATACTGTATTTCTGACATTTTTATTTATTAAACCACTGGAAGAAGAGAGAACACTTTATTTATGGACTCTCCACACACGCACGCACGCACACACACACACACACACGCACACACACACACACACACACACACACACAGAAAGAAGTTAATAAATCGCTCCTTGTGTTGTTGTCCTTAGGATCTGTGTGTGTGTGTGTGTGTGTGTTTATTCAGGCTCTGAATTTTGGGCTGATAGAAAAACAGGCTCATTAAGCCTAAGAACACAGCAGCTCTATAACCACACACACACACAAAACACAGACACATACACACACACACAAACACATGCACTTCCTTATAACTCTCATGCATGGGTGCATGTGATGGTTAACATCACATTGTGGGGACACACAACCATAGAGCAGTGAAATCAGAGGAGCCTTTTTTTAAATGATCTCAATATTGTTAGAACATAGAACACAACATAGAAACACAGGAGCTTCCTGGATAATATAACCATACTCCTGGATAAACCATACTATATATATATATACATACATACATACATACACACACACACACACACACACACACACAACAGGACCAGAATCCTTACTGCTAGTAATGGGAAGCTCCACATTAGAGGTCGCTAAGATCCGGCAGTGGAAGTGTGTTTGTGTGTGTGTGTGTAGTATGTATGTTCTTTGTACTTTACTTATGCACGCACACACACACACACGGTGCAGTAACAACAGGAAATCCGAACAAAAAGAAAAGGAAGAGACTCAATAGAAACACTGAAAAAACAAACAAGTGGACAACATAAATAATACAGTGAGAGGAAGTAAATGGAGCCATTGTGTTAGTGCTGAGGCCTTTACTGTTTCTCATGCACACATTCATTCTCCCTCTCCTTCTACTTGCACATGTCTCTCTCCCTTATTCCTCCCTCCTTATTTCCATTGACTTCCTTGCAGATGTGGATACTCCTTCTTTTAAGCTCTGTGGAACACACACACACACATTTTCTCAATTATTGACACACATTTTATTACACATTTACTTTATTACATATTTTCTGTCACTTTTGTTTTTATCTCCCTGTCTAGATTTACTTATTTCTCCCCCCTCCCTCCCTCTCTCTCTCTCACTCTCTGTCTCCCTCTCTCTCTCTCTCACACACACACACACACACACACACACACACACACACACACACACACACACACACAGCTGTATGTAGTTTAGCAGTTTTAGGCAGAGACGCCTGCAGGCTGAGGTCATAACTTTGGGAAAACAGGTGGTAGACTGATGTGGGAGAGAAAGAAAGAAAGAGAGAGAGTGAGAGAGAGACCTACACATAGACATGAATGCACCGTGCATACACTCAAACCCATAAACACATTGGACACATATATTCCAGCTTTTTCTTGTTTTTGTCTTAGATTTTTACTTTCAGTCATTAAATGTATCACTATCACAAAATTGCAAACAATATAGAAAACAAGAAACGAGACTCCCACATTACATGTACCTCTTTAACAGAGATTAAAGTGAATGTAGAGATTTTCCACCAGCATGCCTGGATCAGACTACACAATATGTTTTTTGAGATGCTCACTGTGTCAGATTAGGTGACCATAGAGTCATGTGACATTTAACAAAATGCAGTCTGATTAAAAATTAAAAAGTTGAACTTTTAAAAGTTGAAGAAAAAAAAAACACAGACTTCCAGACTCTCGTTGAAGGCCCTTGAACGTGTTTTCTGTTCTGTCTGCTTCTGGTGATGTGTTTAAGTCGCAAGAAACACTGTGTTTGGCTGAATTATTTTTACTGCATCGCAGCTCAGTTTTGCAGGGTGACTCTGAAACGAGGGGAAAGGTTAAGGCAGAGAAATGTTTCTCTCTCTGCGCTAAGCAGAGTGAAATGGATCATAATCTGCATCACTTTGCTGTGAAACACACTAATGCCTTTTTATACTCTGCCTTTGGTCTCTTCTCTCACAGGCTGAATTCACTTTGTAAGCTGATCTAAATCTACTGTCGACCGTTTAACTTCAGTTAAACATTTAACAAAACATGTAAACAAAAATAATACATTTTATTTTATTTTATTTTTTTAAATTGTAATGTGTCCAAAACATTTGTGTATTTTATAGTTTGAGTGAAGACAAATCTTAAGGCATGCAATAATAATTTATATAATAATCCCTGCAACCATGTTCCAAAATCTTGTTGAAAGCCTTCTCAGAAGAGTGGAGGTTGTGATAGAAACAGATTAACGTCATGAGTTTTGCAATGACATGTTCACATGTCACATCTGGCTGTAATGTACAGGCGTCCACATACTTCTGGCCGCTACGTAGCATAATAATTGGTAGGAACAGGTGGGAAACAAACAGCATTTCATTTCCTTGTTATGCAGCGCGGTAGGTTCAGTCAATTTATTCACGTTTTGTGTTCTAATTAGATTTCTATGTTAATTTATGCAGTGATGTAATGTTAAACAAAAATATGTGTAACCTCTGACCTTCAACAGGTGATCATCGCAAAGTAAACAACTGCAAATACCAAGAAAAACAACAACAACAAACAGAGCTTTCAGAAAACCATTCATTTTTTTATCTGAAAAATTCTCCACAATGTTAACATTCATTTGATGATCGTGGGCCGCTGTGTTTCTCCTCAACACAACATGTTTCTGAAGTAATACATCACAACATTATAATAAGATAATATAGTGGTTCCCTTCACTCCTCGTATTCAAACGCTGCGTGATATGAATTTTCATGAGAAAAAGAGGTTGTGATCGTTGGACATTTGTGCGCTGCCTCCGTGTTTATGAAGATAATTAGATTAATATACTTTAATGACCTTGGTAAATTGTTAATACAACATGAGTTTGAGTCTCAGATTGTATTATAATATTGCATATTTGTATGGAGGACCAACTGTGACAAAAAGTAGAAAATACACGTTACCTAAGAAATAAAATTAACATTTTTAATATTTTTTTTTTTTTTCAAATTTTCAAAGCAACAAATGCAACATTTTTCATTCAGATCAGCCAGATGGACTCGGCTCAGAAAATTCCCGTTATAACATCATATTTCCCACTGCCTCCTTCTTTCCTACCTTCCATTTTCCTCTGTTTAAATATATATATATTTTTTTCATTTTACACAACAGAGGAGTCTGTCCTTCACAGAAAAAAAAAAGAAATACATACGTATCACACCACTGGAAAATGTTGTCATACTTTTCCTCCCATGACGGTCCCCAACGTCAACAGTGAGCTCTGTGTGTGTGTGTGTGTGTGTGTGTGTGTGTGTGTGTGTGTGTGTGTGTGTGTGTGTGTGTGTGTGTGTGTGTGTGTGTGTGTGTGTGTGTGTGTGTGTATGTTGACGTTGCTACAGCAGGTGCTTTCTGTCAAGTGTTCAGTTTGCACAGAGGAAAGACTGTACACTGTGTGTGTGTGTGTGTGGATGTGTGCAGACCAGCGTATAGTTATACATATAGCACAGTTTTGGATAGTCAGTGTAGAGTGTGTCACATCTTCAGAAATGCGTTGTATTCACCGAATAAAACAAAAATGAGACGTCTTCTGTCTTTCTTTAGTGTTTTAGTACAAGTATAGGATCCATAATTATCATGTAATTCTCATATTTACAAGAAAATATCCTCTTTTCTATATATTTTTTCGGTGAATCCGATCCATTTCTGTATTTTTTTCTTTGTCTTTCTTTTAGTTTTCTTTGATACGATTTCCTTAGAGCAGAATTAGGAGCAACTTATTGTCTCGTTAAAATAATGAAAGTGATTAGTAACTGTTCCACTGACTGGGAAGAAGAACTATAACATTAATACAGTTTGCTGTCTTATAATCCAGACTAAGACATCAACAAACAACTACTGGACAGATTTTTCATTTCTTTTAATTTGTTGTGAATAATTGATCGTGACATTTCCTAATCACATTCCTGCTCCCCTGAGGATGAATCCTTTAGCTTTTATTGATCCTTTGACCTGTCCTCTCACACCACCTTCAGGGCTAACGTTACATTAAAAGCTTCTGATCAGCGAACACATATGATATGACACATCTACAGTTTTAAAATTCAGCTGTGTGGTGTGTTTGGGTCTGGTGAGATTTCAACCTGCACCTCCTGCTTCATCTCATCTCCTGCTCGTAGTGTCTTTTTGCGAAGGTGTCTTCTTTTTTTTTTTTTTTTTTGGTGGTGTGAGAGTGAGCCGGGCTGCAACAATAACTGAAAACGACAAATGGAAATTGCAGGAATCCAACTAATACAGGGTGAAATATTACAATTTACAATTCGAGTTAGCAAAACAGTTTATTTTTCTCCTTTCAGACGTGCTGCTGCACCAGCAGAGACAGACTTGTCCCTACTGTTTATAACTGCATGTCAAATCTGTCTCTGTGTGTGTGTGTGTGTGTGTGTGTGTGTGTGTGTGTTACAGAGAGAGAAACTGTGAAAGACCTTGTGTGTGTCATCTCTTGACCCAGAAATCCACGTCTTTCTCTTCTTCTTCTTCCTGTGTAATCAGCATACTCTCTCACTCCCTCACACACACACACACACACACACACACACACACACTTCCCACTGATCAACAACATTGTAGTTACCTCCTCCTCTTTCTCTCACTCTGTCTCTCTATTTAATTTGCTTTACCACAAATAATTCTCAGCATTTTCCAAATAACGCATTTGTATTTACATCGATTTCCTTCAAAACCAGCCAATGCTTTCAGTTTATTTACACAGATGTGAAACTCCTCACACAGTCTTTACATTATCACTCACAGTGGTGCATTCAGAAAGCTCCAACATCCAAAACGTATGTGCTGGTTGCTGAAAAATATTCATGAGCTGCATGTTGATTGTATGTTGACAGACACAAAGCAGCTCACAGGATGTTGTGAAAAGAATCATGTGAATTTAGTCTTTCAGCATCCAGCTGTCAGATTTTGGAGGGTCCTTGAAAGCACCAATAAGGAGAGTTTTCAAAACATTTATTTGATTTTGTCATGTAGTTGTGACGTGATAATTCAGTTAAGAGCAGTGAGTGTTTTATATAACTCTCCCTGTTGGTGCATTCAAGGGCACTCTGAGTTTTGAGAGTTGGCTGCTGAACGGCAACTTTTTTTTTTTTTCTTTTTTTTTAAAGAAAAAACAACATCTCTTTATACTTTTCACAGCATCCATGTGTGTGTGTGTGTGTGTGTGTGTGTCTTGTTTGTTGTCTGGATTTGATTCAGCTCAAATGGATGTGATGCCCTCCAGCAGCTAAATCTCAAATGTTATCCTTGAATTCAATTCAACAAAAATGTGAACAAACCAAAATAAAGTGCCAGGATTTTGACAAAATTATCTTCACTCAGTGTTAACTTACCTGCTGTTTAGCAGAGCTTTCAACTGCGTTTCACGGCCTTCCTCAGAGGATCGAGCTGCTCCCTGAGTAACGTAAAAAGATTTAAGATTTTGTTTTGTCAAACTGCTGTTTCCAAGATCAAGAATGAAGTTTATCTGCCATCCAGTCAGATGTCTTGAACCTGATGGACGTTGGGTGAGCGGGCGTGACTGCGATTCATGGCAACTATGCGAGCTTCCTGAGCAGCAGATCAGTTTACGTGTAATTTATTTATATTTTTCTCCTCCGTCTGTCTCCTCGTTTTCCCTCCTCATTGAACTAAATTAAGGAAGAGAGAAGGGAGGCTCGTTAAAATATAAAAGCTCTCCATTAAAAATGTACGCCGCCCTCTCTGTCTCTCTCTCTCTCTGTCTCTGTCTCTCTGTCTCTCTCTCTGTGTCTCTCACTCTCTCTCTGTCTGTCTCTCTCTCTCTCTACTGCCATTTTACATTTGGGAATCCAGGCGGTGATGAAAGGCAGAGAACGGAAAGAAAACAGAAAGAAAAAAAAACGAGGGGCAAATAACGAATAAGGGAGCAGATAGACGAACGGACGGCTAGATGGAGGACACTCGGTTAAAAAGACGCACGCACAGAAACACACACGCGCATGCTGACAAGCCAGTCGACATTTTGTGATATTTGCATGGAGCGAGAAGGGAGTTTGGCATGTGGTGTGGTGGGCAAGACCTCGCTGTAAGCCAGATCGATTAACAGACAGAGGGATTAGATTTTCAAACATCTTTATTTATACTGTGGTGATCCTGCAATACATCTAAAAAAAAAAAAGTTAAAACAGATAATAAGAAACACTACAATTTAAAAATATCTTTTAATTTAAAATCCAGAACAGAGCAGGTTTTTCTCCCTGTTCTCCCTGCTTTAATAAACCACAGGATGCCAGTTTTACTGCGTTTGGCTCCAAACATAAACATAGTTTAAATTAAAAATGCCAGTTTCTCCTTCACCTCCCCGTTCTTTACGCTCAGTGGCTGGAGTACCAACCGAGTAGACCAGGCAACCGCCCCAAGGCCCGAGATCCCGAGGGGCTCCAACAATCCCGGATTCCCTGCGTGTCAGTTGGTTTTAGTAATCTGATTAATTGCAGATTTGCACCACTTCCGTATCAGATGAGGCATGTCCTGCACTACGGGCTGATCCTGTTGCGGGGAGGCCTTGTGAATTTGAAATACCTTTAGTATATTTGAGTCTGCGGTGCACTGTGGATGAAGAATTTATATAGGCTTAGGAATGGCGTCTGTCTGTGAAAGAAACGTAGCGGCAAAAATGGAGACAAGTGTACATGAGAGCCATAAAATGAACCAATTTCTCTGCTGAAAGTTAATGCTCCTAGCAGCTCTTACCACAACTTCTGTTTTCAACTAAAAATGGTGCCGACTGAACAAATACCGCACTCGCTACTACTGATTAGTCAGGGCAAAACAACACAAAATAACCCCCCTTCCACCCCTCTGCTACAAGAAATTGGCAAACGATGAACACAATGTCAGACTAAATAATGAAGCAAAATGGCAAATCAGTCTGATTGTGAGGCTATTAAAGACCCTCCACACTGTGTCCCCTCTGCCATTCACGTTTATATAATACCTTACCACTGACAATATAGAAATCTGAATGGATAACATGACTCCAACTGTCCTGCTCATATGTTCAAAGTAAAACAAAGCTCAGGAAAAGGAGGGTGAGAGAGAATTCTGAACCACAGGATGCCACGAGGAAGCTGGCATCACGCACACACACACACACACGCATGCACACACATAAAGGGAGCCCATCTCGTGCCAAAACAGTGAGTCCCTGCTGGAAGCTGCTCGGTGCTCTGGGAATTAGAAATCCCACAATTAAACATATGGGCATTAAGATAATTGTCAGTTGTTGTGCTGTTGTGTGTGTGTGTGTGTGTGTGTGTGTGTGTGTGTGCGTGCGTGCGTGTGTGTGACAGACAGATGGATAGGATTCAGACAAGCACACACACAGACACACACAAACACACACATGCACCCATGCAATATTTCCCTGAAAACACATAAAAAGAAAAAAAGTTTTTTTTAAAAAGTGTAAATATAAATATCAGATATGCAGATATGAACCCACACACACACACACACACACACAGATACATACAGACACAGGAAGTCTGGAACAGCAGAGCACAGTTTGCCTACCTGACCTGTACTTTACAGGGAAAAAAGAGAGCGAAAAAAAACATCGGGAGAAATGGTGTGTGTGTGTGTGTGTGTGAGAGAGAGAGAGAGAGACAGATGGAGATCTCCGGTGTCTTAGAAAGGTAGAGGTTGCCCTCAACAGGCTAAAGGCAGTACTACAACATCTGGAGAAAGAAAGAAGACAGTGAAAAAGAAAAATGACTGCATATTTGTAGATATTTCTGATGTGTAATATTTATTCTCCAGTGTTGCTTTTAATGACCATCTCATGTGTCCAATAGTTTCTGAAGAGAGACATTTTTCCCGCTTTCCTGTCTTCATGTAAAAACTGTATTAATTTAGTCACACTCAATTGACTAAAAGGGGCAATAAATAACAAATACAAGCAATAATACATTCAAATCATACCAGTCAGTTCACCTTCACAAAACAAGCTTTAAAGCAGGTTGAAATTTAAACCCATCAATAAACAGTTAATAGGTAAAAACAAAAGGTAATACATAAGTTACATCAAGCTAATTGTATTATACAACAAACAAAAAGATAGTTTTGTCATTTGCTTTTTTGCACAATACCAATATAGAAAATAAAACACGCTGTTGCACTGGGTGACATGTTCCTTCATTACCATGAACACAAACACTGTAATTTCTTTTGATTGAATCCCACACACACCATCCTGCTGCTGTGAACACTCGCCGCTGGAAACTGTTCCCAACAAACAAACTATTTACTGTTAGGGGGTTCTTTAGGCTCCAAATATATTTGTGTTGCAGGTTTCAAATATTTACAGTAAGAATGACACAGACAGATGAGATGGACACTTTTAGTTATTTATTTTGTTTTATTTTGAAAGAAGAAAATTATAGAATAATGTCAGTGTTTTTTTTTTTTGTTTTTTTTTTCAAATCTATTTTTATTGGTTTTATTGTTCCATTTTTCTTATTTATATCTCTCACGTGCCTTAGTCTCACATTGTTTTACTCATTACATTAAGTATCGTCTTGTTGACCCTCGATTCAGAGGAAAAAAGTAAATGACAAAATGACAACAACAAAACAGTCCGAAGCAGAGCAGCTGTTTCATCTTTTTCTCTCTCCTTTCTCCAGGTGGGCTCTCACAGAGAAGACGGCGGCAGCGTGGGAGGTTTGCGTGGCGGACACTCAATGGCGGGTCAAGTGCCGGTGCCACAGCTGCCTGTTCAGTCAGCCACCTCGCCAGACCTCAGCCAGCCCGACCCGTACCGCGGTAAGCCCGGACATCAGTAAGATAAGCTTCCAGACATCATCAGTTAGGAGGATTAGAAAAAACATATTCAAATGTATGTAAAGAAAAAATACCCATATTTTCATATATATATATATATGAAGAAAAGTGAAAAAGTAAAAACATAGGCAGAAAACGAACAAGAAATAAAAGATGACAGATGACTGAAGACAGTTATGAAAAGTTAGGAAGATGAGGAGGAAAGGGAAAAAAGATAATGATCTCCAGGGGAAAAAAAACAAGAAGATAGGAAGGAAATGTAATAATGAAGAAGACATGAGAGAAAAAAACAATGTAAATGAAAGAGTTGAAGAGGATGAAGTCAACAAAGGAGTCACAAATGAAAAACAGAAGAATCAAAAGAAAGAAAAGAAAAAATGCAGATGACACAAAAGAAAGACAATGAAAAGGAAGAAAAGGCAAAGAAAGAATGAGAAAGTTAAAACAGCAAAAATTAAAACAAGATTTGAAAAAAGAAGATGAAGAAATTGCCTGAGACTGAGAATTATAAAGTTGCGAAACACACAAAAACTTTGGAACAGGCGCACACATCTCAGCTGGTGAGCCTCGAGTTCAGCGCCCAAGCGTTAAAAAAAACTAAATAAATATACAGTACGTGTGTTATGAATATGGAGGAGGAAAGTGTATATGAGCGCGCTGTGAAGCAAATTAGCCCTGAGCTCTTTTTTAAAGGCTGAAAATGAGTCTGCTGGCAGCAAAGTTCAGGCAATGGCGACCACAGCCAAGTGTATAATGAGGTGAGAGAGAGAGAAACACACACACACGCACACACACACTCAGGCAGAAGAGGAAGAAGTTGTTCCTTACTTCCACATCCGTTTATACTGTAATGCCAACACACACACACACACACACACACGCAGTCAGGCTGTAAATAAAGGGTATTAAAATGTATTTGGCAGCAAACGTGAACACCGTGGCAGAGCTGTGGTTTCCTCCTCTCTCTCTCAGTTTTGAAACTATTATGAACAGTGAGCATGTATGCTGTATTTATAGCATATTAAGTTTAAATTACACTTATATATTATATAATAAATAAAAGGGGTTTTACTGCTCAATGGACGTTTAGGTGATTTTATTGTTACAACACACACATTTTGAATTTATATTGCAGGTACTGAACATAAATTGTCAGGTGCAAAATCCCATGATATGAACAATACAGTTTCTTGGATAGAGGGCTGAATTATCATTGAATTATAGTATACCATTCTTGTTAGTATGCAATAAATCAGTGTACTTTACAGTAATGTTGGGTACAGGGAATGATGCAATATCAACGTCAAACAAACTTTGGAATTCCAGTTAAAGTTCACAAGAACAAGGAAAAGGAAGAAAAATGTTTTTTTCCTAAAGATTTACAACTTGGTTGTTTTTTCTTTTCTGATATGTGGAACTGTTTCACAACCATACAAGGAACACTATTTTACAGACTTACATTTCCATTATGCAATCCATTTAGGAACACTAGTCCATTAATAGCACTTGTTTAGTCTACAGTACGTACTGACATCTTCGAGTATCCAGTGGGAACACACTTACGCAGACACTTCTTAATCTGTAGAGGTGGCATGTAGTCTAGAAATGGTAAATGGGATGGAAAAAGCCAGGAAGCAATGTTGAGGCAGTGTAGACGCTGAAGAAGGTGAGTAAGAAAAAGAGACTGATTGCATATTCCCAAATTTTGCGTTCAGTTTGTGTCTGCCTGGGTTCAATCGCGCACTCAGAAGCACAAAGTCACTTTTCACCATTTAAAGCCCATTTCAATTCAACTATTTACGCACAAACACACAGCTATTGTATGGAAAGCGCAGCGCACACACACACACACAAGCCAAACACAGGCCGTCACTCAAAGCTGCACACAAAATGCCTCCAGTCAGGCACACAGAGATTCAAAATGGCCGACAGTTGGTCGTGTGTGTGTGTGTGTGTGTGGGAACAGAGCGAGAGTGTTTTGTGTTGACTGAGAAGTTGGCAGCGTCCCAGTCATGGATCCATACAGACGTCAAATAAAGACTGCACTGTTCTACTGAGACAGACAGAGGGTGGGGAGGCGTTAACGTTCGCATCACAACACTCCCATGCCGCCATCTTGGACGTCAACTGGAGAATTAGTATTTAGTAAGAACTGCTGACCTTCACAGTCTTGTTTAACATTCAGCAGTATCTCATTACATAGTCACAGATGTTTAGGTTTTCCTCAGAGCTGTCTGGAGTCTTCTTAGTCTTTTTACCACTGCTGCTGTTAAGATGTGGTTAAGTTTAGGTAATTCAGGCTAGTTGTCCACCGACTGCATATGTGAAAAAAGTAATATATCGTAGTAGAGGGAGCTGTGTGGATTCTAACACAATGCAGTTGGGTTTGAAAATGTAAAAAAAAAAAAAAGGTGTGTTATGTGACGTTAGAAAGAAGTGAGGTTACTAGAACTCATTATCTGTGCTTGACGCTTGAGGCTCCAAGCTACATTAGCCACTACTAGCATAACACAACCCAATCTTCAATCGAACGTTTTTGAAACTCTTCTCCTTTGCTCCTCTCTTGCTTCCCCTTCCTCCCTGCAGCTCTGTCCGGAGGCCTTCAGGGACAGAGCACCTCCTCCGTCAGCTCGGAGATCAAGTCTGAGGATGAGGGGGATGAGAACATCCTGCAGGAATCGAAATCTCTGGATTCCAAGAAAGACGACGGCGACATCAAGGATCTCAAAGCTATTGATAGGTCAAGATCTAGGTAACCCCGCCCATCGCAGACGTTCGCTTCCATCAAAACCCTCAGCTGGGCTGGGACACGCATTTTCCCAAAGCACCTCCATGGTCAGAGTCCTTCCTAGCTCCACATGTCATTGATAAACAAACCTCTCCAGGAGATTTGGCCATCATTGGATTTTGTAAAAACTGCTCAAACCATAAGTCGTTCATGGAGAGTAAGGACACAAGGAAGGACTTGAAGCTGTGAGTGTTTTGGGAACCAGCCTCTGGACTTTGATGAAGTGACCAAGTGTGAGGAGAAGCAGCTAAATAAATCAGTTAACAGATAATATCTCCGTGTCCACCAGGCATCTATATTTGTCTAAGCAAAGCTTGTTGAGAGAGAAGCCATGCAGCAACAAGCAGAGGTTCCTGGTGGATATGAAGTTCCTTGTTGATCCCATCAGTCTGTCCACGGTCTTGAGCCTGGTTTTAGCTGTTTCTCACACAACAGAGTAGAGCCAACATTCAATTTTCTCAAAGAAGCGCTGCCACGCATTCAGGGTGTCGAAATACACACCAACATAAGATATTTCTGCTGTTGGCCAAGAAACTACAAACCTATAATACATTTGAACAATAATTTGAAGCAATGGAAACATCGAAGGTGGTTTTGGTCACAGTGTTGATTTGCCGTCCTGAATGCGGCCGAGCAGCCTTCACTCCTCCGACAGTAAACAAACCGTTTATCACAATTATTTTTTTCATCTGGATGTCGACTAAAATCAGGAACATTTGGATCCCAAACCCAGAGATTTGCACATGATGGTGGCGGTCATGACAATGATGATGATGATGATGTAAATTATTTTGATGACTTTGATGATGGTATCGCAGGGTTTGGGAACTTGTTGGCTGCTGTCTAAACTCAAAGGCAAATCAGTTGTTATTTACATTCGTTAACCTTTACAACTGTACTAAACAGGAACTTTGATTCACTACTTTCTTGTAGAGCAAGTCACAAAACTCCCTTCAAACAGTGGACTTTTCTAAGAGCAACCATTTCTTGAAACACTGTTTATGACCTATTTGTAATAAAATTCTTCATTCTTATAAGTTCTGCTCTTGAAACTTCCATCTTGCATCAGGTTGTCTTTGTGTGTATCCTGCCTATTTGATTATTAACTGTATATTTTCAATCAAAACCCTGTAGTGAAGCGAACTCATAAATATCACCATGAAAACAAACAGTAGTTCCTGACAACTAGTGCAGACTAGTACTTGAAATATCTAGAAATCAGCACATGATGTTCCCAAGCCCTGTTCCTTTGTATTTTGTCACTTTATTAACCATCTTGTAAAGATTGTGTTATACAAACCTATAGCATCAACAGGTTTGTATTAAAATGAGCCTTTATACACAGAAATCTGAAACTGAACTTTCATGCTCAAATCCCCCTATCCTACCCTCACCCCTCGTTTTTTCCTCCCTTGTTCCTCTTCTTCCTTATCATTGGTCATCATAGCAACAACGATGACGAGGACCTGTCTCCCGAGCAGAAGATGGAAAGGGAGAGAGAACGGAGGATGGCAAACAATGCGCGGGAGCGCCTGCGTGTCCGTGACATCAACGAGGCGTTCAAGGAACTCGGCAGGATGGTCCAGCTACACCTGAAGAGCGACAAACCTCAGACCAAGTTACTGATCCTGCACCAGGCCGTGGCTGTCATCCTCAGCTTGGAGCAACAAGTCCGAGGTCAGTAGTAAATACACCTGCATGACCGACTCAAGGTTGATCCGCACCGTCCTGCCGTGAATACTGAGTAAAACACTGAATGTGTATTAATCCCCCTGTGAAAATAGTCCCCAACAAATGCACATTTGCCCGACTTGGACCAATATTTTCCAAATACGACAGTGCCTAGCTGTTTTAGGGAGTCACTTGACTAATCTTTTCATGGGATTTGTTGATAATAGAAAAATATAAGCTTTGTTCAAACCCACAAAACAAAATATTCTCCATTTGGTGGAATGGTGCATCCATAAAAATAGACTCTGATACTGTCAAAGTGTAAAAAATGTTTTCCTTTGATCTGACTTTAACTGCTTTAGGGGAAATTGAAGGTGAAATTCATTGCTCCTGGTGCTCCAGGAGAGGGCAGCAATGCCACCTGAGATGAGATGAGATGAGATTCAACTTTATTGTCATTGTGCAGAGTACGAGTACAGAGACAACGAACCTGTTGATTTTGTTCAACCAGGCTGAAGTTTTTGGCTTTTTGGCTTCAGTCTCACTGCTGATTTATTGACCCAGCGTAAATAATAAAGCATAAATGAAGAAAAGGAGATAAGAAGACATGTTTGTTATGGACAGAAGACAGAAACTCTAATAATCTCACCCACTCTCTCTTACTCCCTCCAGAGAGAAACCTGAACCCAAAAGCGGCCTGTCTGAAGCGCCGTGAGGAGGAGAAGGTCACCGCATCATCAGATGGAGCTCCCCTCTCACTGGCCGCCGCGCACCACGCCGCCGCCGCCGTCATGGGCGACGGGTCAAACCCCATGGGACAAATGTAAAACGCAGCAACATCTCTTCCCCCTGAATGGTCAGAAGATTTCACTTATAAACTAATCTGCTGTTGTACCTTTAACTCAAACCAAAGAGTCATAATTCAGAAACCAGTCCAGAAATGTTAAGAAAATTTTTTCAAAATCCTATCATTTGCGACAAAATTTCAAAAAATCTATGGCAAACAAAACATGCCTCCCATAATCAAAAAATAGAAGTTGAGCTTACTAACAGATATATTTCATTTAAATGCTTTTACATTTTGGCTTTCATTGAATCAATCAGAAAAGGACATTCTAAGTAAGTCTTTTGTCCATAGTTGTTACAACATCCAAGCATATAACGTGTTGTCTGTGTACTTTTAAACTATTCATGTCCTGCAGAATTGATCATAGTGGCCGAAATGACAGTCCAACTGGAAAAAAACCATTTTATATCACAAAACCAAAACATAATTTGGTCAATAGATTTTTAATTTGGATAGCTGTACCAAACTGACCAGAATTATAGGCCAGATATTATGAAAGCAGTACTTCCTGTTTGGTGTCCAGTCTTCACAATAAAAGTGCAAAAGCTTCATTACATTACACTAACGTGTAAGTTGGGACTATGTTAGTATCATTAGACTGTATCCAGAAAAGAAAACACTGCTTCCAGCAAAAGTCCATGAAAAAATATGGTTTTTTTTAAAAGCAGATATGCCCATATTTAAGCATTGTTTTCAAAAAGTGAGAAGAGATGAAATTTCATAATGTTTTTATTTACAACAAAATATATATAATCTAGGACATTAAAGATTTCTATAATTTTCATAAGGACAATAGGTTACTGTACTGCTCTAATACTACATCATGGCATCATTATGTAAATGAATAAACAAACAATCCAGTTGTATTGCCCTGTCTGCCACTGTGACGCTAATGCGGAAACAAAGATCAACATTTACACAGACAACATGTATCTCAAAATTTCCCCCCATTAGTTCAACTTGTGTCATTCAGTTCCTGACAGTTAAAAGCTGGCAGAGAACGTGAATTCATTTCTGTCTGGTCTGGGTACATTTTAACAACAGATTGGCAGTAAGTGTGATTTTAATGTGTGACTGTGTGTTGTTTCACTTGTTTTTTTTATTAAATATGTGTCGTTTCTGTTTTTGTCTGTACAACTTTGTTTTCTCTTAAACAGTCAAAGTGTATTTGTGTTGCATGTGAATCAAGGAGCGGGTTAAACGTCATTGAGTTTGTTGTCTGATTTTCTGTACTATCGTGGCAACAAAGGTTGTTAGTAATAAGAAGGAATCATGATATCAGACAGAAAAAGTTTTTAGAGCTACATTTCAGTCAAACATCAGTTTTATGAAAAACTAAATGATGAACTACATACAGGTGACAAATGAAAGTAAAACCTAACAAAGTTATTTATTCTCCAAATCTCTACTGAGATAAACAGCGGACTTCCAAAAAATATTCCCTCATTTGGTGTCTTGATGATGCTGGTACCCACTGAGGCTAATGAACTTTGAACTTAATGTACTGTTAATAAACAGTGTACATTACTATACTGTTAAATATTAGTTTTTGAATGATTAGCAACAGGAGGAAAAATCTTTACTTGCCATTTATTGAGCCCTTGTTTGGCACCCGCTGTATGTTTTCAGACATAGTTCAAACGATGTGTTTGGTTCAAGTGAATTATATGAATTTGGTTGTTCTTTTACTGATCAACACGGACTAATGTCGAGAACTTACTGTGGACTAAATTTGGTAAGTTCTTGAACAAACTAAGAACAGGAGATTTGAGAACATTCTTCTCAAGATATCTCAAGAACTACCAGCCAGAATGTCATGAAATGTAGTGAAGATATTTATGGTCACCAGTGGATAAATCCTAATGATTTTGGTGACCCTGTTTTTGCAGATTGGATTTAGCCTTGGTTGGCATGAATTCTACTGAGCACATTCACATACAGGTCTTCACATAGTTCCTACTAACCAAAACCCAACCCACGACCCAAGTTGGACCCAAGTTAGATTTAGTCTAATTGGGTTGGGTAGGACTGTGCAGTATTGCTTCAACACTAAAGTAAAGCCAAGCAGTCTGAGTGACTTTTCAGATAAGATTTCTTTAGAATAACAATAATAATGATAATAATAATGATAACTTTAAATTATAATCATGCTCCCCAAAGGATGAACCCTTTCCATCCTTGACCCTAAAAACTGCTCAAAACATAATGTAATAATAAATTGCAGCCACAAGGAGACACTAGCAGGGTTTTACAGTCAAAGTAAAATGATAAATGCGCCAACGTTAGCTACTTTAGCTAAATTACGCTAACACGTCACGTATCAAGTAGCATTAGACATACCAAAATATTGCAACAATAATCCAACTCAGTGTGGGACCCAGAGCTAAGGGGGAGCAGCAGGCCAGCAAACTGTCAATCACAGCTGTCCACTGACTCCCACACAGCAGAGATCAAAGATACTATACATCTTCAAATCTTATTAACAGAGCAATAATTTCAAAATGCAAACCAGCACACTTATTAGAGGGCCTGAATTTAGCGATTGAGACCATAATAACTTCTTGTAAAAATGAGTGACTTAGTATTTCTAGAGAGAAGTTGACGCTTACTTCCACGTTGGCTTTAACCTCAAGCTGTGGTAGTTACAGCTTGATCAGTATTATAATTGCCATTGCAGCACAAATACTATTTTGGTAGACTTTCCAAATATATAATTGTTGGTATGTATTTGTGTGCACAGAATTTACTTCATTATACCTTATTTCTTTGATTTATTATTTGTCTCGCTAGGTCCAAGGTGCCAGAGTTCATCAAGATGATGAGTGATCACTTCCTCTGACGACGTTTCCATGACAACCCAGCAATCAGTCAGTCCTGTTGTTGCTTCAGCCTGACCAATCAAATTCTCCAGAACTTCGGCCTGACCAATCAAATCAGCCTCTCTCTCTCTCCTCTCGTCTGTCGTCCACGATCCTCCTTTTCGCCTTCGTCTACTTCTGTCGAGAAAATGAACTGCCGAGTCACATTAGTCGCTTACGTCACTTTGCATCTCCAGCTGAAGTGAACTGGATGCTACTTTGTGGAGACGTTAAATGGCCACTGTAACATGGCTGCTATGAAGTGGCAGTTTGTGGGAGCTTTTGACACAAAGTGACAGCAATGGACAAAAGTCTTTGGAATCACATCATTCAAGAAATTTTTCTTGTACTTGTTTTATCAGCATTCCCAGTTTTTAAGAACAAAGGGGTCATATATATATATATATATATATATATATATATATGAGGAAAAAATAAAAAATGCAACTGGATGTGAACAGTGAGGAGGGTAGGGGATGGGGAGGGTTGTTCAGTATGAAACAAAACATATCACAAAGTGTTAAAAGAGATTTTTTTCTAAAAAAAAAAAAAAAAAGCAACATTGCGCAGCTGTCTTTGAATGCAGCTTCAGCGCATCACTGACTGAATGGCAATCTAACGCCACACTGTGGATGATGTTGTGCCTGAATTCCTCTTGGATGCAAACCAGTCAGATAGATACACACGGACAAGCAAAGCAAACAAAACAAAATAGAACAGGACAATGCCAGGAACTATCACAGATGGAGGCTAAAACACTCATACATCCACTTACAAACCACGCATTTTCAGAATAAAGTATAAATTCAAATGAGGAAGAGATTAGGAAAATAAATCTGTTGCAACCCTACTGCTTCAAAACTTCGAAATGCTTTTTGACTATCATAGATGCCTAGAAAAAGCTGGAGCTTAACAAGAAAAATAGCATTAATACATTCCTCCCCTTCTAATGCAACAGTTGGAACATCTATGTTTATGTATGTTCACTAGTATTTCATGATAATAGCCACGTTGACTTCGTAAACAGACTCCAAATTTTTGTAAACTGATAACTTTGTAGTGCGAATACAAAAATTCTTTGACAGTTGTACCGAAATGGCCCGTGTGTATCTACTGAGAGGAAGAGAATACCTAGAGAATCAATCATTGAATTAATCAATCAATCAGTGAGTGACTCCAAAGGGACTGGGGTATTTAAATTATTGAAGTTTGACAAATTACAGAAGGAAGAATCATACGGTAATGAAAAAGTGTACTTCTAAGAGGCCATGAAGGAAAGACTTTTCTTGACATCTTCATTTGAGATTGCTGCTGTGGGCTCGTAGTGCAGATGCAAAAAACGAAGACAGAAAGACAGCGCTCTGTCCTTTGCCAGACATTCAACATCATTCATGGACAGGGCAGGCAGAGTTTGAAAGTGGTGTCCTGACCTTCGCTGAAATCAAATGGTTACAGGGCAAATACTTGAAAAGATATGCAGAAGATAGGAGAGATAGATAGATGGATGGCTAAATGAGAGGAAAGAGGGCTAGACTGAGCACTGAAGTGAATTCTATTCCATGTTTAGCACATTCCCTGTATCGCCATCGCTCCACTTGGAATCTCGCTCGCGATGTCCTGAGGTGTGGGAGTTATGGCAGGATTGAAGTGGACCAACTTCCCGAGGAGTTAGAAATAGTAAATATTCAAAAATATTCAGGAGTGATGATGACACTGCAGGGGAAAGCAAGGGAACAATCATCAGGGTCAGGGGTATATACTTTTGCTTTGAGGGTCAAGCAGCAGTAAAAGCATTCCTGCATTGGATTCATCATGTGGTTTAGTGTCTTGCCGACCATAACCCTAAACCTCTAACCACAATCTCAAACTTCTCCCTTGTCCCAAGTATCAAACTTTGTGGGGCTTTCTGATTGACATTTGCTGTGTAGAAGACATTGCTGATGTATCTTGTTGCTGGGACCATTAGTAAGTCTCATTTATTTATCGGATTTCATTAGCCATGTAGTCCTTTGCCTGACATTGTTGCAGTGATGTCTGGACAAAATTTCGAACGCCTGCTTTGGCATTTCCTGATCAGGAACCTGTTAGAGAAGAGGTCTATCTGGACTGGTGAAGTAAGTAAAACCAGACATCAGTAGTGGGCAGGTTTTGGGTGCTATGTCAGCAAATAGTTTCATATGCTACCAGAGCTGAGTTAAAGTACGACTGGTCAGAGTAACCAAGGTTTTAGTGTCCATTACAATTAGCACCCCCTAGTTGCTTTAGGCCAGTGTTAGCCCACAGATTAGCACTAATGTATTCTCTTGAGTTATGAATCTTATGGGAATGCAGCAGACAGACATGCCCAATGTAGTCTGATGATGGGCCCTGTCATTCTGATTGCCTTGGTTTGGTCAAGATAAATATATACAAATTCAGAATATTTGTTACAAATATTTTGATCAATTGAAGCCAGATCCAAGAAAGGTTCAACCCAGAAGCCCAGCCAATAATATAATCAAGTGTTGCCTTTTTTACTAAGACGTATCCAGGTTTCTTTTGTAGTAGGTCTGTAATCTCATAAATGTTGACCTGGGAGCGATACAAGTTTTGGGAAAGAAAGTGTCAGGATTAAATTAGGTGGGACTGGCAGTGGCAAAAGTCACAGCCTTGACCAGGTGGGAAGGGGACTAAATAAGGTCCGGACAGATCAGGAGGAAACCTTTAATGTTCATTGCATTGTCATTTAATAAAAGTCTACTCTCTGGGAACAGATGAGGCTGGAATATCTGCAAGAATGTCTATTGCTTTCGAGTGTCAATCCGAAAGTCCCCTTGCACTCTCACCCCAGTTTAAACCCTCCTCAATCCAGACCTAAAGTAATCCCCAGTTCCAGTGCCGTCTCCTCCGTTGACCCTAGCCTTATGAGCCCTAAACTTCAAGCCCTAGTCCCTCTCCCAAGCTTTTTGTCCCACCTAAGCGGTCCCACAGATGCAATTTGAACATTCACACTTCTACCAATGTGCCTTTTTAGAGTTCATATCATTCAAGTTGCCAGAGGAGGACATTTACCTGGTCTTTTAATAGGATGCAAGCTTAGGGAAACCTGTTCTTAGTCGTTAGGTTCTATGCAGTCAGGTTTTTTACCAGACCTGGGAATTTAAAAAAAGCTAAAAAGGAAAAAAAAGTATTTTTTGGATAAAAAAAAACTAAACTGTATTTAATGTACTGTATGCTTATATATGTAAGTAGACAGCGTGTTCTGGCTTCGAGCCAATGGGACAGACGCTTGATTTAGCAAGATGAGCCCCCATCCCACTACCCTCCGCCCTGTAAAGTCCTACCTTATTCTGAACCTCACTTCCCTGTACCAAGCCCCAACCCTGTTCCCATGGTGAACAACGCGTCTCTTCTTGTATTATAGCTTATCAGCTTTTTATCAATATTTGATCGGCTTGTCCGTAAGCCAATGTAGTCTTCAGTACAAAGTGTGTGGTTGTATGTTGTAAAACAGATTTCTTTTTTTCTCTCTCTCTCTCTTTTTTAAGAAAAATTGTTTCTCTTATTAATTTTTATTTGTCTGTTCTGGTTTACATGTCTATTACAGAAAATGTAAAAAATAAAAAAAAATAATTAAAAAGAAAAATTAAAAAAACGAGAAGAAAAGAAAAAAACACCACAATTCGCTATCCGTCAGCATTGTTCTCTGTCGGTGGTCATTTTGACGCGGTTAAAATCCTACCCAATCAACAGGAAGGCACGGAAACTGGAAAAGAATCTATTTGAATAAATCAATCTATATATAAATGTACAAAAAAGTATATACAATATATGAGGAGGGTGCCATTTTTTTTTTTTTTTTTTTTTTTTTTCTGTTGCAAAGTGTTTGCTTGGGGAGGAATTATTTTCTCAAAGACTGAACTGGCAAAAGTTGGCAAGGCCCCTCAGTGTTATAAATTTTCAACTGACTTTGTTGTGTCCTTTGTTGTTGCCATGAGAACACCCTCTGACTAGTACGGCACCCTGCGCAGGACAAAATGGGACCGGAGTTCCAACAGCTCCATTCACTGCTATCTATCCAAGGCAACAACACACAGACATTTGTAAATTGTATGCAACAAAATGGCAAACTTAACCATTATTTTGAAATTGTGTATGTAAAAGTTATATTTTTACATGTAGACTGTTGTTATTTTGTGTTTTAGAAATATGTTGTATCGGTTTTTTTGTTAAAAGATAAAAAAAAGTAAAAATCAGTGTGTGTTGAAAAAATGTGTCACATTGAAAATGTAGTGAGGTCAAAAGTTCAGAAAACTTTTTTTTTTTTTTTTTTTTTCAACATTATGTTTATATCTGTGGGGAACATTCTGAGGGTTCCAGGGGGAATCAAATCATAAAAGATATATGATATTTGTTTAATTCTCCATGCCTCATAACATTACCATTTTTAATTGTATTTTTTGCAGAGAAATGTGTAAATAGTCATAAAACGTTTTCTGTGGGGTGAGGACTTGCCAGTGAGCGGCGATGGTGATGATGAATTTGTTTTGATTTTTAGTGAGGTTGTATTCGTCCAGTTACAGTAGCCAGGTGCCAGCCTTTAGTTTCGGTCAGTGGTGCTCAGTACTGAAGTGTGAGTCAAATTATTGTTTTTGCTTGCACCAAGAATCACTCCTGTCAGAGCCGGCCCAAAACATTTTATGGGCCATATATAATAAAATCTAAGGGAACGTGCGAATGCAAAAATTCATAAGAACATGTTAAACTTTAAAATATACAACTGGTTTTATAGGTACCCCCAACATGTATTTTGATAATCCCAAAATTTTGTTAGGACAAAAATATTGTTAGAACAAAACTTTCCAATAACATATCTGTTATAACATAATTTCTCAAAGCAACTTTTCAGAAATTGTCTTAACCAGGCGGTTTGACAAAATAATGAGGTTATGTTTAATTATATAAATTTTGACAAACATGGCACCCACTGGTTGCATTGGGCCAGCTCTGACTCCTGTGCATTTATTTCTTTAAAACGGGTTGTAAATGTGAATTAACTGAAAGACCCTCAGCACCTGATTCAAGATTAATATATGAAAAATTTGTAAAACATTGGAGTGTTGCTAATATAAATCACCAGGTCGTCAGCAAACAATCTTATCAGCTATTCCCCAAAAAGATATCAGATCACGTGCAAGGCAGTTTCAGTCATTTGTTTTTAGTGTTTGCCATTACAATTGAGCTTTTTGTCAAAAGGAAAAGCTGCTTTGAATCGGACCTAGGTTAAACACTAGGATTGAATCTGTCAGTGTAAGTGCTAAATGTATTTTTTAAGTAATGTTATTTTTGCGATGCTTCATTTCATATTTTCTCTTTGTTGTATAATCAAGTCATCTCCCGAATTACAGTATCTTCATTTTTATGTTACCCCTGATGTTTCTATTAGCCAAAATGTTAACTTTTTTTTCTTTTCCCTCCTTGTTGTACATACACGCCTCATTTCTCTTTTTCAGTGACTGTGCCATGAGCTTTGTAATCTGTTACTCTGTACCAGTTTTACTGCAATAATGAGTTGAATTCAAAATGGCCACTCTTGTCCTTTGTTTTCCTGCCAATGTTAGAAACAGAAAGTACTACTCCTTTTCCTCATGATACAGCAGCTAACATTAATTACACTCGTGTTTACACTCCAGAGAGCATTAACCAACATCAGTAGTACACCAAATGTGAAATTTGGTACATTGGTACATTAAGTATACTCATTTTAATGACCAGTATAGATGTTAATATGGCACTTTTTTTGCAGAAAAGTATTATAATCCCTGCAAAAGAAAATGACGACATGAGTAATCAAAGGAGCCTGTTTTCATGTCTTTAATGTCAATATATCATTCAAGTTCAATATCAAGTTTAATTCATGCAAATGTACACTGCCAAAAAAAACACAAAAAAAAACCCCACAATACTTTTAAACCTTTTGCCAATATGTTCAATCTTTTCCTCACAAGTATTAAACCTATGGTGTTAATATTTTATCAATTTCATATTCATAAACAAGTAGAAATGTTTTATACTGAAGTGTAGTTCTTACCTTTTTAAAACATCACATTCAAGCTAATTAATTTAGTCTTGAGGCCGAAGCTTTCTTAACTGCACTAGTATTTTAGTTTGGTAAATTGCGCTGACAAAGGCGTATAATTTAAATTCAGTTCATTTCATGAATTGAGAAACTGAGAACAGTTAAATTGGAATTCTGAAATGGTCTGTGAATGGTTGACTATATAAAGAAAAGAAAAGAAAAGAAAAGAAAGCTTTTTTGGAGGACAGTCTTATTCTTTTAGGGTTCAACTGCAATTTCTACATTTAGCTTTTGGATTATGTTAAAACCTTTTTGATGATAAGTGCTATTTTTTAATTTTTTAAACTACAGTCCTTACCCAGAGTTAGATTAGACAATAGGCATTAGGAGCCAACCAATCCAGAGCTGTAATTCAAGTATATGCTGTATCTTGTTAGCTAATACGCCAGTCACCAATCCATCAGTCATCAGTTGTTGACAGTAGGGTTAGGACAAAGCTAATAACAACAAATACTGCTGATAAAACTGCAGTGTCTTGTTTTTCCATTTGTATTTCTACATGTTCATCGTACAAGATACAACATGCAAACCTGACAGCTTTGGAGATTTTGCTGATTTACAGAAACTCCCAGTGTGCTCAGGTCTCAGAGGCAGATGTCTATACAGATACACACTATACATAGCAAACTGTTTATTTGTGATATAGATGAACTGACAATTTTTGAGGAAAATGTATGATTTCCTCAAAAAGTTCTGAATTATAATTATATATAACTTCATCCATTTTACCATCAAGCACAAGAATAAGGCTTCATTTTGTCACTGAAATCATGTTCTTTTTCTAATGTGCTCTCTAAATTAGTTAGCTAGGCTCTTCGGACTATTCATTTGTGCTTCTGAATTACATAATAATGGGTTATTTCTGGATAAGTATTGTTAAATTATCGGCATACTTTGATTTGTCAATGTCCACTTTATCTTTGGCTGAGATGTTAATTCGTTTCAATACTTTAACAAATCAGCATGATTTGTTAAAGTATTGTTTTTTCACAACAAATATGTTGAATTAAAAGTTCCAATTTCTTTAAGTGGACTAACAACAACCTGTACAGCTGCAAGCATCTCATCCACACTTGGGATACGTTTTATATTTAATGGGCACAAAATACTAAATGTAAGAATGTGACTTTAATACACAAATTATTAATTATGAAAGAAAAATAATACAAATTTAAAATGTTATAGCTCTGTAGTTTCTAACAAAAGTGTGAATAACAAGCATTTTGACTTGACTCATCTGATTTTGACTCATCTGGATTTCATCACTGCTGTTGTCTCTGTAAGTATTGGTCATTATTAAAGACGAGTTTCATTTTACAGCATCGGATGAACTGCAGCCTTTTTTACGTTCTTCTCGTTCCTTATGATGCAATTAAGAGAAGTGAGGAATATATATATATATATATATATATATAAAGCAGATTTACCCTTTTATCAGTGCCTGGGCTTTTTGTTAAAGTTTCCTTTTGTTTAGTGCTCTTTTTCTATGGAACAGACTTAGGCCACCTTATAGAAGCTACATTTAAAATAAATTAATATAAAAAAAAATTAGCTATGATAGATTTGGCTTATTTTTTGCATACCGTGCATACAGAAAAGAATAAATGAAAGAACGAGTAAAAGTCAGATTAATTACAGATATTCCAAATATTAAAAAATTCCACTTTTTAGATTTTTTTTTCTCAGAAATGTTAAAAAGTGGAAAGAAGGAATTTGTTAGTTTATATTGCTATATTTAGATATGTTTTATATGAATATTAAAGATAACCCTGTGAGGTTTTCAGTGTGATGGGTCACGGTTAGAGGCCACAGAGCAGGACGTCCTATCCCGGCCAGCAACAGATGATGATACAAAACATCTGATTTCTTTTTTTTTTTTTTTTTAACATAACACAAACACAGCAGTTAAAGTTTTATTCTCAGTGTGTGGCTGAGTGCCTCCAACCTTCAAATATTTAATTGTGTTGCTTTGTTTTTTTTTTTGTTATATATTATTATAAATGTCAGGTTCTGGTTGTTATTGTTGATGTTGCTCTTATTATTATTATTATTACACTTTATTTTTTTTCTTCCAGATTAGTTAAGATGTTGGGGAACAGTTTACTGCAGGTTTTATTCTTCCTCGTAATCAGCCCAACAGTTGGCCGTTCGTTGCCTGTTGGTTTTCATCTTGTAGTGATTCAATGAGGTTCATGTTCACGACCGTTCTGTAGCAATAAATGTGCCATTCTTATGATGCAGTGCTTTAAATGCCTCTTTCTTTTTGATTCTTCCACAGTGTGGAGGAGAAAATGGCACGTAACGCATGTTGGTGCATGAAAATCTTCAATAATGCTCAGATCAACAAAAACTAAAATATTACATGTCCACAGACACAGTCCATGTTCATTTTTTATATATGATTAAATGTTCCTTCATTACTTCTGGGCTCTAAAGGTTCTCCTTGTGTCTTTGCAGGTTTCCCACCGTCCAAAGAAGAACTGGAGATTCTACATTTCATGTAGGTGTGAGTGTGAATATGTTTATGTATATATGTGTGCATGTCTATATACATATGTACCAGCCCTGTCCAGAATGTAGGTTCTCTTTGAGGCTGAACAGGATGAGCACAGTAGACAGAAAATGATAAATATTAGCTGGAGATGGCAGTGATTTGAAATAACTGCTGTGAAAGTCTAGAATAAATGAAGAATAAACGACCATAGCAAAATGTTATTTCTTTTCAAAACATTATTAGTTATGTCATTAGGTAGTTTGAAGGTAGTTTCATGTGTTTCTGGCTGCAAGAGACGAGAACTGAAGTCAGTTTCCTTGGAAAACATGCAACTATGTTTCTATGTAAACTAATACACGACTAGTCATTTGGGAGTATTTTCCCTCAGAAGTCATGTTTTTCTCTCAGTTTGGTTTAGTAGATAGCTCAGAAAGGTCGCAAAGGTGACTCAGACTGTGAACGTGAACTGAGTTAAACTGCTGAATGTTTTATCAGGTTTCTATGAAGCGTAATCGTCGGCCTCAGCTGCACATTAGCAGAGTTTTAAGCTCTCTGGTTGTATTTTTCTTACTGAATACACCTTTGAAGTTGCAGTCATCTTTTCCACAGGCTTGCACCGATCAAACAATCACAGTCATTTGTCGTTTGTACTGATTGAGATTCATGTCTATCAACTGTCAATCATCTGACATTGTGCACAGGAAATCAAAGGGACTTGATGGAAGTCCTTCTTCTGTGTTGTCGTCACAAAGGATGTGTTATTGACATTAGAAAAGACATTTGTGGTAACTGAACCGATCTCTGCAGATACCTTGATCGGTCTCTCCTGCAGCGAACTGCAGATGTGAGTCACGGTTTAATCTGTTAGTTAGTGGGAAATCTCAAAAAACGGATATTTCCGTGATATTTGGAGCTCTATAAATGTTCTACTTTGCTACATCTAAAACATTTTTAAATCTTTTACTTAAGTAAGGTTTTGAATGTAGGACTTTAACTTGTAATGGGGTATTTTTCTATTGTTCCATACATAAAGGATCTGAATACATTTTACACCACTTCTGTTTTTAAAGAGGAAAAAAGGGAGCGTATAAATCACTGCAAGGTGGTGCTCTGACCTCGTCTCCACTCGTAAACACTGACCAGAGCTCTGCTGCCATCTGACAGGTTTGTTTCCAGCTCTGTTGGTTTTGCCTGACGGATGTTTTCCAGTTCTATTGAACTATTCATCATAGATCATATTTCAGCATCATATATTGGTTGACGTGATAAAAAATGTTAGAGAAAATGCCCCAAAATCTTCATATCCTGTGAGTCCATTAGGAGTTAAGTATCTCTCTGTGACCTTTACAGACACCACACCGGCGTTGTCATTGACCCGCAGATAAGAACAAACTCAGAACAAATCAACCGAGCAACAAAATGATTGTGTAAATGTACGACAAAAAAAAAAAAAACTATCAGCTCAGAAGTCTTGCGTAACTTGTAGCAGTGACACTCCCATCTTCTGCTTTGCACTGACTGGCAGACACACCCTAAATTACAGGTAACACAATACGTACATGTACGTCTCTCTGCGGACTGATTCACTACCATGAGTGATGTGTGAGATGATGAAATGATCCCCTTAACATGAGAACATTTCATTTCCCTTCCACCGGCTTTATAGTGTCTGTCTAAACTATATGGTGTAATATTCAAACCCAAATCTTTATGTTTTTGTGGCTGCACCATTGCACCATATTGATGTACTGTGAATGTCTTGTGCCTCATTTTTAGACACATTTGCTGACATGGAATTCTGCAGCTTGTAATCAACTGACGCGTCACTGAAGCTGATTAAGATGATTAGTTAACAAAATGTTTCATATTTCATTCAGAAGTTTTACCTGGAAAAGTTTTTTTTTTACTGTTGTATATGAGAAATAGGAATGTCCTGATTAAGTTTTTGTTAGCTCCGATCCCAATTGGTAATATCGAATATCTGCTGATCAGTCACGTTTCACATTGAACTCGTAATCAGCAGATATTGGATATCTGCTGATTAAGAGTTCAATGTGTTACAACGTAGCTAGATACACTAGATACACGCGAGAGCCAGCGTGTGTGAATGTTGCTCACAACCTGTAAGCAAGCAGGGATGATGCAGCACCCTGGTTGGTAGCGTTAATGTCTATAAGCGGGTTCTCTATAGAACTATTGCACTGGTGCACAGTCATGTTGGAAGAGGAAGGGGCCCGCTCCAAACTGTTCCCACAAGGTTGGGAACATGGAATTGTCCAAAATGTTTTGGCATCCTGGAGCATTCAAAGTTCCTTTCACTAGAACTAAGGGGCCAAGCCCATCTCCGGAAAAACAACCCCACACCATAATTCCTCCTCCACCTAATTTCACACTCGGCACAGTGCAGTCCGAAATGTACCGTTCTCCTGGCAACCTCCAAACCCAGACTGATTGCCAGATGGAAAAGTGTGATTCATCACTCCAGAGAACGTGTCTCCACTGCTCTAGAGTCCAGTGGTGACGTGCTTTACACCACTGCATCCGGCGCTTTGCATTGGACTTGGTGATTGTATGGCTTAGATGCAGCTGCATCAGAAACATTTAAAGTATCCAATATCTTTTTTTAAAAACTACTTGTCACACGAGTGCTACTCCACCAGTGAAAACACTTGTACAATGTTTTCTTTGGCTCTGAAGGAGCTTCACAGTTAAAAAGAAATCCTGTTATGCATATGTGACGTTTGATAGATATGGGTATTTTCCAAGCAGGCAGCGTCTAAAGAGGGAGTTGAATTATGGGAAATGTGGGGTCCAGTGTTTTTTTGGAAATTGACCCAAACTAGAGGCGAAAAAGTCAGGATATCCACTGCTTCGATCCAAACACTGCTATTTTTCATATAAATAGGGCTTTATGCTTCTGTCTCAGTTGTCTGTGGAGCTCATGAGCAGGCTGATAAAGAGCCACGTGCTGCACTTCTATCAGATCTGTACATACCTTCCTCAGGTGAGTCTTTTTACTAACAACTTTATTACTACAAAGTGCTTTTACTCAAAAGACAAAAGATATGAATTGATCATTGGCCAGTGCTATCTGCATACATGTGTACATTTGTGTGTGTGTGGGTGGGTGATTGAGTCCATAGTATAACCTGCTAATTGGGTGTGTTCCCAGCTCCAGTCCAGAGGAATGTGAGGTGTGGTTGTTAGTGTTGCCCAACGCAGCTCTCCGTTGAGTGTGACACCTATAGCAACCGGCGGCTGTTTAACCACAGCTCTACAGGAGACTCCAAACGTCAGCTGACAGTTTACCTGCAGCTTGTGATCAAAGTTTAGACCTCGTTCAGATATATTTCCATGTATCACAGCAGGCATCCAGCTTATCTTCACCAAACAATGACAGCACTGTTTGTTGGTTTGTTATTTCCACTGGAGACAGGGCAGGAATGTGTCCACCTCATTTTTTAAAATCCTATTTAAGCTCTGAGGTGATCAAAATGTTCATATGCTCATATGTTAATATTCCGAGTCGCCTTCGGTTACAGCGGTACCCTGAGCTCAAGAGCTCTGGTGATCAGTGAAAGATGGAAATAGGAACACTATTCATTCACTTTAAAGGTAAACTGTTGCCATTTGAAACAGGAGTTGGATTTTTCTTTCATAATATATGTATCATAAAGCATCATGTCTTTATGTGGTAATTTGAATGTGAGTCTGTTATGAAGCAGTGGTTTACATAGCTTTTTATTATGGAAAAAATAAAAAAAAGATAATCAAATTCAATGAAAATGTGTTATTCGCTACAGAGATTCAACTCAACTTCACACAACTTGATTATATATTTGATATCATGAGTTTATGAGATCATGAGTGACGTTAGTGTGGAGAACACAGGAAGCAAAAGGCCTCCAGGGAGGCAAACATTCCTGAAATTCTTCTAATAGTTGCATTTTGGTGAGAAACTGGTGCCCGACATCTCCAAACATGGTGTGTGTGTGTGTGTGTGTGTGTGTGTTGTTTTCCTTGCTCCCTTTTTTGCACCTCCCTTCCCTCTCAACAGGCTCTCAACAGGCGTGCGTCAGCCGCGACGTGCGCGCAGCCGTTGCTTACGCACGGTTGAACGGTGTGCTCCAGGTATAGCCCCGGACACACCCACAAGGCGAACTCCTGTCATCCAGAAACAAAAACTTCTGTCAGTCGGCAGCAGAGCACCGCAGAGGGAACATTAACAGGTAAGAGGCTGATGATTCACCTGCACACCTGTTGGATTTGAACCCGACTGCGCTGCGTCCTTTGCGCTTCAGTTGTTGTCATTGTTTGCGGTGTTGTTGCTTTAGTGATCTTTAGTCATCCTTAAATGTTTCTGGACGGACGGCTACTGAGGGGGACACACGCCAGGGAAAACAAATCAATCACAGAAAAACTAATATAGATCCAAACTATAAAGAGGATATGAACAAAAGTGCGACAAGGTCAGTGTCTCATCACAGTTTATACATTGTGTTAAGATTGTAGCTTTATGGAGATACAACCACCATAAAACTATTTTAAAAAAATGTGATAAACTCATGGTAATATACACAAACACATGAAATATCTTTTTAGAGTGAAAACATATTTTAATTAGGTTTGTTAAAGCTGATGTTTAACTTTTTATAGACAAACTGTAAGTCCAAAAAGTGCCATAACCTGCTAAACAATCACACTGTAGAGTAAATTATGTAAATGAGTTACTCAATACTAATAATTAAGAAGCGTGTGTGATGTAATGTCAGCGTATGACCCTACCTTACAGGTTAGGGCATATCTGTATAGAAATAAAAGTTTAAAAAAAATAATTAGAAGAAAAAAAAAGTCCCAGTTTACTGTAACATGAGAATCACGGGGATAAAAAGTTCTTATTAAGGAATATTATTTGTCATTATAAACCTATTGAGAAACACTGTTATATTCCATAAAGTACCATAGTGTGATGTAGAATAAAAAAAAATCTTAAAAGCCAAATAAACACAGTGAATCAATATTTTATCATTGGATGGAGGATTAGAACATGATAAAGTCAGTCACTCATTAGTATGCACTATATCACACCAGAGATATGGAAGGCAATGTCACTGCATACAGTGATTGTTCAGACAATGATATGATGATATGATAAATGATAAACAACGGTAAATGATTCCCACTATGGCGCAACAGTCTGGGGGAAGAAGGCCCTCTCCTGCTCTCCGGGCATTGAACTCACGGCTCTATATGATGTCGTTGTCATCGTTACCCTGCTGTTTGCATTGATGCAGCTGATGATATGACTTTAGCTTCAGTCGGACTGAGAAACACAGCGTTTGCATTGCGTACACTGAGGCAATCTTAACCACCACTAACAATGAAACTCCACTTTGTCACAGTCACGAAATGCATTGTGTTTTGTGTGTGTGTGTGTGTGTGTGTGTGTGTGTGTGTGTGTGTGTGTGTGTGTGCGTGTGTGTTTTCTCAGAGAGCCCCAGTAAAAGGGCGAGTCTCACTGTACTCTGCACTGTGGGCATGATAAAAGAGATGCGGAGTGAGCCGTTATCTTGATTTCAAATGGGTGGAGAAACCAACATCACTTATACTGACTCCACGTGCAGCCGCAATGCTACTTATTAGTTAATTAATGACAACCCCAATAATAATAATAATAATAATAATATTAATAATCCTTTAGACCTTTAGCTCAGCAGGCAAACAAACTCTTGATGAATCCACTCTTGTACACGCCCTGCCCAGCGATCAAATGACTGGGCTTGGACTCATACTGGACATGCATTCATCAGGCGCTTACAAACATGATTCCATGCGATGCTAATGTTCCTCTTGGAGGAGATAACTTGGACACACACTCAACTTTTTTTGGATAAAAACGGAAGGTGCTCAGCACACGTTGTAGCGTTGGCGTGTCTGATTCGGATATCATACTGTGAATGAAGCTAAACGGCACATGTCCAGTGTACAGACAGCCTGCTGTCGTCCAGAGTTCTGCATGTAAAGCCTTGTTGTGATGCTGTTGTCTCACTGACTCCTAAAGCTGAGAAAGCAGTCAGTCACGCATGTGTAAGTGTTTTCTCAGCCTGATGAATGCTGTACTGTAACTTTGATGTTATCTACTCTGGCGCTTTTTTCTCTCTGTCTCTCTCTCTCTCTTTCTCTTTCTCTCTCTCTCTCTTTCTCTTTCTCTTTCTCTTTTTCTCTCTCTCTCTCTCTCTCTCTGTCTCTCGTCAGTCACCCACCTGTTACCTTAACACCACTTTTTCTTGTTTATTTCATTGCTTCCCTTAAATCTTTAAGTCTTTCAAATCCAAATATCTGCAGACCGAGTGTGTTGAGTGTCCGTTCATGTCAGCTCGTCTTCATTCAGATCGTCCTGTCTCTGTCTCTCACACAGACACACACTCATTCTCTCACTCTGTCTCTTTAATGTGTTTTAATAGGACTACATTCCTCCCTTGACTCCAGACCAATGCCAATAACACAACTTTTGTCTCTCACGGTTTTACCCGGCACACACCCACGCCTCTCTCTCTCTCTCTCTCTCTCTCTCTCTCTCTCTCTCTCTCTCTCTCTCTCTCTCTCTCTCTCTCTCTCTCTCTCTCTCTCTCTCTCTCTCTCTCTCTCTCTCTCTCTCGCCTGCCTCCACACTGTCTCTCACACACACACACACACATCGGCCAAGAAGGAGTCCATATAAATAGGGACATGTGAAATACAACATTCCTTTGCGCGTTAATTCTCTTATACAACATTTTTCAATACAGCTTCCAGCATATACCTGATTACTACCAAATCTGTTTTTTATGCATATCTTTGAGAATTATAATTGTTTTGAATATTAAAGAGCACAACTAGTCGCACAAGAACTTTGCCCCAGTACAATAGCGTCTAAAAGCGGCATATTCTGCTTCACTACAAGCAGCTGTGTGAAAGTTTACACCAATAGATGAATTACTTTCACCTGTCAGGTGAATGTGAACATAGCCACAAGCGTGTGCATGTCATTATCAAGCTATCATCTATCTGCACGTGTGTCGTGATTCTGCAACTCATTTTCTGCACTCATCAGATACCTGAAAAGGTGTTTACGTTTCACCGTCTCAGTTCCTGCTGCGATACTACAGCTTGCATAACCAGGTTTCTTTAGACTGGGGTAAGGTGTTTACATGGTCAACATATAACCGGCTCTGGATACTTTTAATGTTATGATTATAACTGGCATGAATGTTGAGCTGCCTGGTGTATATGATGATGCTGAAGGCGGCCGTTGCTTTACACACTCTCTCACACACCTGTATTTGTGTGTGTGAGAGAAAGAGAGACCTTAATAAGCAATCGGATGATGTCATTGAATTTCCAATCCTGCAGATATTTATGCTCCGTGTGTGTATGTGTGTGCATGTGTGTATGTGTGTGTGTGTGTGCATGTGTGTGTGTACTCTCTCTCTGAAACCTCCATTATGTTATGTCATAAAGGAAAATGATAATACCACACTTGGCTTCAACACAAACACACACATAATTAATGTTAAAACTGTGATGAAAGGCTGCGACTTGGCCCATCCACTCATCAGCGAGGTGATGTGAGGTGAAGTACATGTACACACACAGCCTGTACAGGCATACACAACCACGATCATTATTTGAATACACTTTAATGTGTGTATGCTCCACTTTTTTTTTTAAGTATTCAGTGTCTCTTCAAGTCAGTTCTTGATCATTTTTTTTAGGTATACGGAACATTTATTGGATATGTTCAACATGAATAGTTGATGATACAGAGAGAGGAGCGCTTATTCAGGGAATCAAATTTATGCGCAGGTCGATGAATTGTCCTCACAGTGACGCGTGTGACAAGCGTGTATCACTGCGCTGTAGTTTGTCTTTAAGGTGCTGTCTGTCTGTCAGCTGTTTCTTTCATGTCCCACACCCGGACCGAAACATACAGTAAACACCTGCTCCATAAAAACCATTATGGAGCTCAGTAATGTGTGTGTGTGTACAAAATATAATAACATGTTCAAAATTCCCTTTTCATGTGAAATCTGGAATACCATTAGTGTTTTTTTCTTATAGGCCGTTAAATAAATTAGGTATAGATCACTCGTTCAAAGGGGGCTGCTAATCTTAGAAGAACGTCTAACAGGTGACATGAATCTGGTTTGATGGATGCAGAGGTCTTAATGCAATGTAACCACCTTCAATCCTGTGCACATATTTCAGACTCTCAGTCAATAAAGTATTTAAAGCTTCTGTCGCTCCAAAGTCTTACTGAACAAGCCGTCTATTGTCGCCTGGCATGGGCGACACCCCAAGATGGCATCCGGTGCCGATCAATCATTAACACAATGGAATTCATGTACACCAGATGAACGTTGATGGACTGTGCTGTCCATTGTGTTCGACGTGACGTGAATCTACTTTTTTTCATTCTCAACAGTCACTTGTCAGTTTGAGATTTTCTTCTTGAACTTCCTGAAAAATGAACTGGCTAGCAGTGATCTGATGATTGAGAACGGTTCAGTGATATTATCTCCACCTAGAGTGTTGATATGATGGGCGTACCCTGTAAATAAGAGCTATGTGGTGTTTATTGTGACCGTAACAGTTATGCAGTTCAAAATGGCACAATATTTGTTTTTAGGTCAGAACAGAAAACAGGAGTTGTGGAGTTGATTTATAATTTACCCACGTTACATTCCAGTCTGGTTCAGTTGGTGTTGGCTGTCGGGTGATAAAATCCTGTGTTTTAACTATTTGAATCATTTGCTTCTGACTCCGGTCGCCGCCCAGTGTTGTCTTTACAAATATTGTAATGTTTTGATTTTAATGACTGGGATTGAGACCAGAAACGAGAAAAAGAAACTGGTAGAAAAGAGCGACTTTTTTTTTTTTTTTAGAAAGAAGAAATAGTACGGTGGGCCTTGAACGTGGGCCGTGACAATTGTATAATAGTCCACTTAAATTCTCTTTTCCAAAACACGTACTGACTTAAGCAAAGTGTTGACTGACACATAACTGAACTCATCCGAATGCTTCACAATATGTTTCTGCATCTGAAAACTGCACTTTGTTTCATCCCATTTCATCAGCCGTTCCAAACCTTCGCATAATGTTTAGGCCAAACAACTTAGGGTCACGAGTGTGTTTTGGAGCTCATTTTCTACACCTTGTAATTTCTCCCGCTAATGGACGCCTGAGAGTCCTAATTATTCATCTCGGTCGGTTAGAAACTGCCACCGAGCTTCTCCTGAAATGCATCTTAGTGCATTTTTGCATTTTATAGCTCCTTGTTTTTTTTCTCCCTCTAAGTTTTAATGAGTGTTGTTTTGCATTATGCAGTACCTCCAGGCTCCAATTTGGCATCTGGGAAAGTTGGCTTGACTCCAATACTGTGGTCACCCAGTGCTTATTACTCATTAAGCTTCGTCAGAGGGCCTGAGTGGGTGCAGGCTGGGTGGGTGCTGGGTGGGAGCTGCAGTACTTGGAGAGGAGATGATGTTGTTTTTGTTGATGTTCTAGTTTTCAAACTGGTCTAAAAGATGAGAAGGTGAAAGAGTTTAAAAAAAAAGTTGTCTGCACATCTTTCTACTCGTGTGTCTGTTTGCACTTAAACGCATTCTTTCTGTATACATTATTGTTATATATATATATATATATATATAATACTGATAAAACTGATTTCATTTTAGTAACCTACTGACCTAGTAGAGCATTGATTTATTATTCTGCCAGACTACAGATCATGTTCACTGATGACATTTATGACTATTGATTGCAAACTCTTTCAGTTAAATATACAATAATATCTGCATGTGTCAAGTACAGGACCATATGATTAAGTTATGGCTAATGTTAGGAAACACAGTCTGCATGGTTGAGTTCAGGTAAGGTCATTGTTAACTTAATTCTTGGGAACTGAACACCATTGGCTGGAAACCATCCATTAGATCATAATGACTATTCGAAAGTCCTCCTAAACGACAGCTTAGGTCAGTTGTCTATACCAATATGTCAAAATCAATTCATATGAAATAGTTAGAAATGCAGATCAACTTAATGGCTAATCATGCAACTTGACTACTTACATGTCTGCTTGAATATCCACTTTTTTCTCGCTGTCTGTTTGTTTTCTAATCATACCTGTCTCCTGTTGTTCTGACCAATGACAGCTAAGAGCTAACATTTCACTTTCTTTGGGGGGGTGTGGTTAGGGCGAGGAGCTCATCGTAACAAAACCAGCCCTGCACACCTGTGTGTGTGTGCATGTGTGTGTGTGTGTGTGTGTTTTTAATAACTGACTGCACTTTGACACTTTGGCGCATTTTACCTTCCATACATTGTTTGCAAAATGTATTTCTCTTTAGATGCACAAATTATCCTTCATGTATGTAGTTAAAAATGAGAGGCAGAAATGATGCATTATAATAGTCAGATATAACTATTATAATATGCATTATAACAGTAATGTGGAGTCAGATTATAACATATTGCATAACCAAGAATAAAAAAGAGAAATCTTCTGTTTGAGTTCCTCTCAGGAAACACAGAGGCTGCAGGAACTGGTTGTTTTGTTCCGTTGAATATGAAGGAACTGGTTTGACTCTGCATCAATTAACCGGGCAGGAGAAAAGAGTGAGCGAGCAAATACAAGAGAGGTGATAAGTGCCTGTTTACTGCATCATTAAGTACAAACTGGTTCTACTCATTTATAACGAGAGGTGCATGCCGCTGTACAGCACACTGCACAATCCAGTTTTTTCAGATTAACTGCTTTATTATAAATTATAGTGAAGACCCCAAAGTTTATGCCAACCATATGTGTCCAAAAGTATGCAGACAACCATGTCCATATATATTTTTAAATGTATTTTTGCTCCTGGGCTGTTTTTCCTGGTTTGGGCAAGTCTTTTCAATAAAGGGACATCTTAATGCATACTTCTGAATCTGTGGCAACAGTTTCAGAAACAGTTTGACCCGCCACAGAGCCCTGACATCAACCCCATCCAACATCTTTAAGATGACTGAATGCCAACAGTATCGGTGACCAAACACACTAACGCTCTTGTGTGTTGTGGAAGCAAACGCCTCCAACACGCCTCCATACCTGCGGAAAGCCTTATGCCAGGCTTTTATGCCAGCATGCTCATAATGCCCATAAAGGTTTTCCCATAGGACGTTTGTAGAGGTAGTAAATTAAACATAACTTCAAATATATACAAATATTTTTATTTTTTTGGGATAACAATCGGGGTAAAAAGTATTGGTTATAATAGCTGACCTTCAGCCTGTAAAGAATTATATTTGTAGATATTGGAATAACAAAGAAAGGCACAGGCTCTACCTGTTTGCCTTCGCATTATGATGCCTTTGCGTGCTTCCAGTAGTCAGCAGTGATTCGATAACTTTCACAAATTCACAAATAAGGAGGGTGAGCAGTTAAAATATCTCATTGCATTTCTCACAGATAAAAATACAGTGAAAAAAAAGATTTAACACTTCTGAATATTGTTGCAGCTCCCTGCAGACACTCACCCTAATCTGGTAAACAACAGTTGTCATGAAGACTTTTGTGTGTGTGTGTGTAGTCTTTCTAATTACTTGATTAATTAATTTTCACATTCTCATACTTCACTGGGACGTCCGTGACTTCATCAGCATCATCTTCGAAATCGACAAACATCATATGTGTAATTTAACAGCACAAATCAAAGCAGATCCGTTCGCTGTAATGATGTGTGTCATGTGTTCACTACAGTGCAGATCCGCAGACGTATGACCTTTGACCTTTTAATCTGCTTCGGTGTTACAGATGATAAGAATGATAAACATTTAGCCCTACAGTCTCAATCAGAGCTGTTTACATTGTATTTAAAAACAAAACCGAATGCTTTTGGATTAGCTTCTGCTGGGAACGCACTGCCAATGCACATGTTAATTTAAAAAAACACAGAAATACTATAAATCATAAAGACATACTGTGTAGCTGATGAAGTTAACTGAATGATTCATAAGTGCGGGTGAATCACACCTGATTGCACAATATTATTTGTTCCAACAAGGAGAGAAAGCAGCGTCTCACCTGAAACGAATAGGAATTTTGTTTTTGTTTTGTTTTTTATATCGGCAGTTTAATGAAGTAGAAGATCTTTCATCATTTAGGCAGTTTGGTAGATTTAAAAAAAAAGATAAATAAAGCACTACAGGGTAATTGTGTTTAACTCCATAGCAGGATATATGTACAACTACAGGTCCGATTAGCATACAGTTAGCTGTGGATAATTATGTTCTCCTGAGGAAGAATCCTAATCATTCTGGTGACCCCCCCTAGACTTTAAATAAATAAGGAATCAAAAGTACAGTGTCAACAAAAAGGCAGAGAGAGTTGCCGACATGCAGGGAGGCTCCACATTCTTCAGTCCTGCCTGCTTATCAAGGTGTGCCCGACCTGACTTTCTGGCACAGTCATCTGGCCCCACCTAGACTCGCCCTTAGGTGGAGTTCGGGACGCCTTCGACTTGGGCGGTTGCAGCTGGGGTATTAATGGTATGCAGGAATACTGTGATTCAGACTCACCTAAAACTTAATCATGGCTTATTCTTTTCTTTTCATCATATTTTCATTTAGTTTATATTAATAAGGTATGTTTTTGTACTGTAATACTAAATTTTCTAAGCTACTGGAATAAGTTGATAATGATTATTGATTTAATACATACTGATTTAGTTTATCTACATTCAGTCCATTTCATATAGTTTGTTTCATGTAAATACATACATTTATTCCATAATAAAATACATATTTTTTATTTTTATTGAGTTAATACTTTTTTGTTGCTGTTTTTTTCATGATATTCATAACATCAGAACTCACCACTATCCTCAGTTCAGTTACAAAGTTAATCGTCAATACAATGTTTTAAATTGTGGATCAATAGTATGGAGCCCGGGGCGCGTCACTGAGAAAAATAGTGTCCAAACAGCTGATTTATGAATTGATTTGACTGAATAAACTTGGCCTCGTGTGCTACAGTTTATTTTTCGAATTCAGAAAAGTAAACAGTGTCACTTAGATCCCGACTGATCCTGTGACGGGATTATTAATAATTACATATAATTAATAGATAACCCTAATGTGCCTCAAATGCGCATAGCCCCATTCTTAAATTGGAGACATTCATACTATTCCTGCTGCTGTGTGGCTTCAGCTATTTTAATAACTCGAAGAACATAATTGGTATGGCAGACTGTGAAAATGTAGAGCAAAAGTGAAAAAGGCTTTTCAATTGGTTTAGTTCGGGTCAGTTCGGTTTTGGGGGAAAAAAAAGTAATTAAGAAATTAAATTCACTTTTTCTTCATAGCGTATGTTTTCTTGTAGTGTATTTTAGGGTGACCTGTACCTCATATGTTTGAGTCAGAATCCGATTGGCTGAGGTTCTCAACAGACATCCTGCAGGTCTGTAAGATGCTGTACCTGCTGCTGTACTCTCTGTAATAAACTTTACAGAGAGATTCTTCAAACCATCTACACATCATCAACATCTCTCTCTGTGTCTCACACACACACACACACACACACACGCATAATGAGAGATTGAGTAACCTGATCAATCAGGCACACAAACCCTGACAAACTCTGGCCGGATATTAACTAAAAAAAAAGCACATTCTCTCTCACCCAGTCCCTTTCTTTCTCTCTCTGCTCTCCATTCTGGTTAGTGGGGAGGTTGTTGTTAGGGTCATCTCCATGTACACAGTAGTGCAACCCACCCACTAACACACACACACACACACACACACACACACACACACACACACACACACAGAGAGAGAGAGAGAAACCCCCTGTGGTCTGAAGTCAGGAAATTAGTTTTGAGTCTGTCATCATGAATACTTCTCTTTCTCCACGTCCTGCTGTGAGTATTTTATAACCATTTACCATTTTAGAAACTACTAAAGATCAGAACTGTGAGATAAAGTTTGTATTTTTTAACGCTTTACTGATGAAACAATGAGCTAATTTACAAATATGAGTATTTTGACAGCAGTGTCAGCTCAATGTGTTACAGTTAACTACTTAGTATTGAAGACTTTGCCTTTCATTCATTTGGAGTGACTTAGGTTAGTAATGGGCCATTAAACCCAAAATATGACTTTGTTTTAACTACAGTTGAAGCATCAGTTGACTTTTCTGGATGGTTGATATTCGTTACAGTCTTTTATGATCATTTTAAAGGCCTTTAGTATTGGAAAAGTTGGCTAAATTTGGTTGTTTGAAAGCCTGAGAATTAACTGCAGTTGGTACGTTTTAAGAGAGCCTGAAAATAAGCTAGCTAAAAAACCAGAAGTTTTAAAATGAGCTAGCCTAGCTAGCCTTACCTAGCTAAATTGTATTTTTTTAAGGTCTTAGTAATGGGAAATTTTGTAAGCTGTTGGTCACGTTAAAGCTTCAGTACGGACGCCTAGCTGGGCCTTTTAAAACCGTATAGTTAGCGCTCTTTTTCAAATGCAGGTATTGTAGCGTTTAGCTGCGCCTAAACGTAGCTACAGTTAGCCTTTTTAATACTGAAGACATTTAGCTTGTTTTGGAGACATGGTTAAATCTTTTCTTAATAGCACAGGTACCTCAGTGTTTTAGTGTTAAGTTAATTTAATATCCATATTATTCTGACTTCTTAATATCTTTCCCAGCAACGCATAATTGGGAAAACAGATTGATAGCATAAAATCCATCATTTCTAGCAGTTGTAACAGGGAGTGTTACACAGGCACTATTTTTACTTTCAATAATGTAAATTGTAAGCTTCTTGTTGCCTTCCTATGAAACCCCTCCCTGCTCCCTCATGCTCCTGTTGGTACGTATAATCTTTTCAGAGGGATTAAAATACAATGGACTTGTTTTGACTGCGTTTAATCAGACAGCACAGACTCACTGTGTCATGAACACCCAGCCCACTCATGTTATGAATGCATCCACTCGTGCCGAGTGAGGAATTAATTACCTGCCCATCTGTAGTTTATATATATATATTAATATATAGGAGATTGATTTCCTTCTTTGAGATGAAATCATACATATGAGCCACCCAGGTTAGTTGCTTCTGTACTGTCTTACAATGGCTCTCTGTAGTGGTTTTCAAACAGTGATGAGTGGGAAGCTGAGAGTTGTATGGTGGTTGTCAACACCTCTGATATATAATCCTCATCTTCACAACGATATTCAACATCTCTGATGCTATAAAATCGAGAACTTTGACATTTAACTGACCTTTCACCTACATGAAAATGTTGAAAGGGTTTTCTTTAAGATGGAATTTTTTTGTTTTTAAGTCGGCCTACTGGTCGGTGATGTGAGAGTCTGCATTTCTCATTTGCTGCCTCTCATCCTGCCTCACATTTGAACAATAGCTTCCACAGAGCGAGGTGATCCATCACAGTAAACACTAGCAGAGCATGATGCATGTAAAGGTAGAAATGGACGTCTCGCTAAACAACATGTCACCTGTTCACATGTTTAGATATACGTTTTTTTAATGTTGATGTTATAATTTATTAATTGGTTGATTAGATTCCTACTATTTTCATAAGTGACTAATCCTTTCCCTGATTTAAAGGGCTATTATCAGTGATATTATCAGTGATATTATCAGCAAATTACCATGATGATGTCATCAGCGTTATCTTGGATTTTGGTTTGAGACTTCACATAAACTAGAGCTGCATTGTGGGAAATGTACTGTAGGATTTGTTGTTTTTAGAGTTTGACTCATACTAGTGACTAAATCTGGATGTCTCAACCTCTGCTGCTCATTTAGACTCTTTATTAATCTGTCCTTTGTGAGTCCCCCAACTTTATAAAAGTGCAATATTTAATTAACTGTCTGATTCTGGCTGAACTAAAGACAAACTTTAGTCCACTGATGCGCTTCATAGCTCACATGGGAAACAGTTGTGTGCTGGTATTTCGGACACACTGTCTTTGCTTCAGTGAGCTAAAGTGTGCGTCTTTGAAGTCTCACAGATTACAGTGTTGAATCTGGAGGACAGGATTCACTACATTTCAGTCTTTTTTTTCTTCCTCTCCTATCATTCCTGTCTCTCTCCATTCCTCCGTTCAAGAATCGGAGATGGGTGTTTTTTGATAATTGTGTGTGTTGCTTGTATTCTGGCTGGCGACGGCATCCTGACAGTCAAAGCTGTCACTGTGAGGTTTTACTTTAAATTTGCATAATGTCTTTTAGGATGATAATAGTCCAGTTCTTACAGACTGCAAAAATACTAGAGGAATTCAGCCTACCTGAACACCCACTCAATCTACAACCCGAGTACACTTTTCATATAGGGATGTAGTAGATGTTGTCGCTTCTTCAGCAGCTGATTCGGAGCAGACTCACAGTGATGTTTGGTTTCCTGCCAAAGCTGCCAAAGATTGTGAAACATCAGGCAGATTTACTGTGTGAGGGCTAGTGTGGTGAAAGTTAACGAAAATAATGAAATACTAATGTCTTTATTTCTCTGACGTCGCCACCGTTCCAGAGAAACAGAGACGACGTCACTGCATCGCTGAGCAAACTACGGCAGCTGATAGAGGACAAAGTTCACATTCTGCAATCTACCGTCACTGAGGACCAACAGGTAAATGACTTAAGTGTATTAAGTTAGTTTATCATTAAGTACATATTATAACCTGACAACAATACAGTAAGTAGTTTCTGGATGAGTGGAAATAAAATTGTATAACTTACTATATGTGTTGATAATACACGTGTTTCTATTCAGTGATGAGTTTACAGTAACGGCCACGTTTTCCAGCTGGGCAGGTCTTAAGAAAACGAAGGTTTCAGCAGTTTAGTGAAGGCTTTAAATGTCATTTTGTCTTTGCTAAGGTTCAACTTAGCTGTTCTGGGTTTTTGGTTGTTGTTTTTTTGGTTTTTAACCCAGATGTTTTTTTTTTTTAAATGGATCTTTGCTACAGGGTACAGGGCTAATTACTGTCAATAGTGCCTTAACTACATTCCTCCTTACAGTTTATATGATATATATAGGTGTTTTTATCACCACTATCGTTATGCGAGTTGCTTAATCTTTCTCTCCATTTCTTCGTGGGAATCTGTGTCCCTTTCTTTCTTTCTTTCTTTTCTCTGTCTTTTCTTTTTCTCTTTCACCCTTTTCTTTTTCTCTCTCCTGAGGCTATGTTCAGACAGGCAGCTCAAATCCAATTGACTCTATTGAACATGTTTTTCTGAAGCCTTAATAAAAAAAAAAAAAAAAAAGTAAACAGCTTTAAAAACATATTTCAGCTGTTTGAAATGTCACCAGTGGGTTTCTATTTCACTTGTGACTTGTGATTTATTTTTAGTCTTCTGAAATGTTTGTGAAATGATTATAATGTCCGCTGGTAATAAAGGCCAGCCCTGCTTGAAATTCACAATCCTGAAATTACAAACATAAAATTTGAAATATCTTTCATTGTTTTCACGTACCCACAACTCTGTGCTTTTTTTTAATTTTATTTTTTAAGCCAAAGCACAGTTTACTCATTTTAGAATGTGATAATCACAAAAAAAAGTTTTAAAATGCTATTTTGTTGCTTGTACGTTTCAATGAGGACAATAAGGACAAAAGATCACATTTGAAAAACAAATTTCAGATTTGGCTGCTGTGTGAACATAGTACCAGGTTGTCCCCTCAGACTGAGTCACATGAACACAGACAGACAGACGTACAGGGACAATGAGGGTGATCATCATGTTCTGCCAGGATGACTCAGTCGGTCTGTTGTCTTTCAGCCCACAGCCGCTCGCTGAAGGACTCCAACACCCCGACGAGTTCAGACACACCACATTACAGATAATTCCCACCAACTTTATCATTTCTCGTCATGCCCTTGTGTGTCACTTTTGGTTATCCTTCTCCTCTGTTTGTCTCCTTTCACCTCCTCTTGTCCGTCTGCTGTTCTACCTGTCTGATACCCTGCCAGCGGGCGGATGCAGAACTGATGGCTAATAACTGGATCTGGACGAATCCGGATGGGCCTGGGCTATATTTATCCATACAAATTTAACCCTACATAACCCTCATTACCAGAGTAGCTACAAATACATATTAAACCACGAACATGTTTCAGTTCAGAACTTAGACTGCAATTACAACATGCTACAGCGCGACGGAATAAAAAAAGAAAAAAACACTGGCTTATCTGTGGCTACTGTGCCTACAGAAGGCAGAGTCTTTGGGGCTTTGAGTTGAAAAGGTTGATTATGTCATCGTAATCCGACGTATCATAGTAAAACAAAAGCATGTCTGAATCTGGTTCGTTGCGGAGAGAAGTCTCTCACGGCCGTCGTGCTGTGACTTCTGTCTTCGTGCCGACCTTGTCCAAACGTGCTTTATCCTCCAGATGTGTTTAGCCCTAGTTTACGACTTTCATTTCGCTGCTAGCTATACGAAACTATCTTCCGACAGCACATGTGTGATGTAGCTTAGGATCAGTCATGTAAAAGCGGATGTTTTCATGACTCTGATAGGGCGGGCAAGCTGTCAATCAGCTCGGGCCTACACACATCCTGGCCCACCTGTAGATCCGCCTCTGCCTTCCGCTCCCCTTCTCCTCCCTCAGCCGGTGATTCATCGCTCTCTTCTGTTTTACTCAACATGTCACTATGTCTGACAAACTGAGACAACAGACTGCTGAGAGCTGAAATGTTATATGGGTGCACTCTCATATCAAATGATCTCCATGATGATGATGATTTATGGAACATTTGGCTGTTTTGTCTTTATAGTGTGTTTTTCCTTTGAGATTCAATGTGTGAGGGTCAAAATAAAATGTGTCGCCCTTTAGATTTGTACAGCAATGTTTGTAATGTACTGGTTCGTGTTATCATGCTAATATGTAAGCATGATAATCATATCACCAATAATGCTACTATGACCGGCAGACAGACATCATAGGAAGACAAAATCAGTTTGATGGACCAGTGATGAAATGTTTCCAGTCAAACATAGTTTTGTCGACTTCCAGCATGGCCGCCAGAGGCCTTGTTACATCTTTATTAACGTCGTCTCTGTCTTAGGGTTCAGTGAGTGAGTCGGACAGTGGAAGAGAAGGACTGTGGGAGTTTGCCGTCCTAAGTGAAGAGTTGATCTCTCACCTCCAGCAGCTGCAGAGACAGACAGAGCAGGAGCTCAGCAACATACACACACAGTGAGTCAGTCACGTATTATGTGGTCGGTACAATGAAACTACTGTATCTATGAGAGTGTACAGAAATCATTAATTTCTTTAAATTAGTTTCCTCCAAAACTGTGAGAAAAAAAAATGCATTAACATGTATGTTTCTGGTCATATAAATCATCTCACAGCTGTCAAAATGTTGATTCTGTAATCAGGACATATAACTAGAATATTGAATGCAATACTAATGAATACAAACAGGAGACATTACAAAATATTAACTAAAAATTCTTCATGTTTTACTGAAAAAGGTCTCAGATTTCCCCACCCCCACCCCGCCCTCTAAAGATTTTGCACTTTTTGAAAATGGACTTTTCCTCTTTATATAAATCAGGAGCTGCTCTACAGTGTTTGAACATGTGAGTAGGAGGCAGCTCTGTGCTGGTTTGTGGGGGTTTTGTCACAGAGCTGGAAAACGACTGTGGGAGTTTCACTGTATCTCATAACAGCAGCAGGTTCTGCTCAGCTGGAGAAAACAACAGGATCCTGTGTGTGTGTGTGTGTGTGTGTGTGTGCGTGTGTGTGTGTGTGTGTGTGTGTGTGTGTGTGTGTGTGTGTGTGTGTGTGTGTGTGAGAGATACACAAAGTGAAAGTGAATAGGTCTTTCAAGCATTTGTGGTTTTGTGCTCCAGGTAATCTCTCTGAGGACCCTAAATGTTAAAAAAAAATCAATGTCATTATTGGCACTGATACCAATCCAGTAGATCGGACCGCAGATATCCATATCACATATACCATCATCATCATCAATATTAAGCCATAAAGCAAACCCAAACTTTATCAAACAACCCATCAAAAACCTGCTGCATCTATCTATATTCAAAGGTAAACATCAATCTGGCTGATAAAGCAGTAAAAGTGTAGTCAAAAGTTAGATGTTTGAAGTCTACTTTCTCTTCTAGCTGTGAGAAAGTGAAAGTTCCTGGTGAATAATCATATTTCATTGCTATTTGTGCTGTGTTGACAGTAAATCTTCAGCTGGTAGTAGGTGGTTGCTGCCTCACCCTGTTCGCTCCTACTCTTTGTACTCATGCCATGATGAGTAGTTTGGCAGAACAACACTTCAACTGGTCTCACTTCTGTCAGACAAGACAAGTTAAAACACATTTCAGGATTCGAGGTGTGCCAGCACACACACTCATACACACATGCACACTATTCTGATCATTTCCAAGTAAGTCTCCAAAATTTCTCATTAACATTGGTGCTCATCGCCAAGACTGACAGCCTCCTGTCACAGCTTGGATCAAAGGCTTATTAAACTGTTACATTTCTCCAACATATTATTCACTTTTTTTCTCATCTATTTAGCTTAAGGGAAGAAGACATCATTCTACTTTCATTTTGCTAGGGTTTTCCCAGGCTTTAAAAGAGATTTATGTGGTAATGACAGCGCCATCACTGGTTCAGGTTTTGTACAGGAAAAGAGGATTGAACTAAGACTCTGCAATATTTAGGACCGGAGATACAGATTTTCTTTTTTTTCCACTGACCCTTAAAAGCTGTAGCTTTTATAGCATTCACTTCTGAAACTCTGCTTTAATTCAGTTTCTTTGTTATTTCGTTTTTTTCTCTTCTGACAACAGAACTTAAACGGATCAGTGTTGAAGCTAATGTGGTCTTACTGGGTTTTTGCACCTCAAACTAAGCGAGGCAAAGTGTCAGATAAAGACCAATGTTTCTGCTCAAGTCCCAGTAGGATTAGACAGAATATTCTGTAGTTGCATAACTAGCTGAAAGGCCTTGCAGACTGTGCAAACTATTATTGACTTCCAGTGATATGACAAAAACACGCGGCTTACAGTTTTGACCTCCATTTCTCAGCTACTTTGACTTTGGTTTGAAGTTGCTGTTTGCAGCTGTCTGGAAAACATAAAAGTCCCATTTCACCCCTTAAGCAGCATTACTGCCGTCAGGCTAGCTAATCACAGCTCACCAAGAAGCAAAACAGATTGTTGTTAATATTCAAATGAATTTCGATGACAGTTGAATGCTTTAACTTGTACCTTGTTTCCTGAATAGGAAAAAAAAAATGTCTTGCTATAAACACAAAAACTACTTTCAGTAATATGCGCTAATTTTGATGATTGAATGATTGCTCCGTTAAGATTTTTTTTATTTAGGATTAACCTAAATAACCTGAGTATGCTTATAGAAAATGAACCTTAAAAGGAGATGGTAGCTGTTGAGTAGAACATAAGTATTGATACTCGGGACCAAAAACAGCAAAGCCATTAAAATGTTCTAAATAAATAACAATGATTCAAATGATAAGACCTGTTTATTTTACCCCAGACACACCCAGCACTAGATCTGCACTGATTGCACTTTTCTAGTTTGTAATTGAGCTGCATCCATCTAAACTGGAAACATAAGCAAACAAATCACCCACTAAACATTTAAACGTTCTCCGTTCCTTTGACTCAGAAATCCACTTTATAAATCCAGTTTTTATTTCTGAAAGCATCCACAGCTGCATGTGAGACCAGGACAGTTTAAAGACTGGAATTCTCTACTAACACAAGCATCCACCCTTGACCTTTGACCTCCCCCTTTATAGAGTGGGAAACACCCAAGGTTTTTTTTTTTTTTTTTTGTTTTTTTTAAACATTTAAGGAAAACCTAAAGATAATCAACAACTAAAAGCAAAACTATCCGCATGATACTATAAGAAATAACATGGAAGTACATTTTTGTACTTCTACTACTAAGTACTACTTTAGGGCAGGTGGTTTATGTGGTATATGTAACTGAGCCGTCTCCATGACAACTCCGTCCACGGATGTAGACTGAGAGATGCAGCCGAAAGCTCAGCAAATACTTGAATTTCAGTTTTTGAATTGACATAGATGAGTCAAGATGTCTCAAAACAAATCGAAACCTTTTTCATTTGAAAACAACACATACAAGCATTGTTGTCTGCAGCAGAGCAGAATGGACTGTGATGGATTTGATGTTTTTCAGTGGTATTTTCCCACAGATAGACAGAAACAGAGTCTTTAGTGCAGTTACGCAAGCAGACTTCAGCTTGTTGCCAAGGCTAACAGGCAGACTGGCAGTTTGAAGTCGGTCAGCCTTCCTCTAATACTCATGCTCTTCTCCTTCTTTGTCTTCTTCTCTGAACGACAATCCTTTCATTCTTCTTCTTTGCATCTTCAAAATCTTATGATATCGACCATAAAATCCATCAAAAAGGCGGAAAAGCTCTCAAGCCTCATTGAGTTATTCCAGTAAATCTGACTCTTTTATCCAGAATATGCTTCATTTCCTTTTACAGAACACCAGAACCACAAAGGTCAGAGGTCACAGTGATGTGAGAGGAGACGATGATCATTTATGGTCTGAAATTCTTGCTCAGAGCAGCATGAAGCAACTTTGTTGTTTCTTTCTTACTTACTGTTTGTTTCTTTTTCCATTTATTTCCATTATTTCATTTTTTTCCTCCCATTTGTATTGTTTATCTTTCACTTTCTGTTTACAAGATTGTTTCATTTTTGTTTGTTTTTCTTCCTTTATTATTTTCTTTATTTGTCTTTCTTTTTCTCTTCGCATTTCTTTCTTTTTTATAGTTTATTTCTGTTTCTGTCTTCACTCCCGTCTTCGTCAGCATCTGCCTTTCTTCCACCGCCCTCCTCCTGACCCTGTCAAAACATTTTTGCTTCATCCTTGCATTCCTCTCATTTTGTTTTCCTCCTTTTTCTTGTTTCAAGATGTCGATCTTCTTTTACCTCCCTCGCTCTCAGTTGTTAAGTATTTTTAAATATCTTTTATTTAACTATTTCATACACATTGCATCCTTTTTCTTCCTCTTTTTCTTTTCCCTCACTCCCTCTACTGTACCTTTATTTTTCATTTCCAATCCTCTTTTTTTTTTTTCTAAGAGCAAAACCACCATTCAAGTTTTGTCTGTTTTAAAGTTATAAACAGAACTGTTTTAGGGCTGCATCATTTAATCAAAAAAAAAAATAATAATAAAGGGCTGCAACTAACAGTTATTTTCTTTTTCAAAAAAATGAATGAATCCTTTAGTTTTTAAAACAAATAGTGAACAAAATAATCAATAATATTTAAAACCAAAATCCTCATATTGGAGAAGCTGCAAGAGATTGATGAGTATTTTGCTTGAAGAATGACTTTAATGTAGCCTCAATTTACACTTAGAAAGCTTAGTTTTATTTGTGCTTGCAGATAAACATACATACAACATAACATTTTAACACAGAGAGTCGGATATGAATATGTATGTTCTTTTACATACACAATCACCTTTGTCCATGATTGAAACACTTTCTGGAGTGGATTCTCTCCATCAAAATGAATTCTGTTGGCACCATGAATGCACACACAGTGTATACCGTACGTCCTGTGCAACCTCGACACAGTGAAAATTATATATGTGACAGGCTGCAAGTGGTGAGATACATTAATGTAAAAAAAAATGAAGACATAAATAACACCCACACATTTTTCACCTGCAATTATGGAGTGAAATGTGTTTGTCACATACATTCACATAATTATGGAGCCCTATTCACGCTTTCCTGTACGTAAGCACCTAATCAGAACATACTGACAGCTGGCAGAGAGCGAGCGTGCGTGTGTGTGTGTGTGTGTGTGTGAGTGTGTGAGAGTGTGTGAAAGAGAGAGAGAGAGAGAGAGGGATTTGACACATTGTTACTATGTGGCATATGCCTGTTTGTTTGCATGTTCACCTTAATGTGTGTGTCTGTGTGTCTGTGAGATATTCATTCTTAATTATGGCCATTTCAGTGCATTAGATGATGTTCCTCATCGCTCATCAAACACACACACAAGTGCGCGCACACGCACGCAGCGTTTTAATTAATTCATGTGATTGGTTTATGATGAGTTGTGATTGACAGGTGACAAAGTTGCTCATTTGCATGAAACTTCAACGTCTCCTGGAGATTTGTCTCAAGATGTTTATTTCTCGTGAACGTTGTGCAGAACGGAGCTACCAGAAACATATCTGTGAAACTCCTGAGTTAAAGTTAAATTAGTGGCAGATTTCCCACAATCCAGCAGGAGTAGGCCTATGTTAGGCTACGGTTGTCGTGGTAATGTATTCCTGCTCAGGTGAATCACAACATACCTGTTGTTGTTGTTGTTGTTGTTAATTTATATTATATATATTTGTTGTATATGTATGGAAAACAGACCTAACTGTCCCAAAATGCATGAACATAGAAATATAACTATTTTCTTTAGGGGTGGATGTTTGTGCAAATCTTTTATTAAATTATTTATAAAGTAAACTACTATGAAAAATATTGAATATGACTATCTGTGTTTTCAGAGCATTTTCAACAGTGAAATATTTTTTTTTTTACAAAACAAAGCTATTAATAATCTAGACTGACTGGGTGATCATTTAATTTCATTTAGCAGATTTCAGCAAAATCCTATCATGATATGATCTTATTGTCTTATGGGTCTACGAATGTCATTTGTCCAAATGAATGGTTATAAGCGGGCTGTCATCAAAAACCATAAAAAAAAAAAAAAAAAATGTGTCTTTGAAAAGTATCTTATTTTATGTGTCAATTTGCATATATTTTCCATATTGTTATAACATATTGTGAATAACAAAAAAAAATCCTTATTTATTTATAGTGCAGAAATTACAAGTAAAAGAATCTAATTGTAAGTCTCTTCCTCACTGACCGTTCACTATCAAAAGCTTCACTTCACTTTCTTCCGTGTAATGGGTGATATGTTAACTCTTTCATCCGAACAGTATCGAGAGAGTTTGAATTTAAAAAATAATCTTCACACACACCCTTCAACACTTAAAGTCTAATTTGCTTCATCGGTGTAAACATATTGTTTTGTTGGCAGCGTGAATGTGAATCAAAGATCATTGTCCTGTTTTAAATTTTCTTCAGATTTCTGTCCGTCTCTTCTTAACAGTCCTCCTAACACACACACACACACACACACACACACACACACACAGTAGAGTCAGTCGTCCTCCTTGAAAACCTCATTAACAGAATGTTAATATATTTCCCAGAGGGCGTTTGTGTTTCTGTGCTGTTGTTTGTGTCGTTTCTACTAATTTGCCGTTCTCTACATGTTGATGTCACTTCTTCAGTTTGTTCATCAAAGGCTTCCTTCAGATGAGCCTCCTCTTCTTCCTCACAAACAAAACACTTCTGTGCCTCTTATCACCTGCTGTTCTCACACTTTGGTACAGAGGCGTAGCGCCTCCCAGTGGACAGATGCTCAATTACCCTCAGATGTCTGAATCAAACTTTACTTCATTACTCTCATTATGCTCTCTGTTTGTACTACAGCACTATTGTTGTTTTACTGCTACACAGCTGCCTCTAGTACTACCACTACTACTGCTGCTTAATACTTCTACTGTTACCTACCACAATAGCTACTTGTTACCTATTAGTGATATTAGTAATGGTACTAGTACTGCTGCTGCTAGTACTTCTACTCTCACTGCCAATCCAGTCCTAATAGTACAAGTACTAACACTACAGATACTGTTACACCTCTGCTACAAGAAAACTACTAGAGATTGTATTTGTACTACTATAACTAATGATACAGTTATTAATACTGCCATTGGTACTATTACTATTACTTTACACTGCTACAATCACTAATATTACAAATAATACTACTGTTACATATACGTCTATACTGTTGCTACTAGTAGTATTACTGGTAGTAATGTAGTAAGAAGTACCACTAGTAGTGCTACCATTTCAACTACTAGAGCTAGCAGTGTCACCAGTACTACTGGTATTACACTGCGACTGCTGCTTCTATTATTATCAATACTACTACTATTGTATACTTTATGTATATATAGATGGAAAGTAGCCAGTGTTACTACTGCAGGAAGTAGAACTGCTAGTACAAATACTGCTTGTAAACAACAGTACATGATGGTGTGTTCACAGTCACAGAATATTTGACTGCCGGAAGCATTAATCGCTAACTGTGGATCAGCTGTTCATCTCTGTGTATATCTATGAAAACGTTGCTGTGTTTGTTCAAGGACAGGTAATGTTAGTCAGGAACACTTGATGTGGGAAAGATGCTGGAGGTCAGACCGGGTGGTTGATGGTTCAAATCCCGACATCACAAGCAACAATCTTACATCAACAAAAATAAAGTTTGTCTGATTATTTAAAACAAAATTTAAAAAAACAACATATTTTCTCAGACAAATCTCTCAGCTGGTAGAAGACTAACACAGAGCAGACAAGTCCTGACTTGTTTTAGCAGCACCTTAAGGAGTAAAAGCTTCCACTGTGTAAAAACAAATCCAATTCTTTCTACACCAATTACAGTATGTCAGATATGGAAGACCATAATGCACGTTTGCATTGTTTTCCATCAGTTGCTACTCACTGACATTGTCTATGTTTTTAAGCATGTGGTTCCTGTTAGGTTGACTATATATGTCTATATATTAATTGTGTATTTTATAAGCCAAACAGGGTTTTTTCACTCTTTAATGTGGGCATTTAATGTTCTTTTTGTATATTTAGCTAGTATTTATTTATTTTTAGTGAAATCAACCATATTTATAGTGATGCATGAGTCACATACAGTTAAGTCTGTGGCCACTGTCATTCATTTGGACAGGAGTTTAGGTGCATGTTGTGAACTAAATGTTTCTGTATTTGTGTGTTGTCAGACTGTTTCTTATTAAAGGCCGCCAGCAGCCGCTGACCACTGAGCTGTTAGATCTTCAAGAGAAGAAGAAACAAACAGAACAAGAGTTGAAGAGGAGCTTCAGTCTTCAGACGTCCACTGTAAGAGACCACAGCAGGAAACTGATATCACACACGCTGATCACAGGGGGTTAAAAAAACTATATATCAGGTCAAAAAGTAAGCAGATTTCAAACAGCATCTCACAACCTATTATTCACTGATTAGGAGCACAATATGTGGTTGAATGCTCAGAATAAAAAGTTAAAAATGTTCTCCTAATGCTCATAAATACAGTATATTATAAACATTACTGATGAGAATATTATCAACAGGTCAAACAAGAGGAATCAACAACAAACTTTGTTTCTTAAAATAATCAAATAAATGTCTGTTATTTTCCCTCTTGCACCAGTTTCAGTTGTGTGCTTTTCGGGAGCTTCAGGCTTCCATCACCGAGCGGTTGGTCCAATCAGAGAGGCTGGTGTTCCAGGAGGAGGCACTGAGCGCGCTCCGTAACCTCCTGACCCAAGACCTGCAGAGGTACCAGGAAGAGACGCAGAGACTGACCTGTTTCACACACAAAATACTCAAACAGTCTCACAGGTACATCAACACCATATTCTGACAAGTTTCATTTTCTTTCTGAGATTAGTCAGTTGTTTAAGATGAAACCTTTCCCATCTAAAGCTGGATGTATTTCACTTTTTTATTTGTCCTTCAGGTCAGATAAAGTGGAAGTGTTCAGTGGCCGCAGCATGCAGGAAAAGAACGAGACAGAACAAGAAAATAACATGGTACAGTTGAACTACTCATCTGAACTCACCTCTCCACAACTCTTCTGTTGTCTAATGACATGTTTCACAGTCTCTTCTTCTGGCTTCTCATTCTCGGCAGCGTCTAACAGTTTGTTTGTAGATTTGTGTGTTTTGGGCCGTTACATCAGTCTGTAACCACACCAACAATACATGGTTTGATTTTTGTGTTGAAAGACACACAAAGGGATAAACTTATTTTTATCGGGCTAGGGTTCCACTAAAACTCAAAACACAAAAGATCTTTCAATCGTTTTCAAGTTCATTTCAGTTCAAGTCCGTCGGTAGCTTTTTCGTGGAAGACACAGATTCAACATTCAGCAGGCATTTTGTCAAAAAAGCAGTTGAATTTAAACGCCCTTAAGTCTAATTTTTATGTGATTTTTGTGGGAACTTTGCAAACTACAAACCAAACTCGTTAGCAACCCCAAACCAAAGTCCAGAATTATGTCTCAGTTGAAAAATCAAACATGATTCATAGAATTCTGATCAATCTGAGGCTCAGATAAAGGTTGTCAGATATCAGACACATGACTCACTTGGCTGTCATCGCAAATTATTAATCTAACAAAATGACTGTCTGACATCATCTGAAGTAACGAACAGGCTAGACCAGTAGCAGACTCCTGCTTTATTTCACAACAGAATCAACCCTTTAATACAAAGTCATCTCTGCTCAAATCGTCTCATTTGGATTATTTTTAAAGTAAGAAGTGAATCCATCTATCATTTGACGAGTTAGTAAGTGAACAAAGCTAAAATAAAACACAAAAAGAAACCCCTTTTTTGTCAAAACCAGTTGTGTAGAGGTAGAACATTGTGTGTGTGTGTGTCTGTGTGTGTTGGTGTGCATGTGCACGCGTGTGTGTGCACGTGTGTTTATGTGTGTCTGGCATTGGTCCAGCTGTTGTCAGTCTTTCTCAGACAGTCGGAGTAGAGACAGAGGAAACATCTGCCTGCTCATCTGGCTTTGTCTGTCATACATACACACACACACACACACACACACACACTTTTAGCATCTTTCCCCTTTAAAAAAAAACAAAACAAAAAAACACCCATAATAGATTGACACAGTTGTGACAGGAAACGATGAGGGAAGAAACCTGGTTTGGAGTCTTATTATAACAGGAAACCTGTCAAAGTGTCTTCACAGTTTAACTCCAGAAGCTTAAACACCAACAGCAGACAGGCTGGCTGCCAACACGCTGCATGTACACATACACAACAACAGAGATGAGGCTCACGCTTTTCAGTTTACAGTACTTCACTCACTAACACTGTTTCACTCATCAGATCTGCATCGGGTAAGAAAAAAAACATTTTTAACTCAACAAGTCGTCATAGCTAAAGGACAAACTACTTTGCGTGTCAGTGCTTTGGAAAGATTAACCGTACGTGAGTTTTCTGGTCAGTTAATTTTAGGCAACTATAGAGAAAAATCCCCAGTGACGCTGTCCTTCTCCTTGGGAGGATGGGCTACCCTGTATGTGTAATGCGTGGGGGTGTATGCTGTGTGTCGGTTGATGTGTACCTTGTTTTAAGATACAAACACCCCTTTCCTTTATTTTACGATACTGTCAGCTTTTTAATCAAAAAAGTGATTTTGGCCGTTGCTGGCACTTGTAATGTGGATTTAAATGGAAACAGGTCAGCTCAGTGAAAAACTGGATTTTACAGCTGACAGAATTTAGCTTGTGGCAGTTTTTAACGCTTAAAATAAGTTGCTCATGAAGCAAAAGGCAAATAACTTAATGCTGTTTGCGTTAGGTTCAAGAGAACTCGGTGGACAAAGGGAGCACGAGGGGATTCAAACCTGTGACATCTTCAACCTGTGGTCTCACGCTTCCTGCCACTAATCTAAATGAGCTACTCTGACCTACGAGAGGCTCAGTAACCCTTTTATCAGATTATCCGTGGCTAATCTGTCAGAAAATGAGCCAGGATTTGTATAATCACACATCATTTTGATTACTTGGAAATCCAATAGATTTTAGATTAGATTTAATTATTCAGTGATCCATTGTGGATTTGTGATTTTATGTTGGAGGAAATCTGTAACATAACAGTCTGCTGAATGTGAGGTCAGTATTACCAGTATTTTGTCTCATCTATGTAACACCATCAAAATATTTATGTCATTTATTAACCAAAAAAATCCATTCAGAGCTTCACCCAAAAAGGTAAATAAAAGTGTAAGTAAAAGAAGCAATAAAGTCAAGAATGGATTTTTCTTCAACCCTAAAACACAAAGAAAAGAAAAAAGTTGAATCAATTGAGGGTCTTAAAGCATTTTGAATTTTAAATGTACAAATGTTTTACAATTTTTTTTTCCTGAACTCCAAATACCGTATTTGTCCGCAGGATCTTTTGACTTTTCAAAGTTTCCATGTCACATGAGAGAGACGTTTTATTGATTCTGAAGGTTGGACACAGGTGTAGTTAGTCATCTGAATTGTAAAACAGACAGAACCTCTGCAGCGCTTCATGCCCGCGGGGGAACCGTTTTAAAAACGATGTTTTGTAAAGAGCAGTCTGGTGTGAGAGCGACTGATGTTTTTAGTGTGATAATATTCTGATTTGGTTTTGTTGTATTGAGTCTTAAAAGGACGTTTTAGTGTCAGATGCAGGATAAAGTTCTGAGCTGAGGAGTCATTATGGATTTAACAAATGTAGGGACATTAAGCTGTTTTTTTAATTATCCATATTTAATATATTACTAATAGATTTTTCATACTTATGTACCCAGTAATCATACTGTACAGTATATCTGAACTTATTTACATTATTACCACATTAAATGAAGAGACATCCAGGATTTGTTTGACAGATTTCAGCCTGATTTGTAACAAATATCCCTGTTGCAAAGTGTAAAAGTGAGCAGGCCTAAAGGTGAGAACAGACCGCCGGTTGGTTGATTAATCTGTTATTTACAGCCATGGAGAGGGGAGCAACAACAACAACAACAACAACACAGGAACATATTGCCAAGCAGATTGCCTCAGGCCAAACGTAGCTCGACGTTTTGCTCTCTGTGAGAGACGTACGTGTCCAACACAAGACTGCTGCCACTAATTGGTTATTTATTTTATTTTTTATAATGCGGTTGTTCGCTCTCTCTCTCTGTTACAGTGACAGCTCCGCATCGGTGTGGCATTTAAGTGCGTCTGCTTGTTTACATCTGCGTGTCACTCCAGCAACCTGGACAACACCGTTATTATTTCAGTTTTTTGATGTTACGGTGATTCGTGTGTCTCACACTAATAACTCTGAGTGTGTGTTGAGATTGTGAGAGAAAAGTAAAGAAAAATGAAATATGAAGGTGTGAGCTTGAAGAAGCACTGAGGGGAAAAGTCATATTTGAGTTTGGATTGTGGTAATAAAACGCACACAGTCTACATGTTACTGCGGCAGGGATTTTATCATCTGCTCCCTGTTACTTTCTGTAGAGTATCTCATGAAAACACATTTCCAAAATAAACTGACACTAGTTAAATGTGAACCAGGAAAAACCTGAAAAAATAGACAAGAAAACAAACTTAAGAGACAAGAAAACAACCAACACAAGATAGAAAATAACTCAAACAAACACAATTGGAAATTGGAAACACGACAGCTGACGAAACTAAAAAAAACTTCCCTAAGAGGCAAAAAAAAAAAAAAAAAGGTTAAACAGAAAACCTAAAGAACAGCGTGAAGCAGCTAATATAACAATTTAGACTAAAAATCCAGAAGCAGGAAAACAACCATGCTTCAGATTATTAGTTCATTAGAAAATACTTTTTCAGAGCTGTAAATAATCCCTTCTTGAACGTGTATTTTTGGTGCGACTGTGAAATGTTTATTTTTGCTAAAAGATCATCCTCCTCAAAGCTTCTCAGGTGGTCACAAACAAGGAAATAATGAAATGTTTGGAGGTTTGTTGATCAAATTTATTGTTTCCAGTTAAAAAACAAACAACAAAAAAAATCATAAAATGTTCTATTGTTTTTGGTGTGCAGATGGCCATGAGCTGAATCTCTGTGTGATCTCTGAGTAAACCAGCCTGTCTATCAAAGAAATCTCTCATAAAACATTCTTCACCTTCTACACCAAATTAGATTTCCTCACTGTAATATCGAGAAGATGGAGACACAGTGGCGCACTGTTAAAGGGACACTGACAGTTTTACATATCGGCCCGTAAAAACAGAAGTATAATGTCTTCTATGACTAGCCTTAAGTAACTGTGGGAAATGATGGATGTCGGGTTTGACACAATTTTGAGTCAAAACCTCAGATATTTGCATCATGTCATAATTGGCTTTGAAATGAGTCTTTCATACCCGGATCATCATTGCTGTTTGATAATTAATTAGAGTAGCATGTCAGGTTAAAATAGGAAACCCTTTCAAATAGTCCCAGTGCTGAGCCTCCCCTGAACTTTTATCCTGGAGAAAAACCCGAAAAAAACCTTCTGCGCCGAACATCAGTGAGGCATTCACTGTATTTCCCAGGGTGCTTTGCTGTCTTATATCTAGGTCAGATGGTGTACAGCTCTCCACCATATGTCTGTACTGTAGTGAGGCCACGGGGAATGTACCACACAATGTGTATGTGTGTGTTCGGGACTTTGGGGAGTATAGACCTGGTTTTCCTGTCTGTCTGTCTGTCTGTCTGTTTTGTTCTGATTTTAAGAGTATTAGTTGCAACATCAAAGTAGTTTAAAGGAATTAATAAATTATTATTTACATTTTTATATATCAATCTTAAAATTTTTCTTCTTATCAAGTGACCCCTTTGTAGCATCATGACCTGAAGGTTGAGAAACTTTGACCAAGAGTGACCTGAAAGAGGAGACAGCTGAGCACTGACTGAAATGTCACTATAAATGAAGTGAATGAAACGCCACAACATATGCATTTCATCACCAACCACCGTGTCCCCGTCTCCCCCTTCCTTGAGCCTCAGAGAGTCCAGGGCAAAAATAATAACATTAAAAGTCATCAGTTCACAGCTAATCCCACCACAGCCTGTAAACATTTTAATACCGTGATGATTAGCAGCGATCCTAAACCCCAGACACGCACCCTCTCCCCCCTCCAGTTCTCTCTGGGCCCGACTCCTCTCTCACCCCAGCCTCGGCTCATCGTCCCTGGGGGAGGCAGCCAGGCGAGTCCCTGGATTAAGGCCACTCGATGCTTTTAAACCCCTGGACACAAGCCACTTCATTTCTCTAAGTGGCATCGGCCTTCTTGTTATGATTGTTAATTAACGTTGGATTTATTACAGTGGCCTTTTGACAAAAAAAAAAAAAAAGAAAAGAAAGAAAGAAAAATTCTGCCATTTTCGCGTCTTTTTTTCTATTTTTGGTTTTCGAGTTCAAGTGGAATTTTGGAGTTGGTTTCTCTACATATCTGTTTGATGTGTGTCGGAGGAGGGGAGGGGGGGTTCAGATGAGCGAGCAGATGTTGCAGTTTCTCAAGAGGGATTTATGTCAGGATATAATGCACACACACACACACATACACACACATACGCTGGGCTTCATGTCACAGAACACAAAGGTCTCAGAGATTTTAAACTGCTGCTTTCAGAGTCAGGAAATCGTTTCAAGTTTAAATATAAATAACAGGAATGATGTGTTCAGATCTATTAGCTCGTTGCAGATGTGCTTAGTGTTTATGTACACTAACCGCTTTCCTTTATTTAAAGCAAGTTACACCCTCTTCCAGTAGTTACACAGTTCCTTCTTATTATGCTGCTACAGCCTTACTTGGTCTGTATGTTGGCAAACCATAGATAGATAGACATTGATAGTCACATTTATATTGTCTGACTGTCATCACCACTAACCTGGTATATCTGCTGCTTAACAGTTTTTTTGGGGGGGGGGTCTGTTATTGTGTTGCCTCTTCCAGCATGAGCCTGAGTCCTCTCCCTCACTGTCACCACTTAGTCCTCGACAAACCATCAACAAAGAAGCAGCAGAGCAGGCCTCGAGTGCCGGTGAGAAGAAACCTGCAGGCCTCTCCCGCAGTTTAAACAGAAGTGGCAGCGTCAAAAACCTAATCAGTAAATTCTCAGGTCCGCATTACATCTCTTCTCCCGGTTCCTCACCAAGCCTTTATTTCGGAACAGGACAAGTCCAAAAGTTTGCTTCCATTGAGGCTCTCATGTCTCCAAAGTCCAAGTCAAGTCCATCTACACCGATCATCAATGGACATGATGAGAGTCCAGTTTCCAATATTATTGTGATTCCTCTGTTCACGGAAACCAGTCAGAACGAGGCTGCATCGGCTCATAGAGGCAACACAACTAGTCAGATAACTGCGAGCATTGACTGTCCAGTAGGAGGCAGCGCTACGAAGACTGATTCAGAAGCAAGGAGCAAAACAGAAATCATAGAATCTGGTAGAGACTCAGTGGCTGACACTTGCATGGGATCGGTAAGAAAAAAAAACAAACCAAAACCTTCTAACCAACCGTCCGTCTTTGCATGAGACCGTGCCGTGCCATGCTGTTGGTTTCTTAAACACATCACCTTGTACATGACGCCTCAGGGCATGAAACCACAGCGAGATTCAACAGCACACCCACATATGTACAAATTAAAATGCCTTCGGACTCGCACCCAGACCTAACTCTCACTCTTTCCATGTAAATGTAACCGCATGTAAAGTGATTGGGACGGATACAACTTCACAGTATTTCATTCTGTTTGCTAAAGTTTCTGTTTGCTACTTTGCTTGTGGTGAAACAGGCAACTTACTGTGGCTTTGTGGCGTATTATTAACCTTTACTTAGTTTCAAATAAAGACATCACATACAAAGTAAAATGTGAACGTCTCAGATTGTGTCTATGACATCCTGAGTCAAGTCCAAGTCTTCTGTTGACATGTTTTATTCTTAAAGTTGTGTTAAGTATTTTTGCATTTGATCATTGGCTTCATGATTCTAGTCTGACTCATCATAAGTCATGTGATTTTCTTTCCCAAACATAGATAATTACCACCAACTCTTTTAGCTCATAGTTTTGGTTGTGCAGCATATTTAGTGTTTGGTTCCGTCTGCCATCGATTTTATTTCCAAGCAGGGAGGAGTTTTCAGCTGAAGATAAACCCACCGCCACCTTGCCAGCGCTAACCCGCACGCAGCCAAAGTTAGCATCTAGCTGGTGAGGAAAGTGAAACATTAAGCAGCCAAAGAATGTTTGTCCCAGTCAGCGAAAGACCAAAACAGAGCTAAAATATGAATATTGGACTTACATTCATCAGGTGGACACAAACACAAGTGGGATGATCACTTTGCTTTATGTCTGCTGGATGTGGGAGTAGGTGGCTGTTGGCTAACCCAAAATAACTTTAATAACAAAATAACCTTCATAAATGCACTAAACCTTTAAAAATTACAATAATACATTAGATTGTGTTAATAGACTTGTGCAATGTAAATGTAATAAATTAACATTAACATTTTAAATAACTTTTGTCTTCTATAATTGATTACACCATATATTCATGTGCTGCTGTCAGTCACTGACAACACCAGCACACACCCAGTGAACAGTGTCATCATGTCTCTGTATCTGGGTTTATTGTGTGTATTTATGTGTTCACCCCTTCGTCCAGGTTTATTTCATCCCCTTTACCAACCTTTGTCCCCTCTCCTGCAGGAGTCTGAGTTGGATTTGAACAAGCAGCTGGACAGCCCATCAGAGGATGAGCCTGCCACACCCCGAGCCATGCAGACCAGCCAGAACCCAAAATATCAGCTGTTCCTCAGCTATGACCCGAAGTCCAACGGGTTGAGTAGCAAGGATACAGATGGTCCAGGAGGCGGCGGCCGTTTGGTGGGGGAGAACGGCCCCAGGCTGTCCCGATGGGAGCCCTCCCGGCTGGGGATGAAGCATGTCCGAGGGTCTCTAGAAAGCCTGGCCTCGCGGGACTGTGACACTATGTCTGACCGGGTGGGTGAGGGTGAGAATGTGATGTAATTCAGATCAGCGAGATTAGAAATAGATTTTATGTTAATCACATGTTGTTTTACTGCGGGACAACAATGATTCCAGAAACACTGAACCAGTTATTAAACAGTGCCATCTCCTGGACAAAACCCAGATTTTCTGCCAGTGTAATTCTAGTGTCATTTTTCTTTATTCCAGTGCAGTGCTCAATAATAAACATAATTTACTTAGAAAAGTGGAGATCTTTTCCAATGTGCAAATATTCCTCACGTCCTGATTACCTGAGTGTTACCTTTTCTGGCCTTTTTTACCTTGTTTTTATATCCTTTCCTTTCCTCAAGACCTCAAACAGTTAGTGATGTAATATAAATTTAAAAAAACCCTTTATATCCCACATCTATTCATGTTCAATCCACCTTTTAATTTGGTACCTTTAATGAAACATTATAACATGACATAGTTAACATACAGTAAATGAATAGAAATGTATCCTTTATTAGTGCAGTTATTTACTGTAAGTAACTAAACTGACTCACACAACAGAACATATACATCTTTGTAATGTACAGCCTTAAAGTAATAAATGTATTTTAGTATAATTTTTTATACTCCTTTTGTTGTTGATTGGAGGTGTGACATCAGTGTTGTGTTGTTTGTTTGTTTGTTTGTTTGTTTGTTTGTTTACAGGGGGGTCCTGTTGATGGCCCTGCCAGAGTGTTCAACAGTCCGTACGCCACCTCCATAGATTTCCACCCCATGAATCGAATTTCTAAGTTCAAGGTTTGTAATGTGGTGGGAAAAGAAGAATGTGTCCTGTTACTACGTTGTGTTACTTAGATTATTTGTTTTAGCTGTAACCTTAAACCGCTTCCGGAAGCTGACCAATCAGAAGATGGTCCTTAAAGAGACAGGAGCTAAAACGACCTGTTTCAGACAGAAAACATGATGAACTGATACTAAATCAGTATAGTTTGTGTTTACCAAGAAAAAGCCTTCAATGACTGCTGTTTTAAAAGGCATGAGTCAAGGTTACTGAGACTCCTCTATGCTTTCCTCCTCCTCCTCCTCCTCCTCCTCCTCCTCCTCCTCCTCCTCTCCTCCACATGCAGGGCGGTTTGTCCACTTCCACCACAGAGTTGAACAACTTCAACAGTCTTAGCACCAGTCCTGTTGGCATAACCACATCCACCCTCATCTCCTCCCGTCCCCGAATCTCCACCTACGACACCCTGAAGAGGAAGACGGAGATCAACAGCGCTGTACGTTCACTGAGACACACGCTCTTATCACCTCTTCCATAATGTTTTTATCATCTTGTATATTTATTTTCATTGCTGCAGACGATACCCACCACCCACTACAGCATGCGCTCTGCAACTCTGGGGATGCCCAATAAAAAGGACTACATAGAGGAGTTGACCAAACAGCTGAATGACTGCCAGAAGGTAGGGCTCATCATGTCATATGGATTCCAGATCAAACATAGTGATTGTTAGAGAGATGTAATGCAGACGTCTGAAATAGAGAGCCAGAATGCTACTAGATGAGACATGCATTAAGAGCTTTTGGGATATGAAGGAAATGTTACTCTATGAGAGACTATATACGACAGCATATTTGACGGTGTGTACCGCATGTCCTCTTCCAGCGTAATCAGTTCCTGGAGGCAGAGAGTGTGGAGATGGAGAAGGAGAGGAACCAGATCAGGTCACACATTATGTTTTTCCTCCTTTTTTTCTATTTGTGTGTTTGCTTGCTCACTTGCCCACAGTCTGATAAATGTCTCTGTGTGAAGGTTTGAGATGCGCGGCCTGCTGGTGAACAACGAGGACCTGCTGAGGACGAACAGTCAGATGGCCATTGAGATGAAGAGGATGAGAGAGCAGATGATAGAGATGGAGAGAGAGAGCCAATCCATGAGAGAGAGATACAATGAGATGGAGGTATGAAGAGAACAGTGGATAAATGGATGATACTGTAGTTATGCATGCCTTTGGATGATGACTCTTGTCTGTGTTGTGTGTAGATTGAAGTGAAGGAGGCCCGGGACGTGATGGTGGAGGCCAACACTCAGGAATACGCTTTCAACTTCCTCCAGCAGTCTCTCAAAAACAAGATCCAGGATGCTGAGGTACACTGAGCTACACAGCTGCAACGCAAATCCAACTAGAGAGAACTAGAGAGAATGAAAGTTGTATAAAAAATGTATCACAGTGGAACCTGAAACACATTCGGAAACCATTATTTTAAATCCTGTTTGTGGGTATCAGGTCAGTTCCAGATAAACTACCACAATATCATGCCTGGATTTATTTGTCAGCATGAGCTGTTTCCAACTGAGCTGTTTGGTGTATTCAGGTGTTTATGGGAATCTCCAATAGTCAAACAGTAACACACACACATATGCTGTATGAGGAACTCTGTGTGTGTTTGTTTTGTGTTCAGGGGAACCTGGAGAAGCAGACGCAGCATGCTAAGACTCTGGCTGAGAAGTTGTGGCTGGCAGAGAGAAAGCTGGAGGAGCTGGAGGTTGACAAAGAAACCAGAGACAAGAGGACGTCTGATCTCAACAGCACCGTCCTCACACTGGAGACCGAGGTACAGAGACAGTTTCATTTGACCAAAGTATAAACAACAAACAACAAAGACTGAATCTTTATTCCCAAATAAAACTCTCTTGGCCGTACAGTAAACACCATCATGCTCCTACAGAGGAAGCTTTCCCCTTAGTAACACACATTTAAATCACAGGTGAGTGTGTGTTTGCGTACAGTTCCAGATGTGTTTCTGTGTGTTTCCAGCTGGGTGAGGCCCTGCAGGCATCCACACAGTCTGCAGCAGAAATGAACCTGCAACAGAAGCTGCGTGAGGACGCCCAGCTGAGGGTGGAGGAGCTGGAGGAGTCTCTGCTGGAGAAGGACCAGGAGCTGCAGAGACTACAGACTCTCGTGGGGAAACTGCAGGGAGAGGTATTTCCACCTGTACCACGTTTGAGTTCATGACAGACTGAATTTCCCATCAGCCTCAGCTGTACTTTAAAAACACACCCTAAACATGCTAAAAGTGGTGTTCTCCCGTCTTTGCGTGAAGGTGTCTGGTAAGCTGATTGATAAGGAGCGGACGCTGGAGGAGGAGATCCAGCTGAGGGAGAGGCTACAGCTGCAGTGTAAGCAGGCGGAGAGGACGGTGGACGACCTCCAGATGGAGCTGTATGGCACCAACCAGACCAAAGATGACCTGGCCAAACAACTCAAACAGGCTCAGGTTCTGGTTTCAATTATTAGTTAATTATCATCGCACAATTCATAGACAGTTTTAAATTGCTTTATATACCAGGGGTTTAACACGTTGACTACGTCCTCATACATGTTCCCTCATTTCATGTCAACTATTGTCTTTTGTCTAATAAAGGCAAAAAATGCCTGTAAAAAGGCATTAAGGTTATAAAAAAAAATCACATAATATAGATTTCTAGAAAAGTCGAAAAGAAAATGAACTGATGTCTAAATGTTTGTTCTTATTTATTCTTATTCAACAAATCACACGAAAAAGCCAAAGATGTATTAGTCCATTTCTCAATCTCTGACTACTGTTACTATATATAATTTTTCTTGGCACATTCATATATTCTTCCTCAGTGAGCCTGGTCAGTCAGGTCAGCCAAGTTTGCTAAATTCGGGGCCCCTTCACTTTGATCGTGTGGCAAGAAAGACACAAGAATGTACTGTGTTTTGGCCTTGAGAAGTTGTAGCATTTATTCACTGACAAACTGTGCACACCGTCACGCACATCTAACAGTCAACTAGAGAAAATGTCCTGCTTACCAGGCTGACAGTGACAAAAAAAGATACCTGTATTTAAAGAATAATTTACTGTCTATTTTGGATCAGTTTTAAAAAATAGAAACTACTTTTCCAAGTTTTTCAACTTTCTATTTCCAGCCACAGATCAGAGAGGATCCACACCGTGTTTAACATACATGACCTAATGATTCAGTCAGAGATGTCCACATGAATTAATCAGTCACGCAAACCATTAGAGTTTGGGGTTAATGGGGTATTAATTATGCAAATCCTATTTAGCAATCACTGTGCTAATTCCATAATCCAAAATATTCATCACGTAGCTATTTCTAAAGATACTTAATCTGTCCCATTCCTAAACCCCGAGTGTGTTCTGCTGATGAGACGACAAACAGTTGTCATCATGAGAGAGTGACCTCGGATCAGAAGCTGTCTGAAAAAAAAAAAAAAAAGTTAGGTGTAGTTGTCTGAAGTGATGACTTATTATTTTATAACTCCATCTGTCCCTCAGGAGAAGTTGATTGACCTAGAGAGTGATGTAGAGGAGCTGCATGAAAGCGAGCAGAGGTGGGCCGCCAAGCACAAGAGAGCTATCGAACAGGTAAACACACCTGAAACACACCCACGTTAACTGAAAACGTTCAGAATTCGGTTTGACTGATGGGATTTTTGATGGTTATCGACACTTTGTCATGTTTGCTGACAGACCGAGCAGCTGCAGCTAAAGTTGATTCAGGAGAAAGAGCTGACTGACCAGCTGGAAACTGACAAGGTTGCCATGGAGAGACAGGTGTGTGTGTGTGTTTCACCTCTTTGGTCTATATTTCACACAGCTAGACCTTTTGATTTCTGATCTCTTGATCCCTTTTTCTCCACACCTCTCTTCATCTCTGAAATTCAAATTCAGATCTTAGATCTACATTGGTTATGTATGCGTTTGATAAATAAGATGAGGGTATTTCAACAGATTTTTTTTATTTTTTAGCATAAACATAAACAAACCCAGGATCCAAGGATCCCAGCTTTGATAATATCAAGAACGTAGTTGTAAAACCTCACGTGTAAGCATGTAAATAATTAGCAATCACTGAACAAAAGACAATAAAGTGCTTTTAATACCTAGTATCGAATAAAATATCTGTGTGTGTGTGTGTGTGTGTGCGTGTGTGTGTAGTTCCGTGAGCTGCGTATGGAGGTGGAGGAGCTTCAGAACTCCAGAATTCAGGAGGACGTCATTTCCAGGACGGAGAGTAAAATCAAAGAGTTGGAGAACACTCTGAGGACTGAGGAGAGGTTAGTTCTACCTACGAATCACGTCACTGATCAGTTTCAATTAGTGGTGGTCAGTAGATTTTAGAGTTTTGATTTGCAAGTAATTTCTATTCATATCTGTACAAAAGGAAAAAACAATAAGCAGACTATTGAAACGTGCTTGTGTTGTGTTGTCCATCACGTTGAATAATATATAATAATGTTCCACATGCCTGCTAATTGATTTGAATTCAGTACATAACGGCTGCCAGGTAGAAAAACCACAGCAGCATGGGTTGTAGATGCAGAATAATTAGCTCTTGCTGAAACATGAATATACGCTGGTACAGTCCTGTGAAGTGTGTTTTCGCCTAAAATGTTTTGTGCAGGAACAGAACAGTTCTGACAAACGCCATCAGTAAACTGGAGAGGAGGATCAACGAGCAGAACAATCAGTTAGAGGAGGAGCACAGGATAGCTACAGAACAGAAAGACCTGGTAATACACACACACACACACACTTACACGTGTACACACTCTCCCCACATGAGGGCAGTAAAGCATCACTAAATGTCCTGATCATGTGTCCACAGTTTGTTTAAAATTTCATTTGACGGAAACGAAACACCTGTATGAAATCATAAATGTCTTTTTAAGATTTACCTGGATCTGAGGTGTATGAATAATTTTAATAAAAATGTACATATATATAGTGTCCATCTATCACCTCAAATGAAATGAGCAGAGGTGTTTTTAATGATGTCTATCCAAACTAACCGGAGCTCTGTGATTGGGTCCTCCAGATGACGCAGAGGATCCGCTCGCTGAAGCGTCAGCTGAACGAGGTGGAGGAGGAGGCGAGCAGGAAGGAGGCGCAGTACCGCCACACTCAGAGAGAGCTGGCCGAGGAGAGAGAGACGAGCGGGCGGCTGAAGAAGCAGCTGCTCGACCAACACCTGCAGACAAAGTATATACACACAATTATTCAATAAAGACACAGTTCACCCAAAATAATTAAAAATGGTCTTTAATGTAGGATTTAATTTAAATATACGATTTGTGACTTTATCTCATCCCTCACATACTCTCACATAACTTCAGAATAAAGAAACATCTTCTCTTTCTCTCTTCACCAGGCGTAAGGATACTCTGTCCATCCGTCAGACTCTGGATAACCTGCGGTTGGACCTGAGCGTGGACGACGACGACGACGATCACCTGCAGCCGCAACCAATAACCAACGGCACCAAACTCTAAACCGCCACACTCCAGCGTTTCTCATCACATGTACAGTTTAGTTGTTTTTTTAGTATAAAACAGGCTCTTTACACTCAAAGTGCAGATAGGTTGTCCTCACATGCAGCATTTGTTCTTTAAACTTTTCCCCACTATTTTATTTAAAATTTAAAAAAGCAGGAAAATCCTCCAAGTCGCTCAAGAAACAAGTTTGCTTGCAATTTTTTAGATCTTGAAAGGTTCAATTTCAAAGCCCTCTAACACTGACCATATTCACCCATAAGGACTGAACATAGAAACAACAACTGATGTTTATTTCAGCTATTGAAGGTAAACAGTGTGTTGTTAGCTTTTTGGCCCCTTCACAAGAAAAAAAAAAAAAAACTTTTCTGGATCCTGTAGTTTCCCTGGAAATAACTTTGTAATCTGGGAAACAGAGACAACATGTTGAGTTTACATAACAGAACTACTCCATTCATATTTATTCTCCATGTATTATAAATTGTATCTATGTCTGTAGAAGATTATGACATTTTATGCATGTTTATGACCTACTAATCTCTCATGATCACATGATCAATAGCAATAGCAATTACAGTTTTTCTACATTGGTTTGGCTCATTTCTTGAAACTGAGATGACATTCTCATAACTATAAAGCAATTTTGCCAAACAGACTTGCAGTTCTGCACAACACTTCAGATAACCAGCAAAATGTAATTTGTCTCCCAAAACTACTCATCCATGCTTCAAAATGAAATCCCTTTCCCATGTAAATAGTCAGTACCATAAAAATGGCATGGATCCTTCTCTATTGCTTTGGCACATTTTGATTCATTCAGTACTTCTGTCAAAATAACTTGGATGGTACTGCACAACTACATGGATCACCTGGCAATGTTTGTACAGCTCCCAAAACAGTTTACCCTTCAGTCAAAACTACATTCCCTTCTCATATAACTAGTCAGTGCCTCCAAAATGCATTGTCCCTTTGGTATTGTGTAAGTACTGCAAGTCAAAATGCTTAGACGCTTTGTCATGGCATATTTCTAACTATAGGCATAACATTTTCACACCACACACACACACTGCACTCATTCTGCCGAGGAATTTTCATTTTTATTCTCAACTAACGTAGATTGTACACATTACAGTAGGTAGGGAACCGTAAAAAAGGAAAATATACTGGGTACACAAAATACAAAAACCCACAAAAAAGAAAAAAATCAACAAATCAGCACTGTAAATACAAAGAATCACAAATGAAGACATTTTGTTTAGTCACGGTCACTCCCCTCTCTCTCCTGGTCACCATCCTCATCTTCCTGGCCATCCATTCTCTGTGCTCTGTTCGGCCACAGATTCTCATCCACATCGCATCTGATGTTGTCTCTTGAGATACAGCGCGGGAAAAAGAGTTGTGCATGCCTGAGCCATCCTCTACACTGATCCCCTGTTATGTCCTCACAGGCAGCGTCCATTGCAGTCATGAGAGCCTTCTGGTTTTCCGCATGGTGTTCATACACTATCTATATATCCAAGCAGAGAAAAACTCCTCGATAGGATTGAGGAATGGAGAGTATGGTGGCAAGAACACATTGTGCATTCTTGGATGCATGTTGAACCATCCCCGGATGCGTGGACCCCGGTAGAAACTAACGTTGTCCCATATAATTACAAACTGGGGTAGGTGGGGCCCTTCGAGACCTGATTATCCTAAATTTACTATAACATCTTCCAAAATATGTACTGTATTCTATTCCAGTTTCCTAACACTATTTTGACAATTGAGCAGACTATTCTGCATATGATGACTTATACGATGAAAATGTGCTGACATGTTTTGAGGACAATAACCACGACACTGAAAACCAACCAATTGGGATAGATCAGCAATATACATTCATTTGAAAAATGTACTAAATGTTGGCTGATTGTGTTAACTGTAGGATACTTGTACATAGCTATTTGCAAGGATGTGCTAAAGGCTTGACACATGTACAAAGCATTTGGAAATGTGATGAAAGCAATGATAAATGCCATTCTGTTGTGAGAAACTGCAAGATAGCTTGGGGATTTGTCTATGTTGTTATGAGAATGTCATCTCAGTTTCAAGAAATGAGCCAAACCAATGGAGAAAAACTGTAATATGAACTGATTCATTGAAAGTGTACCGAGTGAACTCAGTATTTTCCATATAATTCATGCCAAATAACCAGCAGGAAGTACAAAAGTTTCCATTTACATAAAAACAATCGAGACTCAGCCGCACTAGAATCATGATCTGCTTGTTTACCAAAGAACTATACAAATAAATACAGGAGTTTGGTGCACAGAGGTGTTATAAACACATATAAAGGTAAAACAATTAATGACAATAAGGTGTAGTTGAGGATTTGATTCAGGTACTGTGTGTTTTGTAATCTGTTCTTGTAGCTGCTACAACAGACAGCTGGAGTTTGTTAGGATGAGACTTGAGAAAGTGAGACTTCCTGGTTCTTTATAGACTCTACAGCATTTTTTTTTCTGGAGCTGTGCTGACAGGTCTTTGATAAGGAGGGATACATGTATATGTGAACTGGTTACAGCCATCTGCAGTATTTAAAGATTTGCCGCACTGGTTGTTTTAATGTTACAATGTAATGATACACAACAAGGTGAAACTGCAGAGAAGGGAACTCATCTTTGGATATGATTGCAGCTGTTTTTATTTTATTTTTTGATTTACACCACAAACAATTAAGAGATTATTTATATTGAATAAATATGTGTGTTTTATGTCAATTTTATGATTAGATTATTGAATGTCCTGTATTTGCAATCACTTGCGGGATAATAATAACTTCAGAGAATGGAACGTATGATTTTTACGGGGTATTCGCTCACTGTGCCTCCCATTCACTGTATCTGTTTTTGCGATAAGAATTCAGGACAAGACTTTTAGTGACTGTGGGCACCTTAAACAAACACTTAATGGTATGTTTACTCAAAATCCAGTTTGCAAATGTTTGGAGTGCAAAGAGGTTCTTTGTGATGCTTTAATTTAAAGGAAACTGACTTCCTCCTTCTGAAAAGAGAAGCCGGTCCTGTTGAAACATTATTCTGCCTGTTCTCTGCTTGAGTGAACACATAAAGCATTAATTCATAATAATTCAGATGCAGTTTGGATTCTACGTTATGTTTACATTTGTTGTATTTTGCTTTTTCGAAACAGTTTTCTCACTGAAACTAAGCGATCGTCATACTTGGCAGGAGAAGGTAGACGCAGCAGAATTGCTGTTATTGGATTTTAACACTTTCCATAATTTTGCAGGGTTCAAATGAGTTCAAATAATAATCAGCTTTTTTTCACGAGGGATGTGTATTTATTTGTAATCTTTGTAAATGAGACCCAGAGGTAAGCTTTAGTGCGCCTAGCAAGAGATCAAGCTTTATGTCTTGACATGAATAAGGGAAAGGAAAAAAACATGGTGCGTGATTATTTACGACAGAGAAGAACATATTTGTTAAATAAAATAAATCTAAAGCTAATTGAACATCAGACGTTCTAGATGTAAGATGGACGTCACTACCATACAAATCATTTAGAAAAGCTTGCTCATTAAGTTTTCTTATATTTCTCTTAACTCTTTGTGACAAGGTTCTCAGGTTTATCTCGGTTGTTGTCATAACAAAAGAAACAATGCTGTCTGCAAATACTTCATGTAAAAAGTAATAAAATGTATGGACTTATTTTTATAGTTATTTTAACTTTCTGCTGGTTCTGTTTGGGTATTTATTTTTGTTTTTCACATTCTCTCTTTTGGTGAGAAGTTTCTAAAATAAATACTTTTCCACTGTGACATTTGGGTATCGTTCGTGTTTGTTTTACAAGAAAGTTTTTTTTTTTTTCCAAATATAAATGAAAAACCTTCACATGAAGAGGCTATTTTACTATAAAAGCTCTTATTTTGTACCACAAGTAAAATGACTTTTTCTGATTTGAAATTATTCAGAGCGAATGTACTTTTTACAATACAAATACCATTGGTTTAGCATGTATTAGCCCATTTACTACAGATAACTAAAGATGTTAAGAGTCACTAATATGGTGGGGCCGAGTTATTACAAGATGTTTATACAGTTGTTATAATTTAATTGTGGAATTTATGAGTCACCCACACACTGATTCCCAGGTATCAAGGTATGTAAAGTAGGCTCATTTAAAAGCTAATCACTTTTTTACTGTACAGAAAGTTTAATATTGCCTGCATAGCAATGATACAAATAAAATAGGTCCAAGGATTGAGCCCTGAGAAACTCCACATCAGACATGATTGATGATTAATTAGATGTAAAAAATATGAATAAAGAAGTGATATTTAAGGAACATCATTTGAACTGAAATGTACAGCTTATTTTGTGAGACAAATATATGATGTCCATGTTTTCTCAACACAAACAGTGTAAACAAAAGATGATGGAGGACTTTCAGCTTCTGACAAGCTCATGAAAGGAACCCAGAGATGTTTTTGAACATTGGCGACCACAATAAAACTGGAACAAACAGCTATTTATTTCAGCTGATGCGCCTGCTGTGACTAACCAGCTGTGTCCCTACACACACAAACACACACACACACACACACACACACACACAGTGAAGTGATGAAGTGTGATGTTCTGTTTGCAGGCAAAAATACCAAACACAACACATTCCTAAGTTATTATAGTACTAAGTCATCTTTAATCAGCTGTCAGATCTCACAATGTCAGGCTGGATTTACTGAAAAGTCAGTCAATCATCAGCTACAGCAATATATAGCATCTATATACTTCAGCTGAATAACAAGTGACTCTACAAAGATACTATACATTTAATACACTTTCAATAACAAAAAGCCCTCCGTTTTTATTTTATAATGATTTTATATGTAATAATATTTTTTACTAAAATGGGACATGCTGTTCAGCAAGTAAACGTATCAAATTCATTTCTTCATGTAATCGGTGTCATTTTTTGGTCCTTTTTCATTGGCGCAACAAATTGTTTTCTTGTATGTTAGCAAGCTAATGTTTTTATATGTTTCAGTTCGTTATTTCATAACACAATTTATGTTTATTTAGAATGCTAAAATGTATCTTAAATTTAGCATGCTAACAAATGTTGGCACACTAACACTTTAGCATGCTAAGGCTAGCAGGGGAAACACTAAATTTAGCCATGTTTTTTACTCTGCTGCTGGCCCCATAGAGTATTTGCAATATGTATAACAGAGTGAAAGCAGATCATGAGGTCACCACTGAGAAAACGCTGAATAAGAGGAAAAACCACTGATGTAAAATAACAATGTGATAATGCTTCATTTCTTTTACTTTACTATATTTAAAAAATACAGTTAAAACATTTGCTTGTTCCCCACATTAAAAGTACAGACCTCAGGTCAGTTTTGTTGTATGACAATATGCACTGAAACCATGGAAACCAGAGATACACCTGTTGCAGTACTTTGTATCTCAGTTACATTTACTTTTCCTGTTAAAAGCATCAACAGTGATTTGGTGGTGCCACTATACACAGCTTTTGTGCAAACAAGACGATGCTAAGGTGTTGTAGCCATGTTCACCATCTTGGTTTAGCCTCTTAGCATGCTAGCAATTGCTAATTAGCACTAAACTCAAAGAATAAATGTTCATTTTGACGTGATGATGGCGCTACATAAAAGTTCCAGTTATTAGAATTGATCCTCTGGAGACAATGAATGTCTATCAAATATATATCTGTGAGATATTTCAATTTAAAAACAACCCAAAAGATTAGAATGTATAAAAGCTTTTAAAAGCTTTGGGAACTTTTCTGATGGAAACATCGCACACATCCCCTGAATCAAAGGGGAAAAAGAACTCGCAGGATAAAACAAACAGAGATTTATTTGCAGCTCTGACATCAGAAACACCGAACGCATCACAGGTCATTTCATTCTCGTTGTGTCAAACATGCTGACGGTGCAACAAACCCAACAAACACACACAGTGAAAACTGAAACGTTCACAAACCGCAGGCATCGGAGAGAATTTACACAGATTTCCAAAAATAAAAGCTCTTAGAGGTACTTAGATTGATTAGTTGTCTCGATATATATCGGGCACAAAAAAAAACAAAAACAAAAAAACCAAACCAAATCAAAACAAAACACATCATGACTTCCGTTCTCTTTTCCCTCTGCTTTGTAATCTATAATCAACAAATGCATTAAAATATTCAGTAGCTCACAAACTTTACAGAGGATCAGACAGAAGAGTTAATAACAGGCACAACATGACTCTTCAAACAGTTGTAAACCTTTCAAAGTGAATTCATAAACTACACTGAAGACCGAGAAGAAGGTTCATGGAGGAGATGCGTCGAGAGAAACGCGTTTCGACACGGTGAAAGTGAATTTAAACAACAAAAAAGGCATCGAAGGAGACGTTTCAATGAAATTTGAGAAAATATGACGAGCAAACATAAGGAAGGAAGGCTCAGATCAAAGCTGACAGATTGGTTTCGGAAGATTGTCACATTAAAAAGGCATTGGTTCGAGGTTTGTAGGGAAGTGGTTGTCCACCTGGAGATGAAGGAAATCTGGACTCTTAGTTAGTTTTAAATACTAAGAAAAAGCAACGCCAATCTCTGCTCTGTTCATTTGTTTTCACGAGGAAGCATTTTACTGGCAATAGATTTGGGCATAAAATCTGTTGGGTTTTTTTGAGCAATAATAAGGTTCTGACATTTTCAGGTAACCAATATTTCCTTTTGAACTGTTTCACCCACCTTTTACCAAAAAATATGGAACATTTTTCAAAAAAAACAAGGAACAAGTGGTTCTAATGAAATCAACACTCGCTTTTTTTAAAGACTTTTAAAAAGACACCTGTAAGACATTTTAAAAACAATAATTGGATGACATGACGAGGTGTAATGTGAAGTTTGGCACTCATAGTGTAGCCACAGACAATGATCACCACCTCTGCAGCACTATACGGAGCATTTTAGCTTCTTTTAGCTCATACTATTGGTCTTGATGCAGTTGTATTCAACAAATAAACTGTGATAAACCCAACCGTACGTACGGTGGGTTGATCACAGCTTGTCCAGCACCTAACGGTGGACAGACAACGTCAGCGAGACAGATATTGTTCTCAGTAGTTGGTGGCGACCAAACCTGAGTGAATATTGCCGTTACATTCATCAGGTGGACACAAACACCGTCCGACGTGTCTGCTGGATGTGTAAGTAAGCATGTTCACTATAACGACTTTAAAAGCCGACGACACGTTAATGCTGTTCTACTGCCCCCAAGTGGCCAATAATTCAATGAATTCAGCTTTAAGTCAAACTATCATTAAGGTAAATCATCTTATTCATTTTACTGGAATATGTTGAAACAAAAAGATAAAACCTACAGTATATTTCATAAGCTGCTCGTGTAATAGTTCTGTAACAGAAATATATACGTTTATAATGAGTGCTTTATGATTATATGACTTCAGACTAAAATCTATAGACGTGAATATAAAAAGTGAGCAGATGATTAGTTGAAATAGTACAAACGAACCTATATATATATTTTATATATTTTCTGGAAAAAAAACATCATTATTGTATGTAGATCAGTATCTGGGAGGTAATGTTATAACCCATGCTCCAAAGGCTTGTTACATCAACGTGTTAAGGTTTTTATGAATTAGAATTAAAAAAAAGTGGTGAGTGTTTAATATGGCACTGTGATCAGTTGCTGTCAGACAACTTGGCTTATAAATAAAACAAAAAAACAACAACATACATTTTAAAATGTGAAGGCAGTTTATAGAAAAGGTTGTGTGTGGTGTTCCCTTTTTATTTTATTTTATTATTTTCTTTATTTGGCACTCTGGCAGATTAAAGGTAATGAGGTGAAACCAAAGTATTACGGCACCTAAACTGATGGTTATTTAACAGAGTGCACAATACAAAAATATTACTGAATAAACCCCACATTTAATCAAATATTGAAATTTTATAATTTAAAAGACCACATCAGTCTTTTGCTGTTAATTAGCAACATCCACGGTGTATCAATATTATAATATGAGAACAGATATTGACTTAGACTGTAGATATTGTATTATCGTGATGTGGTTCCTGGTTTTAAAGGCTGCGTTACAGTAAAAGGGATGAAGTTTTCTGATCTGCTGTTATATTATAGTAGAATCTATTATGATAATTATTTAAAAATCTCATTGTGTTAATATTTTGTTAAAGCACCAATAGTCATCCCTACAATATTGTTTTTGTCGATATTGAGGTATTTGTTAAAAAATCATTGTGATATTTCATGTTCGGTATATTTAATATGACTGCTGAGCCATTTTGCTGCCACTGGTTTCACTTTCGGTACACGTTGAAAACCGAGCTGTCGTGATTTTAATATTCTTTATTCTACAATATGCAGCTGTGGCTTGAAACACTTGAAATAAAGATTTAGCCGTCAGCAGACGGCGAGCAAAAACACGATTTATCATTTATTCATGATGTTGGACCAGAAGCAGAATTTGTACATTTAAAGAAACTAAAAATGTTCAACTTAATGAAACGTCTACATGGCCTCTAAAGATGAATGCTTTTCATTGTGCTCAAGTATAGCATCACGGTGCAATATATGCAGCTTTTTGAATAGAACTAAGAGAAATTTTGGTTAGTTTTAATTTTGCTAGGTTTTCTGCACATTAACTGTTAAACAGTCCAATAAACAAACGGAAAAACAAAAAAATATATATGATAAGATGTCTTATACAACTTCTACTACACGTATTTAAAATTTTATAATAGTACTTCCTTTACGTTAGATATAATATTTTGTCAATAATTAGTCATTTATGGGTTAATTTGACAACTGAGCTCAAGAACACTGTAGCAGTGAAAAGTAAATCACAAGTATAAAAGTAGCTGAGATGAAAATAACAAAAAAAAAAGAAAAAAAAAAGAAAACACTAATGGCTGTGTGAGATATAAAGAATATAACAAAACAAATGACAACAGTAATAATAATCTATGTTTTATAATTCTTTTAATATAAATAATTGGTCACTTTTTATTCTAACATATATGGGGCTTTAAAGCGATATTTCACTTTGTGTGATTTTTATTTTTATTTTTTTTGTTAAAAAGAGATGAGGTCAAAATCTAATATCAGCTGCCCTGAGGATCTGACGTCACCTGACCTCGTCACCTGACCTCGCCACCGACCCGCCATTCCATTTTCATACAAGTTTCTTACAAAATGCCATTTTAGTTCTATCTGTAAAATAGCCATTATGTTTTTTTAGGCTGCATTACTGTTATTTTCACTGAAATATTAGTAAATCAAGGTGATAATGATCCCCAGAGCAGCTTCTATTTTTTCGCTGACTTGTCTTAAACTCCCGCAGAGATTAAAACCTGTCCTGCCACAGTGAAACATCGCTTTAAAAGCCAAGGCAGTAGATCAGTTTGGAACAATACGTCTATCCTGGTCTATAACAAACGTTCATGATATACAATGTTGGCTTTTTTTTCCTCCGTTACACACGTGCCATGCTGTACCCGTATTTGCCTCGTATGACCGGGCTGCAACAGCCGAAACATTTGTGTCTGCTGATTCATTCAGTGAAGTTTCCAAACTGAATAATTTGAAGTAGTACGAAGTACTAATCAAAATTTAAAAGTATCCACGATAGAAAACTTCCATATACTTCTCGGATCGGATATGTTGCTTGTACGACATACCACATGCTACTGTTTTAGTATCAATAGATAGAAAGACCAGTCTGAAACCTCCTTAAAGTAAGACTTAGCTCAACAGTATAAACGTAAAGAGCTAACAACGTATAAACAAGACAGGTGCAAAAAATGCTAATTTTTTTCCTGTATAAACATTGCCTAATAGAATTTAAAAAATATTGATATACCGTAAACCAGCTTTACACCAAAACACTCATCACTTGCTTTTGTTAATATAAGGATGCGGCTAGTAGACACTGCTAACAAGCGCAGGCACCTTCTGTTAGCTTGTCAGCTGCTAGCTAGCTACATTATGCAAACAAGAAGTCAGCCGTGGTTATTTTAGCTTATACTTACACCTGTGGATACTAATTTACTGACTGGTTAGCATTATTTTCAGATAACCGCATGGTTCAGAAGATAACCGCATGGTTCAGAAGTAGCATTATCAGCTATATACACTATATAACTCATAGACAGAAGGCTGCTACAGGTTCCCCCACTTGATGAACAGCAACAGCTCCTCAAAAACTAATAAAACACTAACGATCCAAGCTTGTCGACCGAAAAATGAAAAATGTTATCTTGATTACTAGCTAGTGGCCATGAGCAGAATAACAATTCGGTTATGAAAAATAACAAACTCCACAGAAGTTGTTCTCTGTTTTGTGTGTCGAACTATTATTAGATATCCTCAAGCTATAGAAGCTAACACGCTGAATAAAAACTCAATCAATCGCACATTGACAGTGCAGACACACCATTTGGCGCAATTTTAGCAAACACCTAATATCCATGAATCAGGCCAAACTACTTCAATAGTTGACAAACGAGGCTAATACAGGTACAGCAAAGGAAACAGTGTGAGACAGGGAAAACATAAAAATAAAAAAATAAAAAACCTTGGTCACCCTTGTCCAGGAGGAAAAGTTTCAGGAGTGGACGATGATTTAATTTAAACAGCATGTCATCCATCGCCAGCCTAAACATGCTGTTACAAAGTGATCAGACTTTAAGGAGTTTAAATTAAAGTTCCTTTTTAGGTCCATTTAAAATCATGACAACAACTTGCGAGCAGAGAATTTGGGAGCGTGCAGAGCTTAATTACCAGGCTGCATGTTTTAAATGAGGCACATTATGTGTCTGACAGTGATGAAACTGTCCCCTTCTGTTTTAATTTCCTCCCAAACAGAGCTCAAGCATGGATGGAGCCCAAGGGCAGACAAGCTGTGACTGTAATACCAAGAATATCCACTAGAGGGAGAAAAAGTTCGTTTCATTGCCAGAGTGGCAGATAATTTGTGTGGAGAAGGAAGAAAAAAGGGTGGAAAAGAAAGAAAGAAAAGAGCATGGGAAGATGGACAATGGTTAGTTTTGGAGAGAAGAGGAGAAGATGAAGAAACATGCAATCAAAAATAACAGAGAAAGAAAAAGTTTAAAAAAAAAAAGGAGGGGATGTGGTGAGTGGAACGGACAGACAACAGAGGAGCGCTGACTGGTCGTTTCCTGAATTCATCTAGCATGCACATTTCTTCTCGTTAGGCGGCGGGTCATCAAGCTTTGTTGCCCCGTTGCCATTAGCCGGCTCAGCGGGCGGTTTGTCGACGCACTGCTCCATCCTCTTCATGACCAGGTCCAACAGCGTTATCACTGCCTTGTCAACCTCCACTCCTGTTGCTGCGCTCGTCTCAAAGTACGGAATCCTGTGAACAAAAAAAAAAAAGCAGAAATATTTGTTTTTACACCTTTGATCCTCAATAAAACTGAGTATTTGTATGATATAGTTTAGAGAATATTATAGATCCAAAATGAAACTGGGAGAAGGGCGAGAATGTGAGAAAAAGACGCGATTACAAATCCGTCTGCTACTTCAGCACCACGGAGAGCGGCATGGATTCATCAATACACAGCGCAGTTAGGCTACTGATATTTCAGATCCATAGTCGACTTTAACAAACCTCAGTGAGATAAAGGATCAATGAGTGAGACAGACTAGACCAACATATTCAACTGATACACCTCTCTCTCTGCTACTAGGGGGTGGAGAGAGGGGATGGCAGGTTAACGAGGGGATTTTGGTAATTTTGCTAACAAAGGGGATATCATCCTCATCCCACCTCAGACGCATACTGCTTAGAAATGATGCATTAACAATAAAAGACTAATTTATACAGAGCTCTAAGTGGAAGATTGTCACTCCTCTGTATTATGTGCTGCATGAAGGACAGATGTGTGTCGTAGTATTCTCACAATATTCTGATGATTATTCTGTGCTTTCATTCAGTGCCTACAACTAACATATGACATGGTGACAACAAACGAGGTCACAGCACACTGAAATCTGCCGCCTGATGGGATGGAAAATGATGAGCAACGATCGGAATTATCCCAGGTTTGTAGTTAAGGCAACAAAAGTATTAAAAAACTACCAAAAAAAAATATTGTTCCAGTTTTCAGCTTGTTAAATGTGAAGAACTTTTTCTGATAATTTATATTGTTACATTATATTGACAAGACCACTAATTGGCTAAAGACATATAGGCTATATTCGATTTTTATCTTTTAAATACCTTTTACAAACCATGCATATTTCTACAAGTCAACATTTGACCTGATCTGTTTGTTTCTATGCGCAGTACCATGAATATTGAAGTAAGAAGACTTGACGTTTAAATGTATTATGTTATAATATTCAACTTATGTAACGTTCAAACTGCACCTACTGTACGGCCCTCAACATTTTGGAGTTCAAAACGGCACTTATTATTTCCTGGAACACAAATTTGTTGCTAGGCAACATCAGACAGTCTTGGTTGGAATGACACCAGGAAACTATTTTTAGTCGCCTGACTTCCTGTTAGACGAGGTAAAAGCTGGAAGTAGAAATTGTTGAAGCGTCGGTGCTGCACACGTATCAGTGATGTTGTGTTTTGTCTCACTGCTTCTCTCTACAGTGTGTGTGTGTGTGTGTGTGTAATGTGAGACGCTTTACAACGGCATCACAATTCGTCAAAGCAAGGAGAAGAAGGGCTGTGTGGAGTGTATATGGAGATGTATGGATGTATAGAGATAGTCCAATCGGTAAAAGTGAAAAGAACAGCTCCTGTTAATTAGGCTCTATCTCTAAACATAAAAAGGTTGTGTACCGGTTCTGTACATGATTAATAAACATACCCGTATTTATCTGCCAGCTCCTTGGCCTGTTTCTCCTGAACCTCACGCTGGTCGGCCAGATCCGCCTTGTTCCCTACCAACACGATATCTGGGTTCTCACAATAGGCGTTGGCCTGTAGCTGGCCTGAAAATCAATACAAATACGGCAAAAAACACATTAATATGTAAAGCTATAACTCCTACGGCTACGGCGCCACGGTGAAGCAATGCAGGTTTCAAACACACACACGTGAAGAAAATGAAACTACATACTCATCCAGTTTCTGACATTGAGGAAACTCTGCTGGCTGGTGAGATCGAACATCAGCAGGAACCCCATGGCGTCCCTGAAGAACGCCGTCGTCAGGCTGCGGAACCTGGAACACACACACGTGCACACACACACACACACACACACACACAAAAATAAAATAAATAACCCAACCGGTATATTTTGGCACACTTAAATGTTTTTTGCACTTCAATATCCCTTTAACAACTGGTGTTGTGCTTCTGGGTGTGACACCAGCAAGGAAAATAACTCTGAGCAAACATTATTTATAAAGCTTCATTATATGCAACATGCAGAGCAGCAGGTATCAGGGCTGTTTCCACAGCAAACACTGATGAACTGATCACACAGGTGAAATAATGACTTTAGTTTACTTAATTCTGTGATCCTGACGAGGGATCAGCCATGTTGCACACTGAAGAAATGCAATTTAAATCCTGCAACTAACACTGCACCATCAGGCCTTTATAAACAGTCAACAGATTGAGGTGCACGCACACGCACGCACACACACACACGCACACACACACAGAACCGTTTCTCAGTTTTGAGTCTTTATGCTAAGCTAAATAGTGTGTCAAAAGAGCACCATCTACTGGACATTAGTGGAACAGCAACTAGACACGGTACTTTAAAGATTTTTATTGAGTTGGTCTCTATTTTGTTTATGCACATTTACACTATTCCGATAATCTACAGGTAATACACCAGGAAACGCAGCAATGTGCCAACAAAGGCAGAAGAAGAAGAAGAAGTCTGCAAGCTAGTAAACAGACTTTTGTTTGTTCACAAATAAATCCCCTCCACAGAGCAGCTTTAACTTTGACCTGCAGCAGCTGACACTTGAAAACCATGCGTTTCGTTCTCTGAAATGCTGTATATTTATATTATATTATATTATATTAATATTATCACATAAACAGACAGACAACTTCCATGATGGAAACCAATAATCTCGTCTCAGTGGGACGAGCAGCTCACCTCTCCTGTCCAGCTGTGTCCCAGAGCTGAAGGTGAACCTTGAAGGTTTTCCCCGTGGTCGTCCCATTGGAGTTGGACGCTGTGTACACCTGAGGAGCAACAAACGACACAAAGTATCTGGTTATATTGTGCAGAGATATTTAATATGTAGTCTTTCCTAAATAGGCTGAGACAAAAGATCACATAATAACAAACTACAGCCTCCAAAATGACCAAAAAAATACATGAAATAACATGCTGCTGTTGCATTAGCCTGCATTAGTGATGAACTCTGTGCAGCAGCTGCTTGTGTTTGTGTCACTGCGAGAAGCCTCGAGCGTCATTCACACCCCTGACTCTCACAGATGACTCTCACACTCTCTGTCACTTTCTCTGATGGCCTTTTAAGGGTGTGTTCACACCGATCATGTTCAGAGCAGTGGGTTACGCAATCAAGAGTAGAGAGCTTGGTTCAATTTTCCAAGCGATAACTGGCTTTCAATTCAGGTGGCGAAATAATGACGTTAGTGCATCTGACAGCGTGAGGCGTCTGTACTGAGAACGGAGCTGCTATGCATTATTGGGGCTGAGTATTGGTGCGATACAATGTTGGTTAAAAATATATGTACTCTTCAATACTTTACTTATTTTAGATATTTTTCCTTTGTTGAACAATTTATGTAGCAAAAAAGCCAAACCTTTCGTTTGTATCAACATTTGATTTGGTGTGACAAACACAACTTGAAATTAGCAAAACTAAAGAGCCCCCGTGGCTATTTGATGTCTCTCTGTATTCCAAATGTATTCACATTATATAAGGGCAACTCGAGACAGTCATGATATCTTCTTCTTTAGCAATTAAATCTTATTTTTACGAGATAAAACACGTCGTCAAACACCATTTGCTTTAGACTGTTTAACTTCAATCTATATAACTATAATTAAAAATCAAATTTGTTCAAATCCAAGCAACTGAGGGCATAAACGCCCATATACTGCGTATATACATATCTTAGTAAGGAAAATATATTATTTAAATGTTTTTTGCAGTTCAAGTATTTCAGTCTATCAGTTTATTTTATCTTTTGGTCTCCTACCTGCTTAAAATGCAAAAAAAAAGTAAAAGTAAAATAAAGTATAGACAAACAAACATCTTTATGCTTGCAAAGTCCAACAGGATAAAATATACGTCTGGACTGACGCTCATATTCTATTTATTCTTCAGTTCTCAGCTAAATTTACAACAGCGGTCAATTTAGATTCCCAAAAACTGTTTACAAAGCCTGGTTCTGTGGAAATAAAACTAAACAGTAGCTGAACACTATTCAGCTTCAGGTCCCATAAAGGCCCTGAGGAGGAGCCACTGACAGCAGTCAGTGACTCCAGATAGAACAGCTTGAAAATAAGGTGTGACACACACATACACACACACACACCCACAAGCACATCACAACGTCACATACACACAGAGGAGGTGAGGAACAATAATCTATGCTATGAGTCATCTGGAGCAGTGGGATTAAAGCAGTGCTGTCAGTATTTCAGACTTGGAAGGAAGCACAGCAGCAAGGTGACCACTGACACTGCTGCCCACCCTCATTCAGGTATATCTGGAGTTCACCCTCAGAGGACCATGAACAGCTGCATCATATTTATATTTCATAACAATCCATCCAATTGTTGAGACATTTCACACACAAAAAAACTCATTGTGGCACTAAAGGAAAAGTCAGGGGATCACCAAGTCATAGGGATTCATCTCCAGAGGACCATGAATGCCTATGCATGAAAATCCATTCAATAGTTATTTCAGGCTGACAAACTAACATTGTCATTCTCTGAGCCAATGTCACTAGCATGGCTAAAAACATACATTACTGGTTCCCTTTCCTCAAATATGGGATAGGTCTGAAACAGTCTAAGAAGAAAAAACACTGCTTACAACTAATGTTTGCACTGCGGCCAGAATCTGCCATTTTCACAGATAATTCATCCTGGGTGACTGGTGTATCTGACCCAGGTTTGACCTTCTTGCACAAGGTAAAATAACCCGTGACTCAGCTCAGCAGTCACAGTGGGAGTAAAGCAGCGGTAAACCCACACCTGACCTGACCCACTGTTTGTTCTTAGATAAGAAAAATGCCCTGGGCAAATGCCACAATAACTATGGTAGCTAAGCTTCCATCACCTGTGTATAATGTAGCTGTATCAGAAAATCATCTAGTTGAGATTAAGTTTAAAGATGAATTAGCTAAATATCTTAAACCTACCAGAAACTATTGCACGTCTCTGCTTTTGTTCCTGAAAATAATTGATGTAAGATACAGGAAACGTACCACTCTCTTTTCCCTGAAGTCGATGCCGACTGTGGTGATGAATTTGGGGTTGAACTTGTTGTCTGTGTATCGGTACAGGAAGGTGGTCTTCCCCACGCCGGAGTCTCCCAGGGCAAGGAGCTTTATAAGGTAGTCATAATCCCCATCAGTCATAGTGATGGCTGCAATAAACCTGTTTGAAAACAGACAGAGAAGCATGTTAACATACAGACACACAGAGAAAAGACACATAGCTCACGTTCAAGTAGCAAATGACATGAATAATCAAAAAAGAAAGGAGGAAATCAAGCCAACACTGATACTATCAGTTTGACACAAACTAACCAATGAATAGAAAACATACTCGGTGATTGAAAGAAGACGATGTGTGCCTGCTTCTTCGTGTGCTCCGATACTATCCACAGCTGAATTATGGGAGTGGGGATCAGAGGGTCATACTGACCAGAACATGACTTTCTGGGAAAGTCTGAAAAGCAGTGGGGGTAGGTGGATGGGAAAGTATGTGTGTGGAAAACGTGCAGCGTATAAATAAACTCTCCATTCATGTATATTATTAAAAAATACCAAAGCACAGTAGAATCTGAAAGTTAACAGAATGCTATTTTGTACTTCTACATTTCAGAAGGAAATGTACTTTTATTTGTATATCAGTCTAGTGAGCTACTCTTACTAGACTTGCCCTGATGGTAGCACTACAGGAACGCCTGAGAGGGTCGTCAAGGATAGTAGGATAGTGGGAATCATGAATATTCAAAGTAAATTGTCTAGTTGTTGCCATACCGACATCGCCAGATTTCATCACACCGTGTAGGCACAAACAGCAACTTCAACTTTCACCAAAACCAAAGTAAGTCCACTATGACCACTAGGATTCACATATTACAGCTCAGCTAGTAGAGATGGCATCTATAACGAGAAAGGAATTCACTTCTCACATGAAATTCTTGAAAAACGTGTTCATGTATCTGACAGTGAACTTACAGTAGTCTGGAGTCATCTTCTCTCCGTTTGCCTCGAGGCCAAACATTGTATATTTAGACAGACGATCATAAGACTCTTAATTCACTCAGCTGAGAGGAAGCATGTATTTAATACTGTGCTTTATTATAGGGAGGAGAGCGATCTACCCGGTGATCTCCTCACAATAACCTCACTGTTGTACCTCAGACAGTACAGTGAGAATCAGACTGACGTCAGTCACTAACTACGCTTAATTCAAGATTGTGCACTGACATTCAACCTACACTATATTTAAGCAGCAATCCTTAGCAGTATACTTGTATAAATAGCAGCTTTTTCCAGTAATATATGAGCATAAATTTAGTTTTCTGTCCTGTTTGGGAAAAAAAAACAAAAAAAACGACTGCAGACTTTGAGTCTTTTCTTTTACTCAGAAGCTCTATGGCTACATAGTAACGTGCGTTTGCCTAATAAGGTCTAGAAAACAGTCCTTAACTCAGTTACGTGTCTTTTATTTGTGGACACATTTCTTTTTTTTTTTACTTCTCTCCCTCCTGATACATTTAACATCTGCCTGTCCTGGTACTGATAAAGCCCTCATGAGGTCAGGGGTGAGACAAAGGGGACAAAAGGGGGAGTTATCGAGCTTATTGATCTGTTGTCATTCATGGAAAACCAGGAATATTTGTAATGTGATCGGTGTGTCAGTCATGATCCCCTGAGGGTAAACCAGCCAACAGCAGCTCGGTCAGCTGACTGCAGGGAAAAGCGCCACTCCCAATCAACTGAACTCAACAGACTAGCATGAAGTGGGGATTTATTGTTTATTATTCATTTATTATCAATGGCACACAACAGAAATTATACAGTGACTTAATATACACTCAGTTTATTAGGTCCAAATCATCTAAAACTAATCAAGTCTAATGCAACAGCTCTGCATTAGATCCTCAGTATTGCCTTATACTGAGATGTGTCGTCTACCCTTGATGATGTAAACAGTAGGATTTATTGCAGGCCTGTGTGATTACACTGCATTAGGTTGAAGCTAGGTGTACCTACCAAAAAGGAAACCGAATGTATGCCTGACTAACAGAAATATTGCTTTGCAGCTTTGTCACATTCAGGTTGTGGAGGAAAGGTTTTCCCCATACGCCCGCTAAACCCTCCATCCCAATAACAAGCAAGAACAAAACCATAAAACACACCAAGGCATTAAAAATGTATGAACAATCGCACACCGTAGGGAAGAAAGGAGACAAACAGAAAGAGAGGAACGAGTCTATAACAAATCCAGTCCTGCTGCGCAGACAAAAGGGAGATTTTCATGAAGACGCATCATCAGTGTCATAATGTCAATCAGGAAGTTGCTCTTCCTCCTCTCTTATCCATCACATCTGTGAGATACAAACAGGCAGCAGCATCATAAAGAAATCCTACATTTGTGTAGTTTTGGTTTATCTGTTATATGACTGGACTGTTGTGACATAAATGATGTGCTGTTGCATCATATGTCAATACACACTGAGATGTTACCTTTTAATGTACGATATGTTTGACATTTCACAAAAAAAATGTGTTCAAGTTCCTAAGATATGACACATTTCTATACTCCCACACTGTCACCTGAGTAAAATGTGAAGTGTATCACTTTTTGGAAAAAGTATCAGGAGACTCATAATCGTCTTTATGACGTCATTGACCGACCTCAGAGCTTCAGAGCGCTGTGACTGGGAACACGTAAAAAAAAAAAAAAAAACTGACTTCCTGTTCCACCCTTACAGTTTTCACACCGTTTTTTAGCCATTCGATAAAGTAACATGTTATATAGACAGAATATAGACACCTTTTCTAAAGAACGTACCAGCTAGCATGCTAGCTGCTCTGTGTGGCCGTACGTAAGCTTGAGCTAAATGCTAACGCCGGAATGCTAACATGACACGCAGTCACAATGCTAACGAGCTGATGTTCAGCAGGTCACTTCGTCTTAGTTTAGCGACCGAACAACACAAAGACATTGAAATAAAAAGCATCGAAATGACACCGATAAGACACTAACAACAAGACAAATGTGAAAAGGGAACATATGTATCAGCAGAGAGCAGTAACACTGTTAAAACATTTATAGTTTGGAACCACCAGCACTGACAAAACAAGACACATGCAACATAGAAACCACAGGAACTGTGATTAGTCAGATTATGCAGCCTGGGTTGTTTTTTCTACATGTTTCAGAGCGACAGTCCTTACAAGAAAAATGGTTGACAACCGAGCGCACTGTTCACGTCCCGTCTTCCGCCAACGTTCTTTGAATCATGACAGTCATCTTTATCTTAACCGAGTAGTTTCAGTTACTGAACGAAACCATAGATGTGACAGATTAAAAGACGGTCATATGATTCGGTTTTTGTGACAGTAATCAGTAACAGTACTGGGTTGCTTTGGAAAGCATGTACAGTATTGTGTTGTTTAGTCTAAAGGACTCGTTGGTTTTTTTCAGTTTTCTCATGTTGTACAACCATCTCCATCCCAGTAATTCGGGTATATAATGGATGCACATAATAGTACAACACATCTTGTGTCATTGTGCGCACAATCAACGGGTTAAATCCTACACTGAACTGCTGTGCTAAATCATTTCCAACACCGTAGGACTCTACAGCTCTTCAGAGCAGCATAAATCCACATGACAGACCTTGATTTATTACATACTGTGTATTCAAGCAAACACGTAAGAGGAAGTGCACAAAGTGAACAAATATGACTCCATTATGGAAATAACATAAGTGTTAAAAAAAAGGTAAATGTAAATCACACTTCACTGCATATCTGCTTAGATTAATGATATTGTTCTCATGTCTTTTAGAACTCATTTTAAAGTCTTGCAAGGCCTTGTTTGGTCTGGTGTTGGGGTGAAGTTGGACTTCTAACACCATATTGTCTTAAGAGGCCTCTCTCTGCATCTTTTAACTCTATATTAAAAACATACAGTGACTAAGTACCTTTCTGTACTGGCTACCCAGCTCTTGATCAGCCTTCCACTTAGCTTAGCATCAGGGTCAGCTAACATTGTCTCTGCTTTCCAATCCTGTTTTAAAGTTGTAATCTTTTTAGATTTTTAGTCCCGGTGCATTTGGCAACACCTGTGTTCACTGTGGTAAAGGTGATTTAATACTACAGCAAACACTCACTGAGCAGCTCCCTTCTGAGAACTACAAACATATCTGTTTACAGTGCAGCCAAACAAACAGCTTGTTTTTAAAGGAGCAAGAAGTGTGTTGCCTGCTTGCTGAGAGGAGTTGGAGGTGAGCAGCCTTCAATTCAATTACCCTCTGCTGTATAATATCAAACCCATCTGCAGTTTTTAAAATATGACAGCGCTAACCTCTTTGGCAAAATGCATTGTGTCTGTTGTGGCTTCTTCAAAATAATAATTTTTTAATTAAAAAAAAAGTACTTAATACAGCTCTGATACAGTATGTCTGTAGGGGAGTGATATAAATAAAATAAAATTATTATCATTGTTTCCGTGTGAATCCCTTATTTAAACCCAGCACAGAGATTGCGGACTCTGCCAGTAACAATGAAATTTAATATACAGAGAGGTGATTGAAAAATGCTGCCCATAAATAGCATCAAAAATTAATACTATAATAAAATACTTTAATACCCATTTGTACAGAACGGCCTTTCTTAACAAGTAATACATCCTTTTTCTTTATCGTATGATGGCCTTTTATATACTGTAACTGATTCCTGTATTAATGTATGTTGTTGTATTGTATTGTGAGTTGATTTCTGTTAACAGTTTGTTAGGATGTATAATTCTTGAGCCGTTTCAATGATGCTTATGTCTAATCTTTTATTAACTAGAATTCTGGAGAGTACTATTCGCTTTGAGAACTGCTGTACAAATAAATCATGGGGAAAAATAATTAAAAATGTATGTATATATATATATATATATATATATATATAAGAGTGGGATGATGATGTCTCACTGCGTATTTGTGAGATTGATTTTTAATCTGAGTTTCAACCACACTAGGAGAGAGACAGACCGTACTTTGTATTAGCCTCCATTTCTAATTATCTCCACATGACTGCTGATTAATAAAGATGGTGTTGTATCTCTGGGGTTCTTTAGATCTTTATTATAATGCAATCTTGATACTTTTAATTAAATCCATACATAATTCATATTAGCTCAACATGTTTTATCCAAACCCAAGTTAGATTTCCCAATTCGATGTATTCTCAAATAAATGTCTCTAAGCAAGACAAAACAAAACAAAAACAGTGTGGCTTTAAACTTTGTTAAACAAGCGTCTTTAAATCTGTCCTTATAAATGACTTTAATTGACTTAACTGTGAGTATAGACTTATTTTTTCATTTAAAGTTATAATTATATGATTTCAGTCCTGGTTAATTTGGAGTGACCTGTGGTTATTTCAGGACTAAAGGTTGTTGTTGCATTATTTTTCGGGTGAATCACTTCTGCTCATGAAGACAACGCACATGAGAATACCAACAATGGGGAATATTATTAGTAGTACTTACAGAATTGGAAATTAACTGAATGTACATGTAGATTAAATTAATAATAAAAAAACAAAAACAAGAGATTATAAAGGTCAGTTTCAGAGTTTGACTGTTGGGACATCTGGATCATCTTAAACAGATCAGACAACTAATTTGTTTTCCATCTGCTCCGAGGATACTGCCAAGGGTCTTCGTTGTCGTTATCAATCCATTCTCCGGTGTCAACAATCAATAACTGCTAATACGGATGAACATTGACCCTTGATTATCCAATTTATCAAGATATCCTCTGGGTTTACCACTCACATTATCCAGAACCTTTCAGCATTTCAGACTTCAGCAAAGGAGTGAGGTACATTTGAGACGACGTGACAGAAAGATCAATGAGGGGATACTGAACAGAAGCCGGGTGGCCTGGTGGGTACCGCTTTAAGCCAATTACAAGACTTTTTGTTGTTAATGCGGCTTTCTCGTGTTCTTTTTTGCTTTTCAGAGACAGCGGTCAACATAGACTCACTGATCAGATTATCAGGGGCAATACCGGCTGTCCACACTGTCCAGTCTGACTTAATTGGTGTCTTTGGAAACTGAAGAAGGAGAAAGAGTTCTGTACGTTTGAATAGTGACCTCACTGCTCAGCATGAAACGTACCCATATGTACTTAAGCGTTTCTATTTTCACTACAGCTGTTTTTATTAGCCTCAAAAAACACCTTAATATGAACAAAAGTTGCGTTGTTGTTCTGCGTTTTCATTGGTATTTACCGGCCTGTTGCGCAGCACCCCTCTCTGTTTAAGCTACTTGGTTGCTTCCAGCTGGAAAGCGGATCCGCTAACGCGCAGCTGTGGAAGCCGCGGAAAATTGCGGTTGTGTTTACCGCGGTGTGAGGAATAATTATGCCATAAAATAATATGGACTTGAATGAATTTGTAAATTACTTGTAACTTAAGAATATGTAATTTAAAGTGAGTAATATCAGCGGTTTAACTACAACTCAGGAGTCATTAACATTAGTGTTAGCTTGTTGTCCTTTTCTTGTTTCTGAAGAGCTCAACACCGTCAGCTAGTGTTAAATTAATCAACAGCGCCGGCTAGCTAACCAGCTAACAGTACACCTGAGTTAAAAGCCTTTTTGCTAACATTCATTCTTGTTCAATATTGCTATTAAATGTGATACATTGTTAATAAGTGTTATTCGTAGTAACTGGTTTGATCATAGTAGCCAAAGCAGATAATTACTAGTAAATACTTGGTTTGATGTGAACATTAAAATATATATTGTCAAACTTTGACCCCTCAAAAACGTCGTCCTGGTTAACGCTTCCAAACATCCCACAGTAGGAACATGTTTAAAACATTTTTTCTTATTGGCAAGTATCTCTTATGCCTACAGCAAACGGATACGGCTTAATCTACACATAATATGAATTCATATGCGTCTGACGGCATTCATGAGTCCAGTGGCTTCTGGACCACATCAGAGTGAAAATATGACAGGCTCAACTCAGGTGTTTATCCGCCTGTGAGTCCAACCAGGCTTCTTCAATCCCTCCCTAATCCCACAGCAGGAGGTAGGTTAACATCTGTAGAGACAGCTAACACAGCTGGATCTGAAAGGTCAGCGTGGATGTAGGGATCCAGTGCCTGAATATCAGGATATCGGGGAGTAAGATCAAACGGTTAAAAGGACAGCCTTCTTAAAGCTCGGATTGAAATGTATTACATTATCAAATAAGCAAATAAATGGCCCAACCCTTATATGTCTTTCTCTGCGCACTCTACAAATAAAAAAACAGACAGATTGTGTTTACAATATTGCAGTAAAAACCTGTGACATTTCCATCTAAAATCAATATGTTCTGCTCTTCTCCGTCTGTGGTTGCTTCAGCACAGCAGTGAGCCGACTCAGTACAGCACAGTACTGTGCAGTTCATGAAAGCATTTCCATTTCCTTTAACAGTCTGACACGTCTTTTCAAGAAGTGGTGGGTTTTTTTTTACATTTCATGATTTCATGGTAATTGTGTAGGTCTCATTAGCAGCGACACGGAGTAGCTCACCTCAGACTCAAACTGTGTTGAGTGGAAAATGACCCCCCGGCCCCAAATTAAACAAGAGTTGTCTTTCAAGGCTTCTTCTCTCCTGATAGAATTAAACAAACCCTTTTCAACTGCAGGACCTTAATTCTATTACATGCAGCCACATGAAACCTGATCAAATATAAACGGAGCGGGATGATGTTATTGTGGGATTCGAACTAATGTGGAGAGACACAACTGTGCGTTGTGTGCCGCAACCTGCAGGTCTCATGACTCCAATAGTCCTGACGCTTTTATTGTACCTGGTTGTGGACTTGTACACAACAACCTGACGGGACAGTTGTAATGTTGAGGGTGAAACAACGTTTTTTTTTTTACCTCCTCCCTATTCTGTTATTTTTCAGCAAATGTAATCGAACACTTGCTGAACAACAGATAAATAAGAGACAGGCTGCGTGTGAAACTGACGTGATGCGACATAAACACGCAATCGCAGTTGAAAGATATTTTGAATCCAAATTGGAAGTGACTTTTGAAACCTCAACTCCCCAACTACTGATGAACGCACAGGTGTAACCAGTAACATCAATGATAGCACAGGTAGTGACATTATCGTAATGAATTTCTGAGAAACATCTATCATTCATCTCCTTCTGACATGACGATGCATCAAACTCTACTCCGACTTTCCTGTGTTTGACTCTTAGCTGCCGTCTCCTTTTTTCCTTGAATCTACTCGGCTTCTTATTGAGTTGGAGGTCATGTGATCAGTCAGCTGACTGGATTCGTGGATGTGTTGTTTGCCCGCAGGACAGTTATCGCTCAGCCTGCTGTCTGGTTTCTTCCGGGGGCCTTAAATCTAAAACTACGGATGCCCCACTGTCAATGTCTTCGTCAGCATCACACATATTTACCTTACATTGCATACATATACATATCTTTATGTTCTAGCCAATATGTCATTTTCCCTTTTTTTTTCATTTTCTGACCTCATATCTAGCGCTGGCAACAACAGACGGTTGTCATGTGTTTCAATTCACTACGAGATAGGAAACAAGTAGAGCGAGTTGCTTTACAGCAGACGACGGCTGAAGTCTGTATACCATGTAGAAGCACTCGGCGTCAAAATCAAATTACCGCGACAATTCGGTCATCTATCATCATCTTCTGCTTTGCTGTCTCTCAATCTAATAACAGGTTTCCTTTTGTGACCTGTGATCCAATTTTAGGGTTAAAACTTCTCATCCATCTCGTCCCTGTTGTTAATTGTGAGTCATGTATTGTATTTTGAGCGCATGTTGAGGTCCATGGTGGGGTTTTTTTTTCCATATGGGAATGATGGGATAATTCGAAGCTATTGTGAAGCTTATTCTGTAGTTTTATTACGAATTTGTCGAGCAAATGAATAGAAATTCCACCACAAACCCTTGTGGGCTTTTTGGCTCCAGGTAAAAAAACGGATCTAACTTCTCTGTATGAGCAATAACGTTTTATTACAGCGATGGGTTCAATTCAAAATCTAAAGAACATCAGTTTTGGTATATATATAAAAAACACAATTAAGCTTTCATCCTCGATATATTTGCCTCTTAAAATGACAGCGTCACAATTTCAGGCTTTAAATTGCTTCTTCTTGCGTTTCATTCTTGTTCCAGCTCATGAACACATGAAATATCGAAACCCAAGTTCAGCATGTTTGAACAGAGATTCACTGCACAGCGTGAGTGTGAAGTAATGAAGCCGAGTCTGGCAGAGTTTACCAGGATACAACAATAATCTGTATTCAGTTCATTTCAGTGCTCAACAGAGGACATTTCACTTCAGAGTTAATCTCTTAACTCAATTGCCACCTGTTGTCTGAGGGAAAATTGGAAATCATTTAACCTTTGACCCCTCTATCCCAGTAACTGGTTTATCTGCTCATTAATGTGGCCCAGAAGACAACTGTGGCGTGTTGAAAAGTACACGAGTGTGTGTAAGAAGGAGTAAGTGTGACGTGACGTGAGTGTATCATTCTTTTTAGAAGCTTTAAAACTTTGCATGGATCCAAATATCAGAAATCATGTTTTACCCAAACAGGATCACGGTTTCACTCTCTCGACAAACTTCACATTCTCAATTTCAACCAGAGTACGGGTTTGCAAATAACCTGGTGTGACCATGTCATCTGCGAAGCCTCCCAGAGACTTTAAATCTTCTTCAAAACTATATCAAAAGACGGTGGCTCATCAATCAGAATGCAATATATAATATGGGGATTTATCAATGTATTGTTAGTGCAGGTTTAGAGTTCACTAAACTACATATAACCAGTGAGTGAAATCTGCTACTTGCTCTGCAGCCACTGGCCTCATCTCACTATATTAACCACCTGGACACACCCACAGGAAATGGTTAACACACACACACACACACACACACACACACACACACCATCCATAACATTAGTGAAAACCCCACTTTAAGCAAACAGAACCACAAACCCACACAGCCTTTTAAACCATTCACTGTTTCCTTCTTTAAGATGAACATTCCAGATTTAACCTCTAAAAACTAAAACATATGTTCACAATTCCTCATTTATTTTTTTAATTTTTGTGTTTTTCTTTTATTAATGTAGCCTTTGTTCATGTCGCTTTTGATTGTGCTTTTGTTCACGTATATCACATATTTTATAGTTTTTTTTTTTATGTTCATAGTGCTGATTATGGATTTTTTTTCCAGCATAGTGGGAATCAGTATTTCTATTCTATTCTATAATTTATTATCACAATTTAAATGCACACACGCGCACACACACACACACATACATACATCTTTGTCCTCCACTGTGAATAAACAGAAGGGAGTTTTACACTTGTAATATGTCACATGTCTGATTTGTTGGACACAGAGAGGAAACGGGGGCGGCGTGAGCGTAATAAAAGGACTTCTCCCAAATCACATACATTATTGCAGCTGTAAACCATGTCAACATGAAGCTGACATTTCTGGTATTGCTGCACTCCATCCACAAGGTCCGAGACAATCAACTAATTGTTGTTTTTATCATTCTTGTGCCTTATTAGGATCTAAACTATCACACACATGAGTTTGCCACATTCAGGTTATTTAGTATCCCAACACATCAACAGTAAAGCTAGGAAGGGCAAATGTTAAATCTAGAAAATAAAGAGAAGCTTCAATGTCAGACAGAGAGTAAAGGAGCAATACGCGTAACAATTCTATTCCATGAACACGAAGAGACAAACATACTCATGTCATTTCTTTTTTTTTTCAGTATTACGTATGATTGCCAGAGTATAAATATTTACCTTGGAGCCCCTGTTGTAAATCATGAATGAGGAAATGCCTTTATGCACATGTATTCCCACACAGGAATTTCACCTGATTCCACATCTTTCAGTCACATCCATTCAAGCAACTGCAGCTAATTGCAATTTTCTAACATCTTAAAAAGTTTAAGTGACAAAACAACAACAACAGTGTCTTGTGATCCCCCCCCCCCCCCCCCCCCCACACACACACACACTCAAACCAGTTTTTGAGATAATGACTGTTTAAACAAAGCTTGTGTTTTTTTTTCACAATCCAGTTTAGAAGTCACATTAACAAAAAGTGTTGAGTGATTTTCATTTTTTTTTCCTAAAACTGATGTTACTCAATATTTTTCTCATTATCAACAAATTCCAATTGAAACAATTAAAGCATGTTAGTCAGCCTCTCGATGCTTTCTGACTTTCTGCTAGCCTGTCTATGGCACTCAGCCCTAAGATCATTGGTTCCTACTGACATTTAATCTTTAAACGCCTGCAGCTCATAAATACAAGGCTCAGTATTTAACTAAACAGAGGGGCACTGTAGTTTTTAGCTAATTTTACCTCAAACAGGAGTACATTGTACATTTACTGGGGACTATTTTCAGTGGTGGATTTATACGTATTTAGTGTTCATGGTAATAAAGGAACAGTAGTTAAGTAGGACCAATTCATTGTTGGTTTTGGACTTTTGGTTCTGCGTGAAATCTTGACATTTTAACAGCATCAGTTTCACCCCTCACTTTGGCCCCTATGCCATCTATAAATCAGCTGAAGGAACACATATAGCTTCACTACATGATTATCACACGTTTGCTGTTGAAACTCCGGTTTAAACTTTGGATCAGCCTTCCTTTAAACTTTTTAGAGAAGTCACATATTATCTAAACTTTTCTTGTTCGTTTGGTCTTTGTGTCTTTTTCACTTTAAAACTACTGATTGAAAAAGTGCCAGACGTAAAAATGAATATAGTTAATTACTGATTTAAAAAAAAAACAAAAAAAACCCCAACATTTTGAAGATGTGAAACAAGAAGACCTAGTATGTACTGTAAAGAAATAATCAGTCATCAATCATTAATCATTTTGTTGGCTGAAATAGTCATGAGTACATCCACAAAACCTCAGTGGGTCACATTTTCTATACAATGTATACATGATTTAAGTAAAAAACAAAATAAACTTCAGCTTTTGCAAAGCGGTGCCTAACACACAACACTAAAACCTTAGGTCAAACCCTAAATAAAAAAAACAACTTGTATTGTATTGTACAAACTATCATGAGAGACTGAGCGTAAGAGAAAATTCATTACCAACGTCCGTCCCCCCCACTGGTTGACTGCCCAGAGCCCAGATAATGAGCTGCCTGGATGATGCAGCTGAGCACCAACAACACACCAACAGTTATCAACTTGAAGAAAAGGGTGTGATCGCATTCCACAGACACAGATTCACTGATCGCGCTTCCCTGTTAAAATTTATCTTGTAGGGTTTTTTTGTTTTTGTTGTTTTTTTTGTTTTGTTTTTTTTGTCTTGTTTTTGCTCATACTTCTGTACAAACCCTGTCTTCTCTCACATTACCCCGCGGCCGGTCACATGGATACAAAAGTCAGCAAACAGCTGAAAACTGTACATGACAAACTCCCCCGACAAGCAAACATCCTCGTCTGAATCTCTTACCTCTCAGTGGCTCCTCAGCTGATTCAACAAATCCTGCCGTCCAGAGCAGCTGACCAGCAGCCCTGCATCTATATCCACCGACTGACTGACTGAGTGGGAGGCTGGGTAACTGGATGACTGGATGACTGACTACCATTCAGCTGGAGGCAGCAGAGCAGAAGGAGCCACTCCCCTCACTGACTGACCTGACCAGCTGACTCGCTGGCTGGCTAGAGGGATGGAGGGATGATTTAACGGCTCTGCCTTGCTGACTGAAATCCTGACTGATCAACCGACAGACCGACCGACTGACTAAACAAACGAATAAATTACTAAATGACTCGCTCGAAAACTGCTCGGTAACTAACTATGAACTAACTGACAGATCAACTGACTAACAGACCGACTGGTTTTTACCTACTGAGGTTCAGATGCAGCTTGGAATTTTCTTTCTTTCTGCTTTTCCTTCTTCCTTCTCTGCTACCTTCTGCTTCTTTCTCTGTCTCTAAACTCTGTGTAATGAGAGGGTGGGGCTGAGCTGCACACACACACACACACACACACACACTACGTCTCTCTCTCTCTGTCTTATCAGTTAATAAGTGCATCAGAGAACAGCCTAAGGACATGCTGGTAGAAAACTGTGTGTGTGTGTGTGTGTGTGTGTGTAAAACAGGAAGTAGGTAGGAAATGATACATTACAGGCGCAGGTACATTCTTAAATGGAGGAAACACATTATTTGTTTTATCTGTCATCCGAAGGGCAAAGAAAAAGTCAACTCTGACTACTGCATGTACTGCAAACCTGACAAAATGGATCGTGAATAAAGTAAAAAAGTTGTTGTTTTTTTTCTATTTCAGTCAGTCTGCTCCGAGCGACATCGTAGCAGCGGTGTGTGTCTTCAGCTGGCCGGCAGCCATCACAGCTTCATTAGAAACTTCAATCATCCAAACTGACGATAACACAAAGAGACACCAGAGAAGCAGAGCGATGGCGGGATAAAAAAGCATCTAATACAACTCTGCTTCTCTCTCGCTTCTTCCCTTCTCCTCCCTTCACACTGTAACATCAGTTAAACTACGTTTTCTTGCTACCTTTAAATTTACGCTTGAAATGTCTGTTTATTTAGTTCACACAAAGAGGGAACAAATGATACAGCCCATTGTTGCCTTTCAGTTCTGACCTGTTTTAGGTCCATACGGACTTAGTGGGTTACAGAAAAGGGGGGAAAATAATAATAGAAGAATAAGTTCACGTGTTTGTACCTTCGGTTCTCGTGTCTACAAACCGTTTCTCTTTCCGTGGAGCAGCTTATACTCAAACCTTTACTGGTGACAAACAGCTATGATAAGTGGCTCTGTTAGGGCTCTCCGTTCCCCTCAAAGGTTAACGAGTCAGGAAGACGTTTTGCTGTTTTCATCCCATAAGGAAATCCACTGATTCCATTCAAATGAATTGATTTTGCTGAACATTTGGCTGCTTTCAAGGCTGATGCGATGAAGCCTTGAGCAGAAACCAGATTGTAGTCATGCAGCACCTTAGTCAATGAGGCAGCAGTGGCTCAGGAGGTAAAGCAAGTCGTCCACCGACTGGCTCCACCATCCACTCTGCACGTTGAAGTGTCCTCGTGCAAGCTAACATTCGTGTGTGTGTCTGTGTGTGTGTGTGTGTGTGTGTCTGTGTGTGTGCGCGTGCTTTGGCTCAGTACTATATAAACGTAGTTCATTTACCTAAGTTTATTTGATTTCTCTGGTGTCACAAAAAATAAAAAGGTTAATAAAGAAATGAACACACAGGATCTGCCAAATTCCACAAACACACTTCGGTTTAACTCACACGCTGATACACGTGCACGTTACCATGGTTACCAAATGATCCTGCATAATTATAGGAGATTGTTTCCTTGACAGTTTCCTATAATCATAAAAACTATTGAAATTATATTAATGTCACATATGTGCTATCAGGCTGAAGGAAAACATTAAAAAAATTGGATTTAAATCAAATATCTTATTTGATAATAAACAATAGCTGCTGCATTCATTATATTTCATTTGGTAAACCTGTCCTTCTCAGACACCACTGTTCAGAGTCTGACTCGGTGCGTTCTTTTAGGAGATAATGTAAGCGTGATGAGATGAGTGGAGAGATGTGGCTGAAACAGCTTCAATAAATAATCCATCCATCTCAGCTGGTTTGGAGTCTCCATGTGTCCGGACGGCGGAGCATCATGCAGCTCATGTTAGTGACCTTTAGGTGATGTTAAAGGCCACCTAACCACAACACAGACAGTTACCATGACGAAACAAGATCTAGCACTGGCTCGGTAAGGACTCGCTGACAGCAGGAGGCAATATTCTTCCAGATATACTATTCTTCTCAGCTAATCTCCATTGGTTATATATATATATATATATATATATATATATACACACACACACACACACACACACACACACACACACACACACACACACCAGTAACGTTAATATCAGTAGGAATGCAGATCTGTATGAACTAGTTTCACCATTTTTTTATATACCAAACAATTAACAAATCAATGCACAAAATAAAAAATGACCTTTGACCTCAGCAACAGCAACTACCAAGCTAAAACCTTCTCGATATAAGGTCCACTTACCAGGCGTGTCTCATATCCTTCCTCTGCAGATGCAGATGGAGTTTGCCTAGTTGTCATGGAGATTAGTTTGTTATCACGTAACACACGGAGCACAGCAAAGACAAGCACCTGCTGCAGGTGTTTCTCATTTTCAGGTCACGTGACAACGAACTAAATCTGAGCATCTGCCTCCAGATGTGGAAGAAAGCTTTGCAAATACCAAGTAAGTGGACCTTTATGTTGAGAAGAAGCCCTTTTTGATCATGAAAGCAAACTGGCAGGTGTGATAGCATAGCGATTAACGGACCTCCTCCTCGACTCCACTGCTTTACTAACGCTACCTGCCTAGTGCATTGTATTGTATTGTATTTCTATAATTTAACCAATGCAACAAAACATAAGACATTAATATTGTAATGGGAGTTAAACTTGAAGCGCAGGCGTCATTCTCTCCGGGATGCGCTGCAGGGAAAATAAACATTTAATCATGAAGGCTCATTTTGTACTTGTAGCCTACTTAGTTATTTTAATAGTGTGCTTATAATGCTAATATACTGACAGCCTATGTTGCCTTCATATTAGGCTTATATGAGGCTTTTCATTTTTTGTGGCTCCAGACAGGTATGTTTTTAAGGCTCTTTGAACATTTTGGGTTGCCGACCGCTGCACTAAGGGCACACAGAGAGATGTGAAAGGCACTCGCATCAGGTATATTACACACTTTCTTTCTTTCTTTCTTTCTTTCTTTCTTTCTGGGCAATTATATATGAATCAACAGCGGCACTGAAGTCTGCCTCTAAGATACAGGGACACATTTACAGTCCCTCAACCCCCATTAGCTAAATGTGAAAAGGGCAGCTGGGTCCAAAACAATCTGCTAAGATTGTGACATTAAGCATAAACATCCCCTCCTCCGAGTTGAGAAGCACGATTCCCAACGAACCAGAAAGAAGCACTTGAATATTTCCAGTGTTAATGCATCGGATGGTACAGAGCGCGGATACACATCTGATACAGAGATGTAAATGATAGCATTTATTTGAACAGGGTTCACTGCTCGTGTGATAGTCATTGTTGACATCAGCTCTGACACCAGAATGCGAATACGAGTAATGCTGTGCGTATTTCATGATACAACCGCATACGTTACTGTCGATAGTAAAAAAATAAACAGCCCGACACAGGAAAGACAACGTAAGATACGGCAACCTGCTGTCGAAACATTTCCTCCGGCCCTTATCTGCCAGATCTGTGTTAAAATATGTGTTAAACTATTTCTCACACACACACACACATATATATAGAGAGAGTCTAAGTGAAACAGGAATGTCAATGATACTGTGGCTGAAAAAAGAAAAAGATTTCTCAACGTGTTTGTGAAAACCTGGTCGTGGGTCAATATCTGTGGTGCATTATACACAACATGAAATCTGTTTTTTGTTTGTTTTTTCTCCCCAACATATTCACATATTTTCGGTTTTGCGTCGTAAGTGATTTTAAGCAGTTTGTCTCTCGCCAGGTTCAACATCCGGGTGGACCCATTGTGCTGTGAAGGATAGAAATATAATATAGGATAGAAAAATAATATTGGAAAATGAACATGGCACAGATTACTAAACACCAATGTTATTATATCTATTACAGTGATTTTCATGGAAATGAAGCGAAACTAATGGAACCTGGAAGGAAGGAAATCTAACAACTGATTTTGTAAATGCTCAGGAACAATGTAACGTGGGCTATATGGAATTTGTACTTCGCAACAGAGACGGATCAAAATAAACTGCCAAAGTTTAAGGATGTCTCCTTAAAGGATGTTTCCTTAAACTACAGTCTTGTGCAGAATCTCTGGACAAGTCTGAGCTGAGCTGAAGGTGGGAAACAATCGGTCAGTCATGCAGTTTCTATTACAAAAAAAAACCACTCAGGAATGTCCTCTGCGGTTTAAAACAGTTTCCCAGAAACAGACACTTGCTTCTCAGCAGAACACAACACACAAACACTTCTCATAGGAGAAGCAAACTCGACAGCTTGTAAGTGAAAGGTCAACGGTTTGAATCCCAGTTTTTTTTTTGTTTTTGTTTTTTTCAGCAACATGGACATCCACAAACTCTCCAACGTACAGAAAAAAATGTGCGCAACTCTTTAGATACGATGCAGACAAAGGTGGTCAACGTAGCTGGAGCTGCACTGCCATACTTTTGACTTTCATGGTCCCCAGAAGATAAATCCTGATGACGCCACAGGGTTGAAATATCCTGACAACTTTTGGATGGATTGGCATGAAATTTGGTACAGATGTTGCCCAGAGGATGAATTTAAATGACTTCCTGTTGCACCACCAGCAGGTCAAAGTTTCCAATTATTCTGTAAAATATCTAAATGAATTAGAAACCCTTTGGCAATATATTGGCGCAATACTTCGGTTTCAGTCTCAACTTTACAGGCACAATGTTGTTATTGTGAGTGATTCTGATGTTAGCGTTTAGCTCAAAGCACTAGAAAGCCATATAAAGCTCAATAAAGTTTATTTCTGGATCTCATCCGTATTTCAAAACTTGACTACGTCATCTCTAAAATGAGACACGACTTGTGTGTCGTGTCACAACAGCTTCTCACAAATTACAGCTATTAGCTGTTGCTACACGTGACTCCGGGAGCGCTCACATTGTTGTGTCCTGCCAGCACAACGGAGATCATTGTAGCACAACTGCTGATCAGCGTGTCATAAGGTCACGCTCTTCACAGGCCGGTGGAGTGGACGAGTCAGCAGAAAAGGGCTGTCGCTTAATGTAATGATCACATCCCGTTTTCTTTCAGATCAACACGGCAGCCGCATTCAGCAGCAAATCGATTAATGGAGACGAATGAAAGCATTTGTACGTATTGATCAAGGCAGTCCGTGAGGATAATGTCATCGACAGATGGTGCGTTTGTTTACAGGACTTTTAATTAACTCGGATCCTTCAGAAGAATATCTCACAGTACACCGATTATCCCTCAAATTATTGGTTATTTTAGAACTTTAAGGGTTTAAGGTGAAAAACTGATTCGTATGATAGAAAATCGTCAACTCTACACGTCATATTTTTTGCTCGTAGACGGCCAGACTAAATCTCGTGATCTCAGTTTTCACACAGTTTAATGTCTCTAAACTATATCCGCAATGAAGTGATTAATTCTAGACTGACACTGAAGTAATCTGAGAACATTGAGATGATATTGTAACTTGCTGCCTCTCCAAAACGTTGTTTGAACCTTGTCAACCTTGTTTAAACCTCTGAGTTACGGCATAAGGATGCACTGATCTATGTATTAGCAGTGTGGCTCATGTCAGGCAGTCTACCGCTTTGGTCTATGATTCTCATGGGATGCAATATCTCAACAACTATTGAATGGATTAGCATGGAATTTGGTAAAGATATCCATATTGTCAAAAAGAAAAAAATGTAATCACTTTGGTGATGTCTTAGCTTTTCATTTAGCGCCACCACCAGGGCAAAACCTGAATTAATATTAATAAGTTGGGTTCATGACCAAATTCCTGCAAAAGCCAACATTCCCAGAAAATTTATTTTTATATAGAGCAAACGATTAATGCACTTATCAAAAACAAAAAAAAAGAAAAAGGATGAATAATGGATAATGAAAATAACTGTTTACTGCAACCTGACACAACACCAATCTACTGTGTATATCAGTGGTGTTTACACAGAGCAACATGGCTTCTTCAATAATCTGGTTTGATGAGATCCATTTAATAACCCATCTACAGAAAAACAGAAAAGTCGATGGAAACTCAATTCCTTCATGATTCCTTTATTCCCGCCTCCCTTCATTCCAACAAGCTTCCAAAAACTCACCGATAAACAACGTCATTGCCTTCAACAACTATCCACATAAGCGTTTTCTGACCTCATGCTCCTATTGACAAGAAGACAACATTATTGGTCAGTGCCTTTCTTATTAATACCAAAAATGATACAAAAATGATTCATGTGACTGATCTCTGACTGCTTTGGTTTAGGTTTGGTTACGGCACACATGGTTAAACCGAAATCAGATAACATGTGACCTTTTACTAAAGAGAGAAATACAGAAGGAAAAAGGAAAGTAGGTAAAGAAGCGGAAGAGTCGGAGGAAACGTGATGACGACACTGCGGTTTAAAAATGTTTAAATGTTTAATGTGTGTGTGTGATTTAGTTATTTATTAGATTTGATTGTGTTTCTCACATTTCACACACATCTAGTTGAGAATACTGACGTATGTGAGAGAGAAAGAGACGCCTCTGTTTAACTGATAATAAAGTCACGTCATCTGAAGCTCAGTGTATGTAGTCACGAGTCCCCAAATGAGGAAGAGCAAGGAGAAAACAACGACATTCTCCAAGAAGGGAAAAAAAAAAAGTTAGAGGAGAGGAGAGCACGGATGGGAGAAGGAAACGGAAGGAGAGGAAAAGATGTAACAGGAGAGAAATGAGAGAGCAGGAGGAGATGGAGAGAAAAAAAAGAGGATGTAAACATGAGGGTGGTAGAATATAAGAAGCAATGGAACATAACGGGAAGAAGACGATGCTTCATACGTTAAGCTTATGTGAGACAAACAGCAGAAACTCTGTTGTTTAGTTCTAAAGACTGACAGGGATCGCAGCACCAAAATAAAACTTAGAATATCTACATCACCTACATCCACTTTGATATTTTCCAAATCCGCTACGTTTCAGTGTCAGTTAACCATACAGAGAAAAGTTGATGTCGGAAGAGGCAATTTTTCCACCCACAGGAGCAGAAAATAGACCAGAATGCAATGCAGCAACGAGACGCATTAGGCTCCGGTTATGATGTGACTCATGTTATGTTTCAGCTGGAAAAAAAAAAACAATCACTCTTACGCTGTTATTGTGACTACACGGACGACGGAAAAAAAAAAAAGACAAAAAAAACCCACAAGGGTTTAAAGAAAATGCTTGTAGGAAAAGTAAGATATCAAAAAAGTAGTAATTTAGTACGGAAATGTAGGTATTACAAAAAAAGTCAAACAAAAAAAGCTGTGGAAACGTGGGCCCATAATCAGAACATGAGGAAATTACACATTATGTGGGGGTTTACCAAGTTTAAAGGATGGTTCCACCAATTTATTATAACACGCCTTGTGTAATATTCATGATGGACAGTTACAGACAGATATAGCCTTTTTTTTGGTGCCTACATTACCCACAGTGCAATGCAGGATTCAGGTGTGTTATGTTAGTAACTTCTCTAGCAGGCTACAATTTGACCATTACGTAATTTGAGGGGTAAAATTGAGCAATTTGAGTATGATTGACTAAATGAAGCTAACAAAATAAGTAACGTTATCAAGTTGAAGACACATATTTCATATTTTTTTATGATGTTTTTGCTTAATTTGCAGGAGGCGGTGAACACATCTCCAGTCAACAGATTTGACTTCTGTCTTTCTACCCTCTCCGCACATGCTCAGAGAAACGCATGAAAAAAAAAATCGAAGGCTTCTCAGCTTTGACATTCAAAAGGTATTAAAACATTATCCTTCTGCGGTCTGGAGAACAAAACAACAGGAGCTAAAATGTCGATGTATAGCTGGAAAGCGCAACGACTCCCAGTGGATTCAAGCTCTATGTGACCTCAGTCATAAATAATGGATTCCTCGTCTAACCACCCATAGATGAAAAGTCTCACTGCGTTTGTCAGACTGCTGCCTGTGAATTTCAGCTCATCCGAGGGTAAATATCTCTCTGTGTGTACGATGAAGGAAGGAAAGGATTATGGAGGAAAGAAACGTGATGGAAGAGGATGCGTTCATGAAAACAGGAGGAAACAAGAGGAGGAAAGTTAAAGTGTTTTTACACCCGACATGACAGACATCAAACTCATTATGATATAATAATATTCATGTTAGACTTTCAAGCACGTTGAAGCAAGAATGCGTTTTCCTTACTTTACCTGGTTGTTTGAGCTTCGCTGTGTAGAATGATGTTTGTCCACTAGAAGGCTACTAGTGTTTTGGCCAATCACGGTCCACATACAGTACGTAAGGCTCCTGTCTATGGATTTCACAGTGCAGGAGGAGACATTTTTTACATGGCTGGATTGAATCTTTAAGCTTAGAAGCTCTGAATGGAAAGACGAGGGTGACAATGAGGCAGAAAAAGAGTGAACGGGAGGAAAAAATGAAAAGACAGATAAACAATAGTATTACTACGTAACTAATAATAACTAATAGTAGTACTGCACTAATTGTGGCAGATTTCTAACCACTAGGGGGCAGTTAAACTCCACCACAAACTGACAGACACACTTCTGACACGTTATCGCCTTATAAAAGTTCTATTAACGTGTTAGCAAACTGTTGCCTAACTGACTCACTACAACTTTTTTTTTTTACATGTCACGTTGTCATTTGATTCATATTTTTTAATACAGAAAATCGGAGGAGCATAAAGCGCTAATGAAACTGCCTTTTCATTTCAATCCTTAATATGATGCACGTCCCGTTGAAACAGAACAGTGGGGTGTTGGAGAGGGAGAGGCATGTTGATTAGATGTGAGGTTGAGAAGAGAGAGTTAAATAGCCAATCCTGAGCCATCCTTCATTAGAGCTAACTGACTGCAGTCTGAACATGACAATAATCTGATTTGGGCTTCCAGAAAATAATTCAATACAACAATTCATCCTCTGAGAGCGGCAGCAGCAGATCGTGACCAGTAACTCTTTGCACTTGGAAAACAACTCCACACCTCCTCTCCTTCTCCTCCTCCACCTCCTCGTTTTCTTTCCCTTCTTCACCTTCTCTCCTTTCTGTCTTTCTGCCTCCGTCACCAGGCAACTAGCCTTTCCTCCCTCCCTCAGCTTTATCGCTTTTCTCTCTCATCTTTGACACCCCCCCTTTTCTCTCCTTCCTTCCTTCCTTCCTTCCTTCCTTCCTTCCTTCCCTCTGTACTCTAGGGTTTCTGTTTCTACCCAGAAAGACTTCAGTAAAAAGCAGTCACATCTTATTGTTTTCTGAACTATCAACACTCAAAATCTCAAGTGTTTACATCTTATACATCTTTTCAGACAATAAATGCGTTTCTAAAAATATACATGTATACACACACAACACACACACACACACACACACACACACACACACTTCCTATTGTGACAAAATACATCCATAGTGCTGCTGGTTACATTCATTATTAATAAGATGCAATTAGTTTTAATCTGCTGCTTCCTTTTACAACACAGACACAGTCTGATTAGCAGACAAATGAACACATGCTAAAAAACATTCACATGTACGTAAAAAAAATATGCTACGTTTCACTACATATTACATATCACATATTGCAGATTTTATGTTTGATATTTATATTAACATGGAAATTGACGATGTGGGAAACTGATCTTCAAAAAGTGAAAGTGTGAAAACTTTTCGCTTTTGCTTGTCTTATATTTTAGTAAATTGAATATTTTTGGATTTCTGACGGACGGTGAGATAAAAATTTGCGCTCTAGGAGATTGTGATGGAGATTTTTCACAGTTTTCTGATGTTTCTAAGACCAAAGAATGAATTGACTGAATCAAAAAAATAGCCTGCAGATGAAACCATAATAAAAATGAGCAGTTGCATCTAATTGTATTTAAAAAAAAAAAAAAAGTTTGATTTGAAGGAGGAAGACAAATGGGCTTCAGTTCTTGTATAAAAGTTTAAAAGTTTTGGGCTTCAGTTCTTGTATAAAATGACATTTCACATGTTGTGCTCTTTTTCTTTTTTTTTCTTTTTTTATTCTGCAGCAATGTCCCTGAGAAGTGCTAAAACAAGACACTGTTTCCTCCCACAGCACGGTGAGGACAAGTAGAAAAAAAACCAAAACACGGATGGTACCAAAATCACAAAATGTCAAGGCAGCAGTTTAATAGAGGATCACTCTGCCCTTGCCCAACTCCTGCCTGTCAAGTTAGAGAAGGCTGTGAGGAGTTCTTTTTAAATTGAGCAGCAAACCTTCCTCCCTACACACACACACACACACACACACTAGAGGACATTAACGTCAGAGGATCTGCCTCCAGCTGCCCTCATACCTGCCTCACTAGTTGATGCACAGAACGAACTGAAGAAAAAAAAAAATCTAAACGGGCTCCTGAAAGGAAGGAGAAAAGACAGACTGGATCAGTTTCATCACTTACAGGAAGAGAAATCTCTCATGTGAAACATGGACATACAATAAAAAAAAAATTCACATGAAAAATAAAACGAACCCCAGAGACAGAATGCGTGAAAGACGAGAGAACCGAACAACAGACTGGGTTTAGTCCCATGGTACAATCTTGGCAGTGACATATAGACCTCATTACTTTCCAGTTTATTAATTCATAATCAGTTTATTCAAATCTGATCTCAGCTCTGTGGTTGATCTGATGTTTTCTCCTTCACTATCGACAATTTAATTAGTTCTGTAATAGTTACGAGGATGATCATCACTGCAACATGTTTGTTTCCTGCTTATTGCCTCGCATTTACATCACTACATCATGCTTAAGCCCTATGGTTTTTATTTATTTATTTATTTTGAAAATTGAAAACTAGATCCCAAATCAAATTTGGGTTGATATTATCAAATATTGGCTTATTAACACAGATACACTATATCACTATCAGTAGTATTCTACAAACACTTTGAGTTAATGAACCCATTCAGTGAACATTATTCAGGCAGTTTGAAGATGTGGACTTCCTGTCCGTTTGTCATTGGTCGATTTAAAAATTAAACTACTGTTTTCGGCTGATAATTCCATCCGATAAAAGGAGCCTTTTTCCATCAGACTAGTGACGCCACTCTGAGTTATACGGCCCGCTCCTTCTGTTGGTGCTGAAGAGGACTGACATGGTTTTAGTGTGGTTTATGCTCCTGAGTAAAGTCTTGCCTCACTGCATTTCCCTCCTCTGCTCTCTGTATCAGTCAGTGCTTGTGTTTGCACTCCTACAAGCGCACACGCACACACACAGACAGAGAGGCCACAGCAGAGGAAAATGAAACTGACTTAAGGTTATATGAATGTGCAACGTAATCCGCCGGTAAGGTCGCAATTTATCAAACACCTGTTGAACAAGCAGAACGTGAACTTGCAGAAACAACTGGTTTACAGCCACGCGGAGCTCGTTTTGCTAACGGAGGAGCTGTGAACGAGCTCAAAATGAACACTAATTGTACGTAACGATTAGGTCTAATTAGCCATTCATCTTAAAGACCAACCAGCCACTCCAATCACCCGGATGAATGATGGCAGCCACTTTATTGTAAAAGATCTGTTCAGTCCTAACATCCAGCTGATGGCAAAATACATTTAAATATTAAACTATCTTACAACTATCTAAACAGAACTATCTTACAGTGGACGTGTGTTGATTAACGTGACCAGCGAACCAATTAAAAGATTGCGAACAAAAGGTGAGAATTAGCCGACATACTAAAAGTTTGAATGCGGCTTTTTACTTGGAGAAACAGCCTCTATGTCATCTTCCAGATCCTTCAGAGAACAGGGTTCCTCTGCTGCGTATAAGTCAGTCATAAAGCGGCCATCATTAAAACACAGCGAGGAGTTCCCGATCATGACAAGTTATAATCCTGGTATTTATGAGCGGGCATAAAAGTGGCATCTCAGAGGAGGGAATGCACTGCTGAGTTGATTCACTGTCCAGAGGAACCCTGTTTGCTATCGATCAGCGTTTGCTTCCGAAATGTTCCTCTTCTCATCCCCAGATTTCCTGCTCTTATTCTTTCAGTCTGTTCATTTCTCTCTCACGTCACCCGTCCAGTAGGAATACAGCTAGACCCCATGAATCAAGCTTATCACTGATACCTGTATATCGGTATCCAGTGTATGTTTTTAGCCAATAAGTAACAATAGGCCAACGAGTAGAAATATATCAACACATGTTGTCTTACACATGACGAGACAGTTATCAATATGACTTATGACTACAGCGTGTGTTGGACTTGAATGTGTTTTTCTGTGTGTGTGTGTGTGTGTGTGCGCGTCATCTCCGGTCTTTAAAATCCTCTCTCTGCCTCACCCACTTTCTCCTGTTTATTTGGCTGGAAATGATACAGTCTGACTGGCTGAACTGAGCGAGACACAAGAGGGATCAAATCTTTAACCCGAATGTGTCACAACATCTCCATCCCAGAAACCAAAAGACGTCCACGAACACTACAGAGAGCTTAAAGCAATACACGCGATTATACCGGTTAGAACTTTAGGGGATTATATGACTTCAACTCATCTGTGTATTAAGCAATCAGGCTCCAGCCCTGCTCATGTTGAGGCGTGAACTATACATCTTTCCAGATCATGATGATGATGATTGAAGAATGACAAAACAATACAAAATACAATTAAATGAGAGCCTGGAGTCTGCTGCATGTGGTTCCTGACTTTATATTGACCAACATTTATTCATTCCAGCTCAGATTCGCACATTAGCTCATTAGCTTTGTGGAGAAAAACAAGTTATTTGGCTCCAACGGGCTATAAAAACTTTAACTGAAACCAACCTGATTATTCTTGCCAAGAAAGAATCTTTCTATCACTAAAGATGGAGAGAAAGATTCTGCCAGCTCACAATCCTCACACACCACGCTTTGACTTAGAGAGGAGTGTAACTGCAGTCAGGTCCTCGCTATCAGGTGGAGATCTTATCTATGCATTAATCATCTTAGGAAGGCTGAATCCTGCTGTTTCTGGTCAATACGCAGCAGCAGCAGCAGGAGGAGGAGGAGGAGAGAGACACAGAGCGAGAAGAAAAGGGCACGCTGGTTACAGGGAGGCCGTCCCAGAGCCAAAAGGTCAAAGAGAAAACATCACGGCAAAAAAACACACCTAATCTGAATTTTCCAAGCTGTAATTCTCCCTGGATAAACCTCGATCTATCACAAAGAAAGAGTCCGACTGCTTTTTTCAAACATTACCATGGAAACTGCTTGCACGCTAAGTGACAATGGCGTGGAAAGGGTCTGCAGGCCTGAACACGTAGGAAACAGTTTGACTGTGATTGTTGTTATAGCATCTGTGGGAAGATGAAAGTGACAGACAGGGGAAAGTGAATCACCAGTAAGGCGGTGTTTCCCCCCCCCCCCAACCTGCGGGTCGCAAGATAAATCAAGCTCAGAAAAGAACGCTTCTGCTACACAAAATGTCACATGTAGGTTATATAACATTAAAAGATAAGTCCGTCTTATAACAACATTGAGGTTTCGCTTGTTGTGATCATTTCTTTTGTTCATACTAGAAGTTGGTATTTACAGTGAACCCGGCAGGCCATGAATGCATCGTCAGGCGGAGCAGTAAACACTGATCTGAGCAACAACGTGCAAATGTCGTTGATTAATTTATCTTATTTTTATGAATAGAGATTTTGAGAAAGCGGAGGTCTATAACAACACCAGCAGAGATAATTACCCCACGAGCCAAGTATAATGTGTAATTTCCATCATCGTGAGCCCATCACTTGGGTTGAAACCCGAGACGGCAAACAATAAAGCTGCGAGCAACTCAGGGGACGCCGACTGCATTACTAAACCAATAAAGGCTGCTTCCACTAATTACCCCCGCTCCCTCCATCTTTGTTTACAAACTGATTTATGAGTCAACAAATACCTTGAGTCTACCGATGGGATGGAAAGAGATACTCATTACTGTCATAGGTGGCAGGGGAGCGTCTATCATCCCTCGTACAGGCGAACAGGAAGTCACCTGATTTAATCATCATCATAAAAGATTTAAAAAAAAAAAAAAAAACCCACAAGCAACGAGTGCAGACAAGTCCTGGTATTTGATATGTAACTGAGGGATATTAACTGATTACTCACCACGGATTCTGACTACGAGTAACCCTGGTTAAAGTCAAACTGACAGGCTGTAGACGTTCACTTCATCACCAAGAAACATCCATCATCTGATAACAGCAAGCCAAAGCTAAAGATTACACAGTTTACATCAGTTAGGGATGAATTCAATAGCCACGGTCCCATGTGCAACAATACGTATACATTCTCTATATTAATTTGCAGCAAAGGCTCATGGGTATCGTAGTATCTAGAGCCACCCGTAATGCCAAACTAACTTCTCAGAAAGAAAGTTATGACATAAACCTGTCGTGTTGTTGAACTCTGCAGGAGACTCCAGTGTTTCTACACTAGTTGAGTATAAATACGCACGACCAAGAGTTTGTGAACACCCAGTTACAGTAAATCTGTGTGCGATTGTGGAACATGTCATTCCAAAACTATGGGCATTAATCTGCTGCTGTAACAGCTGCAGTTCTTCTGGTTTTAGCACCTGGCTGCTGGGATTTGATTTTCCCATTCAGGCTGGAGAGCATTGAAGGGGTCGGCTTACTGAGGCTGGTTGGACCGGTTGGATTAAGAACTGGCTGGCATGAGTGGTCCAGTCCATCTACAAGTTGTTGGATGGGGTGAGTCTGGTTCTTCCACGCCGGAAACAGCATTTCTTTATGTATCCTGCTGAAACATTAAAGGCTCTTCCTCCAAACTGCTGCTGCTGCTACAAAAGTTGAAGACAAACTATTGTACAAAACATCACTGGAGGCTTTTTCTTCAACTAAGAGGCCCAAAACATCTTAGAAATATCCCCAGAGTAAAGGTACACATAAGTATGACTGACTGACACACACACACACACACACACAGTAAGCATGCTCTTTGGAACAGGCAGCGCTTTGCATATGCAGCAGCTGATAAAGGACTGTGGGCTTTGGAGGCTGCAGACCTGTCTCCAGCAGCCCTGCACCGGGCTATGACTCATACTGTAGCCTGCCACATGATGCTGGAAGCGACTAGTAACACGCAACAAAACCCGCAGCATCAGCCACGACCAGAGCCTGAAGGGTCCTGAAACATTTCCTTCTTTTATTTATTTATTTATTTATTTATTTTTATGTCAGAGGCACCTTACCTTTCTTTGACGCTGTGGAAACAAACTCAGATCTTGCTGTCAGGTGTCTTCTGCTGCTGCTGCTGCTGCTGGTGTTGGTGGTGGTGGTGGTGGTGGTGCTGCCTGGCCAGTTCGTCTCCTCCTCCTCCTTCGAGACGTCGCATCTCTCCCACGGTCTCGATCTAGAGGAGGATCCGCGCAGAGATCACCTAACCTGCCCTGAGCTCGGAGCGGCGGCCCGGTGGAGTGTTTCCTGTGGGCTGCAGCCTGAGGACAGCTCGACTGTACCTGTGTCTCACGAGTCTGATGGATGTCGCTCGGCTTCCTCGAGGGGTGGAGGATTGACGCTCCTGTCGCCTTCAGGGACTCCTTGTAATGTCGGATTTCTCAATTCCCATGTGCTTATTTTATTTTTTTATTTCTTTGTTGTTGTTTTTTTTATCCATACAAGGAAGAGAGAGATGCCATAGTCGAATGATTTAATTCCTCTGATAGTTTTATGACAAACAAATAACTACAAACTTTTTCCTCCAACTCAAAAATATCTTTTTCTTCTCTTCTCTGAAATAGGAGATATCTTGTATCCATCTGTTAAGTTTTTAAAATGAAAAATAGTAAAATAGGAAACGTGAATATTGGAAAATATCTGAACTCTTTAACAAGAGAAGTGGTAATTATATATTTTATATGTTGTCTTAATACATGTTTGAAGGGGGATCTTTAAATTTGAAACAATCATTAATGAAAAACTGCTTGTTTATTTATCTATATGTTTGCTAGTATATTATGTAGCCTACTTAAAATTATGGCATAGGCCTACTATATGTTGTACATTTTTCTATATTTGTTATGTATTCATAGTAAAAGGTGATAGACTACATGGAGAGAAAATTCGACATTTGAAAAAGAATGTTATGATAATGTGAGCTCAAAAATATCCATTAACAATTTATTAAAAATGTTACATGTTAAAATTAGAAGGAACCATGCATAAAAAATGTAAAAGTGATCATTCCTGCAGCATGTGAAGGCAGCATCTTGTGTGTATGGTGGCTACACATTTCTCCAACCTGAAAAGATGTGAGTCCTCAGGGTCCTAATGCCCTCTGTTTACTTCCTCATTCACTTTGGCCTAAATGTTCAACAGGTGGAAACACAATTACTCTATTGATATTTTAGTTTAGTTTTTACAGAAAGAAAGATCAAAAACAGATTTTTTTTTTAAATGCTGTGAGTATGAGAGTCTATAATTTACATTATCAGCAAATATATATAAAAAATATCCACCACACTGACGTTTAAATGCAACTCAGTTGTGAAATGATGTGGACAATTAATATCAGGACAAAGTAGGACAACACTGTAAATTTAAATGCAAATACAAAATTGTGCAACATAATCCAAATACCCTTTTATTGAAAATATAGGTTGCTAGGAAACAGCTTCATGCTCATTTCCTGCCAGTGCTTGATATTTACACTGCAACAAGAAATGATTCGTTTACTGCTGCAAAAATGACCATAACACTTTCATAAAAATAAGAACATAATGTGGTGTGTCTTATACAGTACAACATATAAACAACATGATATGGGAGGGTAGAAAAAGTTGTAGAGTTCAAGTTCGTAAATTGGCATGAAAATGAAGTCAAGTCAGGTTGATTTTTATAGCGCAAAACAAAAAAGTAATATTTTCATACCATGTAAAAATTAACACTTTATGAAACTGATTTAGATAAGGATTACAAAAAAAACTCACTAAAAAGAAAACTGAGAAATCCGAGGACTTCTCTGTACAGACAGACATGCAATTATAAAATTAAAATGTAAAGGAACAGTACACAATAAATAGCTGCAAAGTAGCATAAATACACAAAGTAAATACAGAATGACAGATTTACAGTAGAGCTAATCACAATTTATATATAATTTATTATTAATTAGTATTTTTATTAATTATACAATCAATCAAAGTAGTTCTCAGTGTATTAAAGAGTAAGTCTTGTGTTGTGGTAATTTACTATGTACTGATACACTGACACACTAACAAGTAATATATCTTATAACTCCTATAATTCCTGTCCAAAACACTATTACAAAAACATCAATGAGCCACACACACACACACACACTGTCCTGCTGCTGGGAATACACACTAGAGCTATATTCCTATAAAGCATTTGTGTTATTTATTGTGTCTAAATGTGTTGTCATTTTTAAATCTTTCAATCAAATCTTATTGGCTGCATCTCAGTCGTCATGGATACTACGCACCTCTTCAAACACGTGAAGTGCCAAAGCAATTGTTTGTTCTACACACACACACAAACACGCACACACACACACACACACACATTGTATCAAGCTAATGGTGACTAGTTGACATGGTGTGTGCTGTCTGTGTAGGTTTGTGCAGTGCATATGCGTTTCTATGAGTCTGAGTAAATTCACATTTGAATGTGTGATCATGCATCTACTGATATCAAGCCATGTTCAGGATCAAAGTTTTCCCAACCTGTTGCCATGGAGACATGAGAGTAGAGTTATCATGTCACGTTTCTATGGTCTAATTAGTGAGTAAACATAAAGACTCCTCCTGTCACGGCCTCACGTGAAATCAGAATCAGAAAAAGTAGCAGGCAAAAACAAGATCTGCAAAAATGCACACGTAACATTAGACAAGAGGAGTACAAAAAGGTAGAGAAACATCCTCTGGATTTGGTACTTGAGCTAAATGCTAACATCAGCATGCTAACATGACCACAAAGACAATGCTAACATGCTGATGTAGGCCTATAACGTTTACCATGTTCATCATCTGTGGTCCCCATTGTAGCATGCTAACATTTATTAATTAGCACAAAGTACAGCTGAGCCTCAGGAGATCCAAAGCCATCATCAGCGACCCCCTCACACCCTGCCCACCACCTGTTTGACCTGCTGCCCTCTGGAAGACGCCTCAGCTCAATAAAGTCCCGCACCAGCTGACTGACGAACAGCTTCTTCCCCTAGGCCATCAGGACTCTAAACAGCCACGGACACACACACACACACACACACACACACACACACACACAGACCCTCATAAAACCACCAACCCCACAACAACCAACAATCTACCTCATCCTGCCCTCCATTACCCTAATCTTTAAGCACCCCGTCACTTTATTGGTACTGTAGATTTGCACTTTATTGCGTTTTGCACTGTTTTCTTTAAATTGCACTGTACTGCGTTGTTATATTCTATGTCGTGTTTTTCTTTTGTACTATTATTATTTTCTTGGTGACACTGCAGGAGCATCCCTCAATTTTCGTTGAGTTAACAAAATACAATGACAATAAAGATGATTGTGATTCTGATTGTGATTGTGATAAAGCAAAGTATTGGACCACATTTTACTTGAGATGAAATTCATCAATTCATCCTAAGGGGGAGTAAGTGTTAAATTTCAATCTATCCAGCAAAAAGCACAAGCTTCAGTAAGGCGGGCAATGGCAACCAGTCCCCAAAGACATCGTCAATCAATCAGTCAATCAATCAATCAATCAATCAATCAGTCACCATCAGTGTTAAAATAAAGAATTAAAGATTCTGATTTTCATACATTTGCTACTAACCACGATGGCCCTTTTAGCTGATACTAGATCACCAGAAGCACAGTTATGCTAATATTAGCTGCTAATTTTAGTCCTGGATGTCACCTTAGCTAGTCAGCACCAGGACACGTAACAGAAACTGAGCTAACAAAGATTAACAAATGAACTAAACAAACCGAGGAAATTAAACAGGTTAAAACGATTCGTGGTAGTGAATTAAAAACTAAGCCGGGGGCGACACCTGGAGGTCAAACAGGTACATGATAAAAAGGGTTCAAGAAGGTGACAAATAGTTGGAAAATACCCTTTACATTTGCTTTTTTGGTTCAAAGGACGACGCCTTTCATAAAACGGAAAGTAAAAGCTGCCATGTACTGCTCTCCGATTGGCCGATATCCATGATGATAGCCATGATGTTTACTATGTGTTGTACTAAAAAAAAAAAAAAAAAAAGAAATAATAATATCTCAACTGAAAGCATCTGACTGTCATGAGTTCAAGGTACTTAGTTTCTTTTTTTTTTACATTATTGTTTTTATTATGTTATATTATGTTTTTATTTGATCATATCTGATACATGGAAACATAATGAAGAATAAATATATATTAACGAACCCTAATAATAAACGGAACCTTTTCGTCTGCAGCAACACGGACTGTTTTCGGTGCAGCACTGCAGGACGCGGAAGTGAAGCGCTTCTCCTGTTTCTGCTGATGTTTACGTCTTTCTCTCGGGATAGAAACCTGATTTTCTCCCTCCTACAAGAACCATGGCAGTGAGCGCGGTTCACCTGGAGTCCGACGCCTTCCTGGTGTGCATGAATCACGCGTTGAGCACGGAGAAAGAGGAGGTGATGGGTTTGTGCATCGGACAGGTGGAGAACGCCCGGATCGTCCACATCCACTCCGTCATCATCCTCCGGCGCTCGGACAAGAGGAAGGACCGGGTGGAGATCTCCCCGGAGCAGTTGTCAGCTGCGTCCACGGAGGCGGAGCGGCTGGCGGACATGACGGGCAGCCCGATGCGGGTGGTCGGCTGGTACCACTCCCACCCTCACATCACCGTGTGGCCGTCTCACGTTGACGTGCGGACCCAGGCCATGTACCAGATGCTGGACCAGTGCTTCGTCGGACTCATCTTCTCCTGCTTCATCGAGGATAAGAACACGAAGACAGGTCGCGTGCTGTACACGTGCTTCCAGTCCGTGCAGGCTCAGAAGGGCTCCGAGTACGAGCGCGTGGAGATTCCCATCCACGTAGTGCCGCGCGACGCCATCGGCAAGGTGTGCCTGGAGTCTGCCGTGGAGCTGCCGCGGATCCTGTGTCAGGAGGAGCAGGACACGTACCGTAAGATCCACAGCCTGGCACACCTGGACCCCGTCACCAAGATCCACAACGGCTCCGTGTTCACCAAGAACCTGTGCAGCCAGATGTCGGCGGTGAGCGGGCCGCTGCTGCAGTGGCTGGAGGACCGGCTGGAGCAGAACCGGCAGAGCATCGTGGAGCTGCAGCGGGAGAAGGAGAGGCTGCTGCAGGAGCTGGCCGCAATGTGAGCCGGGAGGACGGGCTGGAGACCAGCATCACTTCCTTCTGCTGCTTTCAGCTTTCTTGCCTCTCAGGCAGGGCTGGGGTCATACTTCACAGAAGTGTCTGTAGTATGGAGTAATATAAAGTAAAGTACAGCTGGTATTAAATATCTGGTCAGATTAGTAGTTCTGATTATTCTACATCAGATATTCCCTTATATAAATCAGATTTAGGTGAAGTTATTCGAGCTGCAACTGATGACTTTCATTATTGAATAATCTGCCAACTATATTCTCAAATAATTGACAGAAAAGAAGAATCCAGAAAATGTTTTCTTTTGTCCAAAACTCAAATATATGAAACATAAAAGCTGCAAATCTTCACATTTGAGAGAATTGAAACTGATAATTTGTGATATTTTTTTACTTGGAAAATCTGCTTGATTGTGTTTTGTACAAAGAAAACTGCATATATTTCTCAGACTGTCCTTTTGGTAATTTACGATGTCCCAGGAGTATGAAAAAAAAAAGTATTTTCTATCTAATATACATAAGGTAATAATTAATGCATAATTCATGTCTCTTATGTGCGTAACATATGGATCTCTTGCTGCCTGCGGCTGGTTTCCATTCATTTCATCCACTACTCCAGTAAGCATTAGTGAAGTATATAATTCTCTGATATTTTACAGAGCAAATGATTAATTAGAGAAAATAATTGGCGTTTTAAACAAAAATGAAACGAGTCATTATCACAGCGCCAGTTTGGTAAATGAGGCTGAAACCGCTTATTTACATCATTGACTTAGATGTTGATTATTTTTCAAATTATCTAATGAAACATTCAGTGTTGAAAATGCCCAGAAACAAAAAAAAAAGTAAAATTGACCTGAACACAAGGTCACATCTAGATATTTCTTGTTTTGAAGTCACATGTTCAATCATATATTGGTGTAATGTTTGCGTGTCCAAGTACTTTTGGCCACATATTGTGCCTTGATTTGTCACGTTTTTTTTTTTAGTCTGCTATTATCTGGTTATTTTACACAATGTGGTGGAAGATAACTAGAAGGAAAGCTGATGGTGTAAAATATTAATTCAGTAAAGTCATTTATGGAGAATATGCAAAACTACGGCTGAGTGCATGCGGTGGTCATGAAGAGGAGAATCGATACAGCTGATGGATGATGTGCCTTTGGACTAATGGAAGTGTTACTGTAGATATTGTATACTGTATATGAATGGGTATAGGTGTAAAGTATGTACTGTTTGATTTTTCTTCACCCTGTTTTGTTGATGTTTTGTCTTTTTTTATTGTGCATCAGCATATCCCAGATTTATAAAGCCTGATATTAGTTTTTTTTTTTTTCATCCTTCAGGTGGGATTTAAAGGAGCTTTATTCATGTGTGACTGATGCGTTGTGTTTTTGTGTTTTTGTCTGAAATGTCAAAATCCACCAACTGTAAAATAAAACATTTTTGATAGTTAGGTAACCGTTTCAGTTATATAAATATATATTCTGTTTTAATATTATTGTAATTTGTTCACCAGATCACCAGCAGATGGACAAACCTGATCGTACAGGCTCTGGTAACTTGAGAATTTGTCGACTCTTTAGCTTTTTAATAAGAATTTTACTGGATGCTTAGAAACATGCAGCCCAGAACTTTACTCAGAGACAAAAAAACAAACAAAGAGTCTTGGGAGGGAAAAATTTTATTATCAGAATAATGATTTGATCTTTACATTTCAACACAACAAACGGACATGAACAAAACATATTAGCCAATATCCAACTGTGATTAACACTGTGCTGCTAATTAAAAAAATATTTCAGCAATACAGATTTACTATATATATATATATATCACAGAAATTAACTGTCCAGTAATCAAAAGAGTGTATTATGAAGAAAATAATGAGTAAAAGCTCAACACAATAATTGAATAAAATCATAACTTAATATATAATCTTCCCTGACTTTATTGTATGTTGCTCTAGAAGATGTTTGTTTTTTTAGAATCAAGAGGAAAATATCTATTTTTTTTAGTGTTATAATTAAAATAACCTCTGGTAGTAGCTGATTAACTACATGCTTATTGCTATATGTTATATACATTGTTTTAAATTAAAGAGAAAAAAAAGCGCTCATTCAGTTCCACTTCCTCTATAATAACCAGTGTTTACATAAGCTCATGCAACACAGCTGTGGATCCATAACCTAATAAATGAATAGACCTGAATCCAGCATAGAGTGGCTGAGTGAATGTGGTGTGGACTCTGTGGAGGAGAGTCATGGTGTCAGAGACGCTGTAGAAGGACAGAAGACCTGCTCTGTGATCCAGATACACTCCGACTCTGGAGGAATAAGGACCTGAGATGGAGGTTCTGACGTTGTTGTGGATGAATTCATACCTATTGTTTGAACACTCTAATGCCCAAGACTTAGCATTGTACCCAAATTCATTGTCATCTCCTGTTCTGCTGATATCTTTGTATGCGACGGCCACAAAAACTCCTACACCGCTCCACTCCACCTCCCAGTAATGACGTGCAGTCAGGCTCTCTGTACACAGCACCTGAGATCTGTTCATGAATCTCTCTGGGTGAGTACAATATGCTTGTCTTTTAATTGTATATGTTAGTTTTCTGTTATCTTCAGATAATAACAGCCGTGAGTTTGCTGTATTTGGATCCAGTGTCATAAGGCATGAAAACTGTAAACACTCATCTCTGGTCTTGGGCTCAGCTTGTGGAGGTAAAACATCCACTTCTGTCACTGACAGTGAAAGCTTCGGCCACAACTCAGTCAGGATGTCCTGTAGTTTATCTCTGGCCTCTGACACAACCAGCATCACATTGTCAAAGTAGCACAGAGGACGGAGTTTGGTGCGAGGTGCCTCTGTAGATTCACTGAGGTGTGACAGTGAGGAATAAATGTGTAGAAACTGAGTGTGATCCTCTGTGTGTGAGAGCTGCTGCAGCTCAGCATCTTTCCTCTTCAGATCAGTGATCTCCTGCTGCAGCTTCTCCTGAAGCTCTTTGACTCGACTCACTTCAGTTTTCTGCTGGGATCTGATCTGCTGCTTTATATCTGAGCTTCTTTCCTGAAAAAGACGGACCAGTTCAGTGAAGATCTTCCCGCTGTCATCAACTGCTTTATCAGCAGAGCGATCGATTGCCACCACCTCCTGCTGAAGCATCTTCACATATTTCTCTTTATTCTTGATCCTCTGCTGGATTTTTCGTTGACTAGTTTTGAGTTCTCGCTGCTTCTCATTCATTTCAGCTGCAGCAGAAACCGTGTCGTGGCTTTTGTGTTCATCCATGGAGCAAAGATAACAGATGCATTTCTGATCAGTGCGACAGAAAATCTTCATCACTTCGTCGTGAAGTGAGCAGACGTTCTCCTGAAGCTTCTTGGAGGGGTCGACCAGCTTGTGGTTTTTAAAAGCAGGAGATTCATAGTGAGGCTGGAGGTGTTGCTTACAATAAGAGGCCAGACACTGCAGACAAGACTTGAGAGCTTTCAGTTTTCTCCCAGTGCAGAAATCACAGGCCACATCTTCAGGTCCAGCATAGCAGTGATCAGCTGGAGCAGCTTGTTGTTCTGTCTTCTTCAGTTCCTCCACTAACTCTGCTAACATGGTGTTTTTCACCAGGACAGGCCTCAGTGTGAAGATGTGTCTGCACTGAGGACAGCTGTAGATTTTCTTCTGGTCCTCTTCTTCCCAGTAGATTTGAATACACTTCATACAGTAGCTGTGTCCACAGGGAATAGTTACAGGATCCTTCAGTAGATCCAAACAGACCGAACAGCAGAGCTTTTCGCTGTCGAATGTAAATCCTTGCAGCGCCATTTCACTTCTCAGTGAATGTTTGTGAGTGTCTTCCAGTCTGACAGTATAAATGTCGAAGGTCTGCTTTTCAGATTCTGCTTAATACCAGAAAGGGGTGTGGTGTGAAAGAGAAAGAGGCCGACTTACAGATGAGGCCTGATCCATGGAAATGATATCGAAACCTGTTTCTTTTTTCAACATTGTTAACAAATGAAGTTTGTAGTTAGATTACCCTGTATGTAAATTTCAAAGTTAAGTTAGTTAAGTTTGTACTTGTTACCGATTGGTCAGGAGGTGGCAGACTTTTGTAAAACACTGAAATACTTCTCTATGTTCTCTATGTATACAGCCTGACATATAAAATGTTTTAGTGCCTGTTTCACTTGCTGCATTTTCACTCAGAGACTAAATGCTCCAACATTTTGCGAGCATGAGCAGTTTCATAGAGACACGAAAGAGGGACGGTTTGTCAGGTTCTGCTTCATTCTGGAAAGAGGAGCAGTTTGGAATTTCTTTTCTTTTCTTTTTGCTTCGTCACTGCCTCATATTAATATCCTTCCCTGCTTCCGTGCACATAAACACATCGGCTTTTATGTTTCACTTTTGCACTGCATTGACTATCATGGACCATTCTACAACGGGCAGAAGAAGAAAATAATGGATTTCATGCCCTGTCTTCATACATGGTGTACTAGTAAATTAGAAAAAAAACTCACACGAAGGAATGCGGGAGTCTCTGAAACAAAGCGGAAGAAGGTTTATTTCTGTCTAACATACTAAACACTTAGATTCATTTAATCTAAGATTAGATCTAACCAGAGTTTAGCAAATCTTGATTGAATGAATCTCTCTTGATTGAACTTGAGTGAATCCAGATTTAAAATTCTGTTGCACAACTAAAATCTAATCTCTGATTAGTAAATCCATGTTTATTGATGTAAACCTGAAATTGAATAAATAAATAAATACATTTACATGCTGCCAGGGACCTAGACCTACTGTAGATTTAGAAAAATGTTTTCCTTATTTATAATGAAGTCTTGGTTAATGCCCAGTTTATACAATTCTCCACAAAAAGAATCAACATGAAACGAAACATTTTCCAAACTTTATTGAACCTGCACCTCAGTATAGACGACGTGAAGTCGTGCAAAACAAAGCAGAATATAATTGATTTGTAAGTTGAATTATAGAAAGGGTAAACTGAAGTGAAACCGCTCAGAGGGTGAAACTCATGAACCAAACGAGCACAAGGAAAGCAATGATTACCTGTAAACCTGAGCAGTAAAGTGAAAGGTTACTGATAAGCTCTACCTGCAGGTTTCAGTTGAATTATCTTATATTTCCACACAGTTCAACGCCTGCGCAGCGGTGGAAGAAGTGTTCAGATCCTTTACCTAAGTAAAAATATCAATACAGCAATGTAAAAAATATATATTACATTAGTAGTAAAAGTCCTGCACTAGTACTTGTGTTAGCAGCAAAATGTACTTAATCTATTGCAGTAAAAGTAGCGGTTTGATACATTATTTTTATATATGATATCATTAGATTATTAATAGTGAAGCATCAGTGTTAGAGCAGCATGTTACTGTTGTAGCTGCTGGAGGTGGAGCTAGTTTCAACTACTTTATGTACAGTTAGTTAGTTTAGTCCAGTGGTTCCCAACCTAGGGGTCGGGCCCTTTCAAAAGGTCACCAGATAAATCTGAGGGGTCGTGAGATGATTAATGAGAGAGGAAAGAAGAAAGAATAAAGTACTGATACACAAATCTGGTCTGGTGTTTAAGACACTGAAGTGGAAGAGAAACAACAGACTCAAATTCATCATTACAAATATTAAACTAACATTTAGATCAAAGAATCGTACATTTCACCGGTTAAAAACATCATCATGAGCGGTGATAGCCTCCACTGCTAAAACAAAATACGCAGGACAAAGTGACATTTAAAGAAACTCAAATGAAATAAACAAAGCAGCGACAACAATGATCAATCTGAGCGACGCGGTTCAGAAACGCTGAAGGCAAACGACATGAAGAAATATAACGCAGAATCTGACGCCTGACGTGTAAAATGGCTTCTGTCTAGTTGAGTTTACAGAACTCAGCTGTGGCTCCATAAAAATAACCAAGCGTAAATCCAGCATAGAGCGGCTGAGTGAATGTGGTGTGGACTCTGTGGAGGAGAGTCGTGGTGTCAGAGACGCTGTAGAAGGACAGAAGACCTGCTCTGTGATCCAGATACACTCCGACTCTGGAGGGATAAGGACCTGAGATGGAGGTTCTGATGTTGTTGTGGATGAATTCATACCTATTGTTCAAACACTCTAATGCCCAAGACTTAGCATTGTACCCAAATTCACTGTCATCTCCTGTTCTGCTGATATCTTTGTATGCGACGGCTACAAAAACTCCTACACTCCACTCCACCTCCCAGTAATGACGTGCAGTCAGGCTCTCTGTACACAGCACCTGAGATCTGTTCATGAATCTCTCTGGGTGAGTACAATATGCTTGTCTTTTAATTGTATATGTTAGTTTTCTGTTACCTTCAGATAATAACAGCCGTGAGTTTGCTGTATTTGGATCCAGTGTCATAAGGTATGAAAACTGTAAACACTCATCTCTGGTCTTGGGCTCAGCTTGTGGAGGTAAAACATCCACTTCTGTCACTGACAGTGAAAGCTTCGGCCACAACTCAGTCAGGATGTCCTGTAGTTTATCTCTGGCCTCTGACACAACCAGCATCACATTGTCAAAGTAGCACAGAGGACGGAGTTTGGTGCGAGGTGCCTCTGTAGATTCACTGAGGTGTGACAGTGAGGGGTAACTGTGTAGAAACTGAGTGTGATCCTCTGTGTGTGAGAGCTGCTGCAGCTCAGCATCTTTCCTCTTCAGATCAGTGATCTCCTGCTGCAGCTTCTCCTGAAGCTCTTTGACTCGACTCACTTCAGTTTCCTGCTGGGATCTGATCTGCTGCTTTATATCTGAGCTTCTTTTCTCAATGAGTCGGATCAGCTCAGTGAAGATCTTCTCGCTGTAATCATTTGCTTTATCAGCAGAGCAATCGATTGCCACCACCTCCTGCTGAAGCATCTTCACATATTTCTCTTTATTCTTGATCCTCTGCTGGATTTTTTGTTGACTAGTTTTGAGTTCTCGCTGCTTCTCAGTCATTTCAGCTGCAGCAGAAACCGTGTCGTGGCTTTTGTGTTCATCCATGGAGCAAAGATAACAGATGCATTTCTGATCAGTGCGACAGAAAATCTTCATCGCCTCGTTGTGAAGAGAGCAGACGTTCTCCTGAAGCTTCTTGGAGGGGTCGACCAGCTTGTGTTTTTTAAAAGCAGGAGATTCGTAGTGAGGCTGGAGGTGTTGCTTACAATAAGAGGCCAGACACTGCAGACAAGACTTGAGAGCTTTCAGTTTTCTCCCAGTGCAGAAATCACAGGCCACATCTTCAGGTCCAGCATAGCAGTGATCAGCTGGAGCAGCTTGTTGTTCTGTCTTCTTCAGTTCCTCCACTAACTCTGCTAACATGGTGTTTTTCACCAGGACAGGCCTCAGTGTGAAGATGTGTCTGCACTGAGGACAGCTGTAGATGTTCTTCTGGTCCTCTTCTTCCCAGTAGATTTTAATACACTTCATGCAATAACTGTGTCCACAGGGAATAGTTACAGGATCTTTCAGTAGATCCAAACAGACCGAACAGCAGAGCTTTTCGCTGTCGAATGTAAATCCTTGCAGCGCCATTTCACTTCTCAGTGAATGTTTGTGAGTGTCTTCCAGTGTGACAGTATAAAGGTCGAAGGACTGCTTTTCAGATTCTGCTTGATACCAGAAAGGGGTGTGGTGTGAAAGAGAAAGAGGCCGACTTACAGATGAGGCCTGATCCATGGAAATGATATAGAAACCTGTTTCTTTTTTCAACATTGTTAACAAATTAAGTTTGTAGTTAGATTACCCTGTATGTTAATTTCAAAGTTAAGTTAGTTAAGTTTGTACTTGTTACCGATTGGTCAGGAGGTGGCAGACTTTTGTAAAACACTGAAATACTTCTCTATGTTCTCTATGTATACAGCCTGACATATAAAATGTTTTAGTGCCTGTTTCACTTGCTGCATTTTCACTCAGAGACTAAATGCTCCAACATTTTGCGAGCATGAGCAGTTTCATAGAGAGACGAAAGAGGGACGGTTTGTCAGGTTCTGCTTCATTCTGGAAAGAGGAGCAGTTTGGAATTTCTTTTCTTTTCTTTTTGCTTCGTCACTGCCTCATATTAATAATCCTTCCCTGCTTCCGTGCACATAAGCACATCGGCTTTTATGTTTCACTTTTGCACTGCATTGACTATCATGGACCATTCTACAACGGGCAGAAGAAGAAGATAATGGATTTCATGCCCTGTCTTCATACATGGTGTACTAGTAAATTAGGAAAAAAACTCACACGAAGGAATGCGGGAGTCTCTGAAACAAAGCGGAAGAAGGTTTATTTCTGTCTAACATACTAAACACTTAGATTCATTTAATCTAAGATTAGATCTAAACAGAGTTTAGCAAAACTTGATTGAAAATGAGTGAATCCAGATTTAAAATGAAGCAGAGTTCTGTTGCATAACTAAAATCTAATCTCTGATTAGTAAATCCATGTTTATTGATGTAAACCTGAAATTGAATAAATAAATAAATCCATTTACATGCTGCCAGGGACCTAGACCTACTGTAGATTTAGAAAAATGTTTTCCTTATTTATAATGAAGTCTTGGTTAATGCCCAGTTTATACAATTCTCCACAAAAAGAATCAACATGAAACGAAACATTTTCCAAACTTTATTGAACCTGCATCTCAGTATAGACGACGTGAAGTCGTGCAAAACAAAGCAGAATATAATTGATTTGTAAGTTGAATTATAGAAAGGGTAAACTGAAGTGAAACCGCTCAGAGGGTGAAACTCATGAACCAAACGAGCACAAGGAAAGCAATGATTACCTGTAAACCTGAGCAGTAAAGTGAAGGGTTACTGATAAGCTCTACCTGCAGGTTTCAGTTGAATTATCTTATATTTCCACACAGTTCAACGCCTGTGCAGCGGTGGAAGAAGTATTTAGATCATTTACCTAAGTAAAAATATCAATACAGCAATGTAAAAAATATATGTTACATTAGTAGTAAAAGTCCTGCACTAGTATAGTGTTAGCAGCAAAATGTACTTAATCTATTGCAGTTAAAGTAGCGGTTTGATACATTATTTTTATATATGATATCATTAGATTATTAATAGTGAAGCATCAGTGTTAGAGCAGCATGTTACTGTTGTAGCTGCTGGAGGTGGAGCTAGTTTCAACTACTTTATGTACAGTTAGTTAGTTTAGTCCAGTGGTTCCCAACCTAGGGGTCGGGCCCTTTCAAAAGGTCACCAGATAAATCTGAGGGGTCGTGAGACGATTAATGAGAGAGGAAAGAAGAAAGAATAAAGTACTGATACACAAATCTGGTCTGGTGTTTAAGACACCGAAGTGGAAGAGAAACAACTCAAATTCATCATTACAAATATTAAACTAACATTTAGATCAAAGAATCGTACATTTCACCGGTTAAAAACATCATCATGAGCGGTGATAGCCTCCACTGCTAAAACAAAATACGCAGGACAAAGTGACATTTAAAGAAACTCAAATGAAATAAACAAAGCAGCGACAACAATGATCAATCTGAGCGACACGGTTCAGAAACGCTGAAGGCAAACGACATGAAGAAATATAACGCAGAATCTGACGCCTGACGTGTAAAATGGCTTCTGTCTAGTTGAGTTTACAGAACTCAGCTGTGGCTCCATAAAAATAACCAAGCGTAAATCCAGCATAGAGCGGCTGAGTGAATGTGGTGTGGACTCTGTGGAGGAGAGTCATGGTGTCAGAGACGCTGTAGAAGGACAGAAGACCTGCTCTGTGATCCAGATACACTCCGACTCTGGAGGGATAAGGACCTGAGATGGAGGTTCTGATGTTGTTGTGGATGAATTTATACCTATTGTTTAAACACTCTAATGCCCAAGACTTAGCATTGTACCCAAATTCACTGTCATCTCCTGTTCTGCTGATATCTTTGTATGCGACGGCTACAAAAACTCCTACACTCCACTCCACCTCCCAGTAATGACGTGCAGTCAGGCTCTCTGTACACAGCACCTGAGATCTGTTCATGAATCTCTCTGGGTGAGTACAATATGCTTGTCTTTTAATTGTATATGTTAGTTTTCTGTTATCTTCAGATAATAACAGCCGTGAGTTTGCTGTATTTGGATCCAGTGTCATAAGGTATGAAAACTGTAAACACTCATCTCTGGTCTTGGGCTCAGCTTGTGGAGGTAAAACATCCACTTCTGTCACTGACAGTGAAAGCTTCGGCCACAACTCAGTCAGGATGTCCTGTAGTTTATCTCTGGCCTCTGACACAACCAGCATCACATTGTCAAAGTAGCACAGAGGACGGAGTTTGGTGCGAGGTGCCTCTGTAGATTCACTGAGGTGTGACAGTGAGGAATAAATGTGTAGAAACTGAGTGTGATCATCTGTGTGTGAGAGCTGCTGCAGCTCAGCATCTTTCCTCTTCAGATCAGTGATCTCCTGCTGCAGCTTCTCCTGAAGCTCTTTGACTCGACTCACTTCAGTTTTCTGCTGGGATCTGATCTGCTGCTTTATATCTGAGCTTCTTTTCTCAATGAGACGGATCAGTTCAGTGAAGATCTTCTCGCTGTCATCAACTGCTTTATCAGCAGAGCGATCGATTGCCACCACCTCCTGCTGAAGCATCTTCACATATTTCTCTTTATTCTTGATCCTCTGCTGGATTTTTCGTTGACTAGTTTTGAGTTCTCGCTGCTTTTCATTCATTTCAGCTGCAGCAGAAACCGTGTCGTGGCTTTTGTGTTCATCCATGGAGCAAAGATAACAGATGCATTTCTGATCAGTGCGACAGAAAATCTTCATCGCCTCGTTGTGAAGAGAGCAGACGTTCTCCTGAAGCTTCTTGGAGGGGTCGACCAGCTTGTGTTTTTTAAAAGCAGGAGATTCATAGTGAGGCTGGAGGTGTTGCTTACAATAAGAGGCCAGACACTGCAGACAAGACTTGAGAGCTTTCAGTTTTCTCCCAGTGCAGAAATCACAGGCCACATCTTCAGGTCCAGCATAGCAGTGATCAGCTGGAGCAGCTTGTTGTTCTGTCTTCTTCAGTTCCTCCACTAACTCTGCTAACATGGTGTTTTTCACCAGGACAGGCCTCAGTGTGAAGATGTGTCTGCACTGAGGACAGCTGTAGATTTTCTTCTGGTCCTCTTCTTCCCAGTAGATTTGAATACACTTCATACAGTAGTTGTGTCCACAGGGAATAGTTACAGGATCCTTCAGTAGATCCAAACAGACCGAACAGCAGAGCTTTTCGCTGTCGAATGTAAATCCTTGCAGCGCCATTTCACTTCTCAGTGAATGTTCGTGAGTGTCTTCCAGTCTGACAGTATAAAGGTCGAAGGTCTGCTTTTCAGATTCTGCTTGATACCAGAAAGGGGTGTGGTGTGAAAGAGAAAGAGGCCGACTTACAGATGAGGCCTGATCCATGGAAATGATATCGAAACCGGTTTCTTTTTTCAACATTGTTAACAAATGAAGTTTGTAGTTAGATTATTAATTTCAAAGTTAGAAGAAGTTATAAAGTTACAAAGAACATTGGTCTTACGTTGGTACTCGTTACCGATTGGTCAGGAGGTGGCAGACTTTTGTAAAACACTGAAATACTTCTCTATGTTCTCTATGTATACAGCCTGACATATAAAATGTTTTAGTGCCTGTTTCACTTGCTGCATTTTCACTCAGAGACTAAATGCTCCAACATTTTGCGAGCATGAGCAGTTTCATAGAGACACGAAAGAGGGACGGTTTGTCAGGTTCTGCTTCATTCTGGAAAGAGGAGCAGTTTGGAATTTCTTTTCTTTTCTTTTCGCTTCGTCACTGCCTCATATTAATATCCTTCCCTGCTTCCGTGCACATAAGCACATCGGCTTTTATGTTTCACTTTTGCACTGCATTGACTATCATGGACCATTCTACAACGGGCAGTCGAAGAAGATAATGGATTTCATGCCCTGTCTTCATACATGGTGTACTAGTAAATTAGGAAAAAAACTCACACGAAGGAATGCGGGAGTCTCTGAAACAAAGCGGAAGAAGGTTTATTTCTGTCTAACATACTAAACACTTAGATTAATTTAATCTAAGATTAGATCTAACCAGAGTTTAGTGAAACTTGACTGAAAATGAGTGAATCCAGATTTAAAATTAAGCAGAGTTCTGTTGCACAACTAAAATCTAATCTCTGATTAGTAAATCCATGTTTATTGATGTAAACCTGAAATTGAATAAATAAATAAATACATTTACATGCTGCCAGGGACCTAGACCTACTGTAGATTTAGAAAAATGTTTTCCTTATTTATAATGAAGTCTTGGTTAATGCCCAGTTTATACAATTCTCCACAAAAAGAATCAACATGAAACGAAACATTTTCCAAACTTTATTGAACCTGCACCTCAGTAGACGACGTGAAGTCGTGCAAAACAAAGCAGAATATAATTGATTTGTAAGTTGAATTATAGAAAGGGTAAACTGAAGTGAAACCGCTCAGAGGGTGAAACTCATGAACCAAACGAGCACAAGGAAAGCAATGATTACCTGTAAACCTGAGCAGTAAAGTGAAAGGTTACTGATAAGCTCTACCTGCAGTTTGCAGTTGAATTATCTTATATTTCCACACAGTTCAACGCCTGTGCAGCGGTGGAAGAAGTGTTCAGATCCTTTACCTAAGTAAAAATATCAATACAGCAACGTAAAAAATATATGTTACATTAGTAGTAAAAGTCCTGCACTAGTACTAGTGTTAGCAGCAAAATGTACTTAATCTATTGCAGTAAAAGTAGCGGTTTGATACATTATTTTTATATATGACATCATTAGATTATTAATAGTGAAGCATCAGTGTTAGAGCAGCATGTTACTGTTGTAGCTGCTGGAGGTGGAGCTAGTTTCAACTACTTTATGTACAGTTAGTTAGTTTAGTCCAGTGGTTCCCAACCTAAGGGTCGGGCCCTTTCAAAAGGTCACCAGATAAATCTGAGGGGTCGTGAGACGATTAATGAGAGAGGAAACAAGAAAGAATAAAGTACTGATACACAAATCTGGTCTGGTGTTTAAGACACCGAAGTGGAAGAGAAACAACTCAAATTCATCATTACAAATATTAAACTAACATTTAGATCAAAGAATCGTACATTTCACCGGTTAAAAACATCATCATGAGCGGTGATAGCCTCCACTGCTACAACAAAATACGCAGGACAAAGTGACATTTAAAGAAACTCAAATGAAATAAACAAAGCAGCGACAACAATGATCAATCTGAGCGACACGGTTCAGAAACGCTGAAGGCAAACGACATGAAGAAATATAACGCAGAATCTGACGCCTGACGTGTAAAATGGCTTCTGTCTAGTTGAGTTTACAGAACTCAGCTGTGGCTCCATAAAAATAACCAAGCGTAAATCCAGCATAGAGCGGCTGAGTGAATGTGGTGTGGACTCTGTGGAGGAGAGTCATGGTGTCAGAGACGCTGTAGAAGGACAGAAGACCTGCTCTGTGATCCAGATACACTCCGACTCTGGAGGGATAAGGACCTGAGATGGAGGTTCTGATGTTGTTGTGGATGAATTTATACCTATTGTTTAAACACTCTAATGCCCAAGACTTAGCATTGTACCCAAATTCACTGTCATCTCCTGTTCTGCTGATATCTTTGTATGCGACGGCTACAAAAACTCCTACACTCCACTCCACCTCCCAGTAATGACGTGCAGTCAGGCTCTCTGTACACAGCACCTGAGATCTGTTCATGAATCTCTCTGGGTGAGTACAATATGCTTGTCTTTTAATTGTATATGTTAGTTTTCTGTTATCTTCAGATAATAACAGCCGTGAGTTTGCTGTATTTGGATCCAGTGTCATAAGGTATGAAAACTGTAAACACTCATCTCTGGTCTTGGGCTCAGCTTGTGGAGGTAAAACATCCACTTCTGTCACTGACAGTGAAAGCTTCGGCCACAACTCAGTCAGGATGTCCTGTAGTTTATCTCTGGCCTCTGACACAACCAGCATCACATTGTCAAAGTAGCACAGAGGACGGAGTTTGGTGCGAGGTGCCTCTGTAGATTCACTGAGGTGTGACAGTGAGGAATAAATGTGTAGAAACTGAGTGTGATCATCTGTGTGTGAGAGCTGCTGCAGCTCAGCATCTTTCCTCTTCAGATCAGTGATCTCCTGCTGCAGCTTCTCCTGAAGCTCTTTGACTCGACTCACTTCAGTTTTCTGCTGGGATCTGATCTGCTGCTTTATATCTGAGCTTCTTTTCTCAATGAGACGGATCAGTTCAGTGAAGATCTTCTCGCTGTCATCAACTGCTTTATCAGCAGAGCGATCGATTGCCACCACCTCCTGCTGAAGCATCTTCACATATTTCTCTTTATTCTTGATCCTCTGCTGGATTTTTCGTTGACTAGTTTTGAGTTCTCGCTGCTTTTCATTCATTTCAGCTGCAGCAGAAACCGTGTCGTGGCTTTTGTGTTCATCCATGGAGCAAAGATAACAGATGCATTTCTGATCAGTGCGACAGAAAATCTTCATCGCCTCGTTGTGAAGAGAGCAGACGTTCTCCTGAAGCTTCTTGGAGGGGTCGACCAGCTTGTGTTTTTTAAAAGCAGGAGATTCATAGTGAGGCTGGAGGTGTTGCTTACAATAAGAGGCCAGACACTGCAGACAAGACTTGAGAGCTTTCAGTTTTCTCCCAGTGCAGAAATCACAGGCCACATCTTCAGGTCCAGCATAGCAGTGATCAGCTGGAGCAGCTTGTTGTTCTGTCTTCTTCAGTTCCTCCACTAACTCTGCTAACATGGTGTTTTTCACCAGGACAGGCCTCAGTGTGAAGATGTGTCTGCACTGAGGACAGCTGTAGATTTTCTTCTGGTCCTCTTCTTCCCAGTAGATTTGAATACACTTCATACAGTAGTTGTGTCCACAGGGAATAGTTACAGGATCCTTCAGTAGATCCAAACAGACCGAACAGCAGAGCTTTTCGCTGTCGAATGTAAATCCTTGCAGCGCCATTTCACTTCTCAGTGAATGTTCGTGAGTGTCTTCCAGTCTGACAGTATAAAGGTCGAAGGTCTGCTTTTCAGATTCTGCTTGATACCAGAAAGGGGTGTGGTGTGAAAGAGAAAGAGGCCGACTTACAGATGAGGCCTGATCCATGGAAATGATATCGAAACCGGTTTCTTTTTTCAACATTGTTAACAAATGAAGTTTGTAGTTAGATTATTAATTTCAAAGTTAGAAGAAGTTATAAAGTTACAAAGAACATTGGTCTTACGTTGGTACTCGTTACCGATTGGTCAGGAGGTGGCAGACTTTTGTAAAACACTGAAATACTTCTCTATGTTCTCTATGTATACAGCCTGACATATAAAATGTTTTAGTGCCTGTTTCACTTGCTGCATTTTCACTCAGAGACTAAATGCTCCAACATTTTGCGAGCATGAGCAGTTTCATAGAGACACGAAAGAGGGACGGTTTGTCAGGTTCTGCTTCATTCTGGAAAGAGGAGCAGTTTGGAATTTCTTTTCTTTTCTTTTCGCTTCGTCACTGCCTCATATTAATATCCTTCCCTGCTTCCGTGCACATAAGCACATCGGCTTTTATGTTTCACTTTTGCACTGCATTGACTATCATGGACCATTCTACAACGGGCAGTCGAAGAAGATAATGGATTTCATGCCCTGTCTTCATACATGGTGTACTAGTAAATTAGGAAAAAAACTCACACGAAGGAATGCGGGAGTCTCTGAAACAAAGCGGAAGAAGGTTTATTTCTGTCTAACATACTAAACACTTAGATTAATTTAATCTAAGATTAGATCTAACCAGAGTTTAGTGAAACTTGACTGAAAATGAGTGAATCCAGATTTAAAATTAAGCAGAGTTCTGTTGCACAACTAAAATCTAATCTCTGATTAGTAAATCCATGTTTATTGATGTAAACCTGAAATTGAATAAATAAATAAATACATTTACATGCTGCCAGGGACCTAGACCTACTGTAGATTTAGAAAAATGTTTTCCTTATTTATAATGAAGTCTTGGTTAATGCCCAGTTTATACAATTCTCCACAAAAAGAATCAACATGAAACGAAACATTTTCCAAACTTTATTGAACCTGCACCTCAGTAGACGACGTGAAGTCGTGCAAAACAAAGCAGAATATAATTGATTTGTAAGTTGAATTATAGAAAGGGTAAACTGAAGTGAAACCGCTCAGAGGGTGAAACTCATGAACCAAACGAGCACAAGGAAAGCAATGATTACCTGTAAACCTGAGCAGTAAAGTGAAAGGTTACTGATAAGCTCTACCTGCAGTTTGCAGTTGAATTATCTTATATTTCCACACAGTTCAACGCCTGTGCAGCGGTGGAAGAAGTGTTCAGATCCTTTACCTAAGTAAAAATATCAATACAGCAACGTAAAAAATATATGTTACATTAGTAGTAAAAGTCCTGCACTAGTACTAGTGTTAGCAGCAAAATGTACTTAATCTATTGCAGTAAAAGTAGCGGTTTGATACATTATTTTTATATATGACATCATTAGATTATTAATAGTGAAGCATCAGTGTTAGAGCAGCATGTTACTGTTGTAGCTGCTGGAGGTGGAGCTAGTTTCAACTACTTTATGTACAGTTAGTTAGTTTAGTCCAGTGGTTCCCAACCTAGGGGTCGGGCCCTTTCAAAAGGTCACCAAATAAATCTGAGGGGTCGTGAGACGATTAATGAGAGAGGAAACAAGAAAGAATAAAGTACTGATACACAAATCTGGTCTGGTGTTTAAGACACCGAAGTGGAAGAGAAACAACTCAAATTCATCATTACAAATATTAAACTAACATTTAGATCAAAGAATCGTACATTTCACCGGTTAAAAACATCATCATGAGCGGTGATAGCCTCCACTGCTAAAACAAAATACGCAGGACAAAGTGACATTTAAAGAAACTCAAATGAAATAAACAAAGCAGCGACAACAATGATCAATCTGAGCGACACGGTTCAGAAACGCTGAAGGCAAACGACATGAAGAAATATAACGCAGAATCTGACGCCTGACGTGGAAAATGGCTTCTGTCTAGTTGAGTTTACAGAACTCAGCTGTGGCTCCATAAAAATAACCAAGCGTAAATCCAGCATAGAGCGGCTGAGTGAATGTGGTGTGGACTCTGTGGAGGAGAGTCATGGTGTCAGAGACGCTGTAGAAGGACAGAAGACCTGCTCTGTGATCCAGATACACTCCGACTCTGGAGGGATAAGGACCTGAGACAGGTTTTGAGGTAAAGTTGAACCTAAAACTACTACTGCCGGGGTTACAATATAAAGCCCAAGAGTTGCAATTGTATCCAAATTCATCCTTCATCTTGTATGCGACTGCTACATGAACTTCCCTCCTACACTCCACCTCCCAGTAACAACGTCCAGTCAGACTCTCTCTACTGAGGACCTGCCGATATATAGTGAACCTGTCCGGGTGTTTAGAATACGACTGTGGAGTCGTGGATGTTGCTTTTCTGTTCCCTTCAGATAATAACACCTTTTCGTGTGCTGTGTTTGGATCCAGTGTGATTTCACATGAATATTTTAAGAATCCAGCTCTGGTTTTGGGCTCTTGTGGCAGTAAAACATCCACTTCAGACACTGCCAGTGAGATGTTTGTCCATCTCTTTGTCAGGATGTCCTGTAGTTTATCTCTGAGCTCTGAAACAGCTGCTGTCACATCGTCAAAGTAGCACAGAGGACGGACATTGATGCTGGGCAAGTCTGTAGATTCACTGAGGTGTGACAGTGAGGAATAATTGTGTAGAAACTGAGTGTGATCCTCTGTGTGTGAGAGCTGCTGCAGCTCAGCATCTTTCCTCTTCAGATCAGTGATCTCCTGCTGCAGCTTCTCCTGAAGCTCTTTGACTCGACTCACTTCAGTTTCCTGCTGGGATCTGATCTGCTGCTTTATATCTGAGCTTCTTTCCTGGAAAAGACGGACCAGTTCAGTGAAGATCTTCTCGCTGTCATCAACTGCTTTATCAGCAGAGCGATTAATGGTCTCCACCTCCTGCTGAAGCATCTTCACATCTTCTTCTCTGTCCTGAATCCTCTGCTGGATTTTTTTCTGACTCACATCAAGCTCTCTCTGCTTCTCAGTCCTCTCTGCTGCAGCAGAAACCGTGTCGTGGCTTTTGTGTTCATCCATGGAGCACTGATGACAGATACTCTGCTGATCAGTACGGCAAAACATATTCATCACTTCATCATGAAGTGAGCAGACGTTCTCCTGAAGCTTCTTGGAGGGGTCGACCAGCTTGTGTTTTTTAAAAGCAGGAGATTCATAGTGAGGCTGGAGGTGTTGCTTACAATAAGAGGCCAGACACTGCAGACAAGACTTGAGAGCTTTCAGTTTTCTCCCAGTGCAGAAATCACAGGCCACATCTTCAGGTCCAGCATAGCAGTGATCAGCTGGAGCAGCTTGTTGTTCTGTCTTCTTCAGTTCCTCCACTAACTCTGCTAACATGGTGTTTTTCACCAGGACAGGCCTCAGTGTGAAGATGTGTCTGCACTGAGGACAGCTGTAGATTTTCTTCTGGTCCTCTTCTTCCCAGTAGATTTTAATACACTTCATACAGTAGTTGTGTCCACAGGGAATAGTTACAGGATCCCTCAGTAGATCCAAACAGATCGAACAGCAGAATTTTGCTCCGTCCAGCTGAACTCCTTGCTGCGCCATTTCAACTTTCAGTGGCAACAACTGAGTTTCACTTTCTTAGAATTGAAACAAGTTTGAGCTCTGATCTAAACAACATGTGTTTCTGCAGTGAATGGAGGCTAGCAGCTCTTATTCAAACTGTAGATCTGAGGGGGAGGGAGCAAGGAAATACAGAGACAGAGTGGAGTTTGTTGTGTTTGAGAGCAGGAAGAAGAGGGAGGGGTTACCAAGTTATGATTCATTCCAGGCTGTATCAGAGAGATACTGTGTGTTTAGCCCTTTTCTTTTTTTTTTTTACAAAGGAGTTCAGGTCTCATTTGCATCCGCAGATCTGAATTCCTGTATTCTCCCTAAATCAAACTCATATATATGTTATTTATACACTGTTATTTTCTTTTCAGCTGCAAGTTTGCAAAATGTGCACTGCAGTTCTTTGACTGTAGTATTTAAACCAATGAAGACATTGCATTTATTTGACAGTTATATAGCAGTTATGTAGAGACAGCACAGTCCTCTCAATATACAGAAACTAAATTATTTTTTTCTGACCTCTGCCTTTAGTTAATGGTTGACTCTTGTGCTTGTTTGATGGTGTGGGTGTAGTCTGTGGGGTGGACAAAGGGGCGAGCTGGGGGAGTAGAGCATGGCCGGGTGGCAGGACGTGGCCTCCTTTACGGGACAGGAGGCTAATCTCTCTCCTGAGAGCCTCTAACTGCTGAGATTGTGTTTTCACCAAATTCTGAAACCTCCGGATGTCCTGATGGTCTGCACACCTGCTGAAATCCTGCAGCTGTCTGCCCTGGACACACACAAACAGACATACTCACGCATACTGCATGTGTTGATGCACATAAACATCAACAAGTGTAATTTCTACCCAGATATGCAAGTAAAAATAGAAGAAAGCGGGAAAAATATGCTGGCATGATATACATGTGTGCGAGTCTACCTGATCTGGCTGACAAATGGTAAAACTTGCCAAATATAATATGGCAAAATCAGGTCAGCGTTATTAAAGTTGACCAAATATTCAAAAAGCTGCATTTTCCCCCTCGGCCACGCTAAGCTATGATGGTGAACGTCGTTAACATTATTGTCATTGTGAGTATAAACACAGCAATCTCTGATAAACCCACTGTACTTCCTGCCATGCACCAAACAGCAGACAGACAAAGTTTGCAGAACATCCAGCACCTAAAGAGCCAGAATTCATCATACAGACACGAACACGACTCCGGTGGGATGATAATGTTGCTCTGTGTCTGCTAAATGTGTTTGTTTTCTTCTTCGCCCCCTAGTGGCCAAATAAATAAATCAATAAATAAATCAATTCTATTTGTACCACAGCAAATATGATGGCAGAGTTGATTTTTTTATAAAACAAACATAACTATACGCATATATTAACAGTGTACATAAATCACAATGCACAGAATTACAATTTTCTTCTGCCTGGCGTTGAGTTTGTGCTCCAGTTCCTTCTTCTGTTCGAAGAGCGTCGTCAAGCTGAGGAGATACTCCGTGTTACACTTGGTCACCTCCATCAGAGCCTGATGCTGCTCTTCTACTTTTGCCTGAAGATCAAACATAACACACACACACACACACACACACATCCAGATAAATATCAATAAACAATTTTTGTGTTTTAAAACATATGATCAAAATAAGGCAGATATATACATGCCGCACACTTGCGTAGGCGCACCAAAACTGACACACAAACACACACACAGAGAGAGAGAGGTCAGCGTACATCCCACTTTTTGATTTCCTTGCTGTATGCAGCTTCATGGAGGAGTTTTTCCTGCTTGAGCTTCTCCAGTGTCCTGTTCCCTGACAGCGTCTGTAGAGCCTCCAGATTCACCAGCCTCCCAAACTTCATCATCATCAGCTGGTTGCATTTCTCCTCCAGCACTACACCAACACGCATATGAACACATGCTAACACACGAAGCAGTAAACATATGATCCAATCTAACAACAATTTCTGATACTATTAAACGGTCACCGGTGAAGGAATTTTGTTTTGACACTTTTTTGGTGTAACCTGGTTACTACAAATCAATGTATTCATGTAGCATCTGAATTTTCAGATTTTATATGTTGTATCTTTACACATCATCAGATGTTTCAGGTTCAGGTGCATGAGAGCTTGGGCTCTTCTGTGTCGCGTCTTACACTGTATCTCGCCGTCCATGTCCTTGCAGTCGTGGATGAGCTTGACGTGCTGCTGTCGGGCCTGAAAGTACAGATCCTTCTGCTGACTCTTCTCCACCTGCAGCTGCGTCACGCGCTCCTGCAGCCGGCTCAGCTCTGTCCTGTCCAGCACCAGCGTCGGGGTCAGGTCAGATGGCACTGAGCCGTTAACAACAAACTCAATCTGGGAGGCAGGAGGAAAGAAAGACAGCGAACTGAGTAAACTGGGAAAAGACTACATTTAAACTTCCAAACTGTGTTACTCTGAATTCGAATGCAGAATCAGAGGAGATCACTCCAATGCTTTGGCTTCTGGGGTTCACCTGTCTGTACAGTATGAGGTTATTTTGTGGAGAGGAGTATACCTGGTGCAGTCTGAAAGGAATCACAACATCCAGCTCATTAAGTTTCTGCTGTTTCTCCCTGTTGACTAACTCCAAGTCGTTCTCTGCAGCCTTCCGACTGTTTTTTATGGATTTCTCCTGCAGAACCAAGCAAAAAGAAAAGGTTCAAAAAGGTATGAATGGAAAAAAAAACTAAACAAAATAAAGGCACATGATAATGAGAGATATGAAAAGCAGAGTTGGACCTTCTTGGCGAGGATATCACACTCCTTCTCCAGAGCTTCAGCGCTCTTCTTCTCCTCCGCCAGAAGTTCCTCCAGGTCCTGCCGACGCTCACGCAGCTGCAGCGTGCTCTCAAACAAGTCTGGGTCACAGCCTGAGACACACGCACGCACATGTTATATTCACAAGCTGAGGCCTGCTGAACTTGGAGCGCCAAAACAATTGCGCCACGAAATGCTTCATATTCAAAACACAACAGTCATCAATGCACACCACAGTTTTCCACAGGTCTATTAAGGATTGGGTCCAAATGAAGACCTCTAATAGAAACACAGCATGTGCAGATTAAGCAGCAGAATTGGTGATGACACACTGATTACATCACATATGAATAATGTGTTTCAGTTCAATATCTGTATCTTGTTGTTATGTGACAAAGATGATGCACATTATTCTGCTTTTTGTTTTGTAGAATTAATTACCTCGTGGCCTGGAAACAAATTTCCTGTGGTCAGACGTAGAAGACAGGCAGCTCTGAAGGAACTCGACACTAGTAAGATTTAGAAGTTTCCACTGTTCCGATCTGATCTGAAGTAGCACTTTGAGTAAAGGATTTGATCATCCACCACAGTACTGACCTGGTGGGCAAACGCTGTCATCCAGAGGAACTCCTCCCTCCTCTGTGCCGCAGTCATCATCATCATCATCTTCTTCTTCATCATCATCATCGTCCCAGTCATCGTCTTCATCTGAGGCTACATCAGTGTCCTCCTCCTCTTCTACCGACACACATTTGGATTATAAAGGATAAACTGACACGGCTTCACTCGATCACACTGTGTTTCGTCTACTCACCTTCATTTCCCGTCTGCTTCTTCTTATTCACACGTTTGATTTTCTTGAAGACTTTGGTCAGAAACTCTTCAAACTTGTTGTCTTCACCCAGCGAAGCCTTGAAGGCTGCAGCCAGAGCCTTCTCTCTCTCCTGCAGCTTGGCTATGTCTCTCCGCTTCAGTTCCAGCTGTTCATTACACTCATCCAGCTTAGACTGTCAGGAAAGAGACAAAGGGGATGATGTAACACATTGGAGCATTTCTATTCTAGTAACAGTGATCTGAGAAAGGAAATTGCCTACAATAACACACAAACGCTGTCAGTGTCACCTTAAAAAATCAATACTTGTCTTTACACAGCAACAATACACGCTGCAAACCTGATTCCACACTTGCCACAATGCAATGCAAAAATCTAAAATACTGCAGTCAGCAATGTTGTAAAGTATGGAATTAAAAATCAAAAAGCACCGGTAGGGTCCTTTAAATCCGATTGCTAAAGTACATGAAGAAATGAAAAGACCATCCACCCACTGTGATGCTGTTCTCCTCCTTCACGCGAGCGTCAAGCTTCTCCTGCAGGATTTCCTCCCTCCTGTCGACCTCCTTGAGAAGCAGCAGCTCCTGGTAGAGCATCAGCTGACGGAGGTCAGCCAGCTTCAGCTGCCAGTCCAGAAGCAGCTTCTGGTGACGCAGCAGGAGCTTCGCGTCAAACTGACACATCGAACTCTCCATCTGGTGATTCAAATAAAAAAATATATATATATAAAAATACATCGGCAGATGATGTCATAATGTTATACAGTCCATCGTCATCCTGAGATGTTCAGTAGACGCCAGAGGATATTTTGTGCATTTTAATGAGATTAATGAAACAAGCTGCTAGAATATGTCATTTAAATGTGTTTTAATTTGATTTAATACCCTTGTATTTGATCAAAATAAATAATAAAGTTTTTTTGGATAAAAAAAAAAAAAAAGTTAACAGACCTCCTCCAATAGAGAGCCCTGCATATACAGCAGTTTGATCTCCTTCTCTTTCTGAAGCTCCTCCTCCAGCTCACTAAGCTCCACTCCTTCCTCCACTGCTGTCTCTTCTTCTTCTTCTTCTCTAGTTATAGATGAAGTCGACAGGCAGGGGGTCCCCTCCTCTCCTCTCTCCTCTTCTTCTTTTTCTTCCTTATCTTCCTCACCTTCCATCTCTTTCTCTAGCTGCTCCAACAAACCCACAGCTCCCTCCTCCTGCTCCTCCTGCTCCTCCTGCTCCACTGCTTGAAACCTGAAAAAATTAATTTCCAGTGTGGCATATCATAAAAATCAGCGAAAGAACAATTTCCACATCTGAACTTTTTCTTGTGTATTTTGTCCTGGATCCTGTACCTTTGTTCCCTCAGAACCCCGTATCTCTCCAGGGTAGCGCGGCTGTACCGCAGCTTCTTCTCTGGGTTTTCCTCTGGTAGAATAGTGGGCAGAGTGGGTGGAGGGGAGTGGAGATGAGCCACAAGATGCTGCTGGACCTTCTGCAGCTGCTGAGCCTGAGCATGCAACTGAGACACCAGGCGAACCTTGGAATCCCGCAACGTCACGATTTGTCCATTCATCTCAATCTGCTTCTTACGGATCTGATGGGACGGAGGGGATCATTAAAGGACACTGCTTCTGTCTGTAACTATCTATTGTTGAAGATATTCAGTTTATAGTGATATAAATCAGAAACAAAACACATTTTATATCTGAGAGGTTGAGCCACAGAATCATTTTTTTAATTCAGATGTGTATTTAGGATGTGTGTGTGTGTGTGTGTGTGTGTGTGTGTGTGTGTGTGTGTGTGTGTGTGTGTGTGTGTGCGTGTGCGTGTGATCGTGCATACATTTTCCTCCAGAGCTATCATCTCTGCTATCTTCTTCTCTGTGTTCATCCTCAGGTGTTTCTGCACCGTGAAGTCTTTAGCAGACTTCAGTTTTAAGTCTCCGATGTTCTGTTTGGCTTCGCAGATGGCCTTCACATACTCCGGATCCTCGTAGTTCTCCTTCGGCTTCTCTTCATACCTGACACAGTTTTGCACCAACATCTCATCATTTTAGACCCATATTCCCATATATAGTGGGTTAATCTGACAATGCATTTTTTTCTTATGTTAATAGATTTTTAGGAGAATACAGAAAGCACTAAAATAGAGAATGCCACGTGTGTCATAACTTGAGCACAGAGAATAAGGGGATGTTTTTGGATGTGACACTCACAGTTGGACCCATTCCTGCTTCCTCTTCTCTATCTTGGCTCGAGCTTGCTCAGCTTTCTCGTCGGCCTTTCGGAGCCTCTCGACCTGCCGATCCCCCAGCTTTATCCCTTCTGGACGGGCCAGCGGGGGACGCAGCACCTCGTCTTCTGGCGGACACACATAAGTTACATGTTAAGTTTGTCTTACAGGTGAAACAAATACACAGACATCGCTCACCTTCTAATTCTCTACTGTCTTTTGCAGGCTCAGCTCTGGACTTTTTGCATTCTAGTGCGGCTGATCCGTCTCCGTCGGGACAGCCAGGTCTGCTCTGCTGTCTGAGCCGGGTCGAAGGCTCAGTGACAGCCGGCAGATGGTAGGTGGAGACTCTGTGGTCAGTGGAGATGGCGACCACAGTGACCACTTTAGACTCCAGAGTGTCCCTGAACCTGAAGACATTAAATCAAAACCTCTTCAGTTACCAGATAAAGCGTTTATTCATATATTCCATGTCATTTTTACATGGTGCATCAGTTCCACTCCATTATTATAGGGAAAACTAAAATCCTGAGAGGTATGTGTTATTCTGCATATTTTAAACATATTGTATCAAACATGTCTTTCCTGGTTTAGATCATATGTCAGGAATATGGGGTTATTAAAGGTTTCAAAAAAGCAAACACATCCAAAGCAGGGCTCTTTTTGGGATTGCATAAATATGCCACTGTGTGTGTGTGTGTGTGTGTGTGTGTTTCATCAGTACCAGTCTTGTAGTTTTTTGAGTGCTATGTGGCTTCGCTCCACCTCCCAGGCCAGTTGATTTCTGACCTCTCTCACTCTCTGTGCCTTCACCTTCTCTGCCTGTTCATTGAAACGATGATCTAGCTGCAGTTCCTACACACACACACACATACATACATACATACATACACACACACACACACACACACACTTATGTTTTATATGTATGGAAACTTATGAACTACATCTTCAAGGTTCAGTCGAGACGCTCACTTTTCTGGCTGCACTGTAGATTTAAAATAGGTTTAAGTGAGGAGTCATACAAAACAAGTAATACAAAAATGGTTAAAAAAAAAAAAAGTTAGAATGTAAATTAATAATATTTCATAATCAAACACAATAATATCTCCACTTGTTTCGGGTATATAATATTTATAAAAAATACAAATGACAATACCTGAAACAGGATCCATAAATGAGAAATAAACAGTGACACACGTCTCACTAAACAGGAGGCATTAGGTGCCACCTTGTGGTGAAAACACAGAAAACACTCTGAATATTACAAAATGATACAGAAATATTAGTGAACGTTTACTTCAAATAAATGTGACATATCAATGTGTGTGTGTGTGTGTGTCTTTTAGTTTTATTCTGAAACTACTAAATTAGAGTCACTACTTCCAGGAAAACCACATGAAGTGTCAGACCAGATGACAGGTAAAAACCATGTGTGTGTGTGTGTGTGTGTGTGTGTGTGTGTGTACCACAGGTGTGAGGCGAACGTGCTCCGGCAGACTCTGGTTGTCATTGAGCAGCTGTTTAAACTTCTTCTGGAGCTCAGCCAGATGTTTCCGCTTCGCTGAAACCTTCAGCTCGGCCTCCTGACGCAGATGGTCCTTCTCCAGCTTCTGTTTAGCCGTCTCGATGCTGGAAGGAGTCAGGGTGCGAGCAGAAATTCAGAAGACATCACACCTTCATGATTTTCTCTCCAAGAACATCATGTACAGCCTCAGATTTAGAGTTCCAAAATTCCCAAAAAATATAAATAATGAAAAAGAGAGACAGAAAGTAAGAAAAATGACAAGAAGTGTCAGAGACAAAGAGGAGGACTAATTCTATTCCTCATAAGAGGTTATTCTCACTCACCTGTAGGCTGCTGGGTCCTCAATGTCCTGAGCCAATGTCTCATTCTCAAGACCCACCTGTCAGAATAATATGCAAAAAAAATGATAACTTTTCTTATTTACAACCATCCATCTGTTACCCTTGTAAATGCTCGTTTGTCCTGACACCAGTTAACACTTAACTGACCCCCGACCTGCACAGTTAGACTCTGAGCTGAGTATGAAGAAAATATACAAAAGATAATAACGAAAGAGTTCAAAAATATCTTATAGGCTGTTTGTTCATAAGGGAAAACCTCACAGAACCTCACTTTGCTTATATCAAAAGAGCTTTTTGATCAACCCTAACTAGATGTTTAGCATGTTGCCATTGTCACTGTCAATGTCCCTTTCAGGGTGAATTATAAAATTATTAATTAAACAGTAAGCATTAATTGTGAGCATCTTTGCATTTAACTAGTTGCCATATTTCCTGTTTAAATGTCGACTGACCCTGGGTGAAGGAACCTTGGCTCTCTTTCTCTGCAGGACTTTCTGTAACTCCTCTGGAGGAAGCAGGCTGAAGGAGAAGATGTTCCCATCGTCTCCCACCGTAAGCACAAAGTGGTCGTCATGGCTACAACGGATGTGCCGCAGGTGTCCATAGTGGTTGTCGTGGACGCTCAGCTCCCAGTAGGCCAGCATGGAGGTGAGGCTGTGGTCGTTGGGCTGCAGAGGGTAAACCCTGATGGAACCTGAGTGCATGCCGCAGAGCAGCAGCTGCCTGTTGGAGCTACGAAACACCAAAAAAACAGAACGACAGGTAGGACTTTAAACACCACCTTATACAGGTGAGAGTGTGACAGTAAGGAGGCTGTAGGGTTTACCTTCTAAAACGGTTCTTGATTTCTGGCCTTATTTCACACTTTTTCTGCTAGAGTGGGATTTATGATTTAGAATTTTTTTTAAAAACAGTTTAGACCATTCATACATTTAAAGCTGCATTCAATATTTCCGGCCATTAGGGGGCAGACTCCAACACAAGCTGAGAGACAGGCGGCCCTGACCTTATACATCCCGCAGACACAAAGTAATATTCTCATCCCATTGGTGTCGTGTTTGTCCAACATTCACCCTTCTTTTGGCTCTAGTTTGGTCTCCACCAACTTCTGAGAGAAATATCTTTACATTTTTAGCTTGTAGATGCTCAACTTTCATTATAAGATAAGTCTACCTTTTGGTGCTGTTTGTCTGCTGCTGCTGGAAAAGGGTTATGAGACTGAACCAGAGAATATATGTGCTGTAAAACCACAATTATGAACTAAGAGGGGCTCAAAAGCTTCATAATTCTGCAGAGTCTCTGTGGGTTTGGTACTCTGGCCAACATCTTTAAATTACATTCAGTCATTGTCAGCTGGGACAGACTCCAACCCCCAACCCAAGGCCAACTAGAGGACAAGCAGTATTGGAAATAAGTGGGTGGGTGATAAGGTAGTTTGCCCATTGGCTACCTGAAGGTGACTGAGCGAATGGGGTTGTCATCTGCATTTTGGATAGGCAGGAAGCCAAAGGGCTCATCCTGCCGCTGGTCTGGATCCTCATCCTGCTTCTCGGAGAACTTACAGTGATACAAGAAACCAGAGTCAAAACTTCCCTGGAGGACAGAAAAGAGAGAGAAATCTTATTTAATTTGTTGCTATGATTTAACTAATAGATCTTGATGTATAAGTTGAACGATTTCAACTGATTGTTTGCTATGTAATTATGCTTAAAGCTCCTAAATCATTGCTGTCTTCTGTGCGTGTACCATGGAGAGCCAGAACTGTCCAGATTGTGAGTAGAAGCCACAGTAGAGAGGACTCGGAGGGTCTTTTAACCGTTCTTCTCTCTCTTTCTGCCTCTTCTCCTTTACAGCTTGATATCCTGCGATTTCCTCCTCCCTCTGAAATACACACAAATGCACAAATCTAAACAATTATGAAAACGATATTAAAAAAAATAAAAGAATCACTGAGAGTCAAGGTCAATATCTCATCCTAAAATCATACAGAAGGAAATGAGGGGAAAAAACAAAAGCCGAGACCTTGATTCGAGACTTGATGCTCTTGAACCGGAAGGATCTGCGCTGCAGATCATGCAGCTCGAAGGTTTTGGTCGGGTTCTGGGCCTCCGGATCAGGACTGTGCACCTCAACCACATGACCACTGTGACACAGGATAAGCAACCTGTTTTCTCTCTGGGTAAATTGAAAAAAACATTATCTTTCCATCACACAGATGTTTTTCCATCACACAAATTAATAATAAGCGCCTTCCGTTCTGACAGCAGTGATGGATGGAGAACAGACTTACGTGGGAATGAGGTGACCACTCCAGCGCCTGCACCGGCCCGGGAACGCGGACAAAGCCAACGGGGTTGTATTTTTCCCCGACAGTGAAGAAGAACACAGTACAGTCTGAGCTCTGAGCACGGAAGGTAAGAGTGAGAAAAACAATGAACCGACAGAAGTGTTCAGAAGTCACATTAACAGTCTGTACTGTACTGTATTTGTTTTTTGTTTTGTTTTTTAATATCCATCACTGTTATAGAAATGCAAAGCTAAATCACCAAAGTACTCTTTGACACTCATTCCTCTGAGAAACAAAGTTTTCCTGGGAAAACCTCTTACCCCTGTGGCTAAGATGTCTCCATTCCGTTCGTATGCGACAGCAGTTACTGGGGCATTATGGGGTTTGAAGGCCTGTTTGAGGCACAGATTGGCGTCTCCTTTGGGGCTGCGCCCGGTGACCACATGCAGCCGCTGAGGGTCATACAGCTCCAGTAAACGGACCACCCCATCCTCAAAGCCCGTCACAAGTAAACCTCCACTCTGGTTCACCTGGAGACAAGGTTGGGTCGTTTTTTTTCTGTCAGCACACATTATACCGAATGTAGAAGCATGTATCAAGTGGGTCTGTGATTTTTATATACACACTTACTAAAGGTGGGGCCCATCTGAGAGTAGTTCCTCCCCGATTGAAGCGGCTGCTGAACAGTTCTCTTTTTGCCAGGAAGTCAAAGACTTTGACTGAACCTGGAGAACAAAGGGTAGAGGCTATGCTAGTGTGTGTATCTGTGTGTTTCAGTGGGTTTGCAAGCATGTATGTGTGCAGGTGTGTCACCCACAGTTAGGGTGACCAGATCCCAACAAACCAAATGTGGGACAAAGAGTATGTTTGTGTGGGACAATGTGGGACACGTTATCTGAGAGGTATGCTGAGAATAAACATTTGTATTCTGCTCCTTAGCTCGTAACATCTTTATGTTTTTTACTCTCTGGTTTGATTCAGTAGCACACAATAGATGATACAGATTACAGGTTAGGCCTTTAGCATGTGAAGGACTTCAATATATTTTAGTAAGACTCACTCGTGTATTGAAATTGGAAAATATCTGGCAAAAAACTCTGAGAATCGCCTTGCACTGGCTTCACCCTGTTAGAATTAGTTTCCCAGTCTTTGTTGTAGCTGTATGTCAAACACCTGGTCACCCTACTCACGGTCCAGAGCTGTGGTGGCCATCAGGTGACTTCTCCTGGATACGTCCAGGCCCTGGATCGCCCCAGCGTGGAAGGTAAACAGGCACTCTGGATCAGGACTCTATTCACACAGATGATACCAAAACTATGTTAATTACAACTATTTACTACAACATATGGTACAATATGATTTACACAGTAGGAATAGACTCATATTTACCTCAATAAAACATGGTAAGATAATCTTATTCCTTTCTCCTGCTCCCATTTATCCTAATTAATTACAGTCGATCCAATCAAAGTAGTAATGTAATTGGTGGTTGTAGGAGTTTCCAGTTTAATTATGTGTAAAATTAGGGAATTTATGAATTGAAAATTGGCTTTATGAGTAGATTTAGGTCATTATGAATTTTATTATATTGGTTATTCAATAGATTTTTATATTTTATATGGTGCAGAAGATGCTGGAGGGGCAGTACTGGACCAGATTTATAATATAGCGGCATTCAAAAAGGTTTTGTACATTTTTTTTTTTATTACAGAAAAATACCCAGACTCTTATGTGCATATCACTTTAAACCAATATTTGATAATATTATATTAAAAAATATATTTTTTTATATATTTCTGTGAACTGTGTAGAAGATTCTGTACAAATATGACTGAGATGGTTTAGCATACATTTTGCTGTACATCATTTATATACTGTACCAAGACAAAGTGTTAATAGTGACACCATAGCCTGCCATTTTTAATGACATACATATAACATCTCTATGACAACCAAAGTGACAGTAGAGAATCTCACTGTGTAGCTTAATGAAAGGTCCATTTTCCAAATGGCTCCGCTGGAATCCTGCAAGACCACACAGCAAAGAGATCGGGTTTGGATTATTGATTGAGATGAGGCCAGATCATGATTTTAATGAGTGACCTTTGACCTCTTGCACTCTGACCTGAGCAAACCAGAGAAAGGAGTCAGGCGTGGAGCTCTTCACCACAGAGGAGAGGCAGGCGTTGTGTCCTATCACCATCTCATTCATGGGCTCCATCTCAAACCTGCTGCCGCCACTGTTACTGTTAGTGGTGTCAAAACTCTCGAAGTCCCAGCTCTGCAGGGGGGCAGTTACAAAGTCATACTCATCATAAAAAATACAGGTTATTATTACTTTTTCTTAGTAGGAATGCCAAGAGGGCTCAATTATGAGGTTATCTCACCCGCACCACTCCGTCAGCGCCGAACGTCATCAGCTGTCCATCCTCCAGGGCAAACGGCTGGACGTCCCCTACGTGGCAGCTCCGCCCCTCCTTACGGCAGATCTCCACCTTAATGGTATTTCCATCCCACAGCAGCAAGTTTCCCCAGTTGGAGCCGGACACCACCTGACAAGGAAAAGTAAGTAATATTTTGTTCTATTGTCTCACACAGATAATTTTTTCTATCAAAACATGGATTTTTGAGATTGAAAGTGGATTGCTGACCGTGCAAACAGCACAAAAACAAGTAGCTGTTAGCGTGGCTGTAGCTTCACATACAAACCCAGACTGTCAGAACAGCAGAGCACAGACCTTTCCACCAGGTAGTTCCACGTAGCCCTCAATATCAGTGGCTGCAGTATTCCCAAAATGTCCCAAGAGCCCTTGCAATTTGAGACCTGTGAATGTGCTGGCCATTTTCCAGAACCTGATGGGAGAGATGGTATTTTCACCTTATATAAAAAAATATCAACACATTCAATAACAATGTAAGTAGAAAATGTACATCTGGAAGTAATTGAAGATGTTTTGGTATCAAAACTAATGAAGTCTCTCGAATGTTGGAGCTGTAACAACAAGTCTAAACTGAATACTGATGTGGACAGTGTTTTAACCAGTATATGCTTTACTTGATGTGTCCAGATCCTGATGATGTGAGCAGTTCCGGGTTGTACGGGGAGAAGCTGACACGGTAGACCTCCTGAGAAATGGCCTTGCAGCTCAGCTTCACCTTCTCCTGCCTCCAGTCCCACAGCGTCAGCATGTAGTCTGGTGCGCTGCCCACACTGGCTAGCAGACTCCCATCATGGTTAAAATTCACAAAACTGTACGCCTGCTCTGTACCGCCTACAGACATGCAGGTTAAACGTCGTCATTAATAAGACAAAAATAAATAAATAAATAACTCAATGCATCTCAGTCACATTTACCTCTGAGGATGCGGTACGGTCGTAACGATGGATATTCATAGATTATGATGTTAGGCTGGTTTCCCTTCTCTGCAACGACAAAGTACTGCCTGCTGGGGTGTGCCTTTACACACACACACACACACACACACACACACACACACACACACACAGGGAGAAAGATATGAAGACAAAGTGGTTAATAGTTAGTTATTGTGTGATGATATAAAAAAAATCAATCTACAAATAAACCAATAGTTGCCCACAGCAAAAACATTGTTGACATCCCAGCATTGTCTGTGATGTAGTTTTTCAGCCCTCTTACCGTTATGGAGCTGATTCCTCCTCCACTGCAGGAGCGGAGGTATCTCTGCTCCTTGGTGGAAATGTCCAGCAGGACGAGCAGGTTACCTGCTATAAAGATCAGATTTCTGTCATCCAGCAGCTGCAGGTTGGCCCTGCGCCCGCTGTCATAGCCAAAGCTGTGACTAGATGCAGGATGAATTAAGGATCAAGATCAGATTCGCTGAAGACTAAAAACTATGTTGCCTGCACAGAAAATAAAATAATTAAGATCTATACTCTTAAGTCAGGTGAGAACAGGGTCTGTTCTAGTGTACATGGTTTATTTTCACTACTAACAATGTAAATTTCTTAGAAATTGTAGCTCAAGGAGTGAAAATTGTACAGATTATCCACGTTATAGATGATTATTGGCCTCATTATGCTGAGTAAGAAATGTGAAATGTTTTCCATAAAATAAATTTTCTAAGAAGGATACGAGAGGTGCAGGAGGTTCTCTGGGATTTCAGAGTCAGGTGTGATGGACGGTCTGGAGTGAAGCTCCTCATACTTGTAGTACATGTCAGCAGGGAGCGGCTTGGATTCCTCCTCCACCTCCTGCTGCATCAGTGAGGGATCACTATCACATCCTGTGAGGGAGGAAACATCAACCAGTTATCAATTACTTTATCAATTACTGTTTGTTTTTCTCTCTCATAGACAGCAAATATAAGGCAGGCAAGTAGCGATATTTACACCTTACAATAAGTCGTTAAAGAAAACAGTCTGGGGTTGTGATCAATACAATCAAAAACATCCGACCATGCGAGACTTATTGATTAAACGGGTTTCACAGGACACATCAGTTTGATAAATATTAAAATACAGATCAAGTAAAGAAAAACGATTGAACAATTCGGGGTAAAAATTAATATTCAATTGTCAAACACTAGTGTAGTCATTATACTGACCACAGTGCTAATAAAATCTTAACTCTTAACTTTATATATATTTAAACCTTAACTTCAGCTTCTATTATTTCCAATGAATCAACTTGTTTAATCTGAAAGCCTTTAGCCATGAGTGGTGGCGTTGTTATTATTATTATTGTTATTATTATTATGGTCTCTACCTGCAGCCTGTTCACAGACTGTATCAGCTGTGTCGTCTTCGGACATTTCCGCTGTTAATCAAATCATTTGCTTCTTATCAAGCATTACGTTAACTGGTATGTTTGATGTCCAAATTTAAGTTAGCCGTTTAAGTTTGGGGGCGTTGCCAGGCAACAGGTAAAGTCACTTTGCCGCAAAGCCTACTGGTTAATGTAGTTCTCGAGCCCAAACTTGTTGCGTAGACCAGTTCGGATCTTTTGACTTGCTTTAACTTGGGAAAAGACAGTAACTCTGAAGTAAGTTGAATAATTATAACGAATTTTAGCGTGTATAAAAATAAATTCATCATTGTTTCAGGGTTTGAACTAATCTAATTCGCATATATTTTTGAGTTTGACTTTTGTCAATAAAGTTGAGTAGGCCCTTTCTTATTATAAACAAACACGGACGCTTCACGGTCGTGTGGATATAATAATCCACACAGATACAAAACTGCATTGTTGTTAATACACCGTGAGACTGCTGAATAGATCAAATATGTACACGTGATGAAATATAAACCGTAAACGCTTTTTTTTTCTCTACCACCGCAATAACCAACGTTTTACGGCAGCGACAGTGGAATTTGATTGGACGTTGTATGCCGTAAACCGTGTTGGTTATAGAACACATGGAACAGACGAGGCAGCGTGTGTGTGTGCAGTATAAATGTAAGTAACGCCTGTAAACATGCTGTAAACTGTTATTCGGGGCTTTATCAGCGCAGATAAACCACCGAACCTGCGGGACGTTTATCTGTAAGTCAGTCATATTTGTTGACATGCGTTGTTTATGTTATTAGCTAACTAGCTCGGGAGAAAAAATACCCCAAATAACCCGAACTCTTTAGTCAGGTAAAAGGAGCAATACAACGGCTTTTAAAAATGCGTAAATTTGAGTAACTGTGCTACATTAAAATGTAAATGAACTCATTACCGGTAAAAAGTGCTAATTAAGCATCAAACATGCGATAACTAGTAACTCTGAAACATTGTTCCCTTCAGTGTGTTCATTAATAAGCCGTTAGCTTACGTTAGCTGTTTATGTTGGTGGACTCTTAACAGTACCTCCCCGTAAGAACTAATGTAGATGTAAAACTGACAGAAAGGTTTAGTGGATTTTCAAAATGGGTCGTGAACCAGTAGAAATGCTGTACAGTCTGTGTATAATCTCCGGATCAGCATATGTATGTCTTACAGTGTGTTTGCAGGTCTTTAGTGTCTTAGATATTAGCCTTTAAAAGTCATTCACTTGTTTTTGTGTCTTTCGTGAATTCATATTAGCTCCAGATCAACTTTTAAATACATTTTAGCTCAATTATGTGGGAGTATGGTATGTAAACTGTTATGCAGCCCAGATTTCTGATTACTTGTCTCTTTCTGCTGTTTGTTTCTCTCTGGGATGCACGTTAGGATGGAGGCCAAATCCAAAAAACCCTTCTCCCCCAAAGGTGGAAAGAAGCTTACACAGAAAGGGAAAGGTAAGCCGTGTATAACATTAACCAGCTACACGCACAAACACTTTCAACCGGCTTTGTCATCTCCATGTCTCTCTCTGTCCAGATTCTATAGGGACCAAACTTGGTGGAAAACCAGGTGGTAAAAAACCCTTTAAACCGTACAACAACACAGACAGGAAGGGCAAACCGGGCAAGAGCAGAGATGGCGGCAAGAAATTTGGATTTTCCAAAGATGGGAATGGACCAAAGAAGAGAAAAATACCACATAGTAAAGTTAAAGATGAAGAAGGAGGAGATGGTGAGGAAACACGTGCATGTGACTCTTCATCTTTGTCTCTTTCACACACACACACACACACACACACACACAACCTGAGAGAGTAGAATGTGGATTTGTCATATTTTAAGGTTGTTGTTTTTTTAACTTCTCATTGCTGCTGATCATATTCCTCCTGAATTCACAGTTAGACCCCCACCAAGAAATATAAAAAAGAATGAATGAGATTTGTGGGGTTTATCTGTTGTCCAGGTATAGCACAAAATCGAGGAGCATATTGTAAAATCTGTCAATCCAAAGGTTGGATTACTTTTATTCCTGTGCTCTGTTCAAAGAAGTAGTAATGAAACTTGAACTTGTGTTTCTCTGCTGCATGAATATTTACTGATTATTACTAAAATGTTGTGTGCGTGATCAGGTCCGCGGGCTAAGAAGATGAAGAAAGGTGAGTTTAAGCCAAAGGTGGAGCTGACAGAGGAGGAGCTGAAGAAGAACAGGCAACAGAGAAAAAAAGACCTGAAGAAGAGCAGGCAGGAGGCGGAGAGGAAGGACATGTTCCAGATCATCTGTCAGTCCAAACAAGTGTGGGGAGACCTCAGGAGGTACACACACACACACACACACACACACAGTTGAATCATCTAACACTGGCTGCCCTTGTGCCCTTTTTACCTTTTCGAGCCATTTTGCTACACATCATGTAAAGTATGACATCAAATGTGGTATATTTGCTACTTCCATTACAAACTCATTGACAAATGGTGGTGTGTGTGTGTGTGTGTGTGTGTGTGTGTGTGTGTGTGTGTGTGTGTGTCAACAGGAAGAAATGTGACAGCGACATGAAGAAGAAATTGATGAAGCAGCTTCATGATCTGATCCGTGGGAAAAACAAACAGGTGAGCGTCTCTCTGTCTTTCCATGAATGGTTGTTTTTGTTTGTTTGACATAGCAGATCGTGTGTGTGTGTGTGTGTGTGTGTGTGTGTGTGTGTGTGTTTCTGGTCAGAACTACTTCTGATGTGTATCTTTGTAGTTTTGTCTGTAATTTCAATCAATAATCCTAAAGTTGTACTCATCAAGTGAATAGTTGACATCTGGAAATGTGGAGACATGACATAAAAAGCCTCGCTCTTGTCGTCTGCTGCCTCCAGATGGCGTTTGCTCACGACTCTGTGCGGGTGCTGCAGTGTTTCATCCAGTTCGGCAGCCACGAGCAGAGACAGGAAGTGTTTGAGGAGCTCAAAGGTGAGCAGACCAGCTTTTCTCTACTCCGTCATTCCTCTGATCCTCCGCTGCCACTGTGCTCAAGATATTCAACATTCCAGATCTGATTTGAGGGAAAGACCCAGAAATAAATTAAACTCACATGTTTTCCTTGATTTATTAAAAAATTTTTTAATTTCCCCCTGACTTTCTACAGATGACGTGATCGGTCTGTGTAAATCGCAGTACGGCAGACACGTGGTGAAAAAACTGCTGATGTATGGGTGAGTCTGATGTGTGTGTGTGTGTGTTTTATTAATGTGTGTTGTCCATAAACCAAGAAACAATATAAAAGGGGAAAAAATAATTTCACTGAAAATGAAAACTGCATCTTGGTCTCAGTACGTGTTTGTATTCATTCTGCGTTTAGTTAACTGCGGTTATTTCAGCTGAATGTTTTGTATGAACTGTGTGTGTGTGTATTTTCTTCTTCTACAGGAACAAGCAGGTGTTGGCAGGTGTGATGCAATCATTTAAAGGTCACATCCGTCCGATGCTTCGCCACGCCGCCGCCTCGTCCATCATCGAATACGCTTACAATGACAAAGCCGTGCTCGCACAGAGACTCATGCTCACCGAGGAGCTGTACGGGAACACCTTCACTGTCTGCAAGGTACACACACACACACACACTCTTAACTTCTAAAGTGACTCCCTACAGTGGGAGTCACCATTATGTGTGTGAGATATGTGCTGATGCTGACTGACTGGCGGTGAACATTTCTCTGCAGTCGTCGGTGTGTAACACCATTGAGAAAGTTGTAGAAGGAAACCCCGACAAGCTGAACAACATCATCGACGAAATGAAGCAGATTCTCACTCCCATGGCCCAGAAGTAAGAGGAAACTGAGCACATCAACATAAACTTTAAACTGTATTGATCCGTATTAGTAGTAACTGGAAGTAGTGGGTTGTTCTCATCAGAAAGTTAATGAACATCTTTTTTTTTTTACATAATTGATTAATCTTCTAAGTAATTTATCAAGCAAAGCACCAAAATATTCTCTAGTTTCAGCTTCTGCAGCTGTTTTTATAGCTTTATAAATTCTTTCACTTATCATTTAATGTCAACATGAGCTCTGAACAGTTTTCTGGGAAGAAATAATGTCCTGCATCAGAGATAAAGGAAAAAAATCAAAAAAACAAAATGATTAAATGGAACTGGATGAGAAGTGAAATTCTCACAGTCGAGCATTGTACCGGTATATGAATGTAAATATTGCATATTTGAAAGCTGCTGGGAAGCTTGGATTGAGATTGGAACCTAAATCAGGCCAGAGTTCAGTGAAATTAGACGAGTTACAGGAATTCTTCTGTATGTATGCAGCTTTCAAATCGCCCTTTACATTTCATGTAATTTGAAGCAATGCTATTTTTTGAACATATGGAACATGAGGACTATTTTAAAAGGGAATAAATTATTAGTACCGTAATTAGTAATAAAGTATTGAAAAGACAAAGAATCCCCATGTGACCAGAGCATCTGATCTTGTTTCAGAGAGCAAGTGATCAAACACTCTCTGGTCCACAAAGTTTTCCTGGACTTCTTCCTGTTCGCACCCGACAAACAGAGAACGGTGAGCAGCTCGTCAAATCTCACATAATGTCTTATAATCACTAAATGTTTGTACACTGGTATATTTCTGACATAGAACTATTAGCAACAAACGTAATAAAAAAATATGTTTGTTCTCTTTGGTTTGTATTTTTCCTGACGTGAGCAGGAGATGATCGAGTCCATCAGAGAGTCCGTCGTCTACATGGCTCACACACACGACGGAGCACGAGTGGCCATGCACTGCCTGTGGCACGGGACGGCCAAGGTGTGTGTACATGTACACACACACACACACACAATGAAGATTTAAAAAAAAGATTAAAGATTTAAAACAATTTTGGTTTGAAGGTAGAGTCGGACACAGACTGAGGAACAAAAATCTTTAGTCCAAAACATAACAGCAATACAAAAATTTACCAAGCTGATTCAGAACTACGTAGGCAGTCAGTTATTGATATTAAACATTACATGAAGGGGAAGGGTGTATTACCGTATGCCTAAGAAAGGGTCGACTCCTCCACATATCCTCACGTTGTCACTTTCACATCTCTGTATTACAGGCAGACGTTTAGCTTGTTGACAGCAGGAAATAAGAGCTGAAGCAACAGTAATTGTTTTGAGCAAAAGATATTTGTTGTTGTTTCAGGACAGAAAAGTCATCATCAAAACTATGAAGACGTACATGGTGAAGTTTGCCACGGTGGGTTTTCACTGCTGCTCCTTTCATTCATTAGTAGAAACAAGATGACAGATTATTATTTATTATTATTAAATGGGAATTTAGCAAAGCTTCCTGCTGTTAAACCCTCCTGACTGTTATTCGTCCTCAGGGGGAGTTTGGTCACATGGTTCTTATGGCCATATTCGACTGCGTGGACGACACCAAGCTGGTCAAACAGGCCGTGCTGTCAGTAAGTCTGATCTCACGGTGCATTATGAGACTCAGTAATAATCCTGTAGACACTATTTGAACAGACACGTGTACTGTGTTCTCACCCGTTCAGGAGATCTTGTCGTCTCTGGATGAGGTCATCAGTAATAAATATGGTAAGAAGGCGCTGTTGTACCTGCTGAGCCCCAGAGACCCTGCTCACCTGCTGCCTGAGATCATCAAGGTGCTGGAGAGAGGAGACGGAAACGCACACAGGTAACAGCTTCTCCACAAAGAAATATCAGCCTGAAAGGAAGGAAATTACTTGCATCCATCAGTAGACGTGAACAATGAAAGATTCAACATGAAATAATAAGTTCTGCGCTTCTGTCATCAGTAAAAAGGACATGGCGGTTCGGAGGAAGGAGCTGCTGGAGGTCGTCTCCCCTCCGCTGCTGGAGTATCTCCGTGACAACACATCAGCCATGGTGATGGACAAGGCCACCAGCGTCACCGTTAGCGACATCCTGGCGTCAGCCTGCGGAGACCTGCGGCCCGCCATGACAGCTGTGGCTCAGCTGGCCAATCAGGAGTTAGTGCCGGGCGGGATAGAAGGACAGGTGTGTGTGTGTGTGTGTGTGTGTGTGTGTGTGTGTGTGTGTGTGTGTGTGTGTGTGTGTGTGTGTGTGTGTGTGTGTGTGTGTGTGTGTGTGTGTGTGTGTGTGTGTGTGTGTGTGTGTGTGTGTGTGTGTGTGTGTGTGTGTGTGTGTGTGTGTGTGTGTGTGTGTGTGTGTGTGTGTGTGTGTGTGTGTGTGTGTGTGTGTGTGTGTGTTCTATCTGATTAATGTAAGTCATGTGAAAACAATTTTCCAGCACAGCAGCACAAAGTTTATCTTCAGTGCAGCCAGCAGCTTCATCACCAGACTGTAAAACGCGTTTCTTGATGCTCATTTAATAAATCTGGAAATTATTTATTATTCAGCAGCTGTTGGAGCTTTTTATCATATTGCATAAATCAAATCGAGTCACATGAACTCATGTAGTACGAAACCGTTGCCGGTTATTGTTTAGTTTAATTTCAGAAATTCATGAGCTTAGTGTATTAGCATGCTAATACGGCTACTAAGAATTGTTTTCAGAAAAGATCAATGTGTCGATACTGTGAAGAAAATGAAAAATACTATTGATTTTGTTTTCTGTCCAACAGTTAAAGACATTAAGATATTCAGTTTATATTAAGACAGAAAAAGCAGTGAATCCATCAAACATAGCAGTGCTACTAATTACAAATCTGATCTGCCAGCTGAGGTTTGTACCCAGCGCCTGTAACAACGATTCTGACTGTTGCTTGAGTCTCGTCTCTGCTCTTCACTCTGTAGCTTCACATGGCGGAGCATCCAGCAGGACACCTGGTGCTCAAATGGCTCATAGAGCAGGACCTCACACTGGCAGAGGCTGGCAAAGAAGGTAAAAACACACCCTGACATTGACATCACTCACAGTATTGATTATTTTCAGAGCGAACTCTTCGGAACATTGGAAATCTTTCCAGTCCGTCGTATATGATGAACTTTTTCCATGTTTCATGCACTACAGGAAGCTAACAAAAAATTATTCTAAATGCGACAAATCACTTCCTGTCTAAATTTAATTAATGACAGTGAACTGAATAATTAACCTGTAATGGAAATGAACTGTCAGCGAATGGTAAAGAGTCCCAGTTTGTGCCTCATGTTTTCACGTTTGAATCACAGAACGAAGAGTCTGTCAATCATTTATTAACATCTTAACTGCTGCTCTGAAGATATTTCATGAGTCCAATAAGTCTCTGCTAACCATCTGGAAGATTTAAAGATGCGACTCTAAACAAAGATAAGGTAGCTGTAAATAACATGTCTGTAGTCAGCTACTCAGCTTGAATGATGTGAACCAAAACTGAAAGTTTTATTGTCGAACAAATGCAGCTTTCCTGTCTGTCCAGGAGTTATGTGAAAGTGTGAAATGATTTATAAATGGCCACATGGGGGTGCTAACTTCACCAGAAAGTACTCAGGTGTTTGTTGGATAGAAACAGCCTCCGTGGTGACTGTGAATAAATTGACTTCTCCTCTCTGTCCCTGTCAGAGCGGTTTGGCAGGATCCTGGTGGACACGGTGGGGACAGACAAAATGAAGAGCTGGGTCAAAGTCAACAGAGGAGCCATGGTGCTCTGCAGGTCAGTGTTACACAAAGGCTGGAAGTTGGAAAAGATGTAGACATGTGGTTTGTGTATTCACTTGTTGTTGTTTTTGTGTGCAGCCTCCTGAACAGCTGTGACAAGTCTGTGGCAGCAGAGGTGAAGGCGGCGCTGGCGTCCATCACGTCAGAGCTCAGCAGCATCAGCAACAACAAAGGAGCTGAAATCCTGCTGGAGAATCTGAACAAGTAGAGACTTCTGGTTTCAGACAAACTGGTCACGTGCAGCGCAAACACCAACAAGACTGTTTGTCGTCAGGAAGTGGATACAGTCTGAAACACTGTGGTGTGATTTCAGTCACTGGTGGATAAAATGGACACGAGTTTGTCTGTTGAGGATTATATCTGAATACTGAAAGATGATGTGACGCATGTCAGCAGAACAGGTTCAAATACACAGCAGGGTTAAAGTTTCCATTTATATATACATTAACACATACAAATACATCGATTCTGTAATAAAGCAGGCCTACGCATAATGGCAGGAACAAAACTGAGGCAAATATGTGTAACGTCTGCTTCTCTTTGTAGTTTATGTAAAGAAAACTGTTTGAGAATTTATGGCGTACAGACAGAAGACGGCATCACTTCTCTCTATACAGATACAGATTTTATCCGTCCAGGTTTTGAGATTTCTGCCTCTTATTTCCAGAGACGTTGTCCCTGGAAACTGTTTCTTCACTAGAAAACAGAGTCAGATATCTCAAATCTATCTGCATGGCTGGATACACTCTACAGTCAGTGGATACAAACAGCAGCACAGGAACTTGATGCCCAGTTATTCTGCTGTTGGTGTCAGGTAATCAGTTTATCACAGGTGTTTTAATTGGGCCACTTCCCACTGCTGAGGTTTGGCTTCTGAGGCATTTAAGATTTAACCTTTAACCCTCTGTTTCAAAAATGTTGTAATATTTTGTACTTGAGTGATTGTTTTATCTGAAAGGAAAATTGCAAAATAAAAATTGTGACTGAAGAAAATGCTTTAATAATTTAATTCACCAAAATGACTATGTTTAGGGTTGTTTGTTTATTGTATTATAATAATCTAAATTCCATATAACACAAAGGTTTATCAGATCTTAGATGTGACCTTTGTCAATAATAATCAACCATTAGCCTCCAATGTGGGATAATTACTGACCTTCAATGCTACATGCAAGTTAAACTGTTTACATGTCTGCTGTCCAGACTTGTGTTGTAGTGATGTCACCGTTTGTCTCAGACATTAACTCATGGAATACAAAGTTATTATTAGAGACCGAAATGATGAACAAAACAAGACCTAAATTGTATGAACATGCAAAAACTGTATGAACACTATGATTCCTCTGCAACAGAATCATTATGTCATGATAGTTTCTGTCACACACACACACAGGTTGATTATTAGACAGAGACACATGGGGAAGATAAACAGATCTGGCATCCATCTGGATGATGGATATGAGACTAACTTGTGATTTATTTCAGTCTGACTAAATCCTGGATTACATGTGAGCTTTAGAGACTAATGGATAAAGTGTTGATGTGGTGTAGATTAAAGTCAGAAAAGGATGAATTTATAACATTTTGGCAAATGAATAAAATTAAGGAAAAGAAACATTTGAAGGACATTTCCTTTCCTTTCTGCCAGTACATGCTTAGATAGACTCAACAGGAATAAACAGGTAAACAGGATGAATGAAGGAAAGAAAGCGTGTCCTTCTGCCACATAGGTCCACTTCATCCATAAATACACTGTTCCAGTCTCCATCTCACAGACTGAAAAACAAACGTCACCCAACATTTTAGTTTTCCCGACATTCTCTCTCTGCTGTCCTGATCCTGACAGTCCCCTTCTGCTTCCCAGATCTTACTGTGGACATGAAAGCAATAACTGTTACTGAAAGCGGGATGTCCTCGGCAGAACGGCGTTGTCGCAGTACTCAACGAACCTCTTGGCCGCCCTCCTGCAGAAGCGCACCTTCCCGCGGGCCTTGGTGACGGCGGTGTACTCGTGGGACTTGAGCCTGGCATAGTAGTCGGAGAACTTGTTGTAGAGGACGGAGATGGGCATGCCGTTGAGGATGACGCCGAAGGAGATGCAGGCGAAGGCGAAGACGCGGCCCAGGTTAGTCTCTGGAGACATGTCGCCATAGCCCACAGTGGAAATACTCACCTGAGGGATGAAAACAGAGGACAGGTAGAGAAGAGACAGAAAGCAGTTTGTGTGTAAATGTTGATGTGTTCCGTCGACTCACAGCGGCCCACCACCATGCGTGCGGCATGGAGGTGAAGTTGGTGTTGTAAACGTCGTGCTCTACAGTGTACACCATAGCTGAAAAAATAAAAATCCCCATGGCGATGAAGAGCAGCAAACAGCCAACCTGCACACACACACACAAAAAAACAAAACATTATTTCAGATTTTTTCTCATCATCTTTAATCTAACGTCTTTGGATTGCTGACCTGCTGGTAGCACTGTCTCAGTGTGAAGCCGAAGGCTCTGAGGCCTGTCGAGTGACGAGCCAGCTTCAAAATCCTGAAGATTCGCATCAGACGCATGATCCTCAGAACCTGACCCACCTGCAGAGAGAAAACACACAGAAGAAGAAGAAAGCTGTCATCTCACGGTCATGGTCTGCTACGTCGAGGGGTCCTCGCCTGTCTTCTGGACTGATGGAGGTTTTTTTTCCCCTGTCTGAATAAACAAATCAGTCATGATTCTAAAAAGAAAAAAAAAGAAAAGAGGATGAGAGAATTTCCAGATGAATGACCGTTGATGTCCTCCTGACTTTTCTCTCACATCAACACTTTTAAAAAGTTAAATGCAGCTCACATCGTGCTCAGTGGGATTCATAAGAGAAGAAGACATACCATAAATATGACTTGACTTTTGATGATGATGAAATGCCAAAGAAGCATAAAATGAATAAATGCTGATTTATTGTGTTCTCTTCTAGACCTACATGGGAAACTCGCGTCCTGCTTGTACCTTTCCAACACGCCCCACGGTCTCGATGTCTCCTGAATGCGGGTGCATGTCTTTGTCCTCAAAGCACTCCAGGACCATCTGCAGGTAGTGCGGCAGGATGGCGACCAGGTCGACCGTGTTCAGCACGCTGCGGCCGAAGCGCTTCAGGTCAGGGGTCGACGCCAGGCGGAGCAGGTACTCCAGGGTGAAGAACGTGATGCAGACCGTTTCAACGTACTCGCCGTAGAACCTGCCGCTCAGCTGGCCCGACGCCGTCTGCAACACAGTATAATGCTTCCTAACTGCTTCTGTTGCTCCATGTTCTAATGGGAACAACTGACTGACTCCAACATTAAAGGATCATTCAGTGGTTTTATATTTCTGTTAGTAACAAGCTGTGAAAACACTATTATCAACAGTTACCAGTGTCAGTGTTTGGATGGTAACCTTTGGAAATAATCCGTCACACACACACACAAACTAAAAAACACACACCTTGTACTGCATCTCCTCCACGGTGTTGAGCGTCATGGCAACCAGCGAGACCAGCACGAAGATGGAGGAGGCGAGCGCCATCAGTTTGGCGGTGACTGAGGAGAACGGCTTTTCCATCAGGTTCCAGATTAACCTGCGGGTGGGCCCGAAGGCCATGCCGTGATACAACGCCTCATTCTCCTCCATCTCCATCTGCAGGACGCGGGACAGAGTTACAGAACACAAACAGGAGGAAAAAAAAGGGGGATGAGAATATGTGACTTACTACAACTGTTCATTTATCAGGAATAAATAATAAACAAAAACAGAACAGAACACTCAAGTTGAAGAAGAATATATGAAGTAAAATGGTAAAAATAACATTAAGAAACATCTCAAAATGAGGACAAAACAAAACAACCAAAAAAGCCAAACAGATCCCAACTGAACTAAATAACCCTGAATGTCAAGAAAACACACCAGGGATGAAACCGGTACAGCAAACTGCATCAGAGTGGGACCTCTGTGTTGGGAACATCTGCCTAAATCTATGCCAAGAAAAGGCTTATTGCCTTCCCTCCATCTGTCAAGGCGGCGGTTCATAATGTAGGTCAGACAGCAGATTACTCACTAACATGTAGAAGGTGATGACTTGACATTTTCATTTTGCAGCACTTCAATATTTAATTATGGCACCTCGCAGGCGGGAAAGAAAATTATAGTTATTGTGCATAAATTCCAAATTCCAAAGTTTATAGGGACTATTCATTAACCGTTTCTCCAACTTGGTAAAACAGACTTTCACCAGAACACCACTGGACACTTGGCTGACAAATCTGGAGGCAGACTTATCATAAGCCAACCCACCTCTGCCATCAGCTGTCTCTGTATTTTCAGCTGCTCGTTCAGCTCGTCCTGTCTCTCTTCGAAGGAGATGCGGCAGCAGCGTTGGCTGTTTTTGATTCGGACTCCCCAGTAGTTTATCTCCTCCAGGAAGCTGCGGGGACACAGCTCATCTTTAATCCATAACACTCCGGTCCTGGTGGAGAGGACAGAGACAACAGACCCAGAATCATCTCTTAAGTCTTAAGTGTTGAATGAAGAGGTGAGAAAGGTTTCAGTGTAAAAGTGTAATTCCATTTTAAAATATTATAGTTAATAATGTAGTTTTATTTCACCTGTAAAAGTTGAAGATGTTGTGGAAGATTTTCGGGTCCCGGTCGAAGAAGAACTCGTTGCTCTGGACGATGTAGTCATCACACAGATCCAACTTCCTGCTGTGGTCTGTGTATGTAGCCAACCGGCCAATCCGTGTTTTCGGATACCTGGCAGCTAACCTGTAGGGCAGGTAATACACCTGGAGAAGAAGACAACATGAGAGAATCAAGTGGAAAAAAGAATTATTCAACTAAAAGAATTGAAAATAATAATATTGTGATTTCAGTCTGGTTTTCAAGCAGTATGTTTGTGGTGGGAGTTGAGGAAAGTTACCGTTCCTCCAACATTGATGTTGAGAGTGAAGTGTTTGGTTGGAGAGATCATCAGGCAGGAGGGAGACACCTCCTCCTCTTCATCATCCTCTTCATCCTCATCGTCTTCATCCTCAGCATAAAGATCATAGATGTCTCTGCTGAGGTCCTTTGCAAATAAAACAAAAACCTTATGTAGGAAATGTTTGTATTTTTCTCTAAGCTTTGATCTAACATGTAAAGAAATGATCAAACTAGTAACAAGATACTTAATTATAAGTTAAAAATGTGGGAAAAAAAACAAAGAAAAACAAACAAGGAGACTAACTCTTCATTTTTATTCAACCATTTCATTTTAAAATCCTGAATCTAGCAAATGTACACAACAGTTAAAGATGATGAAACCATGAAGTACAAAAAAATTAACCATCAAAAATTCTGATAACTGAGTCAAAACATCACACACTCTCTGCTTCCAACATCTCTAATGTGAGGATTTGCCTCATTGTAGCTTTATTATGTTGGGATTGTTGGTCTGAATACCATAATTTGAGATTCTCCAGCAGAGGGAGCTATTCAGGGCTAATCGACACCTGCTACACCTGCAGCAGCTGTAGTACAGAAAACAAACCTCATACAGGCAAAGAAATACATTTATATAGTTGTAATATTAACTCTGCAGCTAATTATTGCTACAGCTGATTCGGTTATTAACTGACTGGTCGATTGACAGGAAATAATAATAATAATGTACAATTTTTATAATTATCTTGTTAGTTGTTTAAATCATTTTGGGCCAAAATGCTAAACATGCCGTGCCTCTAGATCCTGAAATATGTGAATTTGCAGATAAACACTTGTTTTGTCAACAATCCAAAACCCCAGGAGAAAACATATTGATCAGAAAATCATCTAAATGAACAGTAAATGTTTTGATTTTGAGAAAAGCACAAATTCAAACATTGTCCTTTGAATCAAGTAAATTGCATTACAGAAACATGTAGTTTTTACTCTCTAGATTTGAATACAAAATCATGAATAGTAAAGAAAAGAAGAACTTGAGGAAAGACAAGAACAAAATTTAAAAACAAATAATGAAATAGTAAAACATCTGACCTGCATGAAGTTCCACGGCTTCACAGAGGCGTCACTGAAGTCCAAACAGTCAGCTGATTCTTTGACGGCTTGAGTCTGGCTGCCGGGCTCGCAGCTGGGGAACAAACTCCTGCTACGGGCTCGGAGGTGGGTCAACATGGTCACCACTGGGTGTGTGTGTGTGTGTGTGCGTGTGAGAGAGATAACCTAAAAATCAATTAACCTGCATAGAGGCAGCTCTAACACTAACTCTCAAACACACCCATATATGCAGCTTGCACAAGTGTACACAACCTTGATCTCACACACATATAAAGTCAAGAATGAAAAAAGAAATCAAGTCAACATGCATACGGATCTCTCTCTCTCACTCTCACTCTCACACACACACAGAGTGAGACTCATCAAGCAAGGCTGCTGACTGAGATGATCTGGGTGCTTAAAGTTTTAAATACTATTATCCTCTTCCATCCGTCTCTCCTCCCACTTATTCCATCTCATAACTTCACAAATCTGATTAATTTGTGCTGGATGATACGGTTCAAGTCAATGTGATTATATTAATAACATGACAGGTCACATCCCAGTAAGAAAGGCACAGGTGTAAAGATCAATATTATTGATGGCTGAATTCCATTTAGCGGCCTAAGCCTCTGGGTCCTGGTGTTATACTGTCAAAGAACAGAGTCATCGTTAATATTAACATCTAACAGAAAAACAACTTACTTTTCTAATATAAATATACAACACACACACACACACACTTTAATCCATGTTTGTTTGACATATTTCGTCCCACTTATGACTCAAGCAGTCAGTCAGGTGGAGATTAATCCTCACTGCAGTTAAACAGGGTTAATGAACAGACACCATGTCGACCCACTTCCTTCATTCCCCGTTTGTCCTTCAGCCATCGGGTCGAGGTGCAGTGATTTCCTGCAGATTAAACTGAGTGCCGAGTCCACAGGGGAAGAGGCTGTTAAAGTTGAACTTGATGTGAAAGTTGATTCTTGATGTTAAGATCTTGACAAAATATCCCTAAACCAAGCACAGTTCTTTATAACATAAGTTTTCGTGTTTGGGGTTGGGAAGAAAGTGAAGTCACTGGTGTTAAAGTCAAGTTGCAAGTCTTTCAAATAAATAGAGTGATAGAGTTAATAATATATCTATGACAGGAACATTAAATGAAAAAAAGTTATCAAGCTAGAAGTCATGTAACTCAGGTCCATATTGTCTTATCATATCTGAGGATCTAAAACAGCAAAACCAACGCTTCACTGGAACTATGAACACACACACGCGATAAAAGACAGGACCCCATGATTTGAACAACGCTGTGGATTAGGTTTTAATTCTTAAATGATTTGCAAATCAGTTTCTTCACAGATACAGAGCTCTTAAGTTTTAATAATGTTCCCCTCACTGTACAAGGCTAGAAAAAGTTCACATCAACAGCACACAAACATACAAAATAGTTTTAACAAATTCAATCAAGTTTTTTTTTTCTTTTTTAATCTTTTTCTTTCTTGTTAAATACATCTGAACTCTGACCCTGGTACGATGCCCGACCATAGCAAAAAAATTCATTTCAAGTCAAATGTATACAATCTTATTTACACAAGGAACATTTGATCAAAGTGCATTGAAGAGAGTCCTGATTGACTGTCATGTCTCTGAGGGATGATAAATATGTACAATGTTTACAAATGCTGAAACCATGGTGATCCTTACACAGCTTCTACAATAATAATAATAATAATAATAATAATGATAATAATCAGACTACAAAAACAGTTTGCAAGAACGCACTCCAGGAGGTACCATAAGAAAAAAAAAAGAAAAAGAAAGTTAATAAAAGAAAACTTACACCTTTGTGATATAACGGCCCAAAACATGGTCATACATACATATTCACATAAGTGAGCCAGTTGGGTTCCCTGTGAACGCCTCACTCATAAATGAGTCTTGCACCGTCTTCTGACTGCTCGGACCCAGTTTTAAATCTTGTTTGGTCAGAGAAAGCCCTGAAAGAGGTGATCAAACTGTAGGATATTCACTGCGTTTCTTTTATCTGTTGTGAACAGATGGTGTTGCGCTCTTTTAAGAGGACGATGCTAAAGCAATATGGAAAGCTGTCTGAGGCTCAAACATGATAAAGACCAAAAGAAAAAAAGAAAATCCTCAATACTTTCAATGTACTGTGTGAAAAACAATTTTGACACATAATTCATAGTGATATTCACATAATAAGTAACATTTCCTCCGGCCATCCTCACCACAGATAATGACATAATGCACTTCAGAAGGCATGTGGTCGTGCTGTAAGGGCTGCTACGGACAACCGCAGGCATGGGAACAAGCAGCGCCGTGCAACGCTACGGACTGCCAGAAAGAAAAACAGAGACGATCACGATAAATCGTCATCTGTGCTCACAATCGAAATCTGAAGAGAGAGAGCGGGGAAAGGTGGGGGGTGGGGGTAGGGCAGACAGAGAGAGAATTCACTTAATGAAATTTTTTATTTGGGGTTTGTTGTGTATGCGTCATTTCTGGATTACAGTTAGTATAAAGGCTGGAAACACTTAATCTGTCCCAGACAAAAGTGAAAATACACCTACAAACACCTGTACAGCTCACTGAGAACACGTTGCAGTTCCTTTACTGTGCTGCTCGTCATGTTATTTCTCTGTTCTGTGACTATTTTTGCTTTTTTTTGCCTCCTCACCCTCACATACAGAGAGATGCGGTTTGAGTCCATCTCGTGGCTTTGGCTGGGTTTAGGTTAATCTGTTTAATCTGCGCACAGGGAGATGTGCTCAACAATGCGCTAAGGATTACTGCAGGCCACAAGGTCAGGCTGAGAGTAGAGGTCATTAACATCCTCTGTCACCTCGAAATTATTTAAGATGCTCAGAAACGGCTCCACATTATATTTTTATTAACAGAAGTAAAGAATTTATTTTATTATTTAAGAGAGCTCCTCATGATTTTAAGGCAAATGGCTCTAAAGATGCTGTGTGTACACAAACTATTAATGAGGAATTGCTGATTGGGAGATGACGTCGTTTACTCACCGGGGGGTAGGTGTGTCCCACGTTGGCGCCGTGTCGTGTGATGTCGATGTTTAGGTCTTCTTCTGTGGTCTTCAGGTAGACGGGGTTGTCAAAGTTCATACTCTTCTGGTTCTTCAGCTGCCAGTTTCTCCACATCAAGTATCCACCCGCCGCTGCCGTCGCCAGCAGCACTGAGGAGACGAACAAACGGACACAAACTGTCAGATAACCTGCAGTATCAGTGTCAGAGAAGACCTGTAGTTTCTCTTCTGGTCTACTGAGACAGACAGCCACATTTGTTTGAGTTGGTGTGTAATCCATTAAAATATCAAGGGAAGATCTTTGATAAATTTTACCTTTGCAATTAAAGATGTACTGGCTTCAAAGTGCAAAAGTATTTAGCATTAATCATAAAATGTTGTGTGTGTGTGTGTGTGTGTGTGTGTGTGTGTGTGCGCGTTTTCTCTCCACTCACAGACTGGCAGTATGGCCCAGGCAGCAGCAGATCCTCTGGCTGTGGAGTTCACCTGGATGGACGTGCTCACATTAGCTCCTGGAAGACAAAATAAACCGTAAAGTCAGCACTTCAATCACATATTGCCATCAACAACAAAAACTTTACGCAATTTCCATAAAGTCATAATGTTACATCTGAGAAAACGGCGTCATCTGTAACTTGTTGAGAAGGCAGAAGGTTTAGTCAGTAGGATATCAGCTTGCTGTATTTTAGATGACTTGATACTTTGATGTAAAAAGACTGTGATTGATTAAGTGTAATAATGTAGCTCTATGCAGCGTAAAGTCAGACTCTAAACCACACAGTAAAACGGCATATTCAAAAAACAATATCAACATTTTTTCGAACACTGACCTCTGCGTTTTTATAATAGGCTTGTATAATATATAATACATTATACAGACACATCCTTTATACCATTATACCAAAATATGACATAACAGTGTCAAACAGTGTTAAAACAGAGCGTGAATATTGGTTTGATTTTCTTTCCCCTGGTGTCTGGGTTCTCGTAGAGCAGCCCCGAGTGTTTGGGTGTCACAACATGACACGACTGACAATCAGCTCGGCTGAAAGCAGCGACAGAGACAAACAAACAGGGTTTAGTCAGCTCGCGGTCGTTCTGCCAGCGAGTCTGTTCTGCTGCCAAACGACTCGGTGATGTCGTCAACAAACCTCCACTGCCTTTCAGCCATAAGATGAGATACAGAGCTCACCAACAAAACTATAATATTACCAAGGAAAATCAAGGAATTTTGGAAAAAGGAAAAAATGAAATCGGTCAAAAATATCTTTACTAGTAATGTAAATGTCACACACACTAAACACGTATGGGGCAACAGTGGGCACATTGATGTTTTTGGACACCGAAGGATACAGACGAATAAGATATCAGGCTTCAAATGGACGGACGTTTACATATTTTGATAGGAATTGTAAACAATAAGAACCTAAAAAAGGGGCAAGATTGGTGATGTTTGACACCATAATATATGTCTATATGTTCTTAGATTTTTAATGTTTTTTTCTATATTTTCATATAGTACTCTGCAGACTATGTACTAATCCAGGGATGCAAAACAAAGTCAGCGAGACTTGCCGACGTCTGCTTCTCACCTTGTGTTTCTGAAACATGTCAGAAGGATTTGAGTTACGAGCCCTGCCTGTGTAGTAATATCTCACACACGACCACTATGATTCTCAACAGTTTTTGGCTGTTTTAGCTGACACCTCCTTGTTTTGGCCACTAGGTGCTGCTCTTGATCTGTGCCTTTCAGTGCAGAGTTTAAAGCTGAACTGCGGATTAATATGCAGACCATCTTTGTCACCAGTTAACTCAATAGTAACACAAAAGCATCCTGTGCAGATGCATCTGGGTCCAACTAATTGAATAAAAGTCATGAGAACAAGTGCTGTAATGAGAAAAACAAGAACTCATCAAAAGTCGTCTGTGCTCCTCGAGTTGCTGATTACACCCCCTCTGTCTACGTGCAACTCATTCATTGCATTTTTCAGAGGATTAGGACAAAGTTAGTGAGCAAACACAAACCCAGCAGAAGCTTACTTATATTTTAAACCTGTGGCCAAAATCTACATACGGCTGCACAGCAGGTGTTAAAAGCATTGAGATCGGATCTGTACTGGATTCAAAACTCCAAAGGAAGAAATTCTGAGACTAAATTTTGAGAGCTGTACACCGATCACAGCGTGAAGCCTACGTTAAGTTTCAACATGAGTTGTGTGCAAACTGAGAAACATTGAGAGGGCAAGGAAGGAAACACATTTGTGCAGGTGAAAAAGAAACAAATAAAATGAAACTAAAGCAAAGAGTTGAATCAAAATTAAAACATGATCTGTTACAGATTCTTTCTTAAAGAAGGTAACATGGTGTCAAACATTGATTTATGAATTTGAAGTAAGACCAAGAATAGTTTGGGTGCCTGCAAGGTTGATCAGTCTAGCTTCTGTCAGTACGTCTTAGATGGGCTGCCTTTTAAATTCACCTTGAGGACAGGTTGGTGTATTTAGAGATGTCCTCAGTTTGAATGTGATTGAGAGACACTCGTGCTTTCTTATTTTGGGATAAATATATTTTAAGGTTTTTGCACAGCAGCTGCCATCCTGTTTGGGTGATGCAATCAGGAAGTATAATGTTGCCAAGAAGTCAGTGACTGGTTAGAGCAACATGAAAACTTAACATTTGCTCTGTAACCATGGGTTCAAAAAATATATTATAATAGTAGCTTAACTTCACTGGTCAAATTGATCATGCTTGGTGAGTATTAGACATGAAGAGGTTATTCCAAAAGCGGTTATCAGTGTGGATGCTTGATGTTTATTGGAATATGAGGTGCATTAGTAGAGTCTGTGGAAGATATGAGTTCATACAGTTTTGAGATTGGTGCAGTGGTGGTTGTTTCAACGATAGAGAAATCTACTTTTGCCTTGATTGAATGTTTACTGGCCAATTAATTAGGTACACCTGTTCAACTGCTCTTTACCATAAATACCCAATCAGCCAATTTAGATGGCGGCAGCTCAATACATTTACGGTATGCATTTTGACATGGCTACTTCCAGCAGGATAACATGTCGTGTCACAAAACTCAAATCATCTAAACTTTTTACTGTCAGATTTGTGGCGATTGCAATGTTTTTGAAGCAGCTGTGGTGTTTGATTGCGAACCCATAGCTTGCTATATCAAGCTATGGGTTGTGGTGATGGATTGCATGGATTCATTTGATAAAGTATCGTAATATTTTCCTAAGTAGTGTTGGAAATTTGGTCCTTCTAGGTCTCCTTGATGTTTTGATTATTGTAACGTGGTTAGTTTTATTCTGGGCTTTTTGTTTTTCCAATAGTGTATTGAGCCATTTTGCAGTGTGTTGGTTTGGGATCATTGCAAGTAAGTAATTGAGTATTGGTAATAACATTATCTTTATTACCACAAGCTACTTCAGTCTCCTGGATCATGTGTTACAAATTAAATATGACCTGCCCTAAATCAAGTTATCTGACTCTCAATGTGCCTCATTACCAAACCAGAAACACCAAAGCACAGAGGGAAGCCATCATTACAGATACAGCGAGACACAAAGAAGACATTCAGCCCAGGATGCTAACAAAGCCCACACACATCCGTGGAAACAAGAAGCTTATTTTACCATTTAACTTTGGCATTAGATTAACAGGAGGCTGATCTAACCGTACATGAGGGAAAGAAAAAGTCTAACTGCAACTGTGGCTGCAGCCAAAAACAGTTAAGAGACAGATGTTCTCCAGTTTAACAATTAAAAATGGGGAAAAATACCTCCTGAGTCCACGGTGGGGGCGGAGAACAGTATGTCATTTCATTTCAGCAAAAAGCACAACATGCTTGAAAGCCAAACACCATCTAGAGACAGAGGCAGCAGAACAGGCGACGGCTGGTGGTTTTACCTGGAGGCGGCTGTGTCAGAGCTTTCCCATCATCCTTTGAGGGACCTTTGGTAGAAGGGTGTGTCACAGAGAACCAAGAGTCAGCCAGACAACAAACTTACAACACCACATTACGCTACAGTAGTTGTCCTACTTTTAAAAATGCACACATGCAAATAGGCCTTCTTGAAAATAGACCAGATCTCAGGAGACTAAACTAGTAAATAAACGCTTGATGGATGAGGGGAGGGATCCACTGTTCTTTAGCGGGGAAGAAGCCAAGCCATCACCAAGCAAAGAGACGAGGCAAGTAACATTCAAGCAAGACGCTCACAAACACTAGGAAACTGGCGAGATGACTTTGAGAAGCCATTACACAGATTTGAAGGTACAACACTGTACAATCACAGCGTCTATACAACAGAGATGGAAATATGCAGCAACAATAAAATCCTTACAGGCAGATCAATACAGCCTTGATTAGCAGAGGGTTTACTGTAAGATCACTGGGCTGCTGAGGTCTGCTGTGTAGGAGTTGAAAACGTACATCATGCTTACTGCCAAACAGAACATCAGTAACCACAGTCAATATCAGGTTAGAGTCATTTCCAAAGCCTTTATCTACAGGCTATGCTAGCGCTGAAACTATTACTTAACCGATTATTTGACTGCCAGCAAATGATGATGGTACTTCTGCTAATCATTTATGAAGCAAAGAAGCATTTGCAAAAAATAAAAAATAAAAAAATTAATAATAATAATAATAATAATAATAAAGTAAGTAAAAAGGAGAAAACTGGCAAGAAAAAAAGTCATGTTGGGCTCTGGGATATTGTGAGTGACACATTTTATAGTTGACTAATGAAGAAGCCCTATAAATGTCAATTGTCAAAAATGATGACCACCGCATTTAAAACCGAAAAATGTCAAATTAAAAATCTGTCTTTATTGTGTTCTAAATGTCCCATCCTTTTATGCAGGTGTTGCCCAGGTGTGTGGAAATCCTTCAAGCCCTCTTATTCTTCACACAACTACTCCCATCTCTTTTTATGTGTACAACCGACTGCAACACCATGAATGCCTTCAAGGAGAGACTGTCCTCCTTTGTGCCTTTGTGTAATTCATCACTTTGGAGACTACAAAGAAAAAACACGACAGCAACAAGCTGCAGCCAGGAGGAGGTTGCTAGGCTGACTTTTCACCCACCTTCAAGTGTGGCAAAGTTTTTTTTTTTTTTTTTAATGAGAAACACTGAATCTTAATCTCTGAATCAAAAATCTAATTTAACACTGGTTATCTTAAGACTACTGAAAGCTAAATCTGAAATTCTAAGAAGGGACTGGAGAGGATTTGGATATTGGTTTTAGAATTGAGCCTGGATAATCTTTATCTAAAACTAACTGATAAATAAAGAAATCAACCGTAGAACTAAGTGGAGTCCCAACATTCATCCATTTCAACCTGAAGGAAAAACACTCCCCAGTCACCTCTAAAGGCTGTTATATGAATCCCTTGGTGGTAGTTTCAGGTTCAACCCTGAAGTTAAGAGCATTGCTTATTACTTTCTCTCTAACAAGATTAGAGCCAGTCAAAGCTGCAACCACACAATGCTCTACAGTTCCCATTCGGCCCAGCCGCGACGGCTGTAAAATGGGATAAATATGTTAGCTGGGAGGTTTAGTAAAGAGCAAAGAAGTCTTTGGCTGCAGCTCAAATAGGAGGAAGGTGGACAAGCATTCAGCGAGTGACGGGCATCCCTCTTAAACCACTCCCACACTATTCTCACTTTTAAAGTACCAGATTCACAGACAGGCGTGTAAACAGTTGTAGGGGAAAAAAAACAACACACGCACACACACATTAGGACACAAAACAACACAGACATGCAAAGAAACACACACACACACTTAGATGCACACAAGCCCCTTATGCTTGGATCAAAAACAGAAACGCACACTGCAGCGATAAAGACCCAAGCTACATAAAAATGCACACAGGCCACCACACACGCACACGCACACACACACACACACACAGTCTGGGTGGTACATTCAGTCATCACAGAGGCTGTAAAAATCTAGGAGGCAGCTCCAGATTCACAGCCAGCCTGTGAGGAGGTGAGTCAGGCTGCAGGGACTCCCACTGTATGAAGACCATTACGTTCCTGCAGACCAGGCAGACTATAAAGTTTGCTGCAGAGTGGAAAGGCTTTTATTGATGCAGGAGTTCATCTAATCCCACCGTGTGATCTTAGCCTGGTTCCAGACTTTGCCCACATCTTCAAATGTTTTCAACGATTCAAATAAGTCTGGTGCTGAGATGAAATGAATGCAGCCACCGACTAATCCTTAAGTGAACAAGCAGCCTTTACTGTGCTGGCATGTCGCTTATAAATCTGTGTTATAACTGCAATGCTAAGAATGTTACCTTTTAACTGCTTTGCACAAGAAATGTGTCTGTCTGTTTGGCATGGCGGACGGCTCTAAAAACTACAGTACACATGAACCTCAGCTCCTGTTGGAAAAAAAGGCAGATGCAGCATCATATTTACCTTCCACTCAGTGTCAACAGAACTGAACCTTTGAGAGCAGCACATTCTGTCAAAATCATAAATGTAAATCTTTCCAAGTTAGTGATGATACTTTAAATGTAAGAAGTCACTGTGATAGTAAAATTGAGGATAACAAAATCCTATGTAGTGGTACAAAAAATTTTTTTAAATCAGCAGTGGCCTAAAATAACACTGATTGACTCACAAGTTGAAAACACCAAGACAAATTTGAAAACATCCTTCCTCAAAATAAAGATGTATAGCTCTGTATATATGAGGCCAGTCAGAATTAATGTACAAGAGGCACTGTACACTGATATACAACATGAAACACACAAACAAATGTGTATTAGATGAAAATGGAGCAGACTATAGATCACTAAAAAGTTGCAAAAACTGTCAGGACATACTGGAAACAGACTGCCAGTTCTAACTTGGAAACAAAAAACGTAAAGAAGAGGAGTCTTAAAGAAAACGGAACAGGCTAACAAGACAAACGTTGAGGAGGACGGCGGTGCCGAGTTGTCAGGGAGATGTTCCAGTACTTTGCGTACACCAGTGTCTTGGTCTAAAGTTTGAGTCCAATTAGGACAGTATGTGCGCTGAATTCAGCTGTCAGGTTCCTATCCGACACTGCTTCGGTATGAAAAGGCTAATCTGTGGGAGCGTAGAAAGGAGCTGAACGGCTCGAGACAAAAACAACTGGAGCAGAGTAGACCAGAGAGCGAGGACAGCGTTTCTTAGCAACCTTTTCACAAAAGACTGTTATTGGTGGGAGGGCTGCAGTTTGATTGTCATTTTTAAAAAGCTCCAGTTATCATACTAAATCTTACATTGGGAATAAAATGTGATCCAACCAATACTTTTGTGTCACTTTTAACCAGAAGTTCTTTCCATGTTCTCAACTACATATATACTACATGAAATAACTTGTTTTCCTGAAGCTGTCTGTACAGAGACGAGAGGAGAACAGGAATTCCTGTAATTATGCAGACGACACACAAATTTACATAATAATATCATATAGTGACTACTACATACAATCAGAGTAAATGCACTTAACATATCATTGGCTGTGCCAACATTTCCTGCAATCTTAACGTTACAACATACAACGATAATTTAGGCAACAGTGTAATTCCAATTTCCTGGCAACACTTTGGGGAAGGCTCCTTCCTGCTTCAACAAGACAATGATCCCGTGCGCAAAGCCAAGAAATCAGCAGGTTAAAATGAACCAGAGAACAGCTCTCAACAGAGGCCATGAACAACAAGGAGGATCAACCTTGGGAACTGTCACAATTCAGCTGTCAGGATGACACCACAAAGACGCAGCACAGGAGGACGGAGGCAGTGCCGCAGCAGACATGTAAAGGGAGGACGGTGTTGAGACTTGCTAAAGAGATGCTGAAAAACTGGATCATAACATCCAACTGACTCAGCTACTGTTCAGCTGTCACACCAACGCAAACAGACAGCTGGGTTTGTGGCTGTCATGGATACAGATAGAGGGCAACACTCAGAGGGAACACGCACACGCGCACACACACACAAAGAAAACATGCTCAAGTGGCTGGGAAGCAGAAGGGAGGGAGAAAATGATAAAACTCTTTGAATTAAAGCCAGTTTAACCCAGACCATTGGACTGAATTAATTCAGTTTCTGATTCAGACAGAAATGCACATGACTGCTTTCATATACATGCATTTTGTGTGTGCAGTGACTGACACACATCAATCATTGAATAGAATTACAACTTTGCAGATGCAGAAGATTGTGTTTGTGAATAATTGTCAAAGTGTAGATAAACCCCTACTTCACCCTTGTATGCTCAAGCATGCGTTACAAATAATACATTTGTTTTAAGTTGTGAAACACATCAACATTTGCACAAGAGGAAAACATCTCATTTATCAAATCGCTGCTTGCATGTTGCGCATTAGAGTGAAACGGGCCCGAGGTTCACTTGTTACTGGGCAGGTATGAATATGAATGTATAAAAACAAAATCAATTTCTCCACTGTAGTGCTGTGACTCACCAGGCCTGCAGCGTAAGCCGTCAGCAGCCAGCTCCTGTCCCTCTGGACACACACAGGTATATTTGGGGGAGTGTTTGTTGATTTGCGGTGCAGGCAGACACATGTAGCTGCAGCCTCCGTTTGTACCTTTCTCTGTGCACCAGTTAGTACCTGCACACGAGAGGGAAAGTTTCCAGTTACTTTGACAAACAAAAGTACAATATGCACACTGAAGCTACATCAAGATGTATTTCTTATCATCACTGGATTAAAATGAATCCTTATAATAACAATTAAGTCAATACTGGGAGAGGCTGATATTGCACATGTTAATGCATGAAACCTCTTAACGTCCTCTTTCACTCCATTTGTCTAGTGTGTGTGTGTGTGTGTGTGTGTGTGTGTGTGTGTGTGTGTGTGTGTGTGTTGTAGTTGTAATCTGAGCTGTCAGACTGAGCTGCAGGACTTTAAGACATGTAATCTGATCTGTGTGTTTTTGTGCTCATTAATACAGAAAAAATATTTCAACTGTAGAGGAAAAAGGTTCAAACAATCTCAACTCAAGACTCTTTCGTTCCAGCACCGGGGTTTTCAAAGTCTGACATTGCAGGCTGTCCTCAGACAAAAATGAGAATCTAAAATGTTAAAGTTAATGACCAACTGCACTGATTGTGGGATTTTTATATGTTGACACAGCAATCTGTAAAATGCCAATCAAAGGCGCATCTATATATTTAATTTCTTGTGATGCATTTTATTATTCAATTTTTTTATCCTTAAAATGACCCAAAACAGACAAAAAGAATAAATAATTGGATGCAAGCGCTACTAATGAACCATTGATTATATTTGACATTTATAATAACGACATCACTGCTGATGATGGTTTACAGGTGTTTGTGATGAATTAATGATATTGACACTATAAGTAGCCACACTGATGCGTGATTACAGCTGTTCTGGCTGAACCGCGCCGATGCAACATAATAGGTGCATCATACGCAGCGTTTTTTGCATCTAGATCTGCATCTTGAGTTGATTTTTTGTGATAAAGCTGGTATGTTGGCCCATTGCCTTCTTTCTACCATTAACCCCATGTAAATTATGTCATGAGACAGACGTGTGTCAGTTTTGGCTGCATGATTACAGCTAAAATGATGATCATCATTAGTGCTCCCTGCACCTGAATCATGTGTAATTACAGTCATTTCTGATTAACTTTCTCTTCATCAACCATCATTGACTCACAGCAGCGGCTACTGTAAAAAACAAAAACAAACCTGATTGTTATAACCTGATGTAACATGGCTGAGCTGGAAAGTCATCTTATTCATCAGTGAGCACCCATTCCTTCGCCACCTCTCCTTTCACTTACCCGATAGCTGGATCAGCTCATGATACACTATGATGTCCTGCGGGTCATTCAGGTTGCTGGCCAGCATCACAACATCAGAGCCGGTGAACTTGTTTGCACCATAGATAGCTTTATTTTCTCCATCTGTCCAGAAGACACGATCCTGAAGAGAGGACAGAATAAAAAAACAAAAAAAAAACCATCTTACCTTTATATAAATAACTAAAAGCTTTAACTACCTTAATAAGGATATAAGAAACAAGACTTTCAGACGCCCTGGTATTAATATTAATAACATGTAAATATACTTACCCTATTCACTTCAGGTGAATTTCAGTGTGAGGAAACTGTAGAGTATATAAGAAATGGGGGATGGAGAGATTCTGCATCACAAATTCAGCCATCTGTGTGCTGAGACCATCTGTGTCGTGTTCCTGCACTGCACCACTGAGAGCACCTTGTCAATCAAATTCATGTCTCTATGCATACATGAGTGCTCTGTGTTTGTTCAGCCTTGGTGGCTTTCACTGCTCATGTTAGCGACCTTGTTCTTAGCGACCCCCCCCCCCCAATATACATTCTGTGCAGCAGAGGATTTTCACCCATCAAGGAGCTACGAGACTGTTTATGTGATGAAGTGATGAGTGCTGAACAGAAATTCTTTCTGTTTTCATAGACTGTTTATACTTGATCTGCTGTCAAAAGGAAAAAAAAAAAAGTCTAACAAAATTTTACTTTAACTATAAAGAATGTTACAGGATGCCATTTAGTTGAATCACTTCTTAAAATCGTGCAATACGGTGTTCAGACATGAACACAGCATACTTTCAGCACCAGGCCTGCATGTGAATAAACGGTTCATCTGTCAAAGCGAGAGCGAGTTAGCAGTTGTGTGAGTGGGTGAAGGTGAGAAAGCGACATGTTTACAATGCGGAGACTCACAATGATAACATGCAAGAGACTCGGTGTAGAAACATGAAGATACCGACTATGATAAAAATAATTTTGATGAGAACAATAGGGAGTCACTGAATCAGAAACAGAGAGATGATGTAAAAGGAGAAAATAACAGCAGCAGTACCTCAAAAACCGTGAGAGCGAAGGGGTGAGCCAGGTAGTCTGAAGACTGCAGCACTTTTTTCCTGTTGTCTCCGTTCAGGTCGACGCTGCAGAGCATGTGCAGCTTAGAGTCGACCCAGTACAACCTGCCTTTGATCAGATCTGAGAGGAACCAACAGGAGAGAAATGAAAAGGGTGTGTTAGGAGAAAAAAGGTGTTTGGAAAGACAGGAGAGAAACAAGAAGGGGCGGAAAAAAGGAAAGAAAGGCGTGATTTAAGGCCAGATGAACATTGAGAGAGAACAGGGAGATGAATAGGATGAAAAAGAAGAAGAGTACAGAAAGATAAGGCACAAAGAGCAGAAATAAGAGTGAAGAAAAAGAGGAGGACAAAAAATAAGATCAATACAACATTTCATTAACAAGAACAAATCAATGACTTTACCAGTGTGTGGGGGTTACAGGCTCAGGAAGAGAACGGCTGAACAAAGGAGAACATTTGTTTATATGCGTTGATAGTAGCGAGGGGACTTAGATTATTTTAAATTTATGTCCAGTGTATTCTAGGAGTGGGGTTATTTTTAAATAAGAGGCTTTATTGATCCCCAGGGGGAAATCAACAATGTCTAATAAGTGGCAAGACGGTCATTAGTCACTAGTTAATGAATCTCATGAGGTCAATGAAACTTCTACTGCAAGATGAAAACTAGAAATGGCTCCAATTGTTACTCGCAGCAGTGAAAGAGGTTGAGATGAAAACAGAAGCACTGAACAATATATAGCTAGCAGATTAACGAAGCATTGAAAGGAGATGAACTGTTGGCTGTGACCAAAAAGCTAAAAAGGAGTTCAAGTGTCAGTTGGGGATTACGCACTGCAAGTAAAACCCTGAAAGTTGAAAAGGCATTTGAAATAGAGGCAGTGAACACAATTTAAGTGGCAGATTGAATTTAAGCACAGAGAAGAAAGATGAAATATGGCTGCCAACAATCACTTGCACAAAAACAAAAATATATTCAACATTTACCTGACATTTCATTTGCTAGAAAACTCAACTCAGAAAATCCACAGTATCTATGTTTACAATATACATTTACTCAACATACATTTACCTTTTTATTTTATTAGTAAATCCTGTTTTCTCTCAACCTGTTATGGAATTTTCTATGAGCCTTGTGGTCCTCGGCAGTATTAATTGTTTGTCTTTGACTTAGGTGCCACCATATCTCGACAATGTGGTGGCCAGGGTCGAACAGGCCTGTTGCTGCCTTCCTAGTCATAATAGATAGCTTGTTGTTGCCGTTCCAATCTGCATAAGCGGACATCTGTGTCCCCAGACTAGAATATGCTGACAATAACACCTCCAAGAGTCAAAGACATTCTCTTTGACTAATTCTGGGGCGTGTAGTGTTTGGGGTGTGATCTTTGGGTTTAAAGTATATCCACCATCACAAGTTCGTCAGAATGCGAGACCGACTCAAGCACTTCAGGTGTACTTTGAGAGTGTCTCTAGTTCTTGCTTGGCCAAGCGTCAATAAATAATACAGCATAAGACATCAGAGGCTCCTGAACACTTTCTTCCCTCCTGACCTCACCATTGACCTTTAACTTCAGCGATTTCTCCACAACACAACCTACTTCACTTAGTGATCACCTCCATTTCTCTGAACACAGAGAATGAATGATATGGACATACATGACTCACTGGTTCTGCAGTGTAAGTGTGTGTGTGTGTGTGTGTGTGTGTGTGTGTGTGTGTGTGTTCCTACCGAGGGTTATTCCATTAGGCCACTGAATGTCTGTCGCCACCAGAACTTGTCTGTCCACTCCGTTCATACCAGACTTCTCAATCTTAGCTGGCTCACCCCAGTCTGACCAGTACAGAAACCTGCAGGACCAACACACACACACAAATGAAAGATGAGTAGGTGTGGACATTGTAAATTCGTAGAAGAAGGTTTCCACCAGTCATCATCAAAATAAAAGCTTTGCACTAACCCAGACAGTGGATCCACAGCGATGGCAGCTGGTTCTTTAAGGCCTCTGTTGAACAGAACTTTCTGCTTGGTTCCGTTGAAGTTTGCTACAGAAATGGTTTTGGTGCCGAGATTAGACCAGTACAGGTTCTTATAGATCCAGTCTACAGCGATTCCCACAGGAGTCTGGACGTTGTCTATCACTTTGTTGTGGGTGCCGACGTCCCCTCGTTTGTCCAGCACGGTGCTGCCAGCACAGAAAGGACAGAGACCATGTCACTCACACTCATGTAAATCATATAAAAATTATTTAATTATTAACAATGCAATGGGCAAAGTTTCACAACCAATATCCCGGCCCCAAAATCAAACTTTTTTGATTAAAAAAGATCCCAGGAGGCTATGGATAACAGAGACAACTTTACAATCCCTAGATTCTTACCACTAGTACATCTGTTGAAATAAAGATTGTGGAAATATTGATAGCTAACATTTGTTAGTATGCCACATTATGCTGTGTTCAGATCACTTGGGAGTTACAGTAATTACTGCTAACTTGATAGTTTCAAACAATTATAGATACCATATTAGCCAAAGTCCATTGTTCAGGGTAATTAAAGCCTAATCTACCTGTATATGGCCTTCTGGCTCAGGTCGGCCCAGAAGATCATCTGCTGGCCAAAGTCTGCATCCAGAGCCACCGTGTTCCTCTGCTGCTCCACAATCTGAGTGTACTCCTTCCTCTCCAGGCCGAGGCGACGGATGTCACGGCGGTTAGTGAAGATCAGGCAGGGCTCCTTACCTGAGCACAGGAAAGACTGAAGGTCAGTGTGACAACTCATTTATATAATGGACCTCAGGCTGCAGTGTTCCGCTTTTTGATGGTGAAACCTTTCACATCGTTTACATCTGATAAATATCTTACGTCTGAAGTCTTATTTAATGTTTAAAGCCTTCTTAAAGTGTAGTCAGAGAAAACAACAAATGTATAGTAGTGGATAATCATTTAAAGAGTAAAATAGTCCAAATAAGTGTCATGCATGGGCAAAATCTATGATCAACAAATACTTTGAGTTTATAGGCTCTGATGGCAAATCATCTGGGAAAAAAAAGACAGACACGCACATCCCCGTCTGATACAGCAATGGTCTTTGTCAACAAGCGACACAAAAGTATTTTTTCCAGCTGGAACACTCAAACAGCATGTGATCATTGGACTAGAGGATGACGTCTCTTCTCCAGCTGAACTGAGAGCCATCATGTAATGACAACCACTTGAAAAAGATTTGCGCTTCATTTCTACAACTATCTTTTTTCTTCCTACTTACCAAGCTGTTCTCTGAAGAGAGGGAGTATGTATTTCACTCATAGATCTGCCCTCATTTAGATTTTCAAAGCTGGTTTAAGAGTTGAAATAAAGACTCAAGAAAAGTGGTTCATGAGTTCCTGAAAATATGATCCACACAACTGAAGCTTGATTCTATTTCTGACCACAGTGGTAATTTAACCCTCCAGACAAAATATATTTTAGGGGCTTGTGACCCATATGACATTATCCATATCCATTGCCTGACAGTAATTTATTGTACAATGAAAAGACTGCATGAAACACTTAACATTGAATAGTTTTGGCATTTACAAGGACTTTTTGATAACTGTAAAATTGCCACTTCACCTGTTTAAAACTAAAGTCAAGGCAGTCTAAATGCTGCCTTCACGAAGGTCATGTTCAGTTTTTGTTGGCAACAGTTTCATCTACCCTCATTGAATGATTCAACTTTTCTGTCAAGTCAAACATCCTGACTGTAGTCTGGTGTGGCTCTCTGCAGTGCTTCTTAAAATATTGGTACTATATAATTATTTGTTTTGAACAGAAACCAAGTGAAAGAGTCTAAACAAAAAGAAAATAAAAGTGAAAATGTGGGGTCATAGATCACCACGTTGTATATTTAAGATCTGCTGTTATATTTTGGAGGAGTTGTGTATTCCCAGCTGTTGACTCACCAACAGCCTTGCAGACTCCGGTGGTCGGATCCATCTGGTAGCCGTTGTGGCATTCGCACTTGTATCCGCCCTTTAGGTTGATGCAGATCTGACTGCAGATGCCGGGGTTCAGACACTCATTGATGTCTGCAGAGAACGAGAGAGGAGGATGAGAAAACAGGAAAACAGCTGCTATCTGACATGTTTAATTCATCAGATCCGCACGAGTGCTTCAATCAGGGCTCAAGCAAACACACACTGTTCAAAATCTATCCAGACACTAAGTTTCACTGTAATTCATGCTTTGCTTTCATGCAAACTATTTCTGAAACATTACATGGGATTACGGTATGCATTTATGTGATGTGTGATGTAAAAAATTAAAGTTAAATCTAACTTTAAGTGCCGTTGATGTGTTGCCAGAACATTCTTTAGCAACAAGCTGCTCTCATCAGAATTCAAGGTAAATACACAAATATTTTCAGTTGTTTACTGGTGATTTTACTGGGAGTAGATTAAGAGCCTCAACAAGAGCAGCAGGGTTTATTCCAGGTGGGATTATACATAATATCCAATGGAGTGTTGGAGACCAAGACTGACTCAATAACAAAATGTTGGAGCTGTGCCTCCTGAACATGACGAGGATTTCAGCTTTTAGTAAATAAATAAATAAATAAATAAATAAATAAATAAATAAATTAATTTAATTAATTACACCACAGCCGATCACAAAGATTGAACCATTTCTAGGCCAGAAGTCACACCAGTATGCGTTACGTCTGACCTCGCCTGTTGGATTACTGATTTCCTAGAAAGACAAACACAATAACTCTTTCCTCAAGTCCGCTGAACAAAATGACAAACACATTGATTCAACAAAATCAACAGTTTTTCCAGTCTTGATGTTTTCTTTTCAATCCATCGAGGGAAATAACCTGCCAGGAACATCTTGAATAAATTTTGAGTTCTGGGATGTTTCAAGCTGACGGTTATACTTTTCAAAACAACCGAGGTTTATTGCTGCCAAGAAACAAAAGCATGATGTTGAACAACAGTGACTAATTACCTGTAGGAAAGTGTATACACATCCAAAAAGAAACCCAAGTAATCAGCAAAGACTCAGATTGAACAACCCTACTGTGCATCAACATTGCAATACTTCAATAATTTACCAATTACCAAAGTTAATTTATTTCCTATACATCTGAGCAAACAGGAGAATATAACCGATATAATTGTGATGCGTGAGTGATGATGCAAGGCAAACTTATTACCATTGAAAATCTTTTTTTCATGCTCTGTTGTGAAGTCAGATTTCTGTGATTATAATAATGAGAATGGTTCCTGTCAGATAGTTTCTCATCTGGTTTTTGAAAATGCGTATGCTGACTTCAGGTAGGTTGTTCTTCAGTCAGTGTCAGATCTGGTCCAAAATTATGCTTAAAACTGTTGTCTTGTGTGCATTTACAATTGACGGCTGAATAGCTAGTAAAATTATGTTTTGACGTACAATTCTGATGTCACATACCTCCGCAGGTCTTGTGGTCTATAAGCTGCAGTCCAGGTGTGCAGTTGCACTCGAAGCCGATCGCCATGTCTTTGCAGATGTGAGAACAGCCGCCGTTGTTCATGAGACACTCGTTTACATCTGAAGCACATGGAGGAGAAACAGCTTTGTAAAGCCAAGAGCACAGCTGTAATGCAATCAAGGCACATACAGTAGTTACGTGTTAAACTGGAATCCTGCTGCACTCAGTTAAAAGCTATACTGAGATTCATGGTGTCAACCATAAATTAACAGTAATGACTAAAAGGCGATTACAAAGATTAGTCTAGATTCAAAGTGATGCTGTTGAGGAACTGTATTTTAATACTGAAGTAATACTAGAAAAGGTATTTTCTGAGGAATGTGTGCCTATGTTAGGAGTCTTGATCAGATGTAGTTTAAAGCTACTCTGCAAAGATTAAAGGGTTTTTAATTGTTGACTTTAATCTTTATTCGTTTTCACAGAAAATGTCACCCACTATATATGACATATTATTCTTATACAGTAGTTAAGACAGTAACCAGGAAAGGTACAATCCGACTGTCTTCATTAACATTTCCCAACAGCAGAGTATTCAGTGTAAGTGTCTCATAACGCAGTAAATGTGCATCTTAACCATTTCACCACACTTCAACATAAAAGACACAATGACAGTTTTCAAAACATACGCCACAAACCCCCACAGGGAGGCATCTTGATCAGACGACTTCAACCTTTCTTTTGAAACTCAAAAAGGAGCAGTGGCGCTATTCGCCTATTCCGAGATCCTTCTGTCATTTTGGAATTCTGTCAGTGAAAGCTCATTGCAATAGGTTGAAAAATGATTATAGCGATATATTTTGTTTATCTAAATTTGCTCCACATTTATATGTAAAAAGTAGTGTTGCTCCGATTGATCGGCCGAAAGCAGCCAAATATCCACCAATACTTGGGAACAACATTTTAAGTTTAAAAGAACAGTGTTGTATTCTAAGATTTTTAGGTTTCTTTGATCTATGAAAATGAATTATTTACATGGTATGCCAATCTACCATGACTGAACCAACAGACTCAGATATTTAGCATTCTGATAGCGAAAAGCAGTCACTTTTGGTTGAGTTATTTGATCAGTGAAAGGGAATTATTTAAAAGCACCATTCCTTTTCTTTCACTGAACTGCAAGACACATTAAATCTGCAAATAGATTGAATTAATTTTAAAAACTTAAATATTAGTGCAACAGAGAGAAAAGTCATGCAGTTTTACCCTGATGGCCCAAATTAAACTCATCTATCATGTATGTATTTCACGCATGCAAATCTTCTCCTGACCAATGCCCTGTCCAGAGAAATATCAGAGCAACTGAATACAGAAGAAGGAGAGTCAAGTTCAAATATTTCTTGATCAAACCGTTTCCTGCCACTAACATTTAGAGCTGCTGGCTGAGCAAACACTACCAGACTTTTTAACAAGTGACATTTGCAGACAGACACTGTGTGTTGATCACAGCTCAGTCTACAAGATCATTCATATTTACACAGATTCCTGAACAAATATATATATTAAAAAAAATATACAAATGTCTGATAATTATGATGCCAAACAACGATTCATCACCACAACAACATGTCTTGAAAGTAAGGCATAATGGACAAATGTGGAGTGATCCTGGTTTCAGATACGCATTAAGCTAGGTTTCTGAAGATGCTGAATTTTATTTTTATTTTTACTTACCGCATTCCTTGATAGGTTCGTCGCTCCAGTCGGGACAGTCTCGGACCTTGTTGCACACTTTGCTCATCTCGATACATTCCCCACTACGGCACTTGAACTTCTCTGGCCCATTACACTGAGTCACTGTGGAGAGATACAAAGCATTTAACATGTGAGCAACAGTCACTGCTTACACGCAGATGTCATCCCATCTTTGTACAAAGCCAGGCTAAAAAAAAAAAATCCCCCTGCAGTCTGTACGCTAAGCTAAACATCTCTGTACTTAGCTCAAAGACATGTGAGGTATCAGTCTTCTCATCTCACGCTTGACAAGAAAGAAAATGAGCTCCCATCCAAAAATGTCAAACTTCTTCACAGTTTTTCAGATCTTTACCATATGAACTTCAGCAAGTGAGACGGCAAGTTATCTACAGACTTGTATGCATGAGAGCAAGATGCTGTACCTAACTGAAAAACATCACAGCAAACAAAACAAAACCAGTGACGATATCACATTTAGCGTCTGTGTGAGAATCTGCACTGCAACACAAACTTGTAAGTCTCTTTTCACAAACATGTTTTCTGTTCCTGGAGAAAAAATAAAAAGAACCAAGGACACGAGATAAATGAGTCCTTTTTTTTGTACATTCATCTTCTAGGTGAGCACAAAAATAAATCAACATATTAGCACTCAGAAGTTGACTGAAAGCACTGAATTGTTCACTGTGTATAGTGTGTTTAGGAGATATTTTTTTTTAATAAACAAACCTAAGAACAACTTTTGGTGAAAAGTCATTTTTTTCCCTTTTGTAACACATCTAGAAATATGTGAAGACTATTTACATGTCCACAGCATCTACACTGAGACAGACACACACACACACACACCGTTTTTGCAGTTGACTTCGTCTGATCCGTCGGTGCAGTCTCTGATGCCGTTACACTGTCTGCTGCCCAAGATGCAGTTTCCATCATCACATTTGAACTGGTCTGACCCACAGGTGCGCACAGCTGCAAAGGAGAGACACACACACACACACACACACCTTAGTTACACATGTAACTAGTGTTGACACAATCAATGGATTTATCGATTAACTGGTTGAGGGAAATGTTGATATTCTCTGGTTTTGAATATCTGAAGACACCAGCTTGTGTTCAGGGAACATTTCTCATAACGTATGGACTATACGTTATGCTCTACTGAAGACAAATCATTAACAAAGCAGAAAAATAATCGTGCCCTTGATTATCAATACTACAAACAGTATGGAGTGCATGAGTCACAACTGTCAGATTACATTGTCATCAGCCAAGAAGGATCTTGTTAGGGGAAAAAAAAAAAAACGAACAATCAAAGAGGGTTGCTGATTGAAGTGTCACTGCAGGGATTCACTTAGGAGGTACATAATTGGACAAATAGATAATCCTATATTCCTTTATTTTACACGTTTCAGCTGATTTAAAACAATTCGCATACACAGTATACTTTACACTTCTGAAGCGTATAAGACTTGGAACTGTTGTTTAGATTTTTCTGTCTATCATGTTCTGTAACGTTTGGGATTTCTAAATGAGGTTTCTTTTCCTTCAGTGGTTTACATCCCGTTCACTACAGGAGGAAAATTAGTTGGCTTGTGAAGGATATGAATGACATATTAAAAGGAAAAACCTGAATAAAGGAGTGGAGAAACACATTTATGCAGATGCTTCCACACAGGTGCACTGCATGGTACAATTAAGCAATTACCATCCAATCATGTGCTGTGGCATGTATATAACTGCTGAGAATGTCAATGCTGGACGTGATCAGAGTGCGTCAGCAAAAACAGTCTGTTGATAATTGCATAAAGAGGAATATCATAGTAGGGATGCAGTACAGTACAGATGAATGCACACCTGAGAGTTCTGTGGTGCACAAACCATAAGCGCTGGTCTACAGAGATGTGGAAAAAAAAGTGATACAGTTTGATGAGTCATCCTTCACCATATTCTCCACAAGTGGGCGAGAGGCGTGTGTGGCGTGCACCAAGATTACAATACAGGCCTGAACGCTTGATCCCTACTGCGAGGGGATCCTGTGGCTGTGGACCACATCATCAAAAAGCCATTAAAGACACAATGTCTTATGTCAGCGGCTGTAATTGCCATTTAGAAACTCCCAGCAGTCTACCTCAGTGGTCATGATATGTTAAAATGCATATTTAGTGTATGACTAGCAGCTTGTCGGAACGTACGACAGTTTGCTTCGTCGCTGCCATCCTTGCAGTCAGGGTCTCCATCACATCTCCACTTCTTGTGAATGCACTCTCCTGAGCGGCACTGCATCTCACTGGATGAACACTTGCCCGGTGGCGTTGGGTGACGGCCGCAACGAGTGGGAGACTCATCTGACTGGTCCTGCAGGGGAGGGAAATGAACATACATGATTTTCAAGAGAAAGAGAGAATATAATCAAAAGTTACTGCTCTAAGAGGCATCGCTTTTCAGGCGGAAATGGATGGTGATTATAATCTTAAACTGTCATGAGATGAGGTGATCTTGTGGTTGAGAATGTCCGTTTTACCTCTCTGTGTTTTAGCCATTATTAACATTTGTGAAAGCTTTTTCATTTGCCATTCACACACACACACACACCTCAACACTTGCTCTCTTGAAGCCATTTCCTGACAGGCAGCATGCAATTCCACTGAAAAGACCAGTTCGACTGGAAAATCTGAACAATTTGGAATTACAGTTGTGATGTTTGACCTTTGGACTGGAACATCTGTTGTGACAGAGTTATTGTTTTTGTATTGATTAAACAGATAGCATGTTAACTAGTGAGCTTTAGTTAGCAGGTTTTTGTTGCCCTTGAACAGAACAACATTACTCGTATCTGCTGCTGGCGTTTGTACTTATCTAACCATCTCTGCTACTTCTCAGGCATATACACACAAGCGAATACTACATGTGTGCATGTAAACAGGTAAGGAAACAATGAGGTGACCAGGAAGTAGAACTGCTATGCTTTTTCCTTAAATCTCTGCAACTGAAGTAGTGAATAAAATGGTGGTATGATTATTAGTCATAACATAAGATATACCACCCATTTGGAAAAATATCTAGACATTTCAGGAGGTTCCCGGGCTTTTTGCACACATACGAGCCATTAAAAAAAAAGCATTAACATCATTAACAGAGAATCCAAACAAAGACACATGACAGCGACAGAAGTGTTTAGCACTCAGATCTCACAGATTATTACATCTGTAATTAGAACCAAAGCTGGACAGGATGGGATCAACAGGAGCTGCAGGACGAATTCCTCACACTTTCATCATTGTAGAAAGTCAGACTCATGTGGGAGCAGATTAATGGAGTGTGAGAATGTGTGCGTGTCCGTGTGTGTCTGCAGCTCCATCAGTGATGCAGGAATGGATGTGTAGGAGACAGTGTGAAGGGGAATAACAATGACCTTCCCATCGAACACAGCATTTTAAATATTTGTACGCGTGGGCGTTTCGCATCAGCCTCGTAATTTCCTGTGAGGCCGTCACGGTGATAACCACACAGCCAATTAGCAGGTACGCATTGAAACGCCGACTCAGGGGAACTTGTTCTGCTGTGTGTGAAAACGCATTAAGAGTGTCAAAGTCAGTGTGTGTGTGTGTGTGTGTGTGTGTGTGTGTGTGTGTGTGTGTGTGTGTGTGTGAATGAGTCAGGTCAATAACCAGTGGGTGTTGTGAAAATTGAACCGGCAGAAGCTGTGTGTGTGTGCGTGCGTGTAGTTAAGTATAGTGAAATCTATCTTGGAATAAACAAGAGGGGGTGTGTGTGTGTGTGTGTGTGTGTGTGTGTGTGTGTGTGTGTGTGTGTGTGTGTGTGTGTGTGTGTGTGTGTGTTGGCAATGCAGCCTGTACACTTTAAGTAAGTGTGCAAATTATTAGTGGCTGCTAAAGCCGTGTAGTATAAAGTAAAGATGTGAAGGTCAGCAGAGGGCAGACGTTCGAGGAAGGAGGAGGTTTTCAGAATGTTCGTTATGTTCAGAATTCAATCATTTCTAAATGTAGTTGTCTTTCTGTAGTGCTGAATGGGTTCTGTCTTTGTACATAATGTTTAAAAGAGACCAAATTATACTGGTTACACAGAAAAGAGGCAGGATTGGATCCAGTAATTACCAATGTTTGGGCAATTTCAAAACGTTACCACTTGTGTAATCAGTAATTACAGTCAAGCCTCGTCAGGCTTCTTAGAATTGCTGTCCACATCTGCATGATTAAAAGAAGTGGACATGGCTACAGTCTATAAGGACCAGATCAAGCCCAAGTAGAAATGGCGAGACAAAGCTACGCTTCCGTCAACATCCACTGATGCTTTAAGAATAGAATCTTCACTTTATTTCTGTCCACAGTTTGCAATGTGCAATCTTTTTAGAGTCTGTGTTTATTCCACCTCAAAGTGTGTGAACACGTGTGCCATCATTTCATTGCGTTTTCTCTCTTACATGGCAGTCAACGTCGTCGTCGCACACCCAATTGGCCGGGATGCACGACGAGTTTCCACACTGGAACTGACTGGGGCCGCAGGAGGACGGAGCACACTCCACTTCATCCGAGCCGTCGCCACAGTCGTCCTCACCGTTGCACACAAAGTTACTGGAGATGCAGCGGCCGCTGGCGCACGTGAACTCGTTCGGAGCACAGGTGATGTTACCTGGTGACAGTTAGGAGAGAATTAACAGATTCAGTATATAAACAAACAAAAAAAGCAGTTTATTTCCAACGAGCACAAAATCATTTTAATCCAATTTATTTGTATTATGTTATATTAACCAGTCGTTTCAAGAAACAAAAATCTAAAATCCTGTATGATGTACATTACATTGTCACTTAATCCACCCACTATTATGTAATTGTTAATGTATAATTGAGTAAGAGAACTAAGATTTAGTGTCATTTTCAATCTTAGACATGATATGATTCATGTGGATGATGATGATGAGTCATTTAATCTACATTTACACCATCTTCATTTGCTGCAGCTTATGGGATTTTTTGGATGCTGTCACAGTTTATCCTAGAATAGAAACCACACAAAGCAACACTGTGAACTGACAGAGGTCGAATTACCCATGCAGACATTTGCTTTTATGAAGATCAGAGAACACAAGCTCACTAACAGGGGCAAGAAAATCAAGTATGCAACCATGCAAATGCCACTGACAAACATCTGCAGTAGAATGGGTTGTAGTGAAAAGCTCAGTGATGTCAAATGATCTTCAGTTCAGTCCTGCTAGATTCGTCCCGGTCAAGTCAAAATGCTGTTATTATCGAGTGGAAACGTCAGTAGCTCGGCCATGAAGCATCATTTCCCCGTTTCAACACTGCAGAGATCCAAAAGGCCTGCACAACTGTGCGGTAGCACAAGCTTTGGCTGCAGTAATGCAGAGCATACAGCATTTAAACTGTGAAGCAGTGAAAATGCGTTTCCCATGTGTCAATCTGATGGATGAATGTGGGTGTAAAAGACACAGCCCTGACCTCAACCCCAGCCAACACCTATGGGATGGAACTGGACTGAGAGCCAGAACAACACCAACGTCTCCTCCTCAGCAGCTCAATGATTAGCATCTTTAATCAGAACGGATGCTTCAAACCTGTTATATCTATAATATCTATAGAGATCTTGAGAGATTTGCTGCTACACACACACACACAGTAATATATGTATAGCTCTGGTATCAGTGCTGATACAGCCCTGATGTCAGATGAAATGACTGACATGATTCATTGAAGTGATTAACATGCTCTACCGTCAGCACAAATGTGGAGTGTGGAGAGCCAATGCTAATCATTAATCATGTCAATCATTATCTGATATTCTGTCCAGTTGTTTTGGTTAAAATGCTCTCTTTTCAGTTCTACTTGAATCCTACATGTTTCCCTCATTAACTTCCAGCAACATGCTACAGGCTACCTTGCTGTTTTCTGTCCGATCCAATTATTTTAGTTGGTCCAGGCAGCAAAGCTTTATGCTTTGCACCAAAGGCTGGGAGTGTTTATGCTGGACAATGTTTAGGATAAACAACTGGAGGACTGAAACGTCAGTGATTCTGACAGCCATTAAAAACAGTGTGAGTGCTTGAATGAATACAAGGCATCAAGTCTTGCACTTAAGTAGTTAGAACTTGGGACAGTAATAATAATTATTAAAAAAAAAAGTACTTACTTTTAACAACCTTGTGCAAGAAGTGGTGCTTCCCTGCATAATATGAATGAGGCTTGTTACTGAGCATCTGAGCACAAAATTTACTTCAGGACGAATTACACTCCATCTTCTCTAAACTCATTTTCAGCTTGTGGTGGGAGAGTACTGAGCAGCTGTGTCATTTTAGGTGAACATAATCTTTACTTATGATCGTGAAACTTCCCACAGCATTTATTATTCCGTCATTTGACAGCAGCTGTATGGTAACAAACTTAATATAGTTGAACCATTTGGGGAGAAGGTGCAGGTTTAGAAAGTACTTATCTCCTGTGGTACATCAAACATAAAACTTAATTTTAAATCGAGGAGCCAACTAAAGCGATTCAAAAGGTTATGTGTAATGGAAAATGCGCTCAGTAAATGATTCTGAGGCAGACATGCAGACAAATATCCCTCCCGTGTTAGTATGTTTATGTCCACCTACTACAGTTGACCTCGTCCTCTCCATTGTCACAGTCCTTCTCTCCGTCACACTTCCAAAAGACGGGGATACACTGGGTGGAGCCGGCTCCGCAGCTGAACTCGTTCACGCGACACGTCCTCATGTCTGCATGAACACAAACACAAAATACAGTCAGTTCATTGTTTTAATACTGCACTGTTCTGCTTCGCAATGTTTTATTTTTGTTCCCTTTGATTTCCATCAATGTCACATCTATTTGTATAGTTTCTTGTTTTGAGAAGGAAAATAACTTGCTTTGAGCAAAAAGGAAATACGCAGGTTTGTTTTTCACATTTAATGACATATTACAACAGGAAATTATGTTGGAATAATCAAAATTGTCAAAAGAAAAAGGCTATCAATTTCATAATACTTTTTGGTCCAGGTTGGTCCTTTCTTTGCCTAGAAAAAGCAAAATGTGCTTTATTATTCGTGGGCTGGCATTAATCTATTACTGTAAATATGGCCCAGAGGTATGTGCCATCAGTGCCTCGATACATTATACTCGATAGTCTTTGCCAGAAATTACGTTTCATTTCAAACTTTCAGTTTATAAAAAAAAAAAAACATTTTAAATCACCTCATATTATATTATGAGACATCTCAGCTGAATATTTGGGACTCCAAGGACACATTTAAGCCTTTCATTCTCATGACTACTTGTGATTTACTACTTAGATGAAGCTCTGACTGTTTGTTAGACTTTTCACATTGTGTTTTTCAATATGGGTAATATCAGACATAAGCCTGAAAAAGTCAAACATTAAAAAAAAAGTGTAAAGTGAAAATGTATAGTTGTACCAGTTATAACGTATGGCATCAGCTGCAGTGGATCTACTTGTTGTCTTTTGACTACGTTTCCCCCAATGACAGCAAGGCCAAAAAGCAGAAGAGAACAGAACAAGGACACGGCACAACTGACTGACTTAGTGGTTGGAAATTATGAGTAATGAGAGAAAAACAAAATGGCTTGGTATCCGGTAAAACTGAAGGTGCATCAAATGTGACTTAAAATGTACTACCGTTACTACTACTACTACTACTTCAAACCTAGTTTTTCCCTCATCCCTGTGATCTTCCACTGTCGAGAGAGATGAGCTGTGCGAGACAGAACCCAAAGACTACACAGTGAGGAGAGCTGCTCAGCACAGCCTAGCAATAAATAAGGTGAACTGAAAAGTGGCTCCTATAGATGCGTAAATTATTGACTACAAAGACAGTTTAGTTGATAAACCAGGTGACATCACGCTGAATCCAGACCTACTCTTACTAACTAGGCTGCTTAATTGATCATGTAGTGATCTTGCCTGCATACATGCTCTTTGATGAATTCAAGCCGGGCCAAAGCAATGATTAGCATAATTTAAACATTTCCTCTACTGGTGTCAGTAATAAGATACCCGAGTTTTGGCACTCATATCAATGAATTTCTTTCATGCATCAACAAAGCAACCGACTGAAACAGAGTCTAGTTCACAAACAATCTGGAGGAGACATCACCACCCAGGAGGCAGCTTTCTGCAGCATCCGCAGTGCTGTGCTGGACAGATCTAAAGCCTGACAACAGCTCACTTTAAGAGCTGAAAGGGGATGGGGAAAAATCGCTTTAATCTTCTTCCACACACACACACACACACACACACACACTGAAATGCTGAAGAACTTCTAATGTTTAATGGAGTATTTTTTATATTGCAGGACTGCTATGTTTACTTAAGTGAAAGATGGAAATTATTTTTAAAACTTCCACTGTTGGAAACAAGAACATTGTGGGATCTATAAAGTTTCTTTATTTTGTTGTTTCTTCCCAGTGATAGGTTTGATCGCATCAGGGATCAATAAATTTCCATCTACAAAGGAGCAACAACTGCGGCTGCAGGAAGCTTTACAATTTATGTAACCTTTATTCAAAGGTAACAAGGTTGCTTCACAAGTTGCTGCACTTTCACTCTCACACAGATATTATCAGAAAACGTTAACACATAGGAAATGAAGGTTGGTTATGCAACAATCCATGTTTAATGTTAGATCATTATTTCAGAGCACAATACACTCGTAAAACACAATGCTGCCAATTTAACTAGAACGTTCAACAGTGTAACATGTATTTTGATTGGTAATCAGAACAGGTTACAAGACTAGCATAGCAGAAACCCACAAGTATGTATAGAGTTCTGTGTACAGCATTAGAGCCTTGTTTGTTTTTCAGCCATTATATGAATAGGGAATTACATTTCAATTAAAATGGTCTTACGAAAACTTTCAAAAGTTAATTGGATTACATATACACTGTGATCTATATGAAACCACCACTGCTGGTTTTAACAAAAGACATCAGAGTCAACCAGAAGCCAGGCTGTAACTTCAGTATTAATGTGCCGACTCTTGACATCATGTTTGTCAATGAGTAAACAAACAGAAACTACAGCTCACTTCACACTGACCTAAGCACAGCCACAGTACGAGTCCTTCACGCAAAAAGGAGAAGCACACGCAGGAGAAGCACACGCACGCACACGCATACACGCACACACACACTTCAGATTCCATTTACTGCTGTGTAGCAGCTGATCAAACAGCACAGTGACATAACGGCTATAGTTGCTGGGTTGATCTGCACGTACACCACCACAGCTATGACTGGAACGTAACACAACCTTTTAAACACACAGTAGTACAAACTGGAATGCCACCTGAGACCTTCAGTTGACCGACACCAGTTGTACCATTTAATCTACACAAGCACAGCCTTATGTCAGGAAGTTTCCAGATCTAAAGAGGGAAATATCAAATGGCACAGCTGGACCTTCAAAGGTTCAGTCATTCAAGTGCGAGTTAAAGTATAAGGATACATTTCAGTATGTAGCAATATTCTGCTTTTTGTATAATCCATTTCACATACAAGACTTGACATCTTTGACTTTGGGAAAACAAAAACATAAGACTTCTCTGACTTCAACACTCTGGGTGTAAAGGTGCTGTGTTTTTAAACCCTATTATAATAATGAACTATTCAATCATCAAAACAACTTGAACAAAAAAAAAAGTTGGTCATCCTTTGCCTCTTCAGGACTTCTGTATGACTCACACCGCTCAACTGTCTCGGCCTATCCAGCGGCTGGTTTTTTTGCATGTTACCCACTTTATGTTGTCTAACAGTAGTGTTACTATGGAGGCATTTGGCAACACTTCACAATCAATAGGTTTTGAATAGCTCCGGTGTTTTGGCAGCGAGTACAACAGATCCCAATCTGAATGTGCAGGAGGGATTTGCTCTCACTGTAAGGTCTAGTGTTTGCTTTTCTGCCAGAGCTAAATCATTTATTTTTATTTTGTTTTCAGTACAGTGCAGCAAAACAAAAGAGTACCTCTGTAAAAACTCAGGACTCAAGTCCAATCCTCAGGTTCTACTTTCTAGTCAGAGTCTGGCTCAAGAATTGGTTGCATTATTTCTGTGTTTCATTTGTTTCATGTAAGCTGTGATAGTATTTCCAGTGGTCTATACAGTGTTCTTTATCAGCTCGCCTGAGATTGATTGCTTCTGTCTTCACCCACATACCTACCCTTAGGACAATTGTGGCATTTTCCTTATTTGAGTAGGAGTTTCCTCACTGAGGAAACGTCACCCTTGTGATATGTACAAGAACCTTTAAGATTTCCAAGTCTTGCGGCCTTCACATGTATATACCTAGAAAGATTTTCTTTCTTTAATTTTATTTATTACTTTCCTATGTACCTTTCTGTATACAGGTTTGTAAAAATCCTTTGTTTTGTACAAACAGTAAACATTTATTTTGTTTTAGTTCAAAGTACTGTGAACAAATTTAGATAATTTGATAAAGATTTATATGTTGGATTGGGACATAGTAAAGCTTTAGCACCAGGGGGGGGGGGGGGGGGGGGGGGGGGGGTACCTTGTAGTATAAGATTTACTTGCAGTAACATGGATGAAAGATACTTTAATATTCAGTTGTTTTACAAAACTTATAAGCAAACTCAACATCTTTGAGCGTTTTGAGCATTCACAAAGATTTCAGGAAGCACCAACATCAAACCAAGTGCTTTAAGTGCCTTCATCTTCCCCCTGATGTTTATCTACATACCTGAGGAGATGCCAGAGTCCATTTGTGGCACAGTGAAGGCAGCACAGACAGAGATTCTCATTATGAAGCGACTTCAGTACATACACTTCCCATCATGACTCATCTTTGAACGAGCACCTCAGCAAGACCTCACAGTACAGTTATACCTTTTAAACCTCGACAGCTCTCTTTAGTTCTATTTTAACAACTTATTTTCTTGACGCAGCTTTTAAGTACCTCTTTGAATTTCTGTAACAGTGTGACATACTGCTAGAAACAGCAGGAGGTCGGCAGCATACACTCTGATGGTCAAAGATCCAGCTGGTTGCTGAACCAACTCAAAATATACATTTTGTAATCTAAAAATACAGAATTATAAATTCAAGTTTTAGGACACGAAAATGCACGTAAAGTCGTCAATTAGGCAGAATGTATATTTAGTTTAAAGCATCTTTTTTCCATGACAGGTGCAAAAAAGAAAGTTTCCACTTTATTTTCACAGTTGTGTTTTTCTTTTCCATCACCTCTGTTAAACCCCATATACATACTGTGTATAATGCATGTCCATAACTGCTGTCCTCCTTTGTCATTGCAGTTTGTATATTTCCTCTCTTTGTCATCATTTTCCCCAGAACTTTTACTACTGCACCCACAATTTACAACCTACCCCTTGTTTTAGCATCATATGTGCTTTCCCCATAGGTCCACTTTCCCTAATGATGTACATATTTGGTCCAGACGAGGACTGTCCAATTCATGTTCGTAGCCGTCCCATTTTACTTCAGTCCTGATATTACTCAGTGCGGATGACTCGGCGCGTATGAGTCATTTTAAGAACAACAACTGTCTCCTCTTATTGCTCCGCTGTACGTGCAATACCTCATATTGATTCTGGACACCAATCTGGATGATAATGGCTGCTGCTGCCATCCTTGGCGGTTGTGTACCACGTGACTCTAGTTTGAAGCATCTTAATGTTTTACACTATATGGCAATTTAATCTATAGCAATTAACCATAGTTTAAAAGATCATATGCTTTCGGATGTAAAATTTGAATATACAGAGTAAGTAGGGGAAAAAAAGTGGGGTAAAAGAGTACAATATAACAGTAAAAGTATAGTAGCATAGAACAGGAATGGGAATCAGTCCACCAAAACTCCCACTTGCACATACACAAAGTACAGCGAAACCGATCAAAATACTAGGAGTAAGCTGTTCGAAGGAATCACCTGCATTCTCCAGGCAAGGCATACATTCTGGCCACCACTCGTAACTATACCATACCACTATACCACTAGCAAGCACCACCTTCTAATTATCAGCCGCCAATACAAAGCAAATCAGCGACACATGGATGGTAGTCTGAATAGATAAATAAACCATGACTCTCACTTTATTGTTTTAGCCTGAACCTTTCACCAAGCACAGAGTCTGCAGTAATTAAGGTTGCTCACACTGTCTGACCTCCTGAGGGGACGTGTGTGTTACATCGCCGGCTTCATATTTTATTGTTGTTGTAATTTATAAATAACAGAAGGAGTAGCTAGTCTGTGCACTGCGGTGTTCTCTCAGGTGGCAGAAACGGCATAAATAATGACCAATCATCGTACAGCATGCAACACATTTACTGAAAACTAGAATGAGGTTAGTTCTGTGGCACATCTATGAAATTTTTAATGTAGCTAAAGCCTGATATATCATATTCCTCTGTACTATACTGCTCCATTATTGTACAAAATTATTAACATGTTAGTGAGCAACACCATTGCACTGGGTGACAATGTTCTTTCATTACCATAATTTGGAAGTATCAAAAAGGTCCCTCGTTCACAGCCAAGTTTTGAACATTTGAGTTTCTTCCCACCGCATGAATGCAGTGACAAAAAAACCAAAACATGATCACTGTGACCTCAAGCAAGTTTCAAGTCTTGAGTGCACTGAAATGAATTACAGTCAATGGCTGCCTGAAAGGTATTAAAGACAATGAAAATATGTCTGTCTTGGGAAACAGCAATGTAAACTTTAATAGTATGAAAGCTGTGACACCAGTATGGTTCTTTATATCTAAGCAATAAAAAATATCTTAGGTGTGAGGTGTGGTAGAGAAGTTTCCATCACAAACTAAGAATAATATCCGACTTGAAGCTTGTGTGAGGTTCATCAGAGAGGAAACATCTACTCACGGCAGATTTCTACGCTCTCGTCTGACCCGTCCTCGCAGTCCGGCTCCCCATCGCAGTGCCACCGCTTCGGGACACACTGGCCGTTACGACATACAAAGTCCACTTCCGCACAAGTCTTTTTAACTGGAATGGAGAAAAGACAGGTAGGTTCATTATACAGAGAACAGCGGAGAGAGGCAGGCTTCATGTCCTTTAATGAAACGTCTCACATTAAAGGATTAGAAAGACAGACAATAAGGAGACACAGACTAAAACCCCACACACTCCATGAATATGAAATACAGTTCACTCAACCTGGGTCACTTTGCAGCTCAGGTGAAAGAGGTCACAAATATACTATTAACTCTTGAGAAGAGCTGCATTTGCATTTAAAATGCAGTCAAAATGATGCTGCAGATTAATTGCTGTATATGTATATGTAAAGGAGAATATAGATAGAAAACATCTAAAAGATAAAGTGAAATCACAGGTGGAAAACTAACCAGGGGTAGGCATTTGTTGGGAATTCATGTTTTTCAAATTATGGATTTGGCAGATGAACACACAATTTAAAAAAAACAAAACACAAGACAGTGACACATATGATAGTGTTTATACTAGAAATAGTAACCTTATCAGTTTATCCCTAGTGGTTCCCAACCCTTTGTGTCTGCTGACCCATGAAGCAGCGTCAGTCTATAGCCTCCTTTCACATGTCTACAACATCTGCCTTAATGATACTGCTGACAGCGTTGCACTTAAATTGTTTAATTTAAAATAAGGTACAGACAGGCAGGAATAACTCCAGATTCTGACTTTTTAAATATTACTAGATTATTTATCAAGAGAAACACCCACCACACACACACTGATGTCTCAGAAAGTAGACAAAGTTACACAGTGGTGAGTTGTATGTGATATAAACCATCTTTGGCTCAGTGTAACACCAGCAGAAATACTTTGTATAATATAATACTGTGTCATGTAGAGAGAAGTTGCAGAGTTTCATGCTGTTTCAATTCTCAGTACCTCAGGGCTCAAGTGTCTCCTTGAGGCTTTTCCTCAGCCTCTCTGACCAGAATACAAATATGAACCCGAGAAACAACCAACTCCAACGTGAGCTAGGCAGCAGGAAATCACAGTGGGACTTATTATCAGCGTTCTTTTATTAATTCAGTTTGAAATTTCATCTTCAACTTGTCTGAGTGCCTCAGTTCTTTCCAGGTTGACAGTCAGAAACAGCTCTGATCTCCCATTGATTGAATAACAATCAGCTGCTGTGACAGGGTACAGTGAAGCATGGTTACAGTTCAGCCCACAGCGTTGGCTGCTGAAGCAAACTTAACATCCTCCCTGTGTACCTGTTGTATATTATCCTAAAATTTATCAAAACATGTCCACAGTAATAATTTATCAGTACAACCAAAATCATGTCATACTAACCCCTCTGCAGCTCAGTTACTCTAAAATAAAATCAATGCGGTTTTCATTTACTAGTTATTTTCAGCTGCCACTATTTTGCCATTTTTCAATACCATTAAATGATACAGTAAATAGAAACAACACTTCCTGCAGATGTTTCACATTAAAAGCCTTCTAGCAGCAGAACATAATCCCTCAGAGCAAGGACTGTTGAAGGATGATCGTGATAACTGCTTTAGAAATACACATTATGCTGAATTTACCATGTGAGCCATTAGCATACAAATAATCTGTTATTACCTTCACTAACTAATATCCTGGAAATCCTGCACATTAATATCTAAAGGGTCTTCTAGTTATCAGGTCTTTTCCCCTCCATAATAACCCTGCAATACAATCATCTGTTTCCTTCTCCCTCCCTTTAATCCCTTCCTCACTTATTTCCTTTCATTTGTTCTTCCCTCCCTCCTAGTCGTACATGACCCAGATAGATGAGGGACAAAAGAAAATGGAGAAAGATCTGAAATGTACTGGACTCACACACCTCTACTGTATCCATATTTAGCTCTGCGCTATCTGCTACCTTCCCATCACCAGGTCATTGTGTCTCAAGAGATGCTGAGGAGGCTCCTGGTGGGGCCAAGCTATTATATGACATCTATCATGTGACATCTGTGTGACTGAAAGTGAGAGAGAACATACAGCATGCCATCTATTCTGTACTCCGAGCACTCGAGAGCCGTACACTGTAGAGCCCCACCGCTATATCAGAGAGCTGATATTAGCTGATCACCATTTCTAAGTTTGCATAGGGGCAGTGAGGCAAACTCGTCCGGCAAAGTTGAACTGGACTCAACATTTTGCGGCGCTGCACTGGCAAATCACACACATGTAAGCGCACATTCCTGGTGGATTACTTTGTAACGTAAACGCTATATTAAACTGTCACAGGGCTGATTTCAGTCTGGACGCAGCTTAATTGTCCAAGTTAAAATCTGATCCGATTTAAAAACAGCTGGCTACTACTGATAACATTAAACAGGATTATTAGGCCTTATAACCTTGAGACAGTAAATGACAATGAAAGCAGATTCAGAGACTCCACGTGTCCCCTTCCTCTCGTTTGTCCTGTTCCTGCACCGGCATTTACTCTCAGCCATCGTATCAGTTTACAAAAACATTTAAACAATCTAATATATTAAAATTGGTATTGGCTTTAAAAATCCAGTATCAGTCAGGCTCTAGTACATGTCTGTAATCATAAAGTATTGTCACCTTGTCTGTAACCTAGTATATGTTTTGAACGTTGTTTATAGTCTTACAGTACTGTATGTGTAATGGAGGTGGTGGCAAGAAATTGTTATTTTGCATTTACCGTTTTAGCTTTTCTTCACTAAACTCCTGTCAGTCACAATAGAAGTGTGTTCCTCAGGGGATTGTGCTTCAACTCTGAACCAGGCTAAGAATAGCAACACTGCACTAAAATGCTTGGAGTGTGACAGTGAAAGGTACGTAGCGGCCCTGTACTCAACACTGTGTCAAGAGAAACATGACTGTTCGAGGCTCCTCGAGTTCATGGCGGGAGAAAAGGAAAGAAAAGGTCAGCGTCGAGGAAGGAGGAAGATGCATGCCATCTTAAAACAATCAAAGCAATGCATCATTAGCTGGGACAAAATGTGTGCCATATAAAAGAGTCATAGTGCTGAAAACATGATAGTTGTCAGCACAATAATACTACCATGGCTGTATGAAGCTATAGTAGCTGGAATACCTGCCCTTAATTCTTTATCAGATATCCTGTGCTTACTCTAACAAGGAATCGTTAAAGTCCATAAGTTACATCAACTGTAATGGGAGACTTGACTTGGGGTGAGCTATTGTTGGCAATGTGTCTCACTGTAGTCACTGTTAAGGCAATCACCATCTTTAAAAATGCGCTTCTTGGATAATGGTCATCCCAGTCACACAGTTAAGACTACTAATCTTGCAAGTCGTTGATTGGGACACAGCTCTGCCACTCTGTGGGCAGAAACACCAGGACACGCTTACATTTTCTTCTTCACTCTTAATAAAAAGTAGCCAACACTGAGACACATCGATCAAGGCTGTTGGAGCTCTGAAGTAGGCGGAGATAATATGGTACAAGAGCTGGATGAGAACTTTGCTCACTGATAGCAAAGTCTGGCAAAGCAGCTGCCGTCAGTCAGTCAGTCATAGAAGGATTATTAATCATTCTTATTTGTATTTTTGTTGCAGCTTCACCTTTTTTTAGAGTTCTGCCAGTAACAACAAAAGCCTGTTCCTTGGAGGAGTGAAGAGTTCATTTCAAACACTGAAAGAACAGTATTACCATTACGTAACGTGACACCAGAGACAATTGCAAAATGTTGAGTCACATTTACTAGTTACTCCTCCTTGTGTACATGCTGATTCTTATATGAGGAAACAAGATTGGTGTTTTAAGGTTATTACAGGTTTCCCCTCTGAGTCCTGGTCCTGATCAGGGAGCAGAATTACACAAGTGAATAAGCGACATATCGCATGACTTCAAAATTGAGAATTATCAGTTCATGGCCACCGGTCATATATAAAACCACAGATGAGACCAACACACCAACATTTCCATCCAATAGAAATAGCCTCAAAACAACACCAGGCTTCTCAGAAACTTGGAGAGTAAAGCAAAAACGTAATGTAATGTTGACGATTTAGATGATATTATGCAATTACAGCAATTTGTTGCATAAGCCAAAGCAAGGCATTTATTAACTCAGTGTGCTTGACATTCAGATGCATGTGCAGGCAGCCACCCAACCAAAAACAAATCATTGTCAACACCTTATTGATTGCTTTTAAACTGTTGATCAGATAACATAAGCAATTTATGCCTATCACAAGTTACAACAGCACAGTGTTGTAACTTGTGATGGGTGTGTGTGATAACCAGCCATTTGTAATAACTGACAATGTGTACACTAAAATCAGGTAAAGGAAATAAAGATTAATCAGAATTCATCTACAGTCCTGCAGACTCAGTATTTATCACCAAGTATCATTTAGCACAACATTGTGAGTAACATTGTGAGTCATATGCATCAATACAGATCACAGTGTTGTGAAGGTGGGATCTGTTAAAGGTAAGGAAAAAGGTACTTACAAAGTTGAATTCCCTATTCTGTGACACCTCTAATGTTTGGCAGCAACCAGGTTTGGTGCCAGAGCCAATAACAGCAAAAAAAGTACTGGCAGTGAAAAGTGAATCGTCCTGTGAGGTGACATTTCACAACACAACTCAAACTCCATTTCCAACTTAATTTACATATTGGCAGAAAACAAACTTAACCAAGACGGATGGTCATCCATTTGCCAATACTCCTTAAAAAGGCCACATTAATGGTGCCACATTAATACAACACATTTCCAGCACAAATACTGCACTGGAAAAGGTAAAACTATATGCATGCAAGTGAATTAATGTGTGAGGAGAAAGACGAAGAAGAGAAACAGCACATTTAAGGTAATAAGAGGTCACCTGGCAGATCACACAGGCAGTGTGTTTTACAGCAGAGTCTCTGTCTAAAGTACAGACAGTAATTACTGTGTTACAGAGAGCTACATTTGGAAACAATCCTCTGATTATTCACTTACTGACAACTTTCCTTAGTGGTCGTCCATGCTGGCACTCTTGCCATAGGCAGTACACGATATACAAAAGTAAGTGTGTGTGTGTTTATTTCCTTACCACAGGAGTTCTCGTCGCTGCCATCTGTGCAGTCCTCGTCTCCGTCGCACTGCCAGACGGACGGGATGCAGCGACCATTTCCACACTGAAACTGGTTGGCCTCACATTCTGTCTTCGTTCCTACAGAGGACAGAGGGGACGATGGAAACTGAAGTGATTTTATTCTCAAATCTAATGATCGTTCATTGTTTGTTTAGATGTAATTAGCTTTTTGCTTTGTCCTAGCTGAGGTCCCTGCAGTGCTGCAAATTTAACACAAATTAACACAACTAGCTGGCACTCGGAGCAGATCTCCGCTACTGTGGAGATGTGCCAGCTCTACATGTTGGACTTCCACACAGTGTTCATTTCTCTTTGCCTCTTCATTTTAAACAACCGTACCTGAAGGGAAACACTGTAGATCAGCGTCAGTTGCTGTTAATATAAACTCTTTATACACCATGACATGTATGTTATGTATACGACAGGTAAACATTTCAACAGCACTAATTTAACAAGTAGCAAAGATTTCTCTTGTTCTTTTTGTTTAGTTGTTTTTAACAGAAATAACATTTGTATTCATGTTTTGTTAAATGCTTGATACTCTGTGGAGGGTATTTTGATTTCCAGTTAAACTCAACCCTTCCTGCACAGTTTCTCAAAAGCTTTACAGGAGCTTTAAGGACATAATTCTTTCCTTTCTTTATAAGCTTTGAAAGTGAAACATTTACAGAATGTGTTGGTTTAAATGGCAGAACCTTAAATAATAAAAAAAAAAGTCAATACAATTTGAATACCAGCTTTTATTTGACATTTAACATTACAGCCAATACAGAATTACTGTAATGGATTAACAAAGACTGACAGAGAGAAACAGTCTAGAAGTCGGTACCAAACCTTAACATTATGATATTGACTAAACGTGTCCGTAGTACAGAGTATTATTCAGTACTGATGTGTCATTTAGCCAGCATGCACATTACCAAGACCAGAAACAGGTTCTTTTAATTGCAATGAGATGGGCACGTTTATCACATGTGCCTTTTACTGCTATGACCTGTCAAAACGTCTTTACTTATTGTTTGAACAGACAGTTTTAGTTTTAATCAGAATTGTATTCTGTATTATTAAGACACGTCTTGTACGCCTGCTTGTCAATGTCTTCAACATTTAACTTTGGGCACCTTGTTCCTGAAATTCAATTATCATATGTCACACTAACGGGTCGTTTTACACAGCGAGGTCAAGTTTAAACAAAATAAAATGATTACTATGTGGACTAACATCACACAAGCATAACTCAGCTTTCCAGTCATACCCAATTTATGCAATTCCACTGGACCCCAGTATGCAGAAATATTCAAACACACCATTTTTAGCTCAGGTGACAATAATAACACACGTATACTGCATTTGGTCATCTAGTTTCATATACCACCAGTATTTTCACTCTAGCTTTAAAACTGAGCCCACTACAGCCTCTGAAAGACAGGAATGTGGGCCAAGGGCACAGCACAGACCCCCCCCCCCGGCAGGTCTCTGATGGTTCATTTAAAATTGATATTGTTTTTGAAAAATCGATACAGTACCACAAAACATAATATCACTATACTCAAGTGTAACCATATTTCTTTACACCCTTAATTATAATTCAACCTTGAGCTCCTCTGCAACAACCAGATCCAGGAAGTGTGGTGGAAGAACTTCAGTCCAGCTACATTTGTCACCATTTGTACCAGCTCTTGATCTAAGACAGTGGCATACAGCTCAGCTCTATAAACAGGAGAAATACCTTCCTCATCCGAACCAATATCGTCTATGAACACACACCTAAACATCTGCGTTTGCATATGCGACTGCAGATGAAAGTACATCAATATTTCAGTAAAATACGAAACCTTGTTGTTTTGTGAAAATACGGGGCAACTGCCAACTGTCGTCTGAAAGACATCTGATGTACAAAAACTTAAAGAGACGGTAAAACAAAAGAAACAGCATTTCATTTCTAAGCAACCAAAACCATGTGGCTTAATTTTACTTTGATGAATTGATCAGGTTGATAGCTTTGTGACTTTGTAGTTAAAGAAAGTTACCACGACAAGGACAAATAAACATACAGTAAATAGTAGATTTATTCAACATTGTAGACCAACCATCATTTTAAAGTTATGTTGAAGAAAAACTGGCCAAAATCTGCTCGATCCACCTCTCAAATGTGAAGAGTTCCTGTTTTAGTTGACTAAAACTGTAAACTGAGTATCAATCATCAACAAGAAATGAATAACACACTGAAACTGCTGAAACAGTAGAAAACAAACATGTTGCAAGAAAAGATTTCCCCTACAAAAAAACAGGATCTTCAGACTATATACTACAATGTAATACTGTGCACTGCTGTGTGCAGTCAGTCTCTGACTCCAGGACTTAAAATAACACCGTCTGACCTTGATGCACACTTCAGTCTGGACTGCGTGTCTGTCCAGGTGGGTAAATGGGGCAAACAGTGGTGATAGGAGCCCGGGAGACGATGCAGTTCCAGCTGAGTCGCTCTGCCACTGACAGCTCAACTATTTTTCAGAATCACTGTTAAAACTTTCAAGAGACAAAGTATTGCCTTACAGTTTTCAAATATACAGTCCCGGTCAAAAGTGTGGCCTATACGAGCCCACTGCCTTCACAGCACAGTGGGGGGGTAAATCTAAAGCCATCGATGCAGCCTGCAGACTTTCATTCAACAAGGACTACACCAGCTGTACTAAGTCAAGCTACAGGATAGGGTGTGTGCTGACCTTTCTTCCACATTACCATTCCAATCACCACAATCAAAGCATAACGGATCACAGCTTACCTACCTGCATCTTAAATCAGGACAAACGGAGCCCAACAACTCACCCAATAAATAACTAGTGACATACAGACAGATGATCCTTCCTGCTCAGTAAGACCGTTGTGATCCAGCATGCTGCTCGTTTGCGTCGACAGCCCGCATCTCTGCAGCCAATGACAGCCAACTACCTTGTGGGCTGCACGAGTCACGAGAATCTGCAAGAATCACAATCTTTTCTGCACAGAACTGAGATTGTCTCATAATCTTATCCCACAATTCATAGGGACAGTTCTTCTTTAATGAAAAAATATTTACTGCAATCTCTATCGTCTTTCATATACTTAACATTTAGTGTAACTGCACGAAATACTAGACTCCCAAAAACTCAATATACCGAATCAAGATAGTGATTGAATTTGATTAGTCATGCAGCCTCGTCAAATCGTGTGGACCATCAGTTTCTCAAGTGTAAGGTGCCATCGTCCATCTCTACTTTCTCCTGAACGAAAGCTAAGAAGCAGTTCAGTGATACTTCTGTGTCAGTGGGCACTGGAGAAAGAGACGTCTGGAAAGACAAATACTGTTACGCCACTCCCTAAAACAATGTGTATAAACACAAAACGCATTCAACGCAAATAGACGGAAAACATTTCACTGGAGGTTTAGAAATCGCCAACAATTAAAACAGAAAACGGATGGAAACCAATGTTCAGCCATGATTGTTTTTGTAATTTACCAAGACAACTATGGAAATGTGGGTCTACTTTCCATACCAATACCAAAATGATAGATCATCATTGTTTTATTATCAAAAGGTGTTTCACAACAAAGTTTTCTCAAAATTAAATCTCAACACAAGGAGTCATACAAGAGCTAAAATTTTGATTTAATTACTTAGTAAGTAAATAAGGTTCCAAATTGTTCTAAACAACTATGAGCTGAAAACATTTTAATGGATAGATTGAATAATAAACACTAAAAGTGACAACATCATATATACTTTTCAATTTTTTCTAAGCCTTTTTTTTAATACATGCTGAAGTTGCCCAAATCAATCAATCCTAGTCCTGGTGAAAAATGCGTGCCAAAGTCAGAGAGCAACACATGAGTTACATTAAATCAGCTGGGCATATCTTCTGCTGCTATGTTAATAAAAGCATCCATCTGACATCGTAATACTTGATATCGAAGAGGACACGGCTCACGATAGAAGTTGTATAATCCATCACGGTCACCCTCAGTTCTGCATTCATTCTTTCAGAGTTACATTATCGTTGAGTGGTACAGACTAAGTGGAGAATTCAAAAGTCTGTTCTGCATTACCTAATGACAATAATGTAACTTTGCCTCTTTGAGAGACATTTCCAATTGTGCTAACCAATTTCCTTGGGGAATCCCTGTTCTTAATGCAATAGAAACTGATGAAACAGAAACAGATGCCTGCAGTAGGTGACATGTAGGGAAATGGTTGCAACATACAAAAGCACCTGCACGGTCCTATTACTGTGAACCCGAGTTGCAGGGCATGACACCACAGTGTTTGACTTCTTTACTACTCCAGCGTCTCTAGGAAGGTGAACTGACATGTCTGGAAAACTGCACACCCTGCGCTTTGATCCAATCGGCACAGTAACAGGCTTCAATTGTAACCTGAAGAATACAACCCTGTAAGAGTTCCTTTTTTCTCTGCAGTGTCAGACTCAATTTTTAGCTGACGTTTAAAGGCTGTAATGTGAACTGCTGCCACAGAACAAGGTAAAGCTGAAGAAGCTTTTACTACTTTGTAGTGTTAAGGTTGAGAAATGTCACTACCTCTTTATGTTTCACCAGATTAGTTTATGATGACTAAATACAAACGTGTAACTACAGGTTTTGGAGAGCTAAAAGCAGCAATATTTCTCTTGTGTTTGCTCCATTGCACCATCTGAAAACTTCAAAAATATTAACTAAAAATAATTTAGTGAAAATGAAAATATCTACCCTTGTTCAGTTGTGTATACTTTAGGGGAGGATGCTTGGGTCTGCTTTGGCTCCAATTAATTTATTGCCCATGGTATGCAGTTTGCCAAACAAACTAATGAATTCAAGTGATGTCTACTTTATTCTATGGATACCAATATCTGTCCCATACTGACTCAAATAGTTGGATTGGGTATTGGTGACAATGGGACCAATCTGTTCGGTTCAATTCTATGTTTAACTTTATTATTTTAAATTAAATTTATATGTGTATTTATTTGTTACATTTTGTACTTTATTCCAAAACAGTGGCCTTAATACTCAGTCACACATTTTTACACCGTTATGCACGCAAATGTGTTTATCAAAAACATATACAATAACTAAAAACAAGTATCTTGATATAGGTATTAATTGAAGGCATGATTATTTTCACATTATAATCATTCACCTGCTAGCACTCCATGTGGGTTTCAAAGATTCAACAGGCGCTGACTGCACTGAAACATCTCCCTCCAAGAACAGGAGATCATTGTGCTTTATACAAATGCTGTCACACTGCAGGTCATGGTAATGCAATTTTCCCCAGTAACAGAAATGGCTGCAGTGTAATCCTGCTGCTCCTCCTCCTCCTGTCCACCACCCCACCCACTTCAAGAACCAGCGCACCCCCACAAAACCCTCCCCACCCCCATATTGCTGAGGATCTGGGTCTAGCATGGTATCACAGTAACCATAGAGGGAAAATACATCCATTTTAATCAGGCCAGCATTGCTGCTGCTGTTTTTATCTAATTTGCGTGACGTCTTGTTTAAATAGGCTCATACAATCTCCATCTATGTCCGCGTATATGTGTATGGGTTTGGTTTGGAGCTGAGAATGAGGTGGGGGTAAAGGAGATGGTGGGTGTATGCGATGGGGAGTGTGTATGCGATGGGGAGTGTGTGCACATCACTAGCACTAGTTTTGATTCACTGTTTCCCCCAAAGGCCATTTTCCACGGTAGGTTGGAATTCAAGAGACTTAAATTTGTGTAAGACAGAAGCAGCCAAACACAGCTCGCTCTGCTGCTCTGAGCCCTTTTATAATTTAGCCTGTGTGCAAACTAGTGCTGAAGTGTTAAATAACTGCATTAATAAAATAGTGCCAAAAGTAATGTATATGTATTCATGCACCTGTGGCTAAAACGAGCCTCAAATAGGACCATCAGTCCTGCATTTCCATCTAACTCAACAATATTTCAGTTACTGAACAGCCCTCAAAACATCCTGAAAACACAAATCCAAAATATATATTAAATTGACAATATATTAAATTAACAATGATACAGAACAGAAAAAAAGCAGCACATTTTCACATGTGAAAAGCTTTTTTTTTTTAAAAAGTCATCAATTCGTTATCAAAGTAGTTCATTTCAGCACAAATGTTTCCTCTCTCTTTTTATATTATTTAAATTAAGTAGTTATTAGTTACAACTTTTCATTTAGTATAGTTATTAGACAAACTGTTGGTTGGACAAAATTAGCAATGTGAAGAATTTGTGAAGGACATTTGTAACCAGTTTCTGGAAATTTATAGACTGAACTAGTGATGATTAACCAAAAAAATAAAAAAAAGGAGAGAGATGAATGATAACTGTTAAATACAGCCTTAGTGCAAATTGCTCCACAAGTAGCTACACTTAGCATTAATAGCTTAACCTTGGCTACTCTGCTGATAATTAGACCTACATTGGGATCACCTGTGGTCAGTAATTGGCCGCGGTCACTCCCCTCCCTCCAAGCCCTTGCTGCTGCCATCCTACCGTTGTCAATCTTATCGCTCCATACCAATCCACTGAAACCCCCCCTTTCCCCCCCCCCCCTCTACTTCTCTCTCTGTCGGCTTCCACTTCAAGATTAAATAAATAAATAAATTATCACCTCGCTGGGGGTGGTGATGGCAGAGGAGAATCCCACAGTGACAGTGAATGAGAAATCAGGACACGCAAAGACACCAACACAGTACAAGAATCGGAGGGTTTAATCGTAAAGGCTGCGGGTTTTCAGGGTGATATTAATGGACCGCAGGGCTAATTGGCCATGAATGAGCAGCTCCACGAACCAAACGGGCCTCTACACACCCCCTTTATACGTTTAATTTCATTCCCAGAAGGAGAAATGCTGAGCCAAAAACATATAAGCTAAACCAATGACTAATTTACGAGAGGCATACTGCTTAAACATACATTTAAAAAGCACACACAAAGCAGAAAAGCTCAAGGTGGAGTAGCTCAAGGTGTAGCCGCGCTCGGTCATTCTTTCAAGGAGCAGCCAAGACAGGTGTACAGCTCGGTAATGTTAGCTAACCTCACCGTGGTTCCTGTGGGTTACCTGCGACTCACAACACACACACACACACACACACACACACACACACACACACACAGAGAGAGAGAAAGAGAGACAAACAAAGACACACACACAAGGCGCTCGAGACTTACCGAGGACGTTAGTGCAGTGCTGGAGACATATTAGTATCGGCAGCAGCAGGATCCCCGGTGCGGACGTGACCATTTCTCGCACTGTACGGTTGCTAGCTGAGCACTCGCGAGCTGGCTGCCTGCCTTTCTAGCTGGCTCGTGCTGGCCTGCTTGGTCTTTAATTCCACCGGTTCACGCGCCACAAATAAAAACCACACTCAGTCTCTCCTCTCACTCACACACTCACACATACACACACACACAGCAGCAGTAAATTAACCGGAGGAGGCAGCCGGGCGAGACCACGCGCCTTTTGATCTCGTTCTATAACCACGCGCCGTGGTGGCCGTTCTCTCCTCGCGAGCTGAAATCCATTTCCTTTAAAACTGACGGTAAAGAGCGGCCCCGGTGCCCGGTTAGTTAGTGGCGCTACACTGAGCCCGTCACAGCTGAGGAGGATTTTCCCCTCTCATTCAGTGCGTCTTGTTAACCCTTCACTATCCACATGAAATAATACACTAGATTTTATTTACATAGCCTACAGACAAGGGGAAATAAACAATTATTCCCATAACAGTAGCCTAGCAACAGTGTATGGTGATATAGTTGAGGCCCTTCAGACATGTTTTAAGAAACAGATAAACATACTTCTGTGAATAATTAACTTACTCAAGAACAGTTTAAATGTCCACTGCCAACACAGACTCAAATAACCTGCGTTAAACCAGGGAGACTTAAAAAAAAAAAAATTACATTATAATTAAATTAAATCCTCCTCCACCCTCAGCCATGCAGGGTCAGTGCAATCACCTAGTGTGTGGTGATTTGTTTATTTATTTATTTCAAATGACAACCTGTAAACTTTCACCAGCAGTAATATACTGTATTGATCAGGAGACTTCGATCCTATCAATTACACTCTAAAGTAAGCCCGTGTACCTTTTGCTGAACAGCGACCACTGTGGTCACTTGTGGTAATTACAGGATCATGGCATATAAAATATTAAATCTCCATACAGCTATATATTTTCTTACTGAACTGACTTGTTCTTTGTTTTTGTTATTATTTTGCTGATTTGGTATCTTGATATCTGGAGGAGAATATTTTAAAGGAGAAATATTTATTGACAAATCAAAATTACCTGTGTATCACCATCATATTTAAAAAAAAACAAAAAAAAACAAAACATAAATCAAATGTTTTATTTACATACCACTTCAAAAGCAACATATGTTTGATTTTGGTTTTATTCCCAATCATTTTGTCAGAGCAGATGTCTCATTTTACAAAGAGTCAAAATCAAACCTTGGAACCAAATTCAGCTCTTACGTTTTCTTCTTCCTGCCTGTCTGCTGTTATTTTTCATCATGCTGATCACCAGGCCTTTGGATTTTCCAGAGGGGGCGTGTGTGTGCTGCCAGGTTTCATAGGCTCTCCCTGTTCTTATCAGAGGATTGAACCTCATCTTCAGTGATGGCTGATGGCAGCCGATACCCCCCAAGGCGCGTTCTGCCCCAGATTTTTACATTCCCATCAAAAAAAAAAAAAAAAAAGGGACAACAAACCACTGTACAATTCTGTATATGAAAGTCGCTCTGTTTCTCTCTCATTTTTGCAGTCACCTTAAAACACACACACACACATACACACACACTAGGGAGTTTTTATTTCACAAAGAAAATAATCAGAATATATTCACAGGGGTCGATGTGGTTACTGATCAGTACCAAAAGGTAAAACATTATACTGGAATTTAGTGAAATTTAATAATCTTTTATCATTGATCAGGTGTGTAGAGTGAAAGCAGAACTACGCTGGTGTTGACATGTTGCTTCAGGTAACTGTGAGACAAGGAAACTAACCAAGGAAGTCCAGTTTGAGTAATAGATCCATTTACTTGAAAGGTTTATCGAACACCGCTCAGCAGATTATTTCAGAATCTATAAACACTCAAGTCACAAGACCCGAAGTGAACGTGCACGTAGCGCTGCGCGTTCACTAAACTCATCAAATTTTGAACAAAACATGGTGCGCATGCTTCTAAGAAGAAGTTAATGGATTCATGTGCTGCCAAACGTCCCTAATCGAACATGGCAGCTAGATGTCACTGTATTGTGTCAGCCTTCACAAAAAGGCACGATGAGCATTTTGTGGACCAGACGGCTCCATTTAAACCTCTTTCCCTACAGACATGTTAACCTGTAAACGTTCTGGCAGCTTCCCAATGTCAGCATTATGTAGAAACAGACAAGGTGATTTTTTTCATTTTCATTTTTTATTCAGCATGTGCTATCAATTTACTGCTTTAGATTTCCAGAAATATATCCCGTCAAGTACAACCTTATCAGCAATACAAATGACTAAGACGTTCTTACATACCGTATTACTGTCTGTCTAGTTATGACTTGACAATCTTCACTTTTAATGAACAAGTAACTATTTTATTTGGATTTGATGCACATTAAGTAGAGCAAGTCTTTCAGCAATTCTAAACTGAAAACGCCGCATGAGGACATAGGTGACACAATATATATTATTTCATGCTACTCTTCTGAGTTGGCTGTAAAAACACACCGAGAATTACAGAAATGTGCCTGGAGAAAGAAGACTACAAACAATGCATGTTGTAAAGCATTTACATAATCGGCTTTGCAAATGTCGTGTGAAGAAGGAAACGCATTTGATATGTTTAGGGAAACGTCCTGTCATGTTTCTAAAGCAGACGTTACAAACCCTTAAGCTTCCTTTAACCCCCGAGGAACGACACATCAGTAAGATTTCCAAACGTCTCACTCACCAGGCCATCTACGCAACATCCTGCAAGCATCAAGGATCGAGATGACAAATAACCACCACCGATTCAAGATCCCTCAAGATCCAGCAACATGGAAAGACCAATCAACAGCCCAGTGTGAGCTGATAACTAACATCACGTTTAGTAGCATTCTGCTTATTTCACTTTCAATATTTGAAAGCTGCTGTGACAAAATTCTAAAAAAAAAAAATGCACTTGTTATAAGACAAACAGTTTTGCATGAAGAATAATAATCAGTAAACTTTATAATAGAAACAATGCTAGTAAAAGATGCTAGTCAGGAATTGTTAGTTGGACAAATGGGAGTTCAGAAAATGTTGATGAGAGTTGGTTAAAAGACCTATACCCTCGCAGAATCATAATTAAGATTAATAACAATCATAATTCCAACTGACCTCTCCTCCATCTCTTCTTCCAACAATGACTTTTCCCCTATACATACTCCCATATAAGGTATGTCTTGAATGAAGGATTTCATATCTAAGTTATGCACAATAATAATTCATATCTCCCCCTTTACAATCGTAATACCAATTCACAAATTCCTACACATGTTTATGATACATATGGGTGTCCCCATACTTTTAGCAGCTTACAGTGGCTTTACAGTTGGTTACATAGAAGCAACAAATAAACTAGGATACTGTAACAGGTTCATCTAGTATAAAAGGAAGGAACTCAGCTGCACTTTATAAAACCATTTTCATCTCATAATGTAAAAATATGACTCTGTATGTTAGAATCCAACATAGAAGCAACACTTGTAAGGCAGACAGGACTCTTCCCCAGAACAAACAGCTTTATCCTCATCTCACCAGGACTCTCACCACTGGCTGCAAGCATATATTTAATCATGTCACGATCTGGGACAGGTTCATAAAGATGTTTTTAGCCAAAGGGGTAGCTTCTTTATCTTGGTAGCCCTCTCTCCCTTTACGATTTCCATTTTCACAACTGAGCCATCAGAGGAAGCAGTAGAGAAGGTCTCTGCTGTGATTTATCTAGTCTAAAATGAGCTATAACTTTGTGAGAGATGATTACAATGATATTTCACTTACATAAACTGAGCTATACTGGGAGTCTTTTACTGCAGTAACAGGAGTCTTTGTTTTCCTATTATACATTTTAAGATTTCCCATTTGAAATGACATCTGTCGGTAAAGAAAAAGAAAAGCATGATGACTGCATTTATTTCATTACATGATTTAATGATCAGTTTGGAAACATGCTGTGATCTGTGTGTGCTCTCATTGGACCTGAAGTGCTGTTCAGTACCACAGACAGCGACACTCAAAGCCGGTTCTACTCATGTGGAAATATGAATATTTCTACTGGGACACCCCACTTCTCAAAGAAGCAGCTTTTAAGGAACTGATGATGTTGAGAGCACTTAGTGTTGAAATTCAATCTTATAAACTGTTTAATCCTGTGATATCATCGGCCTAATTGATGATACTGAGCAATCAGCTGGCACAACTGGTATGTACTAGGTGTCTAATCAATTAATCAATTAGCTGAAAAACACAAATTGACAGCAATTTGACAAACAAAATAAACATTCTGTGGTTCCAACTTTTCACTTGAGGATACTAAATTTGTAGATCGAATACCTTACCTTTCTATTTACACTGTGTGAATTACTATTGATGTTTTACTCAAGATCAAACAAGCAACAATGTCATTTGAGTCCTCCTGTCCGGGGCGGGCTCAAATGCAGACTCGGCAGACAGGTTCATGGAAGGGGCTTCAATGATCAGTCAGTGGGGGATCAGTCAAGCAAACTCAAAGTGGAAAATACAAGCAGGCAAGTCAAAATCAATCCAAAAGTCAAAATCACAGGAACAGGTAACAAAAGGAACAGTTAACAAAAGGAACAGGGACAGATGTGAACAGGAACAGGTAACAAAAGGAACAGGAACAGATGGGGACAGGAACAGGTAACAAAAGGAACAGGAACAGATGGGGACAGGAGCAGGTAACAACAGGAACAGGTAACAAAAGGAACAGGAACAGATGGGGACAGGAACAGGTAACAAAAGGAACAGGAACAGATGGGGACAGGAGCAGGTAACAACAGGAACAGGTAACAAAAGGAACAGGAACAGATGGGGACAGGAACAGGTAACAAAAGGAACAGGAACAGATGGGGACAGGAGCAGGTAACAACAGGAACAGGTAACAAAAGGAACAGGAACAGGTAACAACAGGAACAGGAACAGGTAACAACAGGAACAGGAACAGATGGGAATGGTAACAGGTAACAAAAGGAACAGGAACAGATGGGAACAGGAACAGGTAACAACAGGAACAGGAACAGATGGGAATAGGAACAGGTAACAAAAGGAACAGGAACAGATGGGAATGGGAACGGGTAACAAAAGGAACAGGAACAGGAGTGATCAAGTTGGCAAGAACCAAAAGGTTCATGAAAGAAACTATGACAAACTAGCAGGGAATGGATGACTTAGGCTGGTACATGTACTGAGCAGCTGATGAGAGAATGGGAACAGGTGAGTCTGGAGACATCTGTTGGACAGGTGGACAAATTGCAAAGTAAGCATGAATTATGAGTATTGATTTGTGTCATGATGCTCAAACCTGTGACTTTTTCTTTACAGGACACTCTAACTACTATGAAAGGTGAAACCACAAAATTATTAAAAAAAAGAATAAAAAACAACAGCATGCTTGCAATAATCTTTTATATATTCTCAACATATATTTCTGTAGAAAACAATATATTCACATTTGTACATTGTATTTATGGTACATACAGCATTTACATATAAATATAGAGCCATGTACAGCATCAAAGTCAGTGCTGTAAAAATTGTATATGCAGAAAGTTTACATTTTTTGCAGGTGAGAACTAACAACTAACAAAAAAAAAACAGTCTAGTCTATTTTATTGTAGCCCAAATTGGCTCTTCATTAGTTTTTCAGACTCGACTCGAAAATGTGTTAAGTTTAAGAAAAATGTGCACATGTTCTGCACATTGCATAAGTGAGATGTTAAATACACAGATATAGCGGTACAAAGTTTGGACAGGAGGCTGAAGGTTTATTAAACATACAAAGACATTGCTGCCCTTTGATTCATGATTTTGACACGTCTTTGTGTCATTTGGTCCTGAAACGGCTCAGACGTGAGGCCTTGTCGGGGGACGTGATGAGCAAGCATCATAAGAGACAACATGTCTGTCCACTAACCTGCATCTGGCATCTTGAACACTTTAATCCTTGGTACGTTTTACCAGGTAAAAGTAAAAATGTCTCCTACAATTCACAAGCAAATAGCAAATATTTGCACATGAACCTCTTTTGACGGTAAAGCTGGATGCATTTTATCATTTGGTGTTATAGTGCCCCTCTGTGGACAAAATAAAATCACATCCATCAGAATAGCCAGACTGGCTCTTGGATTCATCCCTTCATCATTTCAAACTTTCCCGTTCACACTCATGATTCACAGTGTGTATGAGGCAGCAGGAATGTTACAAGAAAACAGCTCAGATGTCAGATTATTTTTGGTCTATTGGGGTTAGAGGATTGCTATTTTTAGAACATGTTTATAACTAACATCAGTAATAATTGATTTGATGTTTTCACAGTAACCAGTATTTTCTAGTTTGTCTTAAAGTAGGTTAATTAATAAACCGTCAATATTGACGCACTGTAAATTGCACACACGATACCTGGTGTTCTAGCAGTCAAAATCTTAGAAACGTTACTGTCCTTGCTGGTTAATATGAAGCTTTACGGTGCGTTCTGGTGTTATTAATCTGAGTGAGTGAGTTCACGGGTCGTCGACTCTCTGTTCTTCTGCTTTGCCATCTGTTGCTTTCAGTTTATGGGTTTTTGTAAGTCGACTGCGTTGATGAGGTGTTCAGATCTTTGTGTAGGGGACCTGCAGGCAAAGTGAGCCGTGGTGAGGAAGGGGATGGTTGTAGTAGTGTTCGACCAGGGCTGACAGAGTGGGGAAGGTCAAGTCACTCTCCAGAAACATGCAGTCGTCCTGTCGAGAAACACCCATGAACGTGTTGTAAATGTTACATTGTCTTTATTTCTACTTTCTACACATACATTTATACTCATTTATACTTTATATATAGTCAAAAATATAATATAGAGCTACAGGGTTTTTTTTTTTACCTCTTGAAACAGGCGGTAGTTTCTGGCTTTGCCTATACTGATGTCCCACACCACCAGCACCTGCACAACACACTCAGATGATTACATTTGTATCAGCCATTGGCAGAGGAGTGACACAACAAAGATTAAAACATCTAACGTTATCTTTTCACAAGGCTGTGATGTTGTTATAGGTGAGTGATTTGCATTGTTGTTTTTATTTTTAAATATATATATAATTTTTTTTACCCTGGAAGTTTTGGTTCCTGAGTTTCTGATGCCGTAAAGTCCATCCACTGGAGGGACGGAGTTCTCTCTGAATAACCTGCAGGTGTAAACATCAACACAATTTATAAATAAATAAATAAACAAATGTCAATACAATAACCGGATAAAATAAAGCAGAATGAGAGATGCAGTTGAGATTTTTTCCACTAGAAGGCAGAAACACTCCACGTAATATTTCAGCTCTGCCTTAAACAAAAAGCGCATGCGTCATACCTTTCCACGAAGCTGGTTTCAGTCGTGTCAATGAACACAGAATTTGGAAGCTGAACCTACAAACAGAAACACCCGGTTATACACAATGTAAACAATGTGATTATTGGATCACTGTTACTGGCTTAACTAAGGGTCATTAAGACTTTTAGATTGAGAAAAAACAAAAACAAAACATCAAACACAAATCTGTAGGACAAATTCACTTTTGTTAATATTTTATGAGAGAGTGAAGAAAAAAAATCATATCAATATCATCATATCAATGGCGATGGGACACAAGGACACTGAGAAAAAAGAAAAGCTGAGACAGATTCAAAGCAAAATATTGAAAGTGAGCAATCAAATGTTTTTACGTGTGTGTGAAACTGAAATGACACAGGCATTCACGGGTCTACATTTTACAGGTATATTCAACTGCACAAGCAGGGCCGCAGTTTGTGGCTTTAAGTGTGTGTGACGAAAATACAGTAGCACTAGTTATGTGTTATGACACGTTATCGAAAGCAACATTCATACACAGAAGGTCTGACAGATCTTCGGCCTCTTACGTTCTCATAATCATCATCAGAGTCTTCTTCTCCGCTGCGTTTGGCCAACTCTCGTTTCCTCCTGAACTCTGCAGGCGTCTCGTCATTCAGCGAACGGAAGCTCTGACCATCCGGAGATGCTCTTCTGGCAAGAAAACACGTCTTAATAAGATAACTTTCAACCACTCCAACTACACTTTTTCTGTTCCTTGATTTTATTTCTGGGGACATTGTATGGAACTATGAAATAAGCTGTGGTTTGTATCGGTCAACAGTTTTCACAACTGTTGCGTTTCTGCAGTTGTTCAAGTACATTGTGCACCTGTCACCTTTGATGGAGTTAGGGCTAGGGTTTCTCCCCTGCTTCCAGTCTTTGTGCTAAGCTAAGCTAAAGACCCATCTCTGGGTCTACTACAGTAGATACACAAATGTGAATGTGACATCCATCCTCTCATTTGACTCTCAGTAAAACAGCAAACAAGAGGCTGTGAAGAGAACTCTATGTTGAGTTTGATGAGTGTTTAAATCTAACTTACTGAATTGGGATTGCTGGCTGCTTGGGCTTGGCTGCAGGCAGCTGAGGTTTGTATGCTGGTGGAGGAGGTTTGGGTATGGCTGGCTTATTATGTAGTCCAGGTTTAAGTAGAGGAGAGAGTGAAGCGTGGCTAGGCATTGGTGGGTGGCAGGGGGGTGTCTGGGTGATTGACAGGGAGTCTGACATCATAGGTTTGTGGATGGGCCCTCCAATACTCATGAGAGGGGGAATCGGTAGACTTGGCTTGCTCCGGTTGTTGCTCATCACACTGTGGTGGTTGTTGCCCAGCGACTGTCTGCCTCCAACATTAAGGGAGCTGTGAGCGGGACCATTCAGGATCAACCTGGTCTCCAATTGGTCGCAGACAGGCAGAGTGGCGGGGGATAGGACCTGCAATGCCTGCGGAGGCCTGTCTTTTTTGTCATGGCCGAGCGCCGCCGCAGACATTGCCCTGTTTTGAAGAGTTCTCTTTGCGTTGGGTGGAGGAGGAGGTGGGGGGGTCAAAGACGTGGGATTCTGCAGGTGGGGGGCGAAAGGGAGAGGAGGAGGCGGTCCTTTGTTGAGGTCCTTTAATATGGATGGAGGGGGGATAGAGGGTGGGGGTTTCTTGGGGAGCGGGCTGGATGGGATTCTGCTGTGCAACGGGATGGGAGGAGGCAGGACTTTGTGGAAACCTGGAGTGGGGTCTTGACGGAGCGGGAGGGCAGCTGGCACTGGGGGTGGAGGATAGGAGGGTGGTGGTCCCGTGGGTCGGCCTGGAGAGGAAAAAGATAAAGGGAAATTAGACTGATTTTCCTTGTGTGAAATTTGGTTTCCTTAATATAAACTAATGTGAAAAATAAACAATACCTGTAGATGTCGATGAACAGTCACTGCAGTCACTGTCTGGCTTCAGGTAGTCTTCCTCGTCGTCATCATCGTCCTCCTCAACATAATCTACTCACAGAAAGAAGCGACGGGACAGTTTAATAACACACAAGTACGATGTATGTGTATCATATGTGTGTCTCATATGTGTGTTCATGATGCAGTCTCACCATCTTCTGCGTTATCGACGGGGTGTTTAATATCCATGGGCTTCTCAATTGTGCCATAGAAACTGTCGGTATCTGAATCTGAGTCACTAACGACCACATAGAAAATATTATCATTACACATTAATATTATCAAGAATATGCAGAAACATATTCATCCATAAAGTTTTTGCAATAATAGTTGAAGTTAAAAATATAGTTAAAATGTAGCTAATCTGAAACCATTAGGCTAACTGTTCTCCAAACTAGCCATTTTAGCTATAAAATAATCCTCAAGACATCTACAACAATATAAATGCTACCAAAATGAATCAATTTAAAAATGATTCACTGTAATTATGTCTTTATTTATTTACTACCTCGGTTTGCCTAGCTAATGCCCAAAACAAAACTAATGTTTTATTATATTTCAAGTTTTAATCTCAAAATAATGATGTACATGATGTGATTTCAGGGTTACCTTGGAAGGTGCGACTCTTTTCTGTCATTATAGTGATCTATCTCCCTCCGCAGGTATCGCATCCATTTCTGTAATACAGCAAAAACAACCTTTATGTCAGCTGAAATGAAATATGTGCAATATACGTGTTGTCATTATTCACTGGAGCTTTTATACTTTTTATATAGTTCCCTGAGGTGTTTAGCCTAGCTTAGCACAAACACTGGGAGCAGAGGGAAACTGCTAGCCTAGATCCATAAAGTGCCTTCAAACACTTTTATTTATTGTATTGACCATTCATACACATAATTATTCACAAATATTGATTCTGGTTAAAGAAACATTATTATATGTATATATATATATATATATATATGTGTGAACAGTATGCGCGTGGTTGACCTCACCCTCCGCTCGTCCTCGCTGGCTGCAGAGAAAAACCACGTCCTGTGTTTTTTACTGAAGTGGACGATCTTAAAAGGAAAAACATTGTTGGACGTTGTCTCCTCTGCTGCTCTCATCACTCTGTGGAAGAAGATGTATGAGAGGAGGAACGTATTAAACAGTAGAACTAGTACCCACAGCAGTAAGTTAAGTGTCTCTGCACACCTTCTATTATAAAACTGTTTCAAGATAGAGAGAAAGTGGACAGTTAAAGAAAAACATTAGTGAGGACTTAGCAGCTGCAGGGTTTTACTGACCTGTTGTAGCCGTTAAGAGAGAACGCCCCCTGTGGTGTAGGAGAGGTACTGCTTTTAAAGTAGTACACACAACCCTTATGGAGGATAGTGTACCTCAGTGGCCCTGTAAGACAGACAGTAGATGTCCATCCATTCATTATTTGTAAAGAAAAAAATAAATAAATAAAGAAGAAGAAGAAAAGATGGGCATAAGTACAACTAAGTGACTGGACACTGAAATGTGTTTTACTATGATGGTAAAGTTGCTGGACATTATTTTGTCCACCGACCCTTAAATTTATCCATCACAAACTCACATTTCATGAGGCTAAACTGGCTGCCTCCTTTCTTGTGGAGGTAACCCGCTGTGGAAACTCCTCCTGGCATGGTGAGGAGGTTCTGAGCCCCGATGGCTCGCATCGGCACCGGCCAGCACACCTCTGGAGACGACATGGTTCTACAGGACAGGAGAGGAGTAGGAGTAGGAGTAGGAGTAGGAGTAGGAGAGGAGAGGAGAGGAGAGGAGAGGAGTAGGAGTAGGAGTAGGAGTAGGAGAGGAGAGGAGAGGAGAGGAGAGGAGAGGAGAGGAGAGGAGAGGAGTAGGAGTAGGAGTAGGAGTAGGAGTAGGAGAGGAGAGGAGAGGAGAGGAGAGGAGAGGAGAGGAGAGGAGAGGAGAGGAGTAGAGAGGAGTAGGAGTAGGAGTAGAGAGGAGAGGAGAGGAGAGGAGAGGAGAGGAGAGGAGAGGAGTAGGAGTAGGAGTAGGAGTAGGAGTAGGAGAGGAGAGGAGAGGAGAGGAGAGGAGAGGAGAGGAGAGGAGAGGAGAGGAGAGGAGAGGGTGGTGTTATCATTGTGTGCAACATAGTTCTACAGTGAGTTATACCACAGGAGTTGTACAATATCATGGAAATGTAGGATTGAATCCCAGCAGAAACAAACAAAAAAAACACAATGTCATTTAGAGTGGGGAAAAAAAGATGTCGTACATCAAGGAAAACAGATGACCAATAGATCCAGATAGGATTCAACTACTTCCTGACCAGCTAAGCTTTCAGGATTTTTTGAGCATATTGAGAACTCGCAAGCACTCGGAGAACTTGTTACCTTCATAAAAGCTTTTAAACTAAACATATGTTCAATATTCATATATTCAAGTAAGTGCAGCAGTTCATGACAACCAACTAAAAACCTTTTGCAAAAAGCCTGATCTAATAAAAAAAGTCAACCGGATCTGAGGCAGCAGTAAAAACAAACAAACAAACAAAACCATAACCATTAAATATAAATAATAACAGATTTTCAACCAAAGCAGGGTTAGCGAAGAGGTCATGTATGACCATGAAGATTAAAGGCACTTTGATTTGAGAGCCAGAAATCTAACCATATGTAGTTATTGTTAAGACACGGGTACATTGGTTTCAATACATCTGCTGAACGGCCTCGATCAAAGACAACCTGCGTCAAAACTCCTGACAGTGACAGAAGTTTCCAAACCAAGCACAGTCCCTTTTTTTACTCAGCGCTGATGTCTAGTAGCTGCTTAGTTCATATACATGTGAGGAAAAAAGAAAGCATTACCCTTAAAGTGAAATAAATAAACGTTTCTCCCAATCACAAAACTACTATTTATCTTCTCTCAGTCATCTGATAAAACAGCGTCTGTATGTATCCGTCAGGTGCTGCCTACCTCCTGTTGAGCCTCCTGCTGATGCTCTCCCTCAGCAGGCTGACTGAGGAGGCCATCACTGTGGAAGCAAACGCCGGCAGGAGGTCCATGACAGAGACACCAAACGGACTCCAAGCTCACTGAGCACTGCTCATGTAGGTCTCTCTGACCCTCTGGCTGCCTTTGTTGATTTCCATCTCTCTTGCTCTCCCTCACACATAAACACACTCAAGCTGATAGTGGACAGGAAACTCATAAGGTTGCCAGGTTCAAGCTTTCATGTAATGGGTGTGTGTGTGCTGTGTGTGTGTGTGTGTGTGTGCTGTGTGTTTGTGAGTGAGAGACAGAAAAGTAGTCAAAATAAACATCCCAAGTGGAGTTCTTCATCCTCTAATGTACGCAACTTCCAGTCTATCAGCAGCATCTACTGACCTCAGAGAAAGAGACAGAGAGAGAGAGAGAGAGAGAGAGAGAGAGAGAAAGAGACAGAGAGATAGAGAGAGAGAGAGAGAGAGAGAGAGAGAGTATACTGCCTTCTCCACACTAGTTATATGATTACATTAAAGGACACTTGCACTGTTTTTTTTAATGCCAAAGTCAATTTAGTCTGTATGTGTCAAACAAACGGGGCTGTCTAAAGGTGTGTGTGTATATATATATATAGATACAATACATAATATTGTATGTACAATACATACATATATATATACAAGCTTGCCGTCATAGAGAAAAGTGTCAATGCCCTTCATGGTGTTGCACTTGGTAGTAAACACACAAATGATAGAAGTAGTTGTGTAAATAATAATAATAATAACAATAATAATAATAATAATAATAATAAAACAAGAGCTTGAAAGTAAAGTTTCCAAAAGTGGGCATCAATCTGAGATAACCCGTGTGAAACTATATGAGTAAGTGTTTGGGTGAGCTGAGTGTGGGTTTAGTCCTGCAGCGATGCGACAAAAATTAGAATACAAATTTAATAAAATCTGAATGAAATCATTTATCTGTGAAATAATGAAACAAAGTGTTAGAAGGTGACACTTTTCCCTCATGATGGTGTTAGATGAAAGATAAATGCTCACTCTAGACACTGAATACCTGCTAGTGAACATTCTGCTAGTTAACGAGAAAAAGAAAACACGAGACAAAAAAAACCTGCCTGAGACGCAACCAACCAGCAGGGTGGAGCTGCTGCTTTCTGACCTCCGACTGCCCTGCTGTGTGTGTGTGTGTGTGTGTCTGTGAGGACTCCAAGAGAACATACAAAGCATATCTGTGGTTTGTTCTTTCGCTCCGAGCAGTGTAATATTTACTGATAACCAGCTGAAACACACACACACACAGATAATCAGTTAACCTTTTCTCAATCTGAGTTGAGCAGCTGCTAATCATCCTGTAAGAGGATTCCATTCAGCCAGCGGACAAAAGTGAAACAACACGACGGGGATTGTGACTGTGCACTCAGCATTTTCACCTTTTCAACGGGAAGTTGCCTGAAAGTTATTTCCTCTTGCACCGCTCAGGAGCCTCATTAAAATACTCACATTTCAACTGCTGCCACTGCTTACATGCACTTACATTTACAGTGCACTCAAACCGTTTCTAATGCTTACTCATCAAATAATAGTTACTGCTTTAATGCTTACATTTGGAATTCAAGTTTGAAATGCTTGCAACGATTTTGGACTGATTTTCAACTGCATTCGGCTCTTGCGGTGCAGCATAAATAAATATAGCTACGAAATAGAATATAGGATAGAAATAGAAAAGTGTTGCTGCAGGTGCAAAGGTGTAAACTTCAGAAAATATAAGAAGTATTCCGAACTTTAAAGTGGAAGCAACAACAAAAAAAGAAAGAAAGGGCGTAAAAGCTCGTGCTCAGGCTGAAATACTGAAACTTGTTTTGTTTGTTTGTTTGGAATAATGTTGTTTGCTAGGTTAAAAAAAAAAAAAATTGATAAAATTGTAATGTTGCAAAAAAGTTGTTTTACAACCTAAAGTTTTGTTGATTTTAGTAGAAAAAGTAAGACAAACAGTGGCCTTAATAGTTATAATAATAATAATAATAATAATAATAACAACAACAACATTTTTACATACAAGAATAAAGTTGTAATTTTATGTGAAATAGTAGTAACACTTATTTTATTTCTATCTGTCACAACCTTGTTCTTGAGGCCTGAGACCAGAACAGAACATAATAATAGTTTTTGTCAAATGTATCAAATTAATCAAATAACAAATGCATACATTTTTGGCATCATGTGCAAAATGTCCCACTGGGGTCTCTTTCAAAAGTAATATATATATACAAATACTTCAACAACAGAAAAAGGGAATCCCATCATTGATCAATGAATGCGATCCAATAAGTTTGAGAGTTGCAACCTCAGAGGAAATGAAGAGTGAAACAGTGAAATATAGACTGAGAAGGTTACGCAAACAGTTTCCTCTCACTGCAACATAACGTGAAGTTCCACAGATCACACGAACTCCTCCTGACTTTTCTTATTCCGTGACATAAAGTGACATAAACACACACGCAATATCTGGGATTTAAAAAAAACAGCATTCATTTTTGACACTATCAGGGCTAAATCTATTGCTAACTTTTCCTCATGTGCATCTTGGAACTTTATCGGGAACAGGCAGAAATGCACCATTTCAATTTTAAAAAAAAATTCATATGTGTGTCAAAAGTGTCATATGTGTAGTAAAAACTGATGGAGAATCCCAGGCAGTTGCTGACGACATGTCCCCGTCTACCTCAAGACGAGACTTACAAGAACACACTGACGACTGAGTGATCAGACCCTTTTGAGGGAAACTGAAATTGAAACTAGGCCAGCTGTAACATGGAAAGCCCCAAATGAATCACAGCAGAGATTGGTATCTTGGTATTTCTATGAAAATGACCATGCGGAGTATCAGTGTGGCATCAGTTGGACAGTGTAGGACCTGCAGCCTTTTTATACACACTGTTAATAAAACAGAGCCTGACTGACTGCAATCTGTGAGACACACACACACACACACACACACACACACACACACACACACACCTGGACTACATGTATAAGTTGGTCAGAGAGGTTGTTACATAAACCTGTTACATAAAACTATTGCTGAATAATTGCATGCTGAAAGTATATGAATTCTACAATGTATTTTATGCATTTATATTTATTTAACAAATTTTATATAACAAATAACGCATAGTGAATATGTCTGTTTGTTTCTCAAGAATTAGAAAACACTATGTTCATTAGACAATGTTGTATTTGCATCTTTAACCAAAAATCTATTCTTGCATCAAAAGCAAAATCTTAGAAGTATATTATATTTACGCGCTGTCACCTGTCTTTTTGATCCACAACCCTACAGACTTTCCTTAATAATCTCCACCAATCAGAGGACTAGAATGTATGTAGCCTGTATGTGCTCATAAAGCTTGTTGCTGTGAGCGAACAGGATGAATGAATGTGACTTAGATGGACTGAGACAACATGGCAGTAAGACAAAACATTAAACAAACCCTTCATTTTAACCAAAGGCCAGATTTAGAAAAGCTTTGGGATCATTCCTCATGCAAAATACAAAGTGAAGTCTGACATGTCATGTGGTTTTTAGTGAAGCCTATTTAGCGGACAAATGGTTTTTTTCAGTAACCTCAAAAAAAAAAAAAAAAAAGCAAGTAAGTGGACAGTTTCTTTTTTAAAAAAATAACTCCTCTTGCATTATCATTTTTTTGTGTGCAATTCACAATAAATTCCAAATGTACACGTCATTCGGTGCCGCAGCACACCTGTGATGGTTTGGAGCAGATTTTAAAACAGCTGCCAGGTGTCTGTTACAAACATGCGGTTTACCAGTGCTCTTTCACTGCATTAAGCAAAGGTTAGGAACCAATCCTCAAGCCCCCACCTCTTCACCCCAGTCACGCATGCAAAAAACACAACCCCAGGCAGTTGCAAAGGTCATAGCTAAACCGCTGCCTCATCTGCAGCAGATGCAGAGAAACGTCCGTTCTGTCCAGGAAACAGATACTGTAGCACGAGAGCTGCTCTCTGTCTCTTCTCAAGAAGACCAAAAATGGTTCCTCTACTGGTTCAGTGCCATATCTTCTCTGGGATTTTAGTATGTAGGTACGAACATATGAATAGACAGTGAAGGCGAGCAGGTTTTTACAGATGATCTTTTTTTTTTTTTTCTGTATTAGCACAGATGAATAATAAACACTTAAGTTTTGATTTAGCTTGTCTCATACTGTTGCAGGGGGGAGGATATCCGTTTCTTATGAAGGTGTTCTCATTGTTTCGATATGTTGTCTCCTGTGATTGCGTGCTGGCAAAAAAAATGAACTAGTGAGACTCCTCGGTTCAAACGTTTTCAAGTTTGTCTGCACTGCGATTGTACTGCTATATACAACTAAACAAACATGCAGTACAGCAAGCATTACATCCTTAAATACTATTATAAAGTGGCATTATAGATCAGAGAGATCAGCACTTGAATACTGTACCTGTATGAAATGTGACCTACTTGACTCATCTTGTGACATCTGTAAACGTGCTATGTTCGAATAGAACTGGAAGAGTTCATTGACCTAAAGTCGTTGCACATCGGAACTGAAATTCCAATGCAAAAACACAAACTATTTGTGTGTGTATATTTTACTACACCAAGTCTGAGATGAGCTAAGCTCTAGTAGTGACGACGGCGAGTTTTACTAATTTGCCGCACACACACACACACACACACACTTGCAGCAGTGGGCACATAGAAAGCTGAAATAGTAAAACCAGGTTCTTTCTCTACCTGTGGCTTTTGCTATGCATCATCACTTCCTGTGTCCAAATATGGCAATGCCACTCCACAGGAACTGCGCAGCTGTCACACTTAACCGCTACAGGAAGGATTTCTCTCAGACTAATGCATACACGCCCACGAATACACTGTGCAGGTCCAGGTTTCAAAGATTAAAAAATGATACTGTAGCTGCATTTCCTTTCTGAAATAAAAACCACAGAGATAAGAAAAGAACACAGAGGTTGAAGTAGAGGCAGGAAGAGAGGCAGAAGGAGGGGTAGAGAGCATTGAGTCGCCCCCACCACCACCACCACCACACACACACACACACACACACAGACCGACACAGTGTCCAGAATACACATTTCCTGTAAATGTCACCTCGCCAACCCTGCTTGAGAAATTACGTTGGCTCAACTGACAACCAGACCGACGTGATGGCTTTGTTTGAACCAAAAACTGGACCCGTCTGCAGCAAAGTGTCATACGCAAACAAAACCAAAATGTAATCTAGTGGTTCCACTGGCGGTGTGTCTACTGTCTGCCTAAAATGATAAAAATGTCCGCTGACTTGTGGGGAACTCTACAGTAGATAGATCTGGTTTTTGTTTGTTTTGCCCTTGTTCATTCTACAAGATTTGGCACCTATAAAGGCCAAACCCTTTCCTCCATTCTTACAATAAGCCTGACCCCACTGTAGCTTGTGTACAGCTGCCATACTGTTTGAATGAGTGTTGAAAGTGCAGCGGTGTAGTCGTTGATCTCCAGCTTGCTTTAAATAGATATCGCTGCTTTCCATTTTCGAGCGAGCATCACGTTTGCGAAAGCTGTCAAAATGACTGTTTCCAACTGTTTCATGAGGAAACACATACATGTTTACTTCTGACTTCCTCACAGGCTAAACTAAATTTGTTCTCAGTACTGTCAATTACTAAAAAAATTGCGCTATGATAGAAACCAGAGTCACCAAATTAAGCATTTTGAGGTAATAGCATCAGCAAATAATTCAAATGTGGATAAAAGTGTGATTTAAAAAGAGAGCTTTGGACTCGTTTAGAGTCTTGAGACGTCTCGCCTCTCATCTAAAAAGTCCAAATTTAGGTTTTTGCATCTTCCCCATGCCGATCAACTTGCAACACTGGACTCGAATCTCTCAGTTGCCTCACTGACCTCTTGTAATGTTGAGGAAACATTGCAGAATCAAACAACAAATTCTAATGACGTAAAACAACCTGCTGAGTGGTTTTGTAAAAGTCCACCTGATACCTACACCGATAAGAAAGAACCACTAAATGTCTGAAAACCAGAATATATTCCAGATAGCATCTGACTACCTCAGACAGTTGGTAGAAATGGTCACCCAACCAGGGATAATCAACTCATCTGGGTATATACCCATACACTGGACAGAGAAACGATGATATCAATGACACAAAGTGTATGAGGCTCAGCAGAATGAAGAGAAAGTCTGCACTTACATGACATCCCTGTGTTCCCGAATACATATCCTGACGCTCGGCTTGGAGCTCCGTGCAAATGACTTCTTCCTCACGGACGGAGCGGACATGTCGGAGGACACGGTGGCGGCAGCAAAGCACAATATACCACCATACTTTACAATCACAAGGAGCCACGGAGGAAGGATGTACGCTCGGATGCGCCGAGGGGTAGAATGGATCGAGTCACAGATGCAGAACAAGAAATCAAGTGAATGCAAGGGCAGATTGAAGAATAAATGGAAAGAGGGATGAAAAAAATAGAAATATACAGTCAAGAAACAAACAGACGGGCGGATAGAACAGTCAGTCGTGTTGATTAGGAAGTCTGCTGGTGGTCTGAACCCCTGATACTCTGCCACTCGTTTCCTGAAGGGGCCTCCTTCACCAACCCCAGCTTCTCATTGGTCGACTGGCTGGAGTGTGTTCCTTCCTGCTTCCTCATAGCTAGTATGTGATTGGCCGCCCACACCCCTACACAAATACACGCCTCGCACACTTGGTCATACAGGACCTGAGACCAGGGGAATTTCCATTTTCTAAGCCTGGAACAATACGGCGGTCAAGCACGTACACACGTACACACACACACGTACACGCACACACAACAAACAAATACAACCTGAAAAGTAGTTGTTCCAGTATCAGGTTTCAGATGTACTTTCATTATACCTGGAGGTGTGTGACTGCAGGTGACTTTGACTGTGTCCTTACACACATTTTAGACACTAAAGGCCGATGACACATCTTCCTGTAGAGCGTATACACATCATCTTTCTACACATCTTGTATTGGAGTGGAAGGAGCTGTCACTGTAAATTCTTCCAGGTTTATATTTTTTATTCTGGGGCTTTACTGATATATCTTTACATGATTCACAGTTGAATGAACTCATTATTGTATTCAACGTATACCCCCTGGAATCCGGCTATAATTGTAATAGTCAGATTTCGCGTTTTCCAATTGTTTACTGGCAATACAAACTTCCCAAATGTATCCGTCGATGTTCGAGCCTAAGTCCGATCTCAAATGATTCAATTTTGTGGCTTGGGGTACTTGATCCTCATCGATATTGCTTTCTAATAGCCTTGCACCTAGGTGATGTGTGTGTGTGTGTGTGTTCTACATACTTTCATGTTTTGGATCATGTTTAACTCACGGCAAATAAACTACGGTTTAAGTACGGTTAGGGCTGGGTTCAGGTCATGGAAAAATGGTGGATATGCTTAAAGAATTCCTCCAGACATGCATTAAGTTAATAACAATTAATTACATCTACTCATTCTGCCCATCTACACCAAGAATCTATGACTAAACATATATTTAATTTCAGAAGTTTGACTGCTGGATACAAGATGTCTCCTACTTCACTAAAAAGTCTATCCTCAGTGTTTGTGCTCTGAAGGCTTCAAACACGCCTGTGTGAGTTTCACCATGTTTGGCTTCCAAACTAGTCCACAGTCCTGTTCCTACCCCTAAAAATGGAATTTTCAGTGGGCACTGGAAAACTTTCCACTTTCAACATACGAAGAAAACAACCTTCTAGTGTCAAACTGTATACATCACTCTGCACAGTGAAGCTCAAACATCCAACTCAGGTGCTAGTAAGCAAAACACATTTTGAGTGGAAGGGGACATTAACGAAAAAAAAAAGGTGAATGTAATCGGCAGACGAGACGAGACAAAGTGAGACCTTTCTGGAGAACTGGTGAGGAATTTCTTGTAAATTACAATGAGCAGCAGCAAAGTCTAATTTTGTTCGCAAAACCTCCAGTTTAACCACCGTCCACAACAGCTAAAACTGTGAGGTGTTAAAAGTAGGAACTCCACAAGTAGAATTTGAAACCAACTGAGCAGGAGAGTCTCTTGCTGCTGCCGCTCTGATGGATTGGACACTTGGATGACAGCAAGAGGATCTAACGGATCGGTCTGATCACAGACGATCCTTTAGATACAGAGGCTACTAGGGGTGTGACGAGATCTCGTGTGACGAGATATTGCGAGATTTCTCGTCGGGTTGGAAATCGGTCTCGCGAGATTTGTTGTCCAACAAGCAGCCGGAAAACACATGCATAACTATTTGCGACGCCCCCGCCACTTTTAAATTGTGATCCAACAAGCAGCCGAATGACGTCGGAAAACAATGACGTCGGACAAAAAAACAAAGTTAAATAAAAGTCTGTTGTCTAGGCATTCATATTTGTAATTTAGTTTTCTTAAAATCTCGTCTCGTCTCGATCTCGTGAACCCAATCTCGTGTCTCGTCTCGTGAACTGAGTGTCTCGTCACACCCCTAGAGGCTACTAATTACAAAGCATCTAATCATGATATGGATGTCTGTAAGTTGAAGTTAAAGACATGTTGGAGTCTAACATCACTTGATGCTTAAAAAGCTGACTTGACAAACTCTTTAAAGACACCAAAGAGAGGAACTTCTATGTCTAAAGAATCCTCACGTCACCTTTTGATTTTCTTGACTATATGTGTTGTTATCGAAGAAAAACTTCTCCACTGAAAATTTAAAAACACTCGCCACTTTGATCTAGAATGTATGGATCGTTATTAGTTGAATATGAACGAATTGTGCCGACGTGTTTCGAGACTGCTTCACTTGTATCAACTGATGAATGTGTCATTGTAATAATTACTATGAAGCATGATGTTTGACTATACAACAATGCCTCTGATCAAAGAAACATAAAAACAAAACACGTTCAGTAGGTTCAGTGCAGATGACCGATATCCGTTACTATTAATAGGTTAGCTATATCGTAACACGGCAGCGGAGACAGTGAAGTGTGTATTGTGACACACGATATTCATGTCAACTGGTTTCTGTTACAGTGAGTCACGCATGCAAAAATGATGAACCAAACAAGAAAGTTCACAAGTCACTCGCCTGTATGGAAATAATTCACTGACTAATGAGATCTATTCTCGAATCTGTGTGGACTGGCAGTGATGTCAGCGGTGTTCTTGTCAAGGTCACAAATAGTTTTGTTACTAACATCCATCTATTAACACAATCAGAGATTTCGTCACATCAACACACACAAATTCTGCATAAGATTCAGGAAAAAAATTAAATCAATGGTCACATTCCCACTCTGAAAGAAATGTCGGTACCGGAGCTTGAGTCCATACCTGAGACTCAGGTAAACATACAGTCAGCAGCGTTTAACTCACAGAGAGCTGAAGGTGACAGAAAGCGACTGTTGCTGACTGATTTTAAAACCCCTCTTGTCTTTATTCTCGGACCAGACAACACAATATTTTAGCCTTTTAAACGGATCATATTAAGTTTGCTGTCTATCACGATTTGGTGACTGGGAAAGGAGGTTATCTGGACATTCACCAACAATGAAGGGTTCATGTAAGTAAATACAGTTTCAGGAATCAAATTGAATCTGGAGCCATCTTGATGCTGAAAGTAGACTGTGTTTTTCATTGGAAGTCAGTAGAAAAGAGGGTGTGAAGCATGCATTGATTCAGAGAGTGAAACAGAGGTCGGGTTGGTTGATAAAACACCCATTGGTTGCCCTCATTTTCATTCTCACAGCCATTCGCATCTGTCAAGTCGGGCTTTTATCGGGTTGATCCAGTGTAATAGTTCAATCCTGGAATAACTCTGCTTCTGCATTTTATTTAAACACTCTTACATCAGCTCTGGCCATTAATAAAAAGGGCCAAAAGTATCTAGTATTTTTATATTCATTCGGCAGATGCTTCTGTCCAAAGCGACATACAAATGAGGTGCAGTCCAAGCCACAGTAGATCAAGGAGACGTTTACAAGCCTCAACACTCTGTCCCAGGTCCCACAAGTGCCACAAGGCTGCAGGTGCATGAATGAACACATTAATGCAGAGCAGATTAGGTTAGAGAGAGAGATTGAGGAAAAGAGATACTAAATGAGTAAGTACTCTCAGGAGAGATAGGCTGATTAAGAACATAACCAGAGTTTTATAACCCAATAAACCCCTTTATATTACCACTGAAAGACTTAATATGTTATATATCCAGCTGTGCATTTTATGAATTACTGCAATTCACACGTTCAACATTGGACATCCTTATTAAAAACACGGTGTTTTAACTGTCTTTACGAGACACATAAACCAGATTACAAAGGGTTAATGACATTTTATTTATAAAGAGCTAGTCAAGTAAAAAAAAAAACGCCGTGAGATTGAAAGACACACACTCACCGCACACACACACACACACACCGCAGTGGTGTTATCACCACAGCAGAGTTTAGCATGGCTAAAACAGACACATGAGAAACAAAGCACCACCTCCGGTGTAGACATGGTGTCGATATTAGTTTATGCGAGTTTGTTAACCGTAATTAGGCACGGCAGGCCCGTCAGGCTTACGACTTCTTACATGTTGGACGTGATGTGAATCAGATGTGGTGTCTTATCTCCTTCCCTTCAGAAACACAACAGCAAAAGTGGGTTATAGAGTGTGTTTCCCTGCTCTGACATAAGATGGTAGGCTCATTGTAGTAAACAGGCAGTACTCCCAAGGCTAAGAGCACTAGTTGAGCACTTTGAATTGCATTTGATAAGAGGTAGTGTAGGATTATCTAACTCCATTATTAAGGGGGTGACGGGTCAGGAAGCTGGTGGTGTGACTACATCGAGGTTTAGGGTGACGTTAGCGGCACTTTGTTCACAGCGCTGGATTTGGAGAAGTTCATCTGGTATGGTTGTACTAAATTTATCCTCTTCTTCTTTTATCACGTCAAAGTCAAACATATAGCTTGAAAATTTTGAGTTAGTTAGTTTTCTATGATAAACATCTACATTTTATAATCTGTAATCCCAGGGCTGACATGCAATACAGAATATACTGCTATATCTTCATCAACTCTGTGTTAGCATGAGCAAGTAAACCAGAAGCAGTGATGAGAATGACTCGTATACAGAGAGCTGCACTGTAAGTATGGTTTATGAACTATTAATAAAGCAAGCAGCCATCCTTTAATGATAGTCTTTGAGAACTGTCCAGAAAAATGCACATCTTGCATCAGCTGTAGCTTGAATGTTTATTTAAAAACTTACCCATCGAGTGCTGTGTCAGCAGTGTTGCTCCTCCGTCCTCTGTGTCATCGGTGCTTCGAGTCCTGTGAGAGCTTTGTGTCAGCCCAGTTCACTTCCTGGCGTTGTGTTTCAGAGCTACTGTATGAGTGTCACGACACCCTCCCTTCAAGCACAAGACAAACTGGCTACAGTTTCTCATACAGAGAAAAAAAAAAAAGACACGCAAACCAATAAGAGGAAACAAGCAAGTTGAATCCTGCAGAACACAAAATGACAAAACTGACAATGTGTATCAAATTTCACTGTATGAATGCAGCCACAACTTTATGACTGACTTCCCCTCGACAGTGTAGATAGATCACTCCTTCTAACTTCTGGTCAACAATTATGTCATAAACTAACACCCGCACACTAGTTAACCTGTTGTAATATGACCGACCTAGACCGACTGTGTGGTCTTCTGGAATGAATGAATGTGAACTATTCCTTTAACTGACATTAAATTACATGTCTGTTATTCTGCTACAGGATACAGTACATATCTGTTCCGTAAATCACATGTTCTGCTTAAAAAGAAAATATTTTTAAGTTTCATATTTTCCGGTTTCATGATTACACCCCCAATCTTTGCAGAAATCAGAGTCAGAACATTGTTAGTTCTCTGTTTACACAGACAGAGATCGTCTTCCCTTACAACCAATTACTGTGCTTGATCGTAAGACATATTTGTAACAGGCAGACAGTCACACAGCCAGAAAGCAACCTGCTACTGCAACACGTGCGCCACATTAAGAACTGAACAGCCGACCAGTGCGTCAAACAATAGATCCAATACTTGCAAAGGAGCTGATGGACTTTAAAGTCCACAATCGGTTCCACCCAAGGATGTAACAGGGTATCCACAAGGGTAAATAATCACGTAAATACACAAAACTTGTTGTTAATCAGTGACATTTTGGCATTGAGTAATTCGGGAAAAATCACCTTGCCAAGGTTGATCTTTCAGCTGAGGAGGCGGGTGAGATTTTCAAAACTTTCCACTGCAGTATTATCAGGGCACACTGTGGTGTAGAAAAAAAAAATCCACTGCTCCACGATCAGTATTAGTATTAATGTTGGTAGGTATTATTAGGCTGGCATGGAAGCTGACATCCGGAAATAGGGTAAGTGAACACGGGAATTACCCCAAACTTTTCTCATGAGCTAAATAACTCACTTGACATGATGGTCTTTTATTAAACTGAAGAACAGCATTTATAATTCAGGTACAATATTGCGGTCATAGAGGGAAAACGAGCACTATGTTGTGAGGACGTGGTATTTGCCAATCTCCAGATTCTAGTGATGCATATGTAGAAGGTTAACACGTTCAACGGTAAATTAAACTTTAAAGAAAAAAGACTTAATACCTCACCATATCACAATCTTAAATTACTTAGTTAATAATACATCTGTAAAGTTATTTCTTTCACCGACATGCAGTTGAATAGTTTAGATTTCTTAAGCTGTCAAGGGAAAGAACATGGAGAGACCTTACTTTCACTTTGTGACCCTGAAGTGTATTTTATGTTTTTCAGATTGAATACACAGCGTGTGGCCGCTGGTACCTGCGTGGGGCAGCCTCTAACAAACAAAGAATATTAAATACAAATAGCTACTGTGTTAAACCACTATTTGGAGTCATTGCAGCAAATAATTTATAATGGGAATGGGCAACATTCAACATCATATGCATCTCAAGAGTTTTAATAATGCAACTTTCTTTTTGACTTCACCAAAAGTATTTCATCAGGAGGAGAACATGGTCCAAACATGAAACGATTTGAATATTTTCCCACAAAACCCCAAATCCCCGCAGACATTAGAAACAACACAGTGGGCTCGTGTGGCTGACATCATTGCAATAATATTGGTCACAAGTTACAATTGAACCCGGCGAGTTTTTTATTTACAACACAATAAAACAAAAATGTGGTTTAGAATATTTCTAATTCACAGATTTACTAAAGGCCATAAACCCTCAATAAGCTAAATTATTCAGATAGGCTAGTCTATTTTTATATATAATCTAATTTTAAATGACAAAATTATTAAGGTTTTCTCAGAGTCAAATACATTTACTGTGTGTGGTTAGAACTTATGTCGCATTGAGTAACCAGTTAAAAGGAAAACCAGTTGATCTGTAATGCCGGAGGACACCGTACTGCTAGCTAACAGTTAGCAGGCTAAATAGCAAACTAGCTGCTCAACTGCAACACATTAAACAGCATGTAAATACGTAAAAAACGTACGTAAAAAATGTCACTTAAGTCTGTGTTATTACTCTTCAGTATCACTGCTAACAGCACCCCGTATGCACCTTGACACGTAGCCACGATGCAAAACTTTGCCTCTTGTCCCGTACGGTGTAATACCGCAACGCTGGCATCCTCAACACAGACAGCTAAACACGCTCATCTGGTATGAAGAAGAAAAAGTTTTTGATATTTACTTTTTTGTCTTCATTTTAATAATCAAGTCCATTAACAATACGTTAAACAAACATGCTAAAATTTATGTTTTTGGCTAACTGCAAAACAGGATGATTTACATTTGATTCCAACTTTGGAAGATTCATACATTAGATGATTTTTGCTAACTTTGCATTCACACGTGATAAATGTAAATGTAGCCTAAATGAGATGTTTTCATTGTTACATATTTGTAGAAATGTGTTATTTTTTTATTTTATTTTTTACATTTGGACAAAGTCAGCCTAGCTTTAAATTTAATGCTTAGAAACAAGTATTTAAATATTCCTGTGAGTACCTTTATGTGAGTACCCTGGATGTGCAAACGTACGATCGCTCAGGTCAGGCTCAGATCGCGGGGTTAAAACTCCTGCCCTTCTGTAGCCGCTTGCTTTACCAGGCAGCAAGAAACTTTCAGAGAAAACTATGTACACACCCATACAGCACGAAGACCACAGCTGTTGTTGACCACAGAAATGTTTGAACAAAAAAAAAAAAAAAAAAAAAGAGCACAAGAACGACAAACTACAGCCCTGAATCACATTCATAACCCCATTATGTTATTGAGGCGGTCTATCTGCTGTATTTGGGCTCATCTTGTTGTCTTTAAAGGAGAATATGACTGATTCAGCAACATTTAACAGCTACTGTTAATTTAACAGCTACTGTTAAATGTTGCGCATGTTAGTTTCTCTTTCTCAAAAATAGCATCCCAGCTACATGACAGAACCACCCATTGAACCAGAATAGAGAAAGCACATGTATTTGCAACCAGTCATTACACTTCCTACAGCTCTGCACTGATATCTGTTCATGCCACTGCACTGTATTGAACCTTACTGCATCAGAAGCGGCAACCTGCAAGAGTTTCAGTTTTATTTAGTCATTTGGTGCGAAGCTTTCGCTGCCGTGGCCGTGAGTCTCGATGGAAGAGCAGGAAAGTGTGTGCACTGGTGCTTACTTTCACCCTCATTGAGGGAAATTCCAAATATGCAGACCTCGGCAACCTAAGTTTTTTTTTTTCATGGGTTTATCAATCCTGTAAGCCTATATCTCCAGGAATCCTGTTGTTGTTTGGTAAAAGGGGACATTATGCAAATTTACAGGTCTTTATTTTTTAATGTGGGGTTCTCGTGGGGTGTCTTTTTATTCTAACTAAAGCTACGGAGCAGACGGATGTTTATTGCCAAGCGTTTTTTTTATGAGCAGGTTTGTTTTTTTTCCATGTGAAAAAAAAACAACAAAAAAAACACTAGAAGCATGTTCCTAGAGTTTTCAGTAAAGCCATAGTTTCACTTAACCAGATGTATCTGCACACTCGGTTGAGGGGATTTTTAAAACAGATGTAGCAGAAGGGAAGGAGAATTACACCTGAAATAACCCGCCATCTACATCCAGTGAAGGGACTGCCACTAATGCAGTCATTTTAACACTATCAAGTCAAAGTAATGAGTTACAAATTCAAAAATGATAATTTTTTTTTTTTTTTTATCATCAACAACAAACAATATAACAACCCTTGCTCCCATTGAAATATAACACTTTTTCTACGCACAGAAAAAGATGCATTTCTTTGAAAATGTGTTTCCATTTGTGTCGGTGAGCAGTTCTCCGTTTGCAAGCGTAATCCATCCACCTGACAGGTGTGGCCTATCAAGATGCTGATTAAAGAGCGTGATTATCGCACAGGTGTGCCCTAAGGCTGGGCAGTATTTATTTTGAAGAAAGACATTTATTATTAGGCATTGAACTATAGATTCCACATGAAGAGGACTTTTAAGTCTTCCATATTTTTTATCAAGTCATATTTATACATATTGATTCAGATATATGAAAATAGGATAGTGTCTCAACCATGTGCAGATTTTAAACAGGAGATGTGGATGTAGCTAGATCTTCTTCTTCTTCTTCTTCTTATCATAAGAAGAAGGTCTTAGTCATCCATTACCATACGTTTACCACCCTGAATGTTAAATATAGACTGTCATGAGAATAAGGTCAGTGTAGTCTCTTCCTTTCTCTTTGGGGTGGTGCTGCTGCTGTGGTGACAGTCTCTAATGTGGCAAAATGCAAATATATTGTCGGCTTGTTTTTTGTTAAATGATCTTTTACAATTTCTGTGTGGGAGTTATTTAGCTGTGAATGATGTGCATGAAGGACTCGGGTAGATGTAAAAAAAACAAGAAAACAAAAAAAAAAAGTGAATGTGCAAACTTGGTAGGTTATGGTTATGTGGGCAGGTGGGTGTTGTGTAGGGGTACTGTAGGTAGAAGGATAGACGGGTATAGAAACTGCTCGGCTTTCTCATTGTTCACTAAATGATGGGATTTTGTGAGGCTGACATTTCACGTCACCTTGTTTAGAAGCCGCCTACATATGTGTAGGATTTTGCCCATTTATTACTTATAATTCAACAGGTTCTCTTATTCCATTAAACATGTCAGGGTAAAATTGTGAATGCCAAAAGATTAAAAACAAGAAAACTACATTTTTTTTATTTTTTTATTTTTTTGCACCATAGAGAGTTTCACTCTATACAAGAAATGTCTGTTTTTTTTTGACCTCATGTCTGGGATACTGAAGGATGTTGGGACAGGTTTCCTTTTTGTAAACATAAAAGCTTATGCGACCACCCCCAAAAATAACTACTACAGTACATCACTGGTCTATATTCACAAGACTTTTTCATGATGTGACAATGCTGTGGTTATAGTTTGGTTAGGTTCGGGGAAAGATCATGTTTTTCTTGACCCATCCAACCGCCCCAACATCCTCCATACGTGGACTCACTCTTTAACAGCATCACTTCATTTCTTCCTTTTTGCTCCAGTCATTATTACCACAGCCACTGGACCTCATGCTTACTGATCTTGGTGTTTTACTACCGGGGAAGCTACTGAGTCTTTAAATATAGCTAAATTGCATGTATTGTGTATTCATTCATTCAAAACTGAATCACACTGATACTTTTGGCTTTGTAGAAGCCCAAACTCACCGGGATCTGATGCCCAGACAAAACATTAGGTCAAAAAAAATATTGACTTAAACATACTGTGCATCTTCAACATACTGCATTGAACACTTTTCTTTTTTTTTTGCTGTCTTCATCTAGATTTCTTATGGAGAAGCTGACTTCACATATAACCACAGCACTGACTGACAGGAATCAGGACCACTTTTGTTCTGCGTTTACATGCTACATTTTCGAACATGACGCACGTTTCATTGCTATGTGAACAACACACATCTATCTTCCTCTTTTTTTTTTTTGGCTTAAGTCTTTTCTGATAGAACACAGTATGTCTGCTATCATAATACGTATGGAAAATGTCAGGGCTCTCTGTTCATGTGCTTTGGTGCAGAGCGGGTCGACCTAAATAACTTTGAAATTAAGGTAAAAACTGAACAGAACAAATGATCCAACAAGGGCTGAACTGAAAACAGGACTAAAATAGAAACTAAACTGACAAGGGGGTTGAAATGCGGCTGGAGAGAAGATGAACAGGAAAGGAGCTGATTGGCTGGTGAAAACAATGGGAGCAGAGCAGAGGTGTGGTGGGAAAAGCAGCACAGTGGGGAAGTGGGGATGCAGCTGGAGGACTATGACTATGACACTTGGCCAAATTATGCGTAGTCATGGAATCAATTTGTGCCTATAAATGCTGCTGCTGATGATGCTACCGTATTTTCTGGACTGTAGAGTGCACCTGAATATAAGCCGCGCCCACTAAAATTGGACTGCACTGGACTATAAGCCGCCGCACTGAAGCCACAAGTCACTATTTATCTTCCTCCTGAGCATTTAAAACTAATGAACACCAAACCACTGTCACTTCATTTCTTCTGCGCACTGAAGACACTGAAGTCGTCCTCTTCAGTGTCAGAGTTGAACAGCCTCAGATAATCTTCATCACATACCGTCTCATCATAGATTCATTAACGGCAAGCTTACGTGCAGCCGCTCTGTTTCCTTCACAGATAACCAGATCCATGGCCTTCAACTTAAAAGCTGCATCATACGAGTTTCTTGGTGTGTTTTCCATTTTGAGGGGGCTGAAGAAAAATTTATAGAAAAGCCGCATCTCTGTATAAGTAGCCAAAAAAGTAATGGCTTGTAGTCCGGAAAAATACGGTACTAGATTAGAGACCTGCTCGGCTGCTGTGAAAAAGAGGTTATCTGACAATGTTTCTGTGTCTAACTTCTGATAAAACTGACATGCTGGTCATCGTCCTGTGTTGAAGTATGACAGACAAGAATCTTGGTGTCTCTTTTGATAAGCACACCAAAGCAACCACTAACATGACAAAGCTAAAATTGGTTTCATCCAGACTTGATGACGTTTTAGTTTTTCAGGTCTGCCATGTTTTTCGTTTCGTTTTCTTCCGCTTATCCGTAGTCGGGTCGCGGAGGCAGCATCTTCAGCAGGGAAGCCCAGACTTCCCTCTCCCCAGCCACTTCTGCCAGAGCCAGCTTCTCAGCCGGGGGTCAGAGCGAGAGGGGCCCCGTCTCCGACTGCCGCCCATCTCTCTTCGCACCTTTCTAAGGGGTTCCCCCCCTGAGACCCCTCCCATGGGTGGTGGGCCCATGGGAAGGGGGTACAGCACCTGGTATTCCCAGGCAGTCTCCCATCCAAGTACTAACCAGGCCCAACCCTGCTTAGCTTCTGAGATCGGGCGTGTTCAGGGTGGTATGGCTGTCCGGTCTTCCATGTTCTAGTACTAAAAGTCTTCAAATAGTTCAAAATGCTGCATCTAGAATCTTAAGTAAAAGTAGAAAATGTGAGCTCTCTTTTCTCTTAGAAGTCTCTTGGGCATCAACCGAGCTGTTCTCTCTTTATTTGGCCTCTTTATTAAGACCTGTCTTAATGTTGTCAGAAAGAAGCCATAGTTGATTTCAAAATGCTCCTTCTGACTTGCAATTTTTTTTTTTTTTTTAATGCTTTTGCTTCTCACTACATCTCCAATCTTACCAGCACTCTGTAACGTCCTGGCTAGTTATTTAGTTAGCAAGAAGCTCTCACTGTAAATTCAGGTAAAATCTTTCAAATGGATTGACGAGCAAGTAGAGCATCGAATGGAAAATCGATGGTAAGTTCACTAACGAACAGTTAGTTAGAATTAAGGGAAATTTGGAAACATCAAACATCGCTGCATGTAATGACGCCTGGATCAGTTTCAAATTTTAAATGTATATTTAGTGAAGAGTTCATTTCTGTGGGTGGGGGGGAGGCAGGCTGATGTGTGTGTGTGTGTAGCTGTTTGCATGTTTCCATGTACACAAAAAAAAGAACCGACAACTTCCTGTGTTCAAAGATCAGATGCAAAAACAGCTGCTGTGTCACATTCTGAATTTTATCGATCCGTCGATCAGTCTGCTGTTAGATGAAGATTAGTTTGTGTCTGTGATATATATATATATATATATATATATATATATATATATATATATTTATATATAAAGCAAAGATTAGCATATGTTGCAATAACAGTCACAGTCCAGACAGTCACATTTAAAAATATTGATTGACAGAGTTTGAGGTTTAACACACACTGTGTTTCAAGTGATCTTTTTTCTTTTTTTGCAGCCAAGACTTCCTCAAAGCAGAGATAAGAAAATGTGTAAATATACATGTTGATTCACTGAACAGATGTTGCAGTATGTCCACCCACACACATTGAGTCCAAAACGTACACACATAACACATAAGAGTTAGGATTCATCTGCTGGGCCTGGACATGGAGCTCGGCTGGAAAACACAAGGAGCATTTAGCACTAGCTTGGATTAGCCGCTCCCGCACGTCTGTAAAGGCCTGTCGCTGTACCGAGATGATGGAAACTGGAGACTGGAGGTCACAAAGTTGGCTGAGTCGTAGTCATTCCGCTCATTAGGCTGAGGCTTCAGTCTCAGGCTTTATTTTTACGGGTCTGCTAAAGTTGTGTTAACCGAGTAGCTCTGAGTTCAGTTAGCCAGTGTTTTTGCTATGCGAATATGACCATTAGCTGACATGACTTCGCCTAAATCTTCAAAGCGGGGCTCAGATTCATGGCGTTCCTTCTGAAGCGAAGACGACGAGGCTTCAGTTACGTTTCTTCTTACGGTTTTAGAAAGCACAGACAAATCGAGGTGCCTGATTGGTAAACGCTGCTCTGGGGGTCAAGAGACCGCGCTGGAGTTGAACTGGAACCAGACGGAAACCCGCCCTGTCAGACGCTCTTGATTTGGTTGTTTGGTTTGGAGTTTAATTGACAGCATTCACTGATTAATGAACTGAAATAAATAGGTTAGCTATGAACATCTACTGTTTTTTCCTGTAATGAAAAGGAGCTTTCCACACCAGTACTCGCCCTGTTCTCCATGTTTTTTTTTTAATTTTTAAAATTTTGTCTTTTTTTTTTATATATTGAAGTGTTTTCCCATGATCTTCCATTTTAGCCAGATATCAATATAAACACGTTACAAGTTTAACCGCCGGCGACATCTTTACGCCAGTGAACGTAAAGCTCCATCTTCTTCAGACGGTATATAAACACGTTCTTCCTAAAACAGTCAACTCTGGACCCGCAAAACATTTGCAGTTTTGTTGTGACTATAGATGATGTAAACACATGTAAGTTCAGTTCATTCATCTCAGGATCATTAGGTCATGTTCATATATTAGCACTTTAAATGAACTCTGCAATGTTTTGGAAAAATTGAGCTGTCTGGGATTCCAAAAAAAGCTATTTGAAAGAAACAAAAGTTTACGTGGGTGTGCAGCCAACACAGATAGCCAGTGTGTCTGTGTGTGTGTGTGTGTGTGTGTAATAGAGGATGTTGCTGTTTCCCCTGTAGTGACAGTAACAGTGGCCGTCCCGTGTGTCACGTCGCTGCTCCTCCTCCTCCCACGCTTCTTGCAGAGAGGAACACACAGCGCTATTATTATCACTAACAGGAAACATGTTGAACCACACCAGCACACTGAGCTGACTCTCACTCAGTCTTAGTGTCTGACTCATCTCTTCCTTTCTGTTGTGTGGTTCATGCTCCTTCCCCCCCCAGCTCTCTTTTCTCCTTCTCATTTTTGTTTTGTTTTCTGCACATCCTCCGTTTCATTTTTCAGGAAGTGTTTTTTTTCTCTCCTCGCTTTTTACTCAGTGCATTCTTTCTTTCTTGCTTCATGTCTTTGTCTTGCAACTTTGTACATGTTGTTTAAAGGTCACTCCACCCACATTTCCCAGGTTTTTACTCCCCTTACTTCTAGTGATATCCAGTCATGCAGATAGTTTTGATTTCTGACACCTGCATGTAATGGAGATGAATTCATTTTGTTTATGGAAGCTCAAACATAAAATAAAAAATATTAACCCCGACATCTCTTCTCAGAAACAATGCCCCTGTCACTCTGTGAAAAGTGTAGATTAGGAACTATTTTCTGCTAAAAGCAATAAAAGTAGTTTTGAATAATGAGTTCCTCATTTACAACAGATTTTAAAATTAGCAAATATAATTTGTGGAAATGCTGCCTGAGTATGTGTTTTCTTGTGTCTATTGAACGTTGGAAAGATTAGTCGATTAATCGATTAGTTGATTTAACTATTTTGATACTTTAATGATCATTTTCTTTAAAGCAAAAATGCGAAACATTTGTCGACTTGATTCAATTGACAAAAACGACAAAATGATCGAGGAAATGAGAAAAATAAAAATCCTGGTTCTGGCAGCAGTGGTTAATTCTGAAAAAAAGTCCAAATTTATCCAAAATTACCATCTTCCTCAAACTTTAACCAAGTGTTTTAGTAGCCTAGACGTGAAACCCCATAGATTTGAAAAAAGGGCTTTGTAGATTATTTTATTCTTTGGGAGATGTTCTTCTCTCAGTGAGTAGTTAATGCATTGAACATGATGTCTGCAGGTTCTTTAAAATACTTATCATGTCTTAAATGAAAAACTGCACATATTAGACTATAAGTGTCAGGCATCAGTCATTATTGCAGGTGAGCCCATCATATCTTCATTTCATTATCAGTAATGAAGGTAAAACATAGTTTGCAGACATGTTCATGTACATTTACATCAATCATCAGGAACTAAATGTTATGTTTGATTTTTTTTTTTTTTTTGAAGATGCTCCTCTCCTATCTTCAGCATTTGATAAACACAAACAAACAAGAAGATCAGACATACGGTAGAAAATTCAGCTTTAGGGAAAACACCCAAAAAGTCCCTTCATACTTCTTTAAACTTGATAATGTAAAAAAAAAAGTGCTTTACTTGGAACACATGGTCACAATGACAACATGACAACAAATGAGTTGCTTTACTTTACTTACTGTAACTGAAGAGCAGCTTGCTGCCATCTGCTGGCAAATAGAGTACAAGGCAAAAATAATGAGGATTTCTCATAAAGACAAATGAACAAACAAAATCCAGAAATGTAAAAAGATGTCCCCATCTAGTGGTTAAATACAGGTACTGCACACAGTATAACCTTTAGCATGCCTTCTTACTGTCAATGTTATTTATTTATTTATTATTTTTTAAATATAATAAAACTTGATTTACTCAGATCAGTCAGAAAGTGATAACTATATGTAATGTGCGATGATTACAACAATTTCAATAAGCATACTGTCAAATAGCACCCATCTTAAACAACCTTTAATGTGTGCTAACACACCTCAGCACTCAGCACCTACAATGTGTCAAAGCTGTTTTAAATGATGATGTGGACCCTTTTCACGTCTTCCTCCCTCCTCTCTCCTTGGATCTTCTTGGAATCGTTTGAAACAGGTTTTTACAAGCTTTGCAAAAACTTAGTCAGGAAGCGGAACAAAGCCCGGCTAGAAAAGCCATCAGAGATTAAAATAGTAGCTTTGTGGAGCCAACGCAGCATCGTATAAAATGGAAAAACCCAATAAAATCTGCTAAGAAAAGACAACGTTTCCTCTAATGAAACTTTTAAAGTGCAGAGTTTGTTCTGTAAACACAATTACATGACCAAATAACACGTCTCTGTCTAGTGTTGAAGAGGACTAATCCCTGAAAAGCTCTCTCTGCCCTGCATAGTAATAATAATATAAACCACATCATTGTCAATCAAAAGATTTAATGTGACGGAAAGTAGAGAAAGAACGACTAATAAATGTAGATCCTTTTAACATGTTTGCACAAGTTCCCGATCTGCAAGAAAATCCAAACACTGGAAAGATTAAACACCAAGTAGCACAGAATTCAACAGGGGATATAATATAATATATATATATATATATATATATATATATATATATGTGTGTGTATAATAATAGCTAAAATCCGGTCATATATTATATATTATTATATTATATTTTATTTTACTTATTCTTATGTAATTATTATCTTAATTTCTTATTCTTATTTAATTATTAATTATTAATTATTATCTTAATTGTTGGTTGTTCTTTTTATTTCATTGTGTTGTATTTGTGTTATGCTGCTGTTACACTCTAATTTCCCAGTTTTTGGGATTAGTAAAGTATATCTATCTATCTATCTATCTATCTATCTATCTATCTATCTATCTATCTATCTATCTATCTATCTAATTGTAGCTGAATGTTATGAATAAATAATTAAAAATAATAATAAATAATAATAAATACAATGTTTTGGTGTTGGGCCCCATTTTTCAACCACTGATTCAACATTTAATGCTGGACAGGTAGGTTTTCAGAGGCTATTAAACTGCTGCTGTAATAGACTTGCCTGCAAATGTCATTTCAGTTACCAATTTTAGTGCATTTAAATAGTTCAAAATAATGTGGTTCTTTTGGAAAAAATAACAACCTGTGACAATATGTGACATCTGTAAGAAAATGTTTATATACTGGAGTATTTTTGGAAGGACCTTGCCCTCAGTCGGAGCCAAACCTCTGCTGACGGCACATATGACCTGAGCTGCCAACTGTTACAAACAAAAGGTGAGGATTTTAAACATGAAGCTTATTCCAGTCAGTGGAAAACATCTCATCATCTGCATCATCAATGCTTCAACAGGCTGAAACATTGAAACATTCTGCTGCCAGGTCAGAAATGTAGGAAGTATGGAGGAAAACAAATCAGTATGATGAACCGTGTTCACTTCTAGAGGTCAAACCAGCTGGATGAAGGACTGCCAGTAGTCATAGTAGGAGTAGCAGGCATTATGAGCAGAGTTGGAGGGACTGATGTAGACGGACCAGCAATGTCAGGGCTTCCTGAGTGGCAGGCATTATGGGCCATGTGGAGGGGTCAACAATCCCAGGCCTTGCTGTGGATGCAGAGAAGGAAGGCACAGGTCTGGTGATGGTAGAAGTGGCAGGGGTTTTTAACACTGGTGGTGACAGTGGTGGTTGAGGCTGGGAAAGTGAAAGGATTATGTTTGTCGTTCCCTGTAACACGTCCCTGCTGTGCTGGTTGTGGGAATGTATTCCAGCAGGGGGTACTCTGGTGGAGGCAGGTCTGCAGATGAGATGGAGGTGGTCTTCGTGATGGTGCATGGCTGTTTTGTGGTATACAGGTTGAGGATCCTCTCTTGATGAGAGATAAAGTTGGTAGTTGGACTTGGTGTTGACTTTTGGTATGAAGGAATGTGTGTTTTGCACAAGACTGGATCCTCCCACCAAAAACTGGTGCTAGATCCACTCGTATGCCTTTTAAGATGGTACTCTTTACAGGACTGCTGAGAGACCCTTGAGGTGAGTGCAACTACAACAGTTTCACCAGTATGTACATCAGCCTGTTGTGCTGAACACTGATGTCGTGTTGTGCTGGAGTGTAACACTTGGCCATTTTTACCATCTGTATCACAGCAGCAGCTTGGTCTGGTCTAGGGACTGGGAATACGTGACTCGTGGAGGTGGCTGTGGCCCAGCCGGGAGATGAGAGGGTGCAGGCAGAACCGCTCTGGACACCTCTCGACCAGACTCCCTTCTCCCGCCTTGACTCCCTTGAACTCCCAGGGCCGGACGGGTTCCCAGGAATGTGTTAGAGGCTGGAGCTGGCTCAGGACAGGTGTGCTCCACAAAACCAAGTCTAACAGACTGAATACGAGGCTGGTTGTTTACAGACTGGGGTGCAAGTTTGGAGATTTCCAGAGAGTCAACTTCTCCACTCTGCTGGAATTTGTCGAGCTTCTCTTGGACAATGTTCAAATGAAGAACAAAGTGACTCATGGACTCTATCTAAGCCACTGCTGCTGGAGGGAGATCTTTTCCAGATGTTGATAGCGTTGCAGTGGTTGAGAAACCAAACTAGAAGACCTTTTCAAGGCATTGCTCTTCATAGCAGGTCAGGCATGAGCAGTGTGTTGACCCAAATGAGGAGACGGAGACGGAATCTTTTCATCTGCACACTGCTGATATGGGCCACTGGTGTGTTCAACCACCTCGCAACTATTTGCCTTCTTTATTATCTCTGCTCGTTGCTGAATTGTTTTGGCCTGTCCTTTTGGTTGTGGTTGGCTGGAGAGTTCCTACATCTCTGACAGTAGATACACCTGTTGATGTTGGCCTCAAGGAGACTGGAGACTTGTGGGAAGAATTCTGCGTATTCTGTGAGGTAGTCTTTTAGCCAATAGTTGCCAGGCGGCCACTTTCTGTGTGGGTTTGTCTGTGGTGAGCGGAGTGATAATGTTCTTTTTGTGACTAGCTGTGATGTTTTAGCTTTGGAAAGTCTACAGTTTATGGGAAATGTTTTTTGTACAACATAACATACTGAATAAGTATGTATGTGTAGTTTGCACATTAATGTTTGTACCAGATTTCACACCTTCACTCTTGATCAAAGTGTTGGAGTGACAGTGCAACCAATGAACAACCATTTATAGACTGATTTGAAAATGTCATGACACTATCCTGCAATTTACAGTAATATTTTGCTCTCATTGTCTTTCCCTTTTGGTTGTCCCTTCTTTCTTTAGTTGTGGAAAAGCATATTTAGAAACCTGAACCCATACCATAACCTCAGCCTGTGTGTTCACAGAGTCACAGAGTAAGGTTGCTGTAGGTCAGTGGCTCCAGTGAACCATGAAGGTGGGCTCCAGGCCACAGGTCCAGAGGAGTGCCCATGTAAGGCCACTTCCTCCCTCCTGCAGCAGGGCCTCTTTGCTGGGCTCACTGACTGGGAGTGACATCCTGCTCTGCCTGGTAGTCTGTAATTACCGTAGGTTGGTCCAATGAGGTCCGGAGTCTCAGAGGAGCGCGTTAATGTTAGTTCAGATGTAGAGAAACTTCCTCCAAACATGTTTCAAATTAGAGCTGAAACACGCGTGCATTAACACGTAATCACATGTTCACAGATGTAAAAGAAGAACATGTTTAAACTAAATATATGCTCACACTTGCATGTGTGTACACATACGTATATGGGCAAGGAAACTTTTACTTTTACACACTCAGACATGTAAACAACAAATTAAAGCTCATTTAATTTTTTAAGAGTGTAAGATGATGACAGATTCTAACAGTCAATAAACTTTCAAAACTGGAAAACATGGATATGTATATGTTCCTTGGTTCATATGTTACTTGTTACTATCTTTCTTCATATATTGCACAGGAATCACGGGGAGGACATAGGCAACGTCCAAGTCCTTTTAAAGTCCAAGTCCCAAAGACTTTTAAGTGCTTAAGAGTCTGCCAAGATGACTGATGAGAAGTATATCCAAGAGCGATATTGTGAATAGTTTATTAAAAGAAAAATGATCAAAATGTCAGTAGAAGACTATTGTTTTTCAAACATATATTTTTTTCCATGCATTTTTCTTTTCTTTTTCCTTATCAAATACTGGCATGTACATTACTCACCTTGAACCAATGCACACAACTGTACGTACTAGTAGCAGCGAATGTAATCGGGAACCCCTACAGGTGGCTACAGGTAACCTCACGTCCTTCTAACTGGACCCTTAAAGAATAGAAATAGAAAACTTAAAATTACAAATCACCTTTCTGTCATATTGGTAGCAATGTGCTGCAATGTGCTGACTGGTTATCAGAGGTGCAGTTCAGCACTGTTGCAGTGGTATGTGGTCAATGACAAGGCATGTCTGTGTATTCCTCAGTCTTTTTCTGAATTTAACTGATGCTTTTACAACAACTCTGAAACCGTGTGAACCTCCCAAACCATGGGACAGTACACAGGCCAGAATAGGGTGAACAGGGTTACAGCTGAGTCAGTCTCAACTGTATGATTGGTTAAACACCCATTTCCCAGAACAGATCGGTCTATACAGCAGACAGTGGTGAAGTCAGTACTACTCTTTGGTGGCCCTCCAGCTGATGGCGGCCCTGATCTACACTATTTCCTTCTGAGCAAATCACTTATCAGCTTGAAGCCAGCGGTACCTTCGCTGTGGAGTTTTCTCAGAAGTACCAGCCACTCTGATTTCCTGTGTTTCCGCAGTGAGCCGTTCGTATTTTCACCAACCTAAAAGCGATTCGGCAGCACAGGATGTTTGCCGGGACACTCACAAGAGAGACTGAAAACATGAGGTTTACATGAGGTCACTCGCAGGTCCAGAGGCAACGGCTCCTTCACTTCCTGCATTATTTTAGGATGATGCATACACATACAAGTGTACGGAGGCCCTCTGTGGTCACCAAAGAAATTCTTGAGGTCATACTTAGCGACACTGGACATGTGTGCTTTTACGTCTGCATGAGATGCCATGATTATGTCTGCTGTATTTCCTCTGCCTTTTAGTGAACTATGCAAATATGTCAACCCTCAACCTAACCATACTACGGTATGGAGTGCCATTCTAAGCCACAAAACATATTTTTATTCATACTGTATATTGAAAACTATGATTTATGGTTCTGACCGAATATAACTCTACTACGCTGCTGTGAGAACAGAGTCGTTCTGTAAGTCTACCAGCCTGAATCAACCCACTCAGGTCTGACTGGAAAGGTAGAACATACAGGTATCGTGAAAAAGTTGATTTATTTCAGTAATTCCGTTCAAAAAGTGAAACTTGTATATTGTATCATTCAGTTATAATCGTTACTCAGTCTATGTGAAATGAATGCATACATATTGAAGAGAATTACTGAAATAAATCAACTTTTTCACAATATTCTAATTTTACGACCAGCACCTGTACCATGTCAAAAATCCAAGTTGTGTAAAAAGAAGCTAAACAGGCTTTTCTTTAGATCCGTTACTGTGTTCACACATAGAGGGTCAATGGAAAGACACAAATATATGCACATTGGAGTAAAAACACATATTGCAGCAGCTTTCAGGGATGAAAATACCAAACTCATCAGAGGAAGCGGAGGCAGGTGAAGAAGTGAAAGAAGGATGAAAGTGGTTTAACTGGAGCAAGAGGATGTTTGCTTTCGTTATATGAATGATACTCCTGTAACCATTTCAAGTATGAAAGTTGCTGTCAAAACTCCACATCACGTATGAAATCCAGCTGCTCACTAGAAGCTGAATATTGTAGCAGGGTGACGTGTTAATATCTCTTAGAATACATACAGAACATCCTGGAGTCGGACCATGAGGAAGAATGCAACTAACTAACTAAAAATACATTCTTTAAAATTTAAACAAATGTTTTGACACTCGAGTGTAATTTTGTTGAGTTTATGGGACTTTCTGATATTCATAAATGTCTGAGTGACAAACGGTGACAAATTTATTTTATAGTTTTAAATATAAAATTATTTAATCCTTCAGTTTGGACAAAATATTAAAACCAAAAGCTCATAAAATGATAGTCACGCAGGCACTCTCACGTCTCGTGGCAAAGAACAGACACAAGTGACCGCACACTCAAATACACGTGTGATCACACACACACGTCTGCCTGCGCGCACACACACACACATACCAACATGTAAAAACGCACCAAACGTCACGCACGTAACACAGGAAAACATCTGAAGCTTGACAAAAATACATCTGACGTTTACTGTTTGCTGCATTTTTTTGGGTACAGAACTCATGAAAGAGGATGAGTCTGCCGTCATGTGTCACTGACCACACGGCTGCCCACAAATACACACACACACACACACACACACACACACACACACAGTCCTTTTGTATTATTACCACAAGCAGTGAACACTGAGACAGTGATGCCGTTTAAAATATTTCCACACACACGCACAGAAAAACACACTAAATCAAACACACACACACATATATATATGTATATATATATATATATATATATATACAGGTCAAGAGTGGCTACAGAACATTATATTTAACTCTAGGGGAGATCCCACAGTGTCCAAAGATACCAAACATGTAGGCTAAATTTCACCTGCTTTCCCCTCTACACCTGCCCTGTGTAAACCTCATCAACATCATCAGTCCTGCCCTGTTTCCTCTGTGTTTCCCCCAACCAATCAGCTGCCTGCCTGTGCTCCTGCCCACTCACCTGTGCCCCATTTCCTGATTAGTTCAGTTTGTATTTCAGTCCTGATTTTCAGGTTATTCTTCTTGGATCATCTGTTCTAGTTTGTTCCGTCATGCTTTATCAGCACTCTTTAGTCCCGTTTCTGCGCGCGTGCGCCCCCAAACAGCTCCTGTTGTCTTTGTACCACTACTACAAATCCATTTCACCTACAGTCTCTCCAGAGAGTCATCAAATCTGCCCCAAAAAACACCAACAGCACCTGATCCGTGCACACACAGGTGTGGAGTGTACCGTCAGCTTCCTCAAATGGAGGAATTATTAGAGTTTATTAGATGCCTCCGTACACAGCCCCGTTCCCAACAAGAAGGCTAACAATAGGGAGCAAGGATCCATGAGGATGTCTTTTCACACATCACAGTTGATATATTACGCATCAGGGTGCTTATGATATTACATTGATTGCACTGGTATCTTGTCTGTATGGTGACGTCAGTCAGAACTGCCTCTCCCATATGTGCCACGCGCATGGGAGCAGACGGGCGCTCTGCGGCTACATCACCCCCGCCTATAGCTCCGGATTCTGGAAGAAGAACCAACAGACACGACACATTGGCCCCACTGTGTATTTTAACATGTCTACACAGCCATGTAATGAAAATTTAACAACAGTGCTTTACCGGGTTCAGTCTGCGTCTCCCCTCCTTTTCAGACACAATGCCGCACGCGCACACACACACACACACACGCACACACACACACACACACACGCCTCCCCAAGCATTTGTTTGTAATTAAACCAAAAGGTCAGGCCATGTTTATATCACTTATAAGTTGAGAGTTTTTCACATAGACACTGTAAGCACATTTTATAACAAAGACTTGTGTGTGTGTGTGTGTGTGTGTGATGTCTCTGCGTGGGGTTTAATAGCACATTCAGTAAATGAAGATGCAGCTGACAGCAATAAGGTTAAAGATGCTTTGGGAGCCTGTAAAGACATAAATAGAATCACACCGACTCGGCAAAGTTCAACTCTCAGTGGCGTGTCTGTGTTAATGTTGGACACTGTTCATACAGCTGCTACTCCACCGTCATGCACTTGAGGAAAAACTCATTAATGGCATCAAGGAATGGAAGGAAGAAGAGGCACTGCTCAATGTGTGCAGGCCTGTGTATTCCTCCTGCGGGTTTACATTCATATTCTTTGACAAATTGTCATCCTGTGCAGCACCTTCATGATTTTGATGTGATGTTAAACATCACTTTTATGAGCAAAAAAAAAAAATAATTACAGCCAGATTTAACAACAGTGTGGGTACTTGCATCACCGGCATAACTTGGTTTTGTCCATATCCATAAAATTCACCACCACTTCTAAAACATCTAAAGTAATTTTTTCAACTTTTTTATTTTTATTTTTTTATGTCTGCAGTCTAAAATCTTCTTCTACACTGTTTGGTTGTAGCTCTAAACCACATTGTTTTGACTCACATTTCTTCCTGTCTCTCTCCATAATGCTCTGTTAGCTATTATGACCCACAAACAGTGAAGTGCAGTTTTTATATGACCGGTGTGGCTCGCCACTTACCCAAGGTCACATTGGATCGGATGAACTTTAGTAAAATGCTCCTGAGTGTATGATGTGCACGGCTGTTTTACTTGAAGAGGACCAGGTCTATGACAAGAGATAAACCAACAGTTTGGGAACTGGGAAGAGAGATTTTCAGTCTGCAGGTCGCTTGCAGAAGTGTTGCTGGGGCCCATCAGTATCATCTTCCTGCTGGAAGATTTTGACGTGTGTGTGTGTGTGTGTGTGTGTGTGTGTGTGGTCACACTTTATGATTGAGTTTTGTCCAGTCATGTACAGTAAATAAATAAATAAATACATATTTTTTTTAAATTGTGCTGTACCTACTTAGACTTGAAACACACACTTCATTCACTCATTGCATCACATGACTCTCAGCCACATAGTGCAATGTCCTGTTTTGTATAATTAAGCGTACATTGAAAATGTTCATAAGCGATTTTTTTTTTGTGTAGGACTCCAGAGGAGACGGCGTCTAACAGTTTTTATGCTTGTAAACAAGTCACGGCAGCAATAAATAAGACAAAATGTTATAACGGGCTGTGTTACACTGTGGAGTTTCTGTTAATTAGATTCCTGCACGTTGTTGTCTAGTTTTACTTCATCTGAGACTGGAAGTAAAACAAAGGTAGTTAACAAAGTGTGTGAGTGTTTATATGTAAATCAGAGCGTGTCAGCGATGTGCCATGTTGTTTCCTGTAATGACGGGAGCATCTTAGTGGGATTAACTCTAGAAACACCGTGTATCGGTTCATTTATTTTACAAAGAAAAAAACCACAGAAGCTGGAAATGTAATGAAGTTTCTATACGTTAACAAATGTGTTAAAACTGACGTGATGACAGACAGCGACTTTAACGCCAAAGAGGATGGAAACGTAACGGCAGTCGTGACAAACTGATGCAACATGTGACCAGTCATGTGAGAAGATTCTGTGATGATGTGTGTTTTTTTTCTGTGTGTGTGTATAAAGATAAAACACATAAGGATGTAAAATATAGAAATAGTACTTTAAAAAAAATTTAAATTTTTTTTTTAGATTTCAAATAAATTTCACTATTTCGCTCACTCCCACTCATTTTGATGTACTGACTCAATTAATTAAATTAATATTAATAAATTAAATGTGTAGAAATGTAAGTATTATAAAAAATGGCATTGTTTTTAGATGACACTTGAGGGTATTTTTATTTTTTTTTTTTTGACTGCAGAGAGTGAGAGTTGTTTATGAAAAGCACCATCTCATAAAAAAAAAATGTCTCTTCTCGTCTCAGACATCCCAAAACAAATTACTCAGTAATGATATAAAAACTGGCCCAACTCTTTTTTTTTCATCCTTCTTCTAGGAATCGACTGCAAGATGTAAACACATGGAAAGCTTGGCCCACTCACTTTGGTTTCTGAGGGCTGGATCACAGCTGCTGTTGTACTTTTTTGTTCTAAGTTCTCCACCTTTCTGTCTGCGCGCTGCCGCAGCCACATGCTAACGGCTGTAACAGGCTGAGTAACGGCTTTGATTTATCTGCAGAGTGTAGGAGTCAGTGGAAGAATGAGAGAGACTGTAACTCTGAATGAATGGACGCTTTAAATCTTTTTAATTTATTTAAATTATCGAATCTGATACTGATTCTGAATCCTTTTTAAATCCCATAAAACTCATTCAGTTCAGAATTGTAATTACAATTGTATTGTGTGAGAACAGTTTTTGAGCTGCAAGCCTCATTTTAATAAATCTACCATAAGTGTTGACAGTGTGCATTTTGAACTGTGGTGTGTGTGTGTGTGTTTTTTTTTTTTCTCTCATGTTACTGTTTACAGGTATGACCACTGCTTCACCTGATGGGCTCTCATCATAATTACTACGGCCACTAGAGGGCGTTGACACTTGAAGGGCATTTTGAGGATTTTGTGTTTTAATTAACGAGCAAAACCTGCCAGCAGGGACACTGTTTTCCTCTGGATGTAGTGATGATGATACCACCACACCTCATGGCTCATAAGCTCGGGTTTTAACCTTCTTTTTTAAAGCTCAAATAATTTTGAGCTTTAATCCTGTTTTTTTTTTCGCCAAACTTTTTAAACGCCATCCAATCAAATAGAAGCTGACCAAGAACAAGGAGGACGAGTTCCAATTTCCTGAGAGATTCATCTCATCATGCATGTTTTGGTTTCCTGTTGCTTTAAGTCTGAATTCAACAATTAGAAATACTGCAGTTAAGTTATACAGTATGATGGTGTGTTAGCATCCTGAATGAATGAGAATGAGACTTGTGGTTTTAGGACTCTCTCACAGTCACAGTATATGGGCCGTGACGCTTTTGCCATTCTAATGCTCAGCATCACATTTGCCACAGTTAAAAATTTACAACCCTACAACAAGTTTTACTACAAATATTACACATAAACCCTGTTTATTAGAAATGAATACGTGGGGTCAGGAGCTGGAAGGAAACCTGTAAATATTAAAAGAGGTTTGGGGTCATTCTGGGAAGAAAAATGACGTTTGAGAAGCGAATGTTTACAGGGAGTGAGTGAGTGAGGCAGGAGTCTATACATAGCTTTTAAATTAGGGCAGGCAAATGGACTATGAAGTGTTTTTTTTTCTTTTTCTTTTTCTGGTTTAGTCAAGTCATTTAGGGTTTGTCCATGAGTACATTACAGTAAAACACCTAGATTATTATTTTTCAGTGGAAACGTTACAGACGTTTTTTTTTTTTTTTGCACGCATGGAAATAAACTCTTTACCACCATTTCTACCTGAAGGAATCTAATCAATCATTACCTATACCTGTGTATCTCCTAAAAACAGACAGGTCACCAGTCGAACACACACACACACACACACACACACACACACACAACCATTTGCACCTTGCCGTTGTGATTGCTGAGCCGGTTCTAAATATGTTTTGGGCGTGACTGAGTCTGGTCTCGGCTGGGTTAGCTGGTGTTGAGAGTCTGGAAATAAAATCTGTCTGCACTGTTAAGGATTAAATTCAGTTTTTTTCTGATCCAGTTGCTGCTCGCCACTCTCAAGATTGATTTATTATTATTATATTAAGATTATTTCAAATGTTTATTTATGCCTGGGATTGGGAAGTTGACATCAAGCATATGAGCTGGAGCAATATTAAACACTAGCTGCACAATATATTTATTATTTTATATATTTATTTCAGTAGGAAAAAAAATTCACAATATGATTTTGGACTTTTGCAGTTATGTTATACAATTGTTTGAACAACATTTTCAGCACTTTGACTATTATTTATTAATTATTTATATATTTATATGTGTAATTAGTTGCTTATTGGTGACCCCTTGTGTATATAGTATAGTTTTGGTCCTTGGTTCCTGTTGTGTGACGGTAACAGAAGACTGCTGTAAAGAGAGTGAAGTTGTGTCTTGTGTTGGTGTCAATTAATTATTATTATTATTATTATTATTATTATTATTATTATTATTTATTCTTTGAAAGAAGCTGTTTCAAAGAGAACTCGTAGCCCACTCATTACCCACAGCCCCACAGAGTAACTAGAGAACGATACCCACCAAAAAAATCAGGGTCACACTACTGATTGTAAAATCCACTCCATCAGGTTTCAGAGCTTCTCACTCTGCAGTTCTGTCCACTCGTCTTTCCATCTCAAACACATTTAGGGATGTCTGTGGTTACTAGCATTGCAACTATAATAAACTACCTATTACATTATACAACTCAAGTTGTTCAAAGACTAAAATCTGTGTATGTTGGTGTGAATACTCATTATCGTGTGGTTTTATAGGTCTTTGTAGGTTTCGGCTAGTCTTCACGTCTGTCCCCATGCTTAACTTGCATATATATATATATATTATGGACGGTGGGAGGAAACCCACGCGCACATAGGGGAACATTTAAAACTGCCCAATAAATGCACGCTGATGCCCGCTGCAGAAACACAACACAACACAACACATTTTCAAATAGCTGTGGCGTCTTTTCCAGCAGATGGACAGTTCTATAGCCTCAATATATATATGCAGAACCCTATTATGCAGTCGGCTAACTACAGGTCCATTGTCTTTCTGCCTGGTTTTTTGTAAAACACCGACCTGGTGAAACCACAAAGAAGGGTTTTTTTTCCGACAGTAGCTACCACAGTTTATACTGTAAGTTCGGAGAACAATAGATGGGAACCCGTTGGCTAAAGTAGTATGTGCCACAATGATACCGTATCACACACCACAGTGAGGCTGTGTATGACATGAGGTTGTCTTGTTTATAAAGGACGCAGTGCAGACTTGATGTAACGGACGTCCTCTCACAGAGCTGCTAGTGTGACCGTAGACTTCAGTGATTTCGGGAGAAGCTGGTTACGCTGCAGGATTTCCAAAAGTGTGTTATTAGTTTCTTAAGTGTATTATGTAAAAACTAAAAACAATGAGTAGCTTGAAGGATTCTTATCCTGTCAAAATGCTGCAGTACAATGATCAACCTCAGGGTTTTCTTCTTCTTCTCGCCTGTCCTCCTCACTTACTCTTTTTTCTCTCTCTTCTTACGTCTTCCTTTCTCCTCCTTTTCCTTTTCCTTCTTCTCTCCATTGACGAACTGTCTGGTCTGATCGAAGAGTCTGAAGACAACACGACCGCATCCATCCTGACAGACAAAAATACCACATGCAGCCCTGCTGCAGCCACACCCTCGCTCAAATATAGCACAGACTACACAGGCTCTTGTGGGGAACCAGGCTGCTTTTAGCTGAACATGTATGAAGCTTCAGAGATGTAATGACAACACACGTAATCTGATCTGAATGAACGTTAGTATTTGTAATACTAAGTATTGGGGTAAAGATTCACAGCAAATTCCCATTTGTTAGGAGCTCCATCACATATTAACCCACATATTTCTTTGTTTTAATGACACCACAGCGTTTTCTCCGGAACAATATCTTAATCTTGCGGCTGGTTTTACCACGTCGCTTGTTAACTATTATTGGTGAGCAGAATACCCCAAAACAAAGACCAACACCCTACAAGATAGCAGCCAACCTGACCAGAAAACACCAGTCTGGTGCATGATGATGCATGAACCGAAAGTCAATCAGGAGGACGTTTTCTTGGCTGTACAACCAGTTAGTGTGTTTTCTGACACCAATGCTGCCCAACACCGCAGTCTCTTGTGACCAGTCAAGAGTCCGTCTCAACCAAACCCGAGTTTTCCACTCTGCAACCCCAAAGCATGCGGTGATACACACACACACACACACACACACACACACATACACACACACCGACTGAACCACTGGTCAGTAGCGTAGATTTATTTGTCAATTCAGGTCTCAGTTGAGATATTGAAAAATAAATCTGAAATCTATGTGTTGGGTTTTTGAAAAATGTGTTAAAATCAAATGTGTGTAAATGGCGATATCATTTATATACAGGGATGATGACGTCAATGGCATCAATTTTCAAAGGCATTCATAATGTTACGTTCAATAAGTGACATGTCCGTTCTCACTTCTCCATGCTGTAAAGTGTACGCAAATGTCTGACTTTTGGTTGTGGAAATTATTAACATGCAAATATCTCTTTTTCATAAATATAAATAAAAAAAAATTGAAATGGGATTGGCCAGAAGGGTTTGGTCTACCAGGATGTAGTCGTTAGCTGTGGCTTCAAAGACAAATAACCAAGTCCAGTTGCGTTCCATTTAATTTCCCTGAGATAACCATGACCTGGATGAATAAGAATATTCACAGGCTTAGCTCCCCAGTTGTTCTTTCCAAAACACTCAGCGCATCCGAAGCGTTTGGTCAAACAGGAATTGGACTCGCATCACAAATCTGGGCTTTTTGGCAGAGGCCTCGTAGTGCAGGAAATCTCGGGACATAACCTGTACACACATTTATGTTCATGTCACATGGGATGGATGGTAGAGATTAGAAAGATATTTATGTTAGCAACGTGCAAGCATCATTCAGATGACTGTATGGGCATAGAGTTGGTCGTGTGAAGATTAAAATACTTTGCATTGACAATATATAAAACTATAGAATGAGGGTTCATTTCCATTGAATTGTGAGGTCTTGTTAGTCCCATTCCCTCCAACATTTGGCCTGTGTGTCTACATTTAGGCCCATGGATTATTATGCCATGATATAATCAAGTTAAAATGAACATTATTATACAGGTGCGGATTTGTATATTTTATTCTGTTTTTTTGTTCTTGATATTTTGTCCACCCCAGTGTTAGCTTCAGTCTTGTTCATTAAAGCTCTGACGCCGCCTACTGCATGAACACCTTTTTAAAAGGTTTGCTTACATTCACAAGTTAATTTGTGTGCATAAACACAGATTCTTTTAATAAAACTCTCACACACACAGACTCTTACACTGTGCTCCCAGTCTAATCTAAACGTGATTGTTTTAACAATACCGCTGACTTAATATCTGTCCATATGAGCCGGATCAGCCGCTGGGTCTCGTCCCGCTTTGATCTAATCCTGTAAGCCTTGCAGCAAATCAAACCACAAAGTTGTCAGAAAGCAGGAATGACTTAAATCTTAATGGCTGTGATGTTAACTTTTAGAGCAAACACTGGTCATGCTGCTTGTTAATGGGTGACATACAGTAAGTCTATAAGCCGGCAGCCATCAAAGCCACAAACTGGTGTTGATCCCTGCTAACAGCTGAGTTGATTTAAGAACTAAAGGAAGAAACGTTAATAATAAATACTACTATACAGTATATTGGTGCTGGAAAGCTGCATACAAGCTGCATACATTTTAAATATTGTTTACTTTGCATCCAGGGCTTGAAATGAACTTTTTATTTCCAGTTTTTAGTTATGTTAGATAACTGCAAATGTCATTCTCAACACTGACGCATTTACTGTGAATCACATGCAGAAAGCCGTGTAGTATCAGCAGTAGCTTTACACATCAACGTTAGTGCACCACATCCAATGAGCAGAGCACAACAGGAAAGTATATTTGACACCTGATCTGTCTTTAATAAACTCAGTATCATCTCCAGTACGTTTACAGCCCTAAAGTCATCCATTATGCATTTACAGCATCCACATCTTAAACATCAAAAAGTACTGTTGCTCAACGCCTGTATCTGTATCTGCAGAGAGTTAAAGTGAACCTAAACACAGCTCCACCTTAACTAAATCCAGAATACTAATCAATTACATCCTCAGACGACAAAATCAACACAATAATATCTAGTCTGAGACGCAGGCCGAAACAGACAGAGCTGTGTTGATGAGAGTAGACAGGAGCGTAACGCATTAGTCATCAAGAGGAATATAGAGCTTTACATGTGGGCAGACTTTACTATGTTTTACTACCCTCCCACCGCCCCTCACACACACACACACACACACACACACACACACACACACACACACACGCGCGCGCACACACACACACTTTTTTTTCTTCAGGCATAATTAGAAGAGGAATGTCTGAGAAAGGTTGTTAGGGAACCACCCTGAGCTCCTCACACAGACAGGAAGCTCAATGTATTTCTCAGACCTGTAATTCGGACACTGCTCTACGTCTTAAACTGACGCAGGTCAAATTGTAAAACCACAGAGAAGGAAAAAAAAACAAAAAACTAAAAAATCTCCCTTTAAATCTGTACCTTCTGCTGGTTTTAGGGAAAGGGAAGTGTCTTTACTCTGTGTCTGGTGAATCATAGATATAACGTCCTGCATTTAACTGGAGCTCTTTGCACAGACGACTATACATTTGGACACACCTTCCCGTTCCCTTTTATTGACAAAGCGTTTTATTCTATTTTGTGAATAATAGAATAAAAAGGGGAGTTTAGTTTTGTTTAGATGCTGGCGTGATGATAAAAGCGGGACAGATAGATGTATTGAGTAATATTAAGTGTTTTAAATACTTCATCATTCACAATATTGCACAAGTTTACAGTCCAGTGTGCGTTTCCAGGTGTTGAGGAGTACTACTGCACATGTGCAACAGGTTGTATGAAGCCTTTTTGCGGCTCCAGGGGGAGCTGTGTGAAGAGCTTGTCCTTCAAACTAATGAATCGTTGCAATTCCCAGGAAATTATTGCATAATGAAAATATATATATTAAAAAAAAAAAAAAACATGATTCATCGACTGATCAACAACTTTATCAGCAGATATTCTGTAATATGTATATGTATATGTATTCCTTAGCATTTTATGTCTAACTGTCTTTTTTTTAATACACTGATACGGTGCGGTTTTTGGGCAGCATCTTATTATTCACCATCACAGGACTCTCGCTATATTTACTTAAGTTGGTGATAGCTGCCAACAGGCCTGATGTTCATGTTATTTTATTTCTCATATTGAACTTCAGGTAACCTTCTCTACTCTACTCTATGAGGAATTCCTGCCTGACAAAAGTGGTAAAACGTTATTTTTATCGTACGATTGTCACCCAGAATTACGCTTTCCTGAGAGCCAAAATCGCTCCACGCAGCGTGCACACACATGTACGGGTCTATATTCAGACTGTCACAGTTGGGATTGGCAGGAAACTCGGTGGCCTGCTTGCTTCTCAGTGCCAGACTGCTGCAGAAAAAAAAAAGAAGCATCTGTAATTAGCGACAGACAAGCTGTTGTAACGAGTGAACCTAAAAGGGAGGGGAAGACTGCACACTGGAACAGCAAAGATTTAGGTGATTATACAGTAGTTACACAAGCCGAAAATTAGACTATGGCCACAGCTGCATTAAAAAAAAGAGAAACAGAAGCACAAAAAACCCCCCTTCAAATCCGTATCTCAAAAGTAAACACATTTGCACTCTTTAGGGGGGAATTGTGTAGTGTGATGAATGGGCTGTGAAAATTGTTGTAATTGCATAATATCATCTAAACGTTACGTTTTTTGCTTTACCCTCCAGGTCTCTGAGAAGCCTGATGTTGTTTTGAGGCTATTATTATTGGATGGAAATGTTGGTGTGTTGGTCCCATCTGTGGTTTTATGTAAAACAGTTGGACGGGTGGCCATGAACTGATAATTTTGGTCATTCATCAAGTGAAAATTTCACTTTGTCCAATACTTTTGGTTTATGAAATGCCTACAAAATGAATAAAATTTCCCATTGTTCTGTCTGTGCTCGTCTGCAAATATTAACATTTTGAAGTCATGCGATCTGTCGCTTATTCACTTGTGTGATTCTGCTCCCTGATCAGGACCAGGACTCAGAGGGGAAACCTGTAATACCCTTAAAACACCAATCTTGTTTCCTCATATAAGAATCAGCATGTACCACTGCTGACAAACTAAAAGGCAAAGCAGCATTGTTCACCAAACCAGCCTCTCCACAACCATTGTCATTTAGGCAAAGCTCGTTACCACTAAAGTTTATTTTTTCCCCCTTTGGTCTGAACCTTTATTGCTGTTGTCATATTTAGTCTGTTAAGGTTCGCTCATGTACAACCAAAACAGGTTTATAAACAACGCAAGTAGATCTTTTTTTTTTTTTTTATCGGATGGAGTTTGGGACTGACTGTCGTTGTGTCGGGTTTGAGTCGAAACAAACTTTTTGTTAATTTAACTTGTTAGATCTGAATGCAGAGCTGAACGATAGCATCAGTCTAAACTGATCATTTTTGTTCTTCTCAAGTTTCCAAGTAGGAGGAAGTTAACTTTTTGGCTGTTAGATGTCAAACCTAAATCTCATTCAACCCATAATCTTGGTTTTGGGGTTGTGACTTGTAATTTGATCAGATTTACGTTCTCAACAGAGTAGTGCTGTTTTTTTTTTTTTTATTATTATATTTATTTATTTATTTTTGCCCAATCGGACTTTAAATATCATTATACTCACACTGAGGGATGCAGCTTGACTTTTATATATATTTTTTAAAGTAATTACAGAGCTACAGCCAACCGTACTGCATACACCAGCTAAGAGAGTTTCTGGCCGTTTACCAGTGGTTTACTAATTTGACTGCATTCATTCTCCACGTGGCTACGTCTATTATATTGACTTCTCCATGAATGAGAAGATTACCTCAGTGGCAAAAATATTATTGTATTTCTATATTTTACTACTTGCAATATTTTGTCTTCTTCTTTTTGGGCACCGTCACTTCTCACAAGATGCCAGTACTCTCTGTCTCTGAGTGACACACACACACACACACACACACACACACACACAATGAAAATTATGTTTTTCTACGGAAACATGCTGCTGGTACCTGGCCAAGCCAGATACAGGAAGTGCATGGCCACCCAGTCATCGTGGAAACTGGGGGTGGAAGCTAAGAATACTGCAGATCTGTGTGTGTGTGTGTGTGTGTGTCTGTATAATTTGAAGCCACAGCCTGCAGAATCACACCAGGAAGTGATATAAACTCTGAAAGAACAATTTAATTTTAGTTTTTTCAAAAACATGCATTACTTCAAGCTGTTTGTTCCTCTCTTCCCATGTGAGGACTTATTGCTGTTTTTTATTTATGTATTTATTTATTTATTTATTTAATTTCATTTGTAACATGAAAACAGTGTCAACAATAACATCCCTAACCAACCGTTTGTTGGGTTGCCAGGTTTGGTCCTCGTTGGGCTCCGTTTTGGAGAAGCAACTGCTTTTTATCTAAGAGCTTTTCCACCAGATTAACTGCATCATTCTTACTGAGCTCTGTGTTTGTATTGCAGAAGTCTAAACGTTTGCTGTTATAACCGTCTGTTTCACAATGTATCTATTTCTTGCCTCAACCACGGCCACTTATGCAGACTGTGTTTATGGAAGATGCAAAACTGAAGCAGCAAAGATCCAAACTGTGGCCCGTCTAGCTAAGTCAGTAACATAGACTCAGATCAGCTTCAACAAAGCCGTTGTTGTTGTTGTTGTTGTTGTTGTTGTTGTTGTTGTTGTTGTTGTTGGTTAAGCTGTGTGACTGAAAATGTCTGGGACACAATAACGGGAATACCTGAACAATGTGATGCAATCTAAGACTGTGCTCCCTCTACAATGATGTTATAGGTTGTTTTCATATGACGTCATGTCACAGTGTTGCTGTGGTGTGCACAGCAGGTGGAGGGCAGGAAGGAAAGCACTATCTCAGCTGAAGCAATAAGGCAAGTTTTAAGTCTCTCCACTGGTGCGACCTAAATAAGATACAAAAGAAATACAAAAACGCACATGTGTACACGTGCACCGTACAGAGTCTGAGAAAGCACTTATAGGCCAGTTTCACACATTTTATTTTTATTTTTTTAAATTTATGTCTCGTTCCACTGTCTGCCGGCCATTGTTCCACCGCATTTATAGAGAGTGTGTTTGCATGCATTAAACGTGTGTGTGTGTATGTGTGTGTAAGTGTGTGAGTTGTTGTTGTTCTGTCTCCACCAGCAGCCAGACCACATCTGATCTCACCCAGCATCCATTATATATAATTTTTTTTATTTTTTTTTATGGTAACAGAACTTAATGGATTAATGCTCTTCTATTAAAGATTAACGCAGCAATTTGTACGTGTTGAGGTTGCTATTAAAAGGAATATGTCCACACCAAAGCGACTACAGATGTATGTCACATGCATTTAACGAGTAGAAAATATAATGACATCAGCTTCATAATACACACGTGTGTATGTGTGTGTGTGTGTATTATATACATGTCAACTTGACTGGAGTTGAGTCTTGCGACAGACGGTTTAGCCTAAAACTTTTGCACAGTAGTGGAGATGTTGCGCGCGCACACACTATGAAGTCATAGAAAGTTGTCGAGTTTCTGTTTCTGGATCTGATATAAGGTTAGCTACTTTAGCTGTCGGCTCTGAGAGCTCAACGCACTGCAACAAATACAGAAAGAAGTGTGTCTTTGGATCGCTGCTTATCCTGAAGCCGGCAAACTGTCAATCACAGCTGTTAATCAATGCCTATACAAGCGACATCAAAACTATCATTAGTTTTCATATCTTCTATCATCTCCAAAATGTCCACTGGCATACTTATTTGAGAGCCCACTCTCAAATAAGTATGCTCATAAAGACTCTTTGAAGAAAAAAAGACTTACTTCGTACTTACACTTTTATGAATGGAAGTTTCTTAAATGTGACAAGTGGAGCCGGCACCCAGCGGCTGTCGGTGGCCTTGCAGTTTAAGGTTCCTCCGCGTTGGCTTCAGCCTCAAGTCATGATAGTAAGCGCTTGTTCAGTCGCCTGGACTGTATGACTGCAATACCATCTTTAAGGCCTATGACACAAATGCACACAGACAGAATTAATAATACAGACACACAAGCAAGAAAAACAACCTTTCCGGGTGTAAATATTAGTCCACTTGATCTGTTTTAGTTGTCCTTTTTTTTTTTTTTCCACTTTTGTATTTTTCCAAATAAACATTTTGCACCACCACTTCACACCAGTAAGATGTATTTTTGTTTCCCATGTTGGAAACTGTAGGAGTCCCAGACCAGTCCATCCTCCACTCCTATTGTTTCATGTTTTTACTGTTGTCATTTCTTTTATTTTTCCCTTAGTTGTCATCTTCTTCTTCTTCTTGAGGCTGTGCGGTGTCACTAATTTCTTCTTTATTAGTCATTTTTAATGTTTAGCCTTCAGTAACAGCTCGCTATACTCACCGGGTCATTCATTAAAGTCACAAATGAGCCACACCTGAATATTCACGAGACGAGACAGAGAAAAACATGAAGAAGAGTCCTTGACTCATAATCTATGAGACACACACACGCACACACACACACACACGCAAACACAGAAACCCAAGTGCAGGTCTGATTAAGTTTACCCAAATGAGGTTAGTAAAAGGTGGTTGTCATGATTAAAATAAACCGACACTGACTGGAAACAGGATATGAACAGCTGTCAAAGTCAGACACTTTGCCCAAACACCCACCTGGACCTCATCCATTAGAAGTTTGTGGCATTATAACAATATCTAGTACAGCCACTATAGTTCGAGTAAGTAAGTAGGAGTTCGAGAGAGAAGTTGCACCTCAAAAATCTCAAATATTCTCTGACAGCAAATTTTTATATATATATAAAAAAAACAAACAGACTATGACTGTCTGATACGAGGCCATACAAGGTAGTGTAGATTAAAGTGAACATATTTTAAACTGAAACGGTATCCATTAATTATTAAACACAATCAGTTCTCCAGAGTCATACAAGACTGGGCAGGATGCTCCCCTGATGTTCCTCTGAGTGTCGGCAGAAGAAAGGGGAAAAAAAACCCCTTTGATATGAGCAGTTGTGTAATTGTATGTTTGTGACAGGACTCATCACGCTGTCGGAGTTGAACATGTCTATAAAATATGATGAATATATGATGAATATGAAGCCGGCCTGTGTTACCGTAATCAGACGGTTATTAACTGGAAAAAACAGATGCATTAAAACATTAGTTGTATGTGTGCGAGTGTATGCAATCAGTTGAACAAACCTGTAAATGTGTGTGTCTGTGGTGTTCCCCATGTAAATGCTTATAGTTAACAATGTTAGCGTTTCGTACGTTTATCTCTATACAATAAAGTTCATATTTTGCATAAAAAAACATTTAATTTAGCAGCTGTATTTCTTTAGCTTGGATTCGAGAATCCCTTTTGGGGACAAAACTTAACCAAACTGTAGTTATATGGTGATTTTTAACATTGGGTATAAAAATAAAAACGTAACCCAACATTATATTTTCTGAGATGAGACAAAAAGCTGATTCATATTTCTGTATGTGTTGTTTGTGTCTATTTGTGTCTAGACCATATCTGAAAAAAATATAGGTATGTGTATTCATGCGTCTGGTTTTGTGTCTATATGAGTGTGTGTGTGTGTGTGTGTGTTAGCGCACTCGCTGTAGTAAACAACTGTGAATCTGCCGTGTGTCAGACACACAGACTCAGACACTTTACTGTAATTACAGGGAGAAATTTCACTTCAAAAGCCAATCGGGTTTAATGATCCCGTCACCTCAACAATGCTGCAAGTGTAACATCCAAATTACACGAGAATTCAGAGAATGCACGTCTGTTCGGATACATCCCGCCTAACTCACTGTAACACATAATATTCAGTCTTTCTATATGTATTCAGGCAAAATGGTGGACAGATTTCTCTTTTTTTGCAACAATATCGTTATTGGCAGTACGATCAGGCTATTAAAAATGAGTTAAATATTATTAGAATGGGGTTAGGAGTGTATTAAGCCATAATGTGAGGAAAATGCTCCCTACTTTTCATATAGTGCCACCATGACGTTGACATGTTTGGCTTTGAGTGTCTCAAAAACTTTAGGAGAGATTGTCATAAAAATTGCCCCCGTTTTTTTTGTACCATATCATCCTTTCCTCATGATGGAAAAGTCATGTAGGTTGAGTCATGTATTTGAAGCATAAGATGTGGGTGTGCATTAATTCCTTTTCCAGCTAGCTTCTTCCACTAACTAGACAACCAGACAGGATTTTTCCAAGCATTTTCATTCAATTGTCTCTTAAAAAAACAAAAAAACAAAAACAACAAAAAACATGTCTGTGCATCTCTTCATTTTAACAGATAAACCAACAATCATTTTTCAAACACTACAGCTCTCATCAGGATCGGACAGCACGACTGTGGCTGAAGGCCAATCCACACGTGCAGCAATTTATTTTTAACCATTTCTGACACCTGATTTGTCTGCAACACAGAACTTTCACTTTTACTTTAAACACAGACTCACAGTCACATATTAAGACACACCTAGTGTTAAATGGATTTCTATGAATGCATAGAAAAACTATTTTTAAGTCTCTTACTCCAGTACACTGTGCCGACTGGAATGCAATATGAAACATAAGTGGCAGTTAAGATAAGTGATTTGTGCTGAGCGGGCGCAGGGTTCCTGAGGTGAAAGTTATTTTCTTGTAGTTTTAAGTGCTGCTGCTGCTGTGTGTGTGTGTGTGTGTGTGCGTGTGTGTGTTTGTTGGTCAGCCGGTCATGTTTTGTTACTGCTGGATTCCGCTGCTCCGCCAACGTTAGTCTCTGAGTGATGATATATATAGATATAGATATATATTACCCACCCACCTAATGTTAAAACTTTGTTCAGACAGAAATTGAAGCAAATTTTCATCTCGGCTCATTTGTGTTTGACCGCTGGGCTGTTTGTGTTTATTCTCCCCAAAATACCAACTTGGCTCAGGACATTTGGGACACACTGACCCTGTCTGTGGGAGTGTGTCTGTGTGTTTGTGCTCAGCTTCTCTCCTTTTTCCTCTCTTCTCTGTATGTTTTGTGAAGCAGATTCATAAAGTGGTGAATTTGCCATCTAATTGTTCTAATCTCTCTAATCCTTTTCTAAAATTCACCTGAACACACAAGTAATGTCTGCAGGCAACTATTACACAAATCAGTTTTTTAACTGCATCTCGTGTAGAGTAAATCAAGTCTGCCAGTTCTACTACGAGCTGTCCGGATTCACTCTACAGCTACGATGGAAAATACAATAAATAAATTAACATTTCCTCCTGTGTACATGTCATAGAAGCTACCAAACATGTGTTAAGTCGTGTTTTTCTATTAGACGCACACACGCACGCACACAGTAAGTAATGTTTTTGAATGCAGCTGCAGTGCAATCAGTTTAATCATTTCACATTTATGCCACCAGCTAGAGCGAGTATTCAGAATTGACCAAAAAGTCAAAATATAAATAAATATATTTTGCATTGCACTGCTTTATCCTTTTCTTTATCTAGTCTGTTTTCAACAAAGACAGTCACACACTCTATAAACTAAACAGACATGCCTCCCGTCCGCTTGTTTAACAGTTTAAGATTAATTAGTCTGGTTTTGCAGACAAATTCTCAAATATCCAGCGAGGCCTCAGTCAGTTTCTTCTGGCTATGAGGAAGCTGAATCACTGTCATACCACTCAACCGTATATGTTGCTGTTCTTTTTCCCCAGAGCATGTCACTACAAGTCCTTAAATTAACTTAACTGTATGTGTGTGTGTGTGTGTGTGTGTGAGTGAGAGAGAGAAAGAGAGAGGCAGAAAACGTACAGTCATATGCTTCTGTCTGGGCTGTAAGTGTCTGCACATCTTTATGCATGTATTTGTCTTTTGCGTTGTGTGTGTGTGTGTGTGTGTGTGTGCGCGTGTTTTGCCCCCACACCACCATAGCACCAACCACAGGAAGAGTGGGAGAGAAGAGAGGTGGACCATGGAGCGGTTAACCTCATGACATCACAAGCTCTGAGCTGATTGGCTGCTGCCGCATACTGGAGGGTTTATAAGCCAACCAGGAGCCTCAGCCTCAGCAGCAGCATCACCGAGCAGCGAGCAAGATCCAGAGAAACCCAGGAGCATACTGAGCTAAAGTGAAGATAAACCACATCTGTCTGGTACCACTCAACGTCTTTCTCCGCCTGCAAACAAGGTCAGGATGAATTTAGAATATATTCACTGTGAGCAGAGTTTAAATGCAGCACTGGGGATGTGATGAGAGGTGGGACTGCAGGTTAATGTTTGTACAAGCCGATATATATATATATATATATATATATTTTTCATATCTTACAGAACACAAGTCAACATTTGGAAACTTGCAGCGTGAAGTCTGTTGCATGCATTTAGAATGCACTGTATGGCCAAAAGTATTTGGACAGCCCTGCACACATACTTTTGCTGCATTTTTCATAGTTTGGGCTAAGTCTCTAAATTCTTCATGCTACAGCAAACGATGATGTTTTAGATTATAGTGTCCTTTAAACTTTGCGGCAACAGTTTCAAGAGGTTTCTTTTCTCCCGTACACAAAACCGGCTTTATAAAGAAATGTTTTTCCCAGTTTGGTGTGGAGGAACTTGAGCTCTGACCTCAAACCCACCATCACCTTACCTCCCAACATTCGTGGCTTCTCTAAGTCTCTTGTGGCTAAATAGGAACAAATCCCCGCACCAAGTTTCCAAAAATGTGTGGAAAGCCTTCCAAGAAGAGTCGAGGCTGTTATAGCAGATTAATGACTACAGGTTTGGAGTGAGATGTCAGATAACGGTGAATATGGGTGTAGAATTTAACCACATTCTTTTGGCCATGTAGTGTTGCCTGAGGTTTATGGATTTCTATTTGCAACACTGTAAAATGTGTATATATATATATTTAATTACATTTCTATGAAGCGTCATTTGTCTTGCAGCATTGTAATTTGTTTATGATCTTTGAGCAGCCACAGGAGGGTTCGGATATCTGTCATTACAGCCCTGCTGTTCATTGCAGTGAATGAGGAGTTATTTTTTTAAGATTCTACAATGGTGGGAGTCAGAGGTGAAGCTGTGTGTGTGTGTGTGTGTGTGTGTGACATTAGGGCAGAAAGAGGAAGCAGTGGGCAGCAGGAAACTAACCTCTGGATGATGTGTCACATGACCAGGGCCAGCCGGTCCAGGATCTTTTTTTTTGTTTTTGGATGTTTAGTTTTCCAAAGAAAGACCAAGGACATTGCTCTTTCTATATGAAGCACTATTCCGCATATGTGGAATAAATCTCAGTGGACAAGTGTTTCTCAACCTTTCGGCTTGTTGCCCCTTAAACCAAAATCATGGCTACTCCAAACCCCGTGGTGTTGTCCACTTGAGTGAAAAGAGTGAAAACTATACAGTATTTTATTTTTTAGAGAAGAGTCCGGTCTAGTTGCGTGGCAGCCTTGCAGCAACGACCCCAGGGAGTAACCACGGTTTATCATTTTTTACACTTCAGTTTCTGTACGGATTAAACAAACGAGATACAATGTGACAAATTAGTGAACTTTATAGGTAGGCAGACTTTGTTACCTTCGGACAGACCTTGTCTTACTGTGTCCAGTATTATGCTAAGCTAAATGGCTGCTTGCTAAAGCTTCACATTTAGCGCACAGATATGAGAGTGGGGATTAGCCAAATGTCAAACTATTCTAACTTTAACTTTAACCTTTAAACTAACTCTCATCTCTCAGTCAGCCGTTTGTTTGTTTGGGGTGAGAACCAAACTAAATATTCTGCACTCTCAAGGTCTGAAACCGGTTCTTACAAAGATAGACGTACGGAAATACACACACACACACACACACACACACACACACACACAGTCATATGGGCGTCTGTCATGTTTCTGCTGCATTGTGGCTTTCCAAGTCTTCCACTTATAACTTGGTGAATTACATAGTATAGGAAGAGTCCATCATTATAGATAGAAGCAGACAGACTGCATCGCCCACAGCGCAAACTCTAAAGTAACTAAAAAACAGGAAGTTGCTGGCCTCTCGTGTAATTCTTTTAGTTTCTGATACTCACTGAAATAACTTACTGTAACAGTATTACACTCAACGTATTCATAATCCACGTATACTTCCGTATCACAGCATTTCATAGCAGGACAGAATCATCCGGAAACGTCCTGTCTTGTAGTTTAACAAACCACGATCCAAAACGATCTTCTTGCTGTGATGACAAAGCAAAGAGAGTTGTCGGGGAAGCAGGACCACTCTCCTTTCAGCCTGTAATTAAGGACTTAATGACTTCCTCTGATATGCCAGTGCCCCGGTTACTTAGCAGTCATGTGACCAGCCTCCATTTTTAGTTTTCAGTTTGACATGTCATTGTGTTTTCTGTGAAGTTATGGCCTCCAGCGAGTATTTTGGTATTGTTCGCTCAGTCTTTGACAGTTGGGTTTTATGTGATATATATATATATATATGTTTTTTTATTGCGTGACTTGAACCTGCGTGTTTTTCTGTCTTTCTCCGTTCAGACTCCAAACTGTGACACAATGAAAGTGGCCATTGTTTTTGTTCTGCTCTTTGCCACAGTTCTCAGCCTGCCGGTAAGTCATTTTGTCTTTGTCAACTTAAATTGTCATGAAGATTTATTTTCCTGGGTCACTTAACATTGTTGTTTCATTTGGTTCTTTTACTTGGTTTGCTTCCATTCATTGTGTATAAATGTTTTCTTGCCTTTCAGGTGAGAAAAGTTTCCGACAGTTCAGAAAGTTCTGAAGAAGTGGTGAGTATGAGAGTGAGAGTGAGGGTGAGAGAGACAGCGAGAGAGAGAGAGAGAGAGAGAGAGAGAGAGATCCACATTGACTGATGATGGTCTGGTTTTGTCCACAGGTGAGACAACCTGCTGCTGCACCTGTACAGGTACAATCTTCTTTCACTTCATCCTTTTTATTCTTTTTTCGGTTCAATCTTCTCTTGTCATGTTTCAGCTTCATTTATCCTCCTTTTTCTCTCCTCTGTCCACCTCTCTAATCTTCTCTTCTGTGTCTTTTCTTGTATTTCTTCCATCAAGGAATAATAGTAGGTTTACAGTTCTAATTTGCATATCTCTGAAATGCAAATTAAACCTTCATCCTTGAATACATTTTTTTGTGTGCGGTTCGGTTACCGATTTATTTCGTAATGCTAAAAAGGCAAAGAGTCAACCACTAATCTCATACTGAATGACTGCCTGAGGCATGAATGAAGATGCAATAAAACAAAAAAAAACAAAAAAACCCCCAGAGGATTAATCAAATGTATTGTGTGTCTATAATTTTGCAGAATGCCGTAGCAGCTGCTGCTGCCGGCTCAGACGAGAGCAAGGAGAGTTCAGACGAGGATATGGTGAGAGATATTAGATGCATATATATATATATTTAAATCTAATCAATGATAATTTAACAGGACTCTTCTTGTCCTCAGATTGGTGTTGTATGTCTGCAGGTGATGTTTACGACTGTGTGATTTGCTTGGTTTATTGTAGCAGGCCGCAGCAGAGGCTCCGGTTGAAGTCAAATCTGGCAGCGCTGACACACCGTCGGCCTCTGACACAGCCTCCGTCAACAGCCAGGACAGTGAAGACAGCGATGACGACGACGCAGACGAGAGCGTGAGTAGCAAATCTGGCTACATATGCAACGTGGCGGTGACGCTCTACAGTTTCTAATAAAGAATAAGCATCAGTTCTTAAATCCTGAACATTAAAAGCTGTAATTATTGATTCCAGCAATTTTCTTTTATTATAGAATATTATGCCAATATGTAGATGATTTTTGTTTTGTTTTGTTTTGCATTGTGAGCCGGGAAAGACATGAAAGAAATATTCCTGTTTCCCAAGAATGAAGAATGACTGGCGGACTGCTTCGGAGCACCAGAAAAGCTTTACTTGCAATTTAGTTTCTTTGGGCGTGTGCTACATGTGTGGGAGTGGAAATACATCATTTAGATGATTATATAATGATTTGTATGTCTGTGCCCACCTCACTGTGATATGTGGGCATTACTGTGAGAGTAGAAGTGCCCGGACGCTGTTGTTGCACCGACACAATCCTCTATTACCGTCTAACTTCAGACAGTAATAGTAGCAATATAGCAACTGCCATTTAAAAGCATGTAAAACGTTTAGAAAAAAGCAAAGTCAATTACTGTAATACATGAGTTGCATAGCTGGTGACACAAGTATGCATGCTCCAAACACTAACGCATGTTCACCTACTAAACCTCTGACAGCTCCACATCCTCCACCTCTGTGTCTCTCCAGGAAACCGAGGACGACGGCGACGATGCCAGCCACAGCTCGGAGTCGGGCGAGTCCTCCACCCCTGCTCCGGCAACAGTCATCCCTGTGGTTGTCACAGAGGAGCCCGTGGCTGAAACCACCAGCGAGCCCATCCTGCCAACCATCGTCACGGATACAGACACTGGTCGCGGTGACAGCTTGGGAGGTTACCCCAGCGACTACAAGTCCATCGTCTACGTGGAGGACAAATCCTACCACAAACTTCCTGCTCCCTACAAGTCCTATGAATTTTATGGCACAGGAAAGAAGATGGCCTACGACATGACCGACGGCAACGAGGTGGAAAAGACACTGCCAGTGTACAAGGTACAGGTCAGTTTATCTTCCTGAGAGAGACTTCATAGAGTCCTAATGAAATTCTATTTGGCATTAGGTTCCCGTAGAATGTGACTACTATTTGTTTAGCTAATTGGGATTTTTATCTTATAGCTAAAAAGTAGCTAAAACTTTATCTACACAAATGGATTCCTGTGTAACATTTGAAGTCCTTTCAGCATTCACATTTCATGTGAAACTTCAACTGCTTTCAGTGCTTGAGGATTTACAGATGAATCAAACTCACTAATCTTGCTCACCTGCCTCACCTCCAGGCTCTTCAGGTCCACTCAGATCTCCTGGAAGAAGACACTAGCACCCCTGAGGTAGAAAACCAGGGCATGGACGCCTCTCAGGACCAGGAAATCACTCCCCGTCAGGCTGCCCTTCCAGAAGAGGAGAGCACTAGCACCAGTGACGTTACGATCGGTGATGGTAGCGCCAGCGACGCGACCACCAGTGAGAGCTCCAGTGCTACTGAGGAAGAGGAGGAGGAGGAGGAGAGTGCCAGCACCACCAGTGACAGTGCTAGCGCCAGCCAGGAGTCTGAGGACGAGGAGAGCCAGAGCAGTGAGGAGGCCACCGCCACGCCTGGAGCTGCTGACAGCGACTCAGATGAGAGTGACAGCGCTGAGAGTGACTCCGATGAGGAGGGGGCGGGACCTGACACTGCCACTGACGCCACCACTGATATGCCGGTGGTCATCACTGCCAAATAAGCCCCACTCATCCAGGAAACGGAGTGGACGATGGTGTCAGAGATTCACATAAAGAATGCACACCGCATCCAGGTGCAAAATGTCCCGTCCTGAGCCACTTTCCACTGCAGGGGCAAACGGGGATAACCAAGGCTTAATCAGCTATCAACAGTTACTGAGTTTCATGTGTTCAACCAGTATTTCTGCATTGAATTGTGCATCTTTTCTGTTGGGTTGTATTGAAATAAACCGATAACTCTTTGCACCCTGCGGTCTAGTTGCCCTGGTAAATCTCATTTTTGGCCCTGCAGGAGAAAGTGGTTGAAGTTGAAACTGATGACTGCTACCTGCGACTGAAGGTTGACTGACCTCATGACATTTGCCCGCTCCCTCCCCTCTATTACTGCAGGGTAAAGAGTCAAAACTGGAAAAGAACAAGGAAAAAAAACATACAAAGCTGGGTCGTGACATCTACACCAGCACAACACTGCATTCAGTCATTAAATATTAACAGTAATATACCAGCTTCCATTCTTTTTGTGCTTATTACATGAGAGAGAATGTGCACAATTTAATTTAAATATGTATAATCATTTAAGCCATACCATTTGCTGCTTGTGTGGCTTAGCTTTGTTGCTTGCTAGTATCACATTTGCTGGTGTAGATAAAAGGATGTAGACATAGGGAAACTCATCCTCCAATACGGGATTCAATCAAGTATACACACACACACACACACACACACACACAGTCCTGTTCATTTGCACAGTCCCTAAGTACACTACATGTTGTTTGTCCCATGTTGTTTACTGTAATGTATCATATTGTACTATTTCTAAAGTATTAATAAAGTCCTTTTACATAAAATGAACACACTGGTTGTTCACATTTGTTTTACATGTCAAAGTGGTTAACTGTTTAAAGTTGGTAGGGGACAACACTCTACTTACAGTACGTAGGCCTATAAAACAAGTTGTAATTTGGGAGCCACTGCTTCCAGTCTATGCTAAGCTAGGCCATCCGCATCTTGACTTTTACTAAACATACAGACATGAGATTTATCAAATTTAATATCTCACACCCTGCAAGAAAGAAAGAAACATATTGACCATAATATATACCTGCACAGCATGCACATGAAGCAATTTTTTGGGAAAATTGATGACATTCATCTAATCTACACTGATGCAGCTGTTTGTGTTAACGTGCGTTACGAAATGTTCACCAGTCAGATAAATCCGCATAGAACAGAGCCTCCAGATCCTGACAGACTGGTGATTGTACTCCCCACGAGTGATGATCTAACAAGCATATAAGTAACCAACAAATTCCCAGCTAATTTGGGACCCGTTGCTGTAGAAAATGAAAAAAAGAAAGTGTTCATTACATCCATTACTGTAGTTACAGACACATTCATATTAAGGCACCTCAGCAGACACATAGTTAGACTAATAACAGGCTTTGTGTTACAGGTGCCCCTCAAACTGCAGCATTGAAACCCCTCAGGTAGAAAGTCAAGGCAAGTAAAAAAAGACTGATGTTGTCTCAGCCGTAAGCAGCTTACGAGACAACAGGCCTCCGGGCACGGACGCACATATTCTAGTTCTGATGTCTTCTGTGTATGGAACAGCAGCACAGAGAGATTTGTGATTCATGTCCAGTCATGCACAGTTAGAACATGTCTTGATGTATTGTCCCTCAAGGGAAAATTAAAGACAGAAGCTGTAATTCATTACTCGAATGCAAGGATGAATTCCAACATAATTGCACAGAAAGCCGCCATTGTCAGTTTTGACTGTGAAAAGAAAGATTATCAGTTTTCTCCTCCCTAGTTTTTGTTTAGTTTGTTCAAAAGAGTGAAACGGCGCGTGAAACGGTGCCCCTCTAGGTCGTAATAGCTGCAGTCCAGGTACTTGCGTTGAGTCCATGGTAAAGAGAATCCAGGTGACAAGTCACCGTGTGAAAGTGTGAATGGTCAGGATGCTACAAAAGAAGCAGCTAGCTATCTGTTACTGGTTAGCTAGCAGTGACGGAGGGTAGGATTTCACATAACATTAACATATGGATTTGTAATGAAATAATAATGCGGGTTGTTGCGTTACACTTGGTTGGAACATCGCTATACAAATCTGAATTAGTTCACTTTTATTGCTGAAATGACAAATGTATCCTGCTTTATTTTTGAATGATTGTCTAACATTGATGGCTTAATTTGAGGGTTAATTTAGTTGGACCGTATACCACTGTCACTTAAACATTTGCATTTAATCTGAATGAATTCAAACAGCGTATTCAGAGACTAAACTGTTGAGAAAAAAAATAAAAATATGATGGACCTACTGCAGTCTTACTTGTGTTCACACTTCTATTCAGCAACAAAAGGTGAGACACTGATGTTGAACGTCAGTGTTGACACAAAACTGGAAGCACTGAAATGTCATTCTTGCAATGCACGTCCTTGAAAAAGAGATTTTTAACCTTCAGTGTGTAAAAGTCCACATGTCAGCAGTCAGTTTGAGATTGTTGTAAATTGAACACATTTCTCCACTAGATGGAGCTGAGTTATTGAAATACTTTGTTCCACTCTCAGAAAAAGCAGTTTATTAAAGGAATGAACAATGAATGTTATGAGGTGATCAGAGCTTGCCTTTTGTCTTTAAAACACTTAAAATTGATTTTTATCACTGAAAAATCACATGTTTGGATTACAGGCTTTATTCTACAATAGTGCTCAAACAAACACAGTCAGCGAGGGGGTAAGACACTTACACAAAACATGGTTAAAGCATACACACACACACACACACACACACACACATATATATATATCTTAGTAAATTTTGTGTGAACTGAGTCTTTAAGTTCACAGCAGCAAAAGAGAAAATCATGTGTCCTGTACTGCTCAGACTCATATTGCTTCAACCATAGTTCCCTTCATGCTGTTAAAAATTAAATGGATTACGCAACAATGTTATATTCATATTGCAATGATAACCTTATAACTCAATAATATGATCTACTTGCAGGAATGTATGATTTTACAAATATGACTTGACTACATGTAATTTTAAAAGTTTATTTTCCTTTAGTAGAAAAGGAATACTGTTATACATAAATCACACAAACAAAATTAAGTACAACACACATTAAAACACACACAAACCAACAACAATGTATGATATGATCTTCAGCCCACTCAGCCATATTTAATTTGGACAGCCAATAATTACAACAAACCACTGATGCAATAACTCAGTTATTCTATTCTAATTGAGCATGTACAGACAACAGATGACTGCTAACATGACAAGGACGACGCACCCTCCACCGTCTATAAACAGACGCACTGCTGTGGGTTACATAGTTTTGGTACTTCATGCAGAGGGGCTTGAGTTAATTAGTCTCTGATGCAGGTGCTACACTTACGAAAATCCTTATCAAATCCCAAAAATGTTCAAAACAGTATCTCAGGGGCATGTAACATAAATATATGTAAACGATGCTCTTAAAAAACTAAAAACAAATTAATAGTAAAATAAAGTATTTATTAATGCATAATATATCAGAAGATGTTGGTTATCTAAAACTGAAATTCCAAGTAATACGTAACACTGATTGAACATGATCACACCTACACAGAGTCTGTGGCTCTTGTGTTGTGTAGCAGGATGCTATCAGGCTCAGTGTGACTGTCCGCTCTGCTCATGATAGAAAGCCATGGTATTGTTTTATTATTTGATGTATGAAAATAAGGACTCCTGCATAGCATAAACAGATTTGCAAACTAGGGGGAGAAGATGTGAGACATTAAATTTTTGACCCTTTCAGTGACAGTGGTCACTATAGTGGACAGCTATTCAAAAGTTGTTTTCTCCTATGTGAATGAGTCTAAAGGGTAATAAAAACACTTGAGGGGGAAAAAAAATCCTTAAGTAGGTTATCATAATTCCTGCATGAAAGGGTTAAAAACTGCTACAAAGATGCACTTGCCAATTTATCCCTGTAGGCAAACACTTGTCCTACTAAGGTTTAACTCTCACAATTAGCCCAAAAATCTCCCAAAATAGTCAAATTCTTCATAGGAATGTTGTTAGTCGTCATTTGTAGCTGGTTAGCAGCGCTGGCAGTTGTTTAATTGTCCCCTCTGTTGTCGGTGATGGGAATTGCTGTTTGGATCACATGGGTAACACAAGTGACATTACCGGGTGATGTGACATTAACAGGTGTGATCTGTGTTGCTGGCAGGGGCGTTGACTCTGTCACAATTGGCCTGTCTGTGCTTGGTGTGCCTGGTTCAGGGGTGAGGTTACTCATGTCTCCTGTGGTGACAGTTGTCATGGCAGCAGTGGTCACAGCAGGTGTGGTCTGATCGGTGATGAGACCTTCCTCAGAGGACTCCTCAGAAGAATCACTTTCTGAAGATTCACTTTCTGAAGATTCACTAGATTCACTAGATTCACTGGACCTCGACTCTGAGGTCCAGTGAGCGTGCAAGCTATTCCATTCAGGCCATCCATCCATTGGGCCGTTGTCTGCAATGTCAGCATCGTGAAATCTGCCCCTACCAGTCTTTAGAAGGAAATATCAAATGAAAGATATTTTAACAACGCTAACGGCATTAACGGTGACTCTCTTCTAATCAAGGCACCGTCAGTGAGAGAGCAGTGAGGGAGGGGGGGTGAGGGAAGATTGATGTGAGGTATTGCAGATAGCTTACCGGCTTAGCAGATGATGTTGTAAGTAGGATGATGATGATGAGGGTGGGTGTGAGAAGCTCCATCTCTGATTGGATCCTTTCTGTGAAGGAGGGAAGTCACAGCAAAAACACAGGCGCTTACACACAGCAAAAGACACAATCGTAGGCTAGGCACAGGAAGAGGAGTTTCATTGCAGGGTTGTAATAATCTCTACAACAGTTAATACAATTGAAAATAAAAACAGCCAAGAGGTCAACAATCACATACTTGGCAACCGAATGCTCATCAACCCATAAACATCATAAATCATATGTGCGCATTAAATAAAAAAAAAACCAAGAACTTACCAGTTTACTGTAGCACACGATGTGTTCTCTACTTCTTTCTTATTTATTTAGTAAATCCTGTACAAAATTGTGTGTAGCTGTGATCACTCAGTTTCAGTGCAGATAGATGTCTAATCTCTATGCAGGACTGGCTGCTGCTGATATATATACATGCTGTCAGGGCAGGGAGGCTGGGCTGGGGAGGGAACCAGGGGGGAGAATTGGGTAAGACTGGATTCTGTGGAATGAAAGATGAGGGGAGGGGCAGGAAAGAAAGTTTGCCACACTTACAGATCACCCGAGATCATAAATTATGTATTTGGTTTGGTTATGTTTTGTTTTTTTGTCAGTAGTACAATTGATTTTTAGAACTGTATATGCTGCGGACACAGTAACAGGAACAATCCAAATATGTCCTGCGGTAAATGTACTACCAATGTGTACCCCAGCATGTCAGAGTGGTGGTTCAGCTCACTGTAAATAACAAGGCATTAAATAATTTGTGCTCCTCAGTCTGCTCTTACATTTCATGTCTGTCCTAAAACCCAAATGAAAACTGAAAGTTTTTTCTTGCTGTCATTTCTCCCATTCATTCCTCCTGTGCAAAAATGTATTCTAGTAGTAGTAGTAGTAGTAGTAGTAGTAGTAGTAGTACTAGTATAGTGTAGTAATTTTGGTACTATACTTACACCACTGCTGACCAGGGACACACTGAGGAGGGTTGATGCTACAAAGACTGTAAACGTGGCAGTAGCCGCAGTCTCATTCTGTCAGTCACTACCCAGAGCTAGTGACTATAGGTGAGGGTTGGTGGGTTGGCCTTCGCCTTCTGGCTCAGCTCTTTCTTCACTACAACATTCGGGTACGAAGCGTTACTGGTGATGCTGCACCAATCCGCCCGTCAATGTCACGCTCCATCTTACCCTCCTCACTCGTGAACAAGAGAACTCTGAGATACTTGTGCTGACTCTCCTCCCAACCGCTTCACATTCAGTTGCGAACAGTCCCTTTGCCTGTTGGAGATCCTGGTGTGTTGACGCCAACTTATCTTAGCCAAGACATCCACTTGACATGACTAACTCAGGTCTGCACATATAAGCTTCAGATCAACTTTTAAATCCATATTTGCATAAATTGACTGTGTACACACACTGTGGATTGTGAGGTTGACGCTTTGTGCCAAAGGCTGAGCTGACATCTGTGAAATTTGTCATGGTGATGAGGTGACGGAGATACTGTATGAAAAATGTGTGAAGGAGGGAAGGGAGAAATTGTCCAACATTTACAGACAGACTGGGTGTGTAGAGCCGGCTGTGGAATTTTACAGTAGAGTCAAAGTTGAGCCACACTTTGATCAGACCTCAGTGTGCGTGCGTGTGTGTGTGTGTTACACCACTGTGTTACTTCATTGCACTGAAACCTTTCCTCTCCTCCCCATCCTTCTCTTATGAAAACCAAAAAAACACCTACAGATGAATCATAAACAAGATACAATTTTTGGTGTAATGGCCACAGTTAGAAGTGTAGGTCATGTGACACCCACTGATGCCAGACAATCATCCCTAGAGCTGAAATGATTACTCTGTGAATCAAATTTATTTACTTCTACTATTACTGGATGGATTGTCATGCCATTTTGTACATATATATATTCATGATCCACAGAGGTTGAATCCTACTGATTTTGGTGATCTTCCTACTTTTCTTATCAATGCCACCATTACCCTCTTTCCCAGAAAGAATGGTGATTTCACTGGCATATCATCATCATCATCATCATGTCAAAATTAAAAATTTCCAAATGCATTAATTTATGATTAAACACTAGCAAAACTAATATTCCAAATTCATTAACTATGTGCTACTGTGTGTAGTGCTAATTGGAACATCTTGTAACATAAAAGAATATGCTTCTAGCATCAGCCGCTAGTATGGTTGTAGATGTGTAGGCTTGTATTTAGAAATATTTATCATACAGTAGTACACACACACACACACACAGACACACGTCTCCAACAGCATGAGACATGGACCTACTTCCAAATCCAGGAATTTTGTTTGAGTCAGATATACTATTATATTCCAGAAAGGAAAAATCCCCACCCTAGTCAATTAATGCAGTCATCCAACAACATTGTTTTTTCAGGTATGGTCATGTACAGGAAATGCTTATTTAAGTTTGAGTCAGTTTAGGCTGGTAAACCATTTAATGGAAGCCAGATAACCACCATTGTGTACCTCAACATGTCAGAGATGAAACACAGCAAATTCCCCTAATGGTTAAATTATGAAATAAAATAAAAATAGAAAACGTGATGATTTAGGAGTTTAACCATGGTTGTAGGAGTTTACAGTAAATCTCCTCTGTGTTTGTCACCACAGACTACTTCCTGGTTCTGTTTTCATGAATGGAGCCCGTCATTTTAAGACATCATAAGGAAAATAATAATAAATTAACTGCGGTTGATTGTTGGCTGCAAAGCATCTCCCACAAAGTCTTGCTCAATGACAGCGTTGCGTTTCCTGAAGGTGGTGACAACACTGCAGCTTGTTTTAATACAGCACAGAGCTGCCTCATACTTCTCCTGTTATAACAAGTACAATTCACATTTACACACACACACACACACATATATATATATATATATATAATTATTGTCTTTTTTTGCTGTTACAATAAGGTATTTGACAAATAGTAGTTTCTTATTGATGCAACATTACATCAACAACCTTGCAGTCACCAACTTGCCTCACTTGCATGACCTGACACAGCTTTGTGATGGTGAGATTGAAAAGTAATGACGCATGAAGAGCCGAGTCGATCTGGCAGACGGCGTTACAACATATCCACCTACAGATGTAGACATCTGTCATGAGCAACGTGATTTTCATCAGTTATCAGCTAGTGTACTGGAGAAAACTGTCTCATAGGCATTGGCAACACTTATTCCCGTCCAGACGGCGTGAAAACGTTGTGCCACAAACGTTGCAGCAAGGTGGTCAGGGGCGGCTCGTCAGCAAAGAAACCGGGGTTTGCCTCCTCTAGCTATGTTCAGGCTACTGAAATACTTTTGGGAAAAGTTACTGTTACTGTCGAGGAAATATTAAAAAAGTGAACATATCCTGTCTTCAAATCGCCAGTGTGACTTATTTCAGGATTGATCTAACTTCATCTTTCCCAAACCTTAACCAAGTGCTTTGAGTTGCCTAAATATGACCACAAATGTTAATATATTTTGTAATGAAAACAGACGAAAAACATTTTTGTAGAGATGTTCAATGTGAACATTTTGTAACTTTGCAGTTCATTAAAAAGAAATATTTATGGAGGTTATGTCTGAATCTATTGTTTAATGTTGGGGTTGACAGAGAAGACCAGGAGTGGAATGAAGTACATGTACTCAAGTATTTCCATTTTACTTCTATCTAAGTACTTTTTTCCTTAAGAATTCTACCCATTTAGGAATTTTCTTTAGTTACTAGTTGCGTTTCAGAATAACATTTCATATAATACATCGGGTTGATCAGATTATAAATGAACACACTGAAGATCAAACCAGTGGTTTTTCCAACATTTTTGTCCTCTTATATAAAATCAGTGCAGTTGTAGTTCCACATGTTTCAGATCCCTCTAAAGGTTTCACATGGTTTCATTTCAATAACAGTTCAAGTGATCCAAAAAACAATAAAATAAATTAAACATTAGAAAAAAATAATCTCATGACACCCACTGGACAAAACTAGCTGACTATATACTGTATAAAGTAGTTAAACTATGCTCCACCTTGAGTAACTAGTAAAAGCTTATGTACGCACTGATGTATCTGTATTAGTAATGTTATTAAATGTATTTAATATATCAGTCACATAGGTCAATTTTCTGCACACACACACACACGCATGCATGCACGCACGCACACACACACACACACACACACACACACACACACACACACACACAGGACTTTATATTCCTTTCATTGGTGACATCTACTGGTGATAATAATCATGTGCAACTTTAATTTAAGGGAGTAAACCTTGCCTTGTGAACACTGATTCTCTTTGATAGTGCTTTTTTTTTTAACTCCTCCTCTGCCAGTTCATTCATTTATCATTGACTGTTTTACAGGCACATATGAGCACAGAAGGAGAAGTGATCCGCAGGTTCCATTTGATAGCATTTGATTCTCTTTCAGTCCGAGTAAGGTGTAGCCGAGTGGTTTCATTCAGAACACATGGGAACCCCTCAGCTGAAGCCCCCCCCCCCCCCCCCCCCCCCCCCCCCAAAAAAAAAAAAATAAATAAAAAAAAAATAAAGAGTTATAATATATAATATTTTGATAAAACATCTACACATCATAATATCATCTCTCATGAAAAGATTGATAAGCCAAAGGGTGCTGGAAATTCTACATGAAAACATAAAAATATGAAAATATGTGAAGTCTGCAGAAGCAGTAAAGTATCAGTTACCAGAAAAGTCCCAGAGAGGCAGAAAGTGAAACCAGTGACCTGCTTTTCCACGTAAATGAAACTACAGTTAACTGAGCCTATAACATTATGCCCATTATAAATAATCATGCAAACATAACTTCTAGTTACTCAGAATTAAAAAAAAAAAAACTACATTAAAGGATCTACATTAAAGGCATTTTTGTCATTGTAACGTTTACTCTTTATCTTGTAAAAGCTGAATATCCTCAGCATGCAGGCCACCTCTCTTTTATTGTGTCTTCACTGCGTGTTGTCAGACTGTGGTTTCAAACTGCTGTGAGGTTCTTCCTGTTTCTAAAGGTCTGACACCATCTCTGTAAAATGAGGGCAGTGAATAAATCTGATTATTTACCGTGTTTCATACAAACACCATCACCACCAGTCTCCTCCTCATTGTTTCACAGCTTTTAGTATCATTTTCATTTCTTCTGAATTGGACTGAATTTAACTCCCGGTTTACTGACAGATAACTGTGCAGTAAAGATCAACTGTCAACTGTTGTTTTAAAAAAAAAAAAAAGGTCCCACCCTTCCCTCAGTGTAATCACAAAGAACACACACACACACACACACACACACACACACACACTGCTTAGAGTATTTAGGGCCTGATAATAACAGTGTAGCACCAGAATCTGTTTCCCTCTATTATTACAGCTTCTCCCCAATAATGATGACAAATAGATGAGATGTTGTTGTACCAGTGGCGAAAAGTAACACATTACACTTAAACATTTACTTGAGTATTTCCATTTTATGTTCCTTCATTCTTTGCTACGTATTACAGGAATTTTTTTTTTAGTTTTTTAGCAGCAGTTAGTTATTTATTTTCTAGTTTTTCTAGCAGCTAGTTATTTATTTTCCATCCTGTACAAACTTTTTTTTTTTTCTAGGTAAAGGATCTGAATACTGATTGGAAAAAATAGAATGTATATGAATGTCAAGAGAAATGTACTGACGTATAGTAGGAGAGAAAGTGCAAAAGAACATAAGAACTTCTGTCTCCACGCTGCCGAGCTTAAGCAACAAACGGTTAAATATCACACAGAAGCTGGTGTGGGGTTTAGTAGGAAGAGAGGAGAGCCTGGGCAGGAGAGGAGGATTTAATGGGAAAGGGTCTGAGAAAGGGAAAGAATGGGATCAGTTACGCCGGGAGAGCAGTGATGACAGGGCGGCTATTAAAGCTTCCACTAATAAATGCTCTGCAGCCCATTGAGGAGCAGAAAAGAAGACATTGAGATGAACCTCAGCATCCATGTGTGTTTTATACACACCCCGTGTTGTTGTATCATTATTAGTTTTTTGTTTTTTTAAACAATAATTATATCTCCCGTGTTTATTGTCTTATGATAGCTGCAGCAGTGATTCTGGATAACACAGAGCTGAGAGTTTCTGAATATTTTTAATATTTTTTTTTTTGATTTCTAATGACTCAGGAAACTGTCATACTGACAGCAGAATGAATTACTGTTAATCCAGCACACTTCTCTAAAGCTTCAAATTATATATATATATATTTTTCATTATTGATTCATCTGTAATTTTTTTTCAACACATTCATTTAATCTATAAATTTGTCAGTTCAAGGTGATGTCTACAAATTGCATGTTTTGGCCGATCAACACAATTTATAAAGATATAAAACAGAGAAAAATAGCATCTTCTCACCTTTTGAGAAGCACTACTTTGGTCCAAAATATTAATTACAATTTAATTACATTTTTGTGGGTATTCGTGGTCCCCTGAGGAGAAATCTTTATTTTTTTGTGACCTCTGTATTTTTTTTGTACTACTATCAGTTCCACTTGTTCCCCTGAAATATCAAATATAAATTTAATGGACCGGATATAATGGAGTTAACTGACTACGTCCCTGCTCCCCAGTGGATGAACCCTTTTGGTTTCAATGACGTCTGCTCTGGCACCACGCTCAGGTCAAACTTTACATTTCTATTACCAGAGAACTGGAGGAACTGGACTATATGTCAATTGTTATTCATATGTAATCATTTCATTTATTTAGAAAATAGCCAACAAACATCAATATTTCAGGCTTGGACATATCCCATGACTATACCTGCATCTGTAGCAACCCCACTTTCCTGTAAATGATTATCACAGAAACTCACATTATTCTCCTTTATTTCGCAAAAAAAAAGTAATACAATCATATCACACAACACAGTTTTAGTCATCAAAAAGATCACAAACAATTCTTCACCTGTACAGAAAACAAACAACCTGAGCCTCAAAGCACAGCAACATTACACACAAACTCCACACTTCATAATATTCCACTACAAATAAAAACCTCACTCAAATAATAGTTAACATTATAAAGGCTACACCTGACATAATAGAGTTCATCCATTCTGGGCTTTGTTCTAAAATGACCACTGTGAGTTAAATATTCTGTTTTGGTTCCTCTACAGGAAATACAAAAGTGCAGACCGGCTCTCGGAGCAGGTGAGATTCAGTGCTACTGGCAGGATGAATACGAAGGTTTCTCTCAGCCTTTGCTCCATTCAGTTTGATATATGCAAAATAAATACATCTTAAAGAAAAACAGTTAAGCCTTGGATTAAGCCTGTATTTCCCCAATGACTAAATCTGAAAGTAAATGAAGAAAACCTCAGATGAGTCTCTTTCCTGTTTTGTTGTAGCTGCAAACACTAACATTACTCCTCCGTAAAAATGTCCAGAATACCTTTTGCCTTGTAAATATGTGAAAGAAAACCTTGCGAAGCAATATTTTTCTGTGTATCAGAAAAATATCCAATCAAATTGTCTACTGTGAACATTGATTTATATGAAAATTGAGAAAGCAATATATTTTTGTTCCCGGTTTCTATCTTAATGTCTTTTCCTTCGTAAAATTTGTAAAATCTGTATTCTCTGATTCTCAGTTTGACAACTGAAAATGTGATCAGATCTCATCATTTCACAGTTTCAGCAAGAAATTTAATATCTCAGCAGATGCCGAAAGGAGCAAGAATTCAATAAAAATGATGATTATCTACTGTAAATTATTGGCACTTTCTAGTTATACATCTTCATCTCCATCTATTGCCACTCTGGCCTGTACTTTTTAGGTCTTTTTTACTGTATTGTATTTTTTTTAATAGAGTTTAGAGTTAAGTTTTGGTAATTCTTTTTTCAATGTAGAAAAATTAAAACTAACCCTAACCCTAACCCTAAGATTCATGATCTGGACTGAAAGGTGACCTGAGCATGAAGTGCAATCGCATCTCCTTTCATGTTTTTTCTGCATTTTGCAACTGAGTGCAATCAGGCTATCAGGCCACATGGTACAGTTAAAATCAGACTGTCCTGAGCTAATTACACTGACAATAAATACAGTATGCTGTGAACAGAATGGCTCTTTCTGCAGATTTGAGGACTTTGTGCTTTTGGAGGTCCAAAGGTAAGGCCTAAGGGTCATACATAGGGTTGCTGAAGTTTCCTAAATTGCTGTAGTCGCTGTTGTCCAGGAGAGGACTGTAGGATATACACCTGAAAAGGTATAGAGAAGATAGAATGAGTGAAGTTAGACGTTAAATGGAGAAAAAGCAAAGAAATAAAATTAGCTAAGGACCAAACATTATTAATATTTTTTTAAATATTCAGTTCAGTCATCAGCATTACTGAATTGAGATACTGGAGGACGAATTTCCATCATACCTACTGGAGTGTAACAACACAGTCATCTAATAAAGCTACTGATTTTGATTAAGCAAAAAAAAAAGTTACTGACTACTCAGCGAGGTAACAAGTCATATCATATGAGCTCAGAACTTACCTGATTCTGTAGCGATAGAGGCCGGTTAACACCACAACCACAATTGCGATGAACACACATACAATGGCTGCAATACTCCCTGGAGAGAGAGAGAGAGAGATGGAATAAGTTGGTTGGTCAAAAATAGTTTTAGTCCTGCTGATCTGATGCTGTACAGGGTGTTTCAAAGTATTTCCTTCCTGATGTCCGTTCCTCCTTTCACGTATTGCTTCCATAACTTAACTGGTATATTACACTCATCGTGGTCTTGCAACGCTTTGAGATTTTTGGGGGCCTGGTTGGTATGTTGGTTTATCAAACTCTTTAGTTTTCTCTCTGGAACAAGTCTAAAGAGTCAACAATAGTCTTTGTGAGGCTGTACTTGTTAACAGCTTTTAGCTAAATGCTAATTTCAGCATGCTAATTTGCTCACAATGACAATGCTTACCAGGTGTAACATTTACCATATTCACCATCTTAGTTGAGCCAGTTGCTAAGCGTATGTGCACGAAAACTAAACACCAAGTACAGCTGAGGCTGATGGGAACATCACGGGTACTTGTCAGGGGATTGCCGAAGGTTATACGATTCATCCTGAGGATCAGCCAGATTCTTGACAATCGATCCAATATCTGCTGAGACATTTCACTCAAGACCACAAACGTCAACCTCATGGTGGTGGCAGAGGAGAAAAATCAAAGAATCATCAAAGTCCTTAGGATTCGTCACCTGAGCACCGCGGATGTACCAAATTTCTTGGCAATCCATCCGACAGTAGTTGAATAAACAGTGGTTGGCCAGGCTCACCTCAGTTATACTTCCTTCACTATGTGATTGACTTTAATCTTGTCCGCCTGGTAAATCTCTAACTCTGTATCAGGTAAGACTTTACCTCAACGTGTACCATGACCTTAAGATAATTTCCTTTTCCAGCAGACCAAACTGACCTTTGAGCTTTATTATTAATTAGTAATCTTCTGAACTGCTACACCGGTGAAAGTCTATTTTTCCCATCTATGTGATATCATATCTGTATAGCGAGATGGTGCAACTGCAGACTTACTGTATTATTCACTGTGGCCTGTAAAAGCAATCAGTGTGACCTGGTGGTATGATCCACAATGCCCTGACAGTTCACTGTTGGCTCAGGACCTTTGTTACATGTCTTGCAGATAAAGGCATAAACCCCCCCAAAAAAATACAATAAACACAGAGAAACAACTGGTCAACTGGTTCACTCGGCTGTGTTCTGACAACGGAGGACAGAGCCAATAATGTTGGTGAGTCATTCATCATAAATCTGGAATGAGTACAGCAACTAAGTGTACCATATTTGAGCAGTTGCTAGGCCAAGTCAACATATTACTAAAGACATAAACACTGGTCACAATAGTCGGTAAGATGCATGAATTTCAGGTATTTCAGTCTAGACAAAAGTTGTTGGGCAGACTGACCAACTGACATTGCTGATTCTGAAGACCTGACACCAAAGTAAAGAAGGAAGCATGAGAGGAAACTCTTTCGCTCACATATTAACCACAGACTGACACAGTGCTGAAGGAGGTCAAAGAGGGGAGGAATGGATATCGCGGGGGAATATACGCGTTTGCCTATCCCTCGAATGTGACATCAGATTTCCATGAGCTAAACTGCAGTTTATTGATAAAATATTTTGACTATGCTTTTATTAAAAAAAAAACAGTTAATGAGTAACTGGCACATCATGAGGCCATGAGTGAGTGTAGCAGCAGTTGAGTCCAGAGGGACAGCATGAAAATGACTCGTCACACCTGTCTGTGCTCCTGGTTTCCAGTTTCCAGATTCCACTACTCAGTTATATGAATATGAGGTTTCATTCCTGCATTTTCCAGGCAAAGATATATATATTTTCTTATTTTAAAATTGTGAATAAACCAAATTATTTCATTTACTTCATTTAGTTCACTGATAACCACAGCGTTGGCACAGTGGGTTCCCCTGACGCAAAGACGCTAAAATGCTAAAACAGAACAACAACAAAAACAACAGGGTTGTCTGGCAGAAAGTTTAACCTGGATAAAACTTTGTCTTTGGTTCAACACAACGCTCAACATCTTTTTGTGTTGGTCATACATCTACTTTTCTATAGATTTGTATTCACTTGGACATGTCTGTTCACGTATCTCTTCCTATAACTGACCAGTTATGCTTCTGTAGTTCGGACAGCTTACACGCTTCTTTATTGTCAGCAGTGATTTGGGGGGGGGTGGTTTGGGCAGAGCTGGTGATTTGGGGGCTGGTGGTTTGGGCAGCGCTGGTGATTTGGGGGGTGGTGGTTTGGGCAGTGCTGGTGATTTGGGTGGTGGTGGTTTGGGCAGCGCTGGTGATTTGGGGGGTGGTGGTTTGGGCAGCGCTGGTAATTTGGGGGGTGGTGGTTTGGGCAGTGCTGGTGATTTGGGGGCTCGTGGTTTGGGCAGTGCTGGTGATTTGGGTGGTGGTGGTTTGGGCAGCGCTGGTGATTTGGGTGGTGGTGGTTTGGGCAGCGCTGGTGATTTGGGGGGTGGTGGTTTGGGCAGCGCTGGTGGTGCTGTTCGTACCATTTAAGGTATTAATCCCTGAAATGGGCTTCATCATTGCACAGCAAAATAGTACATCTGCAATTCAAAACAAAAGATGTTATTTGTCAAAGTTTATTTAAAGCGCATCCACTCAACAATGTGTTTCAACACATAAGACGATAAGTTCTTGTTTCTTCGATCTGTTCCTACAGCCTTTACTGTGATGGACAGGAGGACGCTGAATAAACTGTTTACCATCATGTACAATGATCAGCACCCTCTCCATCACACAGTGGACAGACAGCGGAGCACTTTCTCCCACAGACTGCTCCAGCTCCGCTGTCGTAGGGAAAGATACAGGAAATCTTTCCTGCCACAGGCCATCAGCGTGTATAATAATAGCTAAAATCCGGTCATATATTATTATATATATTATTATATTATATTTTATTTTACTTATTCTTATGTAATTATTATCTTAATTTCTTATTCTTATTCAATTATCTTATTCTTATTTAATTATTAATTATTATCTTAAAATTGTTCTATCTGAATGAAAAATACATTTTTACAGTTTTAATCAACTTAATTTAATTCAACTTACTTTAATTCAACTCCCAGAATCAAACATTTAAATAATAACTAAGACAGAAACTGTCAAAACAAGTGGACAAGCTTCGTTACTAAAAACATATCAGACTGGGCTAGCAGGAGTGGTAGGCTGTTCAGATAGATAGATGTAGCCAGTCAGACATCCAAATAGACAAGTAACACCTGCAGTCCCAGACGAGGCTATTATTAATATTGTTTTGGAATTACATATTGCATACAGGTCTAATGTTTTAGTGTCCACATACTTTTGGCCAAACAATAATGTCAGCCATACCCTCAACAAAATAAAAGACCTGAGAGACTCACAGTTAAGTCTTGACAGAACTTTGTTACAGGTACGCTCAGAGGCACAGTTTGTTTCATCAGTGGTTTTAGTGAACAGGAAGTCAATGCAGAGATCTGACATGATGCATTCAAGGTTCTTTTTTTTTTTTTTTGTAGCACAGTGTTTTAAATGTAGTTGCTTTTTTCTTTTTTTTTTATAAAGACCAGAGAGAAAGTCACTGCATGACTCTTAATATGCTCTAACATTTTTTAAACAGCCACGATTTCCAGCATCAGAGAAAAAAAGCAAATTCTTGCAAAGATAATTTTAAAAGATAAAAAGGCACCTCGAGTTACTCAACTGACACGTTTTCCTGTGACATAAGACTTCCATCAAACGTTAGCCATCCTTTACTGTGTATGTTACTGCTGGTTTTAAAGCAGTGGAAGACTGCACACATTTCATTTCAGAAATGTTATTATAATTGTACATATTCTGCTCAAAACTGGCTTGTATGTCATCTTAAACTTTGGTTCAGCTGTATATACCAGCTGACTTTTACAGTAAAGGAAATGAACTCTACAGAGACAGAGAGGGATCGGATTTAAAAGCTTTACTTACATGTTATCACAGTTTGCAGGCTGACCCTCATCGTTGTGTGTGTGTGTGTCTGTGCTGCGCTGTCTCCAGAAACACTTGTAGTAGCTGCGGCTCTGTGCTCTGCTCCCTGGAGACAGCTGTAGTGTGTTTGGCTTGCCTGTGACTGTAGGTGACTGATTATACAAGCCAGGGGGCGAGGCTACATGATGGCTGACTCACTTCTGGAACCTTTACAGGGACGGCTGTTGTAATGACGGCTTTAAAACGTACAAACCGAGGAAGTGGCATTATACAGGTGACATACATTGCTACTATACCCTTGTACAGTGTGCTTATTCTGCTCAATAGGATTCAAGGGGTTGTATCTTATTCTTATACATTGTCTATATCAATATTTTTGATGTATGTGCATATAACTAAATGGTTAGATTACACTGGGGAATAATTTTGATTTTTATACAGATTAAAACTGGCATGCTGATTCCAAAATTGCCGTCCGTTTTTCTTCTTTTTTTCTCCACATCTTGCACTCCAAATAAGGAATATTCCACTGATTAGCTGTAGAAAGACTTCCCTGCTGATTACGAGTGGACTCATGTACAGCTACGTGGTACCTTGAGGTGTGTGCAGCTCCCAGTAGGCCAGCACTATCAATATCTGCAAACAGAAACCTAGCGTAGTAGGAATTAATAGGATTTGTGCTGGCTTTTCTCTTAACCTTGTAACCATGGGTTTTCAAAACTAACTATTCCATCTTAGTGTTTATTTACATAGGAATAAGAAAACTGAAATCAGTCACAAAATTAGTTAACAGCTGCCAGACCGAAACTCAAAAAACAAAAATTCCCTGTATCGGTATCAATTTCAGGCATCCAGTATCAGAAAGATACATTACCTTCCTACACCCTATTAATTATAAAAACTAAATAAAAAAAAAAAAAAATAGATATGAACAAATAATCCTGATAACTGGAATCAGTTTCTGTCCATATTTTTATTAAATGAATTAAATTCAACGTTGACGAGCTTTGTATTAACATGACCTCGCTTTCAACATTTTGTTTAGTTCAATCTTGAAAGTTCGTGCGAGGTCATCTGTATTAATATTAAAAGAAAATTACTTTGCAAATTGATATCGAATCATTTTACCCAGTTGTGTAGGATTGTCTTTGTAAAGCTCAGATTTAACAACTGACAGTGTCCTGGTTGATTCTCATATCTTGTACACGTCCCCTGTACTTGTCAGGCCGGGACAAACGCTACTCCAGTATACAAAACTATTGAAATCAAAATCACTCCCAAAGAGGAAAAATCAATAAAACGTTAATTAACAATAATGAAACAAAAGCAAGACTGAGACAGGAGTCACAGCAACAGGTGACATACATGGGAAGAGCAGGTGATCTCAAAAAGGAGAGGATGGGTAAATTTCAAAATAAAACAGGAAGTCACGAGGCACACGACACAAGAACACCAACATATCAACACATTGTGACAGTACTTTAATTGTTAATATTAAATATCTTATATATTATATAAATATCTATAACTTATTTATTTTTATTTTTCTTAACATCTGAAGACCTGAGCCCTTGTTCGATATGCATTTTTTTTTTATTTCTCTTTGCAGACATATATTTGAACATGTTTTAAACCTCACAGCCCAAAAAAACAAACAAACAAAACAAAAAAAAAAGACTGGACTGTCACATATACATTATGGCTTATTTAAAATGCAGCACACAGTTGCAGATGGTGTAAGTATCCAAATACATGGTTATAAGGCCCACAGTTAAGCAAAATGAACTACTGAGGTAATTTAACCCAAAATGTGACGTGTTCCAGGTCCTAAGAGGTTAAGTCAAGTGACACTGTCTGTGAATAGCTGCCGTAGGTGTAAATCTGTGATAATTCCTGGAACAATACAAATATCTTCTTTAGCTGGCAGATTTTTGTGTTAAAAAAAAAAGACTAAAAAACATTCATCAACTGAAGTAACATACTGAGATGAACATTTAAGTGTGAGTGGATAGACAGAGTTCACTTAAATGTGTGTGCCAGTGTATTTCCCCAAAGCTTGTTAGGCTGAATGCCGCCTCTGTGCTCTCTGATTCCTGTGGATAGCAGCAGTGTGTCTGGCTGATTGTGGCTGTGAGCGACAGATTAGAAGAGCCTGGGGCTGAGGCCAAATGATGGAGGAGAACTGACCATTTCATGTCGCGCTGGAATCAAGGATGCCTTCATTTGCCAAGGAGCAGCATTTTTAAAAAATGTTTAAACTTTCTTGTTATAAAGCCAATATCTTTGCGAAAGATAACTTAAAGATGATTTAATATGTTTATGTTTTAATATTGCTCAGACGAACAGTCAGAAAGGTTTAGGGGCTTATAGTGGGTATCTCCTGTCAAAAACATTTAAAATCAAATTGAGAGCACGTGTTATTGAATTATGTGCGCAAGTTGAAAACGGAGCACCTATTGTAGATAGGTAGCTAGATAGTTATTGTGATAGTTCATGTTGGTGAAGTTTTGCATGTCTTGTGATTTTTGTTCCTCATTTCTAGCTTTTTCAGTATTTTGGTTTCAGTATTCAGAGAATGGTCACATGGTCTTAGAAAGCGAATGTATCAGAATAATCCATCTACCAGTCTTATTTATTTATTTATTTATTTATTTATTTATTTATTTATTTATTTATTTATTTATTTATTTATTTATTTATTTATTTATTTATTTATTTATTTATTAAGTTATCTGCAGTTATCTGTATGAGCCAGCAGAGGGCAGCACATTCACTTGCAATGTGAACTTTTATTTCAAAGTCAGTGAAATCATTGGTTTGATTAAAACTCAGCAGTGTTGGTCTATAGTGTTCATCCTTTGTGAGTGTGTACAGTATGTTTTAGTAATACCACACAGATAAAAACAGGATTCTTTAGTGAAATTATATGCAAAACCACATAATGTAAAATGTAAAACTTTTTAAAAATATTTTTTATTTTCGCATCCTTATGCTAAAATCATTTAAATTTTAGCATAAGGCTCCAAAGTCTCAAAACAGGTTTACCTACCTGCATGTTACATTACAGCTCCTTATTATTGATTAAGTCTTGATTCAATTCAATTCAATTTCTCTGTACAATTAAATTCTTATTTGTTGTCCCACATGAATGCTGTATCAACACTCAAGTAACATAAATATAAATATAAACTGTGGAATATAAATATAAACTGTGAGTTACAGGTAATGTGCAAAAGGTAGGTGTAGTGCAATAAGTCAGTAAAGTAAAGTAAAGCATGATCTTGGCACAGTCCCAGCTGTGTGAGGTCGTTAAGCGATTGTTCATTATTATATTGTTGCAGACTCCTGTCGGCTGTTGAGGAGTCTGATGGCAGAAGGGAAGAAAGAGTTTCTGAATCTAGTGGTCCTTACCCTAACCCTGAGGGGGGGGAGAGTGAACAGTCTGTGTTGGGGATGGGTGGGGTCCTTGATGATGGAGGCAGCTCTCCTGCGGGCTCTACACTGGTAGATGCTCTGCAGAGAGGGCAGGGGAGTCCTGGTGATCTTGGAGGCTGTCTGAATGCTGATGGCAGAAGACTTGTCTAGCTTTGTTTACTATCACTGGAAACTGGTTTTGGACTGTCGGACAAACAAAACGAGACATTTGAAGATGTCTCTGTGGGCTCTGTGTACTTGTGACGGGCATTTGAGAAACAAACATTTTTGACACCGGTTCCTTCATGTTCGTTGTAACACACTTTGTGAGTCGGCATGAATAAGACCTGTGCTAAAATCCTGATATGCACAGTAATGTTATGACATTTCTGCGGGAGGTCAGTATTGTTTTTACTGTTTAAAAGCCAGTATTAAGAGGTTTCTACACACCTCATGCAATGACCTCGCTGTGACAAACTCCCTCTGCTCACTGCCTAATTAATCGGCCTGGCTGCTGACAGTCTTGAATTAGTTTGCAAAACAAATGAGGATGGCTGCTGTGCTACTGACACCTCTGTGGGGACGGGCAGTGAGGCAGGGGCCGGCATGAATGAATCACAAAACCTATACTTATCTAATATTTGAGGAATTGCTTTCCTTCCCTTTTTTAAAATAGTCTTTGTCGCATTTTAAAAAGCACAGAAGCATCAAAGGGGATTTTAGTGTTCTTTTACCGCAGTTTGACACAGATTTCTATTTGGTTTTTGTGCAGGTTGAACCGGTACGTATACGACCATTATGACCTTTTTTATTAAAAGAAGTTTTTGCTTCATGCAACACAGGAGGAGCGTTGCTGCTGCTGCTGCCAAATACAAAGAGTTCAAAACATTAAAGGGATTTTTCAGGTGCCACTTCATCAATAGAATAATGGGGGTAATTATCCCTGGAGTGGAGAAAGGTCTGTGATTTAAATGGACTGTTTGATTGAGGCTGGAGTTTAGCCACCACTAGATTAAATCCAGGACAGAGGTGTGTGTGTGTGTACACTATTATCATTTATATTATGACAAATTCTATCCCCTGCAGCTCTAAAATGTAAAGTTTGTCCTTAAACTGCCTAAAGTCATTGAAATCAAAAGTAGTCATCCTCTGGGGGACATGAATATGCTTGAATGTCATGAGAATCTGAATACTAGATTTTGAAAACTTTATAAACTAAAGTGTCTCATTTTGATCTGAAGGTGTTGCTTTAGTAAAGCTCAGGTAGTGTGGCAAATATAAAGAGGGGTTGATTTGATTCCAGGGTCAACATAGGAAATGTTGTGCCCTTTATGTAGGAAAACAGAAAGTAAGTATCTCTGCACACATCAGTATGTTATTTATTTTAGTATGTGTATCTGGCTTATATATTGTAATTTAATTACACTTATCATCCTACACACAACTCAAGGTAAAAATCTCTCTTTAAAAATCTGAATCTATGCGTGTGTCTAGTTTTTTTTTAAAAAAGCTTTATTTTATCTCTTGTAAATGACGTATTGTGGTTATGGATGGGTGTAAAGCATGCCTGATTTCCATGCCAGACACTAAAGTTTGATTCCTGTCCCAAACCTTGAGGTGAGCAAACCTCAACCGATTTTGCACTTTAAGACTTTCTTTTAGACAGCAGAGTGAGATGACAAGGAATGATTGAGAGAGACCACACTGCTGTTCATGGTGGGAGTCTAAATCCTTAAGTCACAGCAGAAAGAAACACTGACCATAGTACTGGGTTTTGTAAAATTGCCCAATATCAATATTCTTTATGATAATAGGATTCAAAAACACTTGAAAAAACAGGAAGACTAAAGACACAGAATGAACCAGAAATCCTGTTGGTGACTGACACTCATTTTATCAACATTTCACAACCAAAACACCGTATCTACTGTACATGTCAAAACCTAAATAAAGTGGGTACAACTGATGGACAGAGTGCATCGAATACATGAAAAGTTGCACATTGGGAACAAATCCTAAAAATCTCTTCCATCTTAATGTGTGCACCTCCCTGCATCACTAGGAAACAAGTCCAAAGTCCGGTCATTGTTGTTGTGATTTTTCACTTGTTAGTCATTCAAATAATCTGGACACGGACCTGTTCCCCCATCACCAAGGTAACAAAGCATCACATGTTAAAGGCAGAAATCAAATCCACTAGTTCAAACATAGAAAGTCAAGCAAAAGATAAAACAAGACAGAGTATAAACTTTGTATTTCCAGTGCATACAAATGACAAAAGGTCACACTGTTGCAGCTTCACCTCACAGTAAGTGATCCGACACATCATGCAGCTGCTACCCGACACAGCAGCCTCAGCTCTCTACATTTTAAAAAGGCCCCTGCGATATTGTTGCTTTTTTACAGTGCACAGACAAGCCAGCTCTTCCCCCTTTATGCTTGCTGCTACAGTCTTGGCAATTGCGGGAACTTAATGAATCAGTGACCTTTCACGGCATCATTTTGCACAGATAGTACTTCTAAATCATAATCCAGCAGATTGTATGATTTGCATTTATATTGACGGGTGGGGTGAATGTGATGCTGGATGCAGCGGTGGTTGCAGAGGCTGCAGTCTGGACACAGTCAGATAAAATGATGTATTGGATCATCGGGGCGCCGTTTGGTCTCTACAGCCAAGCTGAAAATCACGCTACTATTTTTCTTTTTTTGATTAAGTCCCAAAGGTCTCCGTGAAGATTGGGGTCAACGGCGACGATCAATCAACAGCTGCTTGAGAGGAGATATCAATATGAGAAAGTACTGGGACTCTTTCTGCCGTTGCTAATCCCAATCAAAAGATGTGTTGATTGGTGATACAGCGCCGCAACCAATAAAAGCAAAAATGCACAACCATAATTAACCGTCATACCGAATGAAAAGAAAAACGCACAATTATCCTTCGCCAAGAGTGTGTCCGTGTACAACATGAACTTTAACGTCACTGAAATAACATATCATCCATAAGTAAACTGTGGGTTAAACTGAGCTTCCTAAATGCTTTTAGGGCTGATGAGCTCTGTCAGACACAATATATACTGGAATAAGGAAAACTTGATCTTAACAACTATTGGATGGATTTCCCTGAAATCTGGTCCAGTTATTAATGCAGCGCCTCTGTCTGAATTGTAATAACTTTGTTGATCCTCTGTCTTTTTTTCGTCAAGCTCCACCAACAAACAGAATTACAATTTCTCCAATACTTTAGTTGATGACCAAAACAATTTTTTATAATACATTAATTGCTAAAGTTAACCCCGATAATGCCAAACATTTGCTGTTTCTAGCATCTCCACTATTAGGATTTTGCTGCTGAATATCTTATATTTATGAATGTGTACATTACAAATACTTAATTGTGGTTATTATAAACATGCTGCACCACTATCCACAACCTTTTTGTGTTTTATACATACTTTTGTTGGGAGCTACATTCATGTATTAGTAGTAATGACATTATATATGAGTATCATTATCATAGAATTCTGATGTTTAATTGACGGTCCCATATTGTCATATCAGTCAACTACCTTTTTAAAATAGGTTAGTTTTAATTTGACTGAACACACACACACACACACACACACACACTTTGTCTTGTGGTCTTGTGAACATATGCAGAGCAGGTTTCTGATGATTGCTCCAGTAGTTTGTCTTGCTTAATTTATATTTTCATATGGAAGAAGACGGGTCATGTGAGCTGCTCCATAATGTGAGAACCTGCCAACCTGTGTCAGATGGTAGCAGTGGGTGCTGCCGTCTGTTTTCACGCTGCAGAAATGACTGGAAGGCACAAATGAGCAGGAATGTGTTAATGACACGTTTTTACAACGTCCGCTCTTGCGATACAATTATCTGCTTGTAGCAATTAAAGCATTATTAAACTTTGGAAAAATAAAAGAAAACATGCAAATCGAGCACCACCTATACCTGTATATAGGAAACATGGCAGCCCCAAGGAAGACCTTCTTAACACCGTAACCATAATCAATGGCTTTAATCAGGGAGGTCAAACCTTCAATAGAAGTGAAAGTGTGATCAATATCAACAAGTTTATCTAAAACAGGAAAAGTACTGAAAATACATATGACTCTGATGAGGGTGCAGAGAGGTTAACCGCTCGTATAGCAAGCTTAAAACTCTCATGAATTATATACTATATGCACAACTACAGTCCTTATTTTTACCACATGAATCACACTGTGATCAAACATGAATAAATATGAAACCAGAAAATAAGGAAGCAATAACCTCAAATGAAATAAAGCAAACACTCAGCTGAGTCAGACCTTCCGCATTTCGACAGCTCCACGATGCCAAAGAGCATTCTGGGAAACCAGCAACATGCTGCTAGTCTACAAGCAGCAGCTATCCATTCCCTTCATGAACAGGCATGGGAAAAAGGCCCCCGCCAAACTGTGGCACTCAGAACAGATAAAAATGTTCTTTCACATTTCTGCAGAATGACACAATATCGTTTTACGATTCTATAAATGGACAGTGGGAAACGACTTTTTTTATTTTTTATTTATTCACGTGAGATGCTGCAACCAATGCGATTCTTAAAAAATTACTTTTCTAAACAAGTTGCAATTAATTGATCAGGCTTTTGAAGCAGACATGGGGTGTTAATTAAAACATCATACAGTAGGTCTTACAAAGGAAACCAACTAAATATGTGTATAGTACCAGTGGAGTCTCTGTAAATCATTCTAAATAGCAGCCTGAGGGGAAATGTCCACGATGTAATATAAATTTGTCCCATCGCTTTTCCCACCAGATTTTATCTGACGTGACATTAAATTGATTTCTCCACGGAGAGCGGCTGAACATGACGTGTTTACCTTTTCCAGCACCAGCTCTTGACTTACACAAACACTCTTACATCCTCGCTTTCTCTGTTTCACACACACACACACACACACACACACACATGAATACTAAATTGCAGAGATCCTCAGACAACACACCCGGACAGGCACTAGCCGAGATGACTATCATTACTGTGCATCTTCTAAGTATTCCAACTCAATCAGAGGTGACACAGAAGGCCTTATTAGAGCTGACGAGCTGCCCTCTCGAGTCCCCTTCTTCCTTCTTCTGCTGATTGCAGCTATCAGTGACTGTGTGGGCAAGATGTCTCCTGATAACTGTCCTCTTTAAAATGAGCCCATCTCCCATGTTTATGCTCGGAGAGGTGATGTCCCCGGTAGGTGTATTAGCGGTGTGAACACACACACGCGGAGGCTGCATGTTAAATGTAGTGCACTTTATGGTTGAACGTCTTACACCATGTGCTGAGAAATTGCTTCATGTTTGTTATCATCCTATTTTCTGTTTTAACATTTTAAATTACTGGTATTATATATATATATATATATATATATTGAAAACAAGTGAAAGATGAAAGGAAACAAGTGAAAGACGAAAGAAAGAACAATAATGTATATCAGGAAAAAAATTCCTGTGTGTGTTGTTGTTGTTGTTGTTGTGTTTTTTTTTATTTTTTTTATAAACCATTTTCTATCATTTTGATGTATATTCATACATTTTCCGGTCTCACATTTGCAAATTATTTGTTTAACAAATAAAAAAAAAACACATGTTTTTATAAAACAGTCCTTTGTTGGTCTTTTATACCAATATCAAGCGCTCCCATCAGCGTCCCACATTGCCAACACGATTGTCAGATTGTCTGAGATCCAGACGAGGAGATGAAATCTTCCCCCTGCAGTCTCTTCAAGAAGCATCCTGCTCTGTCTTCATGATCCTGCTTAATCATGAGGATATTATCTTCTCTCATTTACATTGTGAACAAATGAAGCTGTGATCCTGTCATTCTGGTTACCTTTAAAATGTCCAGTTTTTTCCTACACAGGCTCAATAGGTTCATTCCCTGTAAGTCTGTTTTTACACTTTGTTTCAGTTTTCATGCAGTACGGTTTCACATGTACATTCTGCAGAGTTAAGACTGCTGTTCTTCTCATGAAGTGCTGTGTGATGCCGTTGACTCGTACAGCCAAAGTCAGCGTGTCTTTCTCTTCTCGTTTCGTCGCTACTCAGTTAATGAGACGTTTCTTTTGCACGCTGGTAATTGATCCACTTCTCCTCTCCTTTCTCTTATTGACCATATTCATTTCAGAGTGTCTCTAGATCAATAACAACAGATTTTACTATTCTTGTTGGCAGCCATAGTCACCGCTGATAAGTTAGTGGACGTTTCTACTTTTTAATGGGTCGGATATAGAACATCCAGAGTTGTGTTACTAAGTACAAAGTGCTCCGTACATGCATGCATGTGTTTACATGCTACACTAACTAATAGTTTAGATTCAGAGCTGAGCTGAGGTTTGGATGATGAGCATAATCTGCATCCAAAGGTGACAGAGAAAATGCTCTTTATTACTGAATGTGGAAGATGGTAAGAAGTTTTAGGAATTTAATGACAAAAAAAACCTCAAACCTGTTACAGCGTCTGCAAAACATTTAGTCTCTTCTTAAAGTCTGGACACAGCAGTGGAATTTGTGCAGGGGTGAAGTAGATGCATGCAATGCAATTAGATTCCTGCTAACTCGTGTTGTGTGATTTCTGCCTGGCTAGCTCGGAGAGCTTTTATTCCCTCTTTAATAAAACTCCTTATTAAATGAAAGTATGTATCATCCTGAGAAGAAAATACCAGGAAGTGTATTAAACGGCACGGTACAGATACACTAGTAAGAAGCATGTAGAGCTATTCATTGGAGCATACGAGAGAACACATCAACTTTCAAAAATAAAAAAATAAAATAAAACCCCACTCCACACTCCGGGCAACACATTTCTCTCTTACTGTGGTGACGGCACTGCGTCCCCCTACAGCGCTACTGTGTATGAGGCACATGGGGTGAAGTGATCCTGTTGCTGGGTGGTGTCTCACCTGAGGCACCAAATGTCCGACAAACCTAAACAATGTTTATGCTGTCTGGGCCCGGAAAGGAAAGAAAGTTAAAAAAAACTAAAACGGAGCAGCTATTTTCTTTTAACCAGTAAATCGTTATTGTTCTATTAAAAACCAGCTGAAATAATCATTTTACTGTTTTTATTTCAAACATAAAAACAGAATCACATTAAGTAAACGACCTAAACAAATTGTTCCTCTTTTTTACAGTTTGTTTTCTATACTGCGTCGTCGTCTCTTGTGAACACCGTGCTGCTGCTGCTGTTGCACCTTTATCCCTCTCTGTCTGTCTGCCTAAAGTGTTTGTCGATTTTCCGTCAGGCGACCAATCAATGAATTGACTGCTTTAGCATTACTGTGCATGCTGCATGTACACTTCTGAACAATGGCTCTGCATACAACCACTTCTATATATAATGTATTGCCAATCCAATAAAATATTTATTCTAACCCATTTTACATTGCCTTAAAACACCATACAGATCAGTCCCCTTTACAAGCAGCTTCATAGACCAGCAGTGTATTTGCAATAACTCTATATGTCTGTTTGTCACTACAGTTTATATCCATTACCGCTCTTCCCGTCATCTTCAGACTAAACATGTACAGTATATTCCCTCATGCTGTCCTCTTCAATACATGCACCGTGTTACTGAGGCCATGTTTCTTACTCTCTAGTGGCTAACTGATCTTAAATAGACACACTTAGCATGTACCGCCCTGCATTTTCCCACTTGGCCCATGTTTGTCAGACATGATCTATTCTGACCATTACCAACTCACCACGTGAGCTAAATTTCACAAAATGTCAGTGACGGAGCCAACGGCGTGCACTGCAACCATGGCGACTAAAAGCATACGACTTTCCATCTTTGTCCGAACATTTACTTCAGAGCATTTACATCCCCCGCTCCGCACAGGACAAAGAGCAATATTTTAAGATTTTAAAAGGCTGTCTGGATTGAAACCATATGATGGAAGAGCATTACACGCTGCAGCATCCAAACAGTGCACACAAGACCTTTTCATAGTTTACATAGAGACGCAAGGAGCCCTGAACTCCTACTGTAAACAAACATGTCAAGTGCGTGTCACGCAACACACTTCACAGATACCGTTTTTTCCAAATTTGGAGACTGCTGAGGAAACTAGGAGGTGAGCTGTGGTGGGCCAGCGTAACGAGGATTTGGAAGGTCAACAGCGTCTGTTGCGTTGTTGGTTTCAAATTGTTGTTTCACCTCTTTCAGTTGCTCTGTTGCTTCCTCGGCATCTGCAGTCAGCTTCCTGAATCCAATCCCAGCGATTTCATAACGGATTCAATTTGTGACACACAAAAACATGTCCAAACAGTTGGCAGACAATATTAAAAATCAAAAGATTATTAAATTGAATTAGCTTTTTTTTTTGGTGGCGGGGGCGGGGGGACGACTTTCCTTCACAACCATTATAGGTTGCTTTCAAAAGTACCCTCGACATTTCAAGGCTGGTCTTTACAGGACAATCTAACACACACACAAGTAAAAAAAAAAAAAAAAATAGGGCAACAATAGTCCATAACCATGAACTGCTGTTGTTCCCACTGATCTGCACCCACTCCGGGGGCGAGTTCCTGTAATCGTTGGGGAAGGAATGCGGCAAACGCTACAATTAATAATGCAGGATGTGTTCAGATTAACACTACATGGAAGTTTCTTTCAATATAGGGGCGTTTAATAACCATAAAATCAAGGATGCTACATTACTGACACATTAGGGTGGACATTATTACCCGTGCAGTAGTATGTGGTGGAGTGATGTGTAATTATGTTTAACGCTAAAATGTTGAATTAAAACGTTGTACAATTAGGACTGACGCACCTTATTTTTTTAGGACTTTTTTTTAGTACTTGTAGCCTCAGGTTGTTTTGTGAATACAACCACAGATGCCCTCTAGAATTTCCTGGCGTTTGTCAGTCATTAGTGGCCGTATTCACAAAACACCCTAAGGCTATAGCTCCTAATGGCTGAGTTAGAATGAGACATTTTGACATGTCACAGTAGGAAAAACACAAGTGTAAATCAATACAATTAATGATGGCCGAATTCTATTTAGCTGCTTCAGTTTCTGGGTCCTGCTGTCGTACATGTACCAAACATCAGTGGTTTGGAGAAAAAGAAAAAAAAGAACATTTACAAGCATATTCTAATGGAAGGTGAGTTAATGAAGACAAAGTTAAGCAATCAAGTGACACCACAATGTACCCAACTTCTGATGGCTACTTTCAGCAGGATAATGCGCCATGTCATAAAGCTGGAATCATCTCAGACTGGTTTCTTGAACATGACGTTGAGTTCACTGTACTCAAATGGCCTCCACAGTCACCAGATCTCAATCCAATAGAGCATCTCTGGGATGTGGTGGAACGGGAGATTCGCATCATGGATGTGCAGCCGACAAATCTGCGGCAACTGTGTGATGCCATCATGTTAATATGGACCAAACTCTCTGAGGAATGCTTCCAGCACCTTGTTGAATCTATGCCACGAAGAATTGAGGCAGTTCTGAAGGCAACTAGCATGGTGTACCTAATAAAGTGGCCGGTGAGTGTATATTCTTTCAAAAATATTCCATGTTATGAGACATAAAATAATCTCAACTCAAGGTGGATTTTCTAGGTTGTTCTTGAGCTTTCACTCTTCGACAGTAGATGGAATCTTAATATGTAATCGATGAATCAGTCTCAACCAAACCAGTCCTAAGGATTGATATAAGGGCTGATTCAAGTCTATTTTAATGGATCCGTATCTGCTAAAAGAAAGAAAAGAAAGTCCTTTAGTAACTAGATGGTAAGCTTGTTTTGCCGGACTGCTGAACTGTAAAGCACAATGACTGCTGTCCACTCAAAGACTATAAATTAACCGGACACAGTCCTCATTATAAAAACTGTTCAAAGGCACTTTGACAATAATTTCAACACTGACCTCTACATCACCATGAATATGGAAATAACCCTGGAAACTAAGAAGGCCGCTGCATGATGAGTGTGAGGCATTTATTAAGCGTTTGGTTGGAGACTAATGAAATCCTTTTAACCCACATCGCATCCTCCACGTTCAAGGCAAACGAAGTCTGACACTAATGTCCACTTTGAATCACACGGCGTGAAAACATGTCCCAAAATACACACACTCGGGCCTCAAAGGTTCCGAGACCTTCAAGTTTTTTAAGTCCTTTTGTGTCTTTGTGTAGTCTTCTGTGTGAATGTGAATATATTTGTGCTCAGTTTGAGTTGATGGGTTTGGGAGGTTAAAGTGTTCAGTGCTCCTCAGTGTTTCTCTCTCAAGCGTGTTGACACATTAAATGGCAGCACCGATTTCCGTCCGAGCCATCCAGTGATTGTCATCAGGAGTCTTAAATGGCTCACATTATGTCCTCTACTCGTCTATTAAGACTCTATTAAATTCTCAACCCACGTGTTGTTGTTTATTGAAGGTCAGGGCTCTGCGATCAGCGACGGTCTCTTCACGGCCGTGTTGACCTACCTGAAACATAAGATAACGCAGTCTGAGACCAGTTCTGTCTTCATGATTTCAATCAGTTGTGACTACAACTATTTTTATCGTTGTCAGTCTGCCACTTATGTTTCTTTATGTTTATGTTTGTGTTTCTGAACCCTTCACGGTGCTGCGTTCATGTGCTTAAGTGAAGATCTGACGACAAAGCTTCTCCATTCAGCTGCTTTTTGGTTATGGATTAGGGTTGGCCTGTAGTTGTAATGGTAATGGTTGGGGTCAAGGGAGGAAACAATATCAATATTTAACCTTCAGACAGACAACAAATCAGCACAGTTCCCAAAAATGGCTGGCTGGTGAGTGCAGGACGACGGCTGACTGAGAATGAATGTGGACAGCCGAGCGACCCCCGGAGGCAACCCTGGCTGAGGGTCGTCATCTGATGACCTTGCGCTGTCTGCCGTGGAAAGCCGATCTGACAGCGGGAGGCCCGAGGCCGGTGGACACATGTGTGGGAGCACAGATAGCCACCAGGATGACGACTGACTGACAGATGTGGGGTCAGGAGGAGTGGAAGGTGTCGAGCTCTTAACAGCAACGCTTTGCACATCAATTAAACAATTAGTGCTCTCTTTTTACTCTTTTTGAGTTGGCAAGTGCAGAGTCTGTCTAGTGAGTAGTGTGTGACTGTTACGCATTAGGTAGGTCAAGAGTTCATCTCCTGCGGTCAGTCAGTGCAGAGATGTGGGATATCTCGCTGCAGAGGCGTCACTCACTGTGGCTGCATGACAACTCCTGAAGATGAAACGATAAAAGACTAAAAACTGGCACAGATGAAAGATGACAGACCATCTCTTCTTCTTGTGCTCAACACTATTTTGTGATTACTTCTCTTTGTGTGTGTGTGTGTGTATAACTCCTGCAGACTTGCAATGAATAATCATAAAGAAGCCTGATCCGTTTGTATTTTGATTGTTTTAATTTCCATGTAACCATTCATTTGATTTCACAATTCTTCTTCTTATTATTTTATTAATGATTTTAAGTTTTTTGGGGTTTTTTTTGGACATCTTGTATTTGAGTTAAGCAGGACCGTCCAGCTACCATCAAGGACAGCAAGGCTATGTCCTTGGTAATACTTCCATTCTACAATTACACACATTACACATAATGAATTGCATATAATATAGAATAACATACATATTGAAAAAATGTTTTTTTTTTTCAAATGAATGTAGTACTGAACATCCACGTACATAGTTGGGGGACAACTGAGTCAACAACTCTGTAAGTATCTGGATTCCAGGAAGCAGAAATAACTGGAATTGTAGGATAACCTGTCAGCGACACCGACACCTTTTTTTAAATGTCTCATATAAATATGATGAAAGAATCTGATCAACTAGCCTAATCTCCCTAAATCATACTGATAATTCTTTGCTAAAGCTAGCGTTAGTCGTCAGGTATTTATTTACTGGCCCTGTGCTGTGTTCCTGAACTCAACATTAACAGCCTCCACTTTGCTCCTGAGCTGTCTGAACTCCAGCAATGGGTGCAATTTCCTGATACAAATGATACAAAATTTATCAGTTGAGTTTATAATTTCCTCCCACAGACACATTCTCTGACAGTGAACGCTCCATAATATTATTTTGTTTGACAATTAGAACTCAGAGCTCAGTCCCCGATGGAGCGGCAGGATGCAATTTTAGAACAGGCGTGAAATTTACATACCGTAAATACTGGTCAATGACCGGTGAAGTCGCCCTATTACTGCACCCTCTTAAGGTTGACTGGACAGATGAGGACTAATCACTCCATAGAAACTTTGAAGGAGAAATAAATTACAGAGTGCACTGAAATACACATTGAATTGAATCCATTTCTATGTAAAGTATTTTTCTTTTAATAAATGCATCAAATTACAAAGATTTATCGCAGTAAACTTTATAGATCCGCAGTGTTGTACATGCAACACATAGTTACTGCTGCAGGATTACTGATGATGTGTATAAACAGCTCTACAATAAAAATAAGATACAACTTGCAGTATTATTTTTGAGGTTTTGGGCATTTTTGATGACATTTGACGGCATGTGTTATAAATACTGGGAATCTTAGCAATAAAGTTATTGTTTTAAGAACAAATTAAGTCGTTTTCATAATTAACCAAAGAAATTGCTACTGAGAAACTGGCGAAATAAATGAAATTGAAGAGTTAAAAAAGTCTCTGAACTTCATGTCAGAGGAACTAAGTATGGTAGCAAAACAACAGATGGGCCTACTGGATGCAACTGAAGTGCAACAACTAAAGGCTGTGATTAAAGAAACATATAAGAAAGTTGAAGATCTTGAAAGAAGAGTGGGAGATGTGGAACAACACACGAGGACAGATGACCTTGTGATATCTGGACTTGAGACAAACCCACCGCACCTGTGCACGGACCACAACAGGTGACAAGCAGGGTGAAGCTGCATCAAGAGTCATTAAGTCCTTTAAGACATTCCTATAAACAGTAAAAATATAGCTGCTTGTCATGCTATACCCCCAAAAACAGAAACAGCAGGCCAAACATCATCATTACATTTGTGAGTGGAAAACATAAAATTGAGGTGCTAAAAAAGCTTTAAAAAGAATTGGAAGGACACGGAAGTATTTATAAAAGAGCATTTTACAAAGATAATTTGTTAGAAAAAAAAGAAAAGAAAATGTAGCTGCATTGAAGGTTCCCGATATCACAGTGAACATTATTAAATGAAAGAAGTTTGGAACAATTTGTACTCTTATTAGAACTAGAGCGCTCACAAAATGTAAAAAAAGTGAATAGGTCTGAATGCTTTCTGGATGTGCTGTATATAAAATATGACATTTAGAATGACCCATTATCACAACCCAACCAAACACGCATTTATACCGTAAGAAAGAAAAACTATGAGAGAATGCAACATATAACATAATATGACACGAAACATCTTCCTGTCTGGATAAATGGAATCTGCGTGGCGACCAATGTCATGATCACTGAACATGTGTCTGTCCACCTCTTGTAACCATGTGGGTTAACAGTGAATGGGCAGTTAAAGAACACTTAACATGTCCCTGGTAGTCTTTAGTCATATACACACACACACACACACACACACACACAAAAAACTCCAATCACTGAACTCCCACTTCAGCCGTCCTCTGGCTCCATCAGCCTGTCAGAGCGGCGGCTCGGCTCCACGCTCGGATGAGAACGGCCGCATTAGCTCTTAACGTTAAGAGCTCATGAATAGATTTACATCTCGGGGATCATTTACTGGAGGATTTTCTTTGCTTGCTTTCTTGCACCTCGTCGCTGCAGGTGCCTTCGCCAGCAGCATCCTCGTCCCTGTCGTTCTTTTTCATCATCGCCACCATCGTCATCTTCATCACCAGCGTTATCTTTGTGATCTTCCTTCCTTCGTTTCCATCATCACTGTCATTTTCCTGAAGAAACAATTTTAGACCAATCTCAAACTTACCCTTTTTTTTAAAATCTTTTATTTATAGAAAAGTGTGTTGCCTCTCAATTGATCTCACACATGAATAATAGTAATATTTTTGAGAAATTTCAATCAGGATTCTGTGCACACCACAGAACCAACTCTTATTAAAATTACTAATAACGTACAGCTCTGGAGCAGCTTCAATTATAATTTTTCTTGATATAACTTTTGATACAGTTGACAGCAATAGTATAATTAATAGCCTTGAAAACTATGTTGTATCAAGGACACTGTGCTTGATTGGTTTTGCTTCTCCCTCTCTGACAGATATTTCTCTGTTGTAATGGGAAAATTCTCTTTATTCACAGCCCCTCTGTTAGGTGATGTGTCCCAAGGGTAAATTATTGTTCTAGTGCGATTTATGCTATATATGATCCCTCTGGGTGAAATATTCTGTAGGCATAATGTTAACTTTCACTGTTATGCAGATGACACCCAGCTTTATGTTCCACTTACTGATAGTGATAAAAGTTTCCCAGGTTATGTCTTGTCTCTTTGACATCAAATGTTGGATGGCACAAACGTTCTTCCATCTTTGTTTTACCGGACGTCACGTGTGCATCTGCTTTACGGGTACCGGAAACAAGTGAATACAAAGGTTCTAAAAATATGATATGCGATTAATTTGCGTTAAAAATTTTAACTCATTAATTTCTTTCTAATTAATTAATAAAAAATGTATGCTTTAATGTTCCAGCCCTGAATATAATATATCTGTGCTAAAGCTAAGTAGAGACCATTCTGTTCTTTCCCTTCCCATTTCTGACCAGACTCTGGTTCATAGACTGTTATACGTAGTCTTACATCTCCAAACGCAGCCATTACTCTACGTAAAGATGAGGTGTACGGGAACTCCATTAAGTCATATTCCAGGAACGATAAGTAGGACTGGAACACTGGCCGCAAAAATGTTTGTTTCATTATGTCTGCCCCTTGTACTTATGATCCTTCCCAAAAACCAAAATGTAACTGGATTATGTCAACATTTAAGGTACATTAAGAATAAATGAAGTATTTGAAGACTACCGATTGAAGACACATATTATCAGCTTTTATGGTTTTAAGAAAGCTCCTGAATCCTTCTGTGGCAGATTGCCAGGGCATATCACCCCACCACCCCCTACCCCAAAATACAATTGGGCTCGAGATAACAGATCTTTTAATATTACGCTCTTCTTCAATATCAGAGGATTGTGGGGGTGCCAGGCAGGGATATTGAGGGTAAGCTAAGAGTTTCTCCTTTTCAGCTTGGCCCGCCATGAAAACTTATTAGATAGATAAATGAGAGCTAGACTTGCGTGGGAGCGGGCCCTCTTTCTGTGCCCATGTGTCATTTATACGTCCACTGAATGCTGTTCAATCAGATAGCGGCCAGCCTTTCACAGCAGCTCTCTCCATCTGTTGACCTGTGCTGGCACTGCCGGTACTAATGTGGGCTGCTTTGGTGGCAATGAAACAGCTTTTAATTTGAAACTGCTTTTGTTTAATTTGTTGCCTTTTTTTTTCAAGATAAAGGTCATATTGTGTGTACTTTAGTTCTACTTCTCTCCTGACGTTTTGTTGCCTTTTCATCATCGGTATAAAAGCCTTGTGAGGCCATTTACATAAGACTTTTCTTTGTGCCTTGAATTGTTGACTTCATTCGACTATATCGCTTTGTATGTTGTCATAATATTTTATTATTTTCTTTTTATAATATTTATAGCAGGTATTAGAACTTGTCTGAAGACTTAATAAGGAACAGTAACTCTTAGTGAGTGAGTGTGTGTGTGTGTGTGTGTGTGTGTGTAGTCAATTCACTCAAATCTCAGAACGAAGTCCATAAAAAAAGGACATCCTTGACCAGTTTCCTGTAACCATGGTGATAGGAAGTGCTCTCCAATCACATCTCTGTGCTGTGTGTTAGGGAAGTGCAATGTTTCCTGCTGTTTTCACCAGCTTCCTCCCATTGGTGTGTGTTTAGGATTCTGCATTTAGTCCTGGAAAGACACACTGTTCTTAGCCAGTGTTCTTGTTGTGTTTAGCTCTTATGTTTTTTTGTATTAATTTACCAACAACGACATCAGAAAAGTTTGAATTAAGTAAGTTACAGATTGTTTCATTTGCCCACATACTTAATATGGGATTTAATTGTCTGTTTAATTCTTGCTAACACATGTAAATAGCTGCTTGCTTGTTAATAAAACTCTGAAATCATTTAATTCGGACATTCTCTGAAAGAGATTTGAAGAGATTTGTCTCTTTCCTGGTTACTCAGACCTTGTTGTGAGCAGTTTCATGTAGGAACTATTTTCTTTTCTACCGAACTAAATAGCACTACAGGTGATATGATGATTTTGATCTGGGGATGAAGTGTCCCTTTTAATCTGGTCTGAAATGTGCTCTGCTGTGCCTGAGAATATATGATGAAATATGACAAAGTCAACATTTGTTATATGGTACAAGCTATATTTTGAAACATGCAGTGATTGAGATGTTTTATGTTACAGAGAATTACATAATCCATGCCTGCTTGGAGACACCTACTCACATTTTTCATTCTGTTCAACATGAGGGACTGAATTACACCAAGAAACACTCCTCCCTGCCGGGTCAAACCTGGCAGTGATGCAGGTTGGTCATCAGGTCACCAGCAGCACCCCTCTCCAGATCCCTCCCCAGCCTGAGACTGCTGTACTCAGAAACAGACAACCAACCCTGCTAGGCACCATCCAGCCCTTCATCATCCAGGCAATCATCGATCCCAAACGGGCGATGGAGGGACCCGTTCAGCCCCAGACAGCACAGCCCCCCAGGACCTGCACCTCACCTGGACCAGCTACGAAACCATGCTGTAGTCTGGATGTGAGTGTGTCAGTGCTTCTGGTGACCCTGGCTGGAGCTGTGATCCTGCTGCTGCTGTACAGACTCTTACAGCTGAGACACAGGTGTGTACAGGTTGCAAGAAGAAAATATAACACACCACATTGAAACCACCTTGAAATATGGGTTACGTATGTGTTAAACACTGTGGGTCCAATTGTAGCCACATTAGCTGCATGTCAATGTCTATCAGTTGATCAGTCCACCGCTTTACTGAAATATTTCAACAATTACTGGATGAATTGCCATGAAATCTTATACAGGTATTCATGATCCCCAGAGGACTGACTGAATGCTACCAGCAGCTCAATTTATTTTAGCACACAATCTTATGACATTCATGGTTCCTGATGATGTATCCTTTTGGTGGTCTCCGACTTTTCTTTCACATTTTTGCTTCAACAACTTCTGGGTAAATCCTCATATGATTTGGTACAGGCACGCTAATCTGAGATGTTAACCATGGTAAAGATTATATCCTACTATACAACTACATATTAGTATTATCATTGTGAGCAGGATGCCGGTAGACTTTTAATCTTGTTAAAACTTTGGACAGAGCCAGATTTGCCCATGCGTCCAGTTTTATGCTAAGCTAGGCTAACCACATCCATCCATGTCATGTTGTGTTGTGTCCTGCAGGCTGAGGTTAGCCAGGGCGGGGCACGCTCTGGAGTACTACGGCTTCTTCCACACCGCCACCTACACGCTCAAACACCCCACACCGTGTGAGGACCTGCCAACCAATAACGGGGCAGTCCCTGAAGAAGCTTCTCTGCCGATCCAAACAGTTTCCTCAGTGACTCCTGTTACCATCACCCCACTGCCACCCCCACCAGTGCCCCTTCCACCCCTGCTACCACTCCCCCCACCTCCTGCCCTACCTCCTGCACCTAATCACCCTCCACCTTCTCTCCCGACAACACATCCTGTCCTGGCTCTCCCTCTCCCCCTGCCTGTGATCCGCACCACCCCACCCAGCCCTCACCTGTCGTGGGGCGCCTGCTCAGACGCAGATGTGTACTCTCGGATCGGAGCTTTCAGGCCCTCCAGGCTCTCCAGCCTCTCCAGCCAATCAAAGGTCATTCTGTTTGAACACTCGTCTTTCTGATCTCTGACTCTGACGGGAGATATTTGACAAGACTGTAGTCATAACTCAAACTACGTTCTTCTGTTGGATGCTGTGATCAGAATCCAGAGATGCCGTGCGTGCTGTCTTAGAGTATACATATTACTGTGTAGATGCAAACAAGTGTAGACAAATTGTTGTTCAATAAGATCTACAAAAGTTGAAGTATTAGTTTTATCAGCCATTGAATTGATTTGTCTGCCACACTCTGTGCCAGGCCTCTGCAAAGAGAATTGCTGTTTGGAACAAAACACTTGAAATTTAATTATGTTTTGCTGAATTGGAGAGTGGTTTGTTTGGGCTGTTTTTCTTTTCTTAGAGATTGTCTGACTGACCCACTCGGGAACCTTAAATACCTTCTGGCTCTTCTAAAACTTGTTTTGGAGGTAAACATGGGAAACCTGAAAAAAAGACTCATGCTTGTCTACCCTGCTGAGTGGACATTGTACGGTTTGATTAATCGTGTACATTGTGTTAACTCACACTACACATTTTAACTGTTTCAGTATCTCTGACTTGTACTTTCACACTGTTGGGGATCAGTGAGCATAGGTGCTGAAAAGAGAAATTTTTTTTTCATTGACAATTCTAGTAAAGTAAAGTACATGCCCGGCAACACAAATCAAAACACTACTTTGTTCAATTGTACTACACAAACTACCAATCACTTGTTCTTTAATCGGGCATCAAACAACAACATGTCTTGGAGAAATTTGTCCCGATTCTAAAATGAGTGCAGGATCTCTCCTCCAATTCAGGTTTAAAATCAGTCTAAATCCGTCTGCTGGATATGAAATGAATAAACATCTCCATCTTTTAACTTCTTGTTATAAAAGAATGCTGGAGAACTGCGTGCATGCTGGGAAAATCTGTTGACTTGACGTACTGACAGCAAACATATATTTAATAATTACACTGAGTTCATGATAAAAGAAGAGCTGAGTGATTCATTTGATTTAGTCTGTAGTTTTGTTTGTGTTTTTTTATTCCACAGCTAAAAACATAAGAACATTTTTTCATTGCGTAGTTGCAGCAGAGCTCATCGTTTCCTGTAGTGGGAGGCGTTTCCTGAACTGGTTCTCCATAGCAGGGTCCCTTCCCTGTTTCCCCGCCATGCTCCACATTCTGTCTCTCCCTCCATCAGTCTTACTTTGCATCTCCTTCACTTACATTCTTAAATTATTACTCAATCTAATACCAATATGTCTTTGCAATGTGTCTCTTGTCTCTTAACACATTCAAAATCATGACACACAACTGACGCGGTTCAAGCTTCTGAATCCGATTCCTTTGTGGTCAAACTGAGTCATACTACATAAACATGTATGTTGCTGTTGTTATGGTAACCTTGGTATCCACCTTGGCCCCAACAATCTGTTAAGCTGAATTCCTTTTCGATATTGAAACCATGTTTACCCCAACAGGTCTCTCATTTATAATTCAACACGAGGGAAGCTGTTTAAGTTGATGGCTGTTTGCTTTGCTTCCTGAACACAGAGACCTTGATGTTATGCCTCTTTTTGTCTTCTCTGTATCATTTCTGTAGTCTGTTAGTGGAGCTGCTGTCTTTATACTAAAAGCCAGTTAATTCAATCAGTGCATTTACTGCAGCAATGTCCCTTTATTGGTTGTAAACTGAGTGAGGGAGACATTTTTAACAATATACTGCTATAGCAATTCTTTAAAATGAAGGGGGAGTCATGTTGGGATAAATATGAATGCATTTGCCTTCTGGATCTGATTATTGTTAATTGCAGGTTTTCATCTCAGAGAATGCTCATAGAGATGCTTCATACAGCTGCAAAATAATAATAATAATAATAATAAAGCACCACAATCTCACCATGTTCATTTCTACAGGCAAAGGTCCTAAAAGTTTGATTTCATTTTCTCCTCATATACCCCACGTTTAACTGGCAGTGACCTCTAGTGGCATGTAGGACTCTTGTCAGTCAGGAGCAAAGATGGACCTGGTGTGACGTTGTTTGACAACCGCAAACGACCTCGTAGTGAGGTCGGATGAGCGTGTCAACGCAGCAAAGTGACACGTGAGTCTGTTGTTCACTTCCTGTGACCACGATCTTCCCGCCAACATTAACAAAAAAATAAGTGTCGCTTCAGAAGGGAATTACAAACACACATGGTTGTTGTCTTCATGCGAGATGCAATCAGGCTGTGTCTCGGCTTATTTTAAATATGCAGTTGTTCAGCCTTTTTTGAGAAAGAAAAAAAAAAAATCGAACCTTAATCCGTCCGTTCCCAACAACTACAGCCCAATATCCAAGCTACCTTTTATCTCAAAGCTTTTACAAACAAAGGTTGTTGCTCACTGCTGTCTTTACAGCACACAGTATACAGCTAAACACAGATAAGGTCCTTATCATTGCTTCAGATAGTATACATACTGAAGATGAGTCCCTTTCCTCAGCTGCACACTCCGATCTAAGACATCTTGCTGTTATATTTGATCGAGTTGTATTTCGATCAGAGTATTAAATCATTGATCCCAAAACTCAGGTCTGTCGTTTCACATCATTTCATTTCTAGGGTTCTTGTTTTCATCCTTATATCACCAGTAAGCGATCTAAGGATGAAACTGTAGAACGTTCTTCCTCAAGACATTTAGTCTGCTGTCTCTGTAGAAGCTTTTAAAAAAAGCAAATGAAGACGCATCTGTTTAAAACTGGCCTTTGTTTCACCTTAAGATGTGCAGTTCTCGTTCTTTAGTGATTTGTTTGCCTTTGTCTTTATTGGCTCTTTGTTTTTAACTTCTATTCTTGGCAATAAAAGTTCTTGCTATTTTCTGTAAAAAAGGCGCGATGCTAAATAAACTTGTGAAGACGTTTTACATTGTACAAAATCCAAGTAAGCAAACCCTGTGCGTTCAGATCAAAACATCAAGCGGCCAAATGAAAAGAAAAATGATAAAATAAATGTAAAACTTTGGTCCTCCGCATTGTGATGCGGGCTCAGCAGGACACCGCTTCATGTCATGGGTGCTGTTGTACATACAGTATGCAGAGGGAGCAGGAAGTCCTCCTTTTTTATTTTCATTTTCCAAAAGAGCCTTTTTGGAATTCCATAAAGAAAATGCATCTGTTACTGTTACATTAGTTTGTACTTTACAAATAAAGGTTTGAAGTGCAAGCTGTCCAGGAGGTAGTTTCACTTCTTGGCTTTTGCTCTCTGCTCTCTGATAGTACATGTTAGGCTGAATCTCTGCAGGTTTCAGTACATTTCAGACAGTTAAACATGTCTGGTGTTGCCCTGGTTGGCAACCTTGTCACCTAATAATGACATTTATATACTACGTTAGTAATTTGGGCTATAAAAATGGTGACATGCACCATACAGGTTGCTGTAAGCTGACTGACTACTTCAGTATTATTGGTGATTTTGCATGACCCACTATCTGTAATGCGCTGTGCAAGAGAATATACTTTTTTTTTCTTTTTTCCTTTTATTGCAAATAAAACAACCTATTTTGCAGTATTGTTGGAGCTATAATAGCTGTTATAAATACATTAATGTAACAAAAAAATGCTGATCTTTATTGTAACACCATTGGGATGCATTTTAATCAAGCTGGAAGGGTAAGGTATACGTGATTTTGATTAAGGTGTAATGTGGTATTTGAAAAGCTATAGGATCCAATAGACCTCATTTATATTTGTGAAATGTCAAAAGGAACATTTTCTTGGAATGACAGGTAGGTTAGTGAAGAAGCAGACAAAAACTGGGCTATATCAGGCTTTGGATACACAAAGTACAAACTAAGTACACACAAACTACTTGTAATTAAAACATTACATGTGATAAGAAACATCAGATGATGGATCAGATGACGGTGGATTCTTGCCATCCAAGACAATAAAAGCAGACATCCAAACCTCAAAATGTTTAATACGTGTCTCGAAAGGTGCAGACAGTCGTTTTTCAGAGGCAGGTCAAAAATGTCATGGATTGATCCATCCTTAATAACTCGCCTGGAAATTGCTTTGCCAAGTGACACACACACACACACACACACAGAGACACACACACCTCGCTGTTTTCAAATGATGCTGTGCTTTCAGCTTTTTTTTAATTTTTATGATGGGTTTTTAGGTTTTAGAGAAAAAAGGCGGTGTGGCGATGTCAGTATATGCACTCTATTTCATGCACTTATACTAATGCACTGATTAACATCTGTGGCATTAATCATTTGGGAACTATACATTTTAATAGTAAATGAACATCGGCCCAGTAATATTTAGGATATCTTGTTTGCTGTTTTCTTTACTTCTCCCTCCCTGTGAGTAACCCGTTATTAGATTTTACCGTGTGTCTGTTTGGGTTTGATGATTTTGGTTTTATGAAGTGAGATCGGAAAAAAATCACATTTGGTAAATCTGCATAATAACATTTGAAACTCTTGGTAAATGCAATCAGTAGACACATCCGGACCAAACGATAACTGATTGTTAAGTGGACTTTTATCTGCTTGCACTTAAATCAGCTAGGAGGAGGAGAGCGCAAGACGACAAACTATGAGACTCAATTTGATGTCCAACTAAAAACGACAGCACTGACACCTGATACAGGTCGAACAGGAAGTCGAACCAGGCTTTGAGCTTTAAAAACAGGACTGAATAGAGAAGAGAAAAGCAGCTTGTGGACGAATGAAAACATGAAACAACACACCTCAGTGCTGTTTGCATGTATTTACATTAGATATCCAAAATCCTAAAATGCATACATTGATGGTACAAGTGATATGCAAATGTGTGTTATGCCTATGATAAGCCTACTGTGTTCTGTTCTGTGTTGCAAAGGAAACATTTATGCTTTCCCATGTGAATAATTCAACTCAGCTGCAAAACTTCATGGTGTGTGTTTGCACTGTAGTATCAGTAAGGCAATGTCTTTTGTGAATTGGACCTCGAGATGGGGCAGATAGTGGTTGCAGTGTGTGGTATCAGTTCAGAAAATGAATGAAAATATCCTTCCTCTAGTTCTAAAACCTAATGCAGGATTCGAAGGCAGATTTCAGTACTGATTCATTTTAAAATATGTTTTCCTTTTAACTTCATTTCACACGCAGGGCCTGAGCTGACTTAATAACGGTGTTCAGATAATAAGTCATGACTCTGTTACCACTGGAGGAACCCTCTCGCTGCACATTGAAACATCTTAACCTCACAGCAGAGACTTTTACCATGACCAGGAACCCCGAGATACACAAGTTACACTTTCAAAAGTTACCGAAACTATTAATTATAATGAAAATGTTACTCGTTTTTTAACATGAAGATGAATTCAACACATTTTGAATTCAAAATGTAAAAGAGAGCTGCAACAAATGAGACGACAGTCAACACACACCTGCTGTATATAACCAGCTACTGTATATCAACATATTGTGAGTAGATGATGATGATGATGATGATGGTGATGATGATGATAAAATATTGCTCAGTAGCCACAGTGGTCGATGTTAATTAAAAATAATATCAGTTCATCATATTGTCAAAGAGAAAGCGTTGGAACATGATTTATCTTTTTATCTTTTCTTTGAGCCTCACTAAAGAGTGAAAGATGGATTGCAGGATCTGCACCACTGCTTTACATTCACACATGCTTTACATGTCACAGTTCCCTAACAGCAAACTCTCTCTTATAGTGTTCATAAACAATTTACAGTATAAGTACTATTTCTTTAAAAGATACACCAGAAATGAAACGTTGTCTCCTTTTTATTTTATTTTTTTTTATATATAAAGAGAATCCTTTACAGCTCCCGTTCTGCTGCTTCCCTCTAAGCTTGTTAACAATGACAGTTCCAAGACGAAATCCCAAATCCAAAAGAGACGAGGAGGGTTGATTCTCTTGTTGTGTCCTGAGAGGCTGTTGAAAGCCCGTAACGCGATTCCTCTGACAGCGGAACGCCACCGGCGGTTCTGCAGGGGGGGGGAAACATGACTGAACAGTTAAAGAGCGTACGGATGAAATTTAATCCACACTCTTCACCTTCTCCAATATGCAGGCTGACTTACAGCCAAGTGCACTCAGCAGCAGCAGCCTGTGAGGAAGAACAGAGAACAAACCTGGAGAATGCACAAGCGACAATGATGGATTCAAACCAGCCTCATTGGCTGTGTGTGGTTTTCAGTACTGTCCTGCTCATTTTCAAGGTACCTCATGGTATGTGTCTGATGTCAGGGGAAAGGTCTGCAGCTTTGTGTCTGCACGTCATGCATTCTCTCAAGCTGTTGTTTTCAGAACTGATCTTTTTCGAAAAGTCTCCTGTCACAAAAGGCAATGTGGAATTTGACTGACAAATCCTGTTGTTTGTAGGGAATAAGACTTCAGGAATAAGCTATTGAAGAGACAGCATAACAATTCTCGGAACATGCGTCAATACGGATTTTTTTTTCTTTTGTCTGGATGTGACAGCACTCAATAATACGGTGCCATACTGCAGAAAAACAACGCATTGTTGACAATAAATACAATTTACCGGACTGTAAATTGTCCTCATTTCCCACAAAGACATTGATTTGTTGTTGTGTCCAATCCCAAGCTGAGATAATGCTGATGATGTCATCAGCGTTATTTTCTCAGACAGGAGCACATTATACAACTGTCAAGAGTGAATGTTTGATAATTAAAAAAGCTTTCACCTGCATCTGACTGTCTGTCTCAGAGAATGGAGTTGGTTCAGCTCTAAACTCACAAGTCAACTAAACACTGAGGACAATCTCATTGCTAAAACTGAGTGTAAACAGCATTGCAGAACCAATCCAAAGTGCGTACTAGTACAAAGTTCATACTAGTGCGGTGGCATGCAGAAGGCAGGTATGGTGTCAGGTATGAATGGCCTCCTTTTTATCTCTGGCAACAGACAACGTGTGTGTCTGCGAACATAAGCCCAAAACCGGTTACTGCATCGTCTGAGAAGGGGTCAAAGGTCATCACCACCAGGAGTCAGTGGCCGGCCAGAGAAAGATAAAGGAAAACATCCACATCCGACAGCATCTTAAAACAGACATATGAGTTACTATCTCCCCCATGTTCCATGATAACAACTCCATCCACAGTCTCCAGGGAGATGTAGCAGAAAGCGCTGAAAAAAGCTAACAAGTGACAGTTAAACCTGCAGTGACTGGAGTCCAGTGATAAGTCTCTTTAATTTGTGCACATTAATTAGCTTTTTTTAAAAAAAAAACAAAAACATTTTTGGCATGAAACAAAGTAAACAAAATGAAATCTAGGATGTAATGTAGTAGACGGAGCGCTCCTTTTACTGCAGCGTACCAATGCAGCCTTTTGATTGTAATGTATTAAAGCCATCAGTGCTCTGCTCACAGCTATGCCGACACCTGCTGCATCTTCTTCTGCTGTTCATATAGCATATATTGCATGATGAGCCACACCTCCACCCCAGCATCCACCCGTAGCTCCCTACCAACCTTGTACTCATTGTGCTTTTACATAATTATCTATTCCATGTGAGAATACTACAAACAAAACTAAACGTAAAGTATAACTTTGGTTTATAATAACTTCTTCCTACATCTCAGTAATTAATTTACAACCATACCTAATAGGAATAACGTAAACATATAAGACCCAAGTTGTTATAAATCAAAATGATCCTTTGAACTGTCTTTGAACAGAGAGAGTTCCTGACACTCTTGTTGAGGATAGATTATATTGCACTTAAGTGTACAGTCAGCCACTGTGTAACACTGTGAGACAAAAACAACAACAACACCTGCTTTTTGTCTGTGGTGACTGCCAGCTGTTGGCCTCTCATACACACCTCTGTATTCCTGTGTTCCAGCAGGCCTTTGATCAGGTAATTGCCCCCTCGGCTCCCGGAGTTTGCATCCCCCATATGTCGCTATGGCGACCACCTCTCCAGCATCCATCTGTGTGCCCCCTTCACAGCCTTTTTAAGATGGACTTATATGTTATGAGGCTGTGGGTGACGGAGGGAAAGGGCAGCGAGACGCTACATGAAGCACTCTTTCTGTGTGTCTGTTTTTTTGTTGTAGTTTTCTTTCCCCCCACACACACCACCTCTGCTCTCTATATACACTTTGCTGTCTTCACACACACCCGAGATGCTCTTCATGTCAGTGTTAGTTCTTTTTCAAACTGTAATAAGGATTCTGTTTGTTTCACAATCCAAGACAAAGCAGATCCAGATATGGATGTTATGAGGGAATCAAAGCGCATGTTGTACTGGTGGTGGAGGTGTGTGTGTGTGTGTGTGTGGGGGGTGTGTGTGTGTGGGGAGGGGGGTGTTTGGGGGTTGAGGATGCTGTTTGAACACACTTTGAGGAGTGTGACATATTCTCTGTTGCAGGGCATACAACTCTATGACATTGCAAATTTTAAATTCAATAATTTCCCCCTTTCATTTCCTCCTCTCAGATATGTTTATTAAAATAGTCTCTTCCATACAAACAGACTCATATTATATATTTTGTGTCATGCTGTTTCAGTTTTTCAATACCGCTAGACTACATGATTTTTTTTACACCATTCCATCAAATGGAAATATATATATATATATATATATATATATATATATATATATATATATATATATATATATATATAGTACATCAGTTTTAGACACATTTCTTCAGATTTAAGCCTGACATACAGGATTTGTTTGAAGATTAGGAAAATTTGGAAATTATGAAGATATTTGCAATTATAGCATTGCTTGAGGTTCATAAGCAACAAAGAAAAAAAAAAAAAAAGAAGCAAATCCACACCTGGAAGTGACAGCATCGTTACTGACAGTTACAAATTTTCAAATGGAAAAGTGTCTCATGATGTGCTTTGCTTGAGGGCACTGCAATAGTAGAAACAGTTTGAAGCCAGATGTTTAATGCCATAATTTACATATATAAATGATGCTGAGTGACAATAATCTCAACTGGAAGAGAGAAAAATAAAAACCCTGAAGGAAAGATATGAAGAAGCCTGTAGAAATATTGACAATCATGTTCACGTAGACTAAAATAAGATTTGTTTTGAATGTGACAGCAGTGTGGGTGTTTTTTTGTTTTTTGTTTTGTTTTCATCTTTCAGTGCAAATGCTAAACAGACTCATTTCATTCCTTTAATGGGAATATATATGGAATGGTGCCCGGGATAAGAGCTCGAGATAAATGCTGTAAATGTGCCTACTGAGTGTTGCTCATTGAGATTCTTATTGTCCATTAAACTAATTGCCACATATACAACATGAAATATTCAAACATAAAGAGTGAAATATAATATTGTTTTGAGTATGGTATAGCAGGGTTGAAACTAATGATCATCATAATGGTTGATCATTATCATAATAATAATAATGATAATAAATCCTTTATAATTATTTTTTCAGTGAGTAGTAGTAAATGATCAGAAATTTTAAAAAAAATAAATACTATATATGTTGACAATCTTCAAGTTGCTTGTTTTGTCCAATAAATAAATAAATAAATAAATAAATCTAAAGCTATTCAATTTAAACATCACATTTATTTTGATATTTTGAATTTATTGAATTGACTCATCTTCAGAATTCATTTAGTTTGCAGGTGCTGAATTTAAAGGGTGTAAAATTATGACTTCAGAATAATTATTATTAAAAAAAAGTATTCTTTTATTGAACATCACAGGACAGGATGGGAAACACGGAGCTTCAATCAGACGATCACAGATTTATCTATGCATAGGCTACAGACACCTCTGGGAATATTTCAATACTGATAACGATGGTGATAATCGATGATGAGCCCTCTTCTCACTTTTTAGCGTAATTTTCTTTTCAGGACATTCTCTGTCTGTCGTTGTTTTTTTTTTTTTGTTTTTTTTTTTGTTTGTTTTTTATAGGTTGTTGGTTTATTTTTGGGCTGCTCCTGTTTTCACCCGGATGTCTTCACCTTGATCGAACAATCATTGATCCTCATGAGTCTATGATAACACCGCGGACACTGAACCCATCACGGTCTGCAGAAATGACACTTGATTATTTTCTTGAAAGCGCTCTGAAAGTCTTTGTTGAAGTACGCGTAAATGATGGGGTTCAGCAGGGAGTTGGAGTAGCCCAGCCAGTTTATCACATCCTCCAACCATCGGGGCATGTAGCACGACTCCTGGCAGAAAGGCATGACCAGGGCGACGATGAAGAAAGGCAGCCAGCAGAGGATGAAGGTTCCCATAATGATACCCAGAGTCTTCACCGTCTTGCGCTCCCGTGCCAGCGCGATCTTCCTCTTGGCCTCGGTCGCCTTCTCGTGTCTGCTCTCGAACAGCGGCACGGAGCTCGGGGTGTTGGGCAGCGGCAGGTTGCCTTTGGAGTTACTATGAACCTCGATGATCTCCAGAGACTCGCCGTCCTCCGCGTGTTTCACCGCGCCGTTTACACTCGGCAGAGGCCGAGGCTCCACGCTCCGTTTCCAGCTCTTGCCCTGCGCGTCTCCGGGTGTCTTTTTGTGGAACAGAGCGGGAGATAACGCCAAGCAAGAGTCGGACACTTTCTTTTTCTCCGTTTTACGCACCGTCCTCCGGATCCGAAATCTTGCAGCTTTGAATATCCGCCCGTATAAAACCAGCATCAGTGTCAGCGGGATGTAAAAAGCACCAAATGTGGAGTATATTGTGTACCAGGGGTCTTGCCTGATCTTACACTGCTTAGGGTTTGCCCTGTCCTCTGCCATGCTGCTGGGCTGGGAGCGCATGATCAGCATAGGTGGCACTGAGATGGAGAAGCCGACGAGCCAAGTGACGCTGATGAGAACCGCTGCCCTCCGCGGCGTCCTCTTCTTCATGTAGTCTATGGGCTCGGTTATCGCCCAGTATCTGTCCAGAGCGATGGCGCACAGGTGCAGGATGGACGACGTGCAGCATAACACATCCAGAGAGATGAAGATGTCGCACGGAACCTGCCCGAGAGTCCATCGGTTTAAGACCTGGTAAAGTGCAGCCATGGGCAACACCAGCACCGACACCATCAGGTCGGTGACAGCCAGAGAACCGATCAGGTAGTTGGCCACATTCTGCAGAGTCCGCTCCAAAGCGATGGCTGCAACCACGCAGGCGTTCCCAAATATTGCGCACAGGATGAGCGCGCCAAGGAGAAAAGATGTGACCACTTGATAACTCAGCTTCACCTCCTCGTCTTCAGGTTTGGAGGATTTGTTGGAAGAGTTGTCAAACTGAGACCAGATAGTCGTGTTGTTTGCGTCCTCCATCGTTAGGTGTTTGGAGAGTGTGGGTTACTTGATGGAGAGCTCGGTGCGCTTGAATAGCGCATAGTGGGCTGATGGACAGTTTAGTGCAAGCAGAGAGGGTCTGAACTGCTGAGCTGCTGACGGAGAATGATGCTGCGGATTTATACCAGTGATGATAAACGCGTCACTTGTCTGTGAGGATGTAAAGGAGTCTGTTTGTGTCTCTCATCAGTCTGTAGCTCAGCCACTGGAGATGTTGAAGATGATGAAACTTAGAAACCTCCGCAAAGTTTTCTTTTTTATTTATACAACCTACTCCCCAGGATGCAACTTTATTATTTATTTATTTTAATTTATTTAGTGTTTTTACAATTTGATTTTCCTGATTCTTTCCATCATTCTACTGGAGTTAATGTGCAGTGTGGGTATTGTGTATTGAGAAAAATAGGCCTAAATGTAAAAAAGGGATTTACAAATTGGTCGCTTTTTTACGTTTTAACGTACTAATTATGGTACAACAGTAAGAATTTTGTAAAAAAAAAATAAATTAAAAAAAATAAATATTAAAGCCATATTAAAGCATATATGGGGCTATTTTTTGGAACTAGTTTTATGAATGACCGCATTTTAAAAAAATCTTCTGTTAACATTCATGTTTATGTGGTCAGTTATGTTTTTTTTTTTTTTTTTTTTTTATCAATAAACTTACAGTAAAGTTCATATTAAAAGTATTAATGCGTCATGGTGCCAGTTTCTGCCCCGATCAGCCACTGCCACCTGGCGTGGGTCCGCTTTCATAACAATTACAAAAATGAATGATGACTGTAAAATTGTTAAAAAATACAGATTTACAAAAAGGGAATGTTATTTCAAATATATACAATATACAATATGAACTTAAAAAAACGGTGATATTCGGAATGGAAAATTGAATTACTTATATATATAAAAAAAACAATTGATTAGAAACGGATGAATACAAAGTTTACTTTATGTTTTTTTTTAAAGACAGAATATATGTACATGTAAAATATAGCTTTTTGTGTTTACATACACATTACATTTACTGTGCATATGTGACAAAAGACAGGAACGGCCATGTTTTTCTTATCAAAATGACACTACAGTCATGTAGATAAAAGAGTCACATGTTTGCCTTTTCTGTGTAGTATAGATTAAACTGTTCACAGGTTGTAGGGCGAGAAAAGTGATGTTGCTTTTTCACTGACCCCAGCACTTTCCAACCTTTGTACATTGTTCAATGACAGCAGACTACATATGGTATCTTTGTTTTTTATGGATAAAGGGTTTTCCAGGTGCCAGTTATTTTATTAATGATTATGCACCATGTTAATGAAATAATAACAAAATAAACTTATATAATAAAGGTTCTTAAAACCAAGTCTAGCTCTTTAACAATATCTAAAAAATATGAATTGACGCTGCGCGAAAGAACGTAGGGTTTTTTGGTCCATTAGACTTCCCGTAGTCTCCTAAAGGCCGTGACGTCACGGTCTGGCTTAAAGAGAAAAGGCTCCTAAGTTTGTTTCTTGTTATAAACAGTTTTTCTTCATTAGCACCACACAAACACGCTTCCCAGCTATCAGGTATGTGGGTTCGCATCATAAATTAGTCAGTTTTCTGTGTCATTATCTGAAGTGTGTTATGTTTCGATAAAAACGCAACGAGAGAGCCTGTTATTGTTGTTGTTGTTGGTGGTGGTGTGCTTGTTAGCAGCATGAAATTGTTTTTAGACTGCTAGTGATGTACTGTGCATGTTAAAACACGAGACGTAATATTAACGTTGGCGCCGTTTTAGGTGAGAGAAATCCTCCTAACCTTTTACAGAAGCAACAACTGAATATTTGCTATTAGTTATGTGTTCATAACCTTACATTCATTACAATATGACATTTAATATCACGTCACATATGACATTTCAGGCAAATGTTTGGTTTAACTTTTTGTTTTTCATGGTTTGGGCTCCTTAGTTGCAATAAAGTGAATGAAAAAATACATATTTTAATATTATCCTTTCAACAATTTGTAGATAGAAATAAAAGGGTTAATAAATGGTTTTAATTAGTGGTCGACTTACTTATAAATTCAACAACTGTATGAATTTAATTCAGATTATTTGGTTTTCTAGACCAAACAAAGTCAGACTAGAGGTTTAAAATCAGCCACACAGGGAAATTAAGTCAGCTTTCCTTACATGTAAATAAATATTATAACTCATTTTTGAGGTCTGAGGTCTGTCACAGGTCTATATTTTAACATATTTAGTTTGTCCTGGCATTCATGTCACATACAGGGAACAATGTCAATATAAAAGAAAAGAGATGGTACATAACATACAGCTATATATATTATTATTATTATTATTATTATTATTATAATATATACATACTGAGCCTACATTTTTTAAAACTTTAAGGTTTTTTTTCCCACTGTCAGGTTTCCAACTAAACCTGAGCTGCAGCCATTTTAAAGAAGGCAGGTGTGTTTTCAGTGTCAGTGCTTCCTCTCATCATCATCATCATCATCGTCAGAGCTGAATTAAAAACCTCCTGTTGGAGAGCCTGTAGATATAGAACCATGCTGCGTTGCAGGAAGTGTCGGAAGGGCGTCATCGACGGACCGTGTTTGGCGGCAATGGTGGGTGAAAATTTCTGTGTGTGTATATTTGTCTGTTTAGACATATATATTTGCCTTTGGACTGTTTGGGCAAAACAGGACATATGAAGACTTCATCTTAGGCTCTGGGAAATTTTTGATGGGTGTTGTTCACTATTAGAGATTAATCAAACAATGCAAACCAAAAAACCAAAACACTGTTTTCATTGTCAAATAATTTCTCAATAAGTAGTTTCAGGGCTGATAATATTTAATGGTCTACAAAGTTGTAAAGGGACATCAGTGTTGGAAAATAGATAACAAAAAGATAACAACTTGTGTTTCAGTCATAAAAAAATATGGCTATCAGTGTCAGAGAAACTGGATCTGCTGGGAAACGTCCTGGTTGATTGTGTGTCTTTTATGTCGAGGCAGGTTGAGTCCACGGATGAAAGCTCAGCCGCCGTCTGCAGCATTTGGCATGTCAGTGTTGACACGTTGCCAGAATGGATACTGACCTCAGTTCAACAGGTACAATAAGTGTGTCATTTTAGGATGGAAGTGTTTGCAGTGTCAAATGATACAGGTCACCACTATTAGTGGAAAAAGAGGAAAGTAAGATTTTTTTTTTTCTCTCATGTAGATTTAGGTGCACTGGGATCATCCAGTTTCACATCTTTAACTGTATAAACTCAGAGCTAAAGTTAACTTGTTTATGTGTATTTAAATTCATAGAAATTAAATTGTATTCAGCTTTAGACTCAACTTGAGATTTTCCTGGAAAAACATTTTCTAGACAAAATAATAAATATAAAAATTACCAACAGATTAATTGAAAGTGAAATAACATTTTTAGCATACACAAAAAAAAACAATGGCTTTGACATTTTTATTTGTGTGTACAACGATAGATTTAATGATATTGTTGTAATTTCTGTTCAGGCCCAGTGGACTGTAGGAAAACTGAACTGCCAGAACTGTGGAGCTCGTTTGGGCGGCTTCAACTTCATCAACCGCAATGAGTGTCCCTGTGGGCGGGACGCCACCGTCCACCTCAACAAAAGCCGCGTAGACAGTGACCACAAACACTGCGTTCTCATTGTCCAGCCGAGGAGGACGAGACCTGAGAGGGGACACGCTGGTTTGCTGATGGATGACTCTCGGAGTAAACGGGAGAGGCCTGAATTTAGCAGAACTGCACTGGACGGCTTACAGCTCAACTGTACGTCCCATATTCACCCTGCAGAGGCCTCGACTTCACTGACAGACAGTGACAACAGCCAGTCTTTTTCTTTCAGTCCTCTTTACTGCATCTCTCATAGGAGACGCCGCAGTTTGGAGGATGATTCCGCCATCAGGTCTTCATGTTTTTGCCCTGCAGGACCTTCGTATGAGCCTGCTGCTGAGATGGCGAGAGCAGGTACAGATGAGTTTACACGGACGCCTGTCTCATATCCCACAGGTCAGCAGTTTGACACAGACGGTGCTTCATTCAGTGCTGTCGCCTGCCGTTCGTCTGTTACGAGAGAGAGACGGGCAACTCCGGATCAACAGCCGCTGCAAACTTTGGAGGATGACGAGTCTTCTCTAGAGCCTGCAACGTCCCACGAGGAGGTTTCTGATCCATCTCTGTTCCTCAGAGGAAGAATCATCTCTGACAGAGGAGCCGAGCAGGAGGAGGAAGTGGTGGTAGGTCGCTGCTCTTTAAATGTCTGTTTCAATTAGGAGTGTAGCCAGTGATTACTGTAATACATAATAATATTAGTCAGTAGTTTCTTTCTTTTTAAAAAAAATAGATGTCACATAATATATAATGACAGCCAAAGGTTAATTTGCAGCTCCTGTAAGCTGATGAAAAACCTACAACTCAACAGCAGCACAAAGTCGGAGTACATTGTAGCCCAGAAACCAGCTCATTCAGGGTATCCCATGATGTTTTCTTGCAGAAGTGGGCCATCTCGCCCGGAAACAAAGAGTGACTCTGCTTAGAGCGTAAAGAAGATGTTTAAACTTTCTGAAATAAAACATTAATCTTTAGGGAACCCCAGCAGAGGAGCTACTTCTCACATCAAACGCCATGTCTTTAACGAGTGCGACATTTGTTTAGAAGATGAATTGATCATGAAACAAGATTCACTGGGATCTGGGTGAGTTTTCATCGTGACAAAATCATTTCCTGTGGGAAAACTTTGATGTTTCTAAAGAAAAAAATTCAATCAATGAATAAAATAATAGGCATGTTTATACTGGCATAAAAAAAAAGATGGCAGTTCAAAGTGGCCCTTTTTTTTTTCCCCAGCCCTGGTCGTACCTCTGAGCATCATATCTAAAAAAGTAAAATCAAAAGAAAGAACACAACTACATTAAAAAAAAAAAAAAAGGATCCGTTTATCACTTGTTGAGGCACGTCCTGATTTCCAAGATGTCTGCTGTGGATATTCATAATCTCCAGTTTTTATACTGACCTTGTAACCTTTTTCTATAGCACTAAATTTCCTTTTCTACACAAGAATTATCCAAATCTAACGTCTGCCTTGCCGTGGAATGTACAAATCCCCTTAGATTTTAATGACTGTAAGTCTCAGGACAACATTTACATTTTTATCTCCACAGACTATTAAATCATCAGTATGTGTGTTCTGTCAAACACGTTGGTATTGTGAAATGTAATGAAGCCTTTATGGGAGGTTAGCAGGACTTTAGTTTTCAGTTGTTTTTATTTGGTAAATGATGGATACATGCTGCAGAATCTGCTGCTAGCGGATAATCTTCACACCCTGCACATCTCAAACTCTGAAGCAGTTTGTTGGTATTGGATGGCATTTCTCTCTGCTTCAACCAGTTAACAACAAACTAATCAAGCTCACTGATTCTGGGTCTTTTGTTTTTGTTTGTCCTACTTTTCCTCAGCCTCAAGCTTCTATAGCCTCCCCAGCCTCAAACAGATTGAGCAAGAAGGAGAAGAACCGTCTGAAGAGTCTCCGGAGGAAACGGAGGAGGAGGGAGCGATGGCTGCACAGTCAACTGGAGCAGGAGCAGGTGAGAGACCAGAGTTCACACTGATATCATGGTACATTGTCCTGATAATCGCCTTGAGGTTGTTAGTGAAGATATTTGTGCACATGTGTCTGTGCCCAGGCTGGGAGTGTGAGTGGTTTACTGTTAGACAGTGAAGAGGAGGACAGAGAAGGCCTCACCTGCGCCGTGTGTCTGGATGTTTACTTCAGCCCTTACAGCTGTCAGCCCTGCGGTCACGTTTTCTGTGAGCCGTGTCTCCGCACGCTCGCCAAGAACCGTCCGACAAACACACCGTGCCCTCTCTGCCGCACACTCATCTCGCACACCAACTTCCACACAGGTGAAGCTTTCCCCCAGGACTCGAGCTCCAAATCAAAATACAGACCATCTTTATTCTTCATATCTTCATATCTTCACTGCACTTCCAATGCAGCAACCAGGAATAATGTCATATTGTCTTCAGTAATCAGATGCATATAGTAACGGCAGGTACTTTTCCTATTTCGTTTTTTCAGAGCTCAACCAGACAGCAAAGACTTTCTTCCCAAAAGTCTTTTACGCCCGCAAGGAGCACTTCCAGAGCGCTTCATGTGTCAAATGGCCTCTGCCCAGCTGTCGCAAGCGCTTCCGTACCTTCTGGGGTGAGAGACTGTGTAGTTTTTTGGGGTTTTTTTTGTGTCTTTAAAGTATTTCCAGCCCTGGACTCCCATAATTTCCAACCTTATTTAGTGCTTATTTTTTCTTTTTTTAAAATCACGTTTGAGGCATGATCATCTGTAATTTCAGAAATTACAGATGATCATAAAATCATGAAGTTTTTAGGACATTTGACGTTTTAAATAAATTACTACTCAGAAATTGAAACAAGCTGAAGGATTTTGAACACAGGTTGTAATTTTATCTGTTTAACTTCAGGATATCCGAGACAAGCAGCGACCACGCGGAGTCGCTGGCACTTCACCCACGCAGGCTTCACGCTGGACGCTTTGGACCTCACCGACATGAGCGGCTGGCTCTTCGACATCGGACTGGTCATCGTCTACATCCACTCAATCAACTGGATCCTGGCTTTCCTGTTCCTCTGCTTCCTCATGTACTACTTCTACTGTTGAGACACCGAGGAGAGTTCAACAGGTTGCAGCGCAGGTTTATGTTTTTATTTTGATTTCACTGTTAGGTCAGTGTCTAAATGATCTCAGAAATTGGCTGAACTGGTTAAGACATAAGTAGAAGCGAAGAGGAGGAATCTTTTAAAACCAAATGTGGGAGATAAATATGAACATTTACAAGTTTGAAATCTGGTGATGATTTGAACAGACCTTCCTGTTTCCCCCACTTCTACTCTTTATGCTAAGCTAAGCTAACAACATCCAGACTGCACTTTACTGATGAAAACAAGGGAGAATCACTAATTAACACACGCAAACTTTGGGGATTCACCTGAGTCATTAACCCCTTGTACTTTTTTCGCCAGTTCCATCGGAGAACGTTTGTTTTGTTATGCAAGACTGAGTGAAATGATGTTGGTGTGAGATAAAAAAAATTTGAGATGCACTGCGAAGAAAGTTTTGCTTCTAGACAGCAGCAATTAGATTGATGTAAATAATCTGATCGACTGAGAGGTTGATGGCAGCAAGGAATACCCGTGTCAATATAGTGCCTTTGCTTATTTGGTGCCTTCTGTCTACAATAATGTGAAACTGCACTTGAACAAGTCAATTTGAGCTCTCTGACACTGATCCATCCACAGGAAGCCAGAAGACAATTTAAACATTGTTTTCAGCAACCACAAATCTCTGTGTTGAAGGAAAACGACTGTTAGGAGTTAATTTTACTACAAATAAAGTGTTATGGACCAGCTGTGCACTCTTTTATTTGAACATAGGGAGCCGGTTTTAGCGTTATAAATAAGTGTGTAAAAATCAATAAAAACAAAATAATTGAATCTGTTCAAGCTGTATTTTGTAGTCTCTGTTAATTGTTTTTGTTTGCCGTTGGCTCAATAATGTGACCTATAATTTAAAAGATTGGGCTGCTCATTAATGTAATAATGACAATAATTTATTAAAAAAAAAAAACATATCTACAGGAGCCAAAGGAAGCTAAGCGTCCTGGTTAAGATGGAAACATGGTGGTAATATGTCAGCATTGTGTGGTGTCTGTCTGCAGGTTTGGAGTTAATCTAACCAAAAAAAAAAAAAGAAGAAAAAAAGAAGATGCGGCTTTAAATAAAGGCGCATTCACAGCCGTCAAAGCAGCGTTCAGATGCATTAAACCCTGTTGATGGATTGCATGGAGCGCAGTTGCTTTTAAGGGGTTAATTGTGAGTCGGAGGGTGACGACTTGTTTTGCTGTTGGCTCCCTCTGAATCCTCCATACACGTGAGTCCGCGGCGGAAGACGGAGGAGCCTCCCTGTCGGCCTTCAGGAGGGGCTGAAGGTGACTCTCCTCTCGGCTGGGATGCAGAGGCAGCTGCTGGGGGTCCGTCCGGCCCGATACACGCTTCTTCTTCTACCGGAGAATAACCGCACACCTCTGCAGGGGCTTTAAACATTTAAACACCAAACCATCGACCCTTGCTGCGTCTGTGCGGGTCATTTTTCTTATCTATAGAGGACACGGCAGCAACCAGAACAAGAGGAGGGGGCGTCTCTCTCTCTCTCTCTCTCTGTTTCTCTGTGTGTGTGTGTCTGTGCATGCATGTGTTCTGCACCGTACGGGCGGAAAAAGCGCCCAAGATCCGCTGGGAGCATTTTTCCTATCAGTAAAGGAGCGCAGACGGAGCCGGAGCGCCGGGAGAGCACGGAGGGAGCCGTGGACTGCAGCAGGATGGTGAGTATAGATGATGTGTCTGCACCAAGGGACAGGTTGATGTATCCACCAGATAGGAGAGATGTTGTATGTGCAAGGTGCAAACAGTGGCGCAAAAGCTGCGCTGTTAAGGCTGGGTTGTCTTCTTTTTATTGTAGTCCAAGATGCAGGCATAGCAGGGTTAACCAACCGGTGGTGATGGTTTGATGTTTTTGTTTGTTTGTTTGTTTGTTTGTTTTCCCAGACTGTCCAGGAATTCAACACGCTCGTAGCGCTGTACCGGGAGCAGGTCATCTGCGTCGGGGAGATCTCCGCCGACTGTCCGTCTCTGCGGGCTCAGATGCAGCACACGCGGGCCAAAGGATGCTCCATGGCCCGGGCTGCACACCAGGACCTCGCCGTTATTTCTGTTTCAGGGTGAGGGAAAACACAACTCAACTCAAGTCGTGTTTATTTGTCACAATCGTTAACCTCTTCAGGCCCGATTCTCCCTCTGAGAAGCTTAAAAAAATATATAATCTAATATATAACAAGGTATGACAGCATGACATAGCCCACATCCACATCTGATTGTTCCAGCACACCTTTAAAGGTATATAATGCTTAAAACGATAGTTATAATAATATGTATATGCAACCTTTAAAAAAACAAATAACATAATTATTGATATTCTTACATAATGAGATAATTAGATAGGAAAAAACAAAACAAAACATTAGAATATGGTGAAAAGGGTTGACTGTACCCTGAAAGGATGTTGACTGTGGGCTTTTTCTTTTCCATTCATTTCTGTACTGTAAGGATTTATATGTAGACTCCTATCGTCAAGCATGCTTGCAAACCTGCACAACTGCACAGATTCTGCAAATCAGTTCACACCTGATCTCCAGAGATATTGGTATGGAAATAAAATCACAGTTACTTCTGTATTGTAACTTTTAGCAACATTGAGTGTCTGCAAGGTAATTTTCTATTTATGCAACTAGTCCACGAATGTCAACTAGTGGAAAAAAACACATTGGCCCTCTCTGATTGTATCTCCTTCTCTGTCCTCCTCCTCCTCCTCCTCCTCACGCTGCAGTCCAGAGGACGGAGAGATCCACCCTGAGATCTGTCGGCTCTTCATCCAGCTGCAGTGCTGCCTGGAGATGTTCATAACGGAGATGTTGAAATCCATGTGCCTGCTGGGGGTGCTGCAGCTTCACAGAAAAAGTACCATCACAACGGCAATGTTATGATGTCACAACATTTCAAGAGAGGAATAGGAAAATACAAACACAATAAGAAACATATTCAGTAAAATCAATCTTTTGAAATTTTCCTTTTTTCACATCTGATTTTTTGACATGGCACACAGGGTTAAATAATAGAACCTGCTTCAGTTTCTGTGTGCTGGTATTGGTCATGTTGTTCTACACAACAGAGCTCCTCATCTTCCGTACTGTAGACCTAAAACCATCCTGATCAAGTAGCTTCTTAAAGTATTCTCTGCTGTTGCTCTAAATCAAGTACCTCTGGAGGATGTTTTCAGTTCAGTGCTCTAAACACATGCATTCATGTATTATGTATTCAAATCTCTTAGCAGTGTGCGTGTAAAGCATTTCTAAAGTGTGCATGTGGAAATCTGATTACGCAGCAAAGTATGCGGTTGCTTTTTCAAACGTGTTTCAGTAAACGAACAAAATGCTTTTTAACTCCGTTTCATCTACTAGTTTTCCACTTCCACAGTTCGATTTGAAAGCATCTTCAAAGTGCATTTTGAACATCTATACAATCAAAATGAAGCCATAAAACCTCAGCTGTTATAAGATTTTATAAGATTATAAACTATATAAAATTGTAGATTAGTGAGGTTGAACCACACACCGTAGAAACAGCAGAGGGCAGCAGAGAGCTGTTACTATGGACAGTGTGTACAAGAAGGTTGTGGATGTAATTCAATCAACACTGTAATAGATTGAGAGAAAAAACAGATTTCTTGTGCAGACTGATGAAATTCAAACATTATTTTTTTTAAATTTTCAATTATTTGACACACACAAATATTGTGCTAACTAACTTGGCTCACAGAAATTAATCACAATACGAATGATATTTTTCAAATACTGCCTGATGAACATTGATTTAGAGTTACTGTAATTGTTGTTAGTGTTTGTGGCGTCTTTGTTTACCATGGCTCAGTGCTGCTGTCCATCTTTTTGGACCTGAAAGGAACAGACTCGGAGCCAAAGGTTGACTTCAGGGTGGATGAAAGCTCGGACGTTCCCATCCTGGAGGACCGATCCTCGTCTCCCATAGACTTCCCTCATGAGCAGTGGCTGGTGGGAACCGATATTGAAAACATAGAGAGGTAGGTACACTCACAACACCTGCTTTTTTTAAAATGAATTCTTACACTGGTTTTAATGCAGCTATACACTGTTTGTCATACTGTCGTAAATTCAGAATAATGACACCAAATAGCGAATCGAAACAAAAAAAACCCAATCTGCTGACTCAGTGTTTCTTTGTCCTCACAGAGACATGCGAGAGATGCGAAACCTACTCAGCAAACTCAGGGACACGATGCCTTTGCCACTGAAAAACCAAGGTGTGTAATGTTTGTGATGCATTCAGTGGCCTTTAGCAGCACTTTACTTTTTTTATCTTAAATAAAATGCGAAGGCGTTTTTAATTTTTACTTACCACTACAGCAGTAGATACTCATTTATCTTTTAATGTGTAATAATTCAAGACGAAAGGAAATCCCTCAATGAGAACTGGAAGCTAGTGTAGTGATTCGCAGCCTGATTGTCGTGACCCCGTAACCAGTTGTGAGATTAATCTAAAGGGGTCATTAACAGGGTTAATTATTAAAAAATACAGCTCCAAATTTTAGTTTATTTTTCAGATATTAATGTGTGTTTATTTTATGGTCTCCATCAGACTTTAATACTTTGAATTTGGCTGACATCATTGTGAAACAGAAACAAATTGAATTTTTCTTTATATAGTATTTTAAATAAGTAATATCACAATATGCTGATGATATGTTGATATATTTACACCATGATCATTTAAAGCAGAAACGCACAGTAATGAAAGTCATTTTAGTGCCGGCTCACTCTGCAGGAGATGGTTTGAGTCCAAACTGTAACAACTTCTGTAGTTTTGAGGAGGTTTGATAAAAAATCATTATAACATCAGAAAAAGAACAAACATACGCCGTCATCTGCAAACTAAACTGATCAGAGACGAGAGGCATCAGGATCTGTCAGGTTCATGATTGATGTTCACGTCGTTGTTCGTCTCGCGGTAGTGTTTTAGCCGTTGAAGGTTACTCTTTTTTTTTTTCACTCAGGGTAAGCACAACAGGTCAGTTTGCATCAAGAGAGTTCTTTAAAAGAAGAGCAAAAAGTCCTAGCTTAACACATCCTGTAAAAATCATTCTGGTCATATCATCGCAAAAATACCTTGCAGTAATATTATTTTATGGCCATATTGCCCAGGCCTAAGCAGAACAACATCACCGTGGTGTTTATAAAATGTTGTTGTTTGTTGCAGATGACAGCAGCTTGTTGAATCTGACTCCTGACCCGCTGATCAGACAGAGGAAGAGACGCTTCCCTGGACTCTGCTGCATGGTGTCTGGCTGAGTCTGAAGCAGCACATAGCACTGGACTTTCATTTTATCAAGTGATTCACTAATCTTATTTCCTTTTTAGTCTTTATTTATTTATTTTTGTCTTATCAGATGATTTTTTTCATCTTCTCTGAATTTGTAGTCTTCTTTTATCTTATTCTCTCCAGTAAGTTTTTTTGATATTTATTTTGTTTTTCCGGTTGGTCATTTGGTTCTTGAGTTCTGCAACTCGACCCTTGTGGGTTCTGGATGTTTTGTTGTGTACAGTTTCAGGCTTGGAATGGGTTTGAGTTTGGTTATTTTTCTCTTGTAGATAGTAGATCTCAATGCCCAGTATTAGTCAATGATGAAGAAAAAAAAACAAAACAATACATAACATTGTCTACAGGTCTCAAATGGAACAGTATCGTTCGGGTTTCGTCGAGGCGAGCTTTTAAGACGCAGACATGGGTGCCTGGTTTCAGTTTTAGGCCCTTGCAGAACTCTTTGTTTGTATTGTTCCCTGGTTCTTTTTAAGGTGAGGCTTCTTTGTGTTATGCTTTCTTTTTTTATCTTACACAAGGTATTTTCCCTCCTAATCTTTCTTTCATTTTACATAATTACAGGAGAACTGAGATGTACATATTCGGGCTATGCACAGGCATTTTCAGTTTTCAGGTGTCTCACTGTGCTTGTGTCAAACCTCCATGTCTGAATGTGTGCGTGTGACAACGTGAGATGGTGAAGTCTGAACAACCTCCAGATGTGTTTCGGGTTTTTTTTAACATCACTCAGCAGAGTTTTTTTGATGGGCCATTCTCTGCTTACCTGTGTGGAGTGACACCTTGTAGACAAAGCAATTCATCTCCAGTATTATATTGCATACACATACACATGGATTCTATAATTCATACATTTCTCTATAGAAAAAAAAGGAATTTCAATTTATTTAACTGAGCGTGTAGAAGATGAACTTTATGCCAGATAAGTAAAAGACTTTTTTTTTTTTTCAACAGATTGTCACCCTCATAGTGTTGATGATGCACAACGGTATTGGTCAATTACTCTATTCTGTACTTATTATTTGTACTTCATACTACTATGAAATTTGGTTCAGCCGGAGGGTGATTTCTAATGATTTGATCCACTGACCTTTACTGTTTCAGCAGCTGAATGGCAACTTGTTGCTGTGGATATTCATATTCCCCAGAAGATGATTGCTAATAACTAATAAGTGATCCCATGACATTCTTTTCAAGCGCCGTCAGGCAAAATCCTCCGTTTGTACACAGAAGATATCCAAATCTAAAAACATTACCAACTAGAAAATACCAGAATGGGAAGATTTGACATGGAAAACATGGTTGCAAGACGAAATTCGAGACAAAGGCATAATATTACAAGAAAAATTCATATTGTGATAAAATATTAGCATATGACTTTTTTGTGTATTACTATGACAGTTGCCCTGATACTTTGTTGTAAAGACTAGCTAAATCAACGCTGTTCGTTCTATCCAGCACGAAGGTATTTCGCGGTGTAATGACACTAGTAGGGCTTTCAGTCTTTTCCACTGTGCATCATGATATTAGCAGTCTTCCCTGAAAAAGCACATTTTAAACTTTCATCTTTAGTTTTCCATCACAAGGGCTTTGCAGGTGCTCTGCGCACACACACACACACACACACACACACACACACACAGAAAATGCATAGAGAGGAGGAATAATTAGAGTTGGATTGGATCTAATTGATAACGGCTAATTTGAACAGTCCCTGTATCATTTGAACTGTAATTATTAATGCATCATCTCACCCACCAAAAAAATAAAAATAAAGTTCATTTGTGAGCTTCTTCACCTGAAGCATTCTACAGCCATTTCCCCACTGAATTTAAGTGCAATGTACTGTATTAGCATTTGTCGTGTTTGTGAAGAACTCTGAACATGTTTTCTTTTATTAATGTGAAGTGGTGACGTCTAAATTGCTCAATTATTTGTTTTGGCATGTATATGACTCCAACTAGAGTTTGTGTAGTTTGTCCTGCAATGTAGAGAATCCAGAGTTTTTAATTTATGTACAGCTTAGGACATTTTATAATGTGAATAAAGTTTTATATGCAAATAAGATAGTCGTTTAAAATAAAACATCTTTAACTTAAAGTTCAACTCATGGAAAGTAGGCTTATTTGCTTTCTTTCCACTAGTGAGATGAAAAGATTGATACCACTTTCATATCTGTACAAAAAGGAGTTGGGACATATAGTTAGCCTAGCTTAGCAGAAAAACTGGAGGTGACGTATCGTTAGCCTAGCTTAGCATAAAGACTGGAGGTGACATATAGTTAGCCTAGCTTAGCATAAAGACTGGAGGTGACATATAGTTAGCCTAGCTTAGCATAAAGACTGGAGGTGCCGTATCGTTACCCTAGCTTAGCATAAAGACTGGAGGTGACGTATCGTTAGCCTAGCTTAGCATAAATACTGGAGGTGACGTATCGTTAGCCTAGCTTAGCATAAAGACTGGAGGTGACATATAGTTAGCCTAGCTTAGCATAAAGACTGGAGGTGACGTATCGTTAGCCTAGCTTAGCATAAAGACAGGAGGTGACATATCGTTAGCCTAGCTTAGCATAAAGACTAGAGGTGCCGTATCGTTACCCTAGCTAAGCATAAAGACTGGAGGTGACGTATTGTTAGCCTAGCTTAGCATAAAGACTGGAGGTGGCAGCTATGTTGTCTCTGTTTAAAGGAAACAAAATCTGTCTACTAGCACCTCCAAACCCGCTGTTTAACATGTATCTTTTTGTCTAACTCATACATCAACAACAAATTGTGATTTTAGAAGAAGTCATGTGCTGAAACTTATTTTGATGACCAACATTTTACCGACCTGCCCAGTACTTCTATGCAGCATCTCTAGCTATGTTGACAGATTTGCTCAGTGAACACAGTTTTCAGGTTTTGGTTTCTGTACAGACATGATGGTACCAAACCTGGCAACCTCACCAAACCTGGCAATCTCACTGTGACAACAACAAGACTTCCACTGTGCCTGGTTGTTGTTCACCAAGAACTAGTCCCAGCATGAAACTCCTTCTAAAATTAAAAAAATGTTTGTTTTGTGTATGAATTTAGTGCGATGAGATGCGAGTTTTTAACTAGTTAGGTTAGTAGGTTATTTTTTGGACTTTGGACAGGCTAAAATTCATGCTAAGCTATGCTAACCATGTGCCAATTCTTGCTCCATGTTTACAATAACACACAAACCTGAGATTATTATCAATCTTCTCATCTAACTCCTGCAACGAAAGCAAATAATTTTCCCCAAAATAATGAACTATTCCTTCAACTAATCATACAAAAAGCAGCATACAAAGACATGTCTTGTTCCATTTATATTCACATAATTAGCTAATGAATAAATGTGCTCAACCCTGGTAACTATAGATGGGTGCGAAATCCATGGAGGCAAAAAGTGGGACAGCACTCGACTTAAATAGTTTATTCATGCATTACATAGACGTTTATGCAATGCAGGAATAAACAATTTAATTGAAGTGCCGTCCTACTTCTGATTTTTCATTTCCGTTCCCAATTTTCCTTCAGTTGTGCTTGCAGTGATGTTTTTCTATGACAATCTTCTTCAGCTCACAAGACTGCTTATGTGTTGAGTATCCACTTTCTCTTTATTTTTTTTAATTCATTTATTTTTTTGCTGTTAATATTTTAACTAAGGTATCTGTCCCATTGTGCACAATTACTTTGAGGGCATTTAATGTCTCCATATATCTTGTAACACCACGTACACGTTTTTTTTTTCTTATCATCAAAGTCTAAAAAAAAAAAGGACTTTTATTAAGCAAATACCTCATCAAACAAAGAAAGTTCAATCAGTGTAATATATGTCAAAATAAATCTAATTATGCATTTGACAACAGCCTTTACATTTCTGTCTGTATATTAAAGTTTCAGTTGTTATGTCGCTGTTTTACAAATAGCCTGAATGCACGTATGTGCTTTTTTACAGCATGAACAGAATTGATTGTCTCCAAAGCCAGATTGTGCAAAAACTTGAACAACTAAAAGTGTGGAAAGCGAAGCTCTCTCTGCTTTAGTGTCAAGTCTCAAACACGAAACATCTGGTGTATGTCTCCGCAGCCGGGAAACTCCAGAGCTCCTTACTTCCCGTAACAGTGAGGGACAGGGACGGTTATGTAACAACTAATAGAAGTTTTGATTATTATTATTAGAAAAACTAAATATTTTTTTTAACACAGATTGGGCAATTTATGTTCAAAACCAACTGGATTCCCCTGAGACATTCCAGAGGCAGCTTTTATATCCCTGCTGTCTACTCAGACACAAACCTCCAGTCAGATTCAGCTCTGCCTGCAGTGCAGAGTCAACTTACTGAGAGGACTCTCAACTGTTCAAATATACCCCCAGATGCAGCAGCTACTGAATTATATGATTTAATATCTGTGGAAGAGGACATCGGTACATGTGGTAAGTCAGATTTTGCTTCATATGCATGCGCTAAGCATGTGAATTTAGCTACAAACACCATTCAATTTGTTCTCTTTTGGTTTTGCAGCCTTTTATGAATTAGTTAAACCACTGAATTCACTGTCTATAAAAACCTAAAAGATTTTATGTGCATCAAAAATATTTTCAAATATAATCCAAATGAAAAAAACCTGGAAAAAAAAAAAAAAAGACGGTTGTCAGTTCTTTTATTCATCATTTCAGAAACCAGTTTGATGATGGCTCCTTCCCAACACTTGGTCCTGCTGCTGCAGCTCCTCGGCTGGATATCTGCAGGTCTGGCTTGTTTCTGTGACAGATACCCCTGGGGCTCCTGGTCCGCCTGCTCCATGACCTGCAACCATGGTACACAGGAGAGACGCAGGTGAGACTCACCCATCCATCATCCCAAACTCCTCACTCCACCCTGCAGCATCGTCATTCCTGAGGATACGGAGCTGGAATGTTACTGCCTAAATTTACAACCTCCTTCAACTCATCAAGAGGCCTCCTGGGAAACTGAAACTCTAGTTCTGAACTGACATATCTGGAGCTCATTTTTTTACTGTGAACATTTCACAAAAGGAGTTTGCATGTAAACTTTTATTGGTCAGTATCTTGGAGTAGCTTAGCTCTGTTAAATTTCAGATGCATAGGGACATAAGTTATGAGTGAAACGAGATTAAAAATCACATTTACAAATAGTTCCAAATAAAGATAATGCAAACTGCCGCTGTATTTAAAAGTGATTTTCATACTTTTTTTGACAGGAATATGCGGTATGATGAATATTACTGGAAGAACAGCTGCACTCAGCTGTGTGAGAGCTACGACCGCAGAGCCTGCAACGAGCAGGCCTGTCCAATCAACTGCCTGCTGACAGAGTTCGGGCCGTGGTCTGACTGCTCGCCATGCGCTAAGAAACAGGCAAGAAACACACAGATTACACTGTAAAAACCCCATCATTTCACACACACACACACACACACACACACACACACACACACACACATCCCTTCTCTTATGCATCTGAGCAGCTCTGGAAAAGTGACAAAATGAAGAATACTCAAAACAGAGTGTGCTGTTGATGGACACTGTGATCCCACAATGCAATGCTTGTAGAATAAAAATCGGACAAGAGTCCATCTGGTTGTGGAGATATGATTAAAATACAAGCACTCGCTCGCTGAGCTAAACGCGTTAGCGCTGACACAAGAGCAGGATTGGATTGGACAGTACGCAGCTACCCGCCAAGAAGCAGGAATGGAAGCATAAACAGAAAAGAAAGGCTGCGAATGCGCCAGGGATTTTCTTTTTTTTATACAGCATTATATTTAAACAGTAAATAATTGCTTATTTGAATTTGAAATATACTTGAATTGCAAAACTAACGTGTTCTGTTACTCGTTAACAGCAAAAAAAGTACTCTGACAAGTTACGCCCGAACACCGGTTCTGAACATGTCACACACACAGTTTCACCAATGAGAGTTTGAATAAGAAATTCTTTTGTGTCTTTGTCTTTTCCACTTGTTACTTTTCTATCAGTAATTGGTAAAAATGTGTCAGTACACAGCATTTATAATAGGAATAATCTAAATCTTAATCAGTCTCTCTTTCTCGTGCCGTTTCCATAGTTGCGGACGCGGGCCGTCCAGAGACCGTCCCAGTTCGGAGGTTCAGCCTGCAGCGTGGAGCTGACAGAGGAGAGGCCCTGTTATCCCTCCACAGAGTGCAAGTTAGCACCGATTGACTGCAGAGAAGATTTTAAGTGTGATAATGGTAAGTAGTGTTTTTTTTTTAGTTTTTTTTTTTTAAATTTTGTCTCCACTTCTTTAACCTCTCTTGTGCTGTTACAACGCGCGCCGACATTTCATTATCTCAATAAAACCGACGTCCTCTCTGCAGGACGCTGCATCAACACGACTCTAACATGCAACAGACAGAACGACTGCGGAGATAACTCTGATGAGAGGAACTGTGCCGACTTCAAAGTTGTGTGTCCAGCGGAGAAGAGAGTAGCCCCCGGGGCTGACCTGGTGGGAAACGGGTAAGCTGAAGGTCAAAAGGTCACTTCTGAGTTTACAGCTTTAGTTTTTAGTGTGAACTGCTCCTTATTATAAATTTCTGCCTGCTGTGTTCATAAATCTAATCCTTTGTTGTCAAGAGATCCTGGGTCATGTTAAATAAAAACACACACACACATAGAATGTGTGTTAGTACGTCTCGCACTTTTGCAGTGATTGTGATGTTATTTTCTGTTCTGCTGCAAATACAAATATAAAATAGTATTTGTTAGAACCTGACTGAGTATTTTAATATATTAGCAATATCGTTCCTCCAAAGTCGATGAGTTTGGACTTTTCACTGACTTGTGTTTGAAGGTTCGACGCTCTAGCAGATGAGCCGAGGGGAGCGGTGCTGGACAACATGTTTATGGGAGGAAGTTGCATCATCAGAAGGCCTCAGACAACGTTGCTCTACCACCGGATCCCTCACAATTTTGAGAGCTTTGACATCAAGGTAGGTATTACTGTTTGTAATATTTAATTGTCCAATCGACCAGTCAAAGCTTTTTAGGCAGGAGTTGCATTCAGAAAAATAGAACAAAATGATTTTGAAATTTTGCATATCTCTTTGATCATCATGAACAATTGAATGGGTTTTTTTTTTAAAGCAGAATATAGCAAATGATTCCGAGGGCATACATTTTAGATGGTAAACCAAATTAACAATCCTAATGAAAGCTTGTTCAATAAACGTATTGTCAGTTAAATTTACTGTGGCATCACAGATTAACACTTAAGGAAAAGTCCCATTTAGTTTTTGTAGTTGCTGCTGTCATTGCCGTTGTTTTACAGATGTGCTTGTGGTTGTAAAGGTTGGAGCGCTTGAAGACTTCAGCACCGAGCCGCAGCCGCTGCAGGCCGAGTCCATCACTATAAAGAAGTCGTCTGAAGTCGGCACACCAGAGCAAAAGTTCTCTGCCTTCATCATGTTTCCCATCTTTTTCTTCAGACGTACATCGCAGACGCATATCAGCAATAACAAGGAAGCTTTTGAAGCTTCAAAGAAAACGGTGAGAGCGCACGGACTTTAAACCAAGTCTTGTTATGGAGACTTGTTTTTTTTGTTGCCAAAGGGAAGACAAGTGCCGACGTGACCGCCATTATCTTCAGATGTTCTAAATGATGCCTGAAAACAAGTCAAATATTGTCAGAGCTTTTTTTCTCCTTGTTTGGTTGTTGTTATTTTTCTCCTTTGTCAGAAATGCAATGTTCCTGGTTAAAAGTGCACCAGCACGTGCTAAATGCTAGTGTTATTCAATCAAATGAATGCTAAGTTGTGGGTGGTGCTGTTCAGTTAATTCAATACATTATTGATTAATTGTATCTACATTATTGTGAATGTTTCCTGTTTGGTGGATGGTTGTGAGAACCAGAGAATTCCTTTCTTCTTAGCAACAGTCATTTCGTATCTCTTTCCCCCCCCGTAGGACTCCTCATTTATCCGGGTGCACCAGGTTCTTCCCGTGTCCACATTCAAGGTGAAGAACCCGGAGAACCTCGCCCTGGCAGCACCCTTCCTCCAGTTCCTCCATGCTCTTCCCCTCGACTACAACTACGCCCTCTACAGGGACATCTTCCTCCGCTTTGGGACACACTACTACAGTTCAGGGACACTGGGAGGCCACTATGACCTGCTGTATCAGTACAGCAGAGAGGAGCTCACCAGTTCAGGTACAGCAGAACCTAGTGGACAAATCAGAATAACTCTCTGGGCTGCAGTGGTCACCCAAAAGGTCTATACACAAATCAATAAGTGGAGAGTGTTCAGCATGATTGAAACAAAGTAGATGGTGTATGTTAGTCTTACATTGTTCCTCTCCAACAGGTGAAACATTGGAGCATGTCAAAGGCTGCCTGGCCAAAGAGACGGCCTGGACCATCATCCTCTACACCGAATACAGCAGTGTGACCAGATGCAACGACAACAAGATGACTGAGAAATATCAAGGTTTCTTCTCAAATCTACCAGAAAGCCCTGATTCTGAAAAGAAAACCGATTATCACCATTTTCTTTCCTTCATTCATACCTTAAACTTTTGTTTTGCTCAGGCTCGTACATTCAGTCAGCAGAGAAGTCTTTCTCTGAGGTGAAAGGAGGTCGAGCTAGAGAGGCAGCATCTCTGGCCTGGGAGAGGCAAGGCTCTACTCCGGACCAAACGTCCTACAAGAACTGGGCCAAGTCTGTTCTCGACAACCCTGCTGTAGTCGATTACAAGGTTGAATCCATCGCTCTTTGCTCAGATATCACAGAAACATCTTTAATCTGAACAAAAATCAAAGTAAAGGTCGCTTGTGTGTGTGTGTGTGTGTGTGTGTGTTTGTCCGTCCAGCTGTTGTCCATCATTGATCTGGTCCGAGGGATCCCCTGCGCTGTCACAAAGAGGAGACACCTGAGGAAGGCCCTGCTGCAGTACCTGGAGGAGTTTGACACCTGCAAATGTGCTCCGTGCCCCAACAACGCCAAGCCAGTTCTCTCCGGCACAGAGTGCAAGTGCGTTTGCCAGACCGGCACATTTGGTGCGAACTGTGAGAAACGAGCTCCAGACTACACTTCAGGTACACCACGGTGTTTGCTCTGTGTTCAGGTGGTTTAAGTCACGTGATTACAGCTGATTGGTGATGAATGAGAAAACAAATTTATAGTGTGGCAACAATACGATTGCGATTTCTGACCAAACGTCCATCCTAGATTAGCAATTCTAAGCAGGTGTTTGGTGTGTGATTTCCACAGAGGAGGTGGATGGTTACTGGAGCTGCTGGGGGCCATGGAGTCGCTGCGGAGCCTCCATGAAGAGACATCGGAGGAGGCGGTGTGATAACCCTGCCCCCCTGAGAGGAGGCCAACCATGCGAGGGTCCTGACAGACACGAGGAGCCGTGTCACATCTCCATCTTCGAAAGGTAGGTGAAGCTATTTGTTTAAAATAGCAACAAGCAATCCATGTTCAATTACTGATATATGATATACTAGTAATGTCTAGCGGGATGACAGTTTTCATGGGAAAGAAAAAATTCATTGCCTTGATTTAAAAAAAAAAGAAGAAATTTTTTAACATTATCACTCAAATTGATGTATTTGTTTTATTGGTCTTCCTACTGTTTAACTTTGGACTCACTGTATGTTCTGTTTCATGTTTTTCTTGTCCAGGCAGGAGACTTGTGACAGCGATGATGACTTTACTGTGGGCTGGAGGGACGAGCTGCCTCCTGGTGTGCAGGGATGTCTGAGGCCACAGAAGCCTGCCAACAGCTTTCTCAGGGTACAGACTAACCCACCGACCTGTAGTCAGGGTACAGACTAACCCACCGACCTGTAGTCAGGGTACAGACTAACCCACCAACCTGTAGTCAGTGTACAGACTAACCCACCGACCTGTAGTCAGGGTACAGACTAACCCACCAACCTGTAGTCAGGGTACAGACTAACCCACCAACCTGTAGTCAGGGTACAGACTAACCCACCGACCTGTAGTCAGGGTACAGACTAACCCACCAACCTGTAGTCAGGGTACAGACTAACCCACCGACCTGTAGTCAGGGTACAGACTAACCCACCAACCTGTAGTCAGTGTACAGACTAACCCACCAATCTGTAGTCAGGGTACAGACTAACCCACCAACCTGTAGTCAGTGAAAAGTGAAATGTTGCAATGTTTTTGTTATTTATTTACACGTGTCTGTTTGTCTTTTTTCTGGTGGCACACACTCCAGATAAAAAATTATGACTGTGTTTGCCATTAATTATGGCTTGGTAATAATATAATATATAATAATTATGAATAATTATGACAATAGCTAGCCAATTATGACAACATCCTAGAGTATCTCACAAAGGAGTGATAAAATGAACAGTATACTGTACAGTATATTTATATCCTTTGTAACTTTTTCTTCTTTTTATGAATTTTCTCCTTTGACAGAAAGCAAAGCAGTATTATAACTTTGGTGAGGATGAGGAGTTCAAGTGCTTCACTGGATTTGACCTGGAAGGTTTCCAGTTCATCAACTGTCTGCCTGATGGGACGTGGAGTCAACCAAGAGGAAGCTGTGTCAGTAAGTCTGCTTACACACCAGAATAGTGATTGTGAAGATCTCCTTGTCCTCCATAAACACAAGTAACCGCTATGATTAACTTAGCATAATTCAATTCAACTTTGTCATCTTGTGCTATCAGGAAAGTTCTGCCTTCCTCCTGAAATCCCTGATGGGATGACGCTGTTCCCCGACAAAGAGGAGTACAGAGTGGGTGCTTCAGTGGGTTTGAACTGTGACGAGCGGGGCCTGTTGCCGCTGCCAAGAGGCTTCTACAAATGTGGCAGCAGTTTAACCTGGGAGCCTCAGTTACCTGCTGACCTACGCTGCACTGACGGTACAGTACAGTACTGAAGAAACTGGAGACGTTACTGGTTTTAGCATCTTAATTCTGAACACAGGCGTGTCAAAGAGGAGCTCAATCAATGACAGGAAGGGCGACTCTGATTCTAATGTTATAGCTGATGTAATTTTAACTGCAGTTTTAATACTGTAAACTCATTTGTGTGTATTTGTTGTATGTAGAGGAACCGTTTCAACCTGGGAGTCAGTGCAGTCCAGGACAGAAACTTCAGGGCTCTCAGTGTGTCTGCATCCAACGGGAGAGCTGCCTGTACGTTTTTTAATCAAAGTCCATACAGATATTGATCTTTAATAAGCTTTTATACTTATAAAAAAAAGAGTATCTTTATATAAATATATAGGGATTTTAACATATACCAGCAGCTGACTGACCTGTGTTTGTCTGTGTGCAGTTCGCACGCAGCGAGTCTCTGTGTCCTGAACGCAGACATCGACGTCCCCGTGTCGATGTCCCTCTGCTCCTTCCACGCCGGCCGTTGTCACAATGATCCACTCGTTTACATCAGCGAGGGCGCCTGTGACAAGGTCGATGCAGCCAAACTGGAGTGGGCCAAGTTTAGAGCCAAAATGGCCTCCAAGAGCTCTGTTCACGAGCCCTGCGATCTTGACACCTGTTACGAGTGGGAGAGGTGCTCAGGTGAGTGTGTCTGACAGCAAATCAGGTATTTTTTGGGTTGTTTTTTTTTAACATTCGGTGATGTGGTAGGAGTTATGTATTGATTTGTATTAATGATTTACGCCGAAGTACAGATTTGTGTTTCCTTTCAACTTGGGTCTTAATTTTATATCTTTTGCTTTTGCTTCAATGATAACGTCGTAAAAAGGGGAAAATATTAAAATGACATTAAGTTGAGTTGACTTTATTTAAATAAAAGATACACAAAATTCCACAAACAACTACGAAGACGCTAATAAGCTAAATCAACAGTTTAAAGTCATAGTGTCATATGGTCAGCAACTAGCTAATGAGTTAAGCTAACTTTAGCCTCATGAGTTGATGGAAAACAGCATCTCCAGCTGACTCATTTTAAGACAAGGAATTTGTAACAGAGATCTATATGTGCACACGACAGCTAAAGTAAAAGTATTTTTGTATTTCATTCTTTGGTTTCGCTTAAGGATTTTCTGTGAAAGTTGTGATGATTTACACAAAAACAAAGCATGAAATGTCTTAATGAATTTTCTACGGAATAAAAACAAATTAATTTCTTAATGTCTTCATCAGTTAAGAAGTGTGAGTGCAGAGTTGCTCGGGACTGTCCCAGAAGTGAACAGAACATGTTCTGTATAAAGCTGACCAAGACCCAGAGGACCCGCAACATGAACCTTTGTTCCATGGCCGCCCTCAGATGTGCCCTCTATGAGTTTGAGATCCTCAGTGAAGGCGTCTGTGAGCTCAGATGAAAGCTTGTCAGATGAATCCATACACTCAACGTCATACTGTACATACATACATGATTAACATTAGCTATAAAAAGCTACTGTTTGTTTTTACACTGCACTGTGCTGTCAAACCACACATTTAGAGACATTAATACATCTTACATATTACACCTTTCACTGTGTTATTCTTTAAAACGTTACATTATTTTCAGAAGAAAACCAGAAAGCATCTGGCGCAACTCAAACCTAAGCCATACCTAACTGGAGTGATGGGAAAGCCACAAGCATCAGGCTTAAACATGTGCTTTGATATTTTAGTAGTGACCTAGTGAAATCTGATTATGCTTCATTTAAAAGAATAATTATGTATATATGATATAGAATGGGCACATGCTGCCATCTTATTCCTGGAGGATGCAGCAGCAGCAGTTCAGCCAATCCTAGAGTAGAATATTTACCCTTGAAAAATGTTCTTCACAAGAATCAATAAAAATATAAAATCATAACATAACTGTTTCTTTTTATTTCTCATAGAGATTTGCAATGCAATCTGCTCATCACCTACGCATGTATGCATTTACCATTTCAAGCAATTTTTCAAAGGAGACCAAAGAGGATGCACGTTTGTCTGTAATTGAATCCTTAGTTTAATTTTCATAAGAGCAGTAACAATATTTCACCTTGTTTCAAAATCAAATCATGTTTCAAGTAATGTTCGGGCCTTAAGATGTACTTGTTTTTAGAGAAAATTCTTGACTTTTGTTGGAAACGACCTGAATTACTTTTACTGCACGGGCAGATTTTTTCACAAAATCTGCAAAATCGTCTGGTAGAAAAATAACTCCTTCAGATATCTATATAAAAAAACCCAAAGAGAACCAAAATATAATCTGAAAAGTGTTTTATTGATTTCCTATTATAAAACAATTTAAATGTATTTAAAACCCTGTCTGTTTAAAACAGAGCCAAACGCACATGTCTTCAATCTCCATCTCTTCATAAAAACACACCACAGGACAGTTGAGAAACATATTTACATCATTCAAGTGTTAGAAAAAAAAAACCATTTTATAATTCAGTCATTGAAGTTGAACAAGTTCCTGCTTTATGTACATTGTGAAATAAAATAATAATTTTTATTGCGGACAAGCCTCAATACTGATCACATTGACCTGCTCCCCACCACACCTTTTGGCCCCCACTTGGCATTCTGTCATCGTCACGGCAACGCTGTCAACACCGGAGCTGACGCACAGGGGGGCGGAGTCTCCAGGGCATTCTGATGCAGGTTGGCATTCGCATTTCCCCTCTGATTTTAGAATTAAAAAATAACAAACAATGATTTTATATACATACAGACACAGTCACACACATTATTATTTAATGATTAAATGACTATTCTGTTGCTTAAGTTTATTTTCTTTGTTGTTTCTATTATTTGCATGAAAAACGTGAAAGGCCTTCTGTAGAGCCAGTGTTTGGTTTATCTGTTGTCATTAAACTACAACAAGAATAAAAACTAAGTAGTTCGGCCAACTCACCCTGACAGATTGTCCCTGGTTTGCAGTCCTTGCAGGTAGTGGAGGTCTCCTCTGGCCTGTTACAGTCACCGTCACTGACCAACGTGAAGCCCCGTCCCAAACACTGCAGAGCGCCGAGCTGACAGACGCCAAGTAAACGTGGTCGGCCTGAGCCGAGTCTGGCACACAACTCCAGTGAAGTCCTAAACGGTGACAAAATAGAAAACACAGTATTTTTTTTAACCTTTTTTTTATTATTATTTAAGTATTCAGGGATTATTTAGAAATAATTCTCAAAAATCATACTTACGTGCACTGAGATGGCATTTTACACACACACCCAATTTTTCCTACATTCTCCCAAAGTTTACACTGCAGGCCGACTGGAGGAGAAGGAGCCGTGGGCGCTGAGAAGGAAAACACAGGAATCAGGATGCATGTGTGCCTGCTCCACAGTAACACAGCCTTAATCTACGTTCACGTACACAGTTTTCAGTTGCTAACATTTCCTGACTGTTCATTCATGTGCAATAAAACCAAAACAACAAGCTAAAAGAGGCTAAAACGCTCAAACCTGTAGAAATTGGTAGTTTGTAGGTTTTTAGTGGTTCTTCAGCTTTCACAGCAGAGTTCCTCGTTCATGAAGATCAGTATCATTTATATTCTTTTCCATAATAAATGTACCTGCGTTACAGTGAGCGCCTGACGGAGAGGGAGACCACTGCAGACTGGGATTACACGAGATCTCTGGCACCACACCGTCCAGCACCGACCCCGCGGGACAGGACAGGGACACTCTGTCTCCAATCTCATAGGCTCTTTTGGTGGGTGTAGCTATTACTTCACTTTTGAGGGGAGGAATCCCACATGTAGAACCTGGGACAGGAAGAGAGGTGTTGTGAGTAAGATAATGACTTGTTTAGACCTTGAAAACTAGGACATAGATTTGACTGAATTGGCTCAAGATTTCATAGAGAAAACCTATAAATGTGTCTGTGCTACCTCTGCTATAGATTTATGGCCATTTTTAATTATATTACTGTGTGAGACCAAAAACATAAACTTCTTGTTAGTGAAATGGAGACACACTTTTACAAAGCATCGCTCCGCTCAGCCATGTCTGGTTTTCAGTGCACTCAGCCACGGCGCTTCCGCTGAGGTAATGACCATCTATGCAGGCGTACTCCACCGTGTTTCCAACCAAGTAAAAATCTCCGGTATTCTAAAAAAAAAAAAAAAAGCACAGCAGTTAGCTCGCGCCATACGGTAACTAAAAACAACACCAGCCATGTTTTTTTACTGATGCAATAGGTACGTTTGGCATCATAGAAATTTCGAGATTTTGCAAACATTTCTGTCTTTTGTCTAAAGTTGATTATTCGATTAATAGAAAAAAAAGCCTCACCTGAATAAATCCGTTTCTGAGGTTTGGAGGTGGTCCGCATGTCTTGGGTGGAGTCACAGTCAGACCGAAGCACTGAGGCTCCATCATCCTGAATACAAACAGTTTTCAGTCAAAGATTAGATTAGATCAGATTAGACAAACAAGTAATACACGCTGTCCATTCAACTGGAAAATAAATATAAAAAAATAAAATACACAAAATCTATGGCACACAGACAATACTTCCTTCAAAGAGTAATCACATGGCTTGTAGAGACAAATGTAAAAATATAAGTGGATTAAAAACTGAAAATGCATGAATGCTCCGTGATGCTCACAATAAAACACGCCTGGACAGCCGCCTCGCTTTGTGATTTAGCTTTTGTGAACAGAGCCTGTCGGGACCTTGTTTTCATTTTTCCACCTTTTTAGCCTTTGATCCGTGTTTATATTCTTGACTTTGTTTGTGTGTTTCTGAGACGTTTCATAGCGCCTTCTCAGATTATATTTCTTTCATTACAGCCACACTTTCTCCCCACAGAAGACACACAGGTTCGCCTTTTACCTCCGTGATCATGTACTCTGACTCCCACCTGGTCTTAAAAGCCCCTGTTCTCAGCGTCTACCTTCCGTTTAGCCATTTGCTCTGACTGCTGATCAATAATGAAGCTGCGGTCCGCTTGCTGCGCTGCAGTGAGTTTGCGGGCTACTGTTGCATTTATGGGGAATGTATGTGTGTCCATGTTCTTACTGTAAATACTGGATATCTGGGTCCTCACAAGGCTTCTGCTCCACCTGCAGTCCGGGGCAGTGCTGACCACCTCCTCTGGGGACGGGGTTGTTGCAGCTACGCGACCTTGACCTTTGACCCCCTGAGCAGGATCCCCAGGAGGACCAGCAGCTCCAGCTGCCGTGAATCACCCCTGAGAGACAAAAAGAGAGATTCTTTGGTCGTTCTGGCTTGTTGGTGAAACTGTTTGTCATTGGCTGATTTAAAACCTGCATCATGCATGCATCTTCTGCTACGTTACGTTTTACACTATACTCAATTATCTTTTAACCTGTTATTAAATCTTTTCCAGATCTTGGTAAGTGTTAGTCCAACTACTCTAAACTTTAGTTAAGTTCTTAAGGTGCTGCTAAATGAAATCTAATTTTAAAAAAAATCTCTTGTTTTTGTACATATTTGCTTAAATGTAACAAACCAAATGCCCCTATTTATTTTGACATTGATCTGACATTTAAATTCTGGTTTAACTAAACTAAACCACCTACTAAACTCGACTTTTTTAACTCAACTGGGTCTTCTGGTTGTTTTACCTGGTTGCTCTCCTATCACAGCTCCCCTCTCACAGGCCGGACCCGAGGTTCCCGGCCGGCAGGCACATCGACACGCGGAGCCCGTCAGCAGCGGCTGGCCGTTGTTCTGGCACGGCTGGCAGTGGCAGGGATGCTCCTCCGCCAGGTACTCTTCTGTGGCTCTTTTAAGGTGGAGTTTCTTCAAACCTGCGCACTGCACCTCCTTCACCAGCTCATACAGAGGACGCAGCTGGAGTACAGGTTTACAGTTTATCAATGTGCAGATATAGAGAAGGTTTCATTTAATTTAATTTAAAAACACCCAATGTGATTATTAATATATTTGAGTAGATATACATGCTGGAAAAAAAAAAAGGACCACGTGTCACATCAGAAAAAAACACGGATGTAGTTAATGACGTGACATCTTTATGAGTCAATCGATAAGTCAAAGCTGTGCTGATTGTCATACCTTCTGATCTATAACTTCAGGGAAGTCTTTAACAGATGAGGCCCAGTTGTCATAGACCTCTCCGTTTGCTTCTGGGTTTTCCAGATCCAGAACAGTCAGAGCGCCTGTGAAGGTCGGATCGCCGCCGAACACGTTGACCTTAATGGGCATCTTGTTTACACTGTGTCCTGCCGACAAATGACAGTGAAGCTCAGGATAGATTTTTTTTAAATTTAAATCCAAACTTGACAAAATGATAATGGAGTCCAGAGCACACGGTGGGTATTTGAAACTTTTCACTCACTGTTACTGGTTGGGATAGATCGAGTCAGTTTTTCACAGACGGTTTTGACTTTCTTTCTGAAGAGACGACGTTTCACCTTTCTCCAACACTTCTGGTACTCAATGTTTGTTATGCCTTTACACAAACAAGACAGGAATCGCAGATATAAATAATTCAGCAGGTTTATCAATGCTGTTGTTGGTACATGTCACACTGCTGTTTTTCATAGCCTCACTCTGTCGAGGGATTTTTGGTTATCAATAAATAAGCTCATTTGACACCTCTGCGATTGAGTCCTGTTTAACATATTCACACCGATGGGCCTTACCGCTTGATTCCAGCTTCTGTTGGTCTAACTCCAACCAGGCTTGGTATTCGCCTCCAAGTGAGCCCTCAGAGAGATAATGTGTGCCGTACGTCTGCAGAAGCTGGCGGTAGGCCGAGTAGTCGTATGTGAACGGCAGCGAGGACAAAGCCTTCCAGAAACCTTCAGAGAGAGTCAGATACTGGGGGGCCGAGTTTTGAAACTGGGCCAGCTCCACTTTATTCTTCAGGATTATAAGTTTGTGTGCCTGGATGATGGATATGAAAAGATCAGTAACTTTATCCCTGCTAATGTCAGAGCAAAAAACACAACGATGTCAGGTAAAGATCTGATCTGTGAGGTTAGAGAGCTGCTTCCTTACGTTCGTCTCAGTGAGCTCTTTGTGGAAGCTGCGGCGATCGTGTCCAAACAAAGCATTGGCCTGGATGTGCTGCATGTAGGCCCAGGAGCTCTCGTACGATTCATCGCTCTCCTCATTGTCCACCTTCACCTGCGGCGCAAAGCAACATGATCAATATTTAGTTTCGTCAGAGCAGGTCTCTTCACTAATCCATGTAAAGATGCTATTAAGTAATGTGATAAGAAAGTGGAGATTTGGTCCAGTTTGGAATAACGCTTTAATTTGCAAACGGTCAGTAAAGTAAGTAAAGACACTTTACTTACAGTATGAAAATATAAACCAGCTCATATTATATTATCTACTGTCTAACGTTCATACTACACTGGCTGCTAAGCGGTCAGGACTTTAAATGTTTAAATGTTCTCATTTCCTGTTGGACTCACCTCAAAGTTGTACCTGAGGATGTTTTGTGGCAGCCTGTAATAGACTTTATGGTCTCCACTGAACACTTTCCTGCACTGCCCTCCAAAGCTCAGCGTGTTAATCACACCTGCTCTCAGTTTCCCTGTTAGCACGTTGTACCTGAAAAAAACGTGACACAAACATAGACGTTTATCTAATATTTAAAACTTGGAAGCAAACAGTAGAATGTGTAAATTAGGTAAACGACACATAACACAAGAGCAAGCAGAGAAAAAGCAGTTATTAAAACTGACTGCTGTACTGTTCTAATACCGACACCGGGTCGTGTCCTGGTGGTGGAGTTGTGGCTGCTCACCCTCGGCCTGTGAAGTCAGAGTTAGGAGGTGTTTTATCGAGGTCACATGAGTAGTGGCTGCTATCTGCGTCGCAGCTTCGCTCATCCAGACCGTCCTCACAGTCCTGGTCTCCGTTACACACCAGAGAGCGGCTGATACACTGACCTGCAGGGTTTCATTACAGATTCCTCATCCAACTTTGACATTATTTTGAAAAAAAAGTCTTGAATTTAACTACAGTAATTAATAAAATAGAATCAAATATTGACTAATAATGACATAAGTCATAAGGATTCATTTTTAATAGTAAAATAAGTGAAACCATGAGCACAACCCTAAAATTCAGCATCTAAAAATGATCAATTATTAAACAAATAAATAGATTTCATGAGTGTTATTTAAAATCAAAAATCCATAATAATACTGTATGCAAAACAACCAACTCACCAGAAGTACAGCGGAATCTGTCTCCGCAGCCTGTTTCCAGGGGACATCCTTTCTGAGGGTCACATGACTGTGTTTGCGTGGCTTCTCCTGAACACGGCGCGCCACCAAACTGAGCGTACACCTCCACATGGCGAGTACGCACCTGAGGAGGAAGTGACCATAAGCACGAGATGAATTAAAGACAGGATATCAACAGTTTGCAGAGAGTCTATGATATTATAATATCTGTTTTTATTGCTACACATTTACAGGAGACTGGAGATGTGGCAGTTTTAATTGTTTTAATGATGTGTATGATCTATATTCTTAACATTGTGGGGACTCAGAGGAGGTTCCTACGAGGTTAAATATTTACACAAGACTTTTTATAGTTAGGAATTTAAGGATTAGGATTAGAAATGAAGGGTCTTAAGTCTGTACGACGTCGTAAGTAGAGTGAGAATATGTGGGCACCGATGTACCTTTTTACTTGTGCAGCCATCACACTCAGACCACTCTCCATAAGACCCCCATCTGCAGTTTACAGGCTGCCGACAGCTGAGAAGAATACACATTGATTACACATTGATGATGAATGATTAGAACATATGAATAATATAATTATATTCCTGTTTTGAATATGTCACTGGACACCTATCACCAATTTAACAGCTTACAATAAATAGAAAAAGGAGAAATGATCCACCCTATTAATACATTATTATTATTATTATTATCATCACTGCATTAAGATGTAAATACAGCCTTGTGAGGTTCAGGTGTGTGTTCACCTACCAAACTGGAGAGAGGAAGACAAGCAATGATGCTAAAGAAGACAGAGCTGCAGCCAAAAGCAACTGTGGACAAGAAGCAATGCATGAAATGGCAACATTTATGTTTTAATTGTACACAGTCCCTAATAAACATAAATAAAAACAAAAAAAAGTCTTAGTGTTCAGCCACGGGTTATGTCAAAACAATACTGTGACATATTTAATATAATACAGCAGTTACAGGAAATATGAGTTTGGTTTTACCTTCATGATGTGCTGCTCAGAGTTCAGCCTTCTGATCTGGTCCAGCAGCGTAACAGTCGGTCATATATCAGCAGGAAGGAGGGGGGGATTACTCAACGGGACCCTGAGTTCAGGAATTCCCCCACAGAGAAAACTCTTATTCAAATCAAATATTAATCACCAGATTTTTTTTATTTATTATTATTCTATCCACAGAATGAGTCAGAAACAGAGACCCGGTGTTCTTTTGCACAGCTGCAGTTCAAACTTTTTTTTTTATCACTTTATCTGAGCTTCTTTGTTTCCAGCTCATTTCCAATAAATATGTGGATAGCTCTGTTTACTCTGAGTACTGAACAGCACAAGGAGAGTGGTGAAATCTGCTCGCTTGTCACAAAGGTCTGCAATAGGAGCAGTTGCGTAACAATTGTTTATCCTGAATAAGTGCATAAGAAGCTGTGTTATTTGAACAAAGGTCAGATAAATCCCAACATCTGACTGTGTAAATACAACACGCATGTGGAACAAACATCTTTAATAGGAAACTTCTATTCATATCAGCATTTGTAGACAGAAACACAACATCTTAACTGCAGTTATTTATAAAGTGGTATTTGTAGTCATTCTAATTTTGTATTGTTTAATGTTTGGAAATCTAAACTGCTGATATGTCCCCTCGTTTCTATCCATTCATCGTTTTTTTATCAATGTATTCTCAGTCTTAAAGTTTTTTTATTGAATAAAAAATAGCCTCTAATGCTTTCTTGCTCCTACACATCAAACATCAACTTATACATATAATCTGCAACATATATCTGAAAATATGCTGAATACATTAGTCGTATGTCAGGAGTCGACTCCTCACCAGATCTGCTTCTCACCCTGCGTCCAGTTTGCAGCAGCGTGGTGTTAGCTGCGGTTGCCATCTGGTGGTGACTGTGTCTGTGGTGTCTTCCACCAGGATACTGACTGCACATCCCAGCTTAGCTCCTTTAATTACAGGGACACTGGAGAATGAGTTGTAGCTTCTTTATGTTTATGTGATAGCAATGCAGCTCTCAGAATCTGATCTTCTAATGCATTAATTAAAATTATTATTTTTTTAATAAAAGATTTAAACTAACTGTTAAAATTGAAGCCCAGTCATGGTCAAGTTAGACACCAATTTAATCTGATCTGTAATATTTCTAGATTTGGCATGAAGATGAGTTTACATCCTATGATTACTCACATTATGAGCATTTTAAGATTGTTTTTTTTTCTTTTGATTATATTTGACTGTTGAATTGTGAAAATTTAGTGAAACAAATATTGTATTCGTCACCAGAATTACATACCTGGCATCGGTGGTGGAAGAAGTATTCAGGTACTTTACTTAAGTAAAAGTACTAATACCACACAGTGAAAATACCCCACTAGAAGTAAAAATAGTGTATTATCAGTAAAATGTATTTAAAGTTACTTTAAGTACATTTTATACCTTTTTGTAAAAAGATACACACTATGCAGAAAATGCTAGATGATGATGATTTTGGATTAATATTGCTAATCTATAAGAGCTTCATATGTTCATGTGTTGCTGTGCTGTGAGTCAACAAGCTCAGAAAAACAGTAGTTTTTTTTAGCCTGCAACTCACCGCTCTCATAGCATTGTTTTCAGCCTTATAGCAGTCAGCGAAAGGATAAATAGTACATTTATCAGGAGGACAGACTGTTAATGTCAGTGTTGTATTCACAGTTTATTTTTGCTGTCCCCAAGTGGCCAAAAAATGCTACTGCAGGTTTAAATCACACCACAAGAAAAATAGGATGGCCTGTGTGTGTGTGTGTGTGTGTGTGTGTGTGTGTGTGTGTGTGTGTGGGTGGGTGGTCCATACATTCTGTCGGGTGGTCTGACGACACAGGACCAAAAAAACAAGTTGTTGCTGACATATGTGAGTATGTGAGGCTCACATCTGCCAGTGACTGAACACGGACTGAAATGTGACCCCACAGGCTGGGAAATACTATTTTAAAACTGTGGAGGAGTCCTTCCTTTACACGTAAGTCACGTATTAGAAGATAAACACAGTAGCTTAACTTCAAACATGTTTGAGTGATTTTTTTATATTCATCATCTTTGTTAGATTGACCGTGAGAAATACACAGATGTTTTTCTTTGTGTGTGTGTGTGTGTGTGTGTGTGTGTCTAAGCAGTCAGATGTGTTAGAGAAGGCCAAAGATTTCAAATACTTTTTTTTTTATACCACTGAATTTTTCCTATAATATAAAGTAAAAAATAATTGTTCTCCTCCTTATTTATTCCTATTAATACCATTATTACTACTATTATTATTATTACATTTCAAGGTCACGGTAGAACTGAATATTATTCAGTCCATATGTTTTACATGAAGTTTGAGCTGTACACAATAAAAACTAGAGAAGAAATCACCGATCATTCTTGTCTGTGTCTTGTGAGTCCAACCTTATGAAAGTATAATCTCTGTAGCACATTAAAGACTAGATGAGTCCTAATTATAGTAATGAAACACGATATCAATTACAAATAAGTGATGCCATCATTTTATGTGTTTATTTTTATTGCCTACTAGTTTATAGTTTATATCATATAGTTTATAACCTATATGAGAATTGATAGGAGTGGGCTTTTAAACTGTTTAACCATTAAGGACACATGAGGTGTTGTCCTCTGTCCCCACTGCAGGTAGTTTTGTTACTGGTATTTTTACACTCAGTATATTCATATATTTTTTTTATTATTTTTGGTTTAAAATATGAAGTGATTAGAGACTGGTTGGCCATGTTAAAAGTCTTTCTAAAATCACAGCCTTTGCTTTTCTTTAGCTTTTGTTTTTGCTGCAGTACACAGCCGTCGCCGACAGATGGCGCCCTGCTCCCTGCAGCAGTTAAACAGCTGTGCGGACCTTCAGCCTGGCTTTCTTCGTTCAGAGTTACCAACCAGTAAAAAAAAAAACCGCGTGGATATCTGTTCAACACACTTCCGGTTGGAGGTCAGCGTGTGTCCGCGGTCCCTCCGGAGGGACGGGAGGGGGCTTCTCTGTGTGAATGTGAGTCCGCTGCAGTCGCTCTTTATCACGGGAAAGCTGTGAAACCTTCAGGACTGCAGCCCACTTCTTCACCACAGCGGTGAGTTGTCATGTTTTCATGTTTATGTTTGTTTTACGTCTCTGATCGTGACCAGTTCAACTCATAGGCATAAACTGAACTGTATGTCCCATGTTAGAGCTTTAAACTTCTTATATGCATACAGATATTATGACAGGGCTTTAAGCTTTTTTCTTTTTTTTCTTTTTTTTCTTTGTTTACATGCTGTCCATGAATCTTGCACAATCCCAGATAACACATCTGGGAGAAAAAATGTGAAAGCATTTTGAAAACAAACTGGAGATATGAACAAACAGAAAGAACTGTTTTGTGTCCAATTTTCTAGGCTTATAATAAAACAGCATATCAGTATTTAAATTTGGTTAATCTGCCAAGTCTACATGTGATAACTAACTAAATAAAGTATATTTTGAAGTACTACATGCGTGTATTCAAGACTCCATGTAGTGTAATTCTGTGGGACTTGGTGAAATTTTAAAGGGGTTTGTGTCATTTCGTGTCCCCGTAGTTCCACCTCTCAGGAGTCTCTCAGAGTATTGTGTCTTCTTCTTTGTCTCATCATGTGATAGTAAACTGGATAGCTTTGTGTTTTTTTGGACTGCTGGTTGGAACCGAACTTTGGGGTTTCAGAAGTTCACTTTTTTTTTCAACATATTTCATAGAAATAAATGACTCCTTACAATGTAGCTAAATATTTTATATCCCAACATAGTGAGTAATGTTATACGGCTAATGTTACATATTTAATCATAAATATAACACAAACATCTGATGTTACATTACACCTGTTTCCTTTTGTGGTTTTTGTCTGCAAAGCATCAACAATAAATGTCACTATGAACATCGTCGTATCATCGGTTGTGTGATGTGACATTAACAGGGAGACGTGCTGTTTATGTCATTCTGTTAATAGGTCCCACTTTCATCTTGACTTGATGATGGTCTGAGCGGTTATCAGGAAAACGTTCTAGCAAGCGCAGAACGGACTGAGAGATTACTTTATAAAAGCCCAGAAAAACCAACGTGAGTATATGATTTACCACTTAAACAATATATCAAATAATGCAGAGAGTGAGAGAAAACAGGGGCAGTAAAGGTACACTGTAGATGCAATTGGAATTTTATGTAGCCTGCATGAACCAACACGTGCAGCAGTTTAAAAACATAAATATTAATACAATATATTCATATGCTTCGTGGCGAGCTGGTACACGCTCCACCGCTGGTTTCATTACATGTGAAACATGTGCTGTGATTTTTAATTCTGCAGAGCACACAAGAGAAAACGCTAATAGGGGGAAAAAAAGACAAATGTGACCTGCATCCAGCATGCCGGGGGCCATAAAACACAGTTCACGTCCAATAGTTGCAACTGGGTATAATATTTTCAGCCTCTTTAAAATTTAAAATATGTCAAATAAATCGTCGAGGAAAGCTCCCACGACCTTGTCTGCATGACGGCCCCCATGTGAGAATGTGATCATCTGTTATAAATTAAAAAAAAGTGTATTGTGTATCACATCTGGTAATAAAATCCCACCATATGGTTCTGCATACATTTCTCTCACAACCTTGAGTGTGTTTTGTAGAGTCGCCTGTCCATCTCAACAGTTTGTGCCATCTGCAGCTGCGAGAGTCGTTTAGTCTGCAGCATACTCACTGTTATCTCAGTGTGTCTTATCAGCATGAGAAATCCCAGTGTTGGAAGAAAAAAAACAACTGTTCTCAACCGTGCGTAGACCAACAGTGGTCAACAGAGCGTAGTAACACAACCACGTTTATTATTGGGGAAACTAAACAGGGTAGAGGCTCGTAAAACCTGGAGACACATGTAATTATGATAACAGAAGACATTCACTGTTAACTATAACCCCCCCCCTTAACCTAACACAAGTAATTAAATATTATGTAACCCTAATTATTTTTAGCATATTGCATGGAGCCGAACACAGGGTCTGGCTGATGTTGGATTTGTGAGGCTTAGAAGTGAAACACTGCATATCTTCCACTTGCAGTGTGGAGGTAGGAGCAACGATACTGAGCTAACAAGACAGGAGGCTCGGGTACGAGTCAAAGCTTGAGAACATGAGTCCCAAGATATAAGGAGAGGAAACGAGCTTCTCTGACTGAGCATGAAAAGAAAAACATAGTATGATTTATTTCTGTATGTGATTATGTATGTACGGAGACAACAAAATCCAAAACAAAAAAGAGCTCTGCATTAGAAGACAAAATTATATAAATCCTGCATGAAAGAATCAGTAAACACTGTAAATCTAAAAAGGCACGAGAGTCCAGTTGGGATGAATTTCAAAGTTGCTGGCAGGAACCGAACGCTGTTGGCTGGAGATGGATATCATGTTCAGTATAAAAACTGTTTACTGGTGTCTGTTTTTTTTAAGTATGTCTCTCCAGGAAGAATGAACATTGTGAATTCTATGAAAAAAATAATGAATAAAACATGCTCAGATTCACATCTGCTGGTCCTCCCTGCTGTCCAATAAATGCACTGTACTGTGATTCATCACTTGTTATTTTTCATATTTTAAATGACATGGGGGGGAAAAAAGAAAGAAGAAACGCATCTACATTTGGAAAGAATGATGCTAATATGAAAAGTTGAAATCTGAGTTAGAAGTATATTTAATAAAAGGAGCTGACAGAGACAGTTTCAGTGAATATATGCAAGGAATTAGTGTCGGTTCAAGTGTAAAAACTGAAAGAAGCTGAAGTGGCACTTAAAATGGAGTTACTAAAAGGAGTTGAAGCGTCTGTTTAAAGTGTAAGCAGTGGATGAAGCGTTAAAAAAAACAAAAACCCTGAAGGATTTCTGCAAGAAGTCAGACTTGAAATAGAAGTGCTGAATGAAGCTGAAGTGATAGTATCAGTGTAAGTGTAGCAGCACTGAGTGACGTTAAAGTACAGTATTGATACAGGAGACCCAACAGGCATTCTGAGAGCAGATTTAAACAGGTTTATATGTCTCGGAAATGGATAAGATCGTGGCATAAACCAGACAACCAGACATGAAGAGCTCGACGGAGGAGGCTGTATAATGGGTTGATATGTCAGTTGAAGTGTGAGTCGTAAAATGATCTGGAGATACCAGTGTAAGGTCCTGAAAGAAGTGTAAAAACTGAGAGCAGATATCAGTTAAACTCCTTTTAAAGCGACCGAACGCGTGACTGCACATGTAAAAGTCAAATTGTATACAGATCAAAAGCCGTTTACTGACAACAGTAAATCTTATTCAGATTATGCTGCTTAGAAAACATACAGATGTAGGGCTGGGTATCGGTACTCGACTAATGACTAATTTCCCTGCTGATCAAAAAGGACATTTAAATTTCGACTAGTCATCTAGTCTAAAAGTAAGAAAACGCTCAAACAGTCGGTCATATCGTATAGATTAACCGAGATAATCTGCTAGGAATTCACTGCAGCTGCAGCTGGGTCTATAAACTGAAACATGAAGGTCAGTTGGTCAATAGTTCTTTATCTAAAGCACTTGTATTCTATGACTTTATATGGTTTTATTGTTTTTTTTATCAACTATCAACCATTTTTATCAACTTGTTCTTTTAAAAAAAAAAAAAAAAAGAGTAAGGAGTGGTTAGAGCGTCCCTGTTGAACGGCTGGTGGTGGGCTGGGCTGTTGTGTGTTTCATCTGGTTGGACTGCACTAAGAAACTAACATTCGCCACATGCTTCCTCCGCAGATCAACAGCATGGCTGCTGCTCTCATCACGCTCTTCTTCTTCTTCTGTCACATCTTCACGGCTCCAGCACTGCAGTCGGCTTCTGAGCAAGGTATGTTTTGAATTATAGTCTCCGCTTGCCTTCAGTTCACTTGCACAGCATAATTAGATTAGAAGTTTTTAGACGTTTGAGGACCGGTTTGAAATAATGTCTGTATTATTATAACGTTGATGCTTTCTTTGACATCTGGTGTGCATTCCCGTTGCTCTCATTTGTTTTGGAAATCAGATCAGAACACCATATGTGGAGCAGATTTTTTTTGGAAATAAATCTGCTTTTAATGGGCCACATGACTATTTCAATCCAGGATAATATAAAGCATTTATATATTTGCACGGAGACTGTGGTGCTCTGCTGTTTTAAATGAATGTGAAGTGTGTTGCACAACAGTGAAATCAGCAACAGGGAACAGCCAGCAGATTTCCAGTGAAGTGGCTTCCCAGGAATTCTAGAGAGCAGAGAGCACTCCACTCCAACAATGAGCTATTTATTATGTGGCGGCCCCCCCCCTTCCACCAAACAGCCCCTCAGCGGCAGTGGAAATGCTGTGTATTTGCATACATGGATGCTGTTTTATATAAACTAGGTCTGCATTAACCAGTAAAGTCCCGCGCGGACATCCTGTGCTTTGTCTTGTTACATAACGCTGTCAGTAACTCAGCTGGTGCGGACGCGGGACGTGTTTTAAAAGCCAGTCTATATATACAGGAGGCTGACGTGTTCTGACAGGCACGTTTCTCCCCCTTCTTCGTACAAAAAAAAGTGACAGTGTCAACATGTTCATAAAAAAATCTGTGGTGCCTCAGCTAAGTATGTACAGTATTTTTATTTTTTTCGAGTTTGACAGTTTTTATTAGTCTGGGGATTTTTTTTGAATCGAAAATAGTAACACGATATTTAATACAAACCAGACATGTTACAATAGAAAAGAATAAAATGTATCTTTATTGTCCACCAGTGTGAAAAGTTGTGTCACAAAACACAAAGGTCGCGTTACACAATAAAAAAAACATCTTCGTGATGTGTCTTTTAAGAGCGCTGACTCGGAGGCTAACGGCTATTAGCAGGCGGACGCTAAGACCCTATGCTATGTTGGCTGGATACGTTTTGCTAACTAGCAACGTTAGCTACCCCAACTGGGTGACATGTTCCTTTACCCCGACGGTAATGGCTACCGTAGTTCGATAAGAAACAAAGTATCCTCCGAATTCACGTCTTCACTTTCTTGTATCTTTTTTTATTTTTATTTTTATTAAAGATTATTTTTGTAGTTCATCTTTTCTAGCGAAGATTCAACCAGGGTTCATGTTCATGTCCGCCACTCTATCGGTCGACTGTCATTGTCAATTAGAAAAGGAGCAACACTTTTACTTCGAGAACACCGCTCATCCATAATAACTCACTTCCTAACTTTGTTGAAAGTGCCACTTCAAGGTAATGTAGGAGGTGAATGGTGTCTTCAGGGCAGACTCCTCGCCACCTGTATGCACGTCCTAAACGCCACCGTTTATATCCTTCCGGAAACAGGACATTGGTTCGTAATGTGATTACTTTTCATGACGAGAGAGGTCATACGGTCACTTTACACTTTCCCCCCTTAAGGCTCATTAGGTTAGTGAAAGGTCCAGAACTGTAATCAGTGATGTGAGCATTGTAGCCTTTAGCCAAGGAAGGAAATGGATTTCTAAATGCAGCAGATGAGGTATTTCCCCCAGAGAGTGCTGATGTCTGAACATGTGACTCTCTAAATAACCATTTGCCCTGTTTTGCTCACAGGAGAGACGTAAAGAAAGGCTTTCCACAAACACACTGCGCAAATGTTGATAGACGCTATAATAGGAAAGACACACTATAATAATCATCACGAGGGTACGTAAACGAAGATGCACACGGCGCTGCGTTCCAGCCTGATCATTGGTGAGATGTTGTGAGTGTACTGTGAGTTAGTCCTTTTAAGGGAATTAATAAGCGCTGCTATTTCCTGCCTCTCCTCGAAATCACGCCAAAAAGGAAACACATCTGGGCTTATAAAAAACCCCCAAAAAACAACCCCAGATTGACGGAGGATGTTTTTGTTTCACCCTGAAATAGTCAAAGAGAAACAAAACATGTTTACTCCCTTCGGATTGCGGCAGTTCGACTGAAAAAGAGAGGAATCATGTGAAGGGAATATGCTGTACATTAATATTCCTATCGTGGAGACTTTCTGTGTGTGTTTTGTGGCCGTGGTGAGTGTGTTTTAAAAAGCACCCGACATCCTCTGCTCCCATGTTTGCCTACACCAGAAGTGAACTCTGCTCGGCAGCTGCTGTGCAAACACAGCAACACCTACTTTGACGCACGAGTACACATAAATGAAGCAGTCAGTTTTGCAGGTTAATGTAGTTACTCTAACTATACAATGGATCTGATGTTCACAACGTCTATGCTGCATGTTAATACACCCTTTTTCCAACCTTTTGGTTCTTTTTATCTCTTTTTTTTTCACTCAGTAGTATTTTAAATCCAGTAGAGTAGAAGTTGCACAACCATCATATAAAAATACTTTATATTACCTAATATTAACAACATTAGCGCTGCGGCCAATGATTGCTTTCATTATTAATTAATCTGACATGTACTTGGCTGATTTATCGATTGACTGTTTGGTCCTCATTTATCATGATGGAGTGAGACAGATGTTCCCACGCAGCTGAGCGTCAAGTAGGTTTTTCTCTTAACGGCGAGCTAAGTTCCAAGTAGGATTTTGAGGATCTGGTAAACAGGTTATTTTTAACCTGTAACTTGCCTTCCCCGAGGCACCCTAAGCGGGCCAGAGGTATTCATCATCTGCTCCAAGTGCTGCCTATCAACTGTGAAGCAGCCATGTTGTCCTCTCAGTTCTCGGTACTCAGCCTGCCTGGGCTTGTGTTATTGTTCCTCTCTAAAGTGTTGATGTGACCAGCAGACTGCTGCAGCTGTCCCCAGAAGCATTGATCAGAGAGCCTGCTGGTAATACAATCAGCCGTGTTTACTTAATGGGATGCAAAGGAAAAAAAAAAAAAAAAAAAAAAACTCTCTCAGCTCTCTTTGCTTAAAGAGCCAGTTCACTGGAATTAAATTGAACAAACATGTGCAACGGCAACAATATCTCACAGTTTCCTTCCACGTATCAGAACCTCACAGCAAGCAGTTCCCATGCAAACTGGTACTGATTGCCCAGAAGAACTAAAACATTAAAACAACTCTTTAAGGTATTTTTATGTTGCACTGTAACAGAAAGCATGGAGGAAGAAGAGAGATCATAAAAGAAACATGCTCACACATGGTGAGTTTACAGTATGCAGCCAGTAAAACAGGATCTTAGTGGTAATTTATGTGTTTCTTAGTAATGAGACACAAGAGCCACGGCTTTGACCCCTCTAGCCGCAGCCTTCGCTGAAGAGTAAAACGACTTCCAGGAAATATTTGCATGTGGCTTTGCTGCACGCTGGATTACGGTTACAGTTATTATCCCATCCTTGAAGTGCAGCTCAGGCAAATATTTGTCTTTTAAAAGAGATGCGATAGAGATGAAAGCAAAGCAGATTCAGTCTTTTTGTTTCTCTCTCTCTGTCTGTTTCCCTACAGTCTCCCCCAGCAGACACCCACACCTCACCCACTGCGTGTCCGCCAACATGGAGACTTTCCGCTGCAGATGGGATGTGGGCACTTTCAACAACTTGTCTGAGCCGGGAGATCTCCGCTTATTCTACATTAACAAAAAGTGAGGGGAAAAGCTTTGTCATGACTGAGTAAACCAAAGGTCACTGATGAAAAAGGAAAAAGGCTTTTTAGAATAATGTGCATTTTTTTTGTTTGTTTTGAACTTAGATTTATATATAATAGATATGATTTTGATGGCTGGTTGACGTTGAAGACAAAAGACAAATGCCACTTCCTTTACAGCTGCTCAAATGCACACATTTGTGTCCGAGCCTTATCTGTCACATGCACCTGCTCACTCTGTGTTGACAAGGCAAAAGTCCAGTTTAGGGTCACACTTAGCCCAGATATTACTTCTAAAAAGCACAACTTAGGTTATTAGGTAGTATTTCTCTTTTAAAATAGTTAACTTCTTTCACATATATTTACTAAATCCCACCAAAAACAATAATATCTTCTATGTTGTCTTCCCCCTCTCCCCTGCAGACCCCCCCCTGCTTCTGCTAAAGAGTGGAATGAGTGTCCTCACTACAGCACAGACAGGCCAAACGAGTGCTTCTTCAATGAAAACCACACATCCATCTGGACATATTATAGTGTCCAGCTGCGCTCGAGGGATCAATCCATCCTGTATGATGAAGACCTCTTCAACGTCGAAGATATTGGTGAGTTTACTGCCAGCTGTCCCAGCTGTCATGATCCGGAATAGAGAAGCTTTTCCTATTTTCTACTCAAGTGTTTCATAGCCAGCACAGAGCACTTTGTGGAATATATTTTGTGAATTGCACCTCTCAGGTTGAAAACAAATTCAAATGTGGCGTATTGTCTAACATCACTAAATGCTCTTATGGCTGAAGAGGAGCACATCCCTGCAGCCAGGCTCCAAACGTTTGTAGGAAAACCTTAAAATCAGATTAATGCCTTTGATTTTAGATTGATATGTTCCACAACCATATATGGATGTAATTTCTTCTGCAGTACAACCGGATCCACCAGAGGGTCTGAACTGGACGCTGCTGAATATCAGTGTGACGGGCACTTTCTATGACATAATGCTGAGCTGGAAGCCTCCTCAGTCTGCAGATGTGGAGATGGGATGGATGAGACTGCAGTACGAGGTCCAGTACCGCCGCGCCGACGCCGACCGCTGGGAAGTGGTGGGTGTTTGTTCTGACTCTTAGAAGATGTATCTAAAACTCGTTTTCTGTTGCGTAATGTAATTTCTTTTTTTTAAATAAGTACTCTAGTACTTATTAGTATTAGTAATTAGTAAGTACTAATTTGAACGTTATTTTCTTCACCACAGGTGGACGTTAAAAGCACACAACGCTCCCTGTACGGGCTCCAAACTAACGCCAACCATGAGGTTCGGGTCCGGTGCAAAATGTTTGGTGGGAAAGAGTTTGGAGAATTTAGCGACTCTATATTGGTCCACATCAACTCTAAAGGTAAACACTCGCTGCAGTGTTAACAAGCTGGAAGGACAGAAACATTCAGCAGTGTTTTCTGTGTGATTTTCACAACACATATATGACGTAATATGTGAATTTGTGCGTTTCTTTCCCCAGTGTCGACATTCCCTTTAGCGGCTCTGCTCATCTTCGGCGCCTTGTGTTTAGTGGCCATCCTGATGTTGGTTGTCATATCACAGCAGGAGAAGTAAGTATGTAACATCCATCAGGGTTTCTCTGCATGGCTGAAAAGGTTTGAAAAGCTGAGAGAAATGTCCAAAGGTACAAAGTTAAGCTTAGCTGTTGTTTTGTTATAATTGATGTTATGTAAAATATAACATTATTTTTTTCTTCATTTAAGGTTGATGGTTATTCTTTTGCCTCCTGTTCCTGGACCTAAAATTATGGGCATTGACTCCGAACTACTCAAGGTATTCATCTACACTTTATTATGCTTGACCTTGATTTATATTTCCGGCACAATGGAAATAAAAGTGATACTTAACGCAAAATAGATAGATAGATTTTCTGTCAAGTCTTTCAAATGTGTAGATCATTTTGTGATTGACTAATCCGGGAGGGTTTTTTTTTAAATAACCTGACTTAACTCAGCTGAGATAGGTCGACTGCTTAGTATATTAACTGTTTTTCCTTTATCACACAGAAAGGCAATCTGAGGGAGTTGATATCTATCCTAGGCGGTCCACCTGATCTGAGGCCCGAGCTGTACAACGACGACCCCTGGGTGGAATACATCGATCTGGACATTGAAGAGCAGAATGACAGACTGACAGATCTGGACACGGACTGTCTCATGGACCGATGCCTATCGTCCAACTGCTCTCCCCTCTCCATCGGCTTCAGAGACGACGACTCGGGCCACGCCAGCTGCTGCGACCCGGATGTACCCAGCGAACCGGAAGTGTCACCTTTCCATCCTATCATCCCGAACGAAATCCTCACTAAAGAACCATCGTCCGCTGAGCCCAGCTCCCCGATTCAAAGCCCCATCGCTGAGGAGCCTCCTTTAGTAGCCGCGGGCAGAGAGTCATTGTACACCCAGGTGAGTGAGGTGAAGTCGTCTGGCAAGGTGCTGCTGTCACCTGAGGAACAGGCTGTGGTGGAAAAAACCCCTAGCAAAGGCACAGAGAAAGACATCATAGCGCAGAAGGAGAAAGCAAAGAAAGAGTTTCAGCTCCTGGTGGTGAATGCAGATAACGGAGGTTACACCTCAGAGCTCAACGCAGGGAAAATGAACCAAAGATTGTCCACAGAGGACTTAGATGAACCCTGTGAGACAGACGGAAGCTTGAGTTCTGTGCAGTCTCCGTATTCTGGGGACTACCAGAGGCCTTGCCACGAACCAGATAGCAACTCCATATCTCCTCTTCCTCCTGCTCCCGTTTACACCATGGTAGAGGCCGTTGACAGACAGAACAGCCTCTTACTGACACCAAACTCAACACCTGCCCCCCATCTAATAATCCCAAAAACCATGCCGACACCAGACGGCTACCTGACACCTGACCTTTTGGGAAGCATCACACCGTAGATCAGTGGCGAACAGTGCAAAGTTTCAAACGTTTGGGAACAGTCTTTAAGATTCAAGTAGTGAGTATTGAATGTCAAATCACCTAAAAGAGTTGGACGAGGCACCTGTGCCTGTCATGCAACTACCTCTGCCTCTTCTGAACTCCTCCCTCCGACGAGGCTGGAAAGTCGACATGTTTGGAAGTTCAGAGAGAGAGAGAGCGCAAAAGAATGCGTTGAGTTGTTTAAAGGGAAGCGTTCAAATGGAAATAACACAGGCTGGGGTTGGAAATAATTTAACACTCTGATGCCTAAAAATTAATTAAATATTCAACACAACTATCTTTGCTAAAGCTGCACTAATCATTTTTGGCCACTGGGGGGCAGAATAACCGACAAACAGCAGTCAGTGATCTTTTTCTGTGGTTTTATTTTAGTGACACTTTTTACATTCACTGTTAAAATGCAGCATTACATGAGAGTAACTGGCCCTACCTGAAACATTTTGTACATATCAGAAGCTTTTTTTTTTTACTGATAACATCCGTTTGTCATTAATTCATATCCTTTGTGAAAATGCATGTAAACCTAACTAACTCATGTACCCAACATTTTAAAGCTTTTCATTACGTTTTCATTCCTTTCCAGGCTTTAAGATCAATATTGCCATATGTAAAATGTTACTTTAACTTTACCAATAAGTTACCTGTTACAGTTTTTAATACTCACTATTATTGGGGTTAATATATGGTGTCGAGATTGTATCTTAAGAGGATTAACTGGAGCATAACATGCTCATCTTAATTTGTGCCATTTATGTTCTAAACTGTGAAATGTTTTCAGAGTCGACTCAGTCAGCCAGTTTTCTGGGGAATGACTACGGTCTGCCAGTGTTTGTTTTTGAGTGCATTTATATGTTTTACATGGTTTCTGAGGTTACATGGTTAACAGTGTTGAATTTGTACAGTTATTGCAATTTAACTGTGCAAGTGCTAGTTACAAATAAACAGTTTTCATTGTCTTTTGCCATTGTCTGTCTTGTTATTATTAATTAGATGTTATTAAGTTAAGGTAGCCACATAACTGCTGCACAGATGAATTTCTGTTTCTGTAAAAAGAGTTATTGAGTAATTGTTATTTTTTCCTGCAGCACAAAATTAACGGTAACTGATTTAATTAGTAATTGTGAAACATCTTCCTTTTAGGTTGTTATTGATGCACATACATTTAATTTATTTTACATTCAACTTTTACAGTGCAACAAAAGGAAATATATCTGCAAATTGTACTTAGATAACATAGCTAATATACGTGCTAATGTAATCAAATAACGATACTTTACATTAATTAATTTCTATGCGCGCGAGGACACACGCGCAGCCGTTGACGAGCGCGTGCGCTGAATATCAAGTAGCTTTTCATCCTAATTTACAGCAGCGAGGTTTAATAAGATAACCAGGTTGTATTTAACGGTAGCTGGTATAGGTTGGGTGAAACTGAACCGCAAAACGGTACTTTCACATTTTAACGTAGCAGTTTGTTGTTGAAGATGACAAAGTTAAACTGTGTTAATCTCGACATGTTTATGGAGGAGTTTACTCTCCTGGAGCAGGTAAGTTAAGTTAGCTAACGTTAGCGTTAGCTCACTGAGGTTAGCTTTTGATTTAGCTATTGCTATTGTTGTTGTTAGCTATTGCTATCTGTTTTTCAGTTTTGACAAATAAATAGCAGAATTAAAAGTAATAATTAGTTTAATAGACATGGTTTCTCAAATAGATAATTATAGAAGTGGTAATTTCGCTCATTATTTTCAAATAAGATATTTTTACTTGTTCTCAACGTGATTCCCTTTATAGTTTTATCGTTTTGAATTGTATTTTTTCAGTGTTGTGGTCCATTTTCAGACAGAATTAATCACAAAGGGGAGTTGCATTGATAGTAGAGTCAACAAACCACATAAACAACAACAGAATTCAATAAAAAAACATAAATGATAAACATCTGAAATGAAATATAAACCTGTTAATATAAACTGAACCTACACTCGGGTCATGTTATTGCATATGCAGCTATATATACTGTAGCAGCGCATGTGTAATATTGTGGGATGAAGGAAAGTCTGAGTTTTTCCAATCACCTTTGCTTTCATCAAACAGAAAATCACGGACGTTAATGGCAAAAACAACGTGTTGGAAATCATGCTGGAGGACGCCAATAGACTCGTGAAATTCTATCTGACCAAGGAAAAAAGCCTGACTGAGGGTGAGTTTATTGTTATTATCATTAGATACTTTGTGGTGCTTGATTTAATGATAGTATGTCTCCCTCTGCTGGCAAATAACAGTCCTGACCTGGTGTCACCAGTTCCCATTTCAGTAAACGAAATCCTATTTTTGTAAACATTTACAGACAGGGCTGATACTGTATATTTAAGAGTCTAAACAAATCGACCATAAATCAAAATAGAAACAGAAAAAAATACTCCAAATGGTTCAATATTAGTAATTACTTGATATTTAAAGTATATCTCACCACATTTGGGGTGTATTGAACTGATATGTCTGATAAGGTGACAGGTGTAGTTATAGATAATGTATATGTCTGTCTATAATATTTTTATTACAATGCATGCAGTTAGATTTTACATGAATTTGGGTGGAAAATACCAGAATGTGAGTATATTGCTTTTAGTTTGTGTTAAAGATAGGAGGTAAAGAGATAAAACATATAAAATATCTGACTGAGTTTTTAATCACTGTCTGGCCATCATTGAATTGTTTTCTACTGGAACCTCTACATTTGTATGGCATATAAAAACAATCAAGACAAATAAGAGAAGTTGCTTATAACTTTGATGTACCTGTTTCAGAGAGAGACTCCCTTCTTGTCACAGTGAACAGACTGCAGCAGACTTTGCAGGAGCAGTGCAACCTCAGAGGTAACTGTAGTAAAATCTGTCATTATTTAAAGTCCCTGCACACATATTGTAAACTCAAAAAGATGATTTCACCTATTTTATTCACCTCGACATAGGTTGGCTTTGTTGCATCTGTTATAGAGCAAAATTACACTTTTATCATTCTAACTTTACATGGAGTCCACTGGCCTCATGTAATTCCCTCCATATTTCTACCCAACGTCATCCAGAGTAAAGGTTTAATCAACCAAAGTACCTGAAAACACCTGTGTGAACATGCGGAGCATTTAAAATACTCAAGAAGAACACTTTATCAGAAAGAAATTGTATGTTTTGAGTGTTTTTAAACACTCTACTACAAATAAATGGTCCTCCAATTCTAGTTATGATATAGTGTTGGTGTCGTTTTTCAGTAACAACATCACTTGTAAATTATAATGAGTGACATCTATTTAGTACTCAAATCATATTCTTTTTTCATATACCTGAAAATAAATATCGATAGGTTACTGGTTCTATCGATATAGGTTCTGTGTAAGGATTTTGAGGATTTCCATCATGTAAATATTCTAAGACTGTTTATGTTTTAGTGGAGAATGAGAGGCTGAAGAATGATATGGCGGATCTGAAACAACGGAATGAGAGAGCAGCAGAGGTAAGGACTGAAGCAGGAGTGAACACTGACAGAAGTGTCTCGTCATAGTAGGGAAAGCACAGCTGTTAGCAACATTAGCAATGGCTCTGTGTCCCAGTAAACCATGACCGTGTGGCAGCGATCCCACATATACAATACCAGGACCCCGAAACAGCCAAAAGGAATTCAGTCATCATTATTTTATTATTTACACCTCTGTGTTTCTTATGGCATCGACGTGTTTTTCCTGGCCTATTGCATTCAATATATTGAATATAGCTGTGAATGAAAGAGTTTAGACTCCATTCTGCCACCCACTTCTGAACCAACCCTGCACTACTGGACTGTATATGATCATGGTTGTATTTAAAAATACTTCTTTTTGTTGACTTTCAAAACCTAAAGCTGGGTAGCAATTCCACATCGCTGACAATATCTTGGACCCTTGGTCATTTCTAATTGAATAAAACAGCACTGTGAGCCTTGTGTTTGATATCATCAGGATGGAGAGGCTGAGGTTCAGAGGCTTGTCTGTGAAATGAGAGCAGAAAAAGAGAGACACAAGAGGGAGCTAGAGACTGTAAGGCAGCAGTACAGGAGAGAGGTGGAGGATGCTCACAAGGAGGGCTTCAACCAGTGTAAGACGTCACAAAACATCCAATACACTGAGACAAATGGTGTTCATGTTTTAGGGAATGCTGACACATTACTGTATGTACAAAATTAAAAGTACAAAACAGTTGTAAAGTCTTCATGCAAGACTTAGATATCTCAGATATCTGCAGAAAAAACATGAGTTTCATAAAACCCCTGACCAGTCAGAACACACCAACAGAGCAGATTACATGATGACATGCCAACAATTGGTCTACAGCATCAGCACAGAGCAGCAGAAACGAAATTTGAAAAAAACAAATAAGCATATTAAAGATAAATGTGTACTTGGCTGTGTCTCTTGATAGTGGAAGCTAAAGATGCTGAAGTAAAGAAGCTGCTGAAGAACAAGGATGTGGATCTGGAGGAGATGAAGAAGAGGCTGAAGGAGCAGAAGAGAGAGCAGCAGAGCGAGCTCCTGAAGTTACAGATGGAGGTAAATTACACGCTACCATTAACTTCTGACAGTGTTGTTGTCACTGACCACTAGTGTGAATGCAGTTGATTCAGGACAGTGTTGTTTCTATGTTTTCTGATTTTTGAAATATATATATTTGAGTGTAAAATGGTAATGTGCTTGTTTTGATAGAACATGAACAGTTATTTTGTCATTTTTTAAAGATTGACAAGTGAAGCATGAAACGACAGTCTTTCTTTCTTCATGATGTACAAACTGTAATAACCTGCCAGATAATCCGCAGGGTTAAAGAGGTCAAGAGTTTAAGTAAGACAACTGCAAGAGGGTTGCAACAACAACACTGAAATCTAGTTTCAACGTGTGGTCAAAACACAATCCATATCCGTTTTCAGTATTTTCAGGAGATATATACGTGAGACGAGCAGAAGTCTTGAGGAATGAGTTCAGCTTTACTGCATGCAAGCTTATTGGTGTTTTGTGTATATTTTGACAGTTTGGTGCAAAGTTAGCCAGAGTTCAGAGTACAGCTCAGTGGAGCCAACAACAGCAACAGCAACAACATGGATCCCACCTTCTTCCACAGAGTGTCTTCAAGAGGGTGAGCAGTGTCACAGAACATCCTGCTTCTCCCATTATAAACCTTTACTAACAAAAAACAAGATGAAAATGGTAATTAACCTGTAAGTCAAAGTCTTGGTGTGCAGAGACACTACTGACGTTTGCAAGATTAAGTGCACAGTGGGGATTCCTTTGCTCTTGTGTTTGTCAGTTTGTGTCTCTCACATGCAAACTGCAGCTGAGTGCAGAACAAAGTCCATTAGAGTTTGACCTGAAAGTCTCATCTTGTTAGTCCCCACCTTCATGCTACCTCAGCTTTACCATGTTTAAAAAACAAAAAAAGGAGCGTGCAATGTTTTTGTAGTCACTGTTTAATCACCCAAAGCAGCCAGTGTACTGACTGTACAGACATTAGCTTAACATTAACATATGCACCAAACATATGTGCACATAAAACTTGTTTTTTAATGGAGCCTCAGGATAAGACAAATACATGTCTATTGAATCACATATTATCACTGACATTATTGTAATTGTACTGTATCTGAATTTAGGTTCAGTCGAAACACAGTTTAAAGTTCAAGGACCGGTACTGGTCCATGGATCAATTGGTACCAGGCCACAAAGATATTAATTATTTCCTTTTTATGTATTATCTGAGTCTGGACGATCTTTTATTTTGAAAAACCTTAGCGAGTCTTAGCGGGCACACAAACATGCAGAAGCTAAAAAAACAGCTCAATGTGAAATATTAAGGTTTTTTAACATTTAGCACTTTAACACTGCTATAACAGATGGTTTGGCCTCCAGAGAGCTTAATCTCAACATCATGGAGTCAGTCTGACAGAAGTAGCTGAAACAGCCTGAATCCAAGATACTTGGAACAACTAACCTGCTTGAAAACTGTGTGCAGGTGTACTGAGGAGAACTGCTACTGTTTTAAATGTGTGTGTGTGTGTGTGTGTGTGTGTGTGTCACCAGAAGCTGCAGTACTTCCAAGAGGAGAAGAACAAGGAGATTGTGGCCCTGCGTCAGAGAATCAGAGAGCTGGAAGACAGCCAGCGTGTCAGTGGACTCAATGACAGCTGTGTGAAGAAGAGAAAGATCTAGTCTGTTTAAAGGTTAACAGCGCTAACAAGCTGCTGACCTCAGCTCTGCTGGGGGCCCAGTGGTCAGAAGGTACCAGTGTTTTAAAGTGTTTGAAAATTTCCAGATTTACATTTCAATTCAAAGTCTGGAATTCAGTTCTTCAAATGAGCTTATTATTATTTATTTTACAGGACTTGACTCTCTTGCACATTGTCATACACAGATTTGCAGTTTCATCACCGAGTTTTTAGGTGACCAGTGTGCAGAGAGTACATTGTACATTTAAATACAGGCTATATTCCTGTCTAATGCTTTAATCCAATCAGACACCTACATGGTAGGGAAGAGGTGGGGGGTGGCTTAGACTCACATACACTTCTGAGTGAATCAGATAGCTGGAAAACCTCATTCAAAGAATTAAACCTGTTTATCTCTGTTCATTCAAAGAAAAATTTAGGGACATTTAACTCACTTTCAGTATTTTTCCTTGAAGTCAAACTTGTGTTCAGCTAAGCTTGAGAGTTTGAAAAATCTGATCTATTGACATTGTGTGGAAGGATTTCCCATGTTGATGTTGAGTCAGTTACACACAATGTAGCTGAGCAGAACTTTATAGCTTAGATTTTTTTATAGATAGCTTTCATTAGCTGCTATTAGCTTAACACCCAAATCTCTATCTGAACTGATGGTAATCAAGTTGCATTGTGGGTAAAGTATGTACCACATTTACTGGTTAAAATGTCCATGGTGAGTCTGACAGCGTTAGAGAAGTGCAATTATCTTTTAAGAGAAAAAATGCTTATTTGTTTTAGTGCCCAGAGCTTGCTGAGACACTTGATATCACTGTCATACGCATACAGTAAATATGAAGTTACTGCTAGAAGCTGGTTATCTTATTTTATCTTATTTTTAAAGACTGGAAACAGTCTAACTCTGTCTGAAGGTCACAAAATACTACTTATCACCTCACTACTTAAGACATCATATCTGATTTGTTTAATATTTTTAATTGTGAGGGATTGTGTGCCAGACTTTTCCTTGGCCAGGCTTCAGGAAGTTCCTGCTCCCAGCCAAGATAATACTGCAAGATACACACGCATGTATTTGCCAAAATTTTAAACTATTCCTTTAACAAATTCAAACACAATAAACAAACACTTTTGATAAGTATTGCATACATTTGGCAATCAAAGAATTTAGATCTGACATAATTTAATGAATTGATTATAGATATAAACAGTACAGACCTATCTGTAAGCCAATAGCATCAAACACGCTGATGTGTCAGTCAGGCTATAGTACACAGTATGTGTTCTTGTAATGTTCTGTAGTGTCTCCCTGGTGTTCCTCACAGGGCCGAGACACCTGAATGAAGACGCGCCGCCCTGTCAAGTGTTGACCTCATGCTTTGTAATCTCTTTATCTGTGCTGCTCAGCCAGCATCCAAAATGGCTATAGAGCTAATCTCTATGGGAACATTGGGTAATACTATTGCATAACATTTCATCTTCACAAAAGTCCTTGACACAGCCGTTCACCCACCACCCCCTCACACACACACACACAGGTGTGTTTTCCTAAACCTGCAAACCAAAGCATTTAGATCACATATGTTGCATCTTCAGTGAGCACATGTCTTCTGCTGTGGAGATGTTGGCCTCGTTTCTTTCCCGCCCTGAACTGTTGTTAGCCATTTGAGGGGATTGGAACGGACCTGAATTGAAACAGGATTAGAGTTCATGACACCACCTTAATCCGTCGTCCCTTAGCGAGGAGGAGAGGTGGGCAGTGAGGGGTGTGGCCAGGAAAGTCCGTACTGTCTGTCCTCTTGTCCCCCTCCCCCCTCTCCTGTGTTCCTTGCCATCAGTGTACAGTAGTCTGAGAGCAAAGAGAAGGAGGCTATGACAGCGCTGCACTGCTCACCAGGATAGAACATCGTCACACTCCAGTATGTGAAGAAAATATATTTTCCTGGGTCACACTTCAGTAGGGCAGCAATTTTTGCAATGGACTCTACAGCTGTGTTTTGATGCAGAGCAGCAATTTGGAAACTTGGTAAGAAAATGAGTCATATGTTGTATAATTCTTTATCTGATTATCTTTCTCTGTGTACTAATGTTGCATAAGAAAATGATGGATGTAATGGTATAGTATAAGGGGATTCTGGGGTTTAAGTGGTTAAAAGAAATGTGATTATATTCATTCATAATAAAATCCATTGACTAAATAACTTGATAATATTATTATTATGTTACTAGGTTTTCTCACAAACTAAACATTTCTAGACACACTAAAACCCCTTTTTACCTGAGTTTACTGTTCAGTAGTTTTCATTAACTGCATTTAGTTCAGTATCTTTCATCTTTATGTCAAAGCACTGCTGTGTAGTATTTGTAGTGAGGTAGATGTGGTTGTTATTACATCCTGTTAGCAATTTATGAGCTGGTAATGACTTCATCATCATGTTTATGAAGATGACTTTATCCTCAGCCTGCTGCAGAAATGCCCGGGGGTCAGTACCAGGTGACGAGCACCAAGGTGCACCACAGCCACTACAGCCTGACAGACAGCTCTATCGGCCCAGAGGATGAAGAAGCAGACTCGCCGCTGTGCCTCACGCCCCTGCAGAAGCTCACCACGGACATGTGCAAGGACGAGAAGACCATCAAGGAGCTGATTATAGGCCGCAGGGTGGGCTTCTACAAGGTCCGCGGGGAGATCGGCTATGGAACCTTCTCTAGGGTCAAACTGGCTTTTCATGCTCTGACTAAAGGTAGGTGGATGTGCTGTCTGACTGTAAGCAAAGTAAACCTTTTTCTGAGTTTGGTTCTGTTACTTTCCTTTAGTTTTTTTGCAAATAGTTTAGTCTGTTAAATGTCAAAAGTAATGTAGGCTGCAATTAACCACTTGACAGCCGAACACATGTTTAATGTCTCTGTGTCCCGTCATCTGTCCCCCTCGTTAGACAAAGTGGCCCTGAAGATCCTGGATAGAACGAGGCTGGACGCTCACACTCAGCGGCTGCTCTCCAGGGAGATCAGCAGCATGGAGTCCCTGCAGCATCCCAACGTGGTTCGTCTGTACGAGGTGGTGGAGACGCCGAGCCGCCTCTACCTGGTGCTGGAGTACGCAGGTGGAGGAGACCTCCACAACAAGATCTGCAATGAGGGAAAACTGCCTGAAAACACCAGCAAGATCACATTCGCTCAGATCCTTTCTGCCATCAAATATATGGTGAGTGATATAGAAGCTGAGCTAGATTTTTTCTTTTGTTTTACCCATCATGCAGTTGCATTTATTTATCCTGATTAATCATGCTACAATAAACATTTTTGAGGCAAAAACAGAGATACTGGAACAAGGTCTGAAATTATTAATCAATTACCAAAATAGTATACTATCAAAATAGTAGCTCTAATTTAAAATCATTCTAGGATGCACTGTCATATATTTCCACATCAAAGTCAAGTGTAAAGAAAGTCACTTTATTTACAGAAAACAAGAAGCCATTAGTTACTTCATTAGTGTCACAATTTGATGCCTCTTAAATAGGACACTCATCAGCATTTAACACACTAGCTTCATTGCTGTAGCTTGTTTTCACTTTTAAGTTGTTTTGATTTGTTTTGAGACTCAACATTAAGCTGATCAGTAAAAGGTCATAACCAATAGACACAATGATTAAGACTAAATCTACAATCCAGGTTATAACAGAGAATATCTAGATCTATATTTACAAATGTAAACCTTGTATGTTTTGCTGTGCAGCACAACATGAGCATTATCCACCGTGACCTGAAGGCAGAGAACGTCCTGTTCACCAGCAGCGGCTGTGTGAAGGTGGCCGACTTCGGATTCAGCACGCGGCTTTCAAACCGCAGCGACGCCCTCGACACCTTCTGTGGCTCGCCGCCGTACGCCGCCCCGGAGCTCTTCAGAGACGAGTGCTACCAGGGGCCTCCTGTGGACGTGTGGGCCATGGGGGTCCTTCTTTTCTTCATGGTGACCGGCACTATGCCATTCCGCGCCGAGACCATGGGCAAGCTGCGGCGCTGTGTCATCGAAGGCGTCTACACCATCCCTCCCTGGGTGCCCGGCCCCTGCCAGAGACTCATCAAAGGCATCCTGAAGCCGGTCCCATCCGAGCGTTACGCCGTCGACCAGATGCTGGGCTGTGATTGGCTCTTACCTGTGGAGTTTCCCTGGTCGCTGGTGACTCCTGAACCAATAAGCCCTTTGCAGAGCCTGCTGGACTCGGAGTGTGGGGACCTGGAGGAAGAGGAAGAGATGGAGGTCAGGAGCTCCCTGGAGGAGCTTGGCTTTACCCAGGGACACCTACGGAACAATCCGCTCAAAAACAGCCGCAGCCCTGTCACTGGAGTTTACCGAATCCTGCTGCACCGAGCGCAGAAGAGGAGGGGCTGCGACTGTCTGCCTGTGGTCCGCGGGATGGTGAGGGACCCCAAGAGAGAGGGGCTCCGGGCCTACAGGGGCCTCAGACACAGCTCCAAGTTCTGTGTGCTTTCATAACAGACCGCTAGAGACGCTCCAGCAGCTTTTATACACACTTATTTTATATCAACATGGAATTTAGAACCAGATGTTTTGTTTGTTTTTTTTACATTGTTTGTGACAATAAATTGTATTTACTTATTGTTAAGTAAGTTAATGTTTTTTAATAATAAATACTTTTGTAAACAGTTTGTAGCTTTTGATACATTTGTTTTGCTCCCTTTAGTGCATCTTGATTTTAGAATATCTATACGTAAAAGTGCCTGAATGAAATGAATCCAAAGTACTGTAAGAGTTGATGATGCATCTTTATGAAATGTTTGCACCTTGTAGAAACAAAATAATGGATTTAACCTGTAAAACTTTGCTTTTAAGTAAGTCATTATATTATTCTAATTGTTTTCATTATCAACCTCTAATCACAGGTCATGGCCTCGGTCAGCAGATCAGCTAAAAACTTGATAATGATCAATGACTAATGATTTTTCCTTCTCAGATTTGAAGGATTTTAGAGGCCTAGAGATGAGAGCATTTAGCATGTAAAAGACAAAAATGAGAGAAAAGCCTGAAGAAAGCTGTTTTTTCTTTTTCTTGTACTTAGAGGTCATTGGGAGGGTCAAACCTCCAACTACTGGTTTAGTCTGTAAACTGTGAACAAATAGTGACAAATTACAAGTTTCCAGAGTCAAATAGCCCAAAAAACTATTAGTTCACAATAATGTCAAACTCACTATTAGTTAACATTGTTTTCTGTCCATCAACTAATCAAATAACTTTGCAAAATCTGATATTATCTTTCAATCCCTTTAAGAGGGGGATTTAGTAAATATGAGTGAACACCCCACTCCCACTTAAAGCCATTGTATCTATTGAAGAGACTCTTATTGTTCATGAAAAACTAAATAAAGTGGTTAAAAAACCCCGATGAGTCACGCAGATGTCATTGTTACAGAGCAGGTGGCTGCTGCTGCTGCTGATGATGATGATGATGATCATCCTGCAGCCTGTTTACCAAACTTTCACCAAGTGCCTGCGAACAAATAACAGTCCCGACAGCAGCTGGCAGGACACCAGATGATACTCGGGACCCCTCACGTCTCTACAACCGGCCCAAACCAGCTAGACCCGACCCGACTGTCCCCTTTTGGCACTGGAGAGCAAACCAACCCCCGACTCCCCCCCAGCCCTGCCCTGCCCGACCCCCACTTGCGGGAAGCGGCAGATGGCGCGGCGTGGCTGCGGAGACATCTGCAGGCCAGACAATAGGCTCTCTGTGCGGACCGCTGGAGCTGACAGGCCTGGAGCTCCGCTATTGTGCGCTGCGCTATACACATGCAGATGAGGAGGAGGAGGAGGAGGGACCGCAGAGGGCTTCTTTTTTTACTGCAGGGACAACAGCGAGCAGATGACAGGCCTTAGCGCCCTCAATGCAAATATGCAGAGTTTTAAACTTCTGTTAGTTTCATACCAACAACCACCAGGCACACACACACACACGCCCACACAGACACACACAATACACACAACTCAGCCCTTAAACTTGAAGACAAAAGCCCAAAATATGTTTTCATATATATATTTTATTAAGCATTTTTCCACTTACAATTTCCAACCATTTCTAGAGTGAAACTGTCAGAAAGTTATAAATGAGTTTGTTTCCAACATTGTTTCAACAGGATCAGAACATCTTAAATCAGATCATTATTTTTTTTAACATTTCTGTTCTTCAATACATAATTGTTTCTAAGATACTCTTACAATTCATCATATTTTCTTTTAACATCAACTTAATTGAGTCATATTCTAAAGTGAAACCTTTAGAGAACAGACATTTCTTAAAGTTTTTTTTTTTTAAACATGTTTTAGAATATTTTTTTTGTCATTGTTAAATTTCTAAAGTGAAACCTTTAGAGAATTAAGACAATTCTGGAAAGTGGGAAACATTTGAGCTGATTGCAACTGTTGTCATGTTGCTCAGCAAAGAGGACACCTTTAAAAAGTCCCTTTTTAAGAAGGCCTCTTTCTCAGCACCGCTTCTTCTCCTGCTGCGCGTGCTTCTACGTGCGACGTTTTGCTCTGTGGGACCACAGGACGCACAACTCGCATCTCCTTCCTCTCCAAACCTCATCCGCACAAAGAATGAGGGTCGATGTGTCGCTCTCGTATCATACCTGACCTCATTCACATAAAGAATGAGAGTCATCTTGGCATGGACTGGACAAGAGGCGACGGTTCACGGTGGTGGGGGCCCCCTCGGGCCGGCGCCGTGCTGCCTGGACGGGAATCCTCCTCAGGAGTATCCAGGGATGAGAAGAAACAGGGTCATCCTGTTCATCAGGTTGAGTATTTCCAGATAAGAAGCTTCACAGCATCTGTGCAACAAGAGAGGAGCCGAGTCCCAGATCAACGGCCGGGCAGGCTGATCTCAGGAACCCAGTCGTTCAGACGGCGGCTCTCCTCACAGAACAGGTGCAGCTTCTCCAGAGCGGGGTCCTCCCAAGACCCTTCAGCTGGGTTCTGTTCAAACAGGAAGAGGAGAGAGGCTTTAGTCACATGTTTTCTGTTTATTTTTTTTTTATTTTTTTAAAAAGCATCATATAAAGCGGTCGACTCCTGTTAACTGAGCTCTACATACCGTGATGAGGACGCAGTGCGCATCTTCAAGCTGCTCCGCCTTGTCTCCAACAATCTCAGCCAGACGCTGCATGTCGCTCACTCTGACGATGCTGATGTCGTTGTCGAAGCAGAAGGACTGGATGAGGGTGAAGTGGATCTGGAGAGCGATGTCACACTCAAACTCCTCATCCGTAGCCAGGACGCAGAAAGACACGCTGTCTGGGTCACTGAGGAAACAAAACAGCCAATGAGCTTTCATCCACACAGTTATCCAAAGCAGCTTGATGTTATGATATAATGTAGTAAAACAAGCTGAAGCTGAGAGTCTCATACTTACAGGTTCATAACTTTGGCGCACTCGTAGACACCCACGGTGAGGGAGTCGTTGTCTTTAGCGGCCACCAGCACCTCCTCCAGGGCTTTGCCGGTGCACTGAACACGCTCGGTGGGTTTCTGGATCAGAACTTCCTCAAGAGTCATGATGAAGATGATGAAGATAATTCCGCAAAGGGAGAAAGAGAGAGTGAGAGAGAGATAGCTTTGGAAAGTGTGTTCGAGAGTAAATCCGGAAAGGAAGCAGAGTGTTTTCAAACCTCGAGCCTCCTCCTTTTATATTTAGAAGCTCGTGCGGCGCAGTGAAAGCGCTGCGCCCTGATTGGCTGAGGGCTGAATGGTGTATTGGTATGATAATGCTATTGTCACACTCCGGCTCGTGGCAGATTGATGGGGGTCATCGAGCCACGCACGCTCCCCCCTCTGTGTGTGTGTGTGTGTGCAGCAACCTGGCCTGACACTAAAAATAGCTTCGTTTAGAAAAAAGAAAAGAGAAAGAAAAGAAATGTTGAATCACTCCGCAGATCTCTTTTGTGCAAGTTATAAAACTGCAGAGAGTCTTACTGAACAATAAGCACACTTTTGCATTTCTAAAAACTCTAAAAGTGCACATGGGCTTCTTATAATGCGCAAATATCTACAGATATCTTTCCTAGAAGAAAGACTCTTTCCTTGCATTTTTTTATTCATGTTTTTCTTCTGGTCATAGTATTTCAGCAGCAGTATAGAGAAAGTGCGATGCGGCCCCTCCCCCCCTCGTCCTCTCTGCGAGCAGCTAGGAGGAGAAAGGGCAGGTGGATGATGCCATCTGTGGACTAGAGGCTGGCCATAAAACGGCCTCTTTGTGCGCACAGAAGCCACCTATTATCACAGTTCCCATACAAATGCAAATGAGCAGCGCGTGCCAGAACGCTGTGCGTGCTGCGCAATCTGCACCGCAGGCCCACGCTGACCACGTGGCCATCAGCTGTCCAGAAAATCCTTGCTTGTTTATTTATTTATTTATTTATTTATTCTATTTACTCTGGGGAGTTCAGGGACCACACGAGCTGACTGCAGACGTTTATTGCACTTTTGTTTGGTGTGTGTGTGTGTGTGTGTGTGTGTGTGTGTGTGGCGCGTCTGTGATTCTATTGAAAACTATTTCTAAGAACATTCTGTCCATAAAAGTTTTGCACACAACTCCAAACATTTAACATTAAAATATTGGTTTTGTTTATTATTTGGCGTGTAGATCCATTCGATTTTAAATAAACTTTCTATTAATATCTGATCACCTTTACGCACGGCTCAGTTTCATCTGTTACTCTGGTTGAACAGTTTCTCCACAACTATTTGGTGATATTTCAGCACACATCTAGCATCAGGTCAGACCTGCTGCCTAATCAGAGAGAGGGGTGGGCTGCAGTAAAGGGGCGGTGTAGGAGACACAGGTTGGCGGTGATTGATTCAGCGCTATTGTTCCACGGAAGGCAGAACGGCAGATGGAGAACTGTCGCTATGAGGAACCCCCCTCTCCTCTCTCCTAAACCCAGGTCAACCCCGACCCCGGGGCGCGCCTATCTTTTGTCTACTAGTCTCCACATTCGCTCATCTGTTGTCTGAGTTTTGATTAAATTTAAATGCCAAAGAGGAGAGCTTATGGTCCAAACTTTCACAATGAAAAGTGTTATCTCCGAAAGACACTAGACGCGTGAAAGCAGATCAAGATCTCGTTCAGCTTGAGCTGTAAACACGTGCAAGAATGCTGAAAGTGTGTTGTTGTTAAAAACAACAAAACGTTTATATGTACATTAATGCGAGCAAGGAAGTCACGTGTTTATTTTCAAGTCGCTTTCAGTTTCTGTCCCAGCAGCACGTCAGCTGGCAGGGAGGCAAAAGTTTGATTTGGATCCAGCTGATTGGGTCTTAAACTCTGAGCTATTTTAGGAAGGATCAGCTTGCATGGCCGCGGGCCAGGCGCGTGCAAATCGATACCGACCTATTGTTGCTGAAACACATCTGCCAGACGGAGGCAGCGCGACAGGTGTTGGTGGTCGGAGCTCCTCTGGTGACCTGCGGCGACGCAGCAAAGCCTTAAACCTCTCTGCAAAGACGGAACGTGTCTCAGGCTGCAGGATAAGCCAAAGGTTTTAAAAATGGCTTGTATCAAGTAAGAATTAACGCGCACGAGGAGACATAGATATTGAACTAAAAATATATGATATAATCAAGAAAACATGAAAACAAAAAATCGAACTTGTTCAAACTTTACGACTTTAAATCATATTTGCGGCAGCTCTCGTGCGGCCCTCACGCCCAGCAGGTGCTGCCTGACTTCCTTTGTCCACCCTCCCCTCACCTTCCCCTCGGGGGACAGATGGTATCTCTCGGTTGCTATGGAGATGGATGCAGACATCTCCAGATGCCACGCGCCTCAAGTGAGGACCGGCTTTACGCATGCAAAGCAGCGGCGCGTGCCATTGCCTAATCAACAAAAAAAAACAGTTCACGCAGTGAAATCGGTCACGAGTTATGAAAGTGTGTGTGACATCCAGGGCAGTTATTATTATGGATATATTCATATCATAGCGCTTAAAACAGAACCAAGTATCTATTAGTGCTACAGGTTCTGTTGTTGTGTTCTCCACATAGTTTCATTGATCAGATTCATCAGCTATTGGCTTCCATTTATTTCCATACAACATGGTAATCAATTAGCAGGTAATCATAAGCAAACGAATTGTGTAATTCATCAAGTCTTCTGTCAGTTTCAAATTTACCTCAATAATTTGACACAAATGAATGAAGACTCATAGATCACAGGCAGCCATGACATCCAGTACATGTTCAGTATGTTGTGTGTTGTGTTATCAGACTGGTGAAGTGTGTTTGCTTCATACTGTCAGAGGAGAAGGTGTTTTGCACGTTCACGTCGGTGTAACGGTTGACTTTCCACGCAGCCGTTGATTTTCATTGAAAAACATCTTTCACTGAAACCTGCTCAAGTGAACATCAGGTGTGCAATATTCAAGTCAAGTTACACGTTTCAGTTCAGACTTATCAAATCGATCTTCACCATATTAGCTGCATAGCACCATGCAATGATGATGTAACTTCGACCGACATTTATGCAGATTTGATGTTCTCTGTCGAAATGAATGAAACTCAATGGCTGCCTGCAATGACATTCAGAAATCTACAACACGATACCACAATCTGCAAATGTACTTTGAGTTATCCTCTAATCAGTATGAATGGGAGTTATTGGTTGATTGATCCAGAACTTGGAGGACTCTGATGGCAGCAGTCTGGACTTCCTGTGTGGTTTCATTATTCCTGTAAGTTGAAAGAATCATTTAAAAGGTCAGAGAGTTTCTACATCTGATCCTTTCAAATTGAAGCTGCCCCCCAACTCTCCTTCTAAGACTTTTCTATAGGCACGCGTCCCTGAGGGTGGGGTGGGGGCTGCAGGCCTGTTGTAGCCATTGTGCCTCAAACAGCCAATCAGAGGTTGAGCGTGTGCCGGGTCTGTAGTATAAAAGCTGGCAGATTCTTAGAGGAAGCACAAACACTCTTCTCTGGAGTTTCTGACCATATCAGCTGAACTGTAAGCTAAAACGTCACCATGCAGTCTCCTGGAAAATCTCTGAAGGAAGCTCTGCTCTGCGCTCAGAGCGAGGATCGACTCACCGTTGGAGTCTACGAGAGTGCCAAAATCATGACTGAGTAAGTAAAGTCAACGTGACTTTAATATGACTTTACATGCTCTGGACATTCAACTTGATCAACATCTGAGTGTAGCAGCTAACAGGAAGTGTCTTTTCTTTTTGTTTCCTCAGTGACCCTGACAGCGTGTCTTTCTGCGTCCTGGCTACGGATGAGGAGTTTGAGTGTGACATCGCTCTCCAGATCCACTTCACCCTCATCCAGTCCTTCTGCTTCGACAACGACATCAGCATCGTCAGAGTGAGCGACATGCAGCGACTGGCTGAGATTGTTGGAGACAAGGCGGAGCAGCTTGAAGATGCGCACTGCGTCCTCATCACGGTATGTAGAGCTCAGTTAACAGGAGTCAACCACTTTATGTGATGCTTTTTAAAAAAAGAAAAAGAAGCAGAAAACATGTGACTAAAGCCTCTCTCCTCTTCCTGTTTGAACAGAACCCAGCTGAAGGGTCTTGGGAGGACCCCGCTCTGGAGAAGCTGCACCTGTTCTGTGAGGAGAGCCGCCGTCTGAACGACTGGGTTCCTGAGATCAGCCTGCCCGGCCGTTGATCTGGGACTCGGCTCCTCTCTTGTTGCACAGATGCTGTGAAGCTTCTTATCTGGAAATACTCATCCTGATGAACAGGATGACCCTGTTTCTTCTCATCCCTGGATACTCCTGAGGAGGATTCCCGTCCAGGCAGCACGGCGCCGGCCCGAGGGGGCCCCCACCACCGTGAACCGTCGCCTCTTGTCCAGTCCATGCCAAGATGACTCTCATTCTTTATGTGAATGAGGTCAGGTATGATACGAGAGCGACACATCGACCCTCATTCTTTGTGCGGATGAGGTTTGGAGAGGAAGGAGATGCGAGTTGTGCGTTCTGTGGTCCCACAGAGCAAAACGTCGCACGTAGAAGCACGCGCAGCAGGAGAAGAAGCGGTGCTGAGAAAGAGGCCTTCTTAAAAAGGGACTTTTTAAAGGTGTCCTCTTTGCTGAGCAACATGACAACAGTTGCAATCAGCTCAAATGTTTCCCACTTTCCAGAATTGTCTTAATTCTCTAAAGGTTTCACTTTAGAAATTTAACAATGACAAAAAAAATATTCTAAAATATGTTTAAAAAAAAAAAAAATTTTAAGAAATGTCTGTTCTCTAAAGGTTTCACTTTAGAATATGACTCAATTAAGTTAAAGTATTGGATAAAATCATCGACTGAAAAATAAAAAAATGTTAAAATGAAAAGATAAAAACACAATTGTATGAATCTGATGTTGAATCTTGAAATGTAAAATTATATGGGAAAAATACATGAAACTGAAAATATGGTACAACTTTAGCTTCAGCTTTATATATGTCTAATGAAATAACTTTTCTTCTTTTGTATTTTATATGATGAAAGTCTACAAAATAAAATATTTGAAGTCAATATTTGCTCTCTGACTGCTCTCGACTCTCATCTGAGGTTTTGTCTGCAGCACACGTCATCACGGTGTCATGGACCCTTTTTTTTTCAGCAAACCTGCTTCAGTCTAGTTTGACTTTTTGACTTTTTGATTCCTTTTCGGGGATTTAATTTTAGGATTTCTGTACTTTCAAATTCGAGTTTGGAAAAAATGCAGCTTGTGCTGACTTTACAACTCATATAGAGTTCTGCAAAACAAGAGCAAACATGTCAGGTCATTGTTTATCGATTGCTGTGCAGTAGCCAGTATAATACATTAAGTTGTAAAGCTAATATGTAGCAGTTGAGCATGCAACAGACGGAAAGCTAATATACTGACTGCATACTGGGGTGGAGGTTGTGCTGATCAACCATTTTCCCTTCTTGGGGGCGAAATATTATATTTCTTTACTGAGACAGATGTCAACCCAGATCTGTTCAGCAGATGACTGACAGCTCAATCCTTCAATTAATGATCAGCATGAATCCTTCTTACAACTTGCTGGATCAACTGATGCTAACCAGTTATGGGTCTTTCTGATATTTAGTCCAAATTTATAATAAAAAAAAACAAACAAAAACATCCATTCAAATCCATTTTTCAGTAAATTGCACTCTAGAAAGTTTAAAGAAATAGATTGATGTTTTGTTTTCTGAGCTGTGCTGTAAATAGTCTATTTAAAGGAATAGGTCGACAATTTGAAATATGCTTATTTGCCTTCTTGTCAAAAGGTTAGACGAGTAGACTGATACCATCTGACTGTAACTCTCTGCCAGAAAGTGAATAAGCACATTTTACAAAATGTCAGCCTGTTCCTTTAAATAGACTCTTGTTTGGCACAGTGGGATGCAGTTCAGAAAAAAAAAAAGTTGATTATTTGACCAAATACTTCCACATACACATAAACGTTCTGCTTTTTCTGTCAACATAGAGAAGCACAATATTCCTGCTATCAGAACTTTGCAGAGTTGTACAGTTGCAGCATTTTGGTATCTGATAAGACTTTGACCTGGTTTGTATTTCATCTTCTCACCTCACTGGACTGTCTTAATTCAGATGTTCTCTGACTTTCTGCGATTCACTGCGTCAAACGTTACGGCCAAATTGTCCAACTAACTTTAAGCAGTAACAACACGCTGCGCTCAATGTAAAGTCAAGAAAAATCAACCAAAGAGAATCTGCAGCTTAATGAAGGTGATCTTTTGCTCTCAGCACACGTTGTTGTTTTTTTTCCTTTCTCTCATTTGTGATTCAGAACCTTTAAGAGGCTTTTGTGTCTTTGGACTGGAACTCTAAAGTCACTCTGACCTGCATGTTGCCTGTCACTGCAAACTATTGTGAAGTCAACAGCTGCTGCAGCCCCCACGCCCCACTGTGACACACACACACACACACGCACACACACCCACACACACACACACACACACGATTTTTAACCAGAATAAAAAAGTTACACAAATAAGTAAAAAAGGACCAGATGAGTTGAAGAGTGAGTCTGTGCAGTTGAGACTAAAACCTGAACCAGCTTCATAACTCACTGTGTCATATGTGCATCTACACTAACACACTCATTCATGTCAAAAGAAAGAGAGAGAAAAAAAGGACGAAGCAGGACCAGCTGAAAACGTAATCACCCCTTTAAATCTCCACGGCAACCAGGCCAGGACTCACTCCATCTGCTGTCCAATTTAATGATGAGGAGAAAGAGCCAGAGAGAGGGAGGGAGGAGTGGATGGAGAGGAGGAGGAGGAGGAGGAGGAGGATGAGGAGGCCCCATCCCTGGCACAAGTCTGCTGCCATTCATCCATTCAGAACCAAATCCTGACTAACAACAACATCCCCCAACAGTCAGCAGAAACACGGCTGAAGTCACAACACAGCCGAGTTCCTGCTGGACGGAGCCGCATGCACGCTCAGTGACATCACCGTACCAAATCTCTAGCGAATCAAGAAAAGGTGTGCTAAGCAAAGTAGTTCAACATTTTTTGGGAATAGTTTCTTTCTATTCTTCAGAACGATGAGAAATTTAATGTCATGTGTAGCTAAAGTCTCGTAGCGAACAGTAAAATCTGCACACAAAGTGAAACAGTTTGAGCTTGGAACGGTTTCTTTCCGTCTGTTGTCTGTTGGTGGCTCTGAACTCTCTCACCCTGAACAACCTCGGCTGCCCTCTGTCTCCACCCCGGTCATAAAACGCTCTGCTGCTGCAGCCACATGCTGCTTCTCAAGTGTCCATTCAACATAAAAGCCGCCTCCTCCTCCCCAAAATCTTTTCTGTGTGCCAGAGAGCTGCAGCAGATGGTGCTGACTGGGCTGCAGACCCAGTGTGTATGCACATGTGTGTGTGTGTGTGTATTATTATTATTTTTCTTTTTTTTTTTGGTGGTGGTGTTTTGGTCAAGATGGTTGCCTAGGATACAGGCATTAGCATCGGCCTTCACAGCCTGAAACACATCTCACTTCAGTATTCGTCTTTTTTTTATATGTTATTTTTGTTTGTTCATAAAATCATGTTATTGTCAGTAGGACATAAGAGTATTATGTTTCTGAAAGCATAAAGTTTTAAACTAATCCGTATTTAATTTCACCCAGTTAAAGAAAGCGTTGTTGAAATTCTGCATCTGATTTCAAAATCCATTTTATATCTTTAGGATGAAAAAACAAAACAAAAACGTTTGTAAAGATGGATCCATAGTTGCAGAGTTCAGCTGATGTGTTCTGTCTGATAACTATGCTAATATCGTCCACCGCCATTAACATAAATCTACACAACAGCATTGTGCTGCAGGTCACAGCAGGCTCAGGGTCACACACACACACACACACACACACACACACACACACACACACACACACACACACCCATTCCCTCAGTCATCAGCTGTTCATGCTAATTTCTGTTTCTGATCTCCATCAGTCGGCCTGTTCCAGCTCATGATGAATCTAATCATGAACAAGCTTGAAGCCCCTCAGGCTGCTGCTCTCTCACTGCTGAGCTGAGAGAAAACAAAAAAAATACATCTTCAGTTTATCATCTGTTGCATTTCGCATAATTCAGAACATTCAATAACTCAACATTTTCATTTTAATATTCAAGTAAGACCTTTTTAATACTCAACGCTTTTTTCAAATCCTCAGTGTTTTAATTAGATGTTGTTTGGAAGTGAAAGTAAATACTGCATGTTTGTGTTGGATACTATCTTTTAAAGCAAACACAGTGTAAATAAATAAAGATATTTTTTATCTGTTTATGGTCACAGTCGCAGCTTGTAGTGACAAAGTGGACAGAGTGCTATCTCTCTCTCTCTCTCTCTCTGTCGCTCGCACACACACACACACACACACACACACACACACACACACACACACACAGCCAGCTGTTGCCAAAACACTGGTCTGGCTCTCCATTCAGTGTTGAGGCCCTCAAGGGTTCAGCAATAACACTCTGTGTGTGTGTGTGTGTGTGTGTGTGTGTGTGTGTGTGTGTGTCGCTAGCTAACAGCTAGCAAACTTTACCTCCAACACTTATTAAAAATGATGTGTTTGCCACAAAGTTGTGTAAACTTTGCCAAACAGACAAAGAGGTTGCGTATTCCCACAATGCGTACTAATGAACAAAACTTACAAATGACTAGTTTGTTTTTTTGTTGTTGTTGTTTTGTTTTTACTGTAAGCAACCCCCCCCCTCATCCAACAGTTTGTATCAGACATTGTCCAGGTGTTGTGCAGGTGAGACAGTATGCAGGGTTTGAACTTTCTCACATTTTCTCACATCATACAACTATTTCTGCATTTCGTGCGAACAACACCATGAATGAAATTAAGAGACTGTCTGAAAGTGTCTCCCGTCACCAACTATATTTGTATGATTCATTGCATGACAGAGCCAGAGGGAGGCGTTTGCTTTTAGATCTGACAACACATTGTACCATCTTCTTCTTTTGAAGCATATAGGTCCATTCTGGGATTTGAAGTGTCGAAAGTGTTGCTGATTCTAACTTTTCTTCTTCCAACTCCAGCTTAGCAACCACTCATAGCAACCGAACACAGTTGTTTCAACTAAATTGTTCCTTTGGCTTTTTGTTTTTCTCTCCATCTTTCAGGAGCTTAAAAGGAAAACTTTCAGCCACCAGTGAGAAAAGCTCCACTGATCCTGCTTCGATGAGTGACAGGATTCGGTCCACTCACGATTCAGTGTTTTTCATGTACAGAGCACAAGGAGAAAATTCTCTTTGTGTACTTTGAGTCTCGTCTCAAGTACTGCATTGTGTCTGTGTTGCGTATGTGTGTTCAAGTGTCCTGTAGAAACAGATCAGATGGTTAAATGTGCTTGTACTGCGCCCCCTTCGCTGCTCACCCTCACCAAAACAAAACTCAGACAAAAGCTACAGCCAACACTCCTACACCCTCATCAATGGGCACAAAGAGCAGAAAAATGACAGGAGGGGCCCTGCACAAAGGTGCACTGAGACCCCGGCCCTCTCTCCTCTTTTGTCTTGAAGAATGGCGAGGTCCAGGAGCAGCTGCTGCGGCTGCACGGGACATTTGAGACGGTCCCTTTCACCAAACACAAAGTCTGGAGCTGTGAGTGTGCAGGCTGCAGGGCTGCAAGGAGGAGGGAGGGAGGGGGGGGTTGCCGTATACAAAACGAAAGGCACACTTAGCCAGATCAAGGTGGAGCTGACTCCCCGATTCAGCCTGCAGATCAGCAGCAGAGGGAGGTGGGGTCTCAAAGTGCAGGAGGAAGCCTTTTAAGTTGACGCGAGTCACATCAGTCACAGCACAAAGGAGCCCCAGAGGTCTGCCATATGGACGCAGGCACATCATCTGTTCAGGAATCACTCAAAGAAATCCAGGCTGAACCAATAGCAGCTCAAGATCTGCTCTCTCTCTACCCAGTGACAACAATTCTCTGGTTTCTTATTGGCCGTAGAGGTGTTGTCATTAACAGAGTGTCTCAATTAGCCTGATAGTTAGGTGGGCATTTGATTGCTTTAGTGCTTTCAGGGTTGTCTTGTGTGTGGGATTTATTAGTGTTGGTGGGGGGAGGAAAAGGAAAAGGATTTAGTTAAAAATTATTTCATTTCCTCTCTTTTTGCTTGTATATGTGCTTCATCATTTTTTGTAAGACACAAGTCAAGACACAGATCAAATTCAAAAAGAAAAAAGAATAAAAGAATAAAAAGTTTGTTTCTCACACTGTGCTTTTCTTAATCAATGGAGGACCTTTTGCTCAGCTGATTTCTCCTCAGATATCGGAATCAATAATGGATAGAATGGAAAAAAAAATCAATAAGAAGAAATCAATGCACCTAGCAAGAAGATCAAAAGCAGATCTCCAATACCTACATTTCAAATTAGAAAGGCAGGGTAGTATCAGCAGCAGTGAGAATAGATGCCTGAAAACTGTACTAAATGAAATAAATAATATAAAGCCCAGACATTGTATATGCATCACAGTACCTTACAATACTTGTACAATATTGAATGTATGGAGGTTAAATCTGCCACAGCCAATCTACTACATCTTTACTAAAGTAAACACAACCTTTCACTGCTCCAAACACACCCAGAGGTGGACTGAATAAGAAGAAGAAACAAAGCACTCAGTTGACTGAACTACATGTTGTTGCGCCCTCCAGTGGTGTAAACGTGGCTCCATTCAGCCTGATGAACGCAGAGCAATAACACCACCTAGTGGTGAGGAGTCCCTCCTGCATCACAGCACATCCGCAATAGTGAAGAGGAAGCAGACAATCTGGTTTCGATTAAGAGTATCTTGGAAATAAACGAGTGTAATGACCATGTCAAATTAGATTCAGACGAAAAAATAAAGAAGCTGCAAGTTTTCAACCCGACAGAATGAATGACAGAAAGTAACACAAAATATTACCTGCGTAAACATTACACAGTTTCTGAGCTATTCAGTTTCCTTTGGTTTGTTTGACATACAATTATGCACGCTGACTCAGAGTGTCCAAGACATACAGAGCCACAGAAGGATGGATAGATACACAACCTGTGTAACATGTGAATGCTGTCACGGCGTTTTGATATGTTGGTGTTCTTGTGTTGTGTGTCTCCTGACTTCCTGTTTTATTTTGAAATGCACCCATCTTCTCGTTTCAGATCACCATGCTCTTCCCATGTGTGTCACCTGTTGCTGTGATTCCTGATTGTCTCCACCTGTTTCCCATCACTCAGTCTGTGTGTCTATCCAAGTTCAGTGTCTCCCTTTGTCCTGTTTCAAAGTGTTTCGCCTCACGTTCGATCACTATGTTTCCTCTCTGCTGCTTATTGTATTTCAGTTGGCTTTTATTGGACTTCTCAGTGTCGTTTTGAATGCTCTTCCAAAGCATTTCTATGCCTTGTATAAAGCACTCTGAATTGCTTTTGTGTGTGAGTGCCTAACAACTATACAAAGAAGCCTCAGGCCTCAGGCAAAAAAATGACATAACAGAAAGAAAAAGGAACAAAAATATATGTACAGGTGCACGGTGCCCACGTATACACACATTTACATCCAGTAACGTGTGTATTACAGGGGATTTAGTATTGCAATGGAGTCAATAGTAACACAGGTCCTCTGGTAAAAACCAGTAGTTGCAGTCAAAGTCCTGATGACCTGGTCCCAGCTGCTTACAAGCACAGCAACGGTAAACAGTTATTTCATTTCATAGCCATCATTAGTAGTTATTTCATATTTTTACTATTTCTATGTATTTTTTTTCTATGCGTTTTCCTTTCGTTGTCTGTTTGAGCCTAGTTTTCTGTGAGCGGTTAATGAAGTTAGACCTTGAATCATGAAGGAAGAGGTTTTGCTGCTGATATCAGCTGTTCATCTGCACCATTGACTATATATATATATATATATAAAGATCATGGATGTATAAAGAGCACTGGATACAGCGTCAGAGGTGGCGTCCGTTCATTACTACGTTGCTCAGTCATGCAAAAAGACCACTTCCTGCTGTGAAGACAATTACTCGAATGAAATCACACAGTGCACACACTATGGGCCCCATGTGCCTGTAAAGCGTGTGCACCACACACAGTCTGCTAACCTCCAGTTTAGCCCTCCGGCTCACTTGAAGGAGGATAAAACAATACAAACATTTCCAAATGTTCTATGACCAAATGGATCAAATTTGGATCATTTTGTGGGCATTTTGATGCTTAGAAAATTATTATTATTATTATTATTATTTGGCTTCACTTTTGCATGGCGGTAGGAACAAGCCCACAGGAAGTGTGGCAATTTGACATAGTGGTCAAACCGTTGAATCGCAATGACGGGCCCACACACAAACAGGGCCCTGCCTCTGGCGCCGTATCCAGGAAGTGGAGATGCGTCATCCATCTTTTCATACATTCTATGACCGACACATATTTGATAGGAAACGGTCAAACCTGCGTCTCTCTGTGTGCAGAAAATCAGACCACCCACACACGAGGAGGACGAGGCAGGCGAGAAACCAACAGTCTGACTGATTGTAGCGCACACAGTGTTTACTGAGTCAATAGAGGATCTGTGTGTGTGTGTGGTCAGAGGACTGTGTTAGAGATTCATCCATGTTTCCTTTCTGACAGCTCCGTAGTTTAGAGTGAAGTATGTCAACAAACTAAAACGCTTCATAAATCACCGTATTTCACATAGAGTCCATTGAACTGGCTACAGGCAGACAGACGAGTGAGTTTAAAGCACCGTGAGTCCTCTGATTAACTGACACGTTTCGCTCCAAGTGTCCAAGTGTTTTTCTTTCTCAATAGATTCTCAGGACCATAACAGTTTACGCTCACTTAGACGTGCATCAAAGCATGTCAGGCCAGTGCACGTACAGTCCGTGTTTCCACAGGATGAACAGTCTAACCGCCACGCTGGCAGCTCTGTGAGGCTGTACAGTACGTAGAGACAGAGAGCTAAATACTAACACTACAATGCTGATGGTGAGGTTTAAGGTTGGTGGCAACTCTACCCACTGATCAAGGTCACGGGTTACGGCTCTGCAAAACTAAGTAAATGGACCTTGTGGTAATAGTTTTTAATCAAACAACATTCACATATAAATAGTCTATAGCTCATCACATGTTCACGTGTCCAAGAATCAGCAAAAACAAAGCAGAGACGTAAAAAAATCAACCAGAGACCTTTATTGGGTCAAGCCTGCATCTGTGGATTCGGTCCTCAAACAAAGACGTCATTTCCACTAAGTCTCTCTAAACAGTGTCACTGTTATCACTGTCCTGCTGCCAAACTTCAGACGAGAAGAAGCTTTCTGGGCTATGTACAAGCTGCAGATTGGACTGTACACACACATCTGCAGATGTTACTCAGGGCAGGAAAATAATGCGTTGAAACCTTTAATTTACAGGTGGCAGCGTTGCTAAAAAATGTGGAGTTTGGAAATAAATATCAATCAACACACCACATGAAAAAAAAACTGTATTAGTTGATGAAGCCAAGACACTTCAAACCTTTCAAATCTACTTTTTGGCATCTGTATTGATCGATTTTGTCCATCCCTCCCTTTACTTCCTGCTTTTATCTGTTGTCTGTCTCTTTTTTTCCCCTTCTTCCTCTTTCAACCCCCCCTCCCTCCTCACTCTTTCTCTCAGGGAGCAGAGACAGGACAGACTTGAAGTCATTTCAGAAAGAAATTAACACAGGAGTCTGATACTCTAATGCTCCCCACACAGCAAATTGGATTCGTGTGCTTCACTGACTCTGAGTATCAGTAAGTTGCAGGACACTAAGCCTCCTGCAGCAAGTCAGAAAGACAGACTCAGGGGAGAGATGGTGGTGCCTCAGTACAGCTAAACTCTCTGGTTTGGGATGTTGTTTTTTGGTTGCTTTTAGATGCATGAGAACATACTATACGGGGCTAAGAGTATGTGGACATCTCATGTGTCAAAGTGAAACAAAACATGTCAAAAACTGTGTCATACATTTCAGGAAAACTTACTGAGAGATCCGGCTGCATTGAAACACTTGTTACATTTCAAAATGAACAACTCTTAACTACTTCAGTTGACTCAAACTGACATTCAAAAATTCTCCCTTGAGGTAAATAAAAAAATCCTGTTTCATCTTAACATAAATAGGCAGCTCATTTCTCCTTCCCTGCTTCACGTTGCTGTAATGTTGTAATATGTTTCATTACGTTTTGCCCTGCAGCTTTAACGTTAATTATGATTGTTAGAAAACCTCTACAATATTTCTGAAGTTACTAAAAAATATAATTACTGTTGTTGCAGTTCTGGTAAACAGGTGCTATGCAGTGTGTGTGTGTGTGTGTGTGTGTGTGTGTGCTCTGTTCTCCATGTTTACATTTCATATTTAAAGCACTTTGAATATTTGTTCTTCTCAAACTGTGTGTTAATGCGTAATTTCGTGTTTATTATTTGCATATTATTTAGATTTAATTTTTTTCCTTGCATCTTAACAGACTCGACTGTTTTCATTTGTCCGCTCACAATATGAACCAGATTATTAACACTATTCTTATTGCAATAATGGATTTGGTGTTAATTAATGTCAGGGTTAGGGTTAGGGTTAGAGTTACAGATGTAGCCTCTGGAAACTCTTTCACCCACACAAACCAAAGTAAATGGTTTTTTTTTTTAGAAATATAATTTAGAGACAGAGCACCTACAGTTACATCAGACAAACATAAAAGAAATCCTCAACAACATCAGTACAGATCTGATGGATATAGAGCTGCGATCATTGAATTATGTCTTACTGAAAAAGATTTCTCATATCTCAGGCCGTGTAGCGAAACTTTATTGTAACTCACAGAACTTTATTTCAAGTGGAGCTCTACGACAAAGTCTCCAAAGATACCAATATAAGAATAAACAACGCCATCTAGAATATATTTAAAGAGTTTGACAATATGTATGATAATGTCAGAAAGTACGGAAACAGTTTGATATTTCGGAAATACACTTGTCCACTATCTTAGTGAGATTTAAACAAGATGAAGCTACCAACATATGTCACATATTTCTGGAGAGTATTTCAGAGACTTCCTGAAGTCTTGTTGCCGCTGTAAGGTTGCCAAGACAACCAGTGGAGACTCGAGGAAGTCCTATTGATTCATGTCTTTATGCTAGGCTAAGCTACCCGTTTCCTGGCTGTAAGTCTTGTATTTAACAGACAGATGTATCCATTTTCTCATTGAAATCTCCTCGAGAAAGAAAAAAAAACACTTTAATGTTATTAACAACACCCGCTCTTCCTGTTTAGAAAATCAAAAACGTGAAATAACTGACTTAAGACTAATCGACTGAAAATAATCAGAGCTCGAGAAGATAGGCTAAAGGCAAAGAAAAAGAAAAAAAAGGAATATGTTTGAACCATATGAAGCTTGAACCACCATTCAAACAGGTGCTGCGGTCATTTTCATGAGATGAACCATGTTGCTGTGGTCATGTCATCAAGCGGTAGTTAGCATACACACACGCGTTTGGCTAACAGACCCAAACCTTGGTTTTTGAGTTCATCCAGTGACCTTTTGAAGGGGCTTTCATATGAGCAGCAGCTGGATATTAAGGCTGGATTTAGAAGGTGATCCGGGGCCATGACGGACACATTATGAACAGCGGCTGCATCGCTGCACTTCTGTCGAGCTCCTTTTAAACAATTTCCCCCACAGCTCTTTTTTTTTAACCCGCCACGCAGCCGTCATCATTTAGCCCCGTAATTTCCCTAAATTCACTCAAACAAATTAGCCTTTATGCTAATTTCTTATGACTCAATTATGTTAAAAGCCCGGCGCTTGAATGACAGTCATAATTACAGCCATAATGCTGGCGGAGATATTACCGGGCGAATAATACGCTAATGGATATGAAAGGAGCAGGCTTCATCTGCCGTATGAAGACGCTTCTGAGTGGGTGAGCAGGAGTAAATAAACTCTGATGTGTTCAGCTGATGAGCTGTTTTTTGTCCTACAGCAGAGGTCAGAGCCACAGACACACTGATGGATGCAGGGAGCGGTTTGATTCCAGCTTGGTGCCCTGACTTTGCCTTTTGTCTCTCGGTGCGCTTTACAGGTGTTTTTAATTATTATGCTTTATTTTCTTTATCACCTGGATTAAACGTGGTCGCTCAAGGTTTTTATAATTTAAATTTTTTTTATATATACTTTAAAAGGAGGTGTGTTATGAAAGGAGTTGTTGACACGTCATAAAAGTGGCGGGCAATTCGAGGAGTTAATTTTTGTTTCGTCACATGCGCAACAAATACAAAGCGCGCAGTATAGAAATACTTTTTTTTAATGAAATACAGTATATTATGTCTGAAAAAAAGAAGCTGCTTGCAGTACCAGACGGTGATGATCCTTAGCCAGTATGCTTTCAACAGTTGAGAACTGCTGACCAAGAACAAGCTGTTCGAGCAGGACTAAATATAATCAGTTACTTCTAACACTGATGTTTTGTAGGTCCCACTGAGATACAAGGATATCTTAATCATTCCCAGAGAAGAGAAGAGGAGGAAACCGCTCTTCTGGCAAACGTGTTGATTGATAGCTCTGCCTGCTACAGCAGGAGTCATCAGCAGGGTTGAATCATGTCCGCTGTGTTTCAAAGTGTTGGAATTCGCTTCCATAATGGGAGTTTTGGCATCTGAAAATCACTGTTGGACTTGTGTCCAGATACGTCCTGAAACATGAAATGAAATCACGGTAGTTTCTCAAAAGGATAGCAGGAGCCAAGAGTTCATGTTGACAGAATAATGAGACATGAAGGGACCTGGACATTAAATTTCTTCAATGGAATTATTTTTCTTTGCATGTATGATGGATCGATTGTGTTATGGAACTTTGTGATTCACTTCCCGCCTCCTTTTGAGCCCGTCACGCTGGGTTCAGAGGTTAAAACCCAACACTTTGGCTCTTCGCTGTCGGGGATTTTTTTGTTTTCCTTTCCATGTTGTTTTCCAGGTGTGCATTCGATGTTTGTCTTGGATAAAAAACAACAACAACAAAACACAAGGGTCCATAACTTTCCTATCACTTACCGTTGTGTTGATAAAAGCCGTTTTCTGTGCAAATCTCTGTGCGCCATGATAGATGGATCTGGAGCAACTGCAGAGTAATTGCATATTTTAGGGCCCTCAGATGAATTATCCAGCACTGATCCGTCATTATAATACTGAAACTCAGGCCGTCATTTGCTGTGAGGAATGTTGCTCAACACTGGTATTTGCACAGCTGCAGGGGGCCATAAATTATTGAAGAAGACACACACACATTAGCGCAACTCTTTCATCACAAGTTCTCAAACATCGTGCCTTCTCCTCTCCTACGTGATACTTTTACTGTCCGCCATTATAGTTTTTTTAGTTTCTGTCTTACTTATTCATGCACATTTGCAGTATGTGAGATTTACAGTATAAAGGGGCAATCCACACCCAGGAGGATGTTTGCCTTCATCAGAACAAAAACTAAGATTGAGGTTATGTACTATGCACCATTAGGTCACCGGGGCGACCTGACAATTTGAGATTTCTGACCTGATGTTGGCACGAGATGAAAAGTCGGGGGGTGGGGGGGATGACTGACGCCACTAAAGGGGACGTCAAAGTCCGTATCAAATTTTAATAGCGGTTCCACATAAAAAAAACAAAAAATGTCATTTTGCTAGCGGCGCAACGGGGAAACGTCGGCGGATAAAATATGAGGATTCATCTTCTGGGGACCATGAATGTCTGTGCAAAATGACGCGGTAATACATTTAGCACTCTTAACTACCCTCTGAAGAGTACCTGGAGCTCGGATTTAGTATCACATACAGAGAAATGTTAGTTTTTAGACACTTTTCCACACAGTAAGCGCAGAGCTGCAGGAAAGGGAAGCAGAACCCAATGATTACATTAACATTAAGTAGTTTAAGTCACCTAAACTGTGTTTTCTTGCTCATCCATGTCGCCTTTGCAGTATTTTGACACCATTTGGCGTGAAGCTATGATGCGGCGCCTCTCGCATGTTGGCTTGCATAGAAATCCCAGTAAATCATGACAGTGTGACAGTTAGCCAGCATGTACAACACCAGGGCTCTGAAACTGAAGCAGCTAAATGGCATTAGGCCACTGATTAATATTATTATAAATATGAAATGTAAATCTACACCTGTGCTTTTTCCTACTGTGACACGTCAAAAGGACGCGTGTGTTGTATGATATCTGGGGATCAGTGTCTTGCTGATGTTCAGCTGTTTTCGTATCCTCGCCAACATAACAAGCACCTGTGTGTGATGCTCCTGCTGTTTAACGAGCATGTTGATATGTCACATAAAAAAAAATATGTGTTTCATAAAGATGGAAGTTTTCCGAGGCGCTTTTGTGTTTGCTACTGGTGTAAATTTCAGGTGCTCATGAACGACTGTGTGCAGATTGGTTATAGCTATAAATCTGAGCAGGCATATTGAACACTGAAGTCAACATGATACACTGAATGTGTGTGTGTGTGTGTGTGAGTGTCTGAATTGATGCATGTGTGTGATGCGCCTAATGTCTCTCTGTCTCTCTTAACGACTCCTCACTCTCGCTCTGAGCAGGATATGGATCACCGCTGTTGCCCGCTCCACTGCCGCTGTTCAGCGCCTGATAACTCTGTCCAATTAGATCACAGAAAGCGACTCACACTCACCGCCTCAGCTCGCTTCGGAGGGTGACAAATATGACAATTACCCAAAGCACCAGGCGCTGCGGTTCATTCCTTATTAGAGAATCAATCAGGAGCAGGAGTGCCGGGCCCCGGGGCATACGAGGAAGAAAGGCTCGGGGTTATTCTACATGTCAGCTCCAGGGTTTTTAAAAGAGTTCAATGAGCTTGTTGCAGTTGTGTAAAAACAACTTCATATAACTGAGATATATTTTTATATTGCAACTTTGCATCGTGTTCAGTCACATTTGGACAAGTTTGAATAAACATAAACATCAAACGGGCCATCGCAGTATGAAATCTTTTAGTATCTTGATAAAAAAAAATGCTTTGGATTATTAAATTCTCTGAATTGTTTAGGAGATACTCATGATACTGTGTTATTGGTAATTTAAAACATGTAAAGACATTTTTATGTCCTTTTAGTACATCAATTTTTTTTTTTATATTATTTTATAACCCATGTAGAGTTGCTGAAACGAGTGGACGACAGACCTCTGAAGACATATAATGACGCCAAGAGAAACCTTGAAAAGATTAAAACTACAACCAGCTGAAGCCAAGACCGTAGAGGTCAAAGCCACAGAGCTCAGATAATAGCTAGTATTTCTACAATATCTATAAGTTAGTCTGGCAGAAAAGTTTTATTTTGTCACTGAGAATGGAGCAACAACGAGTGAAAGGAGAAGCCACTCGGTAGAAGATGTTGGATGGTATGTGAAGCGCTACTTCAAAAGATAACATTTTATGATTTGACATCGGCGAAGGCAGAAATCGCATGAATTCTGACTGCATGAAACATACGACACACGTCTGCAGCAGGGACCTTGACCAGCGCGCATGAACGACTCCACATGTGGACCTTCAGTTCAGGCCTGTAAATGGATCTGTAGAAGCTGCTCGGAATTCTTTTAACAAGGACAAATATAGATTGAAACAGGACTATAGCAATAACACATCGTTGGTCTGCCATCGTACTTATGCTTGGTAAGAGTAGATTTTTCTATTTTTTTCCCTTTTCCTTTTTATGTTAATAATGTCCCTGAAAACATTTGCATAGTGAGACACTTCTCAGTTATATACAGAAATAATGTTGCTGAATGACATATACGTGTGCATCATAATTTCAGTTAATTAAACTGGAATACAAGGAGACGCATACAAAGAACAAGAGTGCCTGCAGTCAGTCAAATGTTGCGGTATTTATTTCATTATTTTTTTATTATAAACAACGTCACCGCAAGGTCCATTTGGTAGGAAATTCCTGCTAAAGTCCTTCCGCAACGCATTGTAGACGATAACTGTCGGGGTCACAACCACAAGCAACTGTTTACATATCTCTGCAATAAACAACCTCATATTCCCTTCCCTACTGTGAAGACCAATGGATTCACTCTCATGGATCCTTGCTGGTACAGAGCACACAAACGCCACATCCGTGCAGCTCCTCCACAACGCTGCTACCGCTCAGTTCAACATCCTGAAGTTCTCCCACGACACTCTTCTCCGTTCACTACGCTGGCTCTCTGGTGCAGCTGGTGTCCAGTTTAACACTGTGGTACTAGCCTGCAGTGAAAAGACCTGCTCCTTTCTACCTTCAGCCAGGGTTAAACCCTACACCGCAGGGCGACTATTGTGCTCCTTTGCCTCTGGATGATTGGCCGCCCCATCGCTCCGAGGGCCCTGTGGAGCTATTCTGTGTCCTGGCCTCAGAGTAGTGAATAAACTCTGCACTGAAGAGTCACAGGATGATAATTGCCGAGCTTACATTGCTTGAGGATTTGGAAAATCTACAGGGACTAAAAATGTAGATCCCTTAGGGGGACTGTTTTCCTAAACCCGCAGTTTATCTTTCGACCGCCAGCTTCCAAACCACAGTCAAGTTTAAAAACAGCCCGCTCCCGCGAAATTTTGCATTGGGTCCCGCAGGAACCTCGGTATCCCACCACAAAGACCTTACTGCTGAGAGTGATGGCAGGCTAATCAGTTTTACAACAGACAAACAAACACTGAAGTGGAGCCAGTGGAGCAGAATCTGGCAAATCCAACAGGTCTGCTAAAAAAAAAAAAATGTCTCTCAGTTTACGGGAATTTAAATAATGTACAGCACGCACACACACACACACACACACACACACTCGCTGTGGTCCTGTTCCTCTGTGGTTTGTGGAGATGTACTGTGGCACAAATATCACACAGCAGCAGCAGGTGGATGGTGCCACTTATTTGTTTTTTGTCTGCATTTTTTTTAACCAAACCATTTATTTTTAAGTATGATTGTTTTAATACACTGCAAAAAAAACAAAAAAAACCCATTTAGCAGCGTGTAGGAGCTGATTGTTGTTTTCTCCGGTGAGAAAAGGTCACTTTTACAGTTAAACAAAGTACATCAGCAGCTATTCGGTGAAGTTAATGTCAGGACAGAGAAAATGCAGAAAGTAATGTTCTCACTTTTCCCCAATGCCGCCGCCACGCACTTCCATCTCTCAAATATAATTTAGTTTTACAGTGATGTTCACCTCGTAACTATTGTGATTACTGCCGAGCCATTACTGCCATTGTCATCACGACCATCAACATCCAAACCTGATTTGATTTTAAGCCCATCGAGGAAGCCTCATTATGTCGGTATATCTTTTAGAGGAAGTGATGAGGAGTCACCGTTCACCGATATTCGTTTATTTTTTCGACGCACGTTCATTTTTACTCACTTACACCTGGTCGGCTCAGTTATTATGTCATGTCATCATCATTATGTCATAAACTGTCATTGGTTCGTGCATCATTTTGTCAGCTACACAACATTAATGTTTAAATAAGCCCTTCACCGATTTTTACTCATGAATTTAAATGAGCTTATAATGGAGAAAACAGTTGTATCTGGAGTTCGGGAAAAAATAACCCTGTCGGTGACATCAACGGATCATCTGATTACACATTTATATAGTAACGGAAAGGCTGCATTATGAACTCCAGGGAGACTTAACAGGGGCTAAAGAAAGATGCCATTACATTGTATTATGGGAAATGTAGGAATGCCGGTTATGCTGGTGTTCCTGGTTAAACACTCAGAAGCTGCTTTTCGGTTTGTAGTTTTGGGACAAAAAGAGAATAAAGAATTTTATGTTGTTTTTCTTTTGGCATCTTTTAAAAAAATGTAATAAAACATGATACTTTGGGTTTTTCTTTCAGAAGAATTATAATCCTCCATGGTTAGAGACATTACCCGTTTCACATTTAACCATTTGGATGAGAATACCAAAATATATTTATTAAAATGAAAAAAAAAAAGCTTCTGAGAAGTCGAGAAGTGTCTCAATTTTTTATCTTTAAATGTTTGCCATTATCTATTATATGGCTCTTGACTCATTTCATATTAGTCCTTACCTCGTTCCATGGCAGCCTCTCGTATCTTTGAGTATCTATATTGTTAAATATTAGCAGGTGAATGGGGTCATGTGCGTTTCACACAGGTATAAAGGCACAAATCGGGACGTACATTCATTTACTCAGCAGGCCTTTTTCACAGCACAAACGTCTGTCCCTGTAAACCATGACAGTGAGCCAGAATGTACAAGGACCCTGAAACTAAAGCAGCTGAATGGAACTCAGCCATCATACGTTGCATTTAATAATATGATTTTTTATTTTTTGGCTGCTGATAGAATGGTAGTATTTTCTCATGTGATACTAAACTGCAGCTGGAAAGGTCATTGAAAGCAATATCCCTGATGAACAGCAGATATAATATCCTTAATAGATGTAATGTGTTACCGGAGTTTGGCTGCAGGCCAGTCTTGTGAATCTATGCAGAATAGACGTATTCTTCTTCTTGTGTTTCATATATATATATTATAAAGTTAAGTTATAAAGGGTATACTATTCTCATTTCTTTTTTTTTAGTATCATAGTCATGTTTATAGGCCTTTAATCATTGTTTATTATGTCTAGACTTAATTGAAAACATGCTTTCTCATCAGCTGACACACTTGACTGGCATTCATACGGACACGTTATTTTCCTCTCAGGAATTCTCCCCTCCTGGCGACCTGGAGCGTCTCCTTCATACTCACGAGATGACCGATACCCGATCCTGTCCAGAAACCTCTGAGATCTTCTTCCCAGCCAAAGCGAAACGCCCTGTTTAATGAATAAATAACGGTTGGGTCCTGTACGGCGGATCACAGTCAAACATGTTTCGAGTTAGTTCTCGGCAGGAAAAGGCGACACGGATACTGCCGGGGAAATATGAAGAGAGCAGTAATAACATTTACGGAGAACATCATAGCATGTTTGGTTGAGCTTCTCGTTCACATTAGGACAAAAAAGGGGAAGGGTGCGTGTATTTGATGTGGAATCAAACTGGGAGGACCGGGATCAGTTCAAATGGACAGGAAATGTGCAGGAAATGGTCACCGGTGGAGGGACGGATGATGACTTACAGACGCTTCACTCACATACAGAAAAGCACCTAAAAAGATATGTTTCATATTTACATATTTAGGTTAATCTGTTATTAATTATGTTTTTTTTTTACCCTGATATTTTTAAATTTAATGGAAACCCCTTAAAAAAACCCCGATTTCAAAAAACACAACCGTGTCCAAGCTTGAAACAGTTGATATTTTGTAGACGCATATGTTATATGCAGGATGAGGAAGATCAAAAGGGGGGTTGACTCTGAGATGATTTCTGAAATGACTGCTAGCGGCACAATAAATCAAACACACTTAATTATAAAGAGATGACAGTGGGTAAAACGTTTTTATGAGCGTGCAGATACTTTTTTACCATGACATATTACAGTTCTACCGCCTTCTTCATAATCAAAACGAATGAGTAATGGTTTCGGTGTTGTCAAGCCGCTTTGTTAGGACGGAAACTGGAGTTTTGAAAGAATTGTTAGGCTGTTTCATCCCTGTTTACTGTCCACCTGTTTTCAGTTTTCTGTTGCCTCTTTAATACAGTGATGGTACATGCTGCTTTCAGATGTGACAGTTATGTTTTCCTCTCTGTCTATGATGTGCTTCGCTCGCTTGTAATAATCTCACATTGTTGGTTTTCTCATCTGACTATGATGTTGTGTTCTCCAGATGTCTCCGTGCTTTGTTCTCTTTTTCATGATCAACCGCCTGTCTCTCTGTATATTGCAGAATCAAGCGAGAGATTTCTCAGAAGATAGTAGAGCTGCTTTATATTTAACGCCACCAACCATTTTCCCCCCTATAGACTTTCATTATAAAAGAGACGTTTATATAACGGTTAGTTCCGATCCTCGATTATGATTGGCTGAGATGGATAGGATGGAGGAGGAAGATAACAAAGCAAGGAAGTTGATGAGTTGGAAAAGTCAAGAAATGAAGCCGGACGGGACCATTAAACACATCGTGGTCCACTTGCTGTTTTCAGAGCTAGTGTGCCGAGAAAGATCTGCCTATTGATTTTAAAACAATCACTAAAATGCAGCTAAAGCAGGCTCTTTTTTCCTATTCCATTGTGAAAAAGGTGAAGCCTTTGGAGCAATGTCCTTGCTTCTGAGAACAAAGAGGAGCGCTAACATAATTGATCAATGGATCAACAATCAACACAACTGCACAATTAACAAAGATATCCAGATAAGAGTTTAATCTTGAACGGTTTTAAACTTTTCACTGTGTCTGTGTTGCGTTCCACGGCCTTTGTGGCAACCATTCGTTAAATATGACATTGAAGAACTACATTGAAGAATGGTTATTTATCAATAAATGATGGTTTTTGCTGCTGTGTGTTTTATTTTGACGAAGCTTTTCTATGTACGAAGTAGCTGTTTTATAAAAGCAATAAGCCACTCAAGGCTATGATTTACGTTCATTGTTAGGCGTCGTGCCTAACGACACTCTTTAGCTGTTGTAAAATCACTGTAAACCACGGCCTCTTATTGCTTTACTTGTTGATCTAATTGTTGACAAGATACCTTGAACTGCAAATAAGGTCAGTGATTACTCTTTGTGTTAGCGTTTAGCCGAGAAAAGCAATAATAAAAAACCTGTGGGTCCAGCAGGAGAAACACTATTAGTAGGCTGCATTCAACACATCCATGTTAGTGGTGCTTTGAGCTAACATGCTAACGTTAGCATGCTAACATGCTCACAGTGGCAGTGCTAACATTCTGATGTTTAACAGGTATAATGCTCTTTCTTTAGCGTAGCTTAGTTTAGCAGGTATAAGGCCACCTTAATGTGTTAGCATGTTAGCATACACAGACACAAAGTAGTGTTAAGGCTCAAAATGTCTTTCATTTTGCTTTAACTCACAAAATAACCGACAAAAAATGGGTGGTAGATAAAAAGTTAAGCGACCATCAAAGTTATTTCCATTCATTCATTCATCCCGAGGAGGACATGAATGTCTGTGTGAATGGAAATCCATTCAACGGTTGCTCAAGTATTTCACTGTATTACCTTGAGTGAACCTCAAGTATGGCTAAAATCAGCAAGGTAAACGGTAAATGAAATGTTCATGCTAACTGCGCACTCACTTTCAACCGTTTGAGTTCAGTATTGTGCCTCCTTTAAGTAATTCTTCTGTGGTTGAAAAGTCTATTTTTCTTTACTTTTCAAGAGCCTTCCACACATTTGGCTGTCAAGATAGAAATGCTTTTTTTGCTATTGTACATTTCCACTTGATTTGTTTAGACGTCTACATATTGGATATATGTATGTGTTTTGGAACAGAAATCTTAAAGGTGCTCCAATGAAATATTTTGTTTGGTTGGGGAGGTTCATGCATGAGCAGAAGGCCCCCCCCCAGGGCCCTCTCACTCAATTGGCCCTGCTCCTCATGTCATGACCTCGCCGTGACCCTCATCACTTCTCACTTCCCGCCCCGCATTTTCCCACCGACATAATGACACACTCCTGATGGCCTCGCAGGCCTTTCTGATACAACCGCTGCCACCTTATTTAATCTAAACTCCGTTGCGAGCCATAAGGTCAAAGTCATTTCTGTTTTCCTAGTTTATACGTTTCAAAAATAAACACTTTGTTGCTGTTTTACTGATACAGTGACGATAATAAAGAGGAAGGCTTGTTCTCAGATAAAAATGAAGTGTTAAAGCTTAGACATTGTTTAAACTGCAGGTGAAGTATGTTTATAGGTCAGAGGAGCGGTTCCTTTTTGGAGTGACGACCTTGTCAAATAAACATCACGCTAAGTGTTAGCGCTTGTTCCTTCATTTCACAACATAAGTCAAACACGCCGTGGTCATAATTCACGCTGCTAGCGTGCACCTCTCCGGAGAGTTCGTCGTACATGTTTAACTGAATTTTAATGACCACTCATGAAACATATTTCCCGGTAGAAAAGGCTAAATAAGAACCCTTGTTTTAATGAAGCGCCTGAGAAATCGCAGTCTTAAACCTTAAAGCAAAGAGAGAAAAAGCTCAAGAGATGCACATAATATTTCCCCAGATACGCTTTTAAGGTCATCATATGTCTGTGAGTAATGCGCTGCCTCCACAGGGTTTATCGCAGCGACTCCTAGGACTGTTTTATCAGAAGATTTTTATTGTCAATATTTATTGGTCCCTTGCATTATTCATAGCAGTGGTGTCATGATGAAATGAATAAATAAGTTTAGTTCTTGTAGATGTTATCATACATGTTCTCATTTTGTACCTGCATAATATCACGGCTACTGGGTCGAGTTAAAGGACGTCTCCCCGTCTTCTGTTTTTAGACACACAAGCGGCACGGCTCTTGGGGATGTTGGGCTGTCTGACGGTCCTCCACTTCGGTCCAGATTCAAATAAACGCATCATTTGCTAGCTCTCGGTCTTGTTGTCACACTGTTCATCCAACACAGAGCCAGATATTTTGACAACTGCTTGAAAATTACTGGAGATATTCACGGTCCCCTGAGGATGAGTCCAAATGATGTTGTTAACCCCTCCTACACTTCCATTCAACAAAAACAAATCAACAAACAACAACAAAAAACCAATCAAAATCTAAGGGTGGGATTATTCTTAAAATTTCAGTGCGCATTCCAAAGAAGATGCGTTTATTTTTTGATTTTTAATCTCTCTTCTTCCACCAACAGGTCCAACCCCCCAGTGGATAAATCCCAGTAGTTTATCATTAGGTCCAAAATTTACACTCATACATATGATAAATATCACTGAACAAATTAAGGTTCCCCAGAGGTTGAACCACTTGATTTTTTTTGGTGATTAACCTATCCTACACTACCATGAGAACAAAATGTACCCTTAATCAACACTTAGTCCACACACAGTATAGTTCAAAAACTGATGGCTATATTTCACCTAAAGGATATTCACTGTCTCCAGGGGATGTCCCCTTGACTTGTCTTCTAATGTCACCCCAGGTAAAGTGTCCACATATACACGAGAAATATCAAAATCTAAAGGACAAATTGTCATAAAATTTACATTCCTGCTGCCCAAATGAACCTGTGTGATTTTATTGACCCCACGACCTTTCCTCATGTTCTACCCTCTGGACAAACGTTTTTTTAGCCTCACAACTGCCTCTAAAAATATCGTCAGTATGCATTATATATAGGGTATAATGAACATTACAGCCTTTAGGGGCTGTGAGTCAGGCCTTGGCTGTTCATTCAAAATAAAACAAGAATTTGTACTTTATATATGTTATGTATTATGATTTATTTTGTCCATATTTTGCTGTGAAAAAAGATTTCTGTAAAAATTATGACGAGTACTAAGAACAGTGTACCATTCATATTATTTTGTCCAGAGCTTCTGTTGGTGTTTTTTTGTTGTAGTTGCTACTTATCACATGCCTTTCCAAAAAAGGCATGTGACAGTTTACATAAAGACAGTTAACAGAGGTTAATTGTTGGTCAATTAATAAATAATCAATATAGTTTTGGGCACAGTGTTGATTAAATGGACATGTAGGATTGTTAACACAGTTTTAAACTCACCACCATCAGTCAAACCCCAGTTTAAGGGCTTGATGAAGCTGGTTCTCAAACACTATCTAAAGCGTTGTAATCAAGCAGTGTTGACCGACTACATGATTGCTTGTGTTGTTGTTGTTGGCACCCTTGGCTTTCGTTCTCCACGTCTTCCAGACCTGGATCTATATTTAGAGAACAGGACTGTTGTAATGGGATGATAAATGGACTCAGCAAGGCCTAATTTCATGGGGCAGGAAATCACTGGAGAAAAGCTAAACTGTAGAGGCTGTAATTATCCTCAGGGAGAGATCAGTCACAAAACTGCAATACAGGAAATGGATGTATCATGATTCATGGTAAAGTAACGTGTTGTACATTGGGTTTTCCACAGTGACACCACCTTTACTTGCTTGTGCCCGTTTGTGTTTGCTTTCTCAGGGGATGTTTTCTTTTTTTTTTTTTAAAGTGATATACTATTCAAATGATCTCATCTCATTCCGTTCCTCAGGAGACACTGAGACATGCACTGCTGGTCACTCACCGCTGTTTCCTCCTCACACAAGCCACATATACAGTATAAAATGTTTTGTGTAAATAAGGTTTGTACGGTGATATACTACTGTTCATTATACATGTTGTTCTTTCACTCCGTGTGAGATTCTTCTGCTCCGTGTGCGTCAAGCCTGCACAATAAAATACTGTCAGTATGTCTTTGTGACTATGTTCAGAGGAAAGTGGAAATAAAAACCTGGTAGGGGAGACGGGGGTTGTTTGACGATAGGTCTTTAGTGTCAAAGTGCTTTTACAGCTGTACCAAAGGACCACCTGGACATGAGCTTTCTATCAAATATGTATCCATTATAGAGTCTAATTAGACAGAGAAATGTTTGACTAATTATTCCTTAAATGAGTCATTTGTGCCCTCAATGTACATATTTCATTGCCTTAATTTATATGCATGAATATGCTTAAAACTGAATTTAATGGAGCAAACATCTGTCATCTATGGGGTTTGACTGTCACCACATGGTTACTTCATTAAGTAGTTTAACATATATAGCATACATAGCTTTTTTATGTTATTCTTGAATATACATGTGTGGGTTTAATAACATTTATCTTATTTTTTTATTAAATACTGTATACTATAAAACAGTCTTTGTTTTTATTTATATATTTTGTGATAGGTAATACTTTATTTATGGTTTGCGATTCACAATTAGCCTACATGAGCAATGTATGTTTGAAGCACATGACGTGGTGTAATAATGTGCTTATCATATCTCAACCAGCAGAGAGCGCCATTCTTTGCCAGTTTAATGTAATCAAGTTCCCTCTCTGGGTTTAAGTGTCAATCTTTATTTTTGCCAACTTTGTCAGTTTCAGTTTCAGTGTCAACTATAGTAAAGTTTTCTGTGTGTGTGTGTGTGTGTGTGTATAAACTGTGTAATCCAAGCTGGTTCGGTCAGAGTGCTGTTTAGCCTTCGGATGCTGTGGAGTAAATATGAAAATAAAGCTTCACACAGGAAAGCCCTAATTAGTCTGCCACTCCAAACTAACCACTCAAACTCCCCTCGACACCACTTCCTCACCCGCCCCTCTTCAGCCCTCCCACCTCCTCCTCCACCCCCCACCCCCTCCTCACCCACAGTATTTTCTTCCCTTGTCAGATTCGGTCATGAGTGTCAGATTTAATCTGGTGCAGGGGTCGACTGAGCCCTGGGGTGCAGTGAGAAACCCATCATTTTTAGTTTATTTGTTTGTGTGTGTGTGTGTGTGTGTGTGTGTGTGTGTGTGTGTGTGGGTCTGATGGATAGAACTGCGAGGAAAGGATTGGACCACGGAGACGGAAACAGCCTGACAAATTCAATAAAACACCTCTGAAGAGCGCCTGCCACACCTTCTGCTTCACATCACCTCAGAATAAATATGAGTTTGTCTAAATCCGCTGCACAGCGCATTACTGTTGTGTATAATTGTCTCATTTTTTTCTGGACTGTTCTTCTGTTCCGTTGTTTGGCAGAGTGAATCCAATTACAGGTGTCACCATCACTCAGGGTGGTGGATGGAGCGGATGATGCGGGAATCTGGACGATTGAATGGTTATTTGTGAGGCGATCACGCTGATTATCCGTGAAATGCGCCGACCAACAGTTTCTTTAACTCACTCCCAAATAAGACTCCAAAAAGCTTAACTTAAACTGGGGGGGAAGTGAGACTTTATCTAGCTATCTAGATGCTAAAAGTAGATCCTAGATCTCTGTCTTTAGGTATCTATATATTTTTGGTCAACCAAATGAAACCAATGAAAAACATAAGCATTTTTTTCTAGATGTAAATATGGTAGCTGTCCTGAAATCTCTGCTTTCCGATGACCCGGAGTCATGATTCTGATCATTTCAAGAGCTATAAGTTTAAATAAAAGCAGAATCAGACTGAGCCCATCACAGAGACCCAGAGTCAACAAACATAACTGGCTGTGTTTGTAGTTGGGAAGCCAGCAAGGGATTGCATCTATATTGTATTACCAGTGACTCGTACTGGTTCGTCGGGGAACAAAAATTATTTTTAATATTAAATTCCAGGTACTTTTAGTGCATTGTGATCAAGTCAGGCATACGTGACGGGGCATACAGCGCACAGTTAAATAGAACATACATGGGATAAAAAAAAAATACAACAAAATAATGCACAGAGTGAAACAAACTGAAAACCTGTCACCTGGCAACACTGTAGCTCGTTGAATGGTGTATATCTGAAACTATGCAAATTTAGAACGTGCACGCTGCTGCGACTTGCAACATTTCACTAATCAGAAGTGGCATCCGTGCTTGTGACAAAGCATAAGCATTTTTTGAAGAGAACTCTCCAAACTCACAAGTTTATCTGCAATTTGTGACAATCATTTGTGACATTTGTGAAACAGGATGCTGGTACCATGTGTAAGACGTGTGTAAGCTGCGAGGAAATGGGAAATGGGCCCTCTGTTTGTAAAATACAGTGGAAAAACCTCAAACAAAAGCCTCCCAAGGTACACGTTTTAGCTTATGGGAAGCTGCAGGTTACGAGTAAGTTACTGCAGTGGAAAAAGGCTACAGAACATATATATCACAGAGTACAACATGTCTGTGTGCTGTTCTTTGCAAACCAATGATGGGGTGTCTTAAAGTTTGACTTAAAGCCCAAGTAAACCTCATTCTTTACTGGAAGATAGTGGGAGGAAAACCAAAAAATGTTCACAACATCTTTGTCCACATAAAGAAGAAAGACAAAGATCTATGCTGTGAACTGAGAAAAAAACACACACACACACAGTGTGGGCCTGTTTTTCTTTGCCCTGTGGGGTCATGGTTAAGTGGCAGGGTTAAAGGTGCAGAGAACTGGCCTGCTCTGAGTTTCAGGGGGCGAGGGGCACGACTCCCATGTAATCAATGGGCACAAGCTTTCAAAGACTCAGGAACGAGTGTGCAGACCACAAACACGGCGGATTCACAAAGTTTAGAATAAAAGTGACACTGATGATCTTCATGTGGAGTTAATTTCATGGTTTCCAACTGTTTATGTTTGCAAATGAATCAGCTGCTCTGATTCAACAACCTCACATCACTTTAACTGGCCAAATATAAATCTTTCTAAGTATGCATGCGTGGGTCTCTGCACTGCAGTTCACAAAATAATTAACACATCTGAGAGAGAGAGAGACTGTGATGGTGAGATTAAAATAACACATCTGCTTATGAAGGCATCGCACAAGAAACATTTTATAACATGGTTGTCAGTGGTACTATTGTAACACTTTGTTTAACAGAAACTTATCTTTCCTTTGGGAGGTCATTATTCTAATCATAGGTATAAAGATGGGCAGACACTGCAAACTCTAATTAATCTTGTATGTTGCATTAACTACACTTTTTAATGGCCTTTTCCCCCCCGTAGTCAAAATCTATGACAATATGCTCACACTGAATGTAAACACTTGAACCTCTGAAAGGGTTTGTCCAGTGACAGTGCCAATAACATTTTATCCAAACAAGATGAGCAAGGCCTTAAAAAATGTTGATGACAAAAAAAAAAAAAAAAAAATGCAACTTCACTTTGTGAAGTCCTGCCTTGAGCCCAATGCGTAAAGAAAATATAGACCCTATATGGCCTGTCTGTTATTCAGTAAAGTTTAGTTTACCATCACAGCACAGTCTCAGTGAAGACTAATCAATATGTACAATACCGCTCTAAATTTTCAGACACACCCAACAGCCAGATTGTTTCATGTTCAGGTTATTAATCAGACGTCGAACTTAACTAAATTAACAAGTTTGCCCGGCGTAACATTCACTGCTGTAACAGATTGTAAAGAACTCTGATTTTATAAATAAACTGACTGATCTTAATCATTCGGTTTTAGTGTTAAGTAGGATACTGACTCATATTCATATATTCTCATTGCACTTGTCAAATGTCAAATTGTCTGGTGCTTAATGATCATTTAATGTTCCAAAAATATCTTCATAATAATAACTTTCTTTTGCCTAGTTTCACATTGTATATATAAAAAAAGAAAAAACCTAATTTCCACTCGGAGCATAGAAAGTTTTGTAGACGTAAACTTAATTAAAACAATAGTTTCACACTGTCTGGATATTTCCAAAAGCTTCAATTTCTTCCTCTTTTTTTTTTTTTTTTCATATTTTCGACTTGAACATTTCATTTTCTTCTCCACCTGTGAATTCTGCTCAATGTGCATAAACTACCTTGAACTGTTGATAATCAATGTTCACCCATAAAAAGCTGCTGGAGCTGCTCCCTGAGGCGAGGCGTGGTGGTGTCTTATTTATGAAATTCAATATGCATGGAGAGAGAGTGGACGGCGGTCCTCAGGAGTATCAGTAATCGTCTGGAATAACTTCCAATTAATGAGCCAGATGGTATTTTCACAGTAACACCTGGGATGTCCAGGCGCTCAGCAGGCAAGAATTAATTCCACTTAGAGTAATATTTCAAAAACTGTTATCCCCTACATCCCTGTCTCTTCTTTTTTCCACTGCTGGCTGCTTAAAGCTGTAATAAATACCCTTTGCACTTTTCTAATAGAGCTCGCCTGATTCGCCTGCACAGGCCTCCTCTCTTGTTTCTGAGAGTGTTTTTCAGTCCTCGGCGATCCTGCTGAAAGACATAACTGTCTAGGACGACTTCCAGGGAGCCGCAAGAGCTGCAAAAAATGGAAAATGGCAAATTCCATGTGTTGGTATGTTTATAACTTAATATGCCACTCAGGCTCCTGCAGCGCGGTGTGGAAGCTCTGGCCCAGTGCACACGGGCTAAATCGTGTTAGTTAGGCAAACACTGCAACATGACGGGATTAACCAGGAATGTGAGTGAAGGCACAGCGGGCAGCAGGGTCCACGATCGACTCCTCGTATTTTGTCTCGAGTAAAAATGAGTAATCATCGATGCATATTGGCGTCAGATGTAATAAACTATGTCTGTGTGGCTATTTGGAGAGACGGAGATGTTTTTGGGTAAAAGGTTTTGTGTCACTGACTTCTCTGCATTGTTAATTTAATCAATATACTTTTTTTAACACTTTTTTATTAATTACACAAACCGACAAAATAAAACCACGTGAAAAACATTTAAAAAACCAAATATAAAAAAAAACAACCCAGAAAATAGTTGTACTACCATAAAATTAAAATACATAGCAAAAAAGAAGTTATTCAGCTATTACATTGAATGTATCTAGGCTACAGTATGTTTGTTGCACAGTGAATACTTCACTATGGGTGGTATGAATGTCAAAAACATTACAGACCAGACAAATATGAAGAGAAAATAACCAAGTGGCGCTCCAAACCCACAGCTCTGAGGCTGATGCCTGCACCCTGGGCTTCAGGCCTGCACAGCGCTGATCCCTGACCAGTAATTAAAGGTTTCTTAAATGCATAGTAGGGAACACTTTCTGTAACATTTGTAGAGTTTTATGTTTTTTTTACGAGAAGCGCCAGGCTATCGCTAACGGAGATAATGTGGTTACTTGAGTGATATTCTCAATTGATTTAATCACAGTAGTGGTTTCAGTTTCAACACAACTGTATTAGATATAAATCCCATGACTTATAAAAGTCTAAGACATCCTGCACTTCATCTGCTCTTTTTTTATATATATATATTCATTTGGAGAACTGGTTCTATCCAGTCTGTCACGTTTTATTGCAAAGTATTGCTACTCGTGACTGCTCGTCACAGATTGCGTCTGTCTGTGAGAAGTCGTGTTCGTTTCTCACACTGTTTTATTGGAAAACTGTTGAACAGATAAAACTCACCAGCATTTCACAAGAAAAAGGTCAGAAAAAAATCAAGGTATGTAGAAATAGTTCCCCCCGCCTATTTCTTTAACCGTCCCACGACCCTCCAATTTATCTTATTTCTTGAGGGGCTCCGACACCCATGTTGGGACCCCTTGATTTAAAAAAAAAATAGGGAGAGAAGCTGAGATTAATGATCTGTCTGATCAAGATTCAATCAGCATTTTACTCACTGCATCAGCACCATCAGGGCATCATGAGGGCATCAAGATTACATCTCTAAAGATATCAACTGCATAATACAGTCATCATTCCAGAAGCATAATCATTACATTTCAAAAGTAAAATTATTCCAAATAGCTACACTTCTCAACCAAAAAACATTTGCCCCTGCTATAAATATATAAAAACACTTTCAGCACAAAAAGAAGTGAAAAAAGAAATTCCAAATAATGAAACGTGGCGTGTTTCGTCTGCGGCTCTTTGCGGAGACGTTGAGTTTATTGTCAAACGCACAATAGGCGTGCTGTGATAAGCTGCCTTTGATGATCATAAATGAAATCAACGCTCATTATGATGAGCTTGTTGATCATCAGCCATGCCTCTTTTTTTGTTCCTGCTCGTAATGATCAAAGTGGGTTTAAAAGTATCTCCCCGGGAAGTTCTTGTTCTCGTGGTTTCATCTTGTTTCCAGGGGCAGAGCAGCAGCCCCGGGGGCTCAGTCCTTCATTTGAAAGACATATGCACCCGGTTATTTCCTCATGTAGAGACAGCCAGCCTCTCTGCCTGTACTCTATGATGTAATTAGTAGCTTCCTTTGTCAAGAATGCGGTTACTGTTTATCTTCGTCGAAGGCCGTCCATTAAATCATTATTAGCTAGCTAAATGCTGCGGGAGGAGTTTTCCTGCCTGCGTGGCCGTTTCACTGAGTTATGACCAAATATTGGCCGTGTCTGACTGTCCTTTAATTGATGGCTCTGGTTAAGCTTGGGCTGATCCATAAAGAGCAGCTTCTTGCACTGTGGTTAATACAGGCCTGGAAACTGAGGAAATATGAGATTTAGGAGGCAGTGAGTCACAAGAGGACACAGAAAGTCCCCACATGAAAGCCAGAAAAGACATTACATATATCCATGTAATGTAATGTTGCTCATGTCTGCCCCGGACACACTGAGCGGGTATTATTTTTCCTTTTTCCCGAGTTTTTATGGCTACATTTCTTTATATTATTGTTGTGCAGTATTAGATATATATATCTAAGAACAAGACTGAGCGTGTACAGCCATGCTAGCGGTTCTGTGAGGCTGTATTGAAGCACTTTGGACACTCTCAGGCCAAACTGGTGCATTTGAGCTAAATGCTAACCTTAGCACGCTAACGTGCACAATGACAATGCTAACATGTTGATGTTATATGCATTATATAGTGTTTGGTTTAGCCTTTTGCCATGCTAACATTTGCTAATTAGCACCACAACACACAGGCTGGTGGGAATGTCATTAGAATAAAACATTAACCTTTAAAACCCTCCCTTATTTACAGGCTTATAGTTACTACGTGTCTCGTATACCATATATTCATATTGTCATCAGTTGGCAGGTCAGTGATACGACATGCTGTAGAATCATTTTAATAAAAGAAAGAGGTTTCACGCAATCACAACATATTTATAACCAATTAAGCATCTACGTATTGATCTGACAAAAACAACAATGAAATCAATCAACACACCTAAAACTAAAATGTGTGTGTGTGCGCGTGCTTTTGTTGGTGTATATTTGTGAATGTGTGTGTGTGTCCCTGTATAGTCCCAATTTGCCAGGAAGTCTGGCTCTGTGGGCATCATGCAGTGATGCATGCTGGGAGCCTGAGGCATGGAGATATTAATTAGCTCAAAGGAAGCAATATATGACTATATATATATGGCTAACAGAGATCGGGGTACAATAAAGGCTCATTTTCATTTAAAACTAAACAAGAGAGACAAGAAACAAAGCTTATAATGGGTATAATGTGAATAAATGAAATATCTCACGTAACTGGAAATAAGTCATTTCCTATGTATTGTGATGAAAAAAACTGTATGAAAACCTCGTATTACACGAAAGAAGATGAAGGAGGAAATGCTGCTTTGTAAAATGATCCCTGAACAAATACACTGGCTTGTTTGCAAAGTATTCAAATCTGTCACGGTGTGGCTCTAAGTGGAAGTCTTCATTCCGGGTTTCCAGCATACTGCAGGAGTGGGTGCTGCTGTTCATAAGGCTTCACATCAAGCCGTAGATATTGATTGAAATTCTTTGTGCAGTGAATTTCAAACACGTCGTCATGTTTTTTTTTTTCATCCGCTGTGGAATTCAGAACGAGTTTCTGATCTTCATTTTGTAAGATTAATATTTAATTTCTGCTTTCAGGGATTTGATTTTGAAACGGGAACATTGTTATTATAATGAATTATTACTGAAAGAGATTGATTTTTAATAAAATAATCTTGTCTCACAAAGAGATACCGGGGTGATTAAAACAAATATTCCCAGTTGGTGACCGTAACATGTTGATTTATCAGTTTATCATTTTGTAAAAATCAAAAAGACAACATGGAATATGGAGAGAGTGCATTTAATTTATAGTCTGAACAGGCATATATTAATACTGAAACATCAGACTCATGAATTGGTCTGATGGTTACAGATAATTCCTTTATTCCCTCAGTGAAGAGATAGCTGTTACTTTTATACTGCTTCAATAAATTATGCATTATACCTTCATATTATACAATGTATTTTACAGGGTTATTACTATAATTTAGTTTGTCAGCTAACTACTGTAAAATATACACTAGGATATGAGGTTCACTGTGTATTTTGTTTTACTACATTCACAGGGTTAATCCTAATGAAGCACCTAAAGCAAACGAGCCCCAAACAACTGGCTTACATGCTCAACTGCATATTGCATTAAGTATAAAAAACACTTTAACTTTGATGAAAGTCTGGATCCACTGATTGAAACGGGTCCTTCATCTCGTGCAAGGTTGAAACAAAATACAACAACAGCGAGACTTTGGCACATTTTGAAGGGTTTTTTTGTTTTTTTGTTTTTCTGTCCACAAAACTGATATCCAGTTTTAACACAAACCGTGTTCTTTTCTGAACCCTAACCGAGTAGTTTGAGTGCCTAAACCCAGCAAGACCTTAACCACAGTGTTGTATTCAAGTGATAACTGCTTTGCACAAGTGGACAATACCAATGTTTTTATTCTGACGATTGGGTTGCAAACGTATCAAGCCTTCACGCACTCATACATAACACACATTTACTGAAAATTAACATAAGATACAAGAATGTGAGTAAGTATAAAATAAATCCCAGAAGCACACCAATATAAAAGGTTTTTAGATTATAATGTCATGTGCTCACTGGCATCCGTAAAGCAAACGGCACTGAAGTAATCACGTCTATACACTGAGTCAATGAAAATCCAACATTGGCTACATAACTGCAAGTATAATATGAGAGTTTAGAAGAAAACAAAATGACATGTATTTCACATTGTATTATGATTACAAAATAATAAAATAATGTGTGTGTGTGTGTGTGCATGTGTGTGTGTGTTTTTGACTGACCCTACTGGCAAACATGCTGCTTATTTCGCAGCATCTCTCTCTCTTTCTCTCTCTCTCTCTCTCTCTCTCTGTTTCTTCTGACCGTCCATTTCACCGAGCGACTAAAATGTTATCGGTAGAAAAAAACAGACAGACTGGTTGCTATGTGCGTCGCCAAGTGATGACGTCCTTTTTCGGCGCACCTGTCGGGGACACTGTGGCAGTGGAGTCGCAAGGTCAAGTACACTGTTCACCGGCAGGCAATAATTACCCACAGGCCACTGGGAAATGTCCCAGTGCTACCGACGGGCTGTCTGCGCCTGCTAATAACTAGCTCTTTAGTTTTCCCCACATTATTTCCAACACATTTCTGCATCAATCTTGTTGGTCTACAGCACATTTCTCAGGTGTTAAGTACTTTTTCATATGTATTGTTAGACAAAGGCATACGGCTAAAGCTAAAGCGAAATATGCTACTGTTGTTAGCACATTAGCCGGTCTAGTAAATTCAAATAACGAGACAGACGGAAGTCATTTCACACTGTTTCTATTTTACAATTCAGACTGACACTGGACACCTGTTATATGTTTCCCACAAAATATATATATATATATATCATTGACACCTACAAGGTACTATGAAAGGCGATTTACTAGCCCACTAAACCTCAAAAGAACGCGAGTGGAAAAAGCAGGGTGAAGCTCCGCGGTGACGAGGTGAGAGCTGTTCTCATGAGGCGGCGTAACGAGGCGCGGCTGTAGCGGGCGAAGCTGCGCTTTCCGCCCATTAAAACGGAAAACTCCGGGACCTCGCCCCGGCCGTCATTAAGAGGCAGCTGCGTCTGCGAGGGTCAGCGCTGACATGGAGCTGGAACTCTGATAGCGTGTCTCCACCTAATTGTGAGAACACTCATTATGTCTCATAAAGAAGAATATAAATCACAAAGAGAGGCTTGACCTACGGCTGGCCCCGGACGTTAGGCGCGGGGTGGGGGGACTCTCTGGGGTCGACTCAGAACAGCTAAGATCTCATTACGTCTTTGTCTTGACAGAGAGCCAGCAGCATCTTTGATACTGCCGGGGAGACCTGCTTTCATACACGCTGTCTCTGTTCTGTGTGGTCGGATCAAAGCAACCCGAGACTGACACCAAATCTGGCGGTGAGTCTGTGATGCCGGTGGCTGGAAGTCCTGCCCACTTCACTGAACATATAAATGATCTGTTAGAGAAGATGCTTGTAATCCATACCGACAACCAGAGGTGACAAGTAGCAGCGTCTCCTACCAATTACATTCACGTGCAACTGAAAAATGTCAAGAGCTTTTCATCTTTTGGTCGGGAGGAAGTGCTGTACCGCGGTTGACTGTTAAATACGATGTTAGTCACTGAGGGTCCTGCTTGACACTGTTTGTCAGTTTGGTGCGGTATGGATGAGCCACTCGGTGTACATCTCGTGTGTGAAAGTAAAGCAGACGAAACAATAATGGCTCCTAATGGGAAGTCGAGGAAGTATAATAGATGTACAGTATATACTGTATTCACGTAAGCTCATTTAGTAACTATGGTAACATGTCAAAATGAGTTAAAGCAGGCTGCTTATGCTTGAGTCCTATTTTCTCTCTCACACTCACCTGGTAACATAACAGTACAACAGTTTTAAATCCTGTTTCTACCTGTTTATCATTATTTACGACATGAGATCCAGTTGCTGTCACGACTAATAATCCTGACAATTTATAGTTTTTTTTTTGTGTTTTTTGTGACACCAGAGAACATAAAGAAACATAAGAGATGCAGTATAGATGTCAGTCACAGCACTCATGGCTTCATGTTTTTACAGCTCTTGGTTCAGTTTTAATAGGTCAGGCAACACTGGATGTAGTATTTCTTTGGTCTGGAAGAAATGACCTGAATATCGAGTGTAAAATCCACATTAGTTATGATATGTCAAATGTTTGAATGGAGTATATATTGTATATTGGCAGTCGACTTCATATATCTTTGAATAGAGTTGTTTATAATCTGTTGTATTGAGTAAAACTTTATTGCCCACTGTGTTTTAACTACATACCGAGAAACTACAGTTTTCTTTAAATCATGACTGTAAAAATAACTCCCCTCCATTCAGCACCACAGATCCAGTCTTCCCCAACGCTTCACCTTTCAACAACTTCATAGATCATTGACTTCTCTCTTGTGTGCGTGGGAACGCACAATAGTGACACAATGTGAAAACGGATGAATACACTATTTTACACTACTGTAAACCATGACCTTTAACATGGCTGTGTTTCTCTAAGTTACTGGTGCGTATCGATGTCCACGGTCCCGGCGCTTCAGAGTGAGGTATCAGTGGGAATCGTTTGCTGCTACAATATCACATCGCGTCAGTATTTTGGACATGTTGCTTAGTCATCAGAGAAAAGCAGAATCAGAGAAGTTACTCTTATGTCAGGAACAGATTGGAAGTACTTGCAGCTTCATTCCACACAATGTGTTCATTGTTTTCTAAAGAGATCAGAGTGCTTTCGTCCTTCTTTTATACCTTTTTTTTTGTCCCTTCTTCTGTTCTTTCCTTCATTCTTATTCATTCCCTTAATTTCCTCCTTCTTTGCTCATGCCTTCCTTTCCTTCTTTGATTTGAAATCAGGCAAATGAAGGAAATGAAGGCAAAGCTCCCATTTTTTTTGTTTATGTTTTCTCATAATAGCAGGTATGTGCTGTACTAGTTACTCTAAATGTTAATATGTTAATAATGTAATACGACAGGTCTATTTATACTACAATATTAAATCAGAATTTTTGCAGCAGTTAATTGTTTTCATATTTACATCTTCCTGCGGATCAGCTCTTCTCCGATGGAAGCCGATGAGGAGCGGGAGGGTCTGTTCGGAAGGGGGAAGTATTGGTTTGAGGAAGCGGTTGACCTCTGACCCTGGCTACACACTACCTAACTGCCAGAGGGTTGACAGCACACGGCGTGTTTCCAAACTCCCCTTCAAACACACCCTGGCTCCCTCCTCCAGAGGAGCAGGCCCGTACGTTACTGCGAGACTTTGACACGCGCTGTTATTCTAACACACGGCTAATTTTCTCCCTGACACATTGAAAGCCAAGACAAATATTCACTCTCCTGTGCGAGTTTGGATTAGCAAACGGAGGTTTGACAGCACAGTATGGAAACGGCAGAATGTGGTGGACTGTTGAGACTCATCTGAAAAAAAAAAAAAGAAAAATCGTCATTGTTTTGGACATTATGTATGCTTTTAATTTGACAGTATGATTCAGAGTAAACACTGATTATAAACATTAGCAGAACATTCCAGCAGTGTGAGAAACTGGGCGAATAAAACATCTGTACGCTCCACTCCCCTCCTGATTCAACTTTTGACCAGCAGCCTGAGCCAAATTTATTTCTACTTTAATTTAAGAATATGCACTAGAATTTGAGCATTTTTGACTGCTTTTAAAGCTACGTTGAAATATGCTTATTTTATTATTGAGCTATTTTCAGAATGTGATTTATGGATTAATAGGGAGGTGGAGAGACCTGTGACCATAAGTAATTTCACATAAATCATTTTGATTAATGTTTCAAAGTATCCATGACAATCTAATGTCTCCACAAACATGAGATCCAGACAAAGATAGAAATGACTCTTCTCAATCATATTTTGACAATCTCACAGTGGAAAACAACCTGTCTGACTCGCTGACATCATGATCATTTATTGCCATTGTGATCCATTTATTCAAAAATAAAAATAAAATAAGAATGATGCTCTTTGAAAAAAAAAAAAGAAAGAAAGAAAGAGGAACATGAACATGAAAATGAACAGGCTCGATATAGAAAACAATAAATTAAATGGATAACAATAAGATCACTTTTTCAATTTAATCCATAATTGTTTTGCTCTGCGTGACTAAACATATATGAGGTTATGACTTGAGCTTTGAGCTCCTCCGTGCACGCTGGTGAGTTAGTTCCATAAGTCAACATTGATGATCAGCGAACACGTAACAAACAGGACAGACACTAAAGCAGCAGCAGGATCTCAAACTCATTACGAATAAAGTAAATATGTTTTATGACATAAGAAATATTTTTCAAACTTAACTTTTAAATAAGTAATTTTGTACATCACTTAACTCCAAACTAAATGGCACAATCGCATGAAAACGCCAAATGAACAATGCATTGGTTCAAATAAAACTGTGTGTGCATCCAAAGTCTGGTATATCTGTGTCACAAAGCTCCATTCAGTGACATGTTCCTTCATTACCAAGAAAACACACACACACACACACACACAACCACACACACACACACACTGTAGTTTATTTAGTTTCAGTCCCACAGAAGCAGTCCTGCTGATGGCTCACTGATGCACCAAATGTGTTTTAATCCACTGCTGAAATGTATTATTAACTCCTGTTTGAGTGACATTTATTAAAAAACTACATTTTCCTACATTTGTAGGAAGTTACTGACACTTAAAAAAATTAATACATGTTTGTAATGTGTTAATAAAATATAATGTCTTCAACATAGAAGGCAATTGTTTTTTTTGTTTTTGTTTTTTTTGTGGCTGAACTGTGCAGGAGTAATATTTTATGATTCGAGAAAATCCCAGTGACGTAAAAAGAGAACAAGCTCCTGCCAGATGTCCAAAGCAAAGTTCACAATAGATTTAAATGTCGTTTTAATTTTTCATTGTCTCTACCTGATCTGTACGGTGCCTGTTAGTGGCACTACATGACAAACAGACCGCAGTTACTAATCCATCAAACCATGCAAGCAGCCATCTGTGTAGCCACCATACAAATTCCAATACTACACTTGGGTTGGTTTGTGGCACTGTACTATAGCATGGGAAACAGAACTGGGTGTCACCTCACTGTAAAGCTATGCTAATTAGCCAAGCAATAAAAACATTCAGGCTAATTAACAAAGAAAAGACATAAAAAGAAAGGAATGTCAAACAGAGGAGGAGGAGGAGGAGGAGGAGGAGCGAAGGGGGAGAACTCAAACGACGGCTCACAAAGGGAGGAATGTAGGAGACCAAACACCAGCTGAGTGTGTGCTGAGCATGCTCCTGTCTGTCTGTGTGTTTTTATTCCTGTGTGTGCGAGTTACAGTTTGTGTTTGTGTATAAGGCAGAGGTCACGATGTCTGAGAATATCCAGCCCTTCCACATGGTGGCTGGGTTATAATTAAAGCCTCCGACCAGTGTCAGGTTGATAACAACAAATAAATCATGATGATGAAAGAAAATTCATTTTTCAAATTTGGGTTATTTACAATGATACTACAATAATAATAATAATAATAATAATAATAATAATAACATTTATTTGTGTAGCACATGTTCTATAAATCTATACAGACACAGTGAATCCTGACAGATCCCAATATTTTCATGAAAAACAGAAATAAATCCATAAGCAATGGCAATCTTTAATTTAAAATCCCAATTACACCAGAAACATAAAACTAGCAAAAAAAATTAAAAAAAAAAAAAAATTAAAAAAATGATTCAAGGCTCCTTTCAGTACTCGCCTGTCACCTTGCAGATAAAAGTCCTTTTTGATTTTGAAGGACCTTTTTTTTTCTATGTTTATTGGTTTCCAAATAAAAATTACATCTCAGGAGAAAAAAAAAGCGTAGAAATGATTTATAAGAAGCTGCATCATCAGTTTTATTTTACTTACTTCTGCCAGGACACCTTCTTTTTTTTTCCTATAGATTATCACACTATAAACAGGTAGTATGTGTCTGGCGGTATGTTTCTGTTCAGAAGGCTTCCTGAAACCAAAACCCCCCAAACAGAACAAACCCAGCTGCAACAACGTGGAGCAGTAAAATAGACTGTAAAAAGTAAAAAACAGGAAGAACGCACTTGCTGGATTCAAGCACATCTGTGTGTTATACACATAAAAAGTTTTTTATGAGAACAGACTGAAAAACACCATCATGTTTTAAATTAACTAAACTGAGCAGCTTGTTACAGAGCAGGAGACAAACAGGCCAACCACCTGGTCACAGGTTATTTTGTCTATAAAAATGAAAATGTAATAAAATGTATTTTTTTATTAATGTATTTTATGCGTTTTTTTAATTGCCACCACCCAGACTAGCTAGCTTGAAGAGCTATCATAACTGGCGGGTGCTAGCCAGCTTGTGGACGCTAGTGTTTTAGCGGTTAGCTCGCAGTGAGGGTCGCTACATCATAACAGATAGAAAATGTTTACATGAAAACTTGCTGTGTAAACTTGTTTAACTATTAATTTAATAAACGATGGCGATTGACATGATTTTTCATTAAATTGACTGTAGACCTGCGTCATTGAATGATGATTCATGCTAAGGGAGCCTTTCTGGATATGCTAACTAACTTATCTAGCTGTCCTTATCTAAATAAGAAAACTCCAATTATTGTGAATGAGTCAGCGTGCTAGCAGCAGTGCTAAGTAGCACAGGTGTTACTAATAACATTAAAGATGGCTCCGTTCTTTTACAGTGTACCAGTAAGCCGTGACAATGACGACGCGTGAACAATATTATTTACACTTGTGCCTTTCCTGCCGTGACATGACAAACTGTATTTCATGAAAACAGCTTGTTTTTTTTTGTTTTTTTGTTTTTTTTTCCGCCGGTGTAGGTGTAGCATTTATAACGGCCCGTGTGTTTCCTGCTCTGTGAACATTTCGGTGGATTTTTAAGACGTCTTTAGGCTCTCTAATAAACTCACACATGTGCCTGGAATTAGTTTTTATACAGTCAAGGTTATGTTGAGGAAATGTAGGAAAAGTAAAGGTTTAAATATGTTTCATGCGGTACTTCTGGCTGCGGGGTCACCGTTGGTCATTCAACCGGAAAAAAAGCACACACACACACGGCAAACTGCAACAAAAACATTTTACAATTAACCTCCTCGTGTTGACTTTCTGCAGTTTTTCTTCCAGACCCTGATGACCCGGAGAGTTGTTTAAGACCCCGAAGTGTTTTTAGAGTTTTGTCTTTTTATTATAGTGAAAATAAATGAACTAAATACCCAAACAAACCAAAGTTCTAATGAGGCTTAAACAGCCAGAGACAGAACAAACACAACTGTTGAAGGTGGAGATGGGGTTGCCTTGATGTAATGGCCCATTTAAAAGCAACAACATGACAGACCGGCTCAGCATTAAAATACATGCACCATTTGTTACTAAAAACCTGACCGATTTTTTTCAGTAAATATTAAGATGGCTTTTTGAGTGTGAGTCCCTAATTATCAATTCACACAGATCGGACTGCTGTGGTGTCACGTATTGTTTTGTTAAAACTACACCAGCTACACTCTTTTAGTTGTCCTTTTTTTTTTTTTGTAATCATGAAGCACTTTGGAACTCGATTTTAGAAACGGATTTGAAATAATCAAGACCGTCATGCAAACAATGTTGAACTGTGAAATAAAATGATGTACAATCTGGTAACAAGTAACGCCAGGGAGGAATAAACAGCTCAACACACATAAAATAGAAAGTTGTCATTGATTATCACCAGCATGTTTCATGAATCCTGGATAGCATAAAAATATGATCTCATGAGTTCTTTTAAAAAATATGGCACGTTTTACTCTTGTTGCCGTCGTTAACTTTAACCATCGTTAATATGCAACCAGTTGCTCCGGATTTGCTAACCAGAACTCCAGTGACTGTTCCAGTTACCTTGTAACACTTTGTGCTAATTTGCTCGTGTCTCAAACGTCATCTCAGTGACAAGTTGTGTGTATGTGTGTATGTTTAAGTATGTGTTGTACAGCTGCCCTGTCTGTGAGCTGGCTCCTGGGATCTCATACAGTTACATTGTTGGGGGGTAGCGTGCTTGTCTGCATACAGTAACTGTGTGTAGGTGTGTGTGTGTGTGTGTAGGTGTGTGTGTGTATACCTGAGTGCCAGGTGGCCTCTGGAGGCCCCGGGCTGGGAGAACACCTGCCTGTGCACCGCCTGCAGCTCCTTGTTGTCCCATGTGTTTCGGCTTCATGTTGTTGTTGTGTAACAGTTACTGTAACACAAGCTGAAAGCTGCATAGAGGCATCAGACAAACCAGCAGCAGTGAAAACGGTACGAAACCCTGCTGCTACTACTGTCGTTATTACTGTCTACCATTAATTCTTCTCCTAATGTCACTAGTTCAGCCATACTATGCCTCTATTAAAGGGTCATAATACTAATTTTCCCATCCCATTTGACCTTTTATTTGCAGTGTTATTGAGGCATAGTTTTGTTTGCCTCAATAGTCAAAGTCAAGATCTGAAATTTCTACCACCAAACGTTCAAATCTACATTTCTGCATTTCCACTCAGACATGTGTTTGTCTTCTTGCACCTACGGTTGGATGTCTGAGCGTCAGAATGATGTATGTGCAGACTTTGACACTGGAAAAGGCGCTTTTCACATTGATCTACTCAAAGTGAAGAGTTCTCATAGTTTAAGGCACGCACCTACGGGTATGATTTCAAAAAAGTCGTTTGAACGCCGGGGGGAAAGATGAAAACATTCAAACTGTAATGACCTGTTCGATTTCAAAATTTACAGTCTATAAGCAATGCAGACTGTTTGAAGTAGTTCAGCAGGGCAGATCAGCTTGACCTATTGGACGCTCTTTGACCTGACCGGTAATCACAACATCTGAGGAGCAGTGTGTGGAAGTATTTTGGCTTCTACACCATAGGAAAAAACCAACAAAGGTACGGCTTGCCAACTTTGTAAAGAGCAGCTGCTTTACTTTACAACAACAAATCTGGGGACTTACCAGCTAGCCTGCCATTATAAGAAATAATGTTTTATGGTGTGACAACACTGCGGTTAAGGTCTGCTGAGGTTTAGGCACAAGAACCACTCGGTAAGCTTTAGGAAAAGATCATGGTTTGGGTTCAAATCAAATACGTCATAGCCACAGTAAACACCGCCGACACACACACACACACACTTTTTGATTACCGCTGTGCTAACTATCTAAACAGTTCACCATATCCGCCTCCTCCTTTAAAAGGATAATTCACCTTCCAAAACCAAAGAAAATCATCTTATTAACTTCGTCTGAATGCATCACGGTGTCTGTCACTCAAATGTACCTGTAGGTTTGCCAGCTGAATTTTCAACATATACCGTTCAACTGTCCCTTTTCTGTAAGAGCAGCTCTCTGCTGTTCGATGCTGTGCAGCTTGAGACATGCAACAAAAAGGCCACCAGATCAACCGTTTCTACACTATATAGCCGAACAAGTCCTAATGGCTCAATTTATATAGCGACGCACAGGACCGGCTCAATAATTCAATCCAACAGTTATTATTCTAACATGACATAATACATAATATTAAGATCAATGATAGACAAAATGACATTTCGTGGCTCTAGACTAGAAAGAAATAACTAATGATCAATCACGACGCTCCAATCTGCGCTATACAAGTACAAGAAACCATTTTACCAATATTGATTTTTTTTTTTTTTTTTTTTTTCAAGGTACCCTACAGTCCTGTATGTGTCTGAATAATAGATTTAACCCATTTCGCTGGCCTTGAGTCAATCACAGTGGCTTGCTCTGTGTTTTCTCTGGCTCAGCTCTCTCTCCTTTCAGTGATCCCATTCAGCTCTGAGCCATCCACAGTGAGAGGAGTGAGCAATGAATATGTTCTATTCCACTCAGTCTTTATTTTTAGGTTTGAGTAGACTTACAGATGGCCTACATAAAAGTGAATAGAGCTTCAATTTAACAGCGGGGCAGAGAATTGGCCAGCGTGCCATTGTGTGGTCTCTATTATGGGAATACGTTGGAGTTCAGTAATACAGCCAGCCCCTCACTGTTCATGCACACGGCCAACGTGATATTTTCCATGATGATTGCTGAGATAGGTTTGTCCTCGGGGCGGCTGCGTTACCACGCGGTCGAAGGTCGCCGCTTCTGAAGAGGGGGTGCGATTGTTTGGCTGCTAATATTACATCTCCTTCTCCTCAAAAAAACCCCCCCAAAAAGACTCAATTCATTCAATGCAGCGCTGCCCGTCACTGAATTCCATCTGTTTGAGCCTTCAGCTAAATTGAAGAGGACAGGAATAAAAGTTCGGAGAGGAAGCATTGAGAACTCAAGTGGAGATATTCTCCCCGTGAGATCAAATTAACACGAGCCACACGAGACGTTCTTAAGACGGAGACGACAGGAAAATTAATCAGGAAAATGAGGTATTATGAATTAGAAGGTGTCAAACTGATGACATACCGTTCTGTTAAGTATATTGGATATTCAGAGATTACAGCTTAGTCTCACGTCTTATTTTGACCTCACGCACCGTTAATGTATTCCCTAAGCTCTGATCTATTTTATTTTCGAACATATCCACATCTGTCAGCTATCTATTTTATTTTTTTTTTCCCCCGCAGGCTGTCTGTCCTCTAATACCGGGATCAGACTGTGTGCAATATTTTTATCTTTCAAGATAGTCTCTGTGTCAGATTAGGCCATCATCGAGTCATAAATTTTTGCTGTGACTTGGATGAGATCCACGGCAGAGTGCACAACAGAGCCGAACCAATCATAGCTTTACCGTCTTTTCACAACTCACGTGATGTACAATCTCTTTCACCTGACGGCGCCGTCAACTAATGCTTCGGTATACAAACCGAGTTTTATGAATGGAGGTCGAGCCTGAATCTGTCTGTGCTCTTCCAAGTCGATAGAGAAAGTGTGTGTGTGTGTTGCAGCATGAACGTGTGTGCGATGGTTGACGTCACAGCCACAGGTGTGATTCATTTGGTTTAATGCTCTTGACCGGAGGCTGAGGGTAATAATCACAACGCTTATGGTTTCCACTGAAATGAAATGAAACACCGTTCCTGTTTGTCACAATAATTCCGTTATCGACTTATCGTGCGATATATGGACTGAAAGCTGCCGCCTCTGTGTTTGCGTGTGGGAGCTGTGTGCAGACCATCACTGGCTTAACTCTGCAGCTTAGGGGAAAGATTATCTTCATCATATCAGTGGCCTAAAATGGTCTTAAAATATATGCACAATAATAACAACAGTTATCGCATTCATTTCTGGGACAATATATCGTCCAACAAAACTAGTTATCAGGCCTAATTTATCGTTCATTTTGTCATATTTATGTTGCATATATTTTAATGTAGTGCTTTTGTGCTTTTCGTTTGGCGTCCCAGATGCTGCATCGGTCTTCTTTCACTATGACACACTACACAGGAAGCACATTGAGCACAAGGAAGAGCTCTATTTTCTGTCCTTTTCTCCTTTTTACTGTAAACTTAATTGTTTATCTTATTACTTATTACATTTATTTTTCATTATCCCCCCCCCCCTACTTCATTTAACATTATCTTCGTGGCGTTCAGGATCGTCGTGTAGCTGCTTGTGTCAGTCTACGCTTTATCTCCTTCACTCTCAGACCAAACAACAGCAACCACCAGACTCTGCCTCCTGCAGCTGACATTTTCTCAAGGTGGCAGGTTTCCTCGCAGTTGAGTTAATGAAAGTAACGCCGCTCGTGCTCTCCGCCGAGGCGTCTGCTGCGTGAGGTGAGCTGCAGATGAGGAAAGAGACAGAAAACGGCTCCTAGGCTTTTTATGGTTTTGAGGGGAAAACGACAGGCCAGACTCCCCCCCTGTTCAGTAATACAGGATTACACACAGATGAGCAGCTGTGAGCTCATGCACAACACTCCCATGATGTCACGTCGCTCTCCGCTCAAAATCTTGGATCTATCAAGTTTCTAATTATGATTAGATGTTTGTTTATGAGTAATATAATTGCTCCAATTTTTTTATTTAAAAATAGCTTTAAAAGAAGGCTGTTTTCATGACTTAGTAGAAAGTTGACATGTGTGACGGGTTGTGAGGAACACCTCATGATAATAAGCAGCTTTTGCAGCCTTAAGTTGATTTATCTAAACAGAGCGGAGCAAATTCCAGGATTTATCCTCCATAATATGACAATAAGAGTTTAAACATAGGAGGATTCACACAGGTTAAACACTGATTATATCCTCCGGAGACAGCAGAGATAACACTGATTACATGTTTTCTCCCTGACACTTTATTCATAAAAGTCTTATTAAGTCAAGATGAGGTCAGGCCCCAAAGAGACAGCGATGCAAAAAAAACGAACAAAAAAACGTCATTTTAAATCCATGTTTATGATCCACGCTATCGGTCGGTAAAACACAAGGAACAGGAAGTGGAAATGTCTGACAGATATTTCCCTCAGACTCAAAAACACAGATAGCAGGAGACTGGTTATCAGTGGGAAGCCCAGTTCGAGGCATTCCCACAATCCACCGTCTGTCAACAGAAGCCAAAATAACAGAAAGAGCTCAAGGTGAGAAGGACTCTAAAGAAAATGAATACCCCGTCTACATAGGTTGGGTTATCATGGTAATAATTAGCAGCATCATTCTGGGGATTGTAAAAACAGTGATTTGATGAGATGCAAGTTTCCATAACAACGAGAGGCGAGAGCTCAAAAAGGTCAGCTGGTCTGTGTGTGTGGAGTGCAGGCGTGTCGGTCAAAACATTGTGAATCATTTAAAATGTCAGAGGAATTATTGTGTTTGTGGTTTAACATTTTCAGATTTTATATATTCACATGTGTATTTTTTTATTACGCAAAACTACACAGTGCCCAGTGGACCTACAGCTGATAATGCTTTCTTCTCTTTTAGTATAGACAATTTTTTTTATTATTATTATTATTTTTTACTATTTATAGGAACAGCATTCATCAATTTAACAGTTTTGCAAATCCCAGCTGGCTAATTCTCAAATGCAGTTCTTTGCATGAAAACATATGTTACAAAAACAGTTTATTGCAAAATGTATTTGCTAGTATGTAAAAGGCACCTTTTTAAACGTGCTTAAACATGTCAGCGTCAGCTTTAAACTGATTGTGTTCTCAGTGGTAGATATGGCACTGGTCCTAAAAATCTTTTTCTAATAAATAAAAAAAAAATATATATATAGTGATTCAACACTAGACATAAAAATAAAAAAGGGATTGCCTTGATTTTTGTCTCACTCAAGGACACTTGAGCTGGACGGACACTTTGGGGTCAAAGAGAGATTGAAAAGGCCCCTCATCCGTTTCTAAACACTGCTTCAGTGCTTCAGTTAGCACTTGACCACAGAGACGCCTGAGAATAAACATGTGGACAGAAGCCTCAGGACCGAGGTGGAGGGCGGTGGTCGAAAGAAGGTCACCAGCAGCTTCTTTTCACAACGCTGGATGTTTGTTCACACTGTTCCTAACAGAGCAGCGCACGTTTCCTTCTTTTCTGTCCATAAAATGCAGTGAAAGAGGCAGTGATGGGTGAACGATGTAATCTGCATGTAATATATACATGTCATGGACTCATAGTTGTTGGACTCTTGTGTTTTTCTTATTTTTGGTTTCCTGTGTTCACTCCGTGTCATGAACTCTGTTCCTGGACTCGTGTGTGTGTTTTTTGGTGCTGCTCTGGTTTTTGCTGTGTTTTTGTGTTTACATTTGGCCTGCTGGCACTTACAGTTTTCTTGAGTTTGCTTATTATGTTTTCTGGAGTCTTGGGTTTTCTGTTTGTTTCTGCCCTGTGGTTTTCCTCCTCTCCAGCCTGCTTTTCCCCTCCAAACCTGGCCTGCATCGGCCTCGTCAGCCCCGCTCCCTGTGTTCCCCAGCCTATCGGCTCCTTGCCTGTTCTGTCTTGTCACCTGCACCTCATTCCCTCGTTACTTCAGTTAATATTTCAGTCCTGTGTTGCAGGTAAGTCGTGTTGTTCTGTGTTCTGTTCTGTTCAGTTCAGTCTCGCCTGCCTGCCCTCCTGAGTTTGATAAATATTGGTTCCTGCTGTCTGTTGTCTCCTGCCTTTAGGTCCACCTGCTCTGCTCTTCATAATAAATATAATCTATAGGAGACAGAGTTACAACAGGTGTTGCATAAAGCCAGGACACGTTTCTGTCTTTACCATATATATATTTATATATATATATATATATATATATATATATATATATATATATAGTCTGATGAAATATGTCATGGTGATGTCATCAGGGTAATCTTGGCTAATGAGAGATATTTCAAGTTGCATTACGGGAAGAAGAATAAAACTTGGGATATCTTGGCCAGTGCTGCTTTTATGAATCATTCCTTTATGAATTTGTCTCTGTTTATGGAGCAATACTTCTACCAGCAGCACAACTTGAGCACCTCAAGAGCATTTTTAAAAATTATTATTATTATTATTATTATTACAAAGTTTCTACATTTGCCTTTTTTTTTTATTTTTTCTTTTTTTTTGGAATTTTTCCCAGCACGTATGTCTCGACACGGTGGAAACATTGTGTGCAGCTTGTCAGTTAAAAGGTGGCAAGGTCACTGGAGAGACAGAGAGAGGAAAAGAGAGACAGAGACAAAGGCTGAGAAAGACAGAGAGAGAGAAATTGAAGCAGACAGCAGGAGAGGCAGCGTGGAGCGAGGAGCAAAAGAGCGTGTGAGACAGAGTTTTGTTGGCGCAGCTCCCTCAAGTGTTGCACATTCCCGTAAGATTAATTGAAGCTGTTTCTGTTTTTGTTTTTTTCAGTCTGTGAATTACCTCCCAAGATTATATAGAAACAGCTGTTCACCCACTTCCCCTGGACTCAGCCTGTGTGATTATGCATCGAGTGACAACCAAGACAAACAGGCAGCGAGCTGCTCCGGCGAAGCCTTCACGCCTTTTTCTTTTTATGTTCTTTCCATTTCATGAACTGTCATTTCTCATTTGCATATCGGTTAATAATACAAACCAGACACGATAATTACAACGACAAAGAAATATTTATTAAATCTTTTTTTGTTGTTTGTTTTTTAGTTAGTCATAGCTGCTCCAACATGTGTATTTACAAACAAATGGCCTTTTTCTTTTTTTTGTAGAAAAATCTAGTGAGGGATTGAGCAGGAGAACAGACAGTAGAATAGTTTAGATGAGTACATGAGAGGATGAGGCTCATAGAGGCACAAGGTACACCGACTACAAGCTTAAAAGAAATGTGCAGTTTTGTGGCACATCCATGTCTAGTTTAGGGAAAAAAACACAATTGTGGTTTATAAAAAAAAACCTTCCCAATGATGCTAGATGCACTGACAAAAGCACACATCCTTTTTTTTTTTCTTTCTTTTTTTTTAAGATACAGAGAATGGAGAACAGACACCGCAAACCAGGGACACAGTGGTGTTAGCTTCAGGCTACATGGTACCAAAATCAGGTGAAACAGAAGAAGAAGAATCCTTTTATAGCACTTTTTTTTTTTTTTTTTTTTCAAAAGACATGAGAACATCAGAATTCGACATTGGAAAACAGACTTTCGCCTGTCGCCACAAACACATTGAGCCTTTACACCAATAAAAGTCAGTCGCATCTCCTGAATCCTGCCACGCCGTCGTCACGGTGATCTTCACCGCAGCTCGCCGCGGGAACAGGTGGAGGTTAAGATTGGCGAAGGACCGCAAACGGAAACAAAACGAGTACATGAACATCCTGCACCTGAAAGACACTTTGGATGCAACAATACAATGAACAAGAGTGTTTTTATGTCTTTAAAAATCCATCTGTTCTTTCTTCAGGACCATTGTTGTTTTTTGTTTTTTGTTTTCGTTTTTTGATTCATGATTGTAAGCCGGCCACACTGCTTGTCTGCAATGTCGATCCTGTTTTTCTGTTTCATATAAAAGACATACAAAATGAAATAAAGCATTATTTTAATATCAAACCATTTTTTTTTTCTTGCTAATTGCCCTTTTAAAAGTGAAATAAGGAGAAGTATGTTACAACGGACTAATTGTTGGATACACAGTATCCACAAAACTGTTTGTTTGTTTGTTTGTTTGTTTGTTTTTTTGTTTGTTTTTTCTCATTGTTGCGTGGCTGGAGGTGATGACGTCAGTGACAGTGGACTGATGTTGGCTGTACAGAGGCTGGTGGTGTCAGAGATACATGAATGTTCTTAGGATTTAGCCTGTGAAACACAACATGATGAGAACCTGCTGCGCACGAGAGAGAACCACAAAGAGCAAATTAAATAATCTGAGATTATGTAATTTTAAAAAAACTGAGTGATTCAAAGGTATTAATTAATACGACATAAGGAAATATCCAGACGGATGAATGATGCTACTCATTCATAAGTATTGATTCAGGATTCTGTAATTTGAGGAAATTACTTGTAAATGAAGAGCATGAATTACTATTTAAAGGGGCATTCCGCAGATTTTACACATGCACTTGTATTTATTCACCACAGGGAGTACTACTCAACCTGTGAGAAGTTTTATGAGACTGGAGACTACAACTGTAACAAACTGAGGGTGTGAGAAACTGAGACATTTACCAGGCTGATCATGATCTCTTTTTTTTGGTGTCTTTAAGACATTAACTGGCATTATGGAAATTGTAGGATCCAGGGTCTTCAGGGGTCAAACCTGTACCTATAACCTGTGTCTTTTTCTAAATCTGTCTCGTGTGACTCCCCCAAACTTTCTGAATCACTGGAGTGACCCTTTTATTTATTTATTTTTTAATAAAAAATTGTTCTCTCTGACATGACCAGTCTCTGTACTATGAGTATTAGGGACACTGTTTATTTATATATATATAAAATTATGTTTTTCTCATACCATTAAACTTAAGTTCTTTTTTCTATAATGACTTGTTCAAAATTATGACTTTAATCTGATAACATTCACTTTTCCCACAACTTTAATTTCTCTGTTAATTTTCAACCCAAACAGTGTCCCTAACACTTTGACCATATTAAACTGTAGCAATGAGCAGGTACTACAGGTGTTTGTCTTCAGCAGTAAACCTAGCAGGGCTGTGGTTTCATTTGGCAGTTAGTGAACGTGTAGGTATCTGTGCTGCTGAGAGTGACGGGTGGAAAGGATATGTTTACCACATGTTCCTGCTTTGCAAAAAAGAAAGGAAAAAGAGGTGGGGGTGGGGGGGTAGAAGAACACAACTATTGATCTCAGCAGGAGCACTACAACACTTCTCATCTCACTCTCCTTCTCGTTTTCCTCTCAGTTCCACCGGCTGTAGAGTTTCAGTTCAACCCGAGAGAACAAGACACCTCGCTCTGTTTATTCCATCTCTCCTGGTGGGCGATTATTATTTATTTATTTATTTTTTTTTTAAATTTATTTACTTTTTTTTCATTCCAGAAATAACCGGTACAAGGGTGCCCCTGGTGTATTTTCTGTACAGATGCCACTTTACATGACATCAAAGAGGGCAACTGAATCACACACACACACACAACTCCCCCCGCCCCACCTTCTCTCTCTCTCTCTCTCTCTCACACACACACACACACACACACACACACACACGCACTACTACCACCTGCTCTTAAACTCGGTCACTGTCTCACTGAAACATCTTGTGCTGCTTTTTCAGAGGAGAAGTATTCCCCCGCCCCTCCCCCATATTAAAAAGATTAAAATTAGGCATGGACACATCCCTGAACTTTTTGTAGGAAATTTGCCTCTATATACAATAGTTGTGTTATGACAGTGATTCACAAAAGCAATAGTGTAATAGTGTAATAGTAAAACTACATTTGTGACATTCGTTAATAACAGTTGGAAACACAAATATTCTATGATTTCTACACCCTGATAGCGCATCAGACTTTTTTTTTTTTTCTTTTCTTTTTTCTGGACTTTGTTAAAAACAATTAAAAACCATTCACTTAATTCAGCGATGGATCCAAACAGATACATAAACTGTACTCAGTGTTTTCGTATAATTGCGTCAAATAAACTGCGTGTACTGTGAGCTAACTGGATGGGTAAGTGTGGGTGTGTTTTTTTTTCAATATTTTTTATTTATTTTTAATTTTTTATTGCCTTTCTACTGTACTTACAGACTAAATCAGAGCAGAAAAAAAAATGAAGACTTCACAATAAATAGGAAAATACATTTTGCCTGGCAAAATACCATATCCACCTCTATGCTCCGCTCGAATATTTAACTGTACACCCGTGTTGGTTGCTACAATTGAGTTACGTGATTTTATTAAAAAACAAACATTAATGGATCATTAAATCGTCTCTACACCAACACTGAAAGATGAGTGCTTCTTCAAATGTACTTATTTTATTCTCAACGAGGGTCCTCCACATTCTAAGACGACTCTTTCTTTTTAACCTGAGAGGAAGGTTAAGTCATCAAAGTCCCGCCCCATACCCTCGTACCCTTGGCAACAGTCACCTAGCAACAACATCTTTTTTTTTTCTCCTTTTTTTAGTTTTTGTGGTAGATCTTCTTCGAAAACCTCTTCTACTTTGTCATGAGATTTAATCATGTTACATGTCAGGGGAATTACGTGATGTTCCTGAACACAAAAAAAAAAATGTTCAAAGTCTGTAAACCTTGACGGATCCTGCTGTGCTTCTTTGCCTTTCAAGCTAAAGAGTGTACTGATTGTGTAGTTTGTGTGTATATATTTAAAAACATGTATGTGTGCTTGTCTTTTCACGCAAATAAACGTTTAACAACTGCATACTTTGAACAGTAGCGAGGCGAACAGGTAAGAGATTTGTGCCTCTAACCTCGGGGTGTCTCGACCATCCGTTGCAAAAGTCAAGAATCACACTAGTTGGCATTTTCCAAAGTCAAATAAACAACGAAGGCTTCAGTGTCAAAGTCCCTTCCTCCTCTCTCTTTTTTCACAGAGAGAATTTATTATTATTATTTCTTTTTTTTTTCTTTTTTTTTGAAAAAAAGTGCTCCTTGAGGGGAGGGGTTGCAGGGTAGGGCGGCCTGTGGTCCAATCAGGACAGTCCAATCGAAAGGGATTCTGCAGACTGGGCGCTATAAAGACAAGATGGCAGCCAGGAACATGAGGGCGAAGCTGAGCAGGAGAACCGAAGTCTGGCGCCGATCAGCAGAATTCACATCCCTTCGTGACGGCTCGGGCGACTCGTGACTGATGTCGTCTGAAGGGAAGGAAGGTGAAAATGATAAATAATCACATGAAAAAATGGCTGAGCAGTATGTTCTGGTACATGCAACAATCACACGAGCTCTGAAGTAAAGTGTGATTATTAGATTAACTGCTAATTATCCTGGCCATACGCACCACTAAAGCAGAGAATCAACCGAAATGATAAGGGTATATTTAAAGAGCAATTTGACACCCGGTATTAGCATTACACATATCCTTTACAAATATAATTTAAAAAAGCACCCAAACCTTGTGTCAACTGTAATATGAAGCTACAGCCAGGAGACGGTTATCTTATCTTAACATAAAGTCTGGAAGCAGTAATAAATTGTGGGGGATTACGTGATGGAACTATTTCTTAGCAGGGTGCAGTGAGGCCCTGGAGTCGTGTTGTCAGGCAAACAGTAGAAACTCCAGGAAGCCACTGCGGTCTGTCAAGAAATAGCCCATCATATTATCCCCCCATGAAACCTTTGTATGTATTAAACAATAAGATAAAAACATGTTAATTCATGAGCTTCAGTTGTGCCGGCAGCTATATTTCTTTGCATTTAAGACAGTGCAAGCTTGTTTCCAGCGTTTATGCTAAGATAAGCTAACCCCATTCCTGCTAGTAGCTACATATTTAATAAAAGTGTGGTATCCATCTTTTCATCATCTAACTCTTGGCAAAAAAAAAAGTGAATATATATATATATTACTTTTATTATTTGTTTTTCACTTCTTAGTATGTAGCAGTTATGGGAAAGTTAAATTCAAAATAAACCATCCTAAAACGGAGGCGAGTCCCCACAACCTAAAGAATAATTGGATCTCACACACACAGACACACACACATTAAGAAACATGATGTAATGTATATTCCCACCAACCTCTGGGTTCTAGGGAGTTTTGACTGTTCTCATCAAAGTCGACCCCTTCCTGCGCATTCCCGGAGTTTTTCACACAATTGTCTTCAAAAAAAAAACACAAAAGAGGAGAAAAGGGGATGTGAAGATTAACAAAGTGAAACGTCACTCGTGCGCAGCCTGATCACAAGCTGGTGCACGGCAGAATGGAAAACTGGCAGCGTAGACTCAACAATCTGTGACTCACTTTGAGGCCTGACGAAGACTTTTAGTCGGAGGCAGCTCCTTTTCCCCTTGTCATCGGTGATAGAGGCTGTGGAGACGTCACACAGATTTAAGAACAGAAAAGAAAAACACTTGAAACACATTACCTGCACTTTTCCATTTCAAAATACCTTCCCTGATTGAATCTCGGGTTGCATAGCTCGGAGGGAGCTCAGGATGTTTATCGAGAACTCTAACTTATTAAATTTGTAATTTTCTGATTTATAAGGACCAAATACCAGTAATCTCCTGCAGCAGCATCTGAACGTTATAAAGTCGTTCATTTAACGGAAGAAATTATAAGTTTATTCGTTGTATAATAAACCTTTTCCCTGTGTTTAGCCCAGAGGACCAGTGGACAACCTGCTGAATGAGCATTAGTGCAAAAAAACTTTTACCAAATGTTAAACTGTATTTTATTTAGGCCTTTTTAAACCTCTTGTATCCCTGCTTTTGTTTTACAATGTTTAACATTTGAGAACTTCGGCTTGTTTTGTCAAATGAAATAGAGAAAAAAAAAACTATTAATATTTCTCAAGGTCTCAGAAAAGAAAGGTATGGAAAAAAAAAAAGTTTTTGTTTCGGTTTCCGTGCTGACATTTGGATGCTGTATAAAAAGTATCAAAAAGACACCAACCCTTTTACACAGCTATCATCCTGAACCACAATAAATCACAGGTAAATCAGTATATAGTCAGACTCAGTAACGCTGGGTGCAACAAGTGGAGTGTTACCTTAAACGTCTGCTTGTTCGCTACGTACAGTGTGACACATAGGGGTTAAATATTCGGAGCTGTGATTGGTCCATGTAGTGTGCCGTGTCTCGTGGCCACAGTCACAGTAAGAAATGATGACTCTATGATTGCCTAATCCGGTATAGCGGTTAGTCTGATACCAAAGTAATACTTTTCTGTTCCTGTTTCTGCAAACCTACTCAACGGCCTCCATTACGCCGCAGCTTCACCTGTGACCTCTTCCGTCTGGTAAATCTACCTTCTATTCATAAGCGTCAGCTGAGCAGTCTGAGAAGCTCCATTGTTTCTTCCAGCGGAGGTGGAGGTGAGGTCTTTAGCTCACCTTCTGAACCTCCCTCATATTCTGATGTTAAAAAAAAAAAAGCTTTTCAGCTTCATAATTGATGATATGAAACAACTCAATGTCACCCTCATATTCACAAGTCTATAATGTGGCTAAGGGCAGTCGTTTCTGCACGTGTGTGACAAGCTGTTACACTCACCTACAAAATCTCATTTCCTGTGTTTCCTGATTGTGAAAGGCAAAGATTAAAACGGTTTCTTTTTCTTTTTTTTTTTTGGTTACTGTGATTGTTTAGTAGAGCTAACAAAACTAATTAGTTTTGGAGCAGTCCTGGGGATAACAGAGCTAATAGAGCCCTGAGCGCGTCTCCAGCTGTGACAAATGACTTCAACTTCTGTCTGCACTATTGTCAAGAATAGTCTGATGTTTTTCCTGGCTGTATCTTCATCCCACAATAGATTTTTCTCTTTTCTTTTACCTCATAGGCCTCAATACTTTTGACTTTGCTTGCCAAGCCTCTCAAACTGCCCTTAATCTGATCACACACTCATACACACAGCCTCAAGTATGTTTCAGTTTAGTGACTGTTGTGTGTTGGATGTGTATACGTGCGTGTACTGCACGCGGTTACGGGTTTTCCGAGTATGTGCATTTGTGCACAGACGTGTCCGTACTTTTCTGTCCTTTCACCCAGACGCTCTGTGTGATGGATTCTGGGCGTTGAATTCCCCCGATAAAAGTAAACCATGTCAGTGTTTCCACTGTCGCCCATGACTCAAGCTCTTATTTCAAAAGGCACTTTATCAGACGCGGTGCGGCTGCGAGAGGAGATAAAAATCATCTTTAAAAACTTCACCATGAGAGGAAGATTGGAAGTGACGCGGTGGAGGGAGGAAATAAACGAGGAGAGAAGTGGTGTCAATCACGCCGCTCCTGTCTGTGTCAGCGAGTATCGAGTAACTTACCTCACACACCAACAGTGGCTGGAGCAGACAGGACAGAAATCACTGTCTCAAATGGCCAAAACTCTTTCTTTCTTTCTTTCTTTCTTTCTTTCTTTCTTTCTTTCTTTCTTTCTTTCTTTCTTTCTTTCTTTCTTTCTTCCCCTTGATTATTTCTTAATTACATGAACAAATGAATTGTTTAGTCTATAAGACGTCAGAATAGAGTCCAAGGTGACTTCTTCAAATTGATTGTTACACTGATTATGAGAAAAATCAGCAAATTACTACATTTCATAACATGGATCTAGCAAATGTTTGGCAGTTTGGCTTAATAACCTAAACATCAAAATTTTTACAGTCAGTTTATTACTGCAGCATTAATCTAGAAATTATTTGGGGTTTTTATAACAATCATTCTATACTTTTGTACATAACTTAAAAAAATATATTTATGATTCATTGACTGTTGTTTTTTGTTTTTTTTACCACCAAGAATTTTATTTTATTGAAACTCCATAAATCAGTGAACAAGATGTGCAGTATTATATTGCCTCCAACCATAGCAACAATACATATGCTTAGCACTATGTTGCCAATTAACTTACTGCTAAAATAGACACAGTTTAAACTGACTTCATTTGTTAGCTGGCGACATATTGAAATGGCAGGTTATCAGCCACCATGACAAACATGCTTTTCTCATTATTTTTATGAATAATGTATCGCTTCTAACACCCCAAAACGAGCAGAGAAATCCAAAACGAATCGCAGATGATGATCTTTCGGTTTGATACCAAATCAACTTCTGGAGAGCGAGTCGAGGTGAGAGGTTATCTCTGGAATTTGGTAAAACAGCAGTATTTTTTTTTATTTCTTTTGTCTTTGAAAATTAAAAATGTCTAAAGTGCAGATTTCAGACTTTCCAAAGATCCAACCCAAATCTGATGGCCAATCGGAAGTAGATATCCAAAAAAGATATTGATGCTGCAAAAATAAACAACAAGTATTAGCAGGAACAGCAGCCGCAAAATAAGTCAAATTAAAATCATAAAACCAGTGTGACATTGTGAAAAAGCCTCTGGAAGGATGCACCCTGAGGTGTCAACCTCATCATGCATTATCACATATATATTACAGACAACCTGCTAATGCTTCGGTGGTATTCTTGGAAATGTTTATTTTGAAGATATTCGTTAAATAAATAAATAAACAATTTTTTTTATTATTATTATTTCTCACTCTCATTCTTCAGTCTTTCTCTGACATGAAGTCACACTGTCTTTCTCTCATTTCCCTTTCTCAGCCTCTTTTCTCCCCCCATACTAACATCCCTTCACATATTCCAACACATGCAATTACCCAACTGTCTCTCTTCCTTTCTCTCATGTCTGCCACCGAGGTCAGAGTCTGGGTTTTCTATCCTCGAGCAACACAGCCGTGCTTCGCCATGACTGTAACCTCAGCTCTGCCTGCAACTCTAGACCCAGCGTTAGTCAGGTCATCCGGCTGCCGCCTCACCATGACGATGACAAAACCTCCCGCTCACAAGAACATTACACGGTTTACATGCTCAGTCATGTGCTGCCGTGCCTTGTGGTGGTACATACGTCTCTGGAAACACATATCGCATATCGGTAAACAGGCTCGGATGCTATGAAAGACCAGGCTTTGGTGTGATCCCAAAGAATGAATTCTGTAGGATCAGATGTTTTTCTTGTGATGATCAGTTTATCTTAGAGAAAAAAAGCCCTTTGTCTTTGCTTTATCCGTGTGAAGCTAAAGGGGAACTGTCGGGGCTCCGTGCTGGCAGGGTTCATGTCATTATCGATGTAGATCTGCGCTGGCTGTACGGAGCGGGACCCGGGCGTTTGAAGCGCGAGGGCTTTACAGGGAGACAGTCATCTCTCTCACACAAGGAGAGCCAGACTCTCAACTGTCTCCTCTGAAAATTGGATTTCTATCCCTTGAGATTAGGATCAGGCTTCCCCTGTTCAACTGCAGCTCTATTATAAAAACATGCCGCTCTCTCAGACCACGAGAAACTCTCAGAACAGACCTCATCGTCATCTCGGTGACCTTTGACCTTCTAGGACCAGCCTGCTGAGCTCTGATCCCACATCGGGAGGGCTTTCCTGCGGGTGTTTGTCTGTCTGCCAGACGGACAGGCCTGTAGCCAACTGCAGGTGTCATCTATTTGACGTGGCCCCGCCCTCTCTTCCCCCCCGCCGCCTGGGGCGAATGACGATCACCGCGGACGAGGACAAAGGAGTGTCTGTCTTCACTGAGACAAGCAGACATGAACCCCCTTCACTATGTCATTTACATGACCACTTAACAGATTCCCAAACCATATTATATGCACAATACCGGTATTATCAATCAGCTATTGTTAGTCTTAAGACACAGTCAACATGCAATTTGACTCTGATACCAGCAGCTGATGAAACATAGTTTAATACAACCAGTATTTCTAGATGTGGAAAAAATAAGAGAAGATCTGTTACTTACTAAGTTCTAAGAGGAAATTCTCTAAATGTTGGCATTTAATTAAAAAAAAGCCATCTAGTTCAATTCAATCACCAAGCACGCCTTGCTAACAGGAAGCTGAAGCTACAGATTACACTTTGTAGCAACCTTATAAAACATTCAGCCGCTTTAAGCTCCACGAATGGATATTTATACAGTCTATTAACAATTAATCACATGACTGTGTGTAATGTGAAAAGGGCTTCTCTGCAGAGTTCCCTTCAGCTCTGTGGGGCGTTTTAGCACACAACTTTACTGTTTTGTTTTTTTTTTTTTTTACACTGACATTACGCTACCTGCCCAGCACCAAACAGCAGACAGGTTAGCAACAAGCTACGAGGGTTGAACCCAGTGAAGCCTCTAGAGCTCCGCCGAAGAGCCAGATATTTCTTCTCTAACTCGTTGGAGACCAAAATAGAGCAACGCAACTCCAAATGAATGCTAACGCTGTGGTGTAAAGAAATGTGTGGATTGTTTGCTAACACGCATTCATAAGATAATTCAAATTAGCTGTTAGTTAGTTTCAATGGCGTCGCCAATCTAGAGTCAGCTGTGATGCTTTGTTTTGTGTTATAGATTAATGCGATTGGCCCTTCTGACTGGCTTATGTGTATTGTTAGTTTTCACAGCCATTCTATCATTAGAGAAAAATATGGTTTCGGGAAGGAAGGGAGTAATTAAAACTAATGGCCACAGCATTAAACGACCATATCATTACATTATCCAGGTGACTCCGGTGATTTTATGTTGAGGAACATAGAAGATGTTAAAAGACAACTTGGTATACATACCATTACAGATATGCTCTGACTATGAGGCTGTGGTATGTTCCCCGAGGTGTCATTTTGCTTTGTTATTTCATCCTGTGCTCTGATCCTATGTTCTCAGAGGAGGGGAAAAAAAAGTGTCTTTGGTGAACGAGGATCTGATGGATAAGTCATGAATCTGAGTCAGTGAGATATAGTCCATATGGCCTGAAACAGCTCAAAGACATACAGACTGTCTTTCTGGCATTTTTCTTTCTCTCTGGATGATCAATCATCATCAGAGTCTCCAAGAACATCATCTTCACTCTGTTTCGCATCAACCAGAGCCAACTGAACAAATAAAGGATTTTGCTTTTTTTTTTGCTTTTTTTTTCTACATCAATATCAAAGGAATTGCAAAAACATCAACAATTCTCCACGATTTTGCTAAACAATAGCCGCATGCAGGGGAGTCGAGTAGACTCCAACATTAACATCGAGAGAAGGATACTATATCACAAAACAAAATACCGTAATAATAACACATATCAGACTTGATATTGTGATCCCAGATGCTCGCTTGTAGCAGCGTCCAACAAAAAAAATCAAAATCAAAATCAAAAATGACGTTGAAAAATGATATTTTCTTCTTCTGCTCTGAGCTGCCAGTCACTACAAACCCACCGAACGTCATTTTTAACTTCTACTGCCGAACTTTTGAAAGATACCAAATGTGTCAAGATGGATAGTAAAGATTATATAGCCTTAATCTAGCATATCTGAAATCATACAGCAACCTAAATGAGGACATCAGAGTTCAAATTGTTAAATCAGTTATCGGTTAGTTCATATTAGCTAATCCTTCTGCAATTTGGTGTGTGTGTATTTGTTTTAATGATTCCGAGCTTTCTGAAACACCTGCTCTGGGTCTTGAGAAACGGCCGAGAAGCTACATCAACACCGTAGGGGATGTTTGGAGAAATCTACCATCGGACACTCTGTAACTCATCTCGTATTTGTATCTAGTTCTTCCGCCTCTGCAGGGCATTGACTTTGCTTACGAAAACATGACTTCTCAGCTGCTTGTTTTCTCTAGTCTTCTCACGAGGAGAAGAAAACTGAGCTCAGCCAGTCAGCAAATAAAGACACTGAAAACAAAACCTCAACAGTAGAGATGTTTTGCTCCCTCCAGCTCGTGTTTTGGCTTGGCCCTCGTTCCAAGGACTTGCAAAATAAAAAAAATAAAAAAAACATTGCACTGCCACTGTCTTTTTGCAGGATTCCAGGATGAAACTGATACCGATCTTCTGAAGTAACTCCTTGTATGTTTTTACTTTGAGAAATATGAATATGTTTTTCCAGAAAACCTTTTTTTTTTTTTGGTTTTCAAATGAAGCTCTCAAATGATAATCAGTGCTGACAGTTTTTGATTCTGAGCGCTACAGACATATTTTGTTCTGTATAAGAAAATAATACATTTCTGTGAATAATACAGGGTGGTAAGTGCATACTCACAGATATAATAATACTCTCTGCCAGGGCGGAACTCGAAGCCCAAGGAGAAGGGAGTAAAGAGCTGGAACTTCTCCGAGAATTTCAGCGGTCCGTTGGGCGACAGAGGCCTGTTGCACTCCCAGCGTTTAAAACCCTTGGCGGTGTGGTCGCAAGAGCTGTAGCCGTCGTAGTTCACCATGTAGAGGATGTAGCGCTCAGCCCGCTCATCAGAGACCGGGCCAATGTAGTGAGGACAGTAGACGTCAAGGTAGTCATTTATGCAGACGTCGATGTGGTAGTCACCCCGATAAAAGCTGGAAGAGAAAAAGAGAGGAATGTAAATACATCCGGAGTGGTTTGTGCAGAAAGACGTGTACAAATCTGTGCGACAATACTACTGCAACTTAAATGATTTTTATTTTCAAGTCTCAGGTGAAGTGTTTCAGTCTGAAGCATGTGACAGCTTATTCTCACATGATTTGATTGGCATTTCTAATCCACAGCAAGGTCAGTTATGTATGTGTATGTGTGTGTGTGTGTCAGCAATAATACTAGCATGATGGGTTCAGTGATCAGTTAGGTGATTGTTCTTCATATAGGATCATGTGATCACTGATCTTGAGAGCACCCCCGAAGGTGTGCTCTGCTCAAGGGCTCTGTCAATAGCAGCTGTTAACGTAGGAAGACGTTTGTCAGGGGGAATTCGTCACCATCTTTTGCCCCTTGATGATATCTTATCCAAAGAGTTCTGAATACTGATGACAAGAGATGATACCATGATACTTTAGGTATCTTGTCAATGCTACAGCTGAGGTTACCATATCTACTCAGAAACAGAGAACGGGCTGTGAAAAAATTGTTTACCGGATCTCATCGTGTCAGTCTTAATCATCCCAAGCCCCGTGTGAGACTCAACCGAATCCCCCTGCTACACACCCAACCCGCGGCAGAAACCTTCAACGACACACGCTAGTCAGTCCTAAGCCATATATCAATGTTAGTGCTCAGCAGCGATGACTTATGCTGGTGCTGAAATTAAAGTCCCATAGCGTTACAGGGCTAATCCCCTGGTTAGCATGTGCCTTTTAGCAGCTTTAAGAGGATCCCTCTGTAGAATGAGATTTTCATTAGCCCAATATGACAGCTTGATGTAGGAGCCCCTCGTGGAATCTGGGAGTCTGGGAAAATGAGGCCTGTTCTCAGGCCTTGAAACAGCACCAAGATTACACGCCTGGTGTTTACTGTAAACTGAGTGGACAGGAGAAGGGGGGAGGGGAGTGCAGCAAAATAGCGGCAAAATATGCCAGGTATTCATTCCCGAGGAGAGTGATTGGAAACATATATTCCCATAGGCGCTGTATAAGGTTGCATTTTTGAGGCTTTTAGTGGAGACAGATTAGGCTTGGACGGCTGGCTAGTTGTGTCTCCGTAGCTGCTAATGGCCCGCGGTTCAGTATCACTGACATGCTGCGGATGTCTTCAATACTCCACCTCTGTTCATTGACACAGTGACGGCCGTCAGGGGAGACAGGCCAGAGACCGTGCTGGAGCATGCAGCCGGCTGATCTGATACGGGTGAACTTGCCGGCGCACCACAGGGGGTTCTTTTACCCTGACGCGCTGGCCTCTCTGGCCACGGATCAGATATTACGCCTACTCCTGCTCCTCGCCGAGGGAACGGCAATAGTCAGTCAATCGGCTGATCCAAAGCCAGGTGAGTCGGGGAGAGAAGCGGTTGAGGCGCAGCTGTTGCCACTGACACGTACATGTTCGGGCTTCGGGAGGCGTGAGTAGCATAAAGGGAGGTGTGTGCTCGCCGCGGCCTGCTGGGAGTATCAGGTTGTCGTTACACAGATTGCAAATGTGCTGCAGGATTAGTGGACGTCCTACTGGGTTTGCAGGGGCTGTAGATGAGCAGATGTGTGTGCGTGTGTATGTGCGGGTGATAGTGGGGTGTGTGGGTGTCTTGTGGCATCATCAGCCATATTCTAATCTCTTTCTCTCTAATTATAGTCTGGTCAAACGTGAAACCAAAGCCCTTGTTTTCTCTCCCGTTTTCTTTTCCCCTCCTGCAGCTCCAGCTGAGCGCTTTGGCTCCAGGCAGGCACGGCATGGCCTTCCCCGGCCTCAGTTTCAGAGCTGCTCCCTCATATTATGACTACCAGGGGTCAGCCGGCTCCACAGGATCAGATCCTCAGCCAGAGGCACTGCGGGATAGCCTACTTTGTCCTCCTGTGTGTCTTTGCTAAGCCTTAAACGTTAGTTTCAACCTTGCAAGTATCAGTGGCTGTCAATCAAACCTGACCCAGGAGTAACAACTGAGATTAGTCAGGCTTAAGCAGTTTCTAACAAATGCCTTTTTGAGAGAACAGTGAGAAAAAGTTTTGAACACGTTAATGACCCTGTTTTGAGCTGGACACTTGTATTCAAATACATCCAGATTATGTCTGGAGTGGGGACAGCGTTTTTACCCCTGGCAACAACACACTTCTCCAGTGACCACAACAAATAGCTCCTATGAGACAAGTTTCTCTTAAATAGGCGTTTTTTTAGACCAAACAGTTCAGGGGCTCTCTGATAGGAACGGCCCACTGGAGAGCTAAGAAGTACAATCGTTCCCAGTTCCTGCATTGTGGACACAATAAAAACACGGAGGTCAAACTTAGAACTATGAAAAAGTTCCTCTCATCCAAAAACGCCTAGTTTGAAATGTAACTTTTCAGTCGTTTGATGTTTGGATACTTCTGGAGGTGAGTATGAAAAGGAAAGATAGAGTTAGTAATAGAGTATCTCTTTCTTTCTGCAGTTGTAGCCTGTATTGGATCCACTTTTTGTTTTGTTTACAGTCAGATCACCAGATTTCTTTAATGGGTAAACCGGGGAAATGTGGCCAAAATGTGCAGCAAGGAAGAAATATGCAACCGAACTCTTAAGTACGGACTGTAGGTGTTTATTACAAAAGACAATGAAACGCATGTTGTGAGTAGCACCAGGACATGATGGTGCTCCAGCTGTTTTCCAGATGGAGGTTTTTTGAGTGGCAGAAATAAATTATTAATAAGACACATAAACACAAAGCCTGATGATAGATGACATTTGAGCCTTTACTGTCCTTTGTGTTTTTCTTTGGAGGAAGCTTTTCCAGACCCGCTGATCTGTACTCCGATCTCTACCTTGAGAGCTCATCCATCACCCCCCCACCCCCCACCCCCCTACTGTGGGCTGGACTGAGGCCTGAGAAACCGTCATTCAATTTCCAAGCTGTAATCTTTTGGCTGTATACTCAATCTTTAGCGTCAGGGTTTCTTCCTTTTCATTAGCAGCGAGATTCATTCATCAGTTTTTTTCTAAATGGCTTTGTTGTTATGGGCTATTTAGTGAGTTATTAAGTCTTCACAGAGCCGATCGAGGCAATTTCAACAGTTGTTTTTTTTTCCTCTCGGCCTTGTTCAGAGCAGCAGGAGGTGTTGAAAGCTGAAAGAAGGTTCGGGAGGCAGAAAGAATCGACGATCAGACGCCGACAAAAAAAACCAGCACAGTTCAGCAGTTTAGCACCAGTTTCAAATGTGTCATAATGAGCCATTAGCAAATAAAAGCACCTAAATCCTAAATCCATTTGTCTTGGGGATTAATGATCCCTGATTGGCTGAATGACTCACGGCCAGTTAGAGAGGCTTATCAATGAATCAGCAACCAGAGCTTTTAGCAGAGCACACATCTATGGATAATCCCTCTTTTCAGGGAGCTGCCCCGCTTGTTTGCTTTCTTTATCCACATCTGTTGTGTTTGTGTCACTCTTTGGCATGGCTCAGGTAAGGTACGGCAGAGCCAGCATGGCAAGAGCCAGACAGAGAGAGTTTGATTAGAGTGAAGGAAGAGACAATGGTTTTATAAACAAGAGAGCTAACGGGGAGAGATGGGGTGCAGAGGATGTGAGTAGAAGAGAAGAGGAGGAGAGGAGATATAGTTTCTGTTCTTTTATTTTTCATGCATGAAACCTCTGGAAATTAACAAGTACCATTTGAAACTCAACCCAACAATCCAAATCCTGACTAAAACCTCTGTCTGAGGAACTTTGTCTCTATTTTCCTTAAATTCCGGGAACATTGTGTAGCTCCTTCCAGGAAACTTATTAAAATATTGTTAGGAAATTACTGTAAACAAGGCTGCACCATTCTGTCGTCCAACATTAAGGTCTAAATGCCGTTTTCAAAGCTCTGCGCACGCTGCCAGGAAATGCTTGTGGAAACAAAATTAATTCTATCTTGATTTTTGTTTTTTTCATTTCGTAGGAGAAAAAGTAACCGAAAATTTACATAATGAGTCTAAAAATACTAGAATGAGCCTCAAACAGTGATTAATGTAAAATAAGGTTGCTGAAACGCCTACATTTCCATGTTGAGGAACCAAAACCTCTTTCTTGAAGAGAAAGAGGAGAAGATGGATGGACAAGTAAGTGGGTGGAGGTAAGAAGCAAAAATAAGAGAATAAACGGGACAAGGTAGAAGAGGAGAGAGTAGAACAGAGACGTGGGGTAGAAGAAGAGAAGAAGGGACCAAGGCAAGCGGAGAGTAGAAGCAAAGAGATGCCAACAGGAGAGTAGGAGGAGAGGGGACGAAGGAGTGGAACAGGAATAGAAAAGTGGGAGAGGAGTTGAACAAAAAAGAGAAAAAGAAAGAGGAATGTAGACAAAACAAGTGGGTAAAGAAAGTATGAAAGGGGGGAGGAAAGGAGGAGAGGAGCTGGGAGAGGATAAAGCCCTCCTGTTTTCCTCATGCACACAGTCGGGTCAGACGAGGGGCAGCTTCCCAGGGTTATACCACAAAGAAAGAAAAGAGGAGATACTTTCAGCCCACAGAAACACATGACGCTGCTGTCTTCACACACACACACACGCACACACACACACACACACACACAGTGATAATGCTTACACTGAAAGACAAGAGAGCGCAATAACCACAGACTGCAGACCTCACGCTGCTTCTATATCGAGTCCCTCAATTTACTCCTCCACAAAACCATGTGCACTAACTGGCTTTTAAAACAAAACGCGATAGAAATGCCTCCCTGTGGTTTTCCGATCACAGCCTCTAGGGGGAACTCTTCCCAAAAAAAGGGGGGGGGGGGCAAGTCTCTTGGTCATGTGATGTGATGTCACCAGATGGGATCTGTCTGTCCCGTTGCCCTCGGGGTTGGGAGGTCTCGATCACCCTCCTTCCACCTGCCCCATCATTCATAGCCTTTGCCGCTGGGAAGTTAAAGCCATTATTACTTAGTTGGCTAATTATATACACATACATCTGTCTGTGGCCTCACAAACACACACACACACACAGCATGTATTTAAACACATCATGTCTGCCAGGGGGCTCAGTCCGACTGGGCGTCGACAGCAGAAAGATGGGAAAAATGGAGCCTGTAAAGTATAGACAGCTCTCTGTTTTTTTGTTTCTGTGCTGGGAACAAAACCAGGGGAGGTGAATAATTGGCCTGAGATTGAAAACACATTGCTGCTTGTGGGAAGGCACCTCCGATACTTAAAAAACTAAAACAGAGGCTGGAGAGAGCGGGAGCAAACGCAGGCATGAAGAATGAGAGCGGACTGTCTGTCTGTTTATGGATCCTGGTGGTCCCGACTGTGCCAATCACTAACTCGTTTCTCAGTACAGCTGCAGCCACACTGTGTGCCAGGCTGCATGAAGCCACACACTCAGTCAGAGAATGTGTTGTGTAAATGTTCATGTATATTCTAATCTCCGTCTGTTCGCACATTAGGTCCTGTTGTCGTGCACCAGTATGTACAGTGTGACGAGCTGGAAACTGATTATAGAAAAAAAAAGAAGCTACAACACTTTTTAATATCTTTAGTATCATCACTGCTGATACCTGATATTTGTTTTAATATCTGGCTTTGAGAAACATATATATATAATGTCTTTATATTATTTTCTTTACTTTAGGCTGAGTGCTGCTAAACAAGTAAAGCAATCTTCATATGTATTATTATCTGGGTGCCCCTTTAAATCCAAATAAATATGAATTTATGATTGGAAATATAACTATTTGACATGTGATTGTAGACATATTTCGCACTTTTCCGCGCTCAGCTGACTATCAGCTGGATACTGAAACATGATCGGCATGAGTACTAAATGAGTCTCCTAGTTTTTCACTTTAAATGACAGCTATGACTGACAACAACACTTTGACCTAAAGCGGGAAGAAAAAACGCAAAAGAAACTTTCTTTAGTCAACATAAATAAAATGTGTAAAATGTTCACACTGGACAGATATTTTCAGCTGAGTTTATTTGCAGGCAGCCAATCTACCGTGGAATGTCTTCTTCTGCAGTTTATGAACGCTGCAATATCTGCACAGCATGTGTGACATTTTTCATCGGGACTATTTTCGTGGTAGAAAGTAGCTCCTTTGAGAAATGTCCAGAGACTTCTGTGGATCACTCTGAGTGACTGCTGTGAATTAGGTTATTTGAGTGACCTGACCCTTTAAGATGAATATTTCGGACCGTGCACAAACTGAGAGAGACAAGTGATTCTCCTCCTGTCTTTACATGGCCGAGGCTGTCCTGCAGGTTAATTACTGGCCAACGCTATTCTGGTGTCAAGGAGGTCAAAGCAGCATGGGGGTTAGTGTCAGTCAACACACACACACACACACACACACACACACACACACACACTCACACACACAGCAGGGCTCCATCACTCAGTCATTGTAAAACCCCAAGGGGTCGACACACTGACTCATAAACTCCCTCTATGCCAAAGATGGTTGCTCACGTTGCTTTTAATGCCAGTTTACAACAGCACAATGTTCCGACCACACAACCGTCACTTTTGACAAACACGTAGTGTTCATACCTGACGGTGTATACATGCAGGCACGTACATACATGGGCCCATACACACGTATTTCCACTCTATCGCCTCCGAATGCCACATAACTCCTGGAGGCCCAGAGCAGGTGCTGTTAAAAAAAAATGTCCCATCAGCACCTGCCGGGCAAGTGCACCGAGAAACAATCTGCAGTTCACTCTATATAAATCTAATTACGCTGATGATTATGTATGAATTTTTGATTTAATTGTGCCTTTGAACTTAACGCGGACGCTCCCGCGGAGCGCACAGACAGCTGAGCATCCCAGGATGCCTCCCGTCAGACGAGCTGCTCACCGTGCTCGGCTGATATCGATCTGACACCTTAGACTCTGAGCTGAGGTCAGGGGTTAGTGACAGCCCATTATTCAGCCTGAGAGCCAGTGTTTGGTCAGTGTCTGAGCCCAGGTGACGCACTGACCTTGCTGTCGTCCATCTTTTGCTGAGTTGCTGAGGGATGGAGGGCGAAGTTTAAGACGTCTGTTGGAAAAACTCAATTTTATTCTTCATCGAAACTATCTTTGCATTGCTTTTGTTGGACACTGACGCTTCCCTCTTTATTGTTTCCTTACATTGTTGTTCGATTGCTGTAGGGAAAAACACTGATGCAAAATCCTATAGAAATCCAATACTGCCTTAAAGCAGATCCGCTCAATGTTTTACAAGATCGCCTACAATGAGCCAACGCTAGCAGAGATGTTAAAGTCATAGTTAACGTAGGTGTGCAAAGCATTTCTCCTGCATCGATTCTGTTTCCTGTTGCAGGAGAATACTAACTGTTAACTGCATAAAAAGTATAAAGAAAAGCAAGAAAATAAAAGCTGCTTCAGGTAATTAAAAAACCACAGCAACAACATGCGACGTTTGGCGTCTGATTTTTTCTTGACTTTTTGCAAAATATCACTTATTTGCTTTAATTACTTCTATGTGCTCCTCTTCTCTTGCTGTACTGTTGCACACATATTAAATGACCACAAATGCATGTTGCTTTAATTACTATAAATGCCCTCCAAACTGGACATGAACAGAACAACAGTCTTATATTAGATGCCTCAAGACAAATTTTAGTAGGTCAATGAAATCAGAAATCAGAAATATATACTGCCATACAACTTTACAAGTTATACAATAATTCATATTCTTAATTTTTTTATATTTACTTGATGCTGCACTCAATAGTAAATACATACACTGGATGTATTTATTTATATGTAGGCTACATGTAAGTGTAAGTACATTTTTTACACTTTATTGGCTGAAACTGGGAAAAGTTTAAAAAAAATATGGTATAATTTCGTCAAAAAGAAATACACACACATTATCAAGATCGCTGCACATCCCCTTTCTCAAACACACACACACACATAATAAACCCAGATGCAAACATGTCTCTGCAGCAGTGATTTCCCCAGGAAGGCCCGCACCTGAAGCGTGTTTGACTAGCATAGCCCTGATCTCCGTTCAGCAGAGCTGAGACTCAGACCTCTGACCTCTCTCCCCAGGGGCGATCCAAACCCCCTGCACTGCCCTATCACTTTACTGCACCCTAGGGAGCTGTGGCCCCGCCCGCCCAAGGCTCGACACACTCTGAACCCACAACCGGTGGAGAAAGGCGCGGGGGGGAGGGGTGGCGGTGAAGAGAGGAACCCACAACGTCTGGACTCAATCACCCGCCCATGACAAAGCTTTCACACACACCACCACATGCTCACAAACACACACACACACACACACACACACACACACATGCATACACACCAACACCAGCAGTTTTCCACCAGTGAGGTCTCGCACACATCAAAGTGGTGGAGCTGACTTGGTTGAGTAATAGGCGTTCTGTGGGGAGATGGTGAAATGCAAAAAGAAAAAAAAGTCTCCGAAAATTTGTTGTGTTCAAGGTTCTGAGAAGGGGGGAGGGGCGGTAAGAGATGGTTATACTTAAGGAGTGGAGAGAGAGGGAGAGAGAGAGGGAGAGGTTGGGGGAGGGGGGGTGGAGTGAATGATTGACTAGTGAGAGAAATGTGAAAGAAGATGCCAAAATGATGTGAGAAAATGTGAGGACTGTGATAGAGGGGAGTGGGAAAGAGCACATCCTTGATTTACATCTCCCACAGGTCCTGTATAACAGCTCGGAGGTCTCTGTGTGTGTGTGTGTGTGTGTGGGTGTGGGTGTGTTTTTGTCCATGTGTACTTGGTTCTGAGCCTATAAAATTTATTTGTATGACCCAATATCACATACAAAGTCCCAACGGCTTCTAGAGGCTCACAACATCAACGGTTCCCAACCATAAAGTACAAAAAAGACAAACTCCCACAATAAAAGAAAAATAAAGCACTCCTTGTTGTCCATTCGAGCAGACACCGTATGTGTCACGAACCATATGTGTTTCAATGGAAATATGCAACACGTAACTCATAACATACCAGCAGGGCAGTGCTGGGACATGGCAGCACAGCAGGGGCTGACAACAGGGAGTCTCTCAAGGGGGCCGCTACGACATACAAAGAGAGGTTCATGTAACTGACTGAGGCAGCTGAAAGCATCAGCGGGCTATTGTATAAAAGTAATATGTGGATCTTAAATAACCTGTTAGCCTCCTATATTCTTTCTATTATACTTTCTATTATACTTTTTAGGTGAAAACACTTGAATGAAGGGACGCTGGATCAGAGGAAACCAAACTTACTCTCTGTGTTCTCTTTGCAATGATTTTAGCATCTTCATCTCGCACATTAAGGAGTTAGACACAGTGCTGTTGTTGGTCTTAAAACCGGACACGACGGAAGAGACAACACGAGGTAATCCGGCAATGTGATTGCAATATGTAATAAATGCAATAAAAGAAGTCTAACGTGTCCATTGAGAAGCACTGCAGTGGGAGGACCTCTTAGGAGGTGCAGCTCTGTTCCCTTTACAACCTACAGCAGGCCCAGAAAAAACAGCACATGTAACATCATGTTAGGGCTAAACATAGAAGCTCCCTCCGAGTGCCCTGCATGCCAGCGCAGAGCCGTGCCACCTGGCCCGCTCAATCTGCCCCTGCAGAGCCCCCCACAACACCCCCCCACCCCCACCCCCAGCCCCACCCAATGCCCCCCACCTCTTCCCCTTGACACAGAATGTCTGTCATAGTCTCGTCCATCAGGCGGCAAACCAGAGACCGTCACAGATCTGCACATACCACCTTAAGAGAGGCACGGCTCGGATTCATACACGGCGCCTTTAAAAAGTCTGCGGCTCAGATTTGCGCTCTCCACCTTAAGAGGCTGTATTTCATATTCACACCCACTGTAGCATTCCAGCCTCAGCGCCAGCGGAGGCCGTGTTCCTCATTCACATATACAGCAGCGCCGTGCAAAGCCTACAGTCGTTTAGGACTTCCAGTGCATATGAAATGATTTCCTACTGATACGGAGCATAAATGGGCCTGAGAGGTGCTCCAAGATTTCAAGCACATGTACCACACACACACACACACACACACACACACACAGGGAGGTCTTATGACTGAAAGGTTGTTAGTTAGAAATTCCAGCTAAAACATTGTAACTGGGTGGGATAATATGTGATATGGGAGGAAGACTAATTATCCCACATCTTTAGCATCTGGTCTGCCACACATTTAGGTCATTTTATTCCGAGTGAATCCACTTTCTGAATTCCTTCTACAATCTAGTAGAAGTAACAAAAGTTTTAATTAAAATTTCAAAAACAGCCAGTTTACTAAAACTCAAACCAGTTCTGCCTGATGCATTGTGTAATATTTTGTATTGTGGTTCCATGCTGATGATAAACGATCTCACTAGTGAGCTGTAAGAGCTTAGAGGATCATTTCATACAGATTACAGTATCTATTGTTTCTTTGTGAGAAAGTAGTTCCAATATAAACTGTTCACGGTGAAGTCTGCAAATTATCCAAAGTAAACAGACCACTGGTGAAAAGACACGTTCAGATTCCATTTGAGTGCTATAAATTAAATTCCACTCATTTCCATTGTACTGGGACTGAGGAGTCTTAAAAACAGATATGTTCAAATATAAGCAAACAAAGACTAACTATCTGCATGGCTACGTAAGACTACAGCTTATACGTATCTTTGGGTGAATTGACGCTTGAATTAGAAATGAATTAGAGTATTTTACCAGTTTGGAACCAGATCCAAAATAAAACCAAACACGTTGTGCTAAGTTAAAGTCTGTAGTGTAGAAGGTAGTAATGTGAAAGCAGGGCGTTGCCAAAAAAAAAAAAAAAAAAACACAAATTCCCTGGATAAATATGTTAAGAAAGAAAACACACATACAAACCAGTCCGCCCACATGCTCACGCACTTTGCAGACACAGCGCATATTATTCTGAGCGAAAGGCCACAGAGAGCAGCAGAAATCTGGCCCAGGACAAAGCAGACCAGTCGGACAGGGTGGAATTGCCAAAACAAATATCACCAGCTGCGATTTAACAGCTGATCAGCATTAAAACCAAAACCAAGCCCTAGTCACATACAGTAACACGCCTTTCAAACGTTTAAATAAACTGACGTCCAAAAAAAGAATCATATGCATGTACTCGTATATATTTTGCAACACCTGACACATTTCTCTTAGAACTACACAACTGACCCCGGATCAGCTATCGGCCCGTTCGTCGCTGCGATGAGCGTGACCTCAGATGAATCCAGACCGGTTTTGAAATCGTTATATAGGAACCACATGTCAGCAGCTGCTTGTCATTTTGAGGAAGGATTTACTGCGTGGATGTGTTGATGGAGAGGGCCATAAAGGAAAAGATAGAGCCGCTGCTGATAGATCAGCTCACCGCGGGACGGTTTCCATCGCTCTCCGAAAACACAAGCCGGCTGCTTTTTCACCCCCAGAACTCACCAAGACATAAGACAGATGGGTATCTTTTTTTTCCTGACAATCTCAAAGTCGGAAACTTCCCTTTCTTTCCATTTACCATCCACCACCATGTGTGCTTTTACATGTACACTATGTGTCTGGGTTAAATTAAGCATTTCGCAGCAGCCGAACCCTCCCTTCTGCCCGCCATTATTGGCGTGTTTTAGGGAGCAGACTGCAGTGATTAGCCCCAGCCGCTGAACCGTGGGCCACCTCATTTAACACACCACTTGATGTAATTGTTATTGAAGTGGAGATACTAGCCCGCTGTTCACACTGCTACATGCCACTTTTCTCCTTTCCGTCTCACTATGACAGTCGCCGGTGACACCGTGACCGCCTGCACTTGTTAGTGAGTCAGAACGAGCACAGAGGAAAAGAGAGAGAGAGAGAGAGAAAGCGAGAAATCAAGGGTTGGCAAAAAGCAAGTTCTAACAGCGAGAGTGAAATGTATATGCATGGAAGCCAAAAATAGAGTCAAGGGAGACAATTCATTGAGCCAAGAAACATGGAGAGAGAGGTTTTGGGGATTTTGGCACAAGCAACTTTGTGTCTGTGAATTTAGACTTTAGACTTTAAGTTGTGTATCCATGTAGCCTAAACACGTCCACATCTTCTATTTGTTCATCTGACCGACCAATCAGAGACCTGTACGCGTGATTAGAAGAATCGTTCTTCATAGCGGGCTTGCTACATCTATAGAAAACAGTGTCTGATCAGTCTGTTCATGAAACATGATGCAGCTTTACAGCTTGTTGGAAGTCAAAGGTAATTATTGAACTTCCTACTTTTACACACACGCACTGTGTATGTGGTTCTGCGTGTATTTGCCATATTGTCGTTAGGAGAAAAATACTTCTTTATCTATATTTTGATGGGACAGGGTTGAGGAGTAAAAAAATTAAATTAAAAGAAATGGGAGCGTGAGGAAAGAAAGAGCTGGACCTGGGATAGACACACATTCAGCAGGAGTCAGTGGAGTGGAAGTTCGGATAAATATACTCCCCTCATACTGAATGACAGCCATTCTTGTCTCTCATCTACTCCCTGGGGAAACGGAAAGAGCGAAGCGGGGCTAGCCCTGCCGTCTTAACCCTTCCTCTGTGCTCATTTTAATCTTCTATCTCTTTTCTTCATCTCTCCGCCTGCTCCTCATCCACCCGCACTCAGAGCTGCCGTCTTTAACCCTTTCTCTCTAATCGTTTTAATACAACCGCTAACCCTCTGTCACTTCCCCTCCCTTTTCACTGCCATTACTAACCCCCTTCCTCTAGCCCTAAGTGGCATGTGACCGCCATTATCGCCTTTGCGGAAATAGCGGTGTCATCATGTGTGCCATCATTTTCATCCATAACCATTAGGAAACGTTGTAAAAAGATACGACCACTCTCACAGTGTCTTTCAAATAATGGACTGTAGGCACACGTTTGGACTGTAGCCGCTCGCCATCATCGGCTGACGCTGTCATTACTTTTTATGACTTTGAGTACTTTGCCCCTTAATGTACATCCTTCCTGTCCTCCTGTGTTTGAACCAGAAGAGGGAGGGCAGATGAGCAGCGGGAGAGGCCATCCGGTTATCAAAACAACTCCAATTAGCAGAGCTCTGTTTTTGAGCTGAATCAACGCTCACGTTCGTTGACCAGGGGAGGGGCAGCAATTCAATTCTACCGGTGATCGTGTTTCAATACAATCACATCAGTGTAGTACCGGTGTCAATCTCTCAAAATAATGGTTGAAATTATACTGATAATCGGTGTGTTCAACCATATTTTCTGAGACATTTCAACCTCATGGTGGCACTAGCGGACAGGTCAGGTCATTGGACCTCGAATGTCTGCACAAAGTTTAATGGCAATCCGTCTGATTGTTGTTGGTTGCTTAGCAAAGGTATTAAAATATGTGACTGATGATGTGATCCCATTTCTATTGACAGGCAGCAAAACAATAGTTATATATTCCCTCCTGCTCAGTGTCATAGACATTAGTTTGATTACCTTAGTTGACGCATTTTGGCAGAACGACACTATCGAAACGATGTGCCAGCGGTGCCCAACCCTCGCTCCGGTCCCCAAAGCAAGTTAAGACACTGAGTCAGCAATAACCCCGGAGAATCAAAAGCATATGTTGCTTTTTTTTCCAAGCAGATGTATAAATGCAGTCGCACCCCTGAGCCACTGAGAGCGGCGCGCTACACGCTAAATGTTTCAGCTAATCGTTTGACCTTGTACTACGACCACTGACAGAAACCTTCTGTATGCGTAAAAGAAGCAGTCAGTAGGTAAAAATCAGCCCGAACCAGCTTCAATCAGCACACACACACACACACACTGTCAAACACACAGTACACACACACACACTGCACTCAGCACTCACCACGTTAACACACACACCAAACACTTCACAGGCTCAACACTTCTCAGATAGTGTTTACCCTCCGAACAACGGCCAATTACAAGGACAGGGAGGCTTTCAGCAGCTAAACTAGAGCCAGTATTATCACATGGATGCAAACATTTGGACGTATTTCACGTTTTTCTACAAGATGTTGTCGGGGTTAAATTACACGAAATGAACGACAAATCTCAATGTAAAAAAATAAATAAATAAAAAAAAAATAAAACAACAGGCTGTCATACACATTACTATTACACAAATTTCTGTTTCTCAGATTGTTTCATTAATAATATGCAGTATTTCACAAGACAAGTTTCATGTGTAATTATCTCGTGAATTTTTTTTCTTACTATTTCGCTTACTATTAAACCATTAATTGGAAACTATATATTTAATGCTTGCATGCAGACATTTCTTTCCGTGCTGCGTGTCCAGCTGACCTGCTGTCTAAGGACTTAAGACTCTCTTCTGTACTGCAGGTTATTATTGCAATGAATTAGAAGTAATTAATTGGACATTTATATCAAGTGAACATTGTCTCAGGTTTTCCTGTTTTTAGTACCAGTGACATCATCCTTTCCAAAGGCCTTTTCTCGGAAATTATAGGAAACTATGTGACCTGCACAATGAAAACGTTACCTCATTGTCCCTTCATAGACGAATCGCTTAAAATCAAGTTTTCCATTAATTTCCAATGACTACAGTTGTAGCTCATAAAGAAGACAATAAAAAAAAGTGACTAATTCGTCCTACCGTTTCTTGGTAGACTGGTTAGTTGAGTAATCGACTGGGAGGCAACAGCACCACAGTTCAGCTCAAATATTTGCTCAAGTAGATTTTAAACTAGTGCTTTTGCTTTTTCTCAAGTAAAACGTTAAAGGATAAAGGATAAAAACATGGCGTCTAGCGTGCACGTTAACTTAAATGTCACTGCTGAGTTGTTCACGTGAGAAACCGGTTTTGGTGCTGAGAGTGAAGACGTCATCTCACACATCCAACCTGTCTGATTGCAGAGCCAGGTCATCACAGTTGAGAAGAGGTCTCAGTTTAACACCTACAGGTCACAGAGAGCACCTTTCCTCTGTCATTAGGTGCGAGCTGAGCCTAACCCATAGAGTAACCGGAGCCCTGCACTGCAGGCGGCTAATCCGCCTCGACAAAGCCTTTCTGCTACCCTGACAGCCTGAGCGATCATCAGTCAGGTAAAGTAAACTGCTCCGACCTGACCACTATACACACAGTTGGCTTTACTAACCGCACTGTGTGTGTGTGTGTGTTTGTCTGGGTGTGTATTTGTGTGCGACTTGCGGGGTGGTATGAGGTCAGAGGAAACACATTTGATAAACAGTGTGTCCCTGCTTGCCTGCCTGTGTGTGACATGTCTGGACCTGTTAGTTTTTTTATACGACATGAGACGATCCAACGCTGCGACCGAGCCTGCAGCCGCCGCAGACCCGACAGACTGATGAGGTCTCCTTTTCACGCGGCTGCTAAAGACTCAAATCCCCATAATCCCTCAGATGATTAAACTCAGGTCAGGAGTGACAGCACGCACACACACACAAACCCCATTAAAAAACCGCCTTTTTAATCAAGCTTGACGGCTCATTTATATAATAAGTAATAGAGATGGGAATCTACTCTGATGATAAATGTTTGATCACTACATTGGTCTAGTGATCAATAGTGTAATGATGATAACATGATGGTGTAAAAGTTACTGTTAAGATGTTCAGAATAACTACTACCGTAAAAGTATTGATTGTCTGCCACTGCCACTTGATTCTTATTGATAAACCAAAAAAAAAAAAAGGATATTAAATTGCAAATAACCAATGAAACATTACTGGTGTGTCACTATAAGTAAAACTAAAATTTAACCACACATGTAAAGGATATTTTATCTTTTTTTCTTTTTTTTTATTGGTAACAAATCCCCCCCAAAAAAACGTAACTCACTGAACACTGAAATAATTAATGTAGTTGTTGAGGACTATTTTCAGCAGCGGATTAATGTATATGTGTTGCTCTCGTGAGTACTTCCAGCAGCAGGACAGATCATGTGGAACTGAGTCAAAATAAACCACAGCGCGTGCGTTCATATTAATGAAGGAATATCTCAACGTAATGAGTGTGTCTCATTCACGTGTTGTGTTTTTTTAAGGCAACAATGGAGCTCTATGACACATAATAATAAGTTATATACCAGGCTAATGCTTGTTAGTAGATCAATTGATTGTTGGTTTTGGTCTTCTTGTGAAATTTGTTGATAAGAAAAAAAAATCACCAGAGAATATTTGATAATAACAATTTAAACACCTCCATTTCCTGTCACATTTTCCACATTTCTCCTTTGGTAAGTGTCCATGGTATATACTATGATAATGCACTCTGAGTTGTTGTGATATATTTAAGATAATGGACATATTTGCATCCACCTCAGGAAAAAAACCTATACATCTCTGACAGTCTGACAAAAACTGCACTTCACTTAGTTCTTCTTTCATTATTCACTTGCATTTAAACACCTAGTCAGTAAAGATATTTAATCCATAATAAATTACAATTAAAACACTTAAGGACAAATAGGTAACAGGGCAACTGGTGTGACATTAAAAGGAAGTGAAAGGCTTTCTACTGAGTTGGCTGCTTTAGATTCTCAGGGAGACGCAGGTTAGCCAGAGGCACACAAACTAAGAAAACAACAAGAATTGCCCTCAAGAAGCTTTTAAGAGCAATTCTTTCATTTGCAACCCCGTACAGGGAGGGTGACAGAAACAAACATACATATACAGAGAGCCTCTGCGTGCATTCCTATGTGCCTTCTGGCTCTCGTCCCTCTACACTTGTCACCGAGCATTGCGGGGCCCTGCAATGTGTGCCGGCCGGCCTGAAGAGCCTCTCACAGGCCTGTTAGCATGCAGATGGTGTCAGGTGACAAGAGCCGGAGCTGCATCACGCACATGAAGGCGAGTGGCTGCTGCTGCTGCAACCCTAAGACTGTTTCCAAAACGCTACGCCAACATCTTGAGGGGGAAACTAAGTCACATAAAGTCAGTGTTTAACATCTAGCTCCAAGGTCTGGCTTATAATTATTTTAAATGAGTCAACAAATGCCTAAATTGAACTGTTGTTGTTAAATTAGATTTTTGTATCTTTTCAATCATGAAAAATGTAAAAATTAAATTAAATTAAATTAAATTAAAAAAGAAACAGAACTTGTGCAGATATCTGTATCCCTGATATTTCCACTGTAGGGGGGCAAAAAATAAAGGAAATATTTTGAAATTTGACATATAGTGACTTTAAAGAATAATGTTCTATATAATTCTATACATTCAGACACAGAACTCTATAATACAAAAAAAGAAAAACGCCTTATATTAATTTCAAATATGAAAGGCCTAACACTGACAATATAGTGACAACACATAGTCACGGGACTATAATAAGTCCTGAATTCAGGGTTTAAATGAGATATGTGACGGTAATAAAATGTATTCACACAGTTTAATACTTCAACAGATAAACAGTGACATCTGCGTGAGGGTGGACAGACAGACACGCAGCGGTCAGTGGCAGCGATGATGGGGGTGGTGATCAGAGCGTTGGGGGGGATCTTAATTGAGGGGAACAACATTGCTCTTTTCAGCTCAGCAGCAGATGTGCAGCAGGTTTTTTGAAACAGACAGCACATGAAGGGAATGAAAATGACCTTTCTGACCTCTTTCACCTATCAGACTAAAAAATACAGCATGTTTCTATCCCCCACAGTAAGGTATCAGAAGGTATTGTAATGACACCTATACCCAGCCCTAGTTTCCCGTAGTTTATGTGTTGTGGTGGTCACATGTTAAGATATCAGCACTTCCTCTTGAAACCAAAGTCACGATTCTGGCACATAAACACGAGTGTCTGCTTCCGTGTCCAAGTGCTCTACTCGCTCTCTGAAAGGAGGAACCGAGAGGGGTTTGGGGGATTCCAAGAGGAGATAGAGACCCCTCTGAAGGGTCACAAACCAGCTGTGCTCACTGGGCTCCATATCACTCAGGAGGAGAGGAGAAGGAGGGAGGAGAAAATTAGAGAATATAATTGGCAAGGGAGCGGAGATAATCGACTTTTTAGAGCTTTTTTTGCGCTCGTCAACTAAAATGTTTATATGATGTGTAAAGTACAAAATCCACACGATTACAGAATATTGAATATTTATATGTATCAGTGTATGTATAGTCTACTCTGCGTGGCGCAGTATATCTTGTCATGTCCTTGTATATTGTATGTGAGGTCCGGTTTACATTTTCCCATATGTTTCTGTATAAACTCGTGTCAGAAAGTGCCTTAAAACAAATTCTTGCCTATATAATGTTTCCTTGTGATTAACTCATTCTTGATGACCACTTGTCACACAGCTTTTCGCGCATTTCCTCGTTCAAAAATGTGACAAGGGTTCAAATAAGATAGGAGATCAGGACCCAGTTGATTAAACTAGTACATCTTAATAACTGCTAATGAAACTTTGAGACCGTCGTTAATTCTGGAATTCTTTCCGGCGGTGTCTGATCCGTTATTTGTCTTCATAAATAGGAATTTCCCCTGTTTGTAATAAATATTCACCTCTCTGCTTCCTCTCGTTGCAGCAATGATCTGACACCGGAGATGAGAACTCATACTCGTACACGTACACACACACACACACGCACACACACCTCCAGGCTGTTCTGCTTCTCATTAACACTGCAGTAAAGTTCACAGATGTATGCATACGAAGGCACACACACATATACCGAGACATTCGCATTCAAACGCACACATACACACCTGCAAATGAGGTTTCTTTCAGCAGAATCAGTCAACGTGCACGTTGCCCACTATTTGACACGATTATGCTTGTGACACACACACATCACAGAGGGCTGCGTTTAATCACTCACTAACCTACTCTCACAAACACTCCCGGGCTCTGCCAGCTCAGCCTCTGGGCCTCTCGTCATGACTGAAGCACTCACTGTAACACCATAAATGGATGAGAGCATCGGGGTGGCCCGGCGGTCAGTGGGACCGGCCCCGTAAAATGACATATCACAGATTCGGTGCCAGCGACTGCCAATCTGCGCATCTGTGGCCGTGTTAAGTGGACGGCGTTGACAGTGAACGCAGCACAATAGGATGATATTACAGTCGATGAGCTTTTAAATGGCCCCGAGTGGATTTCTCAGCACAGACCATCAGTGTTTGTCTAAATGTTGCTCTGACACCGCGGACGGTGGTAAAGGAACACATATGTGCCTGAGAGAGGAATGAACTGAGAGTGAAAAAGCATATGAATTCTGATATCATCACCGATTTAAAGACATAAAAATGCAACGGAAGAGGATCTTATCCCATAATACCTCCTCTTGCATTGTGGCTATGGTAAAGTTTTGAGATTAGAAATGCTTTTAAAATTCTTTTGAATGACCTCCCAGTATGACATCACTTATAATATAATAATTCATAAATTATTCTAGAAAATATCAAAAAATACTGAAAACTGAGACCAAGATGGGCTTGTGTTGTTTTATTGCAGAAACAGTCCACAAAGTTTAAGAAAAGCTAGTAAGAGGAACGTCTGCTGCTACACTTTCTGTACCAGAAGACACATTTAAGACATTTTAAAATCCTCTTCTTTCCATTCCACTATGTTTTTTTTACCATCACATAAAATGTTCATCAAACTAATTAAAATTAAAAAGGAAATTTATGAAAGGCTTCCCGTGGGGAACTCAATTCAATAAATCAATTTTACACATCAAAGTCTGTTTACAGGTCTCGGGGAGTACTACTGCATATCTGCGGTTCTAGAGGGAGCTGTGTAAAGTTTGATAAACTGCCTCAAGTGACTTAAGTCAGTCGGGGATTTAAGTCTGAAAGTAAAAGAAAAATAATCTGAGAGTGTGGAGTTAGAAAGAAGTGAGGTTACCAGACCTCTGTAGCCGAACCCTCATCTCTGAATGAAGCTGCTGAAACCCAACTAGAGCTGGTCAAGTTGCACTATGGGTAATGTAGGACAGGAGGAAGAATGCATGGAATAAAAAAGGGAAGATCCACTCACAACAAATGAATGGAAATGTGTGTATAGTCTGCAAATGAACCAATATATAGTATAGTGTAGTGTAAGTCAATACAAAGTCAAAGACACGTTTTTCAGTGGGGAAAACCATTTGGTGCATTGTTGTCTCCCCTAAGGGGCAGAAAACTTACTGAACCATGATTAATTTAAGCCATAAAATGCCAGCTTCAGTTTCCATTCATCTGAAAATCGCCAGAATGCCAAGCACAAGGTTTTGTGTGTGTGTGTGTGTGTGTGACAGCTGCGATAAGTCCTACTGTACCCCTAAGAGTAAGGAACGGTGGCTGGTTTAAGGCGGGGTGGGGTGGGTGGTGGTGGTGAGGGATGATAGCCGGCTGGGAGGGTGGGTGTCATGGAGGAGGGGCTTCCCAGGCCTTCACTGAGGCTTTAATCCGCCTGAGCTCAGGAGAAGGTGTCAGCGTGGAGAGCAGGCCTGTCAGCACCCACACACTCCATCCTTTCCCCTTTATCCTTCTCCCTCCCTCCATCCTTCATTCTCTCTCCCTCCATCCAATGCCCCGCTGCATTCCAACATTCCTCAGATAAAATGGCAGGTAGAGAGGAAAAGGAGGAAGGGAGAGAGTTGAAGGGGGCAGCTGTGGCCCAGGGCAGCAGCGGAGGTACGTTGGGTAAAGCCCACCACTGAAGCCCTGATAAGCGTATCTCCCTCGCTCATGTGTGCCAGACAAAACCCATTTGTTTCTCATCTGTTCCTCTGATTTGGGCCTGACAGCTCGAGGGTGAGCTGCGGAGGACCAGCGATAGAGTGATGGAGGAGAAGATGAGGGAACGACAAAAATAAGAGGAGTTTAACAGCAAAGTATCTTACATTTTCTCATAGCTCAGTGTTTGGCATGTTGCATTATAGGCTTGCGACAGCTGCATTCAATACACGTTCAGGGTTTCCATGGATAGAGCAATTCAATGCATTTTCTTAGGGGGGGATAATGTATTTACATTTAAGCATGGACATGTGACAAAATAATATCACCTCAAATATTCATTTGGATGCATTTTTAGAGCTTTCAAGCTGCTTTTTAAACACAAGTCTGTCTGAAACTCTGTAGGTTGAAGACATTTAGCGCAACCGTGACCGAGGCAGCTGTCGTGAACACCGTTGTTCTAATAATTTACAGAAGCGACTGCAGAGAAGGAGGACTAACGAGGAGCGTGTGGTGTGTGGTCCTGCATAGCTCAACTGGCAGAGCATGGCACTGCCGCGTCGCCAGAGTGTCGGCGGTGGTGGTGGGGGTGGGCGGTTGGTGCATTCCCAGTGGAGCTACCAATGCTAAAAATGTATGCACGCAAGGTACAGTGAAGCACTTTGGATAAAAGCGCTTGCTGAATGGCGCGGGAGACAAAAGAGAAGAAGAAACAGGCGGAGAGCATGTCAGTTGTTAGTAAATGGACTTTCTCTCTCCGTGTTCTTCCCTTCATCCTGTTTTGTGTTGATGTAGGTCTCTCATCCCCCATAATCTCTTCCCCAAACACCGATGAGTAAGTCCTGACACACAGCCACACTGCCAGGCTCGGCCCTGCCTGGTGGGATTTACTACCTAAATAAACACTCCACACACACACACACACACACACACACACACACGGACGGAAACATACATGCACGCATAAAAAATAAAAGAAAATAAATTGAAACAATAAATTCATACTGTCATCTTTTACTAGAGCTGGGTGAATAGTTTGGAATATGAACACTGAGTTTTGGTACAGGACAATTCCTTTTACTTCACTTTGAGGAATATAAAGACATAAATATATAAAACATTTTAAACGGAAATAAAGTTTCTCCTTGTCGAAGCAATGTTGAAAACATATTCAGTCTGCAGCGAGAGGTTTCGACACTCTGCAACAACCGTATCTTTTTGGTAACAAAAAAAAAACAAAAAAGAAAGCACTGGTTTGCTATCCATCGTTCTTACGGGTGACATACAGGTTGGCAGAAAACCTGTATTCACTCCAGCTTCCTTCGACGCTGAGCAGTCTCTGCACCTGAGATGTCACACCGCCTGAAAGAATTTAATTAGCACCAGTCTCAGTGGAGACATTTAGTGGTGCATCAGCTAAATGCTTGTCCAGAGGCCAACATTAATTCTGGGGCAAGAACCCGTCTAAAACAAAGTTAAAAATCTCACCGAAGACAATATAAAGTTTTATATTCCTCCTAATGTGATACACAGAGCCGGAGAGACGGATGGCTCCCAGGAGGTTTAGGTTTCTCTCACGGTCTTACTTCTCTCTTCCTTCCTCGCCCTCTTCCTTCTAATGACCGTGCTGCTTGCTGGCACATGGCCCATGTCGATCTATAAACACCCATCCGGCCTGTATGTGTTGTCTGTGTGGGTTTGTGATGAGTCCATGATGAATCTGAAGGTGCGCATGAATGAATGTGTGTGTGTGTTTGTGTGTGTTTCCGGCACACCTGCTCCACATACAACCAGCTCACGGCCTGTTAGCTCCTCTCAACACTTTGTATTGTGCCGTTAGCCGGCGTGGCATTGCTAATCCGTGGTGTTCGGGGTTAGCTGGAGGCTACCGCGCTGCCGTCTTTACTCTTGTGTGAATGGGAGAGGAATGTGGCACAGATGTTCGCTGTTTGGACCTGGTACATTTGGCTCAGACATGGACTGTCTGTGTACTAACCTGTGTCACCGTGTTAAAGAATTATGATGTAACATAAGACAGTTCACCGAACTGTTTATGACGCCACGGTCTCCTTATTATTTGACTTACAGTAAAGCTCTAATTTTTGTCAAACGTGGAGCCTGTGTGATAAATCAGCAGCATAAATGTTTGTTTTTTTTCTTAATTCAAGTTTAAAATATTTAGTTGTGCTTTTATTTGTAGATATTGACTGTAATCATTTGCTTCAACAGAATCCACAGAGAGAATCGCCTGATCAGACCACCATTTACCACCATGTTTTCTGCAGTTTTAATCTACTACTGGACAATACCGCCTCATTTCAACTCAGATAAAATGATTATTTCATTCACGTTACACCGCGTGACTTAAGAGCAACACCAGCAGTGTATAAACCTCATCAGACTACATGGGCCTTCCATCACGGATTGACACACACACACACACACACTGTCCTATTTCTCATCCTCAACACAAGTCATTAATCCAAAGAGAACTTTACTACTTTATCTCTACATATGGCACATCTGGTGTGTGTGTGTAGACTAGCAGATGCCAATTTATCTTATAAATCCGAGAAATATGCTTCGGCTTTTCAGAAAGACTGACGAAAGAATGTAGTATGAGAAAATATAAATACAGCAAAGGTTAGCTAGGAGAGATGGGCGGAACTTTGACTCGGTATGTCCAGAAGTGGTATGTCCCTTTAAAACACAAACCAGACGGTCTCCCGGCCACTCAAGGACATCGCGAAATCAAAAATCGCACGAAACAGGGACACACCAACACTCCCGACATACGCTTCAAACCTGCAGCTCTCACTGCTTTCCAAGAAGAGAACAAGCAGCAACATCTTCAGCAGGAAGACAATTAAGGCAATAACTCTTCCCCCATAAAAGGACGACTATTATGACAGCAGGCCCATTAGCTAAATGGAGAAAGAGCATGTGCAGCATGTAGCTCTGGCTATATAAATCTGCATCCCTCACCCTGACCTCCAGTAGTCACTCCCTTTAGGAGTCAACCTGGTATAATTCCAGACACCCCATGATGCCCTTTGTTGAGTAAAGGTCACAGTAAATCTCACGCTGATCAAGACCAAGTGACACCCGGGAACGTCCCTTTTTCTCCACGGCAACGCGGTGTCAGCGGTCATGAGGTATGTCAAGGACTTTTGTCCATGACCAAAAAAAGTGCTTAGCTGGGCAGCTGTTGGTCAGGAAGCAACCAGAGTCACGTGTACTCGCTTTTAGTTTTCCACTCAGGATATTTATGTGTCTCTCAGTAGGACGTCAACAAAGAGAGAGAGAGAGAGAGAGAAAGGAATTAACTGCTACTAATAGCCATGTTAGCTAACGAGTCACACGTGCGCAGGGGTTACACAATGACTTCCCCTCGGTGCTTTAAAACAGATGAGGTCTGCGACCGCACAAACGCACAGGACGTAAATTAAGGCCTTCTCCTTCTCCTCTGGTGAAGGAGTGTTCGGAGAAAATAGCCGTCTTAAATCAAAGACTCCAGCAGGCGTCATCCATCTCTGGGAATCTAGACCTCAAAAATCCTCAAGTAATGGCACAGAGGGTCATACCAAAGACATGAGCGGGTGTTTTATGGACAACACGTCCCGGCATAGTGGTGATAAGAGCCGTATTCTGACCGGTTTCAGGAAAATGTGTACATGTAAATGGATTCCAGAGAAAGGGAAAAGCAGCATTAACAACATGAGTAATAATAATGCACAGCAAATCTGATGTATTTAATATAATTAGGCAGAAATTTCATTAAAACAATATTCTACACGGTGGATGTTTGCTCTTTGCTCGCTGAGAGAGAACCATTTAACCGAATGCTTCAGTTCTTTCAGCGAATATTGTGCTGCATCCTACGTGATTTATTTCTATTTGGTACAGGAGCACAGGACTCCATGCAAACCCACTACCACAGCAGGCTCTCCCCTCTTAAGTGACCACAGGTCAATGATGGGACCATCCCACTACATCTAGCAGAAACCCCACTGTTTAGTCGATATCAGCTGTCTGGACAGGTCACCACACGTTGGTAGGAATCCTGTCTTTTCAAAGGGCGTCACTGACGGATGTATTGAACTGTTTTGGAGCGTTTCCTCTCATCTGTTTTGTTTGTGTGTGTGTGTGTGTGTGTGTTTGTATTGATGATCTCATAAAGCAGAAGGGGAAGATGGGATTCAAGTGGAGGCAGAGAGGCACCGTGATAAGGTCAGGCCCCCTTAAATCTCAGTGTGCTGATAAAGCAGGACACACACTCACACACACTCAGACGGTCATACCAAAGCATCAAAGACTGATAACACACCTCAGTTTTATCTTCCTGTAGATTTGTCCCCGTCTACAGTACACACACACACACACACACACACATGTTGTTCCTTTATTTTCATTTAACCAGAGCAAGGCAGTGGTTTCAAAAAGGGGCTGGTTCAAAGTGTAAGATGTAAGATGAAACATATGTTTTACTCTGATGAAAAGCATTTTTTTTTCTTACAGATTACTCATATCAGCAGCTAAACAATAAAAGATTGGTGCTTTTTAAAGAAGAACCTCCATTTAATTCCTTTGCTGCTGTCCAGCGGTATCATATAAAATGTTTAGTGGAGGATCTATATCAAATTTCTTCCCCCAAACATGACATGACATATTGTTTGCATGTGAACACTTCATATGCATCCTGTTATTTAAAAGTAAGTCTAGATGAATCTTGATACACGATTCTTATTTACACCAAGAAATAAAATAAAGAGAAGCCATTTTTCAGAAATCCAATAACACTAAGTCAGACTGTCTCCGCGGTGGTAACCTAGCAACTGAAACACAAACAAGGTAAACTGAAAATCCTTGGGCATTCTGATAAAAGCTAAATCCAGACAATAGTCTTATCCCTCATCCAGTACAAAGCCCATTCAGTGAGCTCTTTCATCTGCGCAAACAGGGCAGGAGGAACAGAAAACATTTGATCAAGTCAAAGTTAATCTTCCAACAGTTTGAACTCGCCGAGCTTTGTTACAATGGGACCTACTGAATTATGTCTGCCTGAAAGAAAAACTCTTTTCTGCGCTGTTACCTGTGTTTCATGTCAAATATACTGTATGTGCAGAAAAAATGTAATTTATTATATATTGTTTTCTCTTCCAGACTTACTGGTACTGGAGCAATGAGAAGCTTGTGCTGAACTATTGGTGTTTATTTTTGCAGTAGTCATATATGTACAGTATGTGTGGAGCCCATAGGTTTTCCTCACAGTGCACTCAATGTACTGTATGTGAAGCCCTTCAGTGCTCTGTTAAATTGTCAACACATCTCTAAACCAAGAAGAAAGCAATTCCTATCAACGTAGGACGGCTAAAATTATTTTTTCATTCTGAATATCCAGCTTCATAACTGTGAGAAAAACTTCCCTCAAACTTCTGTGTTTTCCTCTCTCCGTTCACTTGACTTTCTTTAACTTCAATTTGATGGAAAAAGAAGATCTTAAAATGAATAATCCCTGAGAATTTTTATTTTTTAAATGTGCGTATTTTCAGTCAAACAAGAGTTATCAGGGTGACACAAGCACTTTGATTTAAGAGAGAGACCTTACGGGTACCTTTGGGAAACCCAACCCTGGGTCGCATGATAAAAAATAACTGGCCCCGAAACCATTGATAAGGGCATAAACTGAAGTTATTAAAGGGCATAAAGTAAACAGCCGCGTTGAACTCGACTCCTCGGGCCCCAGGGCTGGCACACTGCGCAGCAGCGCCACCCGATCCTGGAGCCGCAGGACCTCACCGCCGTAAATCAAGAGGCATCCGAGACGCTGAGCTCACGGGTGAGAAGAAGACGAGACCGCAACCGGGCAGACAGGAACGCTGATGATGTATGTCTCTGATAACACACACACACACACACACACAGATCCCTGCATTTCCCTCAGCGTTCCCACTCGGCTCACAATAGAGCCCCACAAACAGTCAAACAAGAGGGGATCACAGGACAACTGACATAGTTGTGTACACACTAATTAGGCACACTGGCATGACCACAATGGGCCTTTTTCATAGCCTGCATGCACAGATCACATACTCTCTCTCACACACACACACACACAGACACACACAGGATGAGTATGAGGGTTGGGATCTCTGCCATGTTTGCTATGATACCCTCTTTGATCTGGGGTGAGAAGTTCTCTGCCCTCGATAGTAAAAAGAAAAAAAAAAAGAAAGGACACAGTCGGGTTTTTGAAAAGGTGGCAGCGTTTGTTGGAGTGTTTGACAGTTGCAGTGTGAATGGAGGATGCTGTGTTTTGTTCCGGCTCTGTATGAACAGGCGTTTTGTTTGCAGGATGACATTTAGACAATAGCTGCATGACGGGGAGGAGGAGGTGGAGGGGGTGGGGGGGGTGAAGTGGGGAGAGGTGTGTTGTTGATCATATGAGCGACGTCTAAAGCTTTTGTAGACGGCCGATGAACAGAAGGTCAGCGGGTCAAGACCGGCTGACCTCTGCTAACATCAAGGCACAAAATAACATAAAGGGAGAGGAAACAATAATGCCTCGATGTTGGTTTTCCACCTAATGCCCCCCCCCCATTATTAACATTACTCAACATATATTCTGCTGTCACGGCTATTCTGACCCTCACAAGCCTCACTACTGCTGCTTATCGTACCTGTCGCGCTCACTCACTCTTTCTCTACAATAGTCATTCTGTACAGGAGCATGATTATGCCTGTTTTAATAGATTTGTGGGGTTGCCGCTACTTCCAAATCATTTATTTGATCACCTTTGACAACGTTAGATTTGACCAACCAGAATGCATTGGCTCAAAAGTGTATCCAACGTATTATATCTCTTATTTGCTTTCTTGTGAAGAGTTAAATGAGGGGATTGACTCTCTGTAATTGAAATTTGAGAATCTTGCACTGACTTACGTGTAACAACAATGTGTCATAAAACAGTAAACTTTGGTGTCTGTACGGATTTAACAAACAAGATATATCTTGTTAATTAGTGCTTTAGCGTTTGTAGCTTTTGTTACCTTTGGGCTGAACTAGGTTCGCCGTTTCTCCCCGTTATCCCTATTTTTGCACTAAGCTAAGCTAATGACTGCTACCTGTAAATTTTATGCAGTAATATTAAATAGTGCATTAAAATGAATAGACCATTATGGCCATTGAAGCAGTGATAATTTATCCCTAATTAACAAATTACAGAGACTTTTATAACCCCTGATGTGCACAGACAAAGGTTACGGGGGGAAAAAAAAAACTATCGTGTGCTAGAAAGAGGCGGATCAGTAAAACTGTTGATTTATTTTGGATCTAGCCACGACATTTATAATACACAGAGCGCATTAATCAGAAATGCTTTCTTTGAGTCATACAGCCCTTGTACACACACCAGTAAACATGAACATCCCCTACTGATCATGCAGAAACACAGCGTGAACGAAACCACTGTCGCTCACAACATCATCCGCTCGCACAGTGAGTCTAACGCTCATGAATGCAGGAGTCTGTACCCGGCTGCGTCTGTTGAGTGACTCCCTGCCGCCTGTTTGTCCTCTTATCTCTGAACCAGAAGCTGATCACTGTGATAAACACACACACACACACACCGAGTCATTACACACATGCAAACATTCAGGTAACTCCAATCAGGGCAGTTTCGTTGTTCGCCACAAGTGGTGACTCAGGTAGAACCGCCGCTGATATCGACAGACTTCAGAGCATTTTACAGTCAGATCATCCAACAAGCTGCACGCAGAGAGGCTGAGCCGCATGGCTGAAGTGGCGGCAGACGTGAGATTAGGCCATGATTCGGACTCTCTGTTGAAATGTTGACACAGTTTGAGACAAAGATAAAGATGAAGATCTGAGTGGTTTCAATCTGCTGTGTTCCTCCTCTCTCTTCCTCTTCCCCACTGTCTCTTTTTTTCTGTATTACTTCATATTAAAACCCCAATCAGAAAGAAAGAAATGTATCTGTGTGAATCAGGTTGCCCTTAAGAAATGAGCCTTATCGAAAAAACGTTAAACCCAAGCCGTCGAGCGTACAGAGAGGCCACCGCACAGCGCCGCGCTTGGCCTTTCTCCCAACTGATTTAAACACCTCATCAAGCCGGCCTTACACCTCCCCCCAAAAATAGATACTTTCCATAGATAGTAAATACAATAAACAGTTGCGTCTCTGTCTGCCTCCCCGCTGGCTGGCTGGAGAGAAGATTTCTGCTTCTATCAGCTGCTCCAGGAATCACATAAAGGGAATCACATGTTTGGCGTGACATGAGAAAGCTCTGTCAGATGAGTAGAAAGCTATACATTGAGAGAAGGAGTGACTGGTTTTCACTGGTTGCCTTCCAGCCTGACTCCGACTCCCAACTCTGACCAGCGACGTGAGGAAAAGAGAAAGAGCTTTTTATGGGAGGTTTTACTGTGTGTGAAATATTGGGTGTTGATAAGGTGTTGTGCAGTTGCAAGCCTGAGAGAAAAAAAGATCCTGGGTTAGTTTTCCCATCAATTTCACCTCGAGTCTCTAAAAAGGTCCATTAAGGCGAGTTGAGTAGAGCAGCGACAGAGGGCGACCTGACATCCATCACCTCTGCTGCTTCAGAGCCCGGCAACGCACACACACCGAAGAAAGCTAATGAAAGAAAGTTGGTGAGTTTGTGTGTGTTGGTGCGAGCACACACACGGGGGAAAGCGCCTTCTTTTGTGTACAATCCTATCAATGTCACAAAGGTTACGCTCCCTCAAGATAACCCGCAGAGATCGCTGTGTGCACCGGCTGATTTTTTTTTTTTTTCACCTCTCTCTTTTTGTGATTAGGTGTCAGCAGAATTTCCTTGGTGTGCAGACGACGGCTTTCATGTCGGGGGTTTCTCATGGTCTCATGGCCCTTCCAGCCGCCCATTCAAACACCACGCAAAGCAGTTGCAAAGTACACAATGTCTGTTTGTAGTCTAGTCGCGCAAGCGTGAATCCATATTTATCTTTAACTCCGTTCACCCCGGGACTTTCTGACGTCGGTTGGCAGCAAGGAATGTCCACTTTCTTTTCTTTTTACAAACGCCTTAAAGTTTAGACCCTGAGGGGTCTGAAAAGTCACAACTGCAAAAGTAAAAAAAGTTTTTTTTTTCTTCACATACGGTAATCACATAACTTGAGCTGATTAAAAATTTCTTATCTTAAATACATTTAAGATAACGTTAAAAAAAAAAACCTTCATCTCCTCATATTGTGCTGTAGATACTCTGATTGGAAACATATCTACATGTGTTGGAGATGGAGATGTTGGATAGGAATGTGGCAAAAGAAATAAATAAAAGAAAACTTTGAGTATGCACAGATGTGGCAGGACTGGCAGAGTGCTATTTGGCGAGGACACAGAGCCTCTGGAAACAGGATTTGTTTCTCTGCCACCACATCGGCTGGACTGTGGTTCGGTTGGTATGTACTTTCATTTTTACATAAACTGCTCATTCAAGTGCAGTAAACACACATGACTCATGATACTGAGATCAGTGTCATACGTCACACCCCCACCTGCACCTGTGATTATAATCATGGATGTTGTTTCATTTACCTGTTCAAAGGCTGGCAGAGCTAATCCAATGTTATAATGTTAAATTACTAGACAAATAAATAGCTCACAAATTCAATGAGTGTGTTGGAAAAAAAAAAAACAGTAGTTGTTAGAGATTATTAAAAATGATTAGTTATATAAAAGGTTCGATTTTTCATAGCTGACTTTAACTTATATGAACCACATTTAAATTTTGATGTTTAAAGAGAATATAATAGAAGTAGCTATTGGACTATAAATAATGGTTATATCTCTAGATCTGCCCCTATAAAAAAGGGTAAAACCAGGGTGCGCATTGTCACTATATTGATTCATAATGGACGTAGTAATACTAGCTACTAAAATCATATTTATCTCTCGGGGAAAAAATGCAACATTATTTCCTATAATCGAGTATTTCTCTGCGATTGGCCGTCACTTTTAGCGATCTAGAAACACACGGGCCGTTTTCACTCTGTCAGATAGCTTCTTCTGCCGCCTCATTCATTTTAATGCTGGTGCAGGGTCGTAATGTGTGAGCTTGAACGTGGCACAACTTTTGCTGAAGCGTCACCTGCAAACACACAGCGTTGACTTATCAAATCCAATAATTCAATCACATGTTGTGTCTTGTGTAGGACTGTGTGGCTTTTTGTTATTAGACTCGATATATTCACGGTTCTTTCATTCTAATTGGCTCATTTCTTGCTTCCCATTTGTTTTTCTTGTATTTGGTAACATCTCATCGCTTGGCCGATTGGTGTAAACCATGACAGCAACGTTCTTTTGAATCTTGAGCTTGTTCTAATTACCTCACAGATACTGAGAGATATAGAAATGGTTGCTTTTAGAACTTCCCAGAAATGTAAAAATCATGCCTGAAAGCAGTATGAACTGCTGTAAAATGTGTGGCGGATTTACCTTTAAACTGTGCTCTCTTTGTTTTTTCCATCTTCTCATCTGTACCTATAGCAACATCAGTACAGACCGTTATGGGTTTTCGATGCACTGCTGTTGTGCATCTGAACACAGCCTCTCCCATAGTATTGGATGCATTCTGGTTGAGGCCTAAGATGTAAATGTGAATGTGATTTACCATGGGAACTTGATGGCATTCTTCTTGTTTTGGAGGACTGTGAAAAGAACCGGACTTGAGCCAGCTGAAAAGAACAGTGAGGTCTAACAGCCAAGAAGCGGCTGCAGTGAAGCTAAATTGAGAGCACCATATAAATCTTAGCATTTTAACACACCATCACACGCGCACACACGCACACACACATACACAAATGCAGATGCATGCATACACACAACAGCTCTGCAGCGACAACTGTTTACAGCTGATAGGCCGACTCTGTGCCAGGGTGCCCAGACTGGCTTCTGAAAAGCTCCAGTTCTAATGAAGAGGAGTTCACAAAACTCATTTACACACCGAGGACAGAAGAGAAACACTGTAGGGTGTCCTGTAACTGAACACTAACCCGCCAGCTAGTCAGTATGTGTGTGTGAGCATGTGTGAAATGTGTGTGCAGCAGGTGCAAAGGAGAGAGCAGAGGGAGATGTTGGTAGACGGTGAGAGACAATGAGTGAGTGAGAGAGAGAGAGAGAGCAGTACAAGTGTCAGACCCAAACAGACATCCCAGTGCTAATACAGGCAGAAATGTCAACTGCAAATGGGGGAGGAAGGAGTACGGGTGAAGAATGTGGGAGACAGCGTTAAGAGCACGAGTGAAAATGGACTGAGTGAGGTGAATACACTTAACTGGCAGTGGAGGAGACAGCAGAGAGGGAGAACAGCTCATCTCACGGCTGGAGGAGTGTAGAGTGGCGGGTGTCGAGGAGTTGAGAGAGAGAGAGTCATGTGCGGTCGATGTGAGGATGGAGGAAGCCAGGGGATGCAGTGGTGGTGGTGGTGGTGGTGGGGGTTGTGATGTCACAGGGCGGAGGCCTCGACTACAAAGCTAACAACTGATTGTCTGGGCCTTTTTGATCCTAATCAAGCCAGTTAGTGCTGCTACATTCGCATACAGTTCAAGCTGTACTTGAGCAGGGGTCAGATGGGACTCAGGAGGTCGGTGTTTTCAATCCCCGTCTCCTCCGGTCCGCATGTCTAAGAGACCTTGTGCAAGATACCGAAGCCCAAATTGCTCCCGAAAAAAAACCAAAAAACGCTCTGGGTAAAAAGTGCTTTATCGCTCCTGATAAGCAGGCTGGCACCTTGCATGGTATGAATGAGTGGCTTTATTAAAACTCTAAAACTTCTATAGTCGCTATAGAAAGAAAATACAATGTTACTGGCAGACTTCTCGATTTTTGATCACCGCAGCTGCTGAAGATTATTCTGTCAACAGGTTTAAGTAGAGCAGCGGGACTACCCAAAGGATTTAAAGATAAATCTGATTGGTCATAAGATGACTAACAGGATAAGAAATGATCAAAACCACATTTGGGTTTCACATTTGTTTTTGTTTTTTTCAATTCCTTGGCAATTTTTCTACACAATTAGAGATCGTTGAACGCCTTCCGAACTCTAAACTTATTTAAATGAATTGATCCGAGGAGGGAAAAAGGAAGGGATCCGTGACTTATTGTACTTTGTTTGAATCGTTGACATTGTTTGTTCACTTCATTGGAACAGAAAACGTATGTGTTAGAAATTTCAGGGCCGAGGTAATGACCAAACACAAACATGTGAAACTCTGCTGCCACTTGTTTATTTTCTCCGGCTCCGTCTCAGTCAGCACAAGTTCACTGAGGGCCAAGGCCAAACACCCACAGGGAGCGACCCTGTCCTCGACACTGCTGCCTAACCCATCATGTGGCTTCTTTCTGCCTCCTACTTAACTCTCACCACATACACAAATATGCTTCCTGCTGCCCAAAGACACAAAATATGCCGAGACCAAACAAACATGCCGCGGTGGTGAGGAAATGCGAATAAATGCTGAAATGTAGAACAGAAACTGTACGGACGCTGAAGCCAGGGCAGTCTAAAGCGATACTGGCAATGCACCAACACACAGACAGACACACACACACACACACACACACTCAGGTCTGCAGCAGAGCGAGGTGTCAGAGCCCGTTAGAGGCCTTTGGCTGGACGCAGCTCCAGAACAAGCTGGACAAAAGCGTTGCCTGTCTCCCCTCATTAAGTGATTTAAGATCCCGTGTTCTCTCGACTCCTTTCATCGCCGTCCAAAGTGAACACACTTAAAAACCCAACAAGAATGCCAGAGCCTGCTGACATGAATGGGGTGAAGAGGGGCAGGAAAGCCAAGTTCATGGCGGAGAACCAGGGTCCAAAGCTGAGCTACGCTAGCCATGCCTATTAGCCTGCGTGCAGATGGAGGAAAAGGGAGGGGGGGGGGTCTAGCTTGAATAAACTGGGGTATGATCGAGGCTTGGCCCCTGGCTGGGAAACAGCAGCCACTTAATCCATTAACAGTTCTTCCTCCACAGAAGAAGCAACGTTTTCCCATGAAGGTTTAGTTTAGTAGCTGAAATGTGCCGTTTCCACATTCCTGGCTAACAAGGCAGCGCTATCTGGGGAGGTGGGAGACGACGGAAAGACGGCGGAGCTGAATGGAACATCAGAGCCAGTTCCAAAATCAACCTCATGAGAGCGCCAGTTTGGTCAAGTCGTGTCATAATTATAAGTGATTAGATCGGACTATCGTATATCACACAGTTAGCAGGATTTGTCATAAAAACTCCATTGCTGCCTGTGATACGGGTTGAGTCTGGATATGTCAGCATGCAGACGGGGGTGGATGGACCGAAGAATTTAACAGCTGTTGCAGAAAAAGAAAAAAAATGGTGTTGCTTCAAGAATTATCTAGAAACAAGTGAAACCGTATTTTGATATAAAGTTTCTAACAATGAGAATCACAATCGCAAAACAAGACAAGAGTACGGCAGCAGTGGAACGTACCAGTGAGGTGATTGTTGTCAGTCACCTACAAAGCCCATTCAAAGTTTTTATTGTTTTGTTACAATAAATGGAAAAATCGATTTAGTTTTTTTCAAGAATTTTCTAGAACTCAAGTCAATTACAGTCCAATAATACAAATCTCAGACAATCAATTCAAATAAAACCAAATCCTGGAAGAAACCTCAGGAAGAGCAACACGAGTGATCCTTCACCCAGGAAGGACAGATCGACCTGCATCCCACGATCGACCTCCATCAACATGGTGACTATTAGTATCTTAAAACAAGATAGTAAAAGACAGAAGGGCAATGAGGCAGTAAGTTTTGTCCATCACACACACCCATAGTCTTCTGTGGTAGATTACAACACTAGATAATACTTTTTTAAATTATTTAACACAATAAAGACGTTCTTTGCTACGTTTCTGTGTGTCTGAGTGTGCATTTTTGCCGTAAGTTCACCCCCCCTACACACACACAAACACGGTCAAACATACCACACACGGCTTCAGTTAACACCTGAAAGGCAGCAGGCTCCTCTGGGTCATTATGTCATCTGTTAGCGTTCAGATTGAAGCTGCGTGAGCTGCACTTAAGGGACGACTTTCCACAGCTGCTTTGACGAACGCAGAAATGCGTTTGATGTCGGTCAACTCTTTGAGCGACGTGATGAGCAGAGGAGAACCCCTAAGTGAGCAGACGTCAGGGAACCTATAATTCAGACTCGCCTGATACTGAACAGCAACTGCATCAGAGAGACTGCGGCATGGAAGAAATCTTTAACATGTCCATTAAAAGGAAGGGCCTAATTGGAGAGTAAGTGTGGGCTGAAGTGGACAGTGTACACAGAATGCAGAAAATGCATTATTTGGATTTGGAGGGAATAAAAGATCCTGTAAGCAGCCAAGGTCCAATTAGTGTGGTATACCATGTGGGATCCAAACATTTGTTTACAAGAGGCTGGGTTTTTTGTTTTTTTCCTCGGCTCTGTCTCTCAGAGACGGGGGACCCTGGTCGGATTCCACGACGGCTCCACAACAGAGTGGGTGTGGCTGCACCGCACAAACGTCGGGGGCCTTTTGACATTACACTGCGCAACCATGAGGTCAGAGGAAGACTCTTTCTTCCGAGGCACAAAGGAGTGATTTTTCACTCACCCCGTGAGAACAGCGGCAAATAATGAACTCTCAGGCCCCTGGTATCACGTTTGGTTTCACACGCGTCAACTCCATTCTGGAGCGGAACAAAAGGGCAGTAGGAGAAACATTTGTGGGGAGGGAACGGCATGCCCAGGGCATGCCACAGAGGGTGAGTCCGATGCATTTTTAAGGCATATTAATGGGCAAGTTGCACACTGAGTTTGTAGGAGATTGCTTTGTTATATTTTCTTCTCAGACACATACAGAGCAACGTGTACAATGCAAGGCTACCAGACATATGCAGGTACATGTGTAAGGTCCTGTTCAAGGCATGATCTGATTCCACTGCAGCTGTTGCTGAACCTGCAACTTGTGGCGGTGATATAGTATGAACATAATAAAAGTTGCGTAAAGATTTAACCACAGCCAATCCGAGCAAATACTGGATCTGGATCGACTGTAACTTGATGCTCCGCCAGACAGGGGAGCTTTCAAAGCACCGGTTAACTGTAGGATAAAAGAAGACTCCTGCACAGTCTCAAAATGTAAGCAGGTCTGGCTTCAAATTGATTCAACCCCCTCCCCAAAATAAATAAATAAATAAATAAAATAAAAATTATATAATTATATATATATAAATAAAATAATAATAAAATACTTGTGATAAAAAAATACAAAGCAGATCAGGTTTGAGGAATTTCCACCTTGGATCTCACTCTATGTCCCCACATACCTAAACTTTGTGTCTTCTGCCTCAATAAGACAGTTTACAGTAATCTCGGTCCTCTTGCAGCGAGCATGCTTCCAATTATACTTCATGTAGTAGGAATCCAATGTTCAGTGGAACGTTTGTGGTATCGATTTATCATATTTTACCCCATTTTTTAAATCCTAAGTACACGTCAATAAATTCCCAGATGTTTCTGAAAAAAACTGAGCGAAAACAAAAGAGCCCCACTTCAAGGATGGACGTACAGAACAGAAACAGCTGGCGATGGTGAACTGTAAAGCAGCAAACAAAGCAGATCCGACAATTTGAGCTGTGCAGACTGCAGCGGCTTAAGCCAACACTACATTAGACGTTATTTCAGTCAGTGTATTACCGTATTTTCACGACCAAAAGGCGCACCGTATGAAAAGGCGCAGTTTCATTTATGTGTGCCATTTCTGTATTTAACACACACATAGGGCGCACCTGACGATAGGGCGCACGTTTTATATACATTTTAAATACATATCCTCCTCTACTACCATACGTACGTCCGCCTTACAACAACACACACGCATACAAGTGTGCGTATTTAAAAAATAGATCGAGAGCAAAACTGAGTTTGTTTGTGCTTTATTCAAGTATTAATTACAAAGTAATAACATTTTCTAATCATCACTCAATAATCAATAGGCGTCGGCATGGTAAAAACAAGCACATTACCGGTAACAGTCATTAATAAAATCCATCGAAGTCAAACTGTGGCGTAGCTCGCCCGGCGCTGCCTACCACTCTTCGTGAAGCTGTGGTCTCCTTCGGTCATCCATCGCTCCCACGCCGCTCGCAGCCTCACTTTGAACGGCCGGGTCTCACTCCTTGTTATAGCTGCATTTACTTTTTTTTTTTTTTTTTTACAAGTGCTTCCATCTTTTTCCTCCATGTCTCCTGCTGGCTGCTGCATGCGAAGCTGTTGTTGTTTTTGGCGCTGCCGTGCAGCGGGCGCGCGCACTCGCGTCTAGCTTGATTGACAGAGCCCACCCCGCCCGCCCCCTAATGACAGCTCAGCCTCTCCCGTCTCCCGAGTCCATACACACAGCTGTTTGCGCTGCGTAAACGCCAGGTTATAGCCTACCTACTGTGAGACTGCATTTAAAAAAATCAAGTGCTACTGTCAATAACAATGCGGGACATTATCTCAATTTCAAAATGCGGGACTGTCGCGCACAAAGCGGGGCATCTGGTCACCCTACATCGGCTGTGAGATGCGCTCGCATAGAGTCACAAATCAGAAGCGACGGTGATGTGAAGTCAAACTGTGGCGTAGCTCGCCCGGCGCTGCCTACCACTCTTCGTGAAGCTGTGTCCCACGCCGCTCGCAGCCTCACTTTGAACGGCCGGTTCACCTCCCGGAATAACAGCAAGCGTAGCGTTCATCTGCTTCACTTTCTGTTTCACATCGGCTGTGAGATGCGCTCGCATAGAGTCACAAATCAGAAGCGACGGTGATGTGTGGAAAAAACCTCCCGGTCTCCTTACATACAGCTGCCTCAGCCACTCGGCAGTTTCTGTCCGTTAGCGTGGCAGCCAAGCACAACAGTAAACGAAGCCTTTTCGTTCCCCGTTGTGCGTATCGCTACAGTGCTGGTTCCCTTTTCTCCACCGTGTGACTCACCGGGATGTCGAAAGTTAGCGGCACCTCGTCCATGTTGGTGATGTGGCTCGGCTGGATGCGCTTTTCGGCGATGTGCTTCTGGCAGTAGGACCGGAAATTCGCCAGCTTTTCATAACAATCCGCCGGACGCCGCTGCGCTACTGTAGTCCTGGTCCGGATGGAAAAATTGCACCGTTTCATAAAACGCCAGCACCAAGACGGACCTCCTTGGAAATGTTCACTTTTCATTTCCTCCGCTAGCGTTACTGCTCTGAGTCGGATGGTGACAGTCGAAACGCTCCTCCTGCTCGCTCTTTGCTCAACGATCCATTGCTCGAGTCTTTCCTCTAACTCCGGCCACCTCGCCTGATGTCCGCGGAAACTCAGCTGAGTCTTCTTCACCTGTCGGAGCTCGTTCTCCAGCTTCCTCCACTTGCGAACCATCGACTCGTTAATTTTATATTCTCTCGCGGCGGCTCGATTCCCATATTCCTCGGCGTAGCTGATAGCCTTCAGTTTAAACTGAGCTTCATAAGCGTGTCTCTTTGCCATTTTCAGAGTTGTTAAAACAACAATGTTCTGCATAAAGCACATACCTGTTCTTTTATACACAATCCACGCCCACACATCCACCTCTCTACCACGTCCTACTCATGGTGGTCTCTTTTACGTCCGCCTTACAACAACAACAAAAACCACAACACACACATAGGGCGCACTGCACTATAGGGCGCGCCGCACATTTTGAAAAAAATCTAAGACGTTTATATGCGCCTTATAGTCGTGAAAATACGGTAAGTTCATGTTGGATCGCTGCAGTATATCAAAGTTATAAAAGCGAGGCCATTTTCACTGAACAGCAGTTAAAAATCATCCAGGGAACTGAAGTTGTTTACACGAGGTTGAGAGCATATGTAGACGTTCAATCTGCTACACAGTTTAGTCCCGTGACATCATCAGTCTAACTGATGCAGCTGAGCAATCAGCTGACACACCTGGTGTTTATTAGCTGCTGTTTCCTGGCACCTCTACCTGCCCCTAGTGACAGCTAAAAAGTAAAAGCTTGAATCTTGCAAGTATGCCTATATGTGTTTATGGAGTAACTCTACTCTTATATGCTCTCTATATAGATGAATATTCCAGGACTTTTTTTTTCTCCATCCTCCTAGACACACATTTAATTAGAGGTGCAGGAATTTATTGCGCTCAAGCCACAACTGCGACTGGATCTCGCGACGTTCCCGTTGTAAGACACCAGCGCGGCCACACAGCCGCCCCGCTCTGTCTCATCTAAACTGCTAAACTATAAAGTATATGAGAACGCCCAGACGGATTAGGCTGGAGTTACTTTGACATTAAAAGCTGCACTTAATTCAAAAGCTCTCATGGTTGATTAATCACGAATCATGATCAAACAGCTGACTTACAGGATAAACATATGACAAGCCTGCACGCTAGTCTGGATGTATGTGTGTTTGCCTCTGTGCGCAGGCATGCATGGCCCGTGTGTGTGTGTGTGTGTGTGTGTGTGTGTGTGTGATCGCACTGTCTCCCCAAAGTCTGCAGACTCATTTTACCACAGCAGATTAAATGTGTGTTTGTGCCCACAAAGCACACCGCTGAATTAAAGTCACCCATGTACTGTCTTGACATTCATCTGTGCAGCACCTGGACCTTTTCTTTACAAGATCACATGCATGAAAGCCAACACATGAAAAGGAAAATATGGACGTATTAGGAGCTCCAACCTCCTTTTCAGTTAACAAACCACAATCACACGAGCGAGCGTTCAGTGTTTGACTTACACTCAAACCTGGCGGAGAGCTGAGGAGTCAGCTGAGCGCTCAGGGGTGAAGATGTTTTTTTGTTTTTTTTGTTTGTGGGAGTAGAACAAAGCAGTGAATTCTGAGCAGCCTTAATCACTCTTCTCATATCTGATAGCGGAGCAGCAAGAGTCAGCAGCTGGATGAACAGGCAGCAGCAGGAGCCGAGCTTAGAGAGAGTTCAGGGCCCTAAAGCCACCGGAGGGGGGGAGTGCTTGAAGAACTGTTTCTGGGTTAATAGTTTCTCATAAATTAAAAATATGAAGATAAGAAGATTAATATATATATATATATAATATGTGTAACAAATTTTTGGCTCTTGTTTTTAGATGCTGCACTACATTTTGGGATTTTACAGTGTTATAAAAAATAAAATGCTTGTTTTATTCAAAAAAAACCCCACATTTTTGGGGCCCTAGAACAAATTTTGGCATTAATACAGCTTGGTTGACTACAATTATTGGGAGTCTGTGTTGTTATGAGAAATGTTGATTTTATGAAATTAAATACAAACTCTGACAAATATATTTTGGGTTTACCACAAGGGATTTGTGAGATTTGCATGCACTGTAACATCTTCTTTTTATTATAATAAGAAATTGTTTTATGGGTCATAACATATTTGTTTTATAAAGAGAATTGTTGGTAACCCTAAATCAAATTTTGGGATTAGAACAAATAAAATGCGGTTACACTACAGCAAATGTGGGTATTCTGTGGCAAACAGACGTAGCTATTTTTTACAAATAACAAATAGTTGGTACACTTGAACAACTTTGGACAAATTTCAAGACATTCTCATGTGCCAACAGCAAAGTTGTGTGTAGAACTAATATTGGGGATACTATATTGAATTTGTCTAGTATCACAAATAAAAAAAAAATGGGGATATTGCACCAAATGTGGGAGAACAGTGAGTGTTATGACATGACACATGTCGTAGTACTCGTCATAGATGATATTACTATGACACAGAGAGAAATGAAAAAACACTGGAAGGGATAATGAGCCAGCAAGACAGAAAGCAAACTCAGCTCTGTGTTACCTTTTTAACATTTATACTGGGGCTGACGGTGCATCAGTGTGTGTGTGTGTGTGTGTGTGTGTGTGTGTGTGTGTGTCCTGCACCTGCACGGACACCATACAGATAGTGATTTATTCACATAGTTGTTGGCATTTCACTTACATCCCCCAGAAAGCAGCAGGCTGCTGCAGCATGAATTCAACATGCTGCATTAAGGGCTTTGCTCCCTTCAGGCAACAGGAATTCTGGGTTATTTCTACCCTGGTGTATCTGGCACAGTTTTGGTTATCAGCGCTCAACGGGCCAATGAAAGCACAGCTGGTCCATGGTTCATTGGCTGCAGTAGGGTTATGGGTTAACCCTGATTGGTGGCTTTCTCAGAAGACACACCTCTGTTTTTTTTTTTCTTTTGGGCATGGAACAAATTTGCATATTTATCCATTTTCACTGTAGTGTGGAGGATTTGTAACCTCATTTTTGAACATTTTGGGATCCAAATGACAAAGACGTCATATCATCAGACATAGAAAAGACTGATGGTGGTGGTCCAGCTTCAAAAGTTGCTCTTCTAACTCTTTAATTGAACACAAAAAAAAATTTGAAACCATTTTAATTATTTCAAAACAAACTTTGTACTCTCGCCGAGTCTCAAATATCTTCGCTGCACTTTGAAATAGTCCCAAAAAAAATTAATTGGTGGTTTCTGATCGGAAATGTTCAGAACTGTGTCAAAGTGCGGTGCTGCACCATAGCGCCACATCTCCCACTACACTGCTGGGTTGCTGGGCAAAATTTAGAACGGGCCTGCCTCCATACAGGAGTGGCTTGGTGGATGGTAAATGTGTGTGACGTCTTAGCCGGCGTGTTTCTCTAACCCCCCTGTGTATCGCGTGTCTAGACCTCACCAGCACTACTTCTGGAAGAACCATGTGACCCAGAGGAGCAGTCACAGGACTTCAACATCCACATATCAGGCCGTTTTTTTTTTTTTTCCCTTCTTCTTCTTCTTCTTCGATCAGTTCTTCCCCTTCATTCCAGTCTGTAATCAGACATGTTCAAAGAAGTGAAACTGAGGGAAACTGACAGAAGTGGAACCCAGCGCCAACGACACATGGCTGCATCAAAGCGAGGTTCAACCCTACAAATGCCAACTCGCCTTTGAGAAGATTTTCCCTCCTCCCAGTAATTTAAGCAAACTTATAAGACTTAATATAAGATAAAATTTCAAAACTATGGCTACGTCGAGGCAAAAATGTATTATTGCACTTTAAAAAAAAAAAATAAAATAAATATATGAAATACGAAATGGATGTAAACTCAATGAATTTACTGGTTTTTAATTTAGAAATATTTTTTCTTACGGCAGTTTGATTAATTAATCTTGCACATTTTAACACAATGTGCAATATATATTATATTATATATAATATATATAATGCTAAAATTAGAAATTAGTTTTAAAGAAATTCTAATTTAAATAAATGTTTTAATAATGAGCATTTAAAAAATTTAACTATGAATAATGAAATTACATTTAAAAATTGTGTATAAGGCATGACATACAAAGAATAAAATAATATGTATGTTGATTATATTAAAAAGCATATATTTCTAATGTTTACTTAACATCACTAATACAAATATGTCATTTGCATTTGTAACATACAAACAATATATTCATCCAAACACCTCAGTTTAAGAAAGAGAGGAAAAAAAAAAAAAAAAAACATACATTAACAAAAAGGAAAAAATAATTAGTGAACTTTAGGTGACCAAGATTTTGCTACTTACAAAAAGTCCACTAAAACTTAATAGTCACCTCCATCCAGAGCCAGAAATATGAGCACTGAGCCATAAAGATTTCTGATGGAAACCTAAGCAGCCGGCACACTCAGGAAACAAATAAAACATCTTTATGAGTGGGATTTTACGATCTTAATAGGCGCAGTCCTGGTCCAGTGGCCTCTAAGTGCTCCGCTGGACAGGTCTGTGTTTCAGAGCCGACTTCAGACACCAGCTACCGTCTGCAGAGCCACACACACAAAACTCTGCACAACTTACTCTTTTCATCACACTGGCTGCTGGATAATTACAATTATTACTTTCTATGCCTGTTAAATTATATTATTACCTGTGTGCAGTGGACATTCTACGCTTTCAGAGTGTAAAACTAATTGATATACAACAAATACAGTATTAAAAACCCCAAATGGCTTGAATAATAGTGTTTAAAATAAAGCAAACAGGTTCTATACTTTTTTTTATAGAATTTTAACACTTTAGTTGATTACACTGCAAAAACTTCATATTCCAAAATATATTTATATTTTCTTAAATTCAAGAGCAACATTTTTGTTAATGAGGTGAAATTATTTTACCTTCCATCACAAATGAACATGTTTCAAGAATTTTCTAGATTGAAGAGTAATTTTCTTTTTTTTTTTTTTTTGAAGATTCAACATGAGATTAAATGAGTAGTGAAGGTGTTATTTTGCAGCGTTCTGCATCTTAAATTCTAACAAATTATTACTAACGAAAAGGGATCAGTTCAGTACTAGAGTAAATATTATTGGAATTTATTTGGTGCATTAAACCATAAAGATTCACATAAAGTATTTTTTATTCTTTTAAAATGTTATATGTTAAAATACTTTTTTAAAAAAAAACACTTTTTTTTAACTTATCTTCTCATCCTCGATAAATTGAATTCACATACATGTGATTTAATTTAATTTTTTTTTTTTTTTGTGTCACTTTACTTTTTTATTAACATATTCTTCTCTTAAAGAAAAAATAACTTTATGACAAAAAAAATTGAAAATTTTATTTTAGAAACTTTTGGGGCAGGGTGTGAAACCCGTCTCTTCTCCTGGTTGTTATTTGCTCCCTCAGAGTTTGTCGGTCTCTTTGAAGCAGGATGGGACAGGTTATCTGTAACCTTGTCCCTTTTGTTAGACAGACAATACAGGCTTGTTGGACCATTAGTTCCTCTTTGTAAGGGCTGGTCTAGGTGTGATATCCACCCTGTCACTGCTGATACCGCAAAGGTGTCTTCAGAATCCACTAAAGGGACAAAGGAAACCTTCTGAGGCCAAAAATACCCCGAGGTCATTTACAACATTCCTTTCTAGTCAAAGTGGATTCTCCTGTAAAATGCTAATTATCTCAATTATACTTCAGATTCAACCAGAAGCCGTAATGCCACAAATAAGAAGGAATATAAGACGACAAGAACACTGAGAAGCACTAACTAACCGAAGAGTCTCTTGTCCGATTCATGAGAACGTAGTACTCCGCTCAAGTAGAGACATCTGATTGGCGGGGAAGAGGTGTGCTGCGATTGGCCAGCGTGGTGACATATTCTGTGACGACTCAGCACTGGGACCTGTTACGCCAGATGCCCTCCTCTCGTCCCCTGCAATGTTTGCAGCCCCACGCACGCGATCCCTCGCTCCGCTCGGCTGCACCCTCTCATCGCATTACTTCTGCTATTCTAACTCCTCCATCAATTATGCACTAGAATAACTCTGGGCCCTGATGGAGCCAAGACATAAAAGGGGATCATCAGCGCGAGCGTGAGCGCTCGCAGCGTCTGCCCGCGTGTTCTCACCGTGCTGCTGCTGCGACCGGTGATATGAGCGCCAAGGTACCAGCTTGTATAGGGCACCAGTGATGGCACACACCAAAAACAAAGATCAACAGCTATAATCAGCATTGCGTTTGTAGGTCAATCAGGCTGAGAGACAGTCAATCAGCCTGCAAAAAGGGCAGTTCGACAAAGTCAGTTACTTAAATAACTTCCTTCTTTTTATGTATTTCTGGAGTTGCATTGCTTATATCAAGTCTTTTTGATTACTTTTACATTTCTGTAGATACCAGAGTATTTAAGAGGGTTTTTTTTACAGTGCTGCTCCTTGCTTGTTCCTTGTTGTGATCTTTGATCTACGAGCCAAGTAAATGCTAAGTGTTGAAATACTATATATCCTATAATAAATAATAATAATATTACATTAGGCTTAAGTAGCCACAAATATAGGGTGATTATCATCATCTTCACCAATGAAAAATCTAGTAATTGTCTCCAATGTGAAGTGGTAAAAACCTGATTTTCTTCAAACAAGTGAGAAGAAAAGAACTTTTCAACTTGTTTTCATCAGTAAACAATAGAAAAGAAGAAGGAGTAAAGCAGGTCACTGCAGAAAACTCAAGAAAGGCATGATCGACGATGAATACTCGATAACAGAATTTTACTTCAACTTGTTTCAGAAAAAAAAACACTCAATTACACACAAGTTACTTCAAACGAAAGAAGTTTTTTTTTTTTTTTTTTGCAATAGTTGAGCGTCAGATCAGAAAAGATCAGAAACTGCTCAAGTGATTTCCCAGGATTCATAACCTACTTTTATTTCCTTGAAACAAAATGGAGTCAAGTTTGGAAAATGGCTGCCTGTGCTTCTCGCTCCGCCACACACGACAGAGAACGAGCGAAGAAGAGGAGAAGTCAGCCACATCTATGGAAAGTGTACAGATTTTGGCAGCCTGAGACTTCAAGTAATGGCCTACGTGCTCAAGTTGGGTTATGATAAAATACCAAAAACAATTTAATCACAGTCATTCATCACCAAAAGAAACACGGGCCAGGAAAGGATTTGTGAAAAAAAAAAAAAAAAAAAAAAGAAAGAAAGAAAAGGCAACATAATGTCGACCCTCTACTATATAAGTCAATGGCGGTCGTGACCTGGATTTCTCCTGGTTGCGTGTGAAGGTTTGTCCAGGCTCTATCGTGAGATCACAAACAGCTTTTTTAATATTTCATGGGTCCCAAAGCACCAACTGTGCTGAAATCCAACAGGAGGAAACACTTTGAGTCTCAACGGACCGAAGAGTCACACGAAAGGTCCCGTACAGTCAGCCCGAGTTCAGGAAACAACAACTGTTTTTCACATAAATCACATTTGTCCTTTTTAATTTTTTTTGTCTGAAAACAGCAACGCAAGCGAAAACTTTGTTTCGTATTGCGGTCTGAAAAACCAAAACACTGCTCCAAACCACCATCAGATAAACCTTCATACCGAAATGATTACGAGAGATATTTGAACTCAAGAAAAAAAAAAAGCAATTAAGCATATTTTGCTTCACCGGAGATGTTTTGGTTTGTCTTTGCGGCTGAAAGAGAAACTGTTCATCACACGTGCTGCTCAGTCACGGCGGAGAGCTTCAACACTCCGTGAATCACACATGATTCACAAAAACCTCGACTGGAAAACTAATGGACTCCCACGTCAGCTTTGTCTTACTCCGTCCAAAATACACAAAAGCCTAAAAGTCAGCAGCCATTTAAAATCAAGACATATCACCCTGACGAGGAGGTACGCGTACTTTTTGTTTCAGGCTTCCCTCCAAAGCCGCACGCTGACCCCAATATGTTTCCAGAAACATTTACTGGGAGGTTTAGCCCAGCTGTCAAAATGATCACATTTGCTTTTTCTCAAGCAATACGGTTCAAGCCAATTTACATTTTCAGCTGTAATCGTGTATGTGATTCGAATCCAGCGATGTGCCACTTTTCTTATTTCATTACTTTCATTTGTCTTACTCCAGAAGAGACAGCGAAGCCGTCCCTGCGAGGATATCGGCTCACATCACAGCTAACAAGTCAAAACCGAAAGCTTTGAGCTGACAGGTTTTTGTCCAGAATAAAGCTCAATAATCTGTATAACACTCACTCACTTCTAAACATATGAGACGAAACGCTGTTGATGCTTCTGATTCTGGGATTCTCAGATCAGTCGTATTAAACCAACTCATCCTTACTGTTTGCTGTACCCTTACTAATAGAGTTAAACTGCAAAAAAAAAAAAAATTTTTTTTGTTCTAGTATTGATTGCTGAACCTGTTTCCAAAACAAACCGGTTTCCTAGAAGTAAATCTTCAAACATGACACAATAGATAAGACCAGCTGCTGCACGAGAATCAACCGAAGATGACAGCTGCTTCTGCAGAATACACCAAACAAGTTGATTTATATTGGAAAGAGAAAACCAATTTAAAAAAAATCTGTTGAATAACACACAAAACGTTCTAACTAAGAACGATTTTTACAGTGCAGGAAAAAACAAAAAAACAACTTTCTATTATTATTTCACACAGCAAGTCTTGACAAACAATCTAAACTCATGTTTCATTACTTTTTGCTTTTGAGGGGAATATAAAAAGGGAGGCTAGGATGACCAAACAATCACCCCTGCTATCTTTGATACTGTGTGATGTCCTGCAAAACAGCAGCAGCCCTGCTCAATCTGTTAGCAGCTTAGTGGCTCTTTAGGACCTTTTTGGAAGCACTTTTTTTTAGAAGTTTTACTGCAGTCATTAGGAGCTAAGGCTGATTAATGTGAATGGTCAGGCAGGGTTTGGCTTTCTGAGAGAAGAACAGAGAGGGGTGAAGGGTCCCACAGGAAGTGTTTTGTATCTCCGCACAAAGGGAGGGCTGACCTCTTAAGCCCCTTAGAGTCTTTTTGCTAATACCCTCACAGGTGCCTACAAAGACACAGGGGATGCCATTTCACCACTCACATTTAAACAGCGTACACACACACACACACACACACACACACAAAAAAAAGCCCCACCAAGATTAAAACGGCAGAAAAGTGAACCTCTGTGCAGCGGAGTGAGACTGTGAGATTAGGCCTGAAGAGTCCCCTGCTAATCCATTGACTGCTGTGCATATCAAACAGAAGAAGCCAAACTCACACACTATTTCATCTGCACACAGACAGAATCTTATCGGGTTATGTTTGTCAACTGGCGAGTCCTAAAAAAGTTTGATCTTCTCTTAAACAAGTGGGGGAAAAAAATTTGATTTGCGACATTTCCCGTTTTTTACGAGATTCAACGTGTCAGTTTTAGCAGGATAATGTTTGTGTCACTTAGCTTAAGTAAAACCTTTCGAGATAAAGAAAGGATCCTCGCGCTGCGATCTATTCTGCCTTCTTTCAAGATACTGCAAGTTCTCGAAACGCTTCGGTTTGTGTCAGAAACCGGCTGGAATTATTTAAAAAAAAGACTCATTTCTTCACTTATTTTAAGCAATCTACAAAATTCTTGAAACAAGTTGACATCTTTTTGGGATCTCGTTGAAGTAATTGTGCTGCTGGTAGATTTTTTTTATAAATATATATATATATTTTTTTTTTATTGCTCTTATTTTTAAGAAAACAAGACTTTGGGGCTCATTAATGGACATAAAGAGAGCGAAATGTTTTGCAGCGATTAAAAAGACAAAACACAATAAAAATGCGCCAACTCTTTGTAACCACGTTGAATGTTCTGTGCCAGAACGTGAGAGAAATATTGCTGGAAACCAATAATACTGCCACACTTGTTAGAACCCTCTTGTCACTAGATCCTGTCAATCATGCCGTGGCAGCCTGAGGGGCTCGTCTTATTAGTCAGAGTGTAAAAGGGGGGCTGGGGCAGCTCCTCTCTGCAGGCAGGGTCGCAGAGAGCATGAGGAATGACGGGCGTCTCCACAGGGCCACTGCCCCCCCCCCTCTCTCTCTCTCTGCAGAAAGCTTCGTATATGAAACTCACAGCTTAATTGACTTGAAGGCTCCGTCTTTTTAGAGTACATTCTGTAAAGGTACAACTGATTAAAGTACAGCGAGCGGTAGGAAACTGGCACGATATGAGAAATTGAATATGGGAGATTTCCTATCTGAGATGTGACATTCTTTCATTTCATGTGCTGGAAGCCTGAAGTGCTGCGAGGAGGCTTAATGCTCCTGCACTTTGTAATGAAATGGAAGGTAAACCTCAGATAAGAAACCTCTCATCCACAGTTTATTGATACTTTCTGAACCCCCCCTCCCCCCCTTGGGGCAGGAAATCACATTCAGTCAGCTCCCTTTGATGCTTCCTGAGATTGACACTCTCTCAGGGTGGAAACACTGGTTCTGACCCCACCCTGGGACTCGGTGGCTTGGACACTGTTCCCCTGTCGTAGCCTCTGGCCTCTGACAAGGAAGTTTCTCTCTCAACTCCAACGACTGTGTTGTCCCTCCTGTTATAATTCCTCTACCCCACCTCAGATAACATATGCAACCACCACTCCCTCTCCTCCTTCTCTGTGTCTGTCTCTCTGCATAGCTAAAAGCCGGCTACGGGCTGCTGAGTACGAGCGGAACAATAGCGGCCTTTCAGGCGGTCTGGCCGGCGCTGGGAGAGGGCTGCGGTCCTGAGACCCAGTCAATATTTGGACGTGGCTGCCTTTTTGTGTTTTTTTTTTTAATACAAGCGGAACCGAGCTGCAGGGAGCCGGGACAAGGCTGAGAGGGGAAAGAGAGGGTAAACACTAGGAACAATGCAAACGGGGCAACTCACAATGCCGCTAGGAAACTATCACAACATCAACTTGCCACCAAGTGAAAAATGGAGCATTGTTTCTTTAAGTGGAGATTAAAAAAAGAGGGCAGTTTATGAAAAGCAAACAGTGTAGGTCATTCTGCTGCGAGGAGGAATGTGTGCAAGTGTCAAGTAGAGTAGTTTCCTATCATCCGGAGGTGTTCACTCCACCGAAAAGCATGACGGAAAAAGAGGCGCAGAAGAGGTCTTTCAAGTCAATAACTTGGAAAAAAAAACATCAAACATGAAAACAGGCCACTGAAAAAGATTCTTTGATTGTGTTACAGGGAAATATGTTGCATCTGCTGTGGAAAGCTTTGGACGGGTATTATCAGGGATTAAGGAAAACCCCTGGGGTGACAGTGCTCTCGCAGAATACTGGAATCCCTCTCTCCCCAGCTGTCAGGTCGTTAGTCCCACCCAATGAGGTTCTTTGATGACGAGGGGTATCAGTTTCCATGGCGTCGGAGACACAAACAGCTCGGGAGATTAGGGACGGAACTCGGTCCTGATTCTCCGTTGATCCCACCTATCAGCAACAAATAAACACCTTGGGCCACAGCAACGCCTGCGCGCGGACCATATGGACCCGGGTGTGTTTTAATGAAGCAGCTAAATAGCTCGTGAGCAGGGAATTCACTAATAGCTCCTTGTCAGAGAAGCAGTAAATACCCCAGTCACACACTTTATTCCATCATTCGGTTACTGAAACAGACGGCGAAGTTGACAAGGAACATCTGTGGCTCATTTTTCTTACACGAGCTTTTCCACTACGAAATGCTGCACTTTTTATTTTCTGGGGTTTTGATCTCGCGCCGTGATTAGGATGTTTCTGTCTTGGTGCCACTTTCTAATGACGTACACTTAATGCAAGATTTAAAGATTGTGACTAATGACTTTACTAATGGTTAACGTGTGTTAATAACGCTTTATAGCTCGCGTAGTATAAACAAGTCTTGGGTTATTTTAGTCTTAGTATCTAAATCTGTTAAAACGCACTTAAAAAAAAACCAGATTTCTTTATTGAAGGTTATTAAATAATTTATTAATAACTTATAGATCAAGTTTTTGCCAGCTTTTCAACATGTACAGCTGCATTTCTAATAAGGCATACTTTATAAAGGTTTATATGCAGTAACTAATGTTAAATAATGACCAATAAGTGCAATCATTAGCAAGTAGCTCATGTTACCACAAGCATTAATAAGTTATTTACGGACGTTAACTTGTAAACAAGTACGTTTGTACTTTGCTCCAAACTGAATCGTCTCTTTTTGGTCACAAGTGTCTCACTTTCTAATAAAGCTTCAGGTGTGTAATCGTAAATGATAGTAAGTCATTAATAAGGAGGTTTTGGCACAGATATTCTTCAGCCACTGGATGAGTCTACCTGGTAACCCAAAGGTTGTTCTGACAAATATTACTGATCTATACGCATATTTATTAATAGTGTTCAAGACATTAGTTACAATTTGCAAAAACAAAACAAAAAAACATAAGTATATTTTATGCCTGGTGGAACCAAGTCCGCGTGTATTCTGCTAACAATGCCTTGCGAACGTGGAGGATACGGCCACATGTAACAACAGCGTTTTGCCACATGCTTTTCATAGAGGTTGGTAAAATTCCTAAAATGTTTTCTGATCATATCCATATAAGGACCATTCCAGGCTGACTAATGGACTTTGATTGATAAATAACAAGACAGCACAAATATCTGCAGCCTTTTGGCTTCTTTGGGTTCTAAGAGTCACACCATCAACTGTGCACCAGCAGATTCTTTCTCACACGGCTCTTTGATACTGGAGTTTTATTTCATTTTATTAAGTAGCATATATCAGCACAGCTACTCGCTTTCACTATAGATGCTTTTCAAACTCCAGGCAAAGCTGAACCATCCTCGGGTGCTGTAAATCCCCTCTTCCACCGCTCCTGAGTCCTGCTCGTCTACGCCTAATCAGCAGCAAGAATCAGAGCAGGAAGATGTTCCCCTCACATGAAAGCATAGCAAACATGGACGCACGTTTATCTAAATTACAAAAAGGCTCCTCGCAGCCCCCTTTTTGAAACAATAGAAACACATGAAAATGTCAACGCATTTCCATTTTTCACGACTCACTTCCCATTTCAATTCCAGAGCTCCTGTAGGGGATTTCATGAATGGCTGAGTATGGACTACTGCTCCGGATGCCATTTTTTCCCCACTTTGGTCAAATATGCAGGAGAGGGGGGTAAGAAAGCTCATCTGGAAGTTGGGACTGTACCGCAGCAGGTTCTCAGGGCTCCAATGCTGAGTATGGTTACATTAAACAGCAGGGATCCAGGGCTCGTGAGCTTGTATGGAATACTGTTAGGTTCTGCTGCAGGTCAAGGGGCCCCCAGCTTTAAGCACATCCCCCTTTTACATTATACAGCCTGGGTCAGGTTTAGATTAAAGTCATGAATGAGAAAAGGAGACAGTCATTTAGAGTTACTCATTTATTTAGCCTCCATTCTGCCAAGACAAAGCCCAGGCGGGGTGCCGCGGCGGGGCCATCACCGGGCCCCATGGCTGGCGGTACTGCCCCAGTTTTGACCCTGACAACGGTTCCCTCTGTGCTGCTTAACCCGCAGCTCGCCTGGTTACTACCAAGTGTGTGACCTCAGCATGTGTGGATCTCTCACAAGACCCAGCACCACGCTGTGCTTTGGCCGCTGATGAAATACCCCTGTGTACCCCCCTCATTGTCTGCCCCAGCGTGGGCCAGGAGGGGGGTGTGGGGAGTGGAAGGGGACACTTGGACGGGGGAGCATGGCAACCAAGAAACCAGACTTGGGAAGTGGGAACTGATTTGAAGGCCGAGAAAGAAAGAAAAAAATAACAAAACAGAAAAACGTGCAGCCTGTGAGTGGGACAGAAAGCTGTTATCAGACTCAGATATCTGCGTGTTAGCAGAGCTGGGACTCCATCAGCTGCCTTTGATGTCACCATAACATTTGCATTTGTATCATTAACATCCTGTCAGTTCAGCCAACTCCGGTCACACTTTGCCTCAGGGTCACTGTTACAATGACACACAGCAGCAGCCTTGTTGTGTTTTAACTCTGAAGCCTAACAAACCAGTTTCATGACCTCATGCAAATACTCATATTATATGTATATATGTATTTTTTTTCTTTTTTTTTTTTTGAGTCACACAGAAACTGCCAAGAGTGAAGCACTGAGTCACCAGGGAGGTGCCCCAACACACACACACACACACACACACACACAGGAGGGAGTTAAGATGGTGAAATGTCACTTTAGTAGGTTACCTCAAATTAGAATCTGGGCTCCTACTGAAATATATATTTTAAAAAAGGGCAAACTTGTGATAATTAGAACCAGGAAGCAGCCTGAAGTTTTTTTAACTGCAGGTTTTTAGTCAGCCAAACAACAAAAAGCACTTCATCAGCACTTAATGAGCAAAACAGTGACTTGTTGGAAGACGATAAATAACAATAAACCACATAAACTCTCCTCCAGAGAAACAAATGTCCAATCTCTCATTGGATCAGTCGCCATTTGGCACAAAACGAACTCAATTGTGCTGGATGGCAGCAGAGTGGAGGCGACTCAGCATTATTTGACCCAGCTCAGCCGCATGTGTGTGTGTGTGTGTGTGTGTGTGTGTAACACAGCTCCTGTATTACATTTTCGACCTGAATGTGGAGCAAACACTGAGCATTAATGCGTAATGGGCGCGTAATGGGTGCGTAATAGCGGACAGTCTGTGTGAAGATGTCTCGTTCCACCGTCAAGCAAATATGATTTATGATGCTCGGCTCGCACAGTTGATTGCAAAGATGATACAGATATGGATTATTAAACTGCAATCTCCACAACACAGGCTGCAGTGAAGAGTGAACCCGACAGACACGCGTTGTTATCGAGCCCGTGTTAGCAGGAGAGTCGCCGGTAATTCAATCAGACTTCTAACACTTGCAATGCTTCACATGGAGCTAAGAGTGCAGCGGTGAGAAGTGAAGCCGGCTGAAGAGTGCAGCTTCACCCGCACAACGTCAAGGGTGAAGTCCGCCTCCCGCTGCGGACGGAAGACAGTCATGCGTACCGGTGCGGGCGGGATACTTACTTGGGGTTGGTTCTGTTCCAGTAGACGGCGTAGCGGTCGGACACCACCTTGGAAGCCGGGTCCTGGCCGTACACACACATCCCAATGATGAGGATGAAGAAGAGGATCATTTCCACCTGCGGCATATTCGCTCTGGATGAACTCCGGTGATGTCAAATTGATTTACAGTCCGTCCTGGTTGTTGGGTTTGAATGTTCAGATGTGAGGACCACTTTTATTTTAATCTCCTCACTGATGCACTTCTCTCTTTCTCACCGAATTAAAGCTGGACTGTCTTTTTTCCTTCTTACTTTAAAGCAGATGTTTCTGTTCAGTCCCCGTTTGCTCTTCACTGGCTTAAATAAGGACCAGGTCTACTCAGAGTAGTGAACCGGAGAGAAATCCACGATGTGTGTGACCGAGCCGCGGGATCAACTCCGCGCAGCGCAGCGAACAGTTTCTCCAAGTCGCACTGAATTTCCCAGAGACGTGGAAACGTTGCTTACGCACAGGGGGAAGAAATAATAATAATAAATAATAATAATAATTAAAAAAAAATGTTCCTCAAACCAGAAATCCAAAGAGCAGAAATGTATATCTATATCCCCGCTGTCATCTCAGCTCTGGATCTGTCCTCCTGTTCGGTGCGAATCACCGAGAAAGAAAAAGGAAGAAGACACAAACCAGCAGCTTCAGATCAAGCTTCAGCTTCAGATGCCCGAGCAGCTCCAACAACGCACGCACAAAACCGAAGCTCTCAGCCTGGTGCAAATGCACAATGTCCGGGTTAAATGTCCCCTGACGAGCCGCTCCGCCGCACAGCCGAGAGCGCAGGAGAAACGGTGTCGTCAATGTGGAGAAAAGCAAACCAAGTCAGCGCTCTGGTTGCTGCGGCCATGCTCTCCCGGACCAAACCCCCCCTCTTCATCCAACCCCTCCACTCACTCCCCCCTGCAATCCTTCCCTCTCTCTCCCTCTCTCTCTCTCCCCCTTCCTCCCTCCTACTGTGCCAGCCGGAGCACACTGTAAAAAGTGACTGTTGAAACTTCTGGGTTTGAATGAAGTATAAAACAACAAGAATAAACTCAGTTCTGCTCCGTGATGCTTCACCATGTTCTCAGAGCAGACCAGTCTAGTTTAAATAAATAAATAAATAAATAAAATCTGTGCAGAAACAAACAACAACAACAACAACGATGCATTAGTCCTCCACACTTGCATGCTGTCATCAGGTTTCTTGTACTGTATTGTTTGTTGCAGCAGGTATTTCTTGCAGCGTGGAGCTTCACAGTCTCATTGGCTTTGGGTTTTGAATGACGGCCGTTTCGCTTACTAAAACAACATCCCTCCTCCTCGGGGGGTATCTGAAGCTTCCCAGGCCGGCAGACACATCCGAGATCATATCATGAACATGCCGCACAACAAGCTGCGTTCACCGGCTCAACTTTACTTTCACTTTGCACAACAAGTAGTTCTGGTTTCACTCTCTATTTGTCCTGATAAAATGACACACAGACTTGCTTTTTAGTTTAACGCGACACGACACAAAGGTAAGCTGACACATGTTGATGTTGATGATCTTGCCAGCAGTTGCAGTGACCTCCCTCCCAGTGTTTCTGTCAGTCAGTCTGCAACTGGTTTCAACGTATCTCTGCTGGCTGTGTTTTCACATGTTTTGGGGGAAACAACATTTCCATTCTGCACTAAGTGACCCGGTGCAAAAGCAAAACTGCTTTCATTTTTATTGGCTACACATTTGTGATATCATGCATCTTTGCCTCTTCCAGGTTTCATTGCTGTGGATCTATAGTGTGCTGCACTGTAGTTTGGGTCCATGGCCCAGTGCGCCACGTAGTGGTGACCGTGAGAAAATCACCAAGAGTTGTCTGTCACTTATGTAAGAATTCAATACTCATTAAAGAAGATTGCTTTTTTTTTTTTAACCATTTCAGCTTCTGGAATATAAAGTCTTCAGGCTACATAAACATCACCAGGTGCTGTTTGGAGATTGTCCATTAGCGAGTCAGTGCAGAGACAGACAAAGACCAGCTCGCTAGTTGATTTAATCCTCCTCATAACAACAGTACCACCAAGGAAGCTCGTCCCAGGGCTGCTGGGCTCAACAGGAGGGTTGTAAACTTTACTGAGACGCTGAACAGTCAAACTCTGTGGCTTCTGTTCACAAACAGCCTGATTTATTCCACCTGAACAGGCCTGTTGCTCTTCATCCTGCAGGGTTCAGAGCTCTTCTCCATCTGTGTAACCCCCCGCCCACACACACACACACACACACGCTTGCCACAGCGTGTACACTCATTTCAGAACTATTGGGTTTACTCAGAGGACAAAACGACGTGATTTTTTATTTTTTATTTTTTTTCAAAATTCACCTGCAAAATGAAGTGAAATAGAGCATTGGGTAGATATCACATCATGTGTTCGGTACGGCTGTGACTGAGCAGCACAGTGGCTACATGGTTTACACTGCTGCCTCGACTGGAGCAAGATAACTGTAATAGGTTTGTTATCTGGGAACTTATAACATTACCCCAAAAGCACCTGATCCCACCTAAACCAGAGGGGAACCACTGTGAATCCTCCAATCACCGGCGAGCGAGTTGAACCCACACTCGACAGCACCGCCATCATCCTCCTGTGGGCTTTGTTTACAGTAAATCCTTTTCACACCGGTTTTGTTTGGGTGTCGTGGCGAGGTCACTGCGTGTGCGGGTGTAGTGCACGCACGCACGAGTGTGTGTCGTGTAAATGCACAAATGTGTACACACAAACCTGCAGGTCCCATGGTGTTTATGAGCCCGCACGCATGATTCGTATGCGTGTGTGTGTGTGCATGTGTGTGTGTGTGTGTGCGTGCATGTCGGGCTGATCAGCCACCTCACCCAGGCAGACTAATCCATGAGCTATAATCACCTCATCTCCCCAGCTAAAGTGCCTGTCCTACTTCATTTGCGCCTGATATACGTCTGTGTTCCCCAAGACAATGGAGTCATTATAAATTAGGGTCAGTGGAGCTGCCAGCACAACACACAGCATCCTAATGTTTCTCATGGCCTTATGATACGAGTGTCTCACACACACACACACGGCAAGAAATGATCTCCAGATGACGCATACATCACACAAGATTATTCATTACATTTCTTTATCTGTTCTTTATGAATGCAATCTGTAATAAAGCAGCACCATCATCGTCCCAGTGAGTGTTTTATGTGGTGACAGGCATCGCCGTCCTCTTTCATTAGCAGCTGGTAAACACACTAAACACACTCTGCACTCTGAGAACTAAACATATTGTCGGTTTTGTTTTGACGCCACAGTTAAATGTCTGCGGTCACCTCTCAATCATCGATCAAGTCGTGTTATTAGAAGAGGACGATTGGAGTCACACACACGGGGGGAGGGGAGCACTGTGAATTCAGATCGTACACAGCTACCTCAGTTAATGAACACGAAGCAGAATTATCAACAAAAACTAAAAAAGCTTCATAAAAGTAGAATTTATGGCCGAGCCGTTGTATTGGATCGTATTAGATTGCACAGCTGTTCCTAATACGGTACTCAGTGTGGCTTGTTGCCACATGTTTTGTGAAACACTTGACAGAGTTCACGGGCCTGAGATGCAGCTATTCAATATGTAACTCTGCAAAAGCTGATTTTTAGATTTGACGGTTTTTAAATTCAATCAAAATTAAGCACAAAGCAGGTATCTGATCACAACGACAACATATTCATTTCTTTTCCCTACAATATCTGCTAACTAATTTATATTCTCCTCCGATAAGAATGAAGCTGACACCACATATACCTGCTTCAGTTTTTTAAAGCGTTCATTTCACACATTTCATTTCAGATGACAACAGCTACAGTTTCTAAAAAAAAATATTCTTTTTGGTTTAATATTAGCATTTGTTTGGGATCAGACTAGGCTGGTATTTCACTTTTTCATATAAAGACATATCAAAGCTTGCAGTGCTTCTCCTATCTTCCTCATAGCTCTCTGTTGTGCTGACCTGTCTGAACCGTAGATTAATGTCTGCTTGTGTTTGTGCTCACTTAACATTCTCCGAGCGTTACTCCGCTAGTTTTCAAGAGAGTTTTCAGAAAAGAAAAAAAGGTCATTATTGTTATTGGAGTAAATTGTGCGTTAGATAAAGACTGAGGAGTCACGCACTTCTCTCTCTATCTATTTCTCCTACTCTCACTGTCTATTCGACTTTCTCACTTTCTCCTTTGTTTTCAAAACTGCTTGTAACGCTATCGCCAGCTCCTCATGGAAAAGTAAATGTTTATCTCTCCCCCAAAGGAGCAGTATATTCCTCTGTCTCTCCTTCTTCATCACTCTGTCTAAAACTCCAGCGTGAACCTTCCCAGCTGGGCTTGTGTGTGTGTGCATCGACGACCCTGTTCAGGTCGTAGATGTTGAGGTAAGAAGAAGAAGAAGAACAGCCTCTAATAAAAGATTTGGCCGCGGTGAAAATATACAAATTAAGGTGAAATTGGAGTTGGGGGTGAGGGGGTGGGGGTGGGTGGGGGTGAGGAAGATGCTCGATGACAGGCCGACTCAGTCCCAGAAAGACGTGGGAGGTCTGAGTTATTCCTGTCCAATCTGCACTTGTAGGTCTGTGTGTGGCACCTGGTTGAACTCTTTCTGTATACATGACCTCCTGCAAACACAAATACACAAACTCACACTTGCGCACAAAAGCCTGAGAGTGTGTGTAAGCCCAACACAAAGACAGGCACACACACACACACACACACACACGAAACCTCACATGTTTTTTATGGAGAAAAAAAGTCTCTCCATCCATGTTTTCACAGTGATGTTTCCCTGCATGTAGGTAAGTAATGTCTGTGACCCGTGGAGCCTGCCCTGCTTAAAGTCATTCAAACTGAGGGCTGCTGACACTGGAATGCTAACTATGTAGGTGGGGGGAGGTTCTCACCAGATTCGTGCATTTATACCAGTGGCGTGCACGGAGGGTGGAGGGGCCAAAAGCACCCCATTTATTGTAATCTTTATAAACCCAGGATATGTCTAATCCTCCTGATGGGACAGATGCATGATTCATTTTTTTTTGCCCTATTGTCACAGCAAAAGGTGTCAACCAGCATTCTGCTAAATCCTTTTCTGGTTGAATGAAGGTTTATTTGACAAAAGTGTGCAGCTACGTCAAATGCTTTTTTTTGTGATGCCTTAGGATGAAAACGAACCCTAAAACTGTAAAAAGCAAAAAAAAAAGGTGACACCCCACTCTAACTTTCCTGTGGAGGCGAGCCAGGCTGGCCCAGTGTCAGGCCTCTGAAAGCCTCAATCGAGAGCCAATAAACAGTCACAGCTGTGGGTGACCGCCCCATAGACTAAATGACTAAATGAGAGGGTGTCATCCGAATCGAAGTCAAATCTGCCTCGGGGAGTGAAACACTGTGGAGATGGAGGTCCAGCGCTCATCTGCTCATCGATCGGCCCTTATTGCCCTTTCAATCAATTTACTCACCCATTCCCATAATATCATTTTGTCAGCCTGAAATTAGCTTATTTCTAAAAACGCAGGAGTCAAGATTAGATTTGATGACAGAAATAAAATACAGAATGGAAAATTACCACAGAGATTTACATATATGTGGCGCATTTTCTCCCGGTGCTGGGTCTCAGTCCCCACTGAAAGTACAGAAGAACACCGTGTACAGTATGTAGGACCTGTAAACAAAAGCAGAAGCAGTTAATTAATTAATTATACACCTAGCACTTATACCTTTTAATGCCTTCGAATGGGTCTGGAAATTAGCTTATCCAGCTTTTTATTCATTAGCCCTTTATCTGAGGCGTTTCAAGCTGAAGTGGATACTTCATCATAACAGGACATCAGGGAGCTGTAAATTGGACTGGTTTAGAAAAAAAAACGCTCCGAGTGCAGTAAAATTGATTCGAAGCCAATGATCGAAAGAGCTCATCAGCTCATGTGTCTCTGGCAGGTCAAGATCTGGACTTGACAGGGTCCTGGAAGGGGAGGGGGGGGCCGGGGGCCGAGGGCCGGGGGCCGGGGGAGGGAATACGTTGTTGGGCTTGGCTTCCGACAGATATCTGATCCCCCTCTGGGAAGGTCTGTGTGAAAATGAAACGGACACTTTTCAATAAAACTGGTTTCCTTCTGTACAGGTTTTGAAAAATAAACAACTTGTCGGCTTTAAGAAGAGCCCCAAAAATCTAAATAGAAACATCAAATAATTTAAAGGATATACATACAGACACTTTATAACACCAATAAACTATTGGGTTACTTCATTTTGGTGTAGGTGTGATATAATATCAAATATAATCAGGCCATCCATTAGCAAACAAACTTATATACTTATATACTTATATAGTCTACAAAAATATCACATGATGATTATAAGGTCCCAGTTGCTCTAATAACTAACTCGTTGCTTGCGGTTTCTAAATGACATTCTTCTCCTTCTCTTTGCCGTTGCTCTGCCTTCAGTGTTCTTGGCGTAAAGGCAACATTTCTACTTTGCCACATGGATAATTGCAATCAGACGCAAAACAAAGGCGGATTGCACTCAGCTGCAAAACTTTACTACTTACTTGTTTACTTTTAAACGCATTATGAACTGAAAAGTTTGAGCTTAACGGGGTTGCAAACCAAGTCTGACGTTTGCGTATGTTTTATTTAATGGTTCCCAAGAAAAACCTTTTAAATTGACTCCAATGTTTTTTTAGGTTTTTTTTCCTATTCCCTACAAAAATTATATGATATGAAACCCACTATGTGGCCAAATGTATGTGGACATCTTTCATTCTTGTGATTTCTGATCTGGAAACTAAACTTTTTTTACATTTCATTTTAATTCTGTGTTTTGTTTTCTCATTTATGGACAACTTCCCTCCCTAAGTAAAATTAAATCTAAAATATCCTTTCTCCATGTTGGGCATGCATGCATAACTTGTAGATGTTATTACACCAACGCTGCTTCATAACTCTCTGCCTCTCCTAATTAGCAGACTGCAGAGAAGTGTAAGGCTGAGGTGACTGTGCATTGGCGTTGGCTGGTAATGATGGATCACAGGTGCCTGTGCCAACCCAGCAGAACAGCAAAGCCAGGACTCCACGGACAGAGAGCTGCAAGAGATCTGCATGTTAACTACTGACTCCGTCTCAGAATGAATATGTTACCATATTAGGCTTTTTAAATACAGTTTTAAAAAAAATCATTAAATACAAGGAACAATATGAGATGAAAACAACATTGTCTTCTTATGCAAACGTTTAGATTTGAGAATCCAGCGATTAAACCTTGACATTAGTCTGCAGGCTTCTTGAAACAAGTAAACTGTTGCAACACAAACCTTTTTTTTTCTTCACTACTCCACTGAAAATTGACCTTTTTGATTATCAAACACCTGTTACATGCTCAACACACAACTAAAGCTTCTTTTTGTCTCTGAAGCGTATTAGAATTATATAGTTGTTTGAGAGGTTTTCTACAGTTTATCTGCATGTTCTGGTAAGTAAGCAAGCTAGCTAGCTTTGGAGACTTGCTCAGTAAACTTTTCAACAGGTACTTTATGTATTATGGTGCCTCTGGATTTGATCATTTTCTTAATGTTGCATCGTATAATAAAGAAGCAGTACTTTAATTAGCGCCCTAGCGCTACAAGCATTCATTTTCAATTAACTTTAACAACGGATGAAACTAAATTCATACATTTTTTACTCAAACGCCTCATCATTCTGTCCTACCAGAATACTGTTTCATATTGTTTCATATTGCATCAGCTGGCACAGGCAGACTTTTACCACGAGTACACTGGCAAACTACTGAGGCATCAAACATCCAAAGGCCTCCAAAATGAGCCCGAAAAAAGTATGAACCAACATGTTAACTCTCCATAACGTATCGTGAACATAATCGCTCGACTCAAGACAAAAAGCAGAAGATTCCAGTTGACTGTACACCTGCGGGACCATTAGAGACAGACTGATTTCACATTCATCTGAGTGAGGCAGAGAACAGATGTAAGGAGGAGGAAATCAAAAAGCAAACTGCTAAACTCCCCGAAGGAAACGTCTTTTTGCGTCTCTGTACTGTCGACTCAACATAAAAACAACCACCCGTGAAACGATGTGTGTGTGTGTGTGTGTACAAATGGGTGTGCGATGGTGAAAACAAATAAGGAAAGAAAAGGGAGACAATAGAAAGTAAGGAAACCCAGATTGTGTTTCTATAATATGACGTTGGCTCCCGTCAGGATGGAAACAGAGGTTGGTTATTGGCAGCTGTCAAATGAGGCCAACATGTTCTCTGGTTGTTAAAGTGGACGTCTTATATAAAACATGATCAAAGTTCACCTTGAGGTTTACATATGTAGAAAAGCCCAATGCTGCAACCTGCCCTGCCAGAGCTGTGACTGCCCCTTTCAGGCACCTTCTTTTTTTTTTTTTGTAACATTTAAAAAGTTCAGACACAGCGTGCGCTAAAGTGAAAGTGAACCTTATACTCACACAGAGAGTAAAAAATCACACCTTTGTTCCACCTTGTTAGAACCGATGTAATAAATCTATCATTCTTTTATGGACAAAAAAAAAAAAAATCAGATCTGTTAAATAAACCACAAAATGAGACGAATGAGCTACTTTAAGTTGCTGAGGAGGAGAAAAAAAAAAAAAGATTTTTCCCTCTGGCAGTGTGGGGCAAAAAGAGGTTAAAAAAAAAAAACCTCAAGCACAGCAATTAGACCAACTAATAAATCTAATAAATGATGATGAGAATGTGTATTAGTGGATTCATTGTGAGACGCAGGGTGAGCTTCATTAATTAAGTCTTTAACAGCAAAACGATCTTTACTTTTTAGCTCACTTACACCCCGGGGCCTCTTTTATTTTTTCTCTATATTTATTATCAGAGGTTTTAGAGCACTTTACAAAGCAACACAAAGACTTCATTTTACTATCTTGAACAGGTCACACTCTTAGAGAAGTAGAGGCTCCTGGTACCATATCAGTTTTTCTTTTTCTTTTTTTTTTTTTAAAGCTTTTGCTCAAGGACACTTCAACAGCGAGTGACACATCGATCGCTATAAAGATGAAATGTGTGGTTTTTATTTAAGTCCCAGGATGCCCTCAGTAGCTATCAGATCCACCCCGCTGTCACAAATGGACACCGTGGTTTCATTCTTTGTCTTTGTCTTCCTCACCAGTCTCCTTGAAGACAAGATTTAGCCTCCAAAGGTGATATATTTGTTTAGTTAATCTCCTTTACAGTCCCGAAAGCCCTCGCTGGTGAATTGTCAGCGAGGATTATTGGGTAAATCTGCGAGGGGCTGCTTGGATTGGAAGCAGGGGGTCACATGTTTCTAAGAAGGATGGAGGAGTTTCTAGACTCATATTGGTGATTTAGATTTTTTTTTTTTTAGAGTTAAGAAAATGTTCACCAACTCTTTGAGAAACAAGTGGTTATTGATACAAAAAAAATAACAATTTTTTCCACCTCCTGGTGAAACCAACACGTTGACATTGACATTTACCTGACAGGAATACACAACGTGAGTAAATTCCTCTCTGGCCCTGCTTCGTGTCACACAATGGACGTGACTGCGGTGATTCATAGAAAGGTGGAATGGGAGCTGGCAGTGATAAGCTGCAGGTAATCAGAGTTTCACAGCGCTGAGGTGCCTGGTTATTGTAACCTCGTCATGAAAAAAAACAAAAGATTTAAATAATGGACCGAGGTGGGTCATAGAGAACAGAACTCAGTGTATCCCATCTACATAGAAACGTGTGAAAGCGTTGTCCTTTTCTAGCGTAAAAGGACTTGATGATGATTGCCACCTCTGTGGAAACTAAAGACTAAATGTGTGATTTTTTTTTCTCCTGTTGCAGTTCCAATAAACCACATCTGTATTGACTGTGCTACTTTTTTTTTCTTCTTTTTTTTATGTCTGTCAATAACTCAGGAGGACTCCACAGCATTTTCACAGCAAAGAAGCTGTTGCCGTACGGCCGAGTGAGCACTCAGGCAGCTAAAACACAGCACTGTCAGCTGCACCACACGGTACTCGGTCTGATATCTAAACACTGTCAGACGTTACTTACCAACTATGCAGCTGTGATCAATAAATATAACCCTGTGCATTCAAACGTCACGGTTATATGTGAGCATAATTGAGTCATGTGAGTATACCACTAATGTATCTATTAAATGCAGGATCACTTTTGACTGGGAGGCCCTTAACAAGTAACTGAAACCTAAAGACATTAAATTTACAGCAATTAAAAAATCTGAAAATATTATATAGAGGCATAACCTTTTGTGTCCTTTTTGTGAAGTTGATGCAACCTTTCAGGAAACAAATACATATCTAACAAGCTGTTTTTTGTGAATGGCTTTCATAAACTTGTGTGTGTGTTTATCCAGTTCTTATGACTATGAAAACCTTAAATTCAGGAAGAATGCAAAAAAGCCCAAGCTGCAGTTCACGGCATTTAATATATCAGAAAATTTGTGATTTTTCTGCAAACGTTAAGGCCAATTCTGAACAATAGTTTGTCCTTGAGAGTCTATTACTGCAGTGAAACAATAAGCCCCGCTGCGTTAGCACAGCCATTAGCTTTGTATTGCCTCTGCCTCTTATTTGGCACTCTATGAATATGGTTTGTACTTCATCTGGCAATTTGGTCAATGAATAAAATTACAATAGCCAGTTTCTTTGTTTCTCTGCCTCCTGACGAACTGTGATGGAACTTGACTGTTGTGATCTCGTATTCTTCATCATAGTGTGTGTACGGATGTGAATGCGGTCATGAATGTAAATATATACACATATTCGTGTTGATTGTTTTCTCATGATAATGTGACCATTACATTGTCTCATGACTCGTCGGAGTGTTTCTACGTCTCTGTGTTATTACAGCCGATAGTGACACTGAAGCGATTCTTCATATGTTCCCTATCTATCGGCCGGTCAAGACGCTGTGTCAGCAGCAGCTCAGCAGCTAGTGGAGATTTTGGAGCCTTTGATAAATGACACTTCAGCAGCGTGGACGTCTGCGAGGGCTTTGAATACCCCTAGTTGTGTATTATTGCACATAGAATGAGATCACAAGGATTTAGGACTGCATTTAAATAGTGCTTTTATCCAACGAGCTTTGCAATGTGCCTCTCGTTCACACACATACACACAAACACACACACACACACACACACACACTAAGCTTCCAAAGCACTGGCCTTATTTGACTTCAGTGTCTTTTCTCAAGGACAAGAGAATATATATGAAAATAACTAAAGTCATATACCAATATATTAAACAGCATGCTGGCTATAGTAGATGTAGGTGGTAGTAATATTGATTATTATAGTATTGTAGTATTAGTAAGAGCAGCAGTAGTGGTTGCAGTATTAGTAGTAATAGCAGCATGTCAGGACCTTCAGATCTCCATCACGATATCTACACAGCACGTCCAGACTCTTCTGGTAGGGGTTATACAAATGTTTTGATTAAAATAGATAACGTTCCCGCTCCTCCGCAGACGAGTGAAAAAAAACGCAGCTCGAAACGCTTCCTGTCTAGACGAGATGTAACAGCGGTGGCAGAAGAAGCCATTGTAGCAGCAGCTGCAACAGAAGTCAGTTGGGTTTTTTTTTTGTTTTTTTTTTGGCAGCCGTAGAAATCAACCTGATGTCACAGAAATCAAATGAGCACAGATACAGAGGTCACGGCATATCCGTCACATCAGGCTGCGGTAGTAGACTTTGTAGCAGTCGTTGCAGCGGTATTAGTTGTATTAAACGCACAAGCACTAGCATATATATATATATATATGAAGGTTGTGTCAACAGAGATATGTCAACAGTTGTGTTTTAGCCTCGGTGACTCCGCAGAACTCTGTGAAGCTCTTTTTTTTATATTGCCACCTCCTCCTCGACCATCTCCCTGTGTGAGGGCGTCAGATAAGAGGGGGAACAGATGAAAGATGATGATGATTAAAATAATACGCCTCTTATCGTGGCACAGAAAGCCTCTCTCCGTGCCCGCTGGAGAGCCCGTTTCAGGCGGTCGATATTGCCTCTCTGTTAAAAATGAAAAGTATTGATCTCTTTTACCTCAAGCCGCTCGGCTGATTGAGCCTGAGAAAATGTGTATCAGCTGCCAAACCCCTAACAAGCAGCCGAGCCCAAAACGATAAACCAGACGGAACGGCTCGGAGTTCATACGAGGGAACCGCATTTCCTGTCAATATGGTTTCAAGGCGGAGAGCTGAGTCCTGTCCAGTCGTGTAAGTCACACTGATAACAGCTTTATGTCTGTGACACCGCTGTCCTCCATCACACCTGGACATCCTCCAGGTTTCAGATAGACCTGCATGTTTTTTTGGGAGGCCAGACGTGACCTCCAGAGCTTCCAGAGCTGGCGAGGTGTCTAAATTGAAGCAAAGGCCGCTCACTCCCACAGTAATCAGTCTGGGAAACAGCCGCGGGCTATCAGAGTCAGCCCAGACGCAGCTTGTCATTGAGCAAAAAGGTAATGCGGTGACAAACTGAGCTCTGTGTTCACCAGGACTACAGTCCCTTTCATAAACGCCTGCTCACTGAGCTCACAGCCGGATGATTAGATTAGTGTGACCTGTAATCGAATGACAGGGTCCGGTGACATGCAAACAAACAAACAAACACACACACACACACACACATCGCAGTAGGTGATTTCTTCTCTTGGCTCCATATCACAACATCACATGCACATACCAACACGCTCAGATATGTCGGATGAATCTCCAAACACAAACACACATCTCCTGAGTGAATAGTTCCACTGGCTGTGTGTGCGTGTGCGTGTGTGTGTGTGTGTGTGTTTGCTGGAATATGAGATAATGAGAAAAGTGGAGAGGGAGTCAGAGGCAGAGGTCACCTGTTGCATACTGATGAGGACATCGATTGCAGAGTGTCAGTTGAGTTTCAGGCTGAGCAGACCATGAAGTTTAGAAATGGCTTTAGGCTTCTTTTGTCTGGGTTTATTATATAAATATATATATACACATATATATATATTAAAATGACTATAAATTATAATAGTGTCCAGTACGTTTTTTTCCTCCACAAAAAAATCTATTACTTAGTAAGATATTGATTGAAAATGAATACCTTCCTCCAGTCTTGTTGGGCATTTTGTGTATTATAAGCAGATAGAAACGTGTGTGTCAAGTCATGTATGTTGTCATGGACTCATGGGGTTTGGGGGCTTGTGTTTTACGGTTTCATTCATGGACTCTTTTGTGTTTGTATTTGGCCTGTTGTTATCTTTTTGTGTTTTGGGGTTTTTGGTTGTGTGTTCTGTGCTCCTCCTACCGCCTGCTTTCTCCTCCTCACCTGCCCTACATCACCCTCATCAGTCCTGATCCCTGTGTTTCCTCCAACCTATCAGCTCCCTGCTTTTGTTTTACCCGCTCACCTGTCCCCCTTTTGCTTGATTAGTTCAGTTTGTATTTGAAGCTGGATTTTCTGTGTGCTGTTGCCTTGGTTCAGTTTATTCTGTCCATTTTCACTCTGTGTGGTTTAGTCCATTCTGTTTTGCTGGTTCTGTCTAGTCATGTGATGTTCTGTCTGGATCTGGTTTGCCTGCACTCCTCAGTCCATTTTTGAACATTAAAGTTAATCTTCAGTTAAACTGTTCTCTCCATTTAAGTTTTGTGACATATTTAAAACATGAATTATACATTTTATTGTGAACATAAAGTTGTAGAGATGTGAAATGTTTTCAATATTCAGTCTTTCCAATATTCAATACTGATCTATAGTTGTATGAGTATAAGCTATATAGTATATGTTTGTTTGTGTGAAGAGATGCATAAGGACAATGTGTAGGCCATGTATTTATGATACATAAAGTTTTGTTTTTGAAGAGAATATTAAAAAGTTGGCTAATTTTAAATTTAGGTAGTTGGAACAGTTTTGCAAATCTTAATTTGGTTGTAAAATGACACTTTTTTGGCACCTTAATATGCCAGTTATGTTTTTTATTTTTTTTATTTTTTTATTTATTTTTTTAATAAACAGTGTTACGGTTAGTTATATGACAATCCTGGAATTAGATGAATATAAAATAAATTTGCACAAAAAAGCAACATAAAAAAACAACAACAAACAGCTCAGCATTTCGACAAAATGTCTAACTGATAACTGTGGAGATTTGTGCTCTTAAAGAAGCCTCAGTGTTTTACATATCTACATGTAACACCAGAAATATAATGACCAGGGTGAAGAGTTCAGCACATAGTGGGCAACGGAGCAGACTTACACAGCCTCGAAATATCATCAACTCATGCATAAAATATGGAGTATTGGGATTATTACAATATATAGAATTAAATCTGCTAAAATGAAATGTGTTTAGTCCCTGAAGGTTGAATACATGTGATATACTCCAATATACTTCAGGCCAGGTCTTTTTACACTGACACACAGGGCTGCAGGCAACTGAACATTAAACTAAACAGCAGACAGCACATGCAGTGAAGATACTGAGGCAGGCTGACTCACACCGGGTTAAAGAATATGTCGGTTTCCCATGTATACCTCCTTAAGGCCTCAGCATGATTCACATGAACAAGGTCATGTCATTTAACTCCATGCATTTGGACAGTCGCTCGTCAAGACATCCGTGGTGTTGCATCCGGTTGTTCGCATGGAAAGTAAATAGTGAAGTTCAGATCCTGCCTACTTTCACATCCACGCACCTGTGTACAGTGAGCGTAGTTATCAGGTTGTCTCGGACATGGTTGTGAAGAATACTGAGGCCTTTAGGAGTTAACGGTGGTCACAAAAACAGGGTGACCTGATTCTGTCACAACCAGAACTTTACAGATTGTGACAGAATCAATATTTTGATAACATGGTTAAATATGTTATGTTCATTTAGTATAAGAAAAACTTAATTTTGGTTCATCTTTTCTGGGGCAATGAATGAGATGATGATGCTCCAACATAATTATGAAATCAGTAAAATGTTTACTGACCAAATTTTCATTTGTTTTCCTACAATATTTCAGATCAATATCTGATCATAACTACTAAAGCATAGTTCATCTTTTTTTATGGTTATGTTTAGGCTCTCACAACATTTTATTAAAGTGAGGGAAAGATCATGATCTTTGTGTTTATGTTTTTTTTATTAGAATTTAAATGAAATCACAAACTTTACTAAATGTAATCAAAGAGCTTTCATTGCCTGAACCTGTGAACCCTGGTCTTCAGCACCAAAGCCGTGCACTCTGTAAAGATTGTGAAATATGTTGCCTGATTCAAGGAGGAGAAAGAGAAGGAGGAAATAAAAGAGAGCAGTTTTGACCGGTGAGAGAAACTAAGGAATAAAAGGAAAAGGAGAGGCAAGAGGTTAGAGGGAGTAAGAAGAGGATGAGGGGGAGGAAGTAGGAGGGTAATGGTATTGAAAAAGGTTGAGAGGGAGGAGAAGATTAAATGGTGTAAGAGGAGATGGAGTAGAAAATGCAAAAGAGAGAGAGGTTTTGTGAAATCTGAGATAGAATGTGGAGGAGAAATAAAAAGCAGCATGACAAAGATATGTAAGAAGAGAGCATAAGGAACATGAGAACGAAGAGCAAGAGATGGCAAAAGAAAAGCACTCAAGTAGGAAGAAGTAAAGAAGGATGAGCAGGAGATGAGTGACGAGGAGGAGGAGGAGGAGGAGGAGGGCTCGGCTTGAACAGAGGCTCCAGGCTGCATCTGCAGGTCATGGAGGCCACAGCTGAATCCACAGATGTTCCTCAGTCAGGAGGATCCGACGGTGACCTCCTCCCCAAAAGATGAGGTGATTTATCACAGAGGCCATAAATCAGCATGTCTGACCTCCCCTGCACACAGCTCACGCCCCGGACTGTTTACTCTACCGCCCCAGATATCCATTACGGGGCAACACTCACATTTAACAGCAGCAGATACGCCGATGATATACCGGTCAGAGTCGCCCAGAGCGTGGAGATGGACGCAGAGACATGTTGTTGTTGTTTTTTTTGAATGGTGGGAAATCCATGACGATCAATCAATCTGATCACAGGTCGTTGTCAGATGTTGGACCAAAACCTTTTTTTTTTTTTTTTACTGGATCACCAACATTGTTTTTTTTTAACAGTGATCAGATAAAAGTTTTACTTCAACGTCAAAGTGTCTTGCAGCTAATCACAACTGGTTCGAGCACATCATCAGTGGTTCAGTCAGTTGCTGTTGGAGATTGCCTGGCTGAGGTCATCTGTAGGGAGTGGCACAAGGAGTGACAGCTGATTGGTGTGTTAAATACACCTTTGCTGGTCAGGGAGGGCAGGAGTAATACATCAAAACACATAACCCTATTAACCCCAAAAATCTAAACTACTAAATGATTTTGACAAATAACTTTTTCTTTTTTTTTTTGAAAGACATGATAATTGCTTCTTTTTAATCCTCATTGCAAACAATGCTAATACAAAATCTCATATAAGGTTTAATGCCAGTGAGTTTTTTTTTCTTCATAAACTGATATATTGAAAACTTGCATATCAAAATGTTTGAAGAATGACAAAATCATCTAATTGTCATGTAGCTTAATATGACTCATATTACTCTGTTGACACTTCTAAACTTTGCTTTCTCTCCTGAAGTGTTTTATATGGTTGAAATAATCCTGTCAGTTTAATTTAATTTTAAATCTTTATTTGTCCTTAATTTTTATTGTTGGATCATAAATGTTATGAATCCATGTTAAGCACTCTGTGTTGCATTAAAAAAAGGTTATTTAATATTAATATTATTATTATTGGAGGTGTGTGTGTGTGTGTGTGTGTGTGTGTGTGTGTGTGATTTGGCATTAAATCAATTCTGCATAATGAATTGAATGCATTCAAGTTTTTGTTCAACAATAGTTTGCTGCAGGTAAATATTAAGTTTTGTTTTATTGATCAGTTTAGGGTTCATTGTCTGTGGGCGTGGGTGGGTGTTGTTGGTGTTGTTGTTGTTGTTGTTGTAGGTGTGTGCTTCTTGGAAGCCACGGGGTAATTTTGCTGAGTTTTTGTCATCAGTATTTCTAGTTTGCTCAAGTTATTGTTATGTCTTTTAATCTTTGCACATCACATCAGGATGGGTTTATATCAGTTAAATCTGCGTATTCAGTGGAGACACAGGTCTGATACAAGTCTACAAACATGTGTGAGCACGTCTGTGTACACAGACATGGACATGATTCTTGGTTTACTAAACTGTTTGGACCACACCGTCTGTGGTTAATGGGAAGACATTCAGGAATCACCTTGATGCTCGGAGGGTGCGCTACACCTCCTGATCATCGGCTGGCAGGATGTTAAACTACTTTGTCTCATTTTGAAGAGAGAGCACACAACCTGATTAGACTGCAGATAAATTGGAACAGTCCGGCTCAGATCACGGGTCAGGTCTCGGTTACTTGGGAGGGAAGACCTCTGATTTTGTATGCATTAATGGTGTTTGACTGTTTCTGCAACAGCTACATTCACAATGAGTATATTTCTGTAGTAACAGAGTCACGAGGGATGTCCACGCAACACATTCATGCCTCACAGACTGTACAGCAGTCAAAAATATGATTAAATCTGCACTATGTTGTGCTAACAGGGGACTGTCTCCACCCGCCTGTTCATGAGCTCCCTCTTAGTTATGTGAGCTCTCAAATAGCAACTGGATGAAGGAGCGATGACATCATCAGTCCTCCTATAGACCTCAAAGGAGGTAGGAGACCCCCATATGACCCGCATCGCCTCCTACTGCCTGAATATCAGCAGCACAGAGTTTACAGGATAATGTCCTGTAATCAAATAATCACAATGAGATGCTCGGAATCCAGTTAGTTTATATCAGCAAAGACAGCGGCGACATTCACATGGAAGAAATGAAACCATCATTTAGCCAGAAACTCTCAGACAAATAAAACTAAAAAAACACAAACATATACAGGCACAGATGTGGTTTTATTATCACCTATTTTACAAATAGGTTATTGTGCCTTTTTAGATCAGTCTTTTTTTTTTGGGGGGGGGCATTTTAGGCCTTTATTGGTGAAGTGACAGGAGACAGATCATGGGGAATGAGGGGAGACAAAAACAAGGAGCCGTAATTGACCCAGTAGCGTTGCCATTTATGGCCAAGGCTTTAAACCCCGAAGGCCTCTGGGGTGCCTCAGATTTTAAAATGTCCTGTGCACCAAATTCATTCAAGACCATGAACATCAACAGTAAATGTCATGGAAATCCAGCCAATGTGCAAATGTGTTTGAATGGAAATATTGATTAGGAATCAATCTTGCCTGGCTTTCCCGCTCTGAACCTTTTGACCTTGCAGGAAAAACAAAAATGAAGACATATTTAATGTAATTTTTGTGTCATTAATCTTCATACTTCTTACTATTTGCAATTATCTAAATCTGCTACTGCACTCGCTGCTAGTCCCACAGTGCCTGCTAAATTCCTAAAATGCAGCGTACCTTATCCCGCGTCACGAGAGCGCGGGGTGCTAACTTCCTCCGGAGCTCACGAGGAGTCGGCATTCCACAGGCCGGGCTCTCCTCGGACATCCAGACAGGGGTCCTCATTAGCAATGACCTTCCTGATAATAGCTCTTAATTTCACAAGAGCGCGGCGACCTTTAGCACACTAGGGTCAGAGGTCGTGGCCGGGCTCTCGTTAGCTCCGTGAGAGGACACTGGTTACATTTTATATCCCGGTGATTGAACCTGAAGCTGTGGCTTATTCCCATTTCAAAAGAGTCTTTTTTTCCCCCCTGAGTTTACTCAACCCTAACACTCAACTCTGTTTAGAGCCGAGAGAGAGGGACGTGACCCCACGCCAAAGCTGGCCGCTTCGGGGGAGATGACGTATGACGCTATACTTCTGCCATGCTAGCTGTGTGGCTGTATAGGGATCGCAGTGTTGGTTGCTCAGTCCACCATTGTGAACCGGATTGAAACATCTCAATAAACACAGGATGAGTTGCCGTGAAATTTTGAACAGACGCTCATGATCAGTCCCACGATTCCTACTGACTTTTTCCTGTAGCGCCACCTTGACATTTTTAATTCGGAATGCAATGTCTTGACATGTATCTATCATCCTTTCATGTTTTAAAGTAGATGCTGTTCTTGACTGAAGCCCACATCTCTTCAAAGTACCAACGTTTTTACCGTTTATTGTAACTTTCCTTTTTTTTTCTCTACAACAAGAGAGAGCCTAATATATATATATATATATATATTTATTTTTTTTTCCAGAACTGATCTCATATGTTTGACATAAAGGAAACAAAACCAAGCCAAAGAATAAACTATCTCCGCTGACAAATTGCTGACCCTAACCCGCCATAAATGGCTACAGTCAAGGAGGGATGACACCATTTAACCTGGAGGTCAACATTTTCTCACCAAGACTGATGAGCCTTCAGATTCAGTGAGGTATCAGATCTGTGCTGCTGCTTGTGTTACTTCAGCGCGTACTCAGCGAAGTTTATCTCTACATGATGTCTTCACAAGGCTCATGGATGTAGCTGCAGAAGGTGGAGACCAGGCCAAACGGAGTATTTCATATCTAAATAGTACAAAGATTGAGTTTCTGAAAACAAGCCAGCAGAGCGAGGCGCAGGGTTTTGTAAAATAAACCCTTCCTCTGGAATTTATTAATGTTTCTTCTGTGATTTGGTCAAATAAATGCAGATTAAGTTTAGTGGGGGAAGAGAAAAGGAGGATGATGAAGTCAAACTTGATTATAACTCTCCTTCAACAAAGTGAGTTTGTCTTTGTGGAGCAAGACGGGACAAGAGACGAGATAATGAAAAGCAAAAGGGAAATCACCAGTACTGCAGCTAGCTTTGAGGTACTTGTACTTTACTTGAATATTTATGCTGTTTTTACTCAACTAATTTTATTTTACAACCATAGTTGGTGATAAGTTTGCAAAAGGAGATTTTTTTTTTTTTTTTTTTTTTTACAAACAAACCCTGAGAAAGTTGGCTCGCAGCAAGGAAAAAAAACCACAGCCTAATTAAAACAGACTCATCCATTTGTAAAACAGGATAAAGGAAATATCAATTATAAAGAGTAAGAGGCAACAGCAGTAAAAACAATAAGTGATAAGTACCAACGAACAAGAAGTGCAATGAGACAAACACCGTCTTGCTGGTAACTATGGAGGGGGGAAATTAATTGCTGGAAAGCAAATAAAGTGATTTTATTGCACATACTAAAAAAAGAGACGTTAGTATCTATTGCATCCGGCCCTGGGGAGTGTATACCTCGTCCTGAAGGTAGCAGCTCAAAGTATTATGATCATTTACCGACTATTTATATAAATCCCATCAGCAGCCCCAGAGGCTTCTGCTCCGGACTGGTTTTTCTGCCTAAACCTAACCAGACCTTAACCACAGCATTGTCACAATATAAAACATATTAATCAACTGATAAACAACAATTAATACCAATGCCCATGTGCAATAATTCCAACAAGTATCTCTTAGAGTTCTTAGAGTCCATATACATAATCATTGAAAAGCTTTTAAGACGTCCACTGAGTTTTAGCATGATTAATGTTTTTATGATTATGTATATGGAACTCAAATTTGTATTCACGTCAAAATTTTATAAAAATGAAAGGGGGGGGGGGGGTATTTATGTATTTACAGCTGAAAAACTGACATGTTCAAATGTAAAACTGCATTGAGAATGTGCTTTACTGCACAAGATCCTGTGAAGAAAATAAAATATGAATTGAAGAATAATAAAGTTTAGCCTGCAATGTCTCGGGCTTGTAGAAAACTGGACACTAAAGTGGTCAGTTTTAAAATGTGTGCTGTTGTTGTCTAGACCAATGGAGCGAACCACACAACAAATCATTGAGCAAAGGTTTTGTTTTTGTTTTTTTTTAACTAATTATTTGCAAATGTCATGTGGTACTGAGGTTTTCTTACATTTGGAACAAAACCCAGACTTTCCTGTTTGAATTTGAAATCCAGTTTGTTAATAAAAGGGGCAACGATAAGACTTTATTGATCCCTACAGGGGAAATTAGGTAGATAATTACTCACTCCAATTGCACATAAATACTAAAACAACATCACGTGATGACCTAAGGGCCCATCAACAAAGATGTCAACTGGAACAAACATATTGAGTTGTCTACCAAGACCTAATGACAAACAAAGTCTACACACACACACACACACACACACGCACAGAGGCAGAGTAAGGCTTCATCAAGCTGGGAATTAATGCTGACAGTGGATGTGCGTCTCAGCTCATGGTGCGAGGAGAGACAACACACTGTTCAAAGACTGATAGAGAACATGGTTATGCATACTCACTGCTGATATGAGCCGGCAGTGAGTATGCTAACACCTCGGCACAGCAGGCAAATAACACCGCTAATGATTTTTGCAAATGCAAGAAGGAAAATCATTAAATATTATGACAAAAAAAATGTTTGTCCTATTTAATGTGTGTGCGTCAGATGCCACCGTATTGTTTTTGCCAATTAATGAGATGGCGACAGCAGTTAATTATATGATGAATGGACGATATGAAGCTGATAGTTGTTAATTTGTAACAGGTAACAAACACACACGGGGAAGCATGAGGAGTGCAAAATGAGCATCACATTTCTTACCGTGCAGTGTCAGAAATATATATATTTATATATATATATATATATATATATATATATATATATATATATATATATATAAATGTGTACCAAAGACAGTTACCTGAGTTGTCTTTTATTAATAACTGTATTGATAACTGTAAAATTGGAGAACAAAAATAATAATAGAAATGAAGACATAAGGGCATCTGAGCCAAATAAGTAAATTATTTCCATTTGAGCCCAATGAGAGCATTCATTTACCCACTATTGTTTTATAATGATTACCAAGCGTCTAGTTGCAACACAATAAAAACATTTTTCTCCTCTTTGTAAGTGTTTCCAACCATTATGCAAAATAATGTCAGTGTGGTCTTTCAAGGAAGTGGGAACATCATATGACTGATTACAGCTGTGCTGAGGGGAAATACCCGAGCGAAGAAAAGCAAAGAGCACATGAGCTCAGAAATTCTTTGAGAATTAGAACAAAGGCTTTGGGACTGGCCGTGGACACAAAACACCGCTGCAGATACTTCCTTTCTTCGCGGGGTATTCAAGCACGGGTTTGGGTCGAACCATTTTATAGGTAAAGTAGAAAATGTTCATTAGACATTAGATGATTACATTTACTTCTACTATAAATCACATGATGTCATATTTAAGTATTCTACTCTGTACATTGTGGAGGCTGTAAAAAGATAACAGACGAGGCCAACGACAGACATGTGAAAAAAACACACACACACACTCACACAAACTAATTAGTCATTATTGATCAATCTGCAATAAGTTAAAGAGACGCTGCGGTCATTTGGACAGTAAAAAACATAAATATATATGACAAACAGGTAAATGTGATGTAATGTTTATGTGTCATTTTTTGTTGAAATGAACGAGTGTATATTAAGTGTGTCTTTTGTCGTTGTTGTTAAACAATAGAGGAAACGTTCATATACTGTAACACTGTAGCTGCTGGCTCAGCATATATGATATAAAACTAGAAAAAGCAACACAGAAAATAATAGAACTGTAACATTTCTGGTTAACATGTATCAGATAACTCACGGTAAAATATTATTTATTACATGGCTGTGTTGAATAGTTAGAAGACCACTGCTTTGAATAACAGACTGTTGCTATGGATGCAGCTCTGGGTCTCTGGGGGACAACGGCAAAAAAAAAAAAAAACGTTGGCATCCGTTACTCCATCAGAAAACACCATGGAAGCTTTTTCTAATATTAATTTTTAATATATTTGCAGACCACTGAACCTTCGTTTCATGGTTAACGGCTGAACTGTTCCCAGTAAAGAAAAGAAAAAGAGAAGAAGAAAGCAAGAAAACTTAAAAGACCCAGTCCTGCATCACCTTGTTGAGATAAATTTTCTCAGTAATGACCCGCTCGCTGTAAATTATCCCTTACATAACATACAGAATAATACAATATATATATAAATGTTTTAGTACAATGCATAATATAAATGGTTCAGACACACACACACACACACAGATGTATTTTCTCCCAGGTGTGCCTGAAACATACATCTTATAACATTCTATATAAAGTGTACGAACTGTGCAAAACCTGCCAACTCTCGCACTTTTGAGTAAAAAAAAAAACAACAACTCACAAATAACCTCAAAGAACAGCTAAAAAAAAAATCCATATAGAGTAGGTTTCATCACAAACACACATGCTCTGATCGATAACATTTGAAGCTATTCAAACAAAGGCAATCGACCATCAAGCCCATTTGATCCAGACACTCACGTACAGACACCTGCATTGGGCTTGACTGACTGTGTGTTGTTGGGAGACATGCATGTTTAATTACTGAGGCAATAATTTAATAAAATACATAAATAACATCCTAGGATCTTCACATGAACATCCTAGGATCTTCACATGGCTTACCAACACTCCCAGCGCATCATATCTTAGAGTTAAAAGTGCTAAAGGCAACTTACTGGTAAACATGAGTGAACTTTAAGGTCATTCATACATTTTCAGGCGTGTCTGTGTGTGTGTGTGTGTGGTTTATTGCATGCTTGTGCACGACATGCGTTGTTGTGTGTTCCTTCACCCGTCTGTAACAAGCAGCATCATCACAGCGTAACTGAATGACCTGTTTTTATATGCGTGTGTGTGTGTGCATTTATAAATGTATATGCACATAATGCATATATACGCCTAATGAGCAGGTAGGTGCAAGTACATCACACTTCCCTCCTGGCTGTGGAAAGGTTGCTGTAAACATGCATGTTATACCTACCGTACTCGTGTGTACTGTGCACATGTGTAATGAATGACCTCCACTTCATGGCTGTCAGCATATTTTTCTTATTGATAATCCTGTTGCCTCTGTGTGCAGGTGCACGGGGATTTGAAGCAGGCTTTATTAAGTCCATTCCAGTGTTGCTCACATGCTTTGTGCCTGGGAGCATCCTGGGGCCAGCTTGCATGTAAAACCAGGGGTAGGTATGTGTTTACACCCCATAATCCCCACAGTGTACCTAGATTCCAGGAAGGTAGAGTTTCAAATTCATTACTATTCATTTAAAGGTTCCGATCGTTTTTATTTTTGCAATGGATTAAAAGTACTGTATGGTTCAGTCAAAACAACATATATTATAGATAGCTGCATAAAAAATGTATTGACAGCTGAAACATGCGTGTTTAGTGTGCACATCTAAAAGAGCCTAAAGGAAAATGAATATCAAGTTTATGTTTGCCAGGTGGCCAGAATCACAACTTTTACATGAATGCTAATATAATATCAGTATCTAGACATGTAAATAGGCAATGCTTGCTAACACGTTAGCTTGTTATGGAGTTATTTTGTCTCCTAGTGGCCAGAACATGAACAGATGCAGCTTTGAATACAGTTTCTTCTTTCTGCCTACATTATACTGAGGTGGTCAGGCACTCACCACAATTTCCTCCCCAGCTGCACACCACCTCACACACACACACACACACACACACACACACACACACACACTGTACAAATGTATATATTTAGACTAATATCCACAGTCTGTGGTTCATAAATATATCCTGCACTTTCTGTCCTTTTGCACCCTGATATCCTGTTGTCCTTCTACCATGTGTATCATTATATTATATTTTGCGAAAGCCCGATTAGGTTTCCGATCTCTGCCAATACAAACTCTTAGGAGTTATTAGTGGCTGAAGTCATGTTAATCAACATAATATCACGTTACCTGAGGGAAAACAAAAATAATTTGATCTTTCACTTTTTTGTTTTTCTTTTTTTTTTTATTCGGCTTTAGAAGTAGCAACTGTTAAAACACACACAGAGAACTGAGCGAGAGAGAGACGCTGGTTAGGGAATATTGCTTTTGTCCTAACTATACAGAGTAAACTCTCATCTGGCTTTCCACTTTTGTACATGCAACCAGATAAAACAGTAGTTCCAGGTGATAAAACAATTAAGATTTTGTGTGTGTGCGCCCTTAAATCGAGAATCATTTGTTAGTCTAGTGCTGCTGCTACTAATCTGTATGCATAACAAGTCATAACAACAGGCATTTATCAATTAATCAAAGTTTGCATTGGAAGCCAGAATCATAAAAACAATTCTCCAATAACCAAACTCAAGCTCTGGTCACATAAGAGTCGCATTTAGTGGATGCAAACTAATCACACAATACTACATTCACTGCAAAAACAACCTATAACCTTCTCCAACAATTTATCTGATTTTTATGAACCATGAACCTTCTCGCCAAATATCTCAGGGAAATCTTTACCCGGAGACTTTCGGCTTTTCTGTATTCCACATTGATCCTTCAAGCAGGTGCAGAAAACGTGTTTCTACCTATGATCCCGCTCCACAGACATGTATCCACACCTGGTAGAGACAAAACTCCCCGTCTCATCACTGCATCACTCTCCTCTCGTCGGTTTTTCAGCAATGCACAACAAAACCTCAAGGCAATTTTGCCCCATATTTTCATATTACTGCTGAAAAATATATATGCTTCATGATATGACAAAGCAATGATCTGCTTTAGGAAAATACATTGGTTTGCATTAAAATGAGTCATTTTTTAAGGTCTGGGAAACATGGAGGTTGGGGTAAAAATAACTACTCTCTTAAGGTCAGGACACATCATGGTCATAGACATCAGATATGTTAATAACCACATGGCCATGGTTCAGGGACAATAGTTTGTTTTCTCAGAGTTGTCTTGCGGTTGGAAACGAGAAAGAAACAGTCTCCTGTGTGGTGAGCTAACAAACCTTAGGTGGCTTCAAAACAAGAGCTGCACACAAAACACTTCAGACTCCATAAAATCTCTGCTCCAGTGCCAGAAATATGACAGCGTATCCCTCTCGGTACTCCGTTTAATAAACACTCTACCTTGTTATACACCTGCGGGGTTAGCTCGCATGGTTGGTTATTTTTTGCCAAGCCGCAGGTACGGGCCGGGTTCGGCGTCTTGCTCAAGGATACTGTCAAAGACAGTCATCGCTGTGATTTTCGGAGCAATGGGACGCTCTTGTAAACTGCCAGGAGACCCCTCGTTTACATTTTCCTCAGGCAAGTCCCAATTCTCCGCTGCTGCCGCTGTGTTCTTGACCCCGTGGTCGCTGTCCTTGTTGATGTGTGAGCCATGATTGTGCTGGTATTATGTCTTTGTATTATAATACGGCTGCATTCACATGTGAAATGACCTTCAGATATTTGTTCTCTTTGGCCCTTCATCTGTTATCCACTGTTCTTTTTTTTTTTTTTTTGCTCTTTATTCTTTCTCGGATGCCCCTCCTCTAAGTTGTCGTCCCAGAAACTTCTGCAAGGAGGAAAGCAATCTAACCCTGCACAGGAAACCAGTCAGCCTGTTATTGCTGGCCGCCAATGGAGCAGCCGTGTTTTAATATTTATCCACCAAACCCCTCGTACCACATAAATCAGGGGTGCAGAGGGCCAATACTAGACCTTACCAACAGTTACAAAAACCACAAACGTCCTCGGACAGGAAGAAAAGGTAAATAGTTGAGCAGATTGGCAGAAGAGATCAGCGGTGCCAATATAGAAACTGAGCTGGTACATCGATAAATGAGGAGAGAGAAATGTGGAACTTGCATGTGCCGGGGAAATGAAAAGACAGATGTTCTGTTTTTAATTTAGACTGATCAAAATGTAATTTACTTTAAGTCCCATGGATAATATATGACAAAAGGTTGCCCTCGCAACATTGTTGTAAGCATACAGACAGCTGGCGATACATATACTGTATATCACTGTTCAACATAAACATCTGTCACTACGCGCATATTTCCTGATATGTCAGGCTAAGAGGGAAAACGGTTTTGCTTGGAAATAATTCTATGTTTTCATTTATTTGGGGGATTTTTATAGCATTTCAGTTATCGTATGACATACAGCATGACTAATGTGTTTCTGTGTAAATTCATCTTGTGAGCCTCACACAATGTACATAATCACATTTCAACAGACAAGCCAGAGTGAAAAGACAGCCAGGAACAGCAATCCCAAGAGAGGTTCGGGGTTCAAAGCGCTTAGTTCACGGAAACAAACCTGTGAACTTCTGGGTATCGTAGCTACACGCAGAAACGGCGGAATAAAGTTTTGATTAATGAATCGTCTATCATTATCCGTGATACACCCTCACCCGACTCCACAGCGTCATCGGACTCCCAGGCTGAAACTGACAGCTGGATTCTGTCCGTCACTTCCAAGGCAAAGGCCAAAATCCAGAGCAGGGGTGTAGTTAATCCTCCCGGGCTAACAATATGGCTCTTATCTCTCCTTCGAGGAATCAACTTGTCAGATCTTGCAGATAGTGTCCTCGTGCAATGAAATGGTACAGTGCACGCCGTTTAAACACATAAAGCCATTAGCGTGTCATGTCGGAACTTTGTGGGTCCCTGGGTCCAATAAACCCAGTTTGAGTCGGGTGAAGGGATCAGCAGCCTTGGAAGTATAAACTGGCGCCCCAACATGGATCCTGTCACCAGCTAATATGTCAGTTGTCGTTTTTTTTTTTTTTTTTCTTTAATCCCACACTTAACACGAGGGAAAACATTCAATCCATCCACTTCTGACAGACCCTCGAGAAAGTGTTTTTTTTTTCTGAAACAGTCAGACCTCCAGTTCAGTCTGAGGCCAGCGTATCAGAAAATCCCCAGAAGCATACAAATATTGTGTTACACGGCGTAATTGATAAAGAGTAGGCTTTATATGTCTTCAGTTTCACTCATATATACATCATAATTTTGCTCATGAGCGGGAGCAAAAGGTGTGCGGAAACACGGTGCACATTTACCTCATAAACCCTCAGCTGCGTGAACACCGGGGCATTCATGCACGCCTCAGCCAATGGAAAAGCACAAAGCTGTTTCTAGGTGTCCTTAAGGCCGGGTGTCATGGGGAGTATCTGGTGTCAGGTACGCTGCACATGCACAGCCCTCCTCTGGTTTTATAGAAAGCCCAGATGTTTATTGGAAGATTTATAAGCAGCTGAACTGCGGTCTGGAGCTGACACTGTGTAGCAGACCATATAGCTTTTAGCCTGGTACTCAGTTATTGCAGGTTGCTAATTCTTTCAGGAGCATGCAGTTTGAAGAGGAGACATATGGAGCTGAGAAAAAGTAACAGCACCCGCGGGGATGATAATGTCAAAAGCAGCCTTGATCAAACCCGCACTGAGACACAAAGAGGGTTTTTTTTTTCTTGTTGTTGTTGTTGTTGTTTGCTCTGAAATAGGTACATGGTGCTAGTTTGCTTGCCTCTTCATCTGCATGTGAACAAGCACCCTCTTGAGTACTTTTATCTTTGGAATTTTGTTCGCAAGAGCAAGAAGGAGAGAGAGAAAGACGGAGAGCAAAAAAAAAGAGGAGGGGAGAAAGACAAATGAAGCGATAGATAGATAGATAGATAGAAAAAAGAGCAGACTAGCGGAGAGTGTACTGTATGAGTCCACAGGGAAATTCAAGTGTTATAGGAACAGAAGAAATAGAACAAAAAGGTAAGCACAGTCAAGCAGAACATATTATATACAGTACTAGTCAAATGTCTGGACACACCTTCCCATTCCCTTAAATGAGAGGAAGTGTTTCCCAGGTTTTGACTGGTACTGTGTGTATGTACAAAATACACGTGTGTGTGTGTGTGTGTGTGTGTATAAAAACACACTGTGCACGAGCTGTGACTAAAATATGCATGAGCAAAATGACACAAGGACTTACTATAGTATCTATCTATCTATCAGGAAGAAAAGTAACAATACTCAGCATTATTGCCTGCACCAAACAAAAAAAAGAAAGGAGATAAGAGATAAAGAAAGAAAGAGCAGAAAAGGTAGAGAAGAAAAGGGCAACTGCATGAAGACAGAAGAGTCATCCTCGCCTCAGGCATATCTGCCCAGATAATGACTAGGTGAGGAGAATCTGTGTCACCGGGTGATGTGGCTGGCAGTGACAGTAGCTGACTCTCAATGACCAGCTGGGCAGTCAAAAGACAGACAGTCATTTTATTCCATTACTGCTGATGTTGGATGTATTTCTCCCCTTTTGTAGCTTGTCATCTTCACTTCAAAAGAACAACAACAGCCAAGGTAAAGCTGTGAGTTAGTCATGAAATTCTTTCAAATGAATAAAATGAAACCAAACTAGCAGAGAGAAACACAGAGCGTGGTTTTCTTTGTTTGATCCCTTGTGATTTTTGAAGTGAGAAAACTGTAAATGTGACAGAAAAACAAGACACACACAGACAAAAAAAAAAAAAGAGATAGACAGGCAGTTGGATTGATGACAACTTACTCTGTATTCTCCCTCAGTAATGTCACAGTTAAAGGAGAAAACAGGGCAGGATGAATGTGACTATTATTTTTATCCATGATAGGATATGATCCTAATCTAATCTCCTTACAGCCAGGGGTAAAAGAACAAGCTGAAGACATGTGACATATTTCTTGCCCGCCACCGCCGTTAATATTGAGGTGCACAATGAGTGCCGCATGTTCTTCAAGCACTGTCAGATACTAGATCATTCAATATACAGCTGTGTGCAAAGGACCACAACAGTTCCAAGATGGTTAAATATGCATGTTGAACATGGGCAGAGAGAAGGATTAATGAGGTAGTTTGTCCAGGCAAAGTTGTGAACTTGTGTTTTGAATTATTCTCCCTGTTGTTCCTTTTTTCAGCCTTTGTAAATACGTAAAAAGTTCACAAGTCAAATCAGAATGCGATTACATGTCATGTGCGATGGTTTGTTGTCAAGAAAAAAAGGCCATTAGCCAGGATTTTAGAAATATTTTATTGGTTTATTTAACAGGGACATTGTACATTAACCAACATTGATGTAAATGCACTAGTTAGCCTAGAGGGTATTTTACATCTATAGTCCCTACTTTCAAAAAGTCTCAATTTTTATTTGGATTTTCATATTTAATTTATTCCATTGTCCAATTAACTGTGCATTCATTTTCTTCTATAAAGTTCAGTAAACTTTATCTCCCAACATGATGGTGTATATGCTGTTTAAAAAACCTCCTCCATACTACCAGGAATGCAATTCTGGTGAGGATACTGAATTCATTATTTATGTATGTTTTTATGGCTGAAAAGTGCCAGAATATCAATAAACTCAAAAATAACTGGACTCAAGGTAATGGCAGACACCAACTAAAACTCAAATACCCAAAAGAATATATATCTACATAAGACTCAAGGCCGAGACCAGACTTCAGTACTCTAGTGTTTTGTTTTTTTGTTGTTGTTTTTTTTAACTGAGCCACCGGGACTTCACTGATACAAAGTAATTCTTGACTGCATGAGGGCAGATATCACTGCAATATGGAAGATCTCTTTACCTTGTCAGATATTTAAGTCTCTTCACCAGCTACTTTAATTGATCTCTGTCTTAGCGGATATCACCAAGGCAAAGCATTTAGAATACAAACAGAAGAGGAACAAGCACAGGACCATGGGGGACACCACAGGACAGAGGGCCAGTGGCAGAATCACCTTTGTTAATGTGTATCAGCTCAGGGTGTTTTCACTGGTCTGGTCTAGTCTGGTTGAATCAATCTCGGGTTCGTTTTCCCCATTTGAACAATTCGTTTGGCCAGGTTTGAACACAGTAATTGTACTCGGGTGCAGATGAAAACTGTACTGACACCCTTGTGATCCAGTCTAAAAATTAAGTTTGTGGTGAGAACCTGATCCGACCTCAACTCAATCCAACTACTAGGCGTATTCAGCAAGTTTGAGCTAAATGGCTCCTGCAGCACGTGATGATGAATGTTGTATTTGTCCAGATGACTTACTTTAGGAACTATTTTCTGTATTTATCTTCTTGCTTCACCCCTTTGGCTTTTAATGATGCATTGCACTTGGTTTGCTTGAATATTTCTCTGTCTGAAAAGAAACTGAACTAAAGTTTACCCATCATCTAGTCTGGTCTGGAACAGAGCAAACCAACCATAGGTTCAACTCCCTTAGAAAGACAATAATGGAATAATTACAGAGAGACATTTGATATGGTGTATTTACCAAAATATTGCATTATGAAGCTTTATTAATGAAGTATCCAAGATGGAACAGAGCTCTTCATAGAAATATATTTCAGTGTCAAGTGGCCATTTATTCTGCTCCATGTCTCCTGTACATAACAATCAAACCCTGCCTTTATGGAAACTTGAACCTTGGAAGTTTCAAGTTTCTCCTGTCCTTGTACTTTGTCACCCCTTTGTCATGAAATGAAGCTGCTTTTAACAGTTTTATTTTAGTCTGATGATTCAAATCATGGCTCTTTGTCCTCCTTTTCAACCTCTTTTCATATTCCAATTTTACCTCCTCTAGTTCCTCTCCAAAGTTCAGCTGCATTCCCTCTCCCATTATCAAAACCATTTTACCCTAGCAGCTTGCTACTTCCTCCCTGAGACGAGAAGCCTGCCTTTCACAGAAAAGTGCTCTCTTTCCCATGAATACATGGTATTAATAGCATCTACCTAGCATGCAGCTTTCACCGCAGTCTCACAAATGGAAATGTTGCAGGAAGGTGTGCATCTCACATTTCTCTTAAAAGGAGTCAGAGGAATAAGTGCCACGCCACTGGCACTATTATGATTTTTTTTTTCAGGCTATGGCTGAATTATTGATCGCATTAGTCTAAAAGAGTGGCAGCTCACTGATCAATAGCAACCCCTTAAGGTTCTATTAACTCCATTGTTCAATAATGACTGCTTCTTTTGCAATGCATCTAAATGGCAGTAATGCCTTTTCAAAAGCTATATTCCCTCTTAACTCTGTTCAACCTCTATGAACCCTTGTCCAACATAAAGACATGACATATGGCCACAGACACAATGGCCTGGCTGGTGCCAACAGCTTCTAACGGTGGATTGCATTTCAGCTTTATTTAAAAGGCTAGGTATATTTAGGCTGTATGATTAGGTTGTAGGTTTGTTTGGTTTTTTTGCAAGTGGCTGACAGGCACACGGCTATGACATGTTACAATATAGAAATAATTAAAAAATATGAAAAATGCTTGCTGTCATACTCAGTCAGAAGCATCAGAAATCCAATTTAGATAAAACATCCACTATTGATCTGGGTGGCATACATCCTACATAATATATGAGTCTATTCTGTTTGAATTATGTTTGTGTCAGTTAAAAGGAGGATGGATATATAGTAAAACTACATCCTAATTTATTAATAATATCCTTAGACTGCCGGCAGGAATCACTTTAGCGCAGTAAGACTTCACCTGAGATCATGTGACTTTACCTGCTTCTCCTGCTGTCAAAGCATGTCCACTAAAAGTTGTTTTTGCCACTGACAGGCTCAGATTGTTGTAAGTGTCTGAAAAGAAAAACACAGGAACTAGCCGCTTGTAGCAGCATTATGGCTAACTACATAGGGATCTACAGTATATCTGGTGAAGCTTGCAGGCTAACCGAATCACACACATATTGCAGTTAGACTGTATGAAAACAACTAAATGCAATGACGGATTATCTCGTGGACTATTATGAAGACCATCATGAATCATTTGATTTTAACAGGCCAACCTGATCAACTTGAGTACACGGAGAGGAAATGAAAGAAGAAAGACGTTGGAGGCAGAAAGGCAACAGGAGAAGACGGAAGTCAACGTACAGTAACGGTTCCTGCAGTCACACTGCTCTCCTGACGAGTGAAGAAGAAAACCTTTTCTGCAGAGTCGGACTCGTTGCCAGGTTTGGAAAATCTGGAAGTGTCAATGTATGAGAGTGATCACGGCTGTGTAAATACTACTGGATGGATTTACTGCATTTATCAACATTGTCATCCTGGATTCCACAGAATCGGCTCGATGAAAAGAGCAAGGCTGGCTGGACCGAACGTGTGTGAGGAATTACAGTATGCAAGTCACCCACACATAGTTTACGTGCATGAGGATGACTTTCACCTGGCCTGGACTGCAGAGAAACTAAAAAAAAAGTTGCTGCTACAGGCAACAGTGGCAACAACATACTTCGACGGCCAAGTTCCAAATGTTTTTGTCCCCATTGCACCCAAAAGTCCAGTTGGAAAACCCTGTAACATGTAACATGAAAATCCTTTTAACATGATATGACATTTTAAAACATGTTTACTATTGCTAAAATCACTATACTATAGTCACTTTTATTATTAAGGTCTTTATTATGAGGATCTGACTGCTAGATTAACTGCTAAAGTCCTGATGTTTTCATGGTTTGAAATCGCACATTCTCCCTTCACACTCCGAAATAACAACGTACAACTGTGTTAGCATGGTGCTCCTCTGACACACACACAAAACACATACACACAGAGCAAAACAGAGCTTGTATTATTATGCTGCATGCATTGTTTAGTCATATTTTGTGTCTGGATTTTGTTTTAATCAAGACTGGTCGCACTGAGCTGACATTGATTTGACTAGTCTGTTTATAGTGCTGCCTTACAGCAGGGAAAAAAAAATATAATTGAAGACAACAAAAGAAATGAACGTTTTTAATAATTATCTATGTGTATTTAGTTTTAGATAACTGAAAATGAGATTTGATTGTATTTTTATGTTTTGCTCTTTTATGTTTGGTTTTTGCAGGCCTCTCCCTTACGCACAGTCTCTCTTCATTCCTGTGAAGTAAAATTGTTTTGAATTAATGAGCCTTAAAGCCTGAAATAAAGAACCCCCCCTCCATTCTCCCCCCAACACACACACACACACACACCCCCAAGACATAATTTGCATTGATGGTAGAAAGAAAATTACGAGCACTTTCCATATTACTTTAGTTATTTTTGTTAAAAATAAGGCAAGTCATTTAATTCAGGTGGCTCTCAATGTCCTCACACACAACACAACAGTCTCCATAGAGATACACAAGGAATGTCTATATACAGGTGAGGGGGGGGCGTTACTTCATACAATAGGTGGTTATGTACAGTATATACAGCCTGTTCCATAAACAGTAATGAATGAAATGCATTGCACAGTTTGTATTTTAGACTAAAATATATTTTATATAAATATATATATAATGCAGGTGCTGTGGTTCCAGGGTTATTGCACAGTGCTGAGAGAGCTGATAAATGTGACGGCGGGGATAAGAAACGGTTCCTGTGTCTGGTGGTTCTGATATACAGTGTTCTGCAGCACCTATCAGAGGAGAGAAGTTATAACAGGTTATGTCCAGGGTGCTAATATTCCTTTCCTGTTTCCTGACTCTAGAAAGGGGTGCAGGTTCTGGATGGTGAGCAGGTCGGCACCGATGATCTTTTCTGCAGACCTGACCTACAGTTATAGTCTGATCCTGTCCTGTTCGGTGACCGATCCAAAACCAGACAGTGATGGATGTGCAGAGAAAAGACTCGATGACAGCAGTATAAAACGGGATCAGCAGTTCCTGAGACATGTTGAAACTCCCGAGGTGGGAAGTTTAGTTTAGTGAAGCAACACCCTGTCAGAGCTTTGGACAGCGTTGCCAGATGGAATAGACAAAAGTTAGTAGTTATTGTTGCCCAATCAAAAGCTTAGATCTGCATAATTTCTGTTTGTTTTTGTAGGTACTTCTATATCACTAAGTGCCAACTTGTGCCAAAGAGTTTAAGTTTAAACATCTAACATTCACTTGTGTACATGCTTTAGTGAGAAATGCATTGTCCATAAGGCCTGTTGGTCTGTGAGATGTGAACAGTGGTCATTTCTGTACTGGACACTCAGATTTATTGTATGACTTCTATTATTAGAATACGACCAGCAGGATATTCTACTGTTGCAATGATCCTCATTCAGTAGCTGAGAGGTTTCTAATTAAACTGTCAGCCTGCCTCTGTCTGAGTGTGGTCAGTGATCTCCGGTGCTTTATGTGGCAGTGGGAGAACCTACTCATTCTGGTAAGACCATGATGAATGTAAGTGGAACCTCCTGCGGTGCAGTGTGCTGTTGTTCCTCCACCGTTTTCTCCTCTAACATTAACAAACTTATTTATGGAGGGGTTTCTTTTCCTCTATTGTTGACTTACTGTGTGTTTTTTTTGATATGACAGTCCTATTACACTCTGTAATCACTCTGTACCGTGGTGGTATTTACAGCAGTATGGTGCGTGTCATGAGTGTGCTCAGCAAGATTGCTCACTCTTCAGCCTTTTCTTTGGACCTCTGACTGTGACTCTCATCATCGCCAAGCCTGTAATGAGCTAAAAACGAACACAGAAAAAAGCAGCAGATGTGGCGTCACGATGGTGCGCAGCTCCAGATCAATCTCCAATTCGAAAGCCAAAGTTACAGCCATGGTGAGGGCATGTTTGGAGAATAAGCGGGTTATTCTGAACCTTAGCAGAGCATCTCATCGTGTCACTGTGTTATCTTAATTGCATGCATGAAAGCCATTTCTGATACTATTTATGGCTGACATCTTTTCATCTATGGTTAATTGTATACTTACATTCTGTAATTATGTTTATGTAGTAGTTTTCATTGTTACTGGCACAGTCCGCTTTTGACGAGACAGCATTATTGACTTTGTTTAGTGTGATTTGACACAACGCTATGAATCCTCTTGGTTTACTATGAATAGATACAGCAGTTGTTCTTCTGTTGCACATCTAACATAGCGTTTGTGGCCCCCAGTGGTCAACACGGATGTCATTTTAAAAAACGATTGCCAAATCAACCACGACCGAAATCTTAAAGTCGCAGTGAATCAGCAGGGAAACAGCATTATGTGACGTGTTTGTTTGCAATTAACTGTGTGGGCAGGGGACATGATCCCTAACGTACCTTTAGATTTGATTGTATCACTCAAAAGTGTGTGTGTGTGTGAGTGTGTGTGTGTGTGTGTGTGTGTGTGTCTCCATCCAAACCTCCCTAACCTGAGTTGTTAGAACAGGAGGAGGACAGCCCTCACCACACTGTAATGGCTGGAAATGTAAACATATTCTTTTGCATGGGGCAAGCTGGACTAAAATAGTAAGTGATTGTGCAGTCCAGATTGAACTTTCTCCAAGGATGAACCTCGCAAACTCACCTCAACTCGACATCAACTAAGACATTTTGACATGTCACAGTAGAAAAAGCACAGCTGTGAATAACGAAATTATTGATGGCTGGATTCCATTCAGCTGCTTCAGTTTCAGGGTCCTGGTATTGTACATGCTGGCTCACTGTCACGCTGTCATGTCTTACTGGGAAAGTCGAGAATAAACACCTGAGCCTTTCTTACTACTGTATGACCAGTCCAAATGTCCGCTGTGAAATAGGCCTACTACAACCTAATATGGGGATAAAAGAAAGGGAACATGTGAGAAATCCCCTTATCAGGATGCAATAGGCGCTGGAACAGGATAAACAATTATTAAATACAGTATAAACAAAATACACCAAGAACATACTGGTAGAAACATCCAGATCATATGGGGGTCTGCTGGTACTAGTCACAGTCAGTGAAACACCAGAATATTTCCCATTTCTCCAAGGCTGATTAAACACGGTCACATGCCCTTCCAACAGTAGGGGCATATGACTATATTAAATCTCTCTATATAACAATAACAGACGTGTCCAGAAACAAAGGAATAGGAGCAATTATTTTAAACATGTAAGAGTAGAAATGAACAGAACACATAAATGAATTAAGGTCATTTCACCAATTCACTTCAAGCCTGCTAGACAAAGTGTGTGTGTGTGTGTGTGTGTGTGTGTGTGTGTGTGTGTGTGGTTCTTTCAGCTAGGCAGCAGGTGCTGGTTTGGTCCCTGCTCCAGTGAGCTGTGTCTGGGTGTCTGGGTGGCACCACTCCCAGCTGGGGCACAACAAGTTCTGGAGTGTGTGTGTTTGTGTGTGTGTCTGTGTGTGTGTGTGTGTGTGTGTGTGTGTACCTATATGACGAGGTGAGGGGAGGTGAGCCTTCATATGGACAAGGTGATTAGATTAGCAGCATCTGAGGCCTGGGTGCTTGGCCGGGTGTCTGTCGCAGGGTCAGGGCTCGTCTCGTCTCTGTACGCTCAGCTGCTCTGTGATTAGCCGCTGATGGGCGAAGTCACCTAAAACTTACACCGGAGCCAACTTTTCTTCTCAGTAAACAAGTAAACAAGGTTACCGTGTTCCACATTTGCCAACATGTCTCCGCTCATCGGAAATTAATGAGCTCACTGCCGTGGGTTTCTTGGCTGTTGGTGGTATGTTGGTTTCCTGTACATACAGGGAAATACTCTGATTTCTCTCTTTTGATGTTTGCCTTTCTGGGCTCTTTCACATTTGTAGTCATTACAAGCATTTCTGACATAATACATGCAGGAAATAAACTGAGGAATTAAATCAAGAACTACTAAGCACTTTCACACACCAGGCTGGCTAAATGGCTAAATCACACGCACCACGCCGCACAACATAACACATAACATGACAATCACATTGTGCCTGATAGAGATACATAAACTGACAACACCACACCTACAATGAGGGATGAGAGAACCCCATGTTCTTAAAGAAAGCAGAAGGCTATTCAATAAATGAACAAAAAAAAAAAAAACTTTATCTCATCTTTATTCATACGCAGTTTGCAGTTCATAAATCATTAATACACGCTAAGAAGTTATGCAGGAATGCAACAATGAGGCCCGGAGACAATGCGCTCTACAGTTTAATTGTGTTTTATACACCAAAGTCTCACATATTTGGGTAGAGGAAGTCAAAAAATGAAACAAATGCAAGAGAAAAACAAGCAATCAAATACTAGGTGGGTGTCACAAACATACTGGGTGCCCAAGTATATCTGATACTGCAATATAGCCTGTTATGAGTGCTCTCTAATGTATGCTGCAGCAGCAGACTTTGACTTTGTTACTATCTCCATAGGTGGTTCGTATTCGAAGCAGCATGGTTCAGCGGCTGCATTTTCAAAACACACGATGGATGACAACGTTGCATCTAGAGCAAGTCGGTTCCCGGAGTCAGTCGCGTTGAGGCCGATTAATGAGAACAGTCGCTCCGACTCAGCGTTTGAGTGGCGTCTGCAATCACGTCCTGGTCTCCTGGGATTTGGAATGTGAGCAGGTGATCTGGACAAAGACAATTGCAACAAGACAACACATTAGAATAATAATAATAATACATATTATAATTATGAAATAGCTAATTCCCTGAATAGTATGGAAAAAACAAAAACCTTTTCCTTATTTATTACCCCAGATGGTTGTCTTTCATAACCCATCACAGCAGCTGCTGAAGCCACTCAAAAATCATTGCTTTGATTTAATTATAGAGTTCAGTAACTTACCTTTGAACAAAGTACAGCTCATCATTCACATGGGAGTCCTGCCTCTGCCTGAAGGCTACAAACTAAGCATGTGACAGCAGGGGGTCGTTTAGTGGCAGCTTTGTCAAGGCATATGCTCCACAGACCTCAGCAGGTAGCTTCTCGCTGCCTTGAAGAATTCAGTGACATCACTGGAGGAAATCTCACCGGCTTCATGCAGCGTTGTCAGAGTGGCTTTTGTTGTCAATCCAAGTCCAATTTGTGCTAATTTTAGTGTTGTTGTTTTTTCCTAATGTAATATTGCTAAAATTACAAATATAAATATTTTCTAAATGCGGAACACATGTGACTTCCAAGCCATTACCTCATTTTTAACACACTAGTGCACAATAATGCACCACTAGTGTGCATTATTGTGCATAATGTGGCACAGACGAGTGAGAATGAATATCAGTGGGTTTTGGTGTTGATGGAATTTATTTATTTCACCAACTTGTCCATGAAGAAGGGGGCTCCACACTTGTTGATTATCACTTTAGTTGTGGCTGAGGAGTACTCACTTCTATGCAATTGTCAAGTCGGGGAAACACTTAAGAAGGCCAGGGTGATATTGTGTTACCAGACAGGTTGGATATGAATAACTCTGAATAACTGCAGAGTTAGCAAGGAGATATTATATTGAGTTTTGCAACATTTTCTTTTTAATTTTGGAAAAATTCTCAATATCTTTTTTTTCCTTTTTTGATATGAGACTCTGAAATATATCAGCTCCTCCCTGGTGTCTACACACTCCAGCTCATGTCGGCACACCGTGGCACCAAAAAGTGAAATGGTGCGCTCCCAGCATGGATGAAGTGCCACTCTGTGTTACATGTGCTCTTTAATTCACAGCTATATGTACCTGCCCGGGTATCCTTTCTCGTTGATGGTTGCTTTAGCTTATTCTCTGTATTATAAAGAGGGTCAATGTGTGCGAATGGTATTTATCTTAAATTTTACCCACATCACCATTTGAAAGTAGACAAACTAATACTTCATTTCTGTGTGTCTCCAGGAAGAAGCCTGCTCTCACTCACCTCCTCCAAGTCACCTGTGCCTGCACTGCTGCCCTGCACACCTTGTTACTGAAGATCAAAGATGCACGACAAGTGATCCAACAAATCTGCGCACAGGACTAGATGATGTCATGCCGTCGAGCATTAAATCTAGACTTTTTTTTTAAAAATATATCTGTACTTATTTCTGTCACCATTTTTATTTCAGCCCGTATTTTATTGTGTATTAGTTTTAATATCTGTACTTCTGTACTGTAATGTAATGTAAATTGCAAATTAGAAATTCATATGAAATGGGTTTATTTGTATCTTATATATGAAGCAACATTTTATGCATTTGTCCCTGTTGAATAAACATAATTAAATAAATAAAAATAAAAAACCCTGTGCTTCACATTAAAAGCTTTCCACCGGTGAGTTAGTGGTGGGCTTTTATGTGAAGAAGCTTTAGGAAATGAACAGTAATTGTCATTGACTTAGTAGAACTTTAATAGCAGTGCTATTCTCCCACACACGCATATGATGGGTATGTGCCCACAGGAAGTGTGATGTCAGCGGGAAGTGAATGGCCACGGAGACAAATTGGCAGCGAGGCTGACTCACTGCGCCATATCAAGCTCTCGTGATACAGTGATTATTGCTGACTCCACGTGTTTCTGGTCCGTAAGAAAGTTGGGACCGAAAGAGACAGAAGTATAGGTATGATTTCATCTTTTAGTGTACATAAATGCTTCACAGCACCTGCTAAGTATTTATGACAGCGCATGTACCTATTAGAGGAAGTCCTGCTTCAGGGTCACGTACTCATTTCACAGCAGAGGAACCAAATCTGAATCAGAAAGGTTCCTGAAAAGGTTCTTGCAATGGAAGAGGACCTTTAGAGAGCTTTTACATTTTGCCTCTATACAGGGTCAACTCTCATCTCCTTCCTCTCCTCACACTTGCGTCCTCACTTTGATTAAATGTAATTTTTAGTGGAGTTAAAAGTATTTACAGTGCAGTTTTTGTTAACCTTGTTGTCTCCTGTAGTTAGAGGAGAGAGAGGTAAACTATTGTAATTTGGTGTCTTTGATAGCCCGCCCTGAATTTAAATATGTCTCTGTGGCTGCTTGAGACTTGTAGAAAATGGAGCTTTCTCATGTTGTGTCCCAGTCACCTCTAGACAGGGGGGGGGGCATAACACCCATTACTGGTCACTTTTCAACTGCTGCAAGCTGTAGCAGTAGAGCTGCCTGCGTTCACCAATCACTGCAGCTTACAGACTAGATTTACTGAACATTCCTCTAATCCTACAATCTACACCGAGAAGCTCCGCGGCTTCAGACCAAATTCCCTCTTCAAACAAACTTTTCACTCGTGTCCTCTTTCTGTCTTTGGTGTGTTGTTACACGCGTATCGCCTGCGAATCGTCCCTTTTTCGCTCTACCAGCTACTTAAGTCTGACTGTCATTCATATTCAACGTTCCATCTTGAATAATCTCTTTTGAATCTAGCTGACTGATGCTCGTCTTTCTCTCAGCCTCTCTTGTCAGTGCTGTTTGGCTGGCGTGGCTGGCAGCCGGGGTACCCAGGTGTGGTGCTGGAGGTACCCAGCTGTGAGGCCACCAGCCCAGGCATGACTCATAACAGCGTCCCCCTGTCATCCTGTCAGTCACGGCTGACAGAGGCCTCAGCAGGACACAGTGTGGAAGGTGACAGGGTGTCTGATGGCAAGTTTGAAATGTTAGAGGCCACGTGATTAGCGTGTGTGTGTGTGTGTGTGTGTGTGTGGCCTGGGCCAAGGACCAGAAGATGCATTCAGGATGTCGTGTGTGTGTGTGTGTGCGTGTGTGTGCGCGTGTGTGACTGAGTGAAGAAGTGTAGCTTCATCGTCCAGAGAGGTGTGTGTTCGCAGACCTGCTGCGCATTATGCTTGTGAAGTACACTATTCATGCGTAACCAGGGATGGAAAGAAATTGCCTGGTCACTCTCAGCATGAACAATTCTCTCTCTCTCCTGCTTTCGTCCTCCTCATGTCACTGGAAAACAGAGCTCAGATGTGTTCAGCCCTATAGGTAGAAATATTTATATAGATATAGATATAACTTGGGTGCTTAGTTAACAATTTTACTGAGCTATACAGAATTGCACTAATAATAATAATAATAATTGCACAAGATAACTTTGTGTTTTGGACACAGACTGCAGGAAGGAGTGAGGTGATGGAGCAGGTCGGTGGGGTCGGAGCGTCTTATGGAGGGCTTTGCGATCAGGGATTGGGTGGTAAGGTTAGCGTGGTTACTGGCGACCAATGATTATCATGTGTGATTCATCACAGTGTAGTAAAGCAGCGTGTAGTGAGTTTAGTGGCGATGCAGAGCTAGATGTCATTGGCACAGCAGTGGAATTGGAGACCATGACAACAGATCTTATTACCAAGGGAGAGCATGTAGATGATGTACAAGATTAATAATACTGCATTATAAGAGCTTCCTGTTTGCCATATAAAACGCTACTTTCATTGCTTCCGAGCTTTATTAGAGTTTGTGTTGCCAATTATTTCCAATCTTCCTTAGCAATAAGCATATTCCACATAACTGAAACTACTCACATTTTTCCATTTAAACAGATTTATGTCCCTCACTAGATCTGAAACGATAAAATTAAGATAAAATGCTAAAACATCTCTGGTCTGTAGCTTCACAAATGAATGTTTACTGGTTTAATTTTTACATTCATTTTTCTCTACAGCTTCATAGCTTCATAAAAGGAGACTAATTATATGCAGATCACATCAATATATATATATTGTGGTTTGGATTCAGGCTTTTATTCTTTTATCTGATTTTCACCCGTTTTGTAAAATATTCTAAATAAACACAAATATGCTTGCATCTTATTCTTATTCTATATTTTAATTACTATATTGTGTTTTTGAAGTGTTTTTTCTCCCATCATCTTTTCCTCCGCTGTCCTATCCGCCTATATCGCACCCTCTCTCGGTCTCATTCATCGCGTCCAGCCATGTGGAAGTGATGATCTGTGAGCCCACCTCTGAATACATGTACTGTGGAAATGACCCATTGTTCCACACTCGAGCAAGCGGCACGAGCCGTATGAATAAAAGACTTCTCCTCATGCACCACAGGTTCACGCATCCTCTTGTCTTTTTCACTCCTCCTCTCTTCTCTTCATATCCAGTCCCCCACCCCTCGAACCTCCTCTCACTCCACCACTCTTCCAGAACAACACGACAAAAAAAATCCTTTTTAACACAACATATAATCTTCATGTCAGTTATAGTCATGTCTTTACACGCATTTCACTCAGTGAAAAATAGATGCATTAACCCACGTGTTGCGTCACAAAATGAATCCAGAAGGTTGTACAGCGTTCGTTAAACATGTGATCAGTCCAAAACCTTTGGAAGTAGTCACTGGTGCATTTGGCTCATCTTGATCTTTCTGCGCACATATCCAACATCAGCACGTAGCTCAGTCAACATACTGTCGTTATCAAATTGGTTTTGATGAAAATGATTTACGCTCCAATGCAGGAACGAGACGGCGAGGCCTTTATCGCTAATTACTGTTTTCTATTCTATCGCAGTCTTTGTGATCCCTCCCTTCCCTTTCTACAGCACTAATTCATTAGTACAACAGAGTCACATCTTACCATTATGCTGCTGTGTTACTATTTCTCTAACAGAAGTACATTTTTCATTCAGTTTATTTAAAATACCTTTTCCATTTTGTCGTTAATTGACTGCTTTCGAGTTTCTGTCAGGCCCGTAGACTGTATAAACATGGATATAACGAGGTCACCCCTTGGTTTGCATTGGAGCAAGTTTGAAACCCAGAGTTGCTGTTTATTATCTGTGCCATCTTTTCCTTTCGGGGTGTTGCTTTTCACGAAACACACCCTGCTACCTCCGACCCATGCAAATGCTAGGTTAGTGGGAACACCAAGTGGTGCATACTTACCCTAATAGCTACTTTAAATTGTGCTAACAGGGCACATATTGCAGTAAAGTAACACAGCTGTTAATCAACACCCACAGGACAGACATCAGAGCTACTATTAGTCAAAGTCACTCAGATCCTTACGCTTGCCCATTTTTCCTGCTTCCAACACATCCAACAAGTGACTGTTCACTCGCTGCCTAATACAGCCCACCCCTTGACAGGTGCCACTGTAACAAGATAATCAATGTTATTCCCTTCACCTGTCAGTGTTGTATTAATGTTGTGGCTGATCAGTGTATATTTATACTGAAATAGCTTTCACACAGGAGTCAGTCATACCAGGATATGCATATGATAAAAAGCCACATGCTGTGCAGGCAGCTGCTGGTTCAGAGTACTGCCACCTTTTTTTTAATTTTATTTTTTTTTTTGTTCCAACTCAAGCGCTGACCTCATCCACATTGGGGGAAAGTTCTCGACACATGTTGTTATTGTTTTTTTTTTATTAGTGTCTTTATTGCAGCGTGATGAAACTAAATCTGGAGACGAAGGTTTTGTAACAGGTGGTGGAAAGAGAGGAGGATGACGTGATGACGAGGCGCGCGATGTGGAAAAAAAACCAAAACTGGCTGATATGAAAGAGAGAGGGAGCATCAAGTAAAAAACAGCGATACTGAAAAACAGCCTCGGAGCCCATTTGAGAAAAGGAGATGATGATGATGATGATGATGATGATGACGTCTATTTCTATTGGCTTCATACATCGCATGTGCTCCTCAGACTGCTGTTGATGTCTAATGTGTCTCAAAGCTCCTGGGTAACAACTTGCAGTCTCTTTCTATTCATGCTCGGCTTTTTAGACCAGCAGCCCTAAAAATGAGAAAATAGATAAAAAAAGATGTTGTCAACAACATATTAAATAGACATTGGTACACGATGGCAGATGAATACAACACAAAAAATATGTAGGCTGGCAGCACAATCATAAATGATATGACCCTGAATATTAGTATTTACTACAACAAGTAATTACAGAGATATGGGCTATTAGCTCTAAATGTCAATCTAATTATGACCGGGTACATCCCATTATCTATCTGGTAATCCAGGGGCAGCCTGTCCCCGCTGTGAGATGCAGCATATGCCACAATGCGCCACAAAATAAGGTTTTCAAGAGGGTTCTTTGTTGAGTGCGCTGCTTGTTGCATCTGGAGAGGCTGTTTGGGGAAAAAATTAATTATAATCCTTTTCTCAAGGATATGAATTTGCTACTTTTCCAATGCCTTTTTTTTTCTTTCTTCAAGCCTCATCAAACAGGAAAATTAATTATGAGCAAAAGGCTGTGTTTGCTCATTACACTTTATTATTGTGTGATGCCATACAGCGGCCTCATTACAGATAGATGGATAGATACTTGGATTTGCAGATGGAAAGTGTAGAAAGGGGTTTTCACATTTAGGTCAAAAAGAAGGAAAAAGGTAACACAGACATCAGACATCTGTTTCCTTTTTTTGTTTATAACTTAATTATTTGTGATTTGAAAGTCCTTACCGGGGGGGGCGTTGGCTGGACTCAGATGACTCAAATCCAAAATGTGCGTAATATCAGATAGCTGCTACCATTTTTACAAGCCATACATGATGGAAAATGTCAAATTCACAAACGAGAGCTGAGAATGGCTAAATACTCACAGTAAACTACAAACCGTATTTCTCACGTCAAGAGAGAGAGAGAGAGAGATGGGGAAAGAGTAAAACTTAAAAACTCGGTTTTTGTGACTTTAAAATGAGCAGGAGCACTCTCACTGAAGAAGAAGAACGTGTGTAAAGCTTCAACCAAATTTTAACATTTTTAATACACAATATCTTTATGGATTAGATGTTAGATATGAGGCGTTGCAAAGGTAAATAGATTCTGAACAGTATACACCACGTCTCATTTTCATCAGATGACTCAATTTTGAGGTTGTTGATTGGTTGTTGGTTTTTTGGGGGGGTTTTTTGGCTCAGTCTTTAACAAGATTTTCTTGCAAATGTTACTCTTATTATTTTAATTTCACAGGATGCCCGTACACTCTGGACAGGTGATGTCAAGGAAGGATCATTTTGGAGAACGCCTGCTTCTTGGTTGCAACATATTCACTGAATATTATATTATTGAATGTAAAGACAGATATTATGGGTCAAATCACCGTCCTATCAATTTAATGAATATCGAGCACATAGAATTTTTCCACTACGTCTGAATATTCGATAACATATGCCTCTATATCTTTTGTTTTTCGAGTGTTGTCATGGCAACTTGCCTTGATGACTACGTAATGTTCTCCCTTGTAGCTCGGAAAAGGTCAACGTGCCATACCTGTGGACATTAATGCTCTTTATGTCAGTTGTGATCCTCAATTATGAACCAGAGCAATCAGACGTAGATTTGCGGAAGTGAATGGAGGGAGGAGGGGGACAGTTTAAGGTCAGTAGGACGTTTACTGCGGTCCTGTGGAGAGTCCTGAGAGTCTCATTCTTGAATTTAACGATTTGATGCACTTGAAACACGTCTTAATCGATAATTCAATACCAGTAAAATCACATGAATCTCTATGTGTTCAATAATGACAGGTGGAATCTTTACAGACTAAATTCATCTTTAAAATCAGTCAACTTTTAAACTTTGATCTTTTAAATACAGTCCTTTTAAACAGGCCACTCATTATTAATGATGCTATAATGCCAGTCATCAGTTTCACTGCTTTCTGGTTGAGTATATGGATGTACTGACACATTTCAATTGGTGGCATGTTTAACCTTTAACCACAGTTTTATCAAAGTTTTATATATATATATATATATAAACTTATAAATAGAACAATATTTCAGCTGTTTCGCTTGCAGCTTTAGCCTCATTCAAGCTGGGTCATTTACAGCTTCGTCTCAGACGTCAATCGATTCGATTCTATGAGTTGTCACTTCTAAATCATAGCGTAGCACCATCAATGTCAGGATTAAAGCTCCATTTTCTTTTCAGTTCACCCGTGCTTGAGAAATTGTTGCTTTGCCAATGCTGGACGACAAAAAATCTATTGAATTGATTTACAGCCAAAATCAACATTTCGTGGCAAAAAAGTACTTTACAATTAGAATTTATATGTCAAACGAAAGAAATGAATGTTCTCTAAATGAGAAATGTTTCAGTGTGACGGCCCTCTGGCTTGCTTGGATGTGCCTGTCGGTTTGCTCCTGTTGCCTTGCAGGTTACTGGTAGACAAGGCTATCTCATCAGTGCAGCTGGGAGCACCTGGGCCCAATAATCCGTTCAGTCAGTTCATGCGTCCTGGGTGGATATAAGTAAAGACACATCCGAGATGGATCCATCCGTGCGTTTGTGTTAGTTCATGGGTAGTTGTTAGCCAGCTAAACTGATTACACATTATTCCTGTTGCGACATTTTTGACAGTTACCAAATTTGCTTTGGGTACATTATCACCCCCATCTCCATCAAACAGACTGCAATAAGATTAGTGATCTGCCCAACGGAGACGCGTATATGTGGCCAATAAAAGTGTCTTAAATCTCATCTCGATTTTCATCTGGATACGAGACACTTGAAATGAGAAAGCGTAAGTGAGGCCAAACGGGAGGTGCACCGTGAGCAGCATGTTAGCGGCTGGCTAGCGCTGCGTTTGTGTGTCTACACCAGGAGAACTGGATACTGCATACACAGACGGACCCCCTATTAATTCCTATAGAAGCTGTTTATTGGCGCATGAAGCACTTGCATATTTTAAAGCGGGTGTAGGTTCAACGACGTATATGAGAAGTTTATATTTTGTGTAAAGAACGGGAAACGGGCTGCATAAAGAGTCAGTAGGAGTTAAATGAGGAGCTTTATGAATTGTAAATTCTTGCAGATATTCCAGCAGTCCCAGAATTAAAATATAGACCTGGAAGTGTGCGAGATATGTCCCCTTTAAGCATAAATATAACCTGATCCAAAATATCATAAGAATATATTCCAGACTACGTTCCTCATGTGAGATCAAGAAACTTTGACACTCTTTGAGTCTCTCCCTGAACTTCAGTAGCCAGAAAAACCAGAGGGAACAACACTTCTTACTATCCACACTGCAGTATATGGACGGGTCTCAGCACAACACAGCGGAAAAAGAGAGAGGGGTCAATGGGAAATTGATTTTTTTTACTACTGTAGTTCTCTTCAGAGGCAGACTGTCCTCAAAGGCAGACTATAGATGAGGTGAGTTTCCAGGCCTGTGCTTTCTATCTCCATCAAAGACTTAGGAAGAGCCCTGAGGAGTAGCAGGAGGTGGAAAAAGATGGACCGCAGGAGGGCAAGGTCACATGACTGATTTTTTTGTCAAAAATCCTGTCAAAATGTTTTTCAAAACTTGTTAGTCGCTTTTATTAATGGGGCTTTGCACATTCCTCTTTTATTCCCCTGCGGGTGATTAATGGTATGAAGATCAGGGTGTTTAGTTCTCGAGAGGTTACTTCCCTATAACAGGGTGGCACTGACATGTTACATCTGACAGGGAGGGAAAGAAATCTGTGTTCGACAATCTGGTGATGATCATAGTGTGTGGGAATTTTGGCTTAGATTAGGGTTGCTAATGAAAGTCATCTGTTAGACTGAGAATGTCTGTTGCTGCATGAGAGAAAGAGAGAGAGAAGTGGGGAAGGAGTGAGTGTATGACAAATAAAACATTGTATATCCCTCGCTTTCAATCTTACAGAAAAACAAAGCGAAGTACGTAGTAGGTTGCTTATTTACGCAGCGCTTGATCCTCAAAGCGGAGACGTGCTGACCTTTTCGGTGCGGCCGATGGCTAAATGCTACCGCCTGCACTTTGTTTTTGAATGTTACTGTACGATAACAAATCATGATCATGTTAACATTAAACTGACAATGTTTCGCAGCCGAAATATCAGCCTTTAGATTCAGTCATAAGCATAAAAATTTTTTTTTTAATCTGTATAGTATACACGATGCATATTGTCACGTATAGGGCTGTGAAAACATAGTTTCCTATTGATCCAATCAGAACAGATCAGAAAAGACAGATTATTACATTTGCAAACAGTAAGAAAGTACAACATTTATAAAGCTAGCTGAGCTCCTACCGATCCCGTTCAAGACTCCCGCATAGAACAACCGGGTATTTGCAGCGCAGGATCCACATTTTTACACTATACTGAAAAGAATATGGCTGGAGAATTATTATCTAAAGCTACTATGTTGAAATATTTTATATAATTATAACATATTTCAAATTATTTCGGTGGTGAAACTCTTTGATTTTCTGAGGAAAGCGTTGCTGTCTGCCACAGTGGCTGGTTTGATTCTAAGGGAACACCAGTGTTGCACATAGTGGTTTTAACATTTTCTTTTTTCATATCCAGACCTTGTGCCTTATAGAGAACCCTATACATTTCTATACTACAGAAACGCATGCAATTAAATGATGTGCACGTTTGAACGTAGCTCAGTTTGAATACGGATGTTAGCTAGCTCACAAGTGATCCCATACATTACTTTCTCCTTTGCGGATCTCTTTTTTCCCGTTTCCGTTTAGCGTGACACTTAACTCGTTACAGCGACAACACTTAATGTTGACTTTCCACACAAACTCAAGGTCGCAGTCGCCGGGAAAATGTTGCTTTCTTTGAAGCACGAACTGGCCTCGAGAAACAGGCGGACATACTCTAATGGCGCGCACACACAATGTCATAGTACACAGCAGGGCGATGAATACATACATAATGGTACAGTAGATTGTCTAGTTCTGGGTGTGCAAAGTGGGACCAGGTGTGGTCAGGGATTGTCACTGTATGGAGCCAATTTCTGCCTCCTCTTGTGGCTTTTGCTTTTCTAATGTTTTCCCGATGCAGGTGCTTGTCCGGCTCTCAAAAACCGCTGAAGAGTTTCTCTTCACTTCTTTCTGTGCTCTAGTAAACGAGGTAGAGGATATTCTGTCCAGAAATCAATTTGCCCACTCTATCCTATCCTTCCCATCCCTCCAAAGTCCAAATTAGATCCTGCTTTTTACTGTAGAGCAGTTAATCTTAATTAAGGTATTTTTTTGAATAAAAACTCTCGAGTAGGTAAGTGGTAGTATTTTATTTTTTTAAATTACCCTGAAAAGTGCTCATACAAAAGAATAAACCTACCTAGCGCACTGATTTGCATTTCTTGTTCCATTGAATGTCACTATCTTTTGTTTCGCTGCCTAAAGGTAATCGTTAAATAAAAAAAACTGTTAAATCGTGGTGAGCTATTTCACATGCAGTATTCAGAGAGTTTCAGGTTAGAGGAAAAGCCTTTGGCAAACATCTGGCTTTCTGCGCGTAGCTTTAAAGTTTAAAAGCACGGGGAGTTATTTAAATGAGACCTGCACTCTGTATCTCTGGCAGTCGGAGGACGGAGGAGTAGCCTCCGTCTTTGTGCTGCGACCCAATGTGAGCCGCATTGTCATTAGAAAGCACTCTCCTGCACTCTCCTCCTCGTCACCCCATGCAGCCGAAGGCGACAAGGTGGCTCCATCGTTGACATTCCCGTGGATGCTCTGTGCCCCGGTTCTCGAGGCAAGATGGGGGAATAGTGGTAGTGAGAGGAAGCACTGGGTGACATCAGAAGGAATAGCAAACGGGGAAGAGCAGAGTGTCACCTTATTTATAACCTGACCCTAGGGCACCGGATTTCTACCAGCAACAATTCAGGAGCTGGTCACATATATGTAACACACACACACACACACAAACATGTGCATGAATCTCCAACCTGTGTGGGTAAAATAAATAGTTGAGTTGACCTAAACTCCAAGATGCTGTATTAGAGTTTCTCAGAGGCATTAGTGGAAGAGTCAAACTGCTCCCAAGTGTTAAACGTATGTATGAATTAAAATTAAAGATCAAAGATTATCCATATTTCATTTTAATTGTAATATATTTTGATAATTAATCAAATGCCTGTGCAATGTTAAAGGGCTTGATTTCAGAATTGATCCAGAGCTGCTTTTAGCTCATAGTTTCGGTTTGATGGTACATTTACTGTATAGATCAGTCTAATGGTGCGTGTGCGACGCAAATTTTTCACTTTGTATCATTTCATCATTTGCAGGAGTTTGACCGCTGGATCATTCGTGTTTACTCAACCCGAACAGCAAAAATACCAACGGCGACCGCGTCCGTTGCTAGCTAGCTGAATCGTATCTGTGCGTTTGTGTTTAGCCTTTGACTAAAACTCTGGTATACGTACAGATTTTTTTCGTTCAAGTTCAAACATTGCCAATTGAATTTTGCTTCATCAATCATCAATCATCAATCATGTTCCCAGCAGCAACTCGTTTCTGTACTGTATGCTGTATCCGTTCAGCACATTTAAAGGTAAAGTTAGCAACTAGCTGGTGAAGAAAGCACAACATCTAGCAGAAAAAAGAGACTTCGGACGAAAGTGTCCTGGATTGACACATTGTCTAAAAATAATACATGAAAAAAAGCAGTGTCTCAAATAACGATGGCTGTGCAAGGACTTTTGAAAGGTGGGAATTATCTTTGATTATAAGCGAGTGGAGCAGGCTTTAGGAACAGAGTGACATTCATCGGACTGGAGAGCGACCGTGAATGAAGAATGAGAGAATCTCTGAACGCCGGTGCCGGTCGAAAATCCCTAAAAAATACCTTTTTTCTTCTCTCTAATCTCTGGCACTTCTTAAATACAATTTAAGACCACTGAATCACACACACACATAACACATGTAGACATATCACATGTGTAAATGCATGACCATTCGTACATGCTCAACTTCCTGTCACCTAGCTACGTTTCTTATTATTAATCTTACCCCGCGTGGCTCGTCTTTCCCTCCAGCCGCCGCGTCTGAGTGACAGCCAGCGCGAGTGCTGCAGTAGGACGAACACTTTGAGCCTCGAGGCCCCCGAGCTTTATCTCCGGTCTGAGAGAAACGCAGGCAGCAGCACTGATAAACCCAGACCTTAAAAGCATGCACATGCACACAGGTCTGCGCACAAACACAACTCAGATGAGCACGTTCACTGAAATATAATGGAATAAATTCACCATTGCCGTGCTGGGCAGAATTATAAAATAACATCGGTGGCCGTGTGCATGGCTATAACGGAAAGATAATAACACCTTTCTTCTTCTTCTTCTCTGCTGGTGATTTACGATCACGTTGGGGACTCTCTTAGGGATGCTGAGGGCCACAGCATGTTGGTTTGACAACACTGTTTTATTTTTATTACACTGTCAAAGCCAAAGTGGACTCTGGACATGTGTACACACACTCTCAGAATACTAAGAACGGGCAAACATTCATTTTTATTAAAAAAAAAAGAAAAAAAAAAAGTGTGCGCACTGTTTGACATGATGATGAATTGCAGATGAAATAGCCACGCTGCCGTTTTCAGTTCATCTGCATCCATCAGATGAGCTAAACTCGGATCGGAAAAAAAAATTCACATTCTGTCCACTCATGCACTAACACCACAGTCCATATGAATTGTTGCACTGAAATGAGAAAAGGGGGAAAGCTGCACTTAAAAGAAAATAGCAGTTGCTCTCATTTCTTCCGCCAAGAGTCATGTCATCAACCTGTTCGAAGATATTTTTTCACCCAAGGCAAGCAATCAGGATGAATTACAACAGCAGGGCTGTCTTTTCCTTCTTCCACATATCCTGAGGTGTATGTAGGTAATTGCAACTCTGGTTCCTTCTTTTATGTACGTAATAAGAGAAGTAATTTCCGACCGTCTCTTGATCTCTGTCTCTTAACGCACGGTTATGAAGAATACAGCAGCTCTTTATCATCCGTCATGTAATCTGCACGACATGGCTGACGGAAATGGAACAGACTCTGTGGGTTCAGAGAGGACCCAGCGGACGGCAGGACCGGCCAACGCTAGCAGGATGTGGAGCCCGGTTCATGAGGTGTTGCTGGACACGGACAACAGGCTTCTTGCTCATGAGGTCACCCCGCTGCTCGCTTCCCACCCTTCATCACCGCCGTGTCCTCACAGGGAAAAACTTGGCGACGGCTTTTGTGGTTACAAGTGGTCTCGGGTTTTTTTGGGTGCTTACATGACTTTTCCACCTTGCTGGTATTTCATGATTAAGCTAAAAAAGCTCCCCTGAGGTACGTGTGGAAGACTTCTTTTCTCATTTCTGCTGTTCCTGGGGACTTGGTACACAGTGCTGAGGCCAAGATGTACAAAAAAATAAAAAATAAAAAGTCTGAGCTGTCACTCATAAACATAAAGTTGATGCGTGTTGCTCGACGGCTACAGCCAACTACAGTTATGACTAAGGCAAGACAAAAAAATCTCTGAAAGTACCTTTAGCAGCACTTCTGTTTTTTCTTTTTTTTTTTTTTGTTTGCCTCACAAGTAGTTTAATGGTCCTTTTTTTTAAAAACCTGCTTCACCGTATCCCACAGCGCTGCGTGTTATGACATAATGCCTCGCTCCTAATAAATTCTCTCACATTGTTCTCTGCAGCACAAAGAAGGTTGTCACTCCACTCTGAGCGCCCAACGCAACTCAAAGACTGTCAAATTCCCGTCCTCGTGTTTCTATCCGAGCGGTGACACTTGAGGCTATGTAAACGCTGAAAAACAAATACGCCATTGTCTTCTAAATGAAAACATACAGTAGCACAAAAAAAAACCAAAAAGGAGAATTCCAATCTACACAAAAGTCAACACACGAGGGGCTCGGCCGCTGAATAAAACATATGAGCGGTGAAAAACAATGTCGGCTCGTGACAGCAGTCACTGAAGAGTAAATCAAAGGAAATTATTCTTTTTTCCTTTTGTTATATGTTTTGTCAAATGAAATTGTCATGAAACGTCAAAAAAAAAAAAAAAAAAAAAAACTGCCGCTCCGGCTATAATCAAATCCCTCTGCATGTGCCACAGAAACCCATTTCCCTAATTAGTTATCAGCCAATAAAACAGCAGAGAGAGCGTAAGGGAGAGAAATATAAGGAGTTTGGGCATTTTTTATGATAATAGCTTCTGTGAGAGACAGTTATATGAGACAAAGAAGAATAACACGTCTGCAATGTATTCAAAGGTGCCCAGGAGTGTCCAATTAGACAAATATGAAGCTGAGCACGTTTAGAGGTAACAGTCTGTGACACTCTGCCACCTTCTAGCTTGTGAAAATGAGAGGAAAGGTGTGAAACAAACAGCCAATTAAATTAATTGGATCTTTTACACTGTCAGGTGCAAAAGGTCTAATTTATCCTTTTTTTTTTTTTTCCAGATTTCTAACTGAAATACAAGATTGGGGGGGAGGGGTGGGGGTATAGTGTATGTAAGGTAATTCAATTTATAAAGTATAGCAACTTATGCCTGCTGAACGTCACTATTTGTAATGCAAATTATATATAATTTTTTGAAATTCAACACTAATCTTAACCAATCTTATAATGTGTGTCCGTGCTGCTGTTCACAATACACGCGTGGATTCACCAGGTCGATTGCAATGGGATGAGACGTCAGACCTATCTTTGTTTTTCAGTAGTTGCTTTTAATTGAGGAAAAACTAGTAAGGTTTAATTAGCCAGTTTGTCTATGTAAGACAGACAGACATCATTTTCCAGCAAGGTCAGTGTGTACCGTACAGTCTATAATGTCTTATAGTGCAGACATGTTTTTGTTTTTCCCAACGTCATTATCTAATGTTTCTTTTATTAACCTTTATGGGTCAGCGACATGAATCAATATAAAACAGAAAAACAGCGAGTTGATTAAATCAAACAGTGGGACGCAGCTGTCAAGTCCGATCATTTCCTGCGGGGTCTGAGAGCACGGGGGAAATCACAACTTGTAAAAGCGCCCGCCGTGTCCACGGTTTCTACATGTGGGTAAAAAAAAAACATGTAAAAAGAACAAACAAAAGAAATGGAATATAAGTGTATTTCATGACCTTTAGATGACATCTTCTTTTGAAAATACAACACTCAAAAGGGGATTTCTTACGACTGCTGAAAAAATATATACATTTACAGATAGGAGAATGTTTCCTCCTACACTGCAGCAAAATCAAATCTATCCTTTAGGTTGTGTGGAGGCAGAATTATGGAGAGTTTATGGAGACTATAAATGATCTGATGGGAGTCTTGATGTCCTCTAAAAGAACCCCAGAATATACAGTAAAGGACGAGCTCGAGTCCATTAGAGAACAATGCAAACGCACAGATTTTATTTAAAACATCATTTTCATTTTTCAGATTGAAACTGTAACCGAACACAAATAAACAGTAACTCGGAACATTATCACCAAACTTCTTCTGATATTTTGTATTTACTTTAATGACTTTAGATTACTTTTTCGCCAGAATAAATCACCCCACGGTTAATAATGTGTTCAGATTGCCGACTGTAATGTGAATATCCTTTTTGCTCCACTATGATGATGATGATGTGCCATTTGCTCCAGACAAACAAATGGCACGTCAGATTCATCAAATTATTGTTCTATATCGGTGTCTGTGATCTCACAAATTTCCCCCTCCAGTCCAAAATATACATCTAACAATGTGATGATTGTGTTTTTGCAGTTTTTTGTTAATTTAACAGTATTTGGTTTGGATGTTATATCTTTTTAAAGTTAAAGCTCCTCATCTTTTTTTCCGGTATCTAATAAGACAACTATATATATATATATAGATAGAACAGATGGGTCACACCCCAGGTTCACAGGTATCCACTTCACCGGAGGCCCCGATGTAGCTTAATGATATGGATACCAATTAACACTGTAATCAGTGCATCTAATACAACTTAATGACAAACCCACATCACCTCAATGCAGCGGGTGTCGCTGACATTGCTCTGAAGCTTTTCAAATGTTTTTTTTGTGTGTGTGTGTGTGCTTTGAGAACCACGATCTAACTACCAATAGGCAGACATCTCTACTTGGCAACTCACACCAAAACAATCTAGACGGACTATCCCTTTAACCAGAAAACAGAAGAAGTATGTTTCATTGTGCTTTGCTAATGGAAAAGGAGTGAGGAGAGACGAAAGGGTCCAAGTAGAGCTTTGTTAGGCCAACACTAGAAACCAAAACCAAAATGGAACCAGCTATCATCCCAAAATAGGTGTGTTTTATTTGTTGTTGTTTTTTTTATTATCATTTTCATCTGTGACATGGTTAACCAGATTAACAACAACCAGTGTGTTAGGAGACATGTTCACTGATATCAGCATTCATTATGATGCTCCTGTCACACTGTCAGCTTTTGCATGGATACAGAAAAATCACAGACAGATGCTGCGTGATGCACATCAATTGATCAACATGTGGTCCAGATAGAGTTGTTGACAGACACACACACATGGCTCAATGGAGACTGAGAGGAGAGCAATTTAGTTTGATACAAGATTGATAATGTGCCAAATGGGAGATGGGACCCTATCAATCAGAGCTTTTGCCCTTAAATTGCCTTGTCATACCTTGAGGCCAACAAGGCAAAACACTACTATAAGTTTTGGTTCCAGATCCCAGATCAGTTGTTGTTCAGTTACAGACTGTCCACCGTGACTTACAGAGGTCTTTAAATTCTAGCTACTGATCAATCAATGGTTTTCTGGTTTTTCCGTTTAGTGTTGTTTGCGTTGTACCCTGCGGAAGACTAAAACGAGATCAGGTGGGATCATTACGATTTAAGGTCTGAGGATCAGAGATGTGTCACCTTTCTCCTTTGTTTTACTTACATGACATTCTCCATTAAGGTTGCAACTTATTACTTGTAATGAAACTTTAATGTTGCTCAGGGGTAAACCGAGGGAGTAAGGAAGTGACACATCATTTCCTGCCACTGTGATCAGCGGAAAAAACCAAGGAGATGATCACTTTAAAAAAAACATGAATTTATAATAATATGAACTATATTTAATATGACAATATTTAACGAGTATTATACAACTAACTGACTCATATGAGTCAGCAAGTACTATAGATGAATACGTTTTTTTATAGTTTTTGAGGGGCTTTATTCAGTCCCATTAAGAGTTCAGCATCGAGCTGAATGGCAGCACTACACAGCATGGTAGAAAGTACTCCAGCTACATTATAAACAGGAAGTTATCTTGTTTGTTTAATCCAATTAATGCAATTTTGCATGTTTTTTTTTTTTGTGTGTGTTTTTTTACAGCGCATTGTGTTCTGCTTCCTGATTGGCTGTATCAATCTCCTCCGTGTCCATGTCTCCCGTACAGAACAGAATGCGTTCAGCTTGCCAAATTTACATAAATCTTGGATCTCTAGCAGCGTGACTCTGAAGTGCTGTACTGTATGTCTGCCAGTTTCAACAGGTTTTGATCTTTGGTTTTATATATACTGGACTCATTTTTCTAGGAAGCTTTGAACTTTGGGAGTGATTAAACAAGAGAGAAAAGTGCGAAAATGTTAATGCCTGTCTGAGAAAAGTGTATAAAGTGTGTAGTTCACAGCTATAATAATTGTTTAAAAAAATGAAGCTGACTACTTTGCGGATTTCGCCTATTGCGTGGTATTTTTAGAACGTAATTCCGGCGATTAGCAAGGGACCACCTGTATACGCCTTTAAGACCTTTGTTTGTGGTATGGTAAGTGCCCCCAGAGGGGTTCAGTGTCTTACAAACAAACATTTTGACGAGGATGCCCTTTATAAGTAACAGGTCACTTCGGCGCCCCAACGCACTGCAGGAGAACTCATCACCTGCATGAATTCTGCTGTTGAGGCTTCTGTAATATGGAGAATTCCCAGGCATCACAGCAAAGGCCAAGCTTCACACCCAGAGAATGTCTCCCCTGCCAGGTAACATCACCGACAGCAGACTTTCACCTCACGAACTTTACTTCCTCTTGTTTATGGAAACTCACCCGAACAACAAGACGAGAAGTCAAGTGAGACATATTAAAGAGATTGTTAGAGATGCAGCGGGTATCTGATGGGAAGTAACAACACTTAAACAACACTTTACTTTGACCCATTAGATCCTACACTACTCCGAAGACCTGGAAAATGTCATGAGAGCTACGTGGAGCTCAAGACCTCACACTGTATTTATGGGAAGATCTGTCAAACCAATGAGCAACAAAGCCATCAGCGGTGATAGCCAAGCATCGTCGGGCCTAATGGCAAAAGCCAATGTAATGGTACATTAGCGTTGGATTTAATAAAGAAGAGTTGTTGAAAGCATTGCCATGTGCCAATTACTTCCAGGCCTGCTGGTCAGCTCACTGTAATTTAAGGTAATTTTGCAGCCTGTGGGGACTATCAGGAAGTACAAACTACCATTGGACCGCTCTAGATTACAGTCTCCATCTACACAATTTGGCAAGCACTACATCATGTAGTTCACTTTCTTTGACTTTCCCATGTTAGGAAACAGCTCTCTGTGTTTTGTTGTACCCTAAACTAAAACAAAATTGGCCACTAGCTGCACACGTGCAAGCCCTATGAGGGCTCACTGTGACGTAAAGCAGGGGAATTAAGCTCCACAGTGGTCTGTGGTCCATTTCTGTCTCGCAAATTATGCTCTCTGCTTGACTCTTCCTGTTCTGCGCTCCATCCCTCTGTCTCTGTAATTTCTCCCGTAATGTGTTTTTCTTCACTGCCTTTCTTTGCCTCTACTCATGCCTCCATTTCTTTCTTCTTTCCATCCTGCCATCCTGTTTATTTTCCCTCGTCTTTTGTTTATGAGTGAAGGTAAGAAAGGTTGGACGCTCAACAGGTGGTTCGGTGCAGCTTTTAGCCGCATCGTACCAGTGTCTTTGGGGCGAAGACAGACCTATGTCGGAGCTCTTGATTTATCAGTGGATATATAGAACCCAACCCTCAATCATGGTCATGACCTCAGGCTAATGAACAAGAGATCGCTGATACAAGCAACTGAAATGAGTTTCCTACACAGGGTGGCTGGGCTCGTCCTCCGGGGACAGAGTGAGTGGAACCCCTTGCTCCTTCTTGTTGAAAGGAGTTTGTTGAAGTGGCATCTAATTAGGACGCCTCAATGTGGAGGTATTCTAGGCACATCCAACAGGGAGAAGACCCCAGTGCAGACCCAGAACATACTGATGGTATTATATATCCTGAGTGTTCAGGGAGCGCCTAGCGATCTCCCAGAAGGAGCTAGACGACGACTGGGCTACTTTGTTTAGGCTGCTACCACCACGACCCGAAAAGGCAGCAAAAATAAACAAATAAACTGGATGGATGGATGAAGTTGTAGTTGAACACCTGTCAATCAAGCAAAGACGCCCCAAAACATACCACTCTTTTTTTAGATTATTTTTCTGACATTTTTGCCTTTATAACACTGGCAGTAGAAAGTGACAGGAACAAGAAGAGACAGAAGTGTGACATTTGACAAAAATCCCGAGCTACAGTTGAACCAGGAGCAGTTTTATACCAATACAATCGTTTTCTGTCATCAAGTAGTTTGATCTTTGTATGATCGCTTCTCCACCAGAGGCTGTGACGGGTCTGTTCTCATGTTATCTAAAGGCTGACATTGTAACATGTTTACCGTTGTTTCCACTTTCACATATATCAGAACACTTACTGACTCTGAAGCGGAGGAATCATATTGTACGTGGCATGTATCTGAGTACTTAATACACCACCAGGTGATTTAAAAGAAGGGGGAAAAAAAACAAAAAAAAACAGGGTTAAACGAAGGCCGGTAGAAAAAGCAACAAGTATGAATGTCAGCACAGCAGGTGGAGCTCTGCACAGGATATGAATCTTCCACCGGCTACATCTTTAAAACGGCCTGGAACCGACCATCTGCAGCTTTGATTTATCTGAGACCAGCAATATTCAGAACAGCAGTATGACACTCTCCAACCAAATCATAAAGCTGGCTCCAAAAACATTGAAAAGCCTGCTTTGTTGTGCATTATCCTGTTGGGGTGGTTTTATGTTACCAAGTCAAAGTAAAATGACCCATTAGACTCTACAGATGTTTTGCTGTTCATCCAAATATCTTTTTTTTTTTTCAGTTATGAAACATACTTAAAAGCTCCAGTAAAACAAATTATAAGCTGCACAGATTCAACTGAAAGGGAAGAAGTAAGTTGTTTGAACCACCAGGACAAAACTACAGTGACTCGTTTAAAGATTTCTTCCAGACAAGACATATAAAAAATACTCTTTGAATAATAATTTGTGTCTGATGTGGGATTTCCATAAAATAAATAAATAATAATAATTACATGGTTAGACTGTTTAAAATGGCATGTACTCCTTCCACCTCATTAAAAATCCGGAGTTCAAAGTTGAAATCCACCCTGACAGCACAACACATGTTGTCCGTTCTGCTCTTCACGTTTAGAGATGAAAGGTAAAAGCATTTGTGAAGTTCAGCACACCCCTTTAGCTTAGACCTCTGTGTCAAATGACTTCATTTGCACTGCGAGGCCAACCTAACGCTGTGACATTTTTGAGGGACTTCAGAGCAGGAGGCAGTTGTAAATGGAAAACGTCCATTGCAATGAGTAACACTGTGTGCATGAAGGCCCCAAAGACTTATCGATTTATATTCCTCATAGGCCTGTGGGAGGGCTGTTATGTATGGGGGGGGGGCTTTTTTTTGTTGTTGTATTTGAATGGATTCACAGAGAGATCGGAAGCCTTGAAAGAGGGATTCTCCCCTCCAGGAAAAAAAAGAAAAGCTTTCAGCACCTCGCAGGATTTGGTGTTCTGAGGGAAATTGCTGCATCGATTTAACCAGGCCCGACTGAGTTCCAGGGAAGGTCCCAGTGGTCCATCCTTCTACCGCTGCTTTCATCTGCGTTTTTCCCTCTCCGGCTGCATCTGCATGCTTTTCTGAGTGAAATTAGCCCAATGTGATGACTGATGTGCCACTGGGACCCCGCTGATAGCTGCCAACCACCTCACCTAGAAGCAAACTGCTGAGACGGGAAGCAGCAGGCTTCCTTCCCAGCAGATAAAAACACAAACATAAATTGTTATTATTGTTATCCTATCTCCGGTCTCTGAAATCGGCCAGCGAATATTCAGCCACCTTCCCCCCATGGGTTGTCAATAAAGGAGCCAAGAGCCTGCAAATCTGTCTGTTTATATACATCACATCAAGAGCAAATATTAATGCTCAATTTCCTAGCAGTGGGCCATCCTATAATGCATTTATCCTCTGCAAATAGCAATGTCACGCTAACACCGGGGAAAGGCGTCATCTGAAATGTTATGAATAACTTTATCAAATTACACAGTCAGAGCAAGAGGGGAATAATAAGGCTGGTGCTGTGGCGCTTGGCAGCCCAAAAGGCTCCAGTCAGGTTAAGGCACCCAGCCAGACACCATGCCTGGAACTAAATGAAGCTGTTAGGAAATGCTACAGGTTGTTGAGAGGCGCACGCTGCGCTCCCTCAGGACCCGCCATCTGCTGACACATCAAATACCAAGACAAAAAAGTAAACAACAACAACAAGTACTTTTTAAGGGAAGTTGGACTTTTTGGTCCATTTCACCTTTTTCTTCTTTAGAATATTTTTTTTTTAAAAAGGGTACAATTATTAATATATCTTTTTTTTGGGTAAGTTAATTCTTTCTTGCTTTTAAATAGTTTTTATCAATTTTTTTTTCTTCAGAGGATTTAGCCATTTAACATTTGGAACATTTCAGTCCTCCTTCCTTCTATATGGCCTAAAACTATCTAAACTAAAGTTTAGTTAAACTGGTTAAGGTATAAGGTTTGGATATCTTCATACTTTTGACCATGTTGTGCTGAATAAATATTAAATGAGTAATAAGAAATAAATGATTCCACCAGAAAAGAACTAATAATAATAATAATAATACATTAAAACCTTATATTAATAATATATTTTTTTTTATAACTGATTAAATCTAGGAACTAGTGTATTACACTAATAGCCCAGATGCAACGTAAAGGGTTTTAATCTGAACTTTTATTTTGATTACATCACGTTTTATGTCATGTGAAACCATTAAGATGCTCACAGACCAGATTTAATAAAGTACTGTACTGATTTTTTTTCTTTCTTTCTCAAATGGAAAAAGTCATTATGTCTCAGCAAAATAGTTCCTTCGCTTTTCACACTAATTCAATTATAAATCCAATATCTTTCCTCCCTATGCCAAATGTCAAGCTGTGCCTGAGTTATTCCTGACTACGTGCAGAATCAGTTGGTTTTGGCCAGAAAGATGTGAACTGAGGCATGCTGGGATACTGGCTGGCCCAGCTGCATTTCTGCATGCGCATTGATAAAGAGATTAGACGCCCCCTACGTCTGACCTAAAACAAGGTCATCCAGTGCAAATACTGTATATGAACTGTCTCTGTAGCATGTTCATCTGAGTGCATCTTCACCGACTATGAAGACGTATCCTACAATAGTAGCTAACTGTTTATTATTCTCATGGAACGAGTGCAGACAAAGACAATATTTAGAGTGGAAAACCAAAAAGGAGGTTTTAAAAGCGTGTTTCTGTGTATGAAAGGACCGCTCTGGTTTCAAAGCAGATCCAAAAGACAGTTTAGAAAAGGCTTTAAAGGGGAGTGGTCAGCGAGCTTAGTTGTCAAAGACCACTTTAATTACCTCTGAGTCATCGCCTAGACAATTAAGCAGCACTAGACCATCATACCATCTCGTGAATCATCACAGATATTTGCAGCACATTAGTGGGTTTCAGTCATTGTCTGGGTTATTTCGCAGTAATCTCGTGCCATTTATATCACAAAGGGGGCGAGGTGATGCTGAGAATTGTGACTTTGGGCCTTTACAAATAGAATGGATAAACAGATGCATATATTTTTTTTTAATTAATTTTATTTTAAACATATTCTTGAGACTATATTTTCCAAATAAATGTTTCAACCAAATGTAGGTGGAAGTTTGTCTGTTGGAACAAGCTGTGTGCTCACAAACAGCTGTGTCTGTGTCTCTGTGTGCTGGTCACAGACACATCAGAGGCCGTCGCTGTGGATAATCTAGTTTATTAACAACGTCCATGTTATGATATGCAATAATGTTTCAGCTCATGACAAGAGGGAGGCTGACACTTTGGGACTTCTTTTCACTTTTTGGTGCAGTTTCATTGATAATAAAGGTGGATGATGTTTAAACAATCATTAGCAATAGATTGGTGTTAATCATGTCTAGTGAATACATTCATTTTACTGCTTCGAATTCAGCTAGCTCTAGCAGCATAGCTACAGCGTGAGGATTGCTATCCTCCATATCTGTCACATTTATTGAAAAAGAAAACGCACAACTCATTTGTCAGCTAGTAACTGCTACTACTCCGGCATTTTTATAAGCTCCACCTCCACCCCTGCATCCACCTGTAGGCTCTGAGTCCAAGTCGCTATGGGATGAAAAGTTGATATTTTCACTCCCTGAGGTCGCTGTTATTAACTCTATGTATTCTGCATTGAACATTATAATCAGTTCCACATCAGTTGGCTAATTGAACATGAAATATCTGCAAAAAAGTAGCTCATCGCTGCAGATCAGGGTGGTGTTTTCTTCCTCCCGAGTAAGACTCATTTTATTAATAAAATACTGACCTTTTTATTTGCCCCTTTTGAATCAAATTTGCAACATGCACGCCTCCTCTCACTCATTTTGACACAAAGAGATTTTCAGTTTTTCAATTCAACTCAACTTCCTTCACACTCATTTATGTCACTTAAGGGTGAATTGCATTGACTTGCATTACCCCAGTCCCAACACTATTCTGAACCTAAAGTCTTAATCCTAAAACGTGTCCCCATAGTGTGTTTAAAAGCAATAATCAAAGAGAGACACTTCCAGTTTGAGATGTGTCATATATAATAAAATGTTTGCCACATCTGCTGTATTAAAAGTTTATATCTGTAGCTCTTTTGTTATTGTATCTATCTTATTTATTTGCTCGGTTTTATTTTTTTTTTTTTTTATTTCTAGGAAAATAAAGAAGCCAATAACACCTGATCTAATCTAAGAACTTTCAACGCCACAGGATCAGGTGCGACGCGGACCCTGACCTCTTGACCTTTACGCTCAGCCAATAGGGTGCTGACTCCGTTAATTATTTGTGTACATGTGTGAGGAACAGAGAAGACGAATGAAGCAGTCATATAAAGACTTCCTTCCCTTCCACATTGTTTAAGGCTCGCCCTGATTGTGTCCTGCTCCTCATTGTTATTCATGAGCTGTCTCGCCGTGTGTGAGGATGCTTTATTGCTACTCTGCCATTCTGGCTGCAATGACTTTGTGATGAGGCTACGTAGCCTGTAGTCAAGTTCAAAGAGTAATTTGCCTGAGTGTTATTTCAATGGTCTGAAATGGCTTCTCATCACGGGCCTTCTCTCCTCCCGATAACACCAGGCCGGCGAGCCGCTGCTGGGCACGTGCATATACCTCGTAGAATCATGATGAGGCGGCTGTTTAACACACATGATTAAACACACACACACACACACAAGGTTCATACAGTGTGGCACAAATGAGTTCCTAGGGTATTGTTGATGTGTGTCATATCTGTGCTGGCGATGACGCTGCTCACATGAAACATCCACTTTGACCTCTCAGACAGATTCCTGCCAGAGTAGAGCCAGTCAGAGATGAGCTTCAAGCGTTCAGATTGCTCGAAGGATTTTAGGTATTTGTGCTTCTATAACGTTGTCGGATTCAGGGCAGCGGTAGCCTAAAGGTTAGAGAAGCAAGCTTGTGACCGGAGGGACACTGGTTCAAGGATAAATTGAGGTGGGGGAAGTAAAAAAAGCAGCGTTCCTCCCTCATTACCAGCACTGAGGTGCCCTTGAGCAAGGCCCGTTCCCCCCAACCGCTCTAATGGATCCGCTCAGGCTCTGGTTGTACTGTGTAGCTTCCAGGTATGAATGTGCAGCTTTCCTTTATTTATTATAGCACCTTTCACAGAAATAAAATTCACAAAGATGCTTGCAAGAATAAAGGTTAAGAGGAGTTAAAAGATCATAAAACAAGCAATCAATAAAATCAAGGGCAATAAAAACATACAAACAAAAAGAGAATATTGCTCTCAGTGAAACCCTGAATAAATAAAGGATGCGCAACCAGAGATGCTGTCTTTTTTTTATTTATTTTATTTATTTTTTTTATTCGATGCATTTTTCTTCCTTGTCAAAACCTGGCGCCTACTTTACCCACGATGTAACTTGACCACCAACAGCTCGGTCAGAGATTGAGGTGTGTTATGCTAGTAGAGGCTAATGTAGCCGGGAGCTGCTAGCCTCAAGCAGGCTTTCTAACGCCACAACTCCAGATCTTTTTTTCTTTTTTTAAAGTTGTCGTCTTCAGCAGGATCCATAAAAGGCAGACTTTGATGTATAATATCGATGGGGTTTCCCTTTAAGACAGAAGTGTCCGTACTCGAAGGAAGGGCAAAAAGCTGGACATCGTAGCCACAGCCTGACTGCCTGGAATTTTTAAAACATTTTTTTGCAGACACTCATTTTCAGCTATTAGCGCACACATTCACTAGTTCCAATAACACAATTGTGGAGGCATGTTCCTTTTAAAATTTAAAACACAGTGGTCCACGATCACTCTGACTCCTTGTTGATGATTGACTCCGAGTTTAGAAGTATAATGAGCTGCTGGATCCGGAAAGATTTTTTCTCCCCTTAGAGTAAATTACTATTTGAAATGTTCATTATAATCATATCCTAAATCGTTCAACTTAATCTCTGAGAAATCTTGTTTTATTCCCTCAGTTTGATGCTATTGTATTCATCAGCCCCTCATCAGCTGTTGCTATGGAGAAGAAAATAGCGGGGAAATCAATCAGAACGACGAGCTATTAATCGCTGCACTTCATTGTGAAAATAATTTTTTTGTTTTTTTTTACCTCGAGCCATTTATTCCCTCAATGACAGTAGATGCATGTATGAAGTGACCTATAGGGACTGACAGATGACCAGCAGAGGAGTAATAGTGGTTTTTCCCTGATCCAATCCATCTGGGTATAAATAATGCAGAAATATGACAGGGAGCCGTTTGGAAAAAAATAAACTGCAGCGAGGCAGAAAGTCAAAAGAAAGAAAAGGGAAAGCATGTCTATGAAATCACATAATTGCGCCACAGGGAATTTTAATCAATTAGAACTGCAGAGCTAATTAAAGGCGGCATTGTGTTTACTGACTCAAAACGCCGAGCTCAGGGGGAACGCAGCCAACACACACACACACAGACATGTACACACACTTCCTGTTGACTCGAATGTCCCAGGCAAATACTGAAGGTTCAACTCTGACTCATAGCATTTTATTATTTTATCCTTCTGCCCCCCTCTTTCCATTAAAAATTACACTCAACACATAAAGCTTTAAAATGCTTAAAAGTATCACATCCGGCAGGCAAGAGCATGTAAACACACAAACACAAACACACACACACACACACACACCTGCATGGCCATGGGCCATTCACGAGCACAAAGCCCAGTCACACTTTATCTGTCAGTGTCGAGCTAAGAGAGTTGACCCTCTCGAGCAGGCGGGCGCTGAATATCTAATGGTGTCTGACAGTGTCCAAATGGACTCCAGTACAGTTCAGAGAAGGTCATTTACATCATTTAGTGCTACTGATGAGATGAATAATAAATGAATTACTGCCCTGATGGAAGAAAATAAAAAAATAAAGTTAAAAAAAAATAAAAAAAATGTTGATTAAGACAAGGAGGATCTGCCGTCGGCTGAGAATTAAAGTGATGCAAACAGGTGCTGTGTTTACTGCACGCGCTCACTGAAGGGCCTCTCTCTAGCTGTAACATTTTCCTGACATCCTCCAGAGTGAAGGTAATTTCATTACCAAGCATCCAAACTCTACATGCTTGACTAGTCGAGGTGAGAAAGGAAATCAATAGACACCATTACCATGGTTCTCAGTTGAGGCGTAATGGATATGCACGGGGCCGGTTTGTTTCTGCGTGCGTGTGTTTTTGACAGCGTGTGCGTGTGTGTGTGTGTGTGTGTGCGCGTGTGTGTGTTGCGGTGTAAAACAAACCTCATTTTCTTTTGACTAATGAAGATTTAAGAACCTACTGTTTGTCTTTTTCTGAGCAGCTGTCAGGGGTTGATTACATCTTCACATCATCGAGGAGCCCTCGCAGGAGTTATAATGACACCGTCTTACGTTTCACTCTTGTCTTCTCCGCTGAAAGATGGGGCCCGACCGTGACCCCGTAACCCCTGCAGGTTGATGGGAGAGAGGAGGAGGAGGAGGAGGTGTTGAAGGAGGAAATGGAAGAGTCAGATGGGTCACTAATCTGTATCGCACCACGTCGGGCCACCATACTCCTCCATCTGCTATCAGAAGTGCGCCTGTCTGCTTGGTAATTAAAATGAATTACCAAAAATTAACTGCAGGGCTGCTTTCGCTCTGTTACAGCCTACTCATGCACATACATAAGATACAACAGCAAACCAGCACACACACACACACACACACATAACATCCACACAACGTGTTTTTGGCAGATCTCAGAAAGCTCTCCAGTTATGACAATGCACTTGATAGGCATCATGTCTGCTCTCCCCGTTGTTATCCGTATATCATCACGAGCATGTGGCACCCGTCGTTGTTTTCTTTAACAGGCTTATCTAGCTCCCACTAAGTCGCCGACAATTTGTCTTTTAAATTTGAGACCACATCACTTTGCATCTCTCATTTCGGAGACAGTGGGAGGCTGTCTTTGTCTCAGCCATCATGGTGTCCCACTGTGATGTATGGATTAGTGAAAGCCATTCTGACAAGGCAGCAGCACAACTGAGGCGGCAAATATCCTCATATATCCACTCATCGCATGCTGGCCTTTGTGTAAAAATAAAAATATGTTTTTTTACTTCTCGTTCCTTCAGGTGGATATTCGTTAAACGTTGTCCTCCACATTACATTACATTACATTACATACATACAGTACATGCAGGACGTCCATGTATCATTTCCTTGTGTGCTGGTACACACAGTTAGCAAATGCAAATACACTGAAAAGGATATATGGCTGTAAAATTGGCGGCAATAGCAGTTATATACAAGATATAATATTAATAAGTGAGCTTTAGAGATGCTGGTAGGCAGATTTTTCCCCTTTGGACAGAACCGGTCCAGCTGTTTCCTCCTGACTCAAGTCTGTCTTAAAACAATAGCCAAGTGTCCACATGAACATGGAGATATGTTTATCATGCTGTAATCATACTGATCACAATGTTCTTATAATGGAAGTAGCAACAGAGCAATATGGAGAGAGACAGGAGGAGGTGTGTGTTTGGATATCATTTTAGTGGTAAAGTCCCCTCTTTTTGTTCCTATACTTCCACCACAGCTCAACAGGGAAACACAAAGAGGCTCCGAGACCGTAAATGTATCAGATATCCAGATATATGATATAACTCAGACTGCTGAATCTTTTACTACCGTAGTCCGTATGAACCGGAGGAGTGATTACATCAAGGTTCATAGGAATTTAATATTTAAAACACTCATATTAGTGTACACATTCATAGTCAGGGCGTAAGCTACCAGCATTCCTTCTCACTGTTCAGCGTACGCCACTGTATCCTATGCAAACATACTTGATATGTGGCAAATTATGCAATAAATTAATTTAACCGCTAATTAGTTTAAATGCTGCTGCATGCTGCTGTCAACTCAATGACTTCGAGCGATTAAAAACCACAGTGAGAAAACAATTAGGATTCATTAAAGATAAGTTCATACTGTATATCATCATTTAATCACTTAATTAGAGTGACTCTCACCAATCACTCTGATCACTGGCAAGGATCGTCACATTTATTTATTACAGGTATTTACAATGCACACCGTTACCAGTGTTACAAAGCGATTAAAGTTGGAGAAATCTGAAAGTATTCCAAACACGGACTAGTGTTTGTTTGTGTGAGGGACAAAAGACACATTTATAGAGGTTAGAAGGTACTGCGGAGCCATTTCCCAGACTTCTTGAACAGCTCTCGTCAAGTGCTTCATCTTAGCAAATGGTTTTCAGTATGAATCAACAGCGATGACGTCAAATAAATCCACTTCCACAGCAATCCGTGCCGTGACCGCTGTGTCTTGTGCTGTCGCGGGGATTCAGATGTTGGCAGATTTGTGGAAAGAAAAGGTGAATTTAATAATAAGTGTGCAACCTGAAATAACTTTGACAAACCTGGCTATATACAATGAAAACTCTACTTCCTTTTTAGCTGCATGTCCCTGTGCTGTTCACCGGGACTCACAGGCCGCCGGCAGCTTCGGCCCCACCGTCTAAATCTATACAACAGGTTCTTTGAGCATTACACACACACATATACACATACACACACACACATAATGCAGTTAAGGGATGACCTTGAGTCAGATCATACAACGGTGCAGAAGAATGGACGGAAAGTCTACAGTATATGTACAGTGCATTCAGAAAGCAGCTAAAATCATTTACACTAAATACCCCATAATGACAAAGCAAAACCTCCCATATAGTTTTGGTATGAAAGATGGTTATGAATAATATGATAGCTATGCCACCTTTGCTGTGAGGAAGCAGCTTCGAACCGACATTGTTGCAGTTAAGACTGCACCATTACTGGATTCATCTTAAATTGACTCAACAATATGAAAGTAAACTGCTGAATGTTTTTTTGTTTTTTTGTTTTTTTTTTGATGTGGTTTTCAAACAAAAGAAATTCGATAATCGTGTTTAAAGATGCTTTAAAATGACAGCTCCATCTTCTCCCTCTGTGAATTTATGAATATGGAAATGCTGCTCGTTTGAAAAGATTCACTGCTGGGCGAGATCTCTCATATGTGCACTGGAGGCTTTACGGTTTCCACATCATACTTTTATAAGTTTCATACTGGACCGTGAGTAACATTTTAACTCAGAGAAACTTGCCCCCTTCAGCAGATCAATGTGAAAACATCATTCTGCAGAGTGAACCTCGAATATCCACCTGAAAGAAACACGAAGGAAAAAAGTATTTATGAGTGGTGATGGGACGTTAAGCTTCTTATTGATATTTCCTGGCACATTGCTCATCTTTTGCACAGATGATTCTACAAGGAGAGTTTAATGTCCATGCATGCCTTAAAGTGCTCCGGAAATGAACAAAATGAACAGGACCTCCAGAGCGCTGCATGTAACCGGTAGAAACACAGTAACTTCTCCCCGTCCTGTTTCAGCTCCATCAATACAGCCCATAACCCAGATTTCAGAGCTTCCTGTCCACATGAACACAAACATGGCAAGAAGAAATATAGGAGAATAGTAAAAAAAATAACATTGGTTATACTTGTGATAACATAGATCAAAGCGTTCAAGCAAGTTTAAGCGTCTGCAATCTGATTTTCAGAAGATACTGAAATGAATGGAAAGCGAGAAATGTATGTACAGCAGTAATGTAAAGAATATGTGCAAAAACACACTTTAGAAAAGCAAGACAGACGTGAGAACGTTTTTCATCATGGGATTCAAAATCTGAATAATACTGAACAAAATGTGAATGAGCAAAACATTGTTTTGAACTTATTAATTGTGCTTTGCAAAGAAAGATATTCTGATTCTCAGAAACATCTCTCCATATTTGTATATAGAGAAGAGCCAGAGTATTTTCCTGTGTGCTCAAAGTAAGGGTTATGGTCCTCCGTGAAGAGAGAGTCTTAATTGTTTCCTTGGAGACAGCCAGAAACTGCCCATGAGTTCAGCCTCTGACATCCACGCTTTTCTCATTAACAGAGTACCTGACAGGAAAAAAGAGAAAACAACACTCTCCACTGACTCTCTTTCACTTTCTGAAGCTGCTCGACAGTCAGACTGGCAGACGGCTTCTTCATTATCTGATCTGTTATTCTTTCTTTCAGTAACATGTTCCTGTTTATGGCTGTGTATCTGTTGGCGCTGCGTTGTAACCTCTGACAACAACATACAGGCACCAGCTTCAGCACCCATAGGTTTCACCTGGTAGGTAGGACACACAGCAGTGTCGCTACCGCATCAGTTGCAATGCGGAGAAGTAAAAAGCATCCATGGTTACAGTCGGCTCATGTTTCTATATTCAGATAATTCATCTGTAAGTGTAACATGATACGGGAGGTTGAAGTTAGATCTAAAAAAAACACCTGAACTCTCCTTTATGTCAATGGAGTCAGAGGAAGTTGTGTGCAACAAGTTTTATAACTCTCCAGAAACAGACAATACAACAATCACTTAACGCAGCGACTGAGCAGGTATGCTTATGTGTGACAGTAGGCAGTAGGTTTGAACTTCTACACTATAAATGCCATCAGTCATACAGGCGCCACAAAGCCATGAGAAAGACAAAGACTCCTTTGTCTGGTTTGTTTCAATCATACCGACGCGTTGAATACCGTATGTCTATATAATGCTAGACAACATGTTAAATCTTCATGTTGTTGTATCTCCATCTACAGGTGAAATGTCATATGATTGTGCGGGATTGTGGCCGAAAATTTTAACAAAATGAACCTGTGGTTAACTCACCCGAACAAACCTGCTAAAAAAAACAACATTTTAGAGCCCCAGTCTGAGGATGGATCTGAGGATGTTCAGACCCAAACTAAATTAGATCCGGGGATAATTACATCAAATCCCAACTGCAGGTGACCTGAACAGACCCAAACAGAGAGAGAGAGCAACACACTGGCAGCTGTTTCACCAATTAACGAGCAGCCGTGGAGAAAGAGCAGCGGTACATGAAATTTCCCCTCCACCTCTCCTGTCGTGATTATGACATACCTCGTGATCAGAACTGATACAGAGTCTCAGATACGATTAGGTTCCATATACATATATTGACACACCGACTGGAAAACGGGACCCTCCCTCGAACCTCATCAGACTCCGCTGACCCACGCTTGTCGGCTAAATGTGGCTGCAACTGCACAAATACATAATAATAATAATAATAATAATAAATGTCGTGGCTGTCTGTGTTAACTAGGCCAGACAACCAAAGAAAATGTTAATAATTGTTGTTTTGAAGCGAATATGGCCAACATTGGATGAATTTAGTAGGAATGAGGGTGAAGTGCTTCTTTATGCCAAATATCATTCAAATGTGTTGTTTGTAATATTCTTCTAATTAGCGATCATTCAAACGAATGAATGAATTAACCATCTTTTTTTTTTGGACATGAAGTGTCACACGTTCATAGGACATGGCAGATTATTCGGTAGCATCCTGAACAGTACAACACATAAGTAAGATTTTTTGTATTTTTTTCACATAATGTATAAGTGCTCTGTGCACATTCAGGTCAGCCATTTTTTCTCATTTCATCACTGAACATAAAATCATGTAAAAAAAAACAAAAACAAAAAAAACCAAACACTCTACCTCATTATTCCAACACAACATCACCTGCGCCTCTCCACTCTCCTCCGCCAGTTTCCACGTGTCCATGGCAACATTTCAGTTTAGTATTGATTTTACCATTAGAACACTTTGCAGATCTTGTTATGCCTTATTATTGCCGGAGCAAAATGTCCTTCTCCAGCCACTGGACTGTGCTTTGGGTTTAGAGACTCACCGGCTCCATTAAGAGCGGGCCTCAGCTCTATTTGGGCCCCAATGAAACACTAATGGTGCCATTAGAGCAGGTAGATTAGTCACACATGCAGACGCGCTCACATGCATTTGCACTGGGTTACATGGTCATGCTGTGAATGCGGCGAGAAGGAGAAAGAAAAGAAGAACGCGGACTTCAAAGAAGTCCTTTTGTGCTGTTCCTAGAAGTTCACAACAAAAAATCTAAAAAAAAAAAAAACTAATTTCATTCTCTTAATAATTTGCCCTTACTTACTTGAATTAAGTTCAGCAGCTAAAAACCTTTAGCTTTGCACTTCCGTTACTTTCCACATATGTGTGACGCGCATCGAAAACAGCCCGGCAGCAGATTAGTGTTGTTTAGTGGCATCATGCAAATCAGATGAACTGCAGCTGAGCTCATTTACATCCGTAGTCTGTCGTGAATACCGCGCTAAATTGAAAAATTGAGGAGACGCAATACTCATCATCGTGTCAGGACAACACGAGGATTTGTATGTATTATGCTCGTGTTTATGTTTTCATTTTTTTTTTTATTTAAGAGTTGTTATTGTTCTTTTGAACCGGGTTTTTTGTATGCCACATCCTTCTCACTACATGTTTATTTAACCATGTTTAACCATGGAAAAATCCAAGTGCAGAATTCTTATCTGTAATGGGACCTTCCCTCAGTCGTTGATAATGCTCTTGTATTTGCTTGGATAATGAAATGTCTTCCACAGGTAGGAGGAAGCGTAAGTCGAGTGGGAAATCAGCTAAATGACAGTGAGACTATCAGACTTGATCCCTCTCTCCGGCTCTCGTCCCTGACAGAGCTCCTTCATTTTTCCTGTCAGTGGTGCAGCTGGCTCTCCGTTCCCCGTAGGCTCCATTTAGAGGTCTTATTTTGATTTCTTTCCATGAAATATCAATCCATCTTTAAAGGCCTGGGGACGGCGTTTTCCGCTCTGACCTTTTCGCTGTCAGTCAATAAAATGAACCCTCCTCTCATCAGAAGAAACCCACAGGAAAAATTAATGCATCCTTTACTGCGGCGCGTTTGCTCCGAAACTATTGATTCCGAATGGCTCTGTCTCTGGCGTGTTGTTGTCGTCGTCGATGTTATTGGTTTACTGCAGTGCATAAAAAATACATGTAATATTTAAGTGACAATGTCTTTTTGTCATAAACGTGCAGGAGTCGGCTTTGCTCAGGGTTCTCATGGCAGATTTCAAATTGAATTTATGCATTGAAAATATGCTCGGTAGCAAGCAGATTTTGTTCAGGCGTGATGTGATAAGTGTAGTTTCACAGGTGGGAGATACAGTTTTTAGCTGCTGCTGCTGCTACTTCCATTTTTATGACACTCTTTGTGTCCTCTATTACATTTCAGCAGTTTTTTGTTTTTTTTTATCACACCTAATTTATTCAACTGGTTACTGGTGAACTTTTTCATATTCCACATTCAACATGAGATAAATAGTGTTGTTGTTGGGTAAAAGAAAATCATGTAGCGGCGCCAAAAACAAGAAAGTTTTTGGCGGAAAACACAGACTCTAAATCGCTGAGGTTTTCATCAGCAGGAGTGTAACAGAGTATACTGTAAACCAGACGAACTTAACCATCAGCATTATTTCATGCACAACGTATGGAACTCTAATTTCGTGTGGTAAATTAAGTGTATGTATGTCTTTACTCATATCAAATATTAATTAGACCAGTGATATCTGGGGAGCAACGCATCTCCAGTTAGCTTTTATATGACTGTGCCCAGTGGCGTTTTTTTTGTCTCATAAGCTATCTATGGTTTGATTTTTTTTTATAGACATTGACATAGTCATTGAGGTGTTATTACCTGAATCGAGACCTTATGTTCTGTGACACTGCATAAACTAAAAGCCAAGTGTGAGAAAACATGCAGGTTTCCAGGCTACGAGCTGCAACACTTCATTGTGCAGCACCACATTCGATTGATTGTTCTCACTTCCAGCAGACTCAGCATTGATTTAATGTGTGTGAGCTTTTGAGTCCACATGATCACTGACACCAGCTCATACTCTTGAGCTGGACCTGCTGCTTTACAATATCACCCGTATATGTTTGATAATGTTGCATAATGCAGTGATGTAAGCACGCTGAGTGCACATATTATCCTGCTCTGTGCTGACAAGCCCGCTGCTGCTGACTGATGAGCCGTCCACGAGGAGGAGCGGCGAGTGATAAAGAGCTTGACAGAGTTTTAATTAATGGTGTCTATCCAAGGTCAGAGGCATCATGTCACTGAGCTGTGGCCCCACCATTGATTGATATCATTCTTCTTTTACACAGTCACATGTCTGGTCAGGTGACACGCATTGATCTGGCTCTGTGGCCTGCTCCAATACTTCAGATACAACATCCATCTTTCTATCCATCCATGCATTCATCAATCCATTCTGATGCACAATGTAACATTCATCCATCCATTCTTTTTCCATTCTACTATTCATCCATCCATCCATCATCCATCTATTCTTTCACTCAATCTCTCATTCATCCATCCATTGTTTTATTCATTCTATCATTCATCCATCCATTGTTTTACTCATTCTATCATTCATCCATTCATTGTTTTACTCATTCTATCATTCATCCATTCATTGTTTTATACAGTCTATCATTCATCCATCCATTGTTTTACTCATTCTATCATTCATCCATCCATTGTTTTACTCATTCTATCATTCATCCATTCATTGTTTTATACAGTCTATCATTCATCCATTCATTGTTTTATATTCTATCATTCGTCCATTCATTGTTTTATACAGTCTATCATTCATCCATCCATTGTTTTATTCATTCTATCATTCATCCATTCATTGTTGTATTTATTCTATCATTCATACATACATTTGCCCATCCGTGTTTTTACTTGTTCTACTATTCATCCATCAATCTAATCATACATTTATTATTTTACCCATTCTACAGTTCATTCATCCATCTGTCCATCTATATATTATATCCATTCATCCATCTATTACCCATTCTACCACTCATCTATTCATCCATCCATTATTTTATTCATTCTATGAATTACTCCTCCATTCTTTTCCCATCCATACATACATACTGTACATTTAAAAGCTAAAAGAGTAAAAGTAAAAAGCTTCTATAAATTATAAAAGTGACTTTTGAAAGGAGACTTCAGAGTATGTGCTGCCCCTGATCTCTACAGGCAGGTCCCGCCAGAGTCTAGGAGCTCTGACAGCAAAGATATCATCACTAAATCTGGACCTCAGGTCTAACAATCAGGAGGAAAGCAGCTGATTGTCAGTTCCATGTCTCTAAAGTTCACTGCAGTCAGTGACACTCACCACACGACTTCAGCTGACCGCCAGGATAGTGACCCCTGAAACTGCCTTCCATTAATCACAGTTAGATACCAGGTAGTAAGTCATAGAGGATGAGAAATAAGTCACCTGGGGTCAGTATGGCAGGCGGGGAACATGCATTGACGCTGCTGCTGTTTCTGTCTATATGCAAACAGATCAATATTGCAATATGGTTGATTACTGTGAGGCGATTTTGGCTTTGTGGCCAGAGTCTGTATTGCAGGATAATGTGACACACGGTTTCGAAAAGACTTTCTCTTATATACAATCATCACAAAAGCAACGGCTTTAAAACTGTGAATACGTTTTGTTATGAGCATCACACCCAAAATTTGAGACATTAGTTCCAATAAAATTGAAACATTTTAATCAATAATGATTTTAAGTCATTCATGTGTACAGGACACCAGCAAGAAATCAGTGACAACCAGGGAAGGGTGCTATTTGAAATTGTGAGATTCTAGTACCAATGCTAGTTCAATATACACTATTTTAATCATTTTCAGGGAATATAATCGTGTTTTTATACAAACCCTTTTTTTTTTTGGTTGTTGTTGCCTAAATATAAGCAAACGTCATTTTGCCTAAAAATAATAAAATTGGCCGAATGAATCAATAGATGAAATAAAGAGTAGACCAGACTACAAATCAGACCAGACTTTTGATGCCAGCTTTTAGACCAAACAAAAATAGACAGCATTTGATTTTGCGAGGGGCGGCTTCATCTCTTACATCATGTTGTGAATGCAAAACAAGCAAAGAAGTTTCTCTCGAGGGGCGTCCGTCTTCTCTCGAATCTTCCAACCAATCTCATTTGTTTTACATCGTTCCTGCGTTTCCTCAGACTATCCTGTATACATACATACAGACATTTTTAACAGCTAATAATAAACAAATTTGTATTTGGTACATTTTGCAGATTGTTCCTGCAGCGTTGACTTCAGCTCGGCATCAGTGGGAGTTTAATCTCCATAAAAACGCTGAATTCTTAGCAGCATTAAGCGTGGCTGGCCTAAAGGTTATACTAAATGCAATAAACTGGTATTAGGAGTGAGTGACCTGCTTAGTGCAGCATGAGACGGAGTCACACAGGGAAAAAAGTCGCTTCTGCAGCGACCGCAAGCCAGACTCAGCTCTTCACAGAGCAAGTTTTATGAGGACAAAGGTTTCTTTTCAGCACATTCGCACAACCTCTTACAGAGAGACGGGTAATGAGTATTGATCACGTCCAAACAACTTTCAAAGCTTCTTATAAAATGTGTTTTTTAAGTACATTATTGATTTTGGTCATTTCTTGAATTGCTGTTTCTGTGTTTTGGTACATTTTATGTATTTGTTATTATCTTTGACTTGATTTTATTGAGATTCTTTTTTTAACTTTAAACTCGAAAAAGCTTTTAAAAAAGGGATGCTGTCGCTCAATGCCTCTTTCAGAGTATTAGGGTTGACTGGAACAATGAATAAAACAAAATTATATCAAGCCAAAAAGTAGTTGTGATCATTTTAAACTTTCTCCCTTTGAAATCTCCCCATAACCTAACACAGCCTCTCAGCGAGGTCGTCACAAATTAATTTTACAACAGTGTAGATCATAAATATCTAAAAATATATATATATTATAGCTGTGTGTGTATAAAGGAAGGACGATTGCAAGCATTCATACTTGTTGACAGTGTTTTGTTTCTGAGGTGTCAGTTGTGGTCCTCTACCGCAACCTAGTGGACGATATAACACAGTGCAACTGTTTAAGGGGACTGTAACAAAATCAGACAGTATATTACTGATATATAGTTCAAACCTGCTGCAGTAATCTAATCAGGTATTGTTATGTAAATCTGTTGATTCCTCTGTTATAGTGAACTGACATTTAAAGTGACTCAGAATTACGTGACTAGTTTTGCTCATATGTCAGTCCAGCAGAGTGTCAGTGCCCAGTGACTCACTGACATGATGACGTTAACCATTTTACATTATCTACGTTCAGGTTTTGGATAAATATTGTCAAAATCCCCTCACGATAATGTCTCCAGCTTAGGGTGGGCAATTAAAAAAAAATTCTATTATGGTATACACTGTATTGCCAAAAGTATTTTGTATTTTTGGTCTTGGTTTGGACTTAAATGATATTTAGATAAATTATATTTATATATATATATATATATATATAGACACCATGGTTTTGGATTGACAGGGTCAACAATCACATACAGGTGTTTGAATGTTTGAATCTCCAAGTCATTTCGGCCATATAGTGTATGTAATTTTACATTGTGAATCTGTATGAGTACAGGAAGTGAAATGTTTAAAGTTTTTCGCTGCAGTTTTTTTTTAAACTGTCCAGTCTCCTGCCTCCTGTGGCAGGTGAGAGCTCTGATGCTTCTTGAAGTCACTGCCGTTTAGGAAACCTTTCCCGCAGACTGCGCAGCGATGCGGCTTCTCTCCTGTGTGGATCCCTCTGTGCAGCTTGAGGCTGCTGGACTGAGTGAACCTCCTGCCGCAGATGTTGCAGCCGTACATCTTCTCCCCTGAGTGAATCAACACGTGTACTTTGAGATTGCTGGGGTTGGTGAACTTTTTACTGCACTGGTCGCAGGCGTATGGTTTCTCCCCTGTGTGGATGTTCATGTGGTATTTGAGATTGACCATGCAGCGGAATTTTTTACCGCACATGTCGCAGACGGGCCGTTCCCCCGGTTTCTTCCCGGTGTGGATCCTCATGTGGTTCTGAAGCGCGCTGGCGTGGCCGCAGCGTTTGCCGCAGGTCTCGCAGACGTACGGCCTCTCCCGCGTGTGCGTCAGCATGTGGTGCTTCAGAGCACTTTGGTGACTGCAACCTTTGCCGCAAACCTGGCAGGTGAAAAGTTTTTCTCCGGTGTGTTTGCTCAGGTGTTGTTTGAGGACGCTCGCGTCGCTGCAGCCGAGGCCGAGCACATCGCAGCAGTTTTCCTTTTGATTGTGAGTCACCCGGTGAGTAGTCAAAGAGGAGGATGAGAGAAAACTCTCGCCGCACATTTCACAGACAAAATCTCTGTCTCCTGAATGGAGATTCTCATGATCAGCCAAACTCTGTCGGCAGCTGAAGGTCTCCGGGCAGAGCGAGCAGACAAACGTCTTTTCCAGGGCGCAGCACCTGTGCCGCTGGAGTGCCACGGCCCCGGCAAACTGATTCTCACACAGCGTGCACGTGTGTGTGCTAGGTCTCTTCAGGCTGTGCTGGCGCATGTGTCTGTTGAAGGTGGACTTGTAAGCAAACTCTGTCCCGCACTCGGAGCATTTGTAAAGCTTCTCTCCGGTGTGACGTCTTGAATGTGCGTTGAGCCCCCGGAGACCAGCGAAACGTTTTCCGCACTCAGAGCAGAGGTGAGGTTTGGTGTGAGTCAGGTAGTGCCTTTCCATCAAACACTTCAGAGCAAACGTTTTGTCACAAGAAGGACATTTGATTGGACCTGTGGTCTTCTTCTGTTTGATCCTAGATGCAGTAGCTGAAGTAGAGTCTTTGTCCTCCTGGAAAACGTCCTCCTTGTTGACGTGGGAGGCCGGCTCTGCTGACGCAGCCTGAGAGTCTCGTTTGTCAGGTTCAGACGGGGATCCAGAGTTACTCTCCTCGTGTGTGGCTACATCAGCTAGAAAAAAAGAAAAGAAAAAGAAGCTTTCGAAGGTAGCACACAGACGAAGACACAAGAAGTTCAAATCCAACACATTTAACAGACTTTTGTTGTGACTCTTGGTCATTTGTTTTGGTATTTTAGATGTTTCTCACTCCTCTTCCTGCTCAGCGTGTGTGTGTGACGAGCTGCAGCTGTGTTATGATTGGTTCATTGGAAGAGATTGCTGCTGGCTGATTGGACAATGTTTTTAGGGAAGTTTATGTTTTGGGCTTAGTAAACGTTTATTTGTTGTTTTGGGCTTTGCTCATCTAACACATTTTAATAAAATGAAGATCGATTTGCTCAAGACGAAAAAGCATTACTATATGCAAGACAGGGAAACGTGTTTTATCACTTTAGAAGAGCAAGACATCTTTTAACACACTTAAATTGTTACTATTTCTGACACACTGCAGTATATTAATTAAATTAAGATACATTCTCATTTCAGAAACTAGAAACAAATCCATATTTTTTGAAAGCCTGTATGTACTTTGTACTCATATCGGTAACCCTGTGAAAACATGCTTGATGAAATATTTATGAAAATTCTACTTTTGTAAAATATTCCTCCTTTTTTTCCAGCAGCACTTTTGTATTAAGCACCATTTTTTGGCATCGATGTCTGTGTATATTCATCGTAGTCAAAGGACTTAAGTTGTATGCAACTGGACTTTTTCTGATGATGGAAACCAGGAGCTATATCTCTGAATCACAGAGGGTGGAGCTGTAGACCACACCCCTCTTTCTATAACAAAGGGTCACATGAGTCACCCTTCAAGGAAATAGAATGAGAGTTGTTGTGGTCACATGATCCAGATTTTTTGGCATAATTTTTAAACTGTCAGGCTGTTTCCTTTTAATGCCTGTTGTAAATTAACGGTTGGTTCCTGGTAAATTAAAAAATAACTTGTTCTCACTTCTCTCTCACACGCACATATCTGCTCTGATGGTTTGTAAAAATCAAGAAGCAGAAGTTACCAGGTTCAATCACTGATTCAGCTGCTGCTGTTGTTGTTGTTGTTGTTGCTGTTGTTGTTGTTGTTGTTGGTGGTGTTGTTGTTGTTGTTGGTGGTGTTGTTGGTGGTGGTTCTTCTGTCTGCCGTTCTACTGAAACACAAACAACATGACATTAACGTCTAAATAGAGGTGACTTTATCATTTGATGAAACTGCTATACTGCGTAAGTCCTCATCGTAACGGGAAATGATGAATCACTACATGTAACAATGCATCCTTGTATTCATAAATCATTTTATGCAACATGTGACTGCAGCTGAAACTGTGCCTGCGACATACTTTGGCTATATGGTGTATACATACGGCCATTCTCATGTCCCGTTTGCTTTATCTTCTGTCGAGAGCTCCTCACCGATACTTCTGTAATCACAATCACAAGAATGATTCAACCTGGTTAAATATACCAAACATGGCGACATGGTCTCATTAAGTGTCACAGCGACTCCAGTCATTCGCTGACTTACGTTTTTTGGGCCGAGCTGCTGTCTGTTTCACGCTCCTATGCTTCTTCCTGTCAACCAGCCTGCTCCTCTGCTCTGCGGCATGACTGCCTTCAGCTTCACATGTGGAAACTTTCAGAATCATTGATATTTTTTCAAGCGCGCCTCTGGTCCATGTTTCCATGAAGGCTGCAAAGTGGCTCTGGAAAATCATGAGGAAGAAAAGAGAGAACGAAGAAGATCAACCAGAGATTGATTGTGATTAGTGTATTGATTATTTGGACTGTTGGCTGTACAACAGGAACCACTCTTAACTAATCTGGAATTACCTTCAGATTGATTGATTGATTGATTATTGTTAGTTGCAGTAATGTGAGGAAAGGTTGTGTTATGCTTATGTCATTGATTGGTTATGAAACTGTTGTGGGTCCATAGTTGATGTTAGATGTGTATTGATCATATTCAACATTTTCTGAATCCCAGTTCATTCATTTTGTAACATGATTTTTTTCCAAAGGATTTCTTTAAAACCTTGATTAAAACATTCATAACCAAAGCTCATAACGTAACTCACGTCACCTGCGCGTTCTCACGTAAACCACCGTGTGTGTGTGTGTGTGTGTGTGTGTATATTACCGTCACAGCGCCGTTGAACCGCTGTCTCTCCTCCTCCTCCTCGCTCTTCACAGCCGGAGCTGAGCGGCTCTGAGCGGACACTTCGTTGGCCGAACACTCGTCCAGAAGTCTGCGGAGCTCCGACAGCGCTGCGGCCCGCAGAGCCTCCACCACGGCGGTTATGTCGCTCTCCAGAGTGTCCAGGTTCAACATGTTTGTTAATAACTTAACGGTATGATTTACAGTTGTTTATAGTGACTGCTTAAAGGAAATTTATTTTTATTTTTTTTAGCTGTGGGCAACTTGCGCTTCCTCATTCTTCTTCTTCGTGTGTTTTACGGGCTACTAGTTGTACTGCAGGAAGACGCAGCGCCCTCTAGAGGAGAAGAAACAGTACAGCATTTGTTGTTGTTGTTGATTACAACATTTTGGATGTTGCTCCCAACATATTAGAGCCAAAGAAAGGTTCATTGACACATTTACAAAGGAGTTTCCTGACATTTTTCTAAAACAGGAACTTCAAACTACCACTTTATCCAAACAATTCACAACCAATCGCACGGAAGCACATTTATATGTTTCTTTATTTGTGCATTTAAATCAAATCAAGCAGACCTATTACTAGAACAGATGTGCTGCTGTACCTCTGCATTGTAAACACTAGAGGGCAGTAAACACAAGTGATTCTAAATATGTTCAAGACATCTACTATTACACCATCACTATTGGTAAAAAAAAAAAAATAATAATAATAATAACTAAATGAATCAGTTAACTTATAGTTATGAATAGAGTCATTTATCTTTTTCTTGGTATTTATGATAAATGTTGAGCGCTGACGGGACTCCTGTTCCTGCTGAACTGAGCCAGTGTGTTTGATTGAACTGCTGTCAGCTCAGAAGGCACAAGAGGGAGGCCAGATGAGTGAGATGGTTCAAGAGCACTGGCCACAGACTCCACTGGTGATGCCATTCAAAGCTGGGCACATTTAATAAAGCATGGTGGGAATTAAATGTTCCCTTACTTTAATTACTTTGTGCACAGCTAAATTAATTATCTCTTGTTGTTTGTTTGTTTTTGTTACATTAAGATATTATCTGTCAGCATCAGCCCTGAGGAAAAGTAAACACAGCGTTGAATATAATGTTCTGATTGTTTAAAGGAAACGTTGTCAGGGAGGAGCTCAATGTGCAATGTCACAAATTGTCAGTCATTCTGACAGCAATGGATCAGAAGATCCAAAGAATTTGATAGGATATGACTCACATGTTGATCTTGTTAAATGAAAGTGACAGTCCTAATGTTTATCCAACATGCTACAGATACAGATATAGATAGAGTACATTATTTGTCTTGTTTTGTTGCTGTTGATCGGAGATACTTTATTGCAGCAATTCCCAACCTTTTTGTGCCCCGCAGTCCAATCACATGAGTTCAAGTACAACTATTCGGAGTGTGCTGAACCTGTTTCAGTCTATCCAAACTTGTTTCACACACTCAAAAATAACTGAGAAACTGAGAGCCATCACACACCAATTTGTAATCATTTTCCAGTTTTGAGCTATCCAGACACGCTGCCTGGACACAGACGATCAGAAACCTGGATACTGTTAGAATCATGTGTAGCGAGAGCTGAATATCCAGGTCCCTCATGTAATATTATTAATATCCTGAATATGATCAAAACCAGAATAAGACCCACAACTGATATACTAATGTGTATGTAATAAAAATAAAAAATACAGTTATGAAATAAACAGAGATTCATATCAGTATAGTATAGACCTTTAGCTGGTTGCACCTTTCTGCAAAAGTTTGGGTTTTGTTTTTTTTCACTTCCAACATCTTCTTTGACTTCCCTACCGTGACTGTGGCACTTAGCCAAAATCAGGACATAAATCTTTGAAAACAGTTCATAAATATAGGTTATGGGGTTTTTTTTTTTTTTACTCAGTCATTTCTTAAAACAGCTGGGCACTGTATTTTTTAGCAAATGTTACTCAAACTTAAGGAAATGGTGCATTTGCAGTTGCAAATTAACACACGTTGTGCTCCGCTGAGACGGTGCATGTGGGACTGATTAAAAATGAACTACACTCTGTGTTCACAATAATGATGTCAGCCAGTGCAACAGTGGGGCAAACTGATGTCTTTTAATAGTTTTTAGATAACGGTAGAGCTCTATGGTTATCATGCTTTTGCTGCACAGACAATACTTATTAGTAGGCTCAGTTAATCGTTGGTTTTTGGTCTTTTTTTTCAAATGTTGACAATAAAGAGATAACATCACAAACCTTATCCTTTAATGACAACAAGAGCGTAACACAAATTGGTTCAGGATTTCTAAATTAAAGTGACGTTAAAAATAAATCACAAAATCTTCTGATTTAAAAAAAAACAACTATCAATTTTAACTTTTTTGGTGATGATTATTGGTGATGGTTATATACAGTTTCAGTGAGTAAGTAACTGCAGATTTTTGCATCCAAAACAAGTGAAGAACTTAGCCACTGTGAACAAATTGCAAAGACTCCCTGTTCAGCAGTCGACTAAGCTCTGCACCTGATCAGAAACAGCAGACGCAACACAAACACACTAATCCACTGATCTTGCCTCAGAAAGACTTCTTCTTCTTCCAGAGTGGCGGCTTAAAGAATTCCCTCTTAGAAATGTTTAAAAAGAAAGGCAAAAAAAAAACAAGTGTGACACTCTCCCGGCGTTAAAGAACACTTATCCTCCTCCAGCTCCGTGAAGCAGCTGCGGACACTGCAGCAGTGTAGTAATCCCTGGCAATGTGATTTTTCTATTCTGTCCCAAATCATCATGCCAGAGACCCACACAGCCACAGCAAAGACAGGACTCCATCCTCCTGAAAAACACACAGCTCTCCTTCCTTCTCTCTAAAGTCATTTCTCTCCTTTCTCCTGCTACTTTTTTCTCACGTTCCAGTCAGGTCCTCCCCCCTCCTCCCCCCCGACTCTCCCCTCCTACGCTCTCAGGCTCCCATGCTCAGTTTAACTTTGGGTATTTCCCTCATTAACTGCTACGCCTATATCAGGAACTCCAGAGAGGCCTGAGGAAGTCTAGCTCTGAAATAAAGTGACAGGGTGCTCCTCTGATAGTAACTAATAGTAATCACCACCTCACACTGCAGGTTGGACAAGTCTCATGACAGGTGTGAGGGCATTCAAGGTCACGAGCTGCATAATTCATTGATTGATGCTTCTGTTTTCTTTTGGTTGTCTTGACTGTTGCCTCCCTTCTGTTTTTAATGCGTACAGCTTGAAATGTTTTGAGCTTGCATGTGACTACTAGCCCTTTTCCACGTCAGGAAAACCACCACCTGAAAAGACTAAAACCATCGACTGAATAACCTTATATATCAAAAACTAATATAACATATTACACTGTTGCACTGGGTGACATTTTTGTTAATATTGTCCTGCTGCTGTAAAGACTGACTAACACTCCAAAAAGTATATCAATCCACTGCTGAACGTAGTCTCCAAAAAAACTTTTGTTGTTTTAAAGTGTAACTAAAATAGTCTCATTGCTGCCCCTTGTGGCCAATGGAGGAAAATCTCCAACTTGAGTTCTTTAAACGATGTTAGCCTCCGTTCTTGCTGCTGGAGCCGCTAGACTAAACTCATCCCCACGCTTATCTCTGGACTGGACGAACACAGAGACTAAATATATATCAATAATCATTAATAGGCAAACTTTTGAGTGTATGCTTTCTCTAAGACATACTGTTTAGGGGGTGAATTAAAGGTGAATTCCGTGACAGTAAAGGCTGTTCAGCTAATGACAAACAGAACCAGATGCATTATTACGCCAAGCAATACTGTTGCCACATACTACTAATAACTCTAAGTCAAATCCATCTGTGCCTGGCTGTCTTCCTCCTTCTGCACTCTCCTGTGAACAGAGAGGCAGTGTGACCTGTCAATGAGGCCTTTCACTGCCGTTGACCGGTCCTGATGGGGGACTCGTGCTGAAAGGGCATGCCATCTACACCTCCTAATGACAAGCAAAAGTTTTCGAGTGACACCACGTGTCTCCGGCAGGAGTTCACTGGGCTGTATGCCGAGGGAAAGAGAAGAAGAAACAGATGAAGAAAAGTAGTAAATTACTTTCCCACTAACGTGATTCAATGCAACCAGCTTCCAGGTTGCAAGATTTTGTATCTTCAAGATATCAATAAGAAGGGATGATGCATACAGTATGCCTTCATATGTGATGGAGATGAATGTATTCATCTGAAAACTAAATACATGAGCAGGGCTGATAGTGATCTTTCAGGCTGTACTCATAATAGCTGTTGGTGTTAATGTAAGGGCTTTAAAACAGTTGCAATGTGTTCTCTCCTTCTGGTCCTGGTCAGCACTACTGATTTTAGATAGGAGAGCATTACAATAGTCCAGCCTGCTTGATATAAGAGCCTGATTTAGTGTCTGTGTGTGATGCTGATGGAGATGATAAAAAGCAGATTTGGTGACAGTATGAATGCATGTGCATGACTATTTGAACTGAGCACAAACAGTCATCGGTGTCAGGTGCTGGCAGATTATTGAAATGCGGTGTCAGCAGTGGATAAATTATTTCATCAGCAAATCAGTGATGATTTACAGTTCATGGGCTGTGGTGCACAGTTACCTCTTAAATATGTCACTCATCCTAATATCTTATGTCACATAAACAATTTTCATAATACATTTTTAACTCTTACACAATCCCTGCGAGGCACTTTGTGTTCAGACTTTGAGCAAGTTCAAGCTAAAGGCGAACACAACACGCTCAGGCTAAACTACAACACAACCCTGCTGTATGCCGAGGGTTTAGCAGGAGTGCCTGTGTCTGCTGGAGCTTATTTAATGGGAATCATGCTATAATAACATGCTCGATCCTGCTAGCCGAGGTTTCAGTTTGTACATGTTTGATCTACAGAAGCAGGGCATGCCGAGCGTGATCTTGGCATGTGACCCCCGCCAGCTGTTCAGCCACCCAACCTCTGACCTTCAAACCCCTGGGAGTCAAAATCAAATCATGCTTGACTTGGTGGGGCTTTTATGAAAGGTGGAGACCGGAGGATTGTAGTAGAAGCATTAGAGCAACTTGGTGGAAGAAGAGGTTTGAAATTCCTGGTCTAGCGTTATAATGGGTAAAAGCCACTGTTGCAATAGATACTGGATAACAGATGTTCCTGCATCACCTAACATATGAGAATATGAAATAGCACGTGGTCACAATTACTTTTAAAAACGTATTATAGATTTTGTATTACTTGTATTCTATGACTTGTTATATATACAGTATATATATATATATATATACCTTTAAAATCCTTAGGCTATAAATAATAGTTAAAAAACTATATAACTAATATTGTGATTGTGACACTGTATTTGTTAGCTATTTGCCCTGTATTTAATCTTCATGCTAAGCTAAACTAATCAGCTTCATATTTAACATGCAAATGTGAGAGTTGTTTCAATCTTTACATTTAACTCACAGCAAGAGAGCAAAAATACATATTTTCCAGAAAGGCAAACTATTCTTTTTATGTCAAACAATGTAAAGATAGCTACTGGCTACGTGCAGTCCCTGTCCAGATAAACCAATACAATAAACACAAAATGCTTTTTTTTTTTTTTTTTGCTTTATGCAGGCACAATATGCATCAGAACCATAACCATGAAAAACAAAGTTCAGTCTGACAGTCACTTGTATCATTTCAGAATATGCCACAGGTTTCACAGAGGACGTTTTGACACCTAAGTGTAGGAAAAGCAGAGGCATAAATAATAATATCACTGATGGCTGAATTCCATTTAGCTGGTTCAGTTTTATGATCCTGGTATTGCGCATGCTGGCTCGCTGTCATGGAGCGCTCAAATAGATCTGAGCCGTCGTTCATATCAGGTAACACTTGTGCTTTTTTCTGCTAGGACAAGTCAAGCGTATTTTGTATTCAAACATATTTTTGAAACATAACATGCTTCTTCTTTGTTTCTCTGTCTCCACCAGCCCTGAAAGCTCCAACCTGTATGCGGGACACCAGCAGCCCTGCACCCATCAGCGGCCCCTGTGGGTGCCACAAGATCATGTGTCAGCACTTTGATCAGCACATACATGCCTGCGTACCGGGACCTCACTGCTATGTGCGCCATCTCACCCTGCCACTGTTCAACACACAGCTAAGGCACACACACACACTCAAACTCATACACACATAAATTGATGTATCCAGACAGGATATACACATGCATGCAGGCCTTTATGCATGAAGACGCAAGATGTGTGTGTGGTTCATCTAAAATCATACATCATAAGTGTCACTTCCTGTAAATCACAAGAGGCTGTGATTTACAGTGATTTTACAACAGCTAAGAGGATTTTCAACAACGCGAGATGAGAAGCGTAGCCTAGCTTGACCTAAAGACTGGCACAAAGACTGAAACTAGCTAGCATATTCCCTCTAAAATGATAAATTATTGTTTACAGATTAAACAAACAAGATGCAATATATTAATTGCTGAGCTTAAGCTGTTGGCTGTGTATTTCAGTAAGCCACAAGAGGCAATGATCTACAGCCATTTTACGACAGCTAAGACAATGCCCCTTAGCTGCAGTAAAATCACTTGGCCTCTTGTGGCTTGTTTTAATACAACATCTGCCATATTAACAGTTTATAATGTAGAAAACAAATATCCACACTAAATGTTGTAGCAACTGAGCCAGGATTTATATTATAGACAAAATGACTTATAGCCAGATGGAGGGGCTGGCTGACATGACCGTTTTTTTATGCACCACCCAAAATGAGAACTTAATGTGTTCATATGTCGTCCACAGGAAAAAGCGTTTTTATACCTGCTTCATGTCTGCCTCGTTTAGCCTAGCTTAGCCTAATGACTGAAACTAGCTAGTCTGGTGCCGAAAGCTAAAGCACACAATTCCCCCTCAAATGCTAAATCATTGTTTTACATTAATATTTGTTTACAGAATAAACAAACACGATGCAACAAATTAATTATTGTGCTTAAGGTGTTGGCTTTGTTTTTTGTTTTTTCACTTATAGTACCACGCTAGCTGCTTCCTAGCTGCTTCTTGTCCGTATGCTAAGCTAGGCTAAGCTAGGCTAAGCTACTCACTTTCTGGCTCCAGAACTGTACTTAACGTAAAGACAGGGGAAGTACTGAGTTTTAAAAAATTTGTAATATTTTGTCTCAATGAATCTAAAGTCAAAACGGGTGCGATTTCTGTTGTTTTTTTCTAATTTATTTATTTTACAAACTATGTAACTGATAAAGGGTTTTTACAGTACAGTTAACTTTCACATCTTTCCTGCTTATAATAAAACAAGAAAACAGTTTGCTTTTGCTTTTTTGAATAGTTTCCACAAAAATACTATATTATGCGTTTATTTCTAGAGCGCATCTTGAATCTGATAAACTTGAGAGACAACTTGATCTCCTCGTCACTTTTAGTGTTTCTGCTTTTCTATTTCTGACCTATTTTTATTTCTTAGGTTTAGTTTAACATTTTAATTCAAGATGAAAGATTGCACACTGCTCTGACATGTATCTTAAAATGGTAAAGCCATGTTTACTTACTGTAAACCGTGACATCCTTCACTTCACTCATGCAGGGACGCTGCCTTCCTGCAGCTTTCTCCTGTGTCCAGCATGCCTCATGCAGGAGGAAACAGTGGGCTGAGACTGTATTCCTCTCCTTTATAAATCAGGCTTCGTGAGTTGACATAGTGTTGTTTGTGCATGAGGCCTGCCCCAACTCTAAAACAATTCAATGAACGGTTTGTTAGGCTGTCTCTCGCTGGTACAAAGCAGCTCTCTCAGCCTGAGTCTGTGTGTAGGAAGTCTTGTTTTGTATCCCAGTTCTCTCAATTAAATTCAGCTAAGCTTTACTGGCATGACATTTTGATCAAACATGCTAATAAATCATAAATATACATTAAAAAAAATATTTCTACACAGTACAGGAATTATACAACTGATAGCTAATGCTTACTAATATAGCTGAGAAAATCTGAGAAGATAAAACCTCCCCCTAATATTTCCCTAAAAGTTATATATATTTTAGGTTTTATATATATATACAGATGACTTCCTGTGTAATGTGAAAGGGGTCACTCTTTCACCAAAGTTAGATTAGTTGGTGAAGAAAGACCACTTAACAGATGGTTCAAGAAACACAAGCAGTCTGATCAGACAGGAGGAAATGAAAGCTATGGAAATAAGCTCTAAAGTGTAAATACCTATACCGCTCTGTGTCTCATTACTTCCTGTGAGGCATAACAACCAGCAGATTAGATTACAGGGTGTAATAAATGCAAAACCCTCTAAGGAACTGTAGAAAATAGAGCCTGCAGATGGTAGGGAAGGCTTTGTGTTCATTTTTTAGATATTTTAGATTTTCTTACAGAGATCAAAAAGCCTAAGTCATAGCTGAGACCACCTAAATCATTAGGATTGTGGATCTGTACAGATATTTTGATGGATAAGTGACAACATTGAGCTGCTGGTGACGCTGGAAGACAAGGCTGAAATCACCATCAGGGTTCATCATCCGGGGACCATGAATGTCTGTACAAAATGTCGTAGCAATTCGTCCAATGTGTGTCAGTGTGAAGAGAGAAGGTAGCTGTCAGACGAACCCCTCATAAGTAAATACAAGTTTAATGTGTACTCAGTTTTAAAAGCTCCTCTGATGACCAGCAGATGTCTCTCTTGCTTTACTTTCACTTAGAAACGCAACGGAGGCTCATTTGAGGGAGAAAATGTCCAAAGTTGAGCAAAGCCTTGATCACTGTAAATCTGCATCTTCCAATTATAAACTTTATTAGGATTTTAGCTACACAGAACTTTTATTAATCCTGTCAAACAGAAATCTTTCATTAATGTTTCATGTGCATATGTGATGTGGGACCTAATCACATATAAACAATAAATGCTGTATTTTTACATAAGATTCACACACGTATAATGTTAAATAGATTAGTCAATAGTCTGGTCATTTTAAATATAATATTGAGAACTCTGGTTAAATTGATCTATTTTTTAGTCCAGGCGTCAGTCTGGGAACTCCCTCCTTGTCTCCCTGTCTGGTTCTCCTCCCTCTCCTCATCCCTCTATCCTTCACCACTCTGAGCTCGGGACCTCCTCGAAGAATATCTGAGGCACATCAGGAGTACAGAGACCTGGCAGATGTGGATTCATCTCTACATGAGCTTTCAAGCAGCCACGGTGTGAGTCTACAGATCTGTTGTGTTAATCAGATCTGGGTCTGGCCTCTCAAAATTTAAGATTCAGATTTTCAGTCCCATCCATCCACCCAAATTGAATTGATGAAATCTTGGAGTATGACGGTGAGCCGAGTGCTGCAGCTGTCCTTTATGCTGGTGGGACTGAGTCAGGGCCGTCACAACCCTCCACCAGGCGATCCCTCCACATCACAGAAGGCAGGTGAGGTCCCTGTGTCCCAGCTGAAGATGCTCTCGCTGGGACTGGCTCACCTGCTGCAGGGGGTGGAGGAGAATGCCAGGCAGCTGGAGCAGCAGGGAGAGCAGGCGGCGGCAGAGCTGGACGGGGCCACCAGGAGTCTGGAGAGCCTCCGTAAGCAGAGTTTACAGACAGGACGGACACACAGGCAGGTGAGGAGGAACCACATTTCTGAAATATCACATTTTACAGAGGAAATACACAACTGTGTACACAAACTGTGGCGTGTTTTTATATATCTGACCCACAAACCTACATTTTACTTAACTTATACCTTCTTGACAGTTAGAAACTTTTTGGAAAAAGTAGTTTTATAATGAATCTCAAATCTTTAAAAGCCTTTAAAGCGCAATACTCCTTTTTAGTCTTTACTGAGTCGCTGCAAAGTTATAAAAGTACACTTTTCCATTAAACAGTGTAGCATATTGTATTCTGTATTCACTTATTAAGGAGCTTGTTAAGTTATTTTTTAATAATTAGTCTGATGCTGTTTGCTTTTTTTGTTGTTGTTTGGTTGGTTGATTTGGTTTGTTTCTGTTGCTTATGCGGTGTATATTGTGAATAATGCATGTCAATTATTATTATTATTATATTATGAATAAAAAAAAGAAACCCTCAAATACTATAACCTTTTGTGGAGCAGCTATACACTTTTATTGTGCAGCCTGCTCAAGTATTTGATTTTCATTCTATCTTAACCTTTTAAAACAATGCCCCTATGTATAATGAAATAGTTACTGGTCATTGTAATCACTCCTTCTGTCCGTACTGGCTGATCTTTTTCTAACTATGATTCCAATGACAGAGTTCAGGGAGATAAAACAATGTCCACTGAAGCACAAAGAGGGACTTTGGAAGATATTCACGTGATGAAGCCTCATATTGTCTTCAGCTGAACATAAGAATGCATTTTTAAAAACAAGGACTGTGGATTCTATCTTCCAACACATAGATATGGCAAGTATGGACAGGTGGAAGGATTACATCAACCAATAACTATCCTGTTAATCTCACACCTCCCTCTGGTCCACAGGGACGTTTTATATTGAATGGTATATTGGGAACAAGAAGTACAGGAGTAAGGTCAATGAGACAGAGTAGAATATGAGTCAAGGTCTGCAAATTAATTGATTATAGGTTTGTAAACCATCAGAAGAAGATTCATACAGATCATATGTTATAGCTGTGAATAATGTGATATGATGTAATGTTCTCCAGGTGAGGAAGGACCTGCAGATGCTGAGTGCCAGAGGTGACAGGCTGTGGAGGGCGGTCAGAGATCTGCGGAAGGGGCTGGAAGATCTGGAGACGGAGCAAGGGGCCGTGTTGCACCGGATGAGCCGGATCCTCCGGAGAGTAAAGAGCCTGACCGAGCCGAGGTCAGGGCGTCGAAGGCAGCTGGACATCAGCTCCATGAAGGTGAACTAAGACTGTAAATAGGCAGTGCTTATATATATGTGGTCATATAGTGTAAGTTTTGTTGACATTATTATTATTATTGTATGTGCTTATTGATAAATGCAACAATCAAATGCGAAGTAACAATAGGGTTGTTAGTCTAGTTTGTCAGTGGGAATAAGATCTATTTCATATCTGATGTGTTACAGATGATTATCGATAAACAGGCGGGACGGCTCGCCGGTCTGACCTCTGAGGTTTTAGCCCGAGATCGATTGATCGACAGACGCCTGCAGCAGATTGAAAACCTGGAGAAACAAGTATTTAAAGCTTCAACATTTTAAAGCTTACTTCCTTCATTTTGGCTGTTGTCTCTTTTACTCTCTTCTTCTCTTTTGTTTCTTTCTGTAAAGGAAAAAAAATAGAAACAAATGCATTAATAGAGCTGATGGGATGTGTTGCAGTGTGTTTGCTGTCTGTGGCTATACATTAACACATCTTTTACTGTATTTCTGAGCTGTCTCTGTGTGTTTTGTTTCAGGTGTCTGAGAGCACTCCCAGCAGCACTGACTCCGACTATGTCCGATGAGCACAGCTGCATCAACACAGCAGCGACTCTGAGCCGAATCCACTCACAAGCTGTAATGAGCTGACAAAACAAACCGCTCTGACATTCACAAATGGATTTGCCACCATCAAGTCATCGTGTGTGTCTAGTGTGGCAAAATACACACTTGGATTATCATGTTGTGGCTCTGAGTTCCACAATATTGTGGTTGACAACGGCGGTAAAATGCCTTGTGAAGATATTTCACTCATACACACCCAAATAAACAGACTCTCACTGGAGACAGAGGGACCTTCAGACTAACAGCAGCTCAGAGCTAAAAATAAACACTCTAATCAAGTTATAGTTATAACTACGTTTTATTGATAGATTGATTTTTTTTTTTGTTGATTGGGATGTACTGTACAGTCAGGTCATACGTACCATGGAAGACACAGTAATATCAATTATGAAAGGGGTTTGTAAAAATTTTGTCCAGTAAAGACAGTGGAATATTCCTTTAGCAGGTTACAAATATATATATATTTTATCTTTATACAAGTAGTTCATGTTCTTCTACCAGTCTACATACAGTACTGTGACATAACAGAACATGGCATAACCGTTACATAACCCCACATTGTTTGGAAATGTTTATCTAAATGTCCTTATATATCAGAGTTATTAGATAATGTTGGGCACTGCAAAAACATACCGGTACAAATTTTGCAAGTCATTTAATCGTGCATGCAACTTTTGAAATAGAATTTGTCAACAATACAAAAATATTGTACCAAATAACGTAATCTGCCTGTTCCAGTGAGATTAAAGAAATTGCATGTAAATCTAAGCAAGTCTTAAAGCTACAGTCATGTAACCTGCTGGAAGTGAAAATGTGGACTCATTTTTTTCTAAGTAGATTGTATTATTGATTTGACATGATGCCCCTGCTGCCGTATTATTGGCTGTAGAAAAAATGAACAAAAACATTCAGAAAATATATGTCTATTTGAAAAAAATATATATTTGCAAATGTCTGGACTTCACTCAGATCTAATTATTGCAGGTACAGAAAAAGCCAATTGTTGACTCAGGAAAAAAAATAAAATCTAACATAGAAGTGGAGCACTGCGCTGTTTTGCGTTATGAAACCTCCAGAACAAATGAGTGACTTTGTCTATACCGTAGGTAGACGTACAATATCAAGCCCCCACCACAGCAGCGACTCTGCACCCTCACAGCTGTCTTGTAGCCAAATGTGACAAAGGTTATGTGTTGAATCTTGGAGGGCTGAGCTGATATATCTGATGGCCTCAAGTCACCGTCATCGAGCAGGCAGTCTGGCCCCTCTGGTGTTCCCAAACAAACCTCCAACAGCTCGAACTCTGGCCCACTTAGAGGATACGACTGAGAAACACAAAGAGCTGGGGAAGGAAAAAAAAAAGGGGAAGAAAAGCAGTGGAAAATACAGAATTGTTTTCAAGTGTAAATAATAATGATATAAAAGCGAGTACAAAAAAAAAAGAGGAAGAACCAACAAAGGAAACAAATGGAGGGAGGAAGAGTGGGAAATGTGAAATAAAGTGGGTTGCTGCAGGGAGTGTGTATCATGACACCAGTATACAGCAGTATATTCAAACACTGGGTTGCACAGCTAAGAAAACCCGGCTATTATCAGGAGGTTTGTCTTTGTAAAGAGAAAGATAGCAGACATGCAGATAGCTGCATGTCAAATGTATTGATTGGAACTAAATCAAAAGGCCCAAACATGATTTATAGAGGAAAATTTTAATTCTAACAATACCTGTAGAGAACAGAGCAACACACGGTACACAGCAGCTCAGATTATTGCAGAATATTAGCACACAGTTCTGTTATACAGTTATACACTATATGTCTGGTGTGCCCGAGCTGCAATAGCACACCCTAGAGGTCAGAGGGAAGCACTGACATCTTTGCTCTCATGTCAGCAGCTCCAAAGACAATTAGTTATATAGAAAAGAAAATTATTGAATCGGAATAATTTTGTAATAATAATAAGAAGCTAATAACAAGTTCTGTTCAACATCCAGTAACTAATGATGTTAATAATCATCATTATCATCATAAACTCGCTTATATGGGTGATTTAATGCTTAAAAAGGATGCTCAAAATACATTATAGTCATTATTATGACCTTAAAGTCCTCTTCCACTCAAATATATGCTTCTCTTTCTTTCCCTGGATGTTCCTACAGTTGGATGTTTGAGTTTCACACTGCAGGACTGTTTCCACATTTATCTTCTGATAAATAGTAGAAAGTTCCTCTGTGCTCATTGAATATCTGATTTTAAAGGTGGACCTGTAGGTATGATAGTTTGGAAGCCAATCCTGGTCCAGTATGTAACTTTTACATAAGCAGGAAACAATAACACAGTAACAACAAATACCACATACTGTGGTAATATACAGTATATTATAAATTTTTGTGGAGAAAAAAACACGTCAGACACGCATTACTGTTTAAAGCAGAGTATGTTTTATGTCTTAACATATACATTTTAAAAGTTGAAAAGGTAACTTAAAGTTATGAAACACATTAAAACATTAACAAACTGAAAAAACAAACCTAAATGAAAACAGGTAGGCGGAGAGAGAAAGAGAGTGAGAGAGAGAGAGAGAGAGAGAGAGAGAGAGAGAGACACTCACAGACAGAGAGAGAGAGAAAGAGAGACACTCACAAACAGAGAGGGAGAGAGAAAGAGAGACACTCACAGACAGTGAGAGAGAGAGAGATAGAGAGAGAGAGAGAAAGAGACACACACAGAGACAGAGAGAAAGAGAGACACTCACAGACAGAGAAAAAGAGAGAGATAGAAAAAGAGAGAGAAAGAGAGACATTTACAGACAGAGAGGGAGAGAGAAAGAGAAAGAGACACTCACAGAGACAGAGAGAAAGAGAGACACTCACAGACAGAGAGAGAGAGAGAGAGAAAGAGAGACACTCACAGACAGAGAGGGAGAGAGAAAGAGAGAGAGAAAGAGACACTCACAGACAGAAAGAGAAAGAGAGACACTCACAGACAGAGAGGGAGAGAAAGAGAGACACTCACAGATAGAAAGAGAAAGAGAGAGACTGACAGACAGAGCGAGAGAGAGAAAGAGAGAGAGAAAGCGAGACACTCAGACAGAGAGAGAAAGAGGGAGGAAGTGGTGAGGATGCTACAGACTCTGCAGCACTCAGCGCCAGCCTACAGTTTGTATCACAAACATCGGTGTGTGTGTGTGTGTTTGTGTGTGAGTGTGTGTGAGTGTATGTGTGTGTGTGTGTGTTCTCGGTGTCTCACTGACCTTCGCCTCTATAACATCATGCCTGTTCAGGTAAGACGGTCACTTGAACTTTATCATGAGTGAAAGTACCTTGTCTAACTTCTGTATCAGTTTCAGCGTGAAGCGACAGTGTAAGTACATATATATACACATATATATACATATATATATACTTTGTTTTGTCTGCTGTTGTCAACAATAATAACATTAACAGTAACACCAACAATCCAGGAGGAAGATGAGCTGGTATCACACAGAAATCAGCTGCACGTCCCTTCAGACTGAGACAGGAAGTAACTTGTCGGAAATAAAAACAATGGAGGAAGACGTCGTCATTTACATGTATGCAAAAAGAGCAGGAGTGTAGCTGCATACAGGTTTAAACATTCACCTGAGCCTGATAAGTCACACACACACATACACACACGCACACACCTGAAAATAACCCCTACCTTTATTAAGCGTGTAATGTTGAGTTTGGACTGTTTTAGAGTTGTGTTGGATCTGTTTTATGGAGGCTGGATGTGTTGCTGTTGAAATGTTTTGCATTACAAAGCTACTGAGAAGTTTCTAATATTCAGTCCACCCTCTCTAGTCGTAGATTGCATAACTATAGGAATGCAACCAATGATTACTTTAATTATGTCTTGTTTTATCCAACAGTCCACACAACACAAATATGTTCAGTTTACTATCATGGAAACCAGGAAACGATGGAAGCAGAATATGTTAAATATTTATATTCTTTTGAAAACAATTGAGCAGTTATCAAAATAGTGGTCTGTATTTAAGATTATAAAATCACATGATGGCCACCATAAAATCGCCATAAAAAAAATGTTTAAAGTGTATGTAGGTTAAATGTAAAGCGAACTGACTGAAAACACAAACCTCTACGTCGATGTCTCAATCTGAGTAATACATGAAGAAAGAGACAGTCAGTCATTTTAAAGGGGAAGTCCACCAACATGCATCAAAGTATGTTTACAGGTCTTGCGTAACACTAACCTGCTGTGTGTGTGAGAAAATGTTATTTGAGGTATTTAGTGGTTCATTTAGCGTTTCAGAGAGTCTGATGAGTCTCCTTCATGACGCGATGTTGTTGGAGTCAGCGTTGGTTGGGCCTGAAGACTACGAGTTTGGTAATGACAAAAACTCTGGGGGTGTGCAGATAGACCCACATAATAGACGTCTTGTTTCGTAACGTTATGAAAAATAAATGTGTCACTTTTATTCTGTGAAAATTAGCAGTAGGATATGTTTGCTCAGGTTAATGGTGATATATGGAACACCGGATTGGACCGAAAACATCTAGTTCGGCGTTCGCATTAATGCGTCAAATTTGTACGTGTTAACATTTGGTCCAGTCTGCGTTCCATATTGACATGCAGACACGTGTACGTGTTTGAGATCAAGGTTAAATCCACGTCTTCGGATACACCTACGAATATACGAATAATTGTCAGTGATTGGACAATTTCTTACATTGTTTAATTCGTGTTTATTTGGCACTCTTCTCTTTGGCATCGTCAGTGTGATTCATCAGCAATCAGGCAGACAAAGAATATCTTTATATCTATGTTGTGTTGACTAGGGAGTTACACTAATGCACTTATGAATGCTAATCCCGACATTTACGTTTTCACCCATGTTGTGTTGTTATGTCACTCGGTGTGTTTTCAGTGGAGGTACCCTGAATGACTAAAGATCCGTGTGTACATACTGTATAATTAACCCTGCGCACTACTGTAGCCGCTAATCGCTAATCGTCTAATCGTCTAATCCTCAGCCTCTGTTTGAAATACTGCATGTCAACAACCTGGAGCAAGTAGATCATTGAGAAACAAGCCCTCTCATGAATGCTGCTTGTAAAATGGCATTTCATTCTCGTGTCAGATGACCACAATACCACATCCTGAAGCAGTACTTAAAATAAACATCAGTTTATCTGTCAGGATCTGTGCTGGATATTGTAGCTTCACTCAAGATAGAAAAGTGGCTTTTGGTAGAAACGTAACTTTTTATGTTTTTATACACTAATGTTTGCATCCGTGGAATAAATACAGGGCTTAAAAAGCAACAAACACAAGTAAGCCAGACACCTCTAAATACACTGACTGACTGTGTGTCAGTGTATTCAGCTGTTTTATATACAGGAGCTGCTGCCAGGTTTTGTTCCTTTTTGTTTTTGTTTTTTAAGAATTAATAATTGTGTCAGTTTTGGACCAGTGTCTGCCCCTCTGGTCCACCGGATATAGTCTGCTGTTGGGCCATTTTAATTTACCATACTGTATATGTTCAACATAGACATCATGGACATAATAAGTCATTTAGCAGTTTTTATGACCAATACACCAAGTTTGGACACTGATTTGGTCTCTTTGGCATCTTAGATGTTTTATACGTGCTGATTTCTCAAACTTTTTATAGCCGACAAATGCTGCTAATAACCAGTAGTGGAAAGTAACTAAGTACATTTAGTACCATTTTGAGGTACTTGTACTTTACTTGAGTATTTCCATAATATGCTGCTCTATACTTCCACTACATTTCAGAGGGAAATATTGTACTTTCTACTCCACTACATTCATTTGACACTTGTTTTTGTGGTCAAAGTTGCATACAGTAAGATTGCAGATGATGACGTGGATTCAATCATGATACATGAGACATAAGCGTACTTTCAGAACTCAGTACTGTATACTGCTTCTACGGGTATATTTTTGATATATTTTAAATAAAAGTATTAGGTTTTAAATATATGCAACCGTGCCTCGAAACTTTTCTGGACCTGCTTTCATGACATTAGATCAACAAGTGGATTCATAAGCAGTATTTCAGTAGCTACCACAGCTACTCCTTCATGGAAGTAGCGCACAGTTTATTTGTTGTTTGTTTCCACTTCTTGTTTCTGTTTTGGTCGTCACTCCCTCATTTTTATGGAGTTGACAGTTGCATATTTAAGCAGAAAAGTACTCCTCTAAGTACTGTTATAAAACAGGGGGGATTTGGTATGTAATGGTTTTCCAATCCTTAATTAGGATCAAAGGTTGTTGTGAAGTTAAAGACTCAAATGCTGAACGTTCCTCAGAGCGTAGCGGTGGCCCCGGACAGAGAGGTCTGCACGTTTTTCACCAGCTGGTTGTGCTTTGCATCGACATTTTATTCAAATGCCACACACTGTAACTCCTCTTCCCTCTATCTACAGGTGCGGTGTACCTGGAGAATGCAGTTTCAGTAAATCAATGCGTCCGTCCATTCATCGCTGAGAGGAAAAAAGGAACTCAGTCCACCTCTACAGTTGGAGGAACGACATCCGAGCTTCCCTCTGATCAAGTTCTCTCTGCACAAAAGATGTCAGACACCACGGGAGACGGTGTAGGAAGTGGAACCAAAACCTCTAAAGTGTCAAAGGATCATAAAAAGGTAAGGGGATGTCACCATGATATTCCTAAAATTCAATTTGAGGAAGGAAGAATGTTACTATAACAAAAACCTTTGTTGTTATCAAGACTGAAAATGATTTTGTAAAAACATTTAAATGCAAAATCCTACAGTTAATTTAATACTTATCTGCCTATGCAAATGCATTATTGTTAATAATAATAATTGGGAAGTTGGGTTTTCATGGACACACAATTCCATCAATATACAATATAAATAATGAGGTCAAATCTCATTAAAACAATGTTGTTAGGTTTTGCATTTTACTTTTCTAGACGTGTACGTTTCATTTCTTCATGTTAGCCTTTAGCTCAGAGCATCACTGTCCCAAAGTGCAGCCTCAGAGCTGCTGTAGGGACAGAATGACACTCTGCAGGTTGGAAATAACCCGTCAATCTGACATTTCAGACACAGTTTATCACATCCCAGAAATGAATTATTATTATTTTATTTTTTATTTTTACAAATATGTCTTTTTCATCCTTGTCGTGGTTTGTTAGCCCACAGCTGCTGCCCTGAAAGGAGCCATTCAGCTGGGCATCGGCTACGCTGTGGGAAACCTCAGCTCCAAACCAGACAGAGATGTTCTTATGCAGGACTTCTCTGTGGTGGAGAGTGTCTTCCTGCCCAGGTACGCAGATTTCCTTTTGGATAATCCACCAATCAGTGAGCTGACCCAGGCTGGCATCATTAGCACACCCAGTTCCATGATCCATGTACTTGTTCTACACTATATAACTAAAACATTTAAATATTATTTTATTAGTCATATTAGTGAGCCAAGTTTAGTTTCATCAGTCTGAAGGAGCTGTAAGAAAATTGATTTTCAACACTTCAATTTATACTTTTTTTTTAACAGAAACAAATAATTATTTATCTGTTATTTGCAAAAGAATAGATATAAACTTATTATGGTCAACTACTGTTAACATCAGTTTATAGTCCTTTGTTTTACAGGTCCAATAATGTACACATATGTTTGTGGTTCTAGTAGAAAACCATCCATTTCAGCAACACTGTTGTGACTGTTGTGTTGTTGTCGTTTAATATTTCTTCTCATACTAACTTCACTTCATTCACCATCTCATTTGCTCTCCAGTGAGGGCAGCAACATGACTCCAGCACATCACTTCCCAGATTTCCGTCTGAAAACATACGCACCGCTGGCCTTCCGCTACTTCAGAGAGCTGTTTGGCATCAAACCAGACGACTATCTGGTGAGTGTGAACACGTCATCATTCTTAATTCTGCAACATTAGTGGGAAATTTCAGTTGACTTGATTGCAACACGTTGTTGTGTTAAGAGTGTTTTGTCATTCTGAATTTCAGTACTCCATCTGTAAAGAGCCTCTGATCGAGCTGTCCAACCCTGGCGCCAGCAGTTCCTGGTTCTACCTCACTAGTGACGATGAGTTTATCATTAAGACAGTGCAGCATAAAGAGGCGGAGTTCCTGCAGAAGCTGCTTCCTGGTTATTACATGGTAAGCAGCTCCCTCACATCAGTGTACTTTTTGATCAAACTGTTACATGTAAAAATGACAGTTTGGACTTTGGAGGGTTTTTTATTTTATTTTTTTTATAAGCAAACAATGTGTACTCGTGAATTCATATTTTAAATGATGAGATGTCTTTCCAGCCTTTGGTGGTGCATTACTTCATTTCTTGCTTCCTTTTCAACCAATTGTTGATCAGCAGCGTAAAACCAGCAGCCAGATGACATGATGATGATGATAAAAATGCCACACTGACCAATATCATCTAAATGTAGCGTTACACCATGTTTTTGTGCCTTCCTCGGTGGCCACTCTTACAGTAAATTCCCCTTATTATATATTTTCTACTATACAGTATAGCTCTCCTTGCAGCATACTTTTAATATGCTAATAATATTTTTAACAACACTTCACTGTAAGTATGAGTCTCTTTAAAAAATGTGTTCTTCACTTTTAGAAAATAAACCTTATTACTCCTAAATTGGTTTCTTTAAATCATGTGTTTCCTTAAATCTGGCCCAAATTACTCAGAATCATCCGGATGTGGCAGTATATCCAGGAACACATGTATGTACTGCATTAACCCTGAAACTTGCATTATGCAGCTGAGTGATACTCATTTCTCCTCTACCACAAACTTATTTTTGGGGAGCTTCTGTATTGAGAAATAACACAGTTGTTCATGTGTGGGACTGTCTGAGCTTCCCGCCTTAAAAATTTGCAGTTTCCATATTTGTTAAGATTTCGAGTTTATCATTTTGGACACAAGTACTGATCTTTGGATCAGAAAGAAATAGCGCGTTCATTCTCAAGACATTATGACTTTTGCAGTTTCCTGAATGGCAAAACCATAATTCATCAAGCCAACATTTTATCCTGAGAGAAAAATAAAACCAAACCTCTGCTTTGTCTTTGTTATTGTAGAACCTGAATCAGAACCCAAGGACGTTGCTGCCCAAGTTTTACGGCCTTTACTGCATCCAGTGCGGCGGCGTCACCGTTCGTGTGGTGGTGATGAACAACGTGCTGCCGCGCGCCATGAAGATGCACTACAAGTACGACCTGAAGGGTTCCTTGTACAAACGCCGTGCCTCGCGTAAAGAGCGCACCAAGTCCTCGCCCACTTTCAAAGACCTGGACTTCAAGGAGATGCATGAGGGCCTGTACTTCGACCCGGACACCTACAACGCTCTGGTGAAGACCTTGCAGCGAGACTGTCGGGTGTGTTCACATTAAGATGCTAATCTATTAGCACAGTAGGCCGTTATATTGCTATTATGGGTTGTTCTGTTCAAAATATTTTAGAATACTTTAAAATTCAAGCGGATTTACAGATGTTTGTCATTGCAGGAGAACTAGTTCATGCTTCGGGGAACCTTAAATATCAAAAAAAAGCTGAAATTCTATCTCTGGGTTGAAACATAACATTATGTAACAGCCCAGTTCTATGATCCACGCCCCGAGTTGTTATGATGACCTCTTTAGCGCCTGTTATTTGATTAGTGTGAAACAATAGCGGTTGCTTGATGAGGGATTAACAGCCAGCAGAGAGAAGCACCTGACTCATATGATCAGGCTGAGTGGCTGGACCTGCCTGTCTGGCTGTATTGGATGTTCTCTTGTTGTTGGGCGGTATTAGGTAACACGCAATATTAAGGGCCTCTTTGTTTGCGAGTTAGTTAATGACATCATTGTTTGGTCAGAGGGTTTGAGGTTTATGTTGTACTTGTACCTTTTTTGCATATCCAGGTTTAGCCCCTTTTAATTGAGACCAGCTTTGGTGTTGGAGAGGTCAACTCACAGCTTGTTTAAAGTCCCCCTTTCAGTCCATACTGTATTGGGTGGTTTGAGCTTCACTGTGCAGTAATAATGTTGGCAGAGTTTAACACTAGACGGCTCTTTTGACATTCATCCCCTTAAAGGTGTGTACTTACACGCTTGATTTGAGACATCACGAAAGCCTGTATTCAACGTACACAGGCATGTAGTGGAAACTTGATGCCTGCAGTGTACGTACCGTGAGAATGGACTTTACAGTGAAGTTAGAGGAACAGAGTGTCCAGCAGTTAAAACGTTTGAAATGAAACGTATTTGCATGTTCATAGATTCTGGATTTTGAATGAGGGGGAAGGAAATTATGTCATTTTAATGATTTTTAACAGGGTAATTGAACATTTTTTTGTAAAAAAAAATGTGTCTGCATACATGCGTTAGACATAATATCCAGCAATAATAATTGTTTGAGACTGTTTACAGCCATAGAGAAGTGTTAACTATTACTTTATAATTATAACCTTTTTTTTTTTTTTTTTTTACTGTGGATTATATCTGCAGGGACACTCTGGTTTTGTCTTTCAGAATTGAGCAAAAGGAAACTGTATGTCTCATCCACATTTGGAGGAGACATTAAGATAGGACAAGCTTGTTTGCCTGTTCTTTCCTCTACCTCGGAGGAAACTTACTTGCTTCTTGAATTTGTCATCAGGTCCTAGAGAGCTTTAAGATCATGGACTACAGTCTCTTGTTGGGGATCCACATCTCAGACCGGAAGACACTGAACAGGGAAAACCGATGTGACAGCAGGAAAGGACAGAAAGTCCTCTACTCCACTGCCCTCGAGTCCATCCAGGGCAACGTGAAGGACCCTGAACCAGTCGCAGATGATGACACGTGAGATTTTGTTGTAATTTCTTTCTTCTAATACAGAAAACTATTGTTTTTAACATCTGGTTTCATGCTTTCATATTGGACACATTTGCAGATATTTTAGGATATGCAGATTTTTTTTTTACATATAGATAACGCTGTATGCAAAAGCATTACAATACACAATATAAAGACAGTTATCTCCCTTTACTCACTTACCAATCAAAGGGTCTCTAAAAGTGTTCCATATCGAAATATGCATTTTATATATGGAGTGATGGCTTTAATATACTGAAGTAGTTCTTCAGGCATTTTGTTGTTAAAGTTTGTGTGTTTGTGTGTCTCCCGCCTGCTCTTCTTCTGCTTTTTCTTCTGTGCTCTTACACAAGCTGCTTTCAAATAAAAAAAAACTCAATGTTGCACAATAGTCTGATGATAGCGTCGTCATAGGAACCGAGTTATAAACTTCGATGCTGGTGATGCTTTGAATGTTTCATTAAACTGAGGAGAATCTTTCATAGAGGATATTATGTTTTTTCACACATATTTTACACAGTCATTAAAATCATTAAAACATTTTTTTCTTTCAGATTGGGTGGAATTCCTGCCAAAACTAAAGATGAGAACCTGCTCATCTTTTTAGGAATCATTGACATCCTTCAGTCCTACAGGTGAGTTCACAGTATTGCAGAGGCAGCCATTCATTTATATGAGTGATGACTGTAATCAAACAGGTGATGTTTTTAATTACTAATTATTATTTTTAGATTCATTAAGAAGGTGGAACACTCCTGGAAAGCTCTTGTACACGATGGGGTGCGTAACTCCACGTTTTCCTGTTATTTATTGATTTACATGCATACAGTATGTGCAGTGTGTCTGTGTCTATATGCGTGTGTGTGTGTGTGTGTGTCTGACAGCTTTGTTTCTTTTCAGGACACTGTGTCGGTTCACAGGCCCAGTTTTTATGCAGACAGGTTTCTGAGGTTCATGAGCACAGTCGTATTCAAAAAGACTCATCGTAAGTCATTCTGCTGACATAATTCCTGTATTCTGTATCCTTCATAAACAGTCAGCTTTGTTTTTTTGTTTTTTTAATACACTTTTTCATTGTGTGTTTCAGCTCTAAGAGGAACATCTTCCAAGAGGAAGAAGAATTCGCTCCACGCAGTGAAGTCAGCCTCTCAGGAGTTTCTGTCCCCAATGAAGGAGGAGAACAAAGAGGAGAAGAAAGCTCAAAGCCTGGACAACCTGGATGGAAACTGTAAGATTAATATTTAAACTTTTTTTTTTTTCTTCTCATTTTTAGGTCAAGCTTTGATTTGATTTGTCATCTGCTTCTTGCAACAGTCACCGGTTCCTCCAGGCAACCAGATCTTCTCCCAAGAACTGCTGTCTCTTTTGAGGCCACCTGTAATGATGAAGAGGACGCTGACAACAGGTAGTTCATGTGAAGCTCTTTGAGTTTTCCAGGAATTTGAGAAAAGTTCAAATAGTTTCATCACGTTACATCAAAAAAAAAAAATCGCTGGAAAAAATGTGAATAATGACTGATATCTCTCAGAATCAATGGAGACAGCGTCACATCTCAAACAGTCAGTCTTGTCTCTTTTACATATGACCAGGGTGTTTCTCTAAACTCAACCTAATCGTTAACTTGAACATCGAAACAGACACTTCCCCACAGTTGCCAGAAAAACCATATTACACGAGCCTTCAGACACTCCTGTTGGTTAAACCGGAACTACTTTTAGGGCTGACTGACTGTAACAGACTCACCATAAACAGACTTCAAGCCACTTGCTAGCCTAGCATCGTTAAGGCTACAAACAACCCATATAGGTCATAATGTGAAGAAAATGTAAGTATGTTTGTATTTATATCGCAGTGAAGCCAGGCGAGCCTCCAGTTCAACCATCGCTCTGGATGATCCTCTGCCGTCTCTCAGCAGGAGCCTGTCAGAGTCTGAACTGGACATCTACCTGGTATGAATATATATATATATAATACAGGCAGGTTTTTTGAAGTTAGGCGTCGAAGCTTGAATTATTTATTCTCTCTGCCATCTGGTCAGTTATTGGAGCCAGAAAATGTCAATTTGGTCAAAGCCGCGTGGAGCTAAGGAGGGACGAGCAAGCAGCAAACACCTTCTATCAGTTAAACACTTTCCCCTCTTAGACATAACTGACATTGACACACATTAAGTGAAATTATCTATCAACATGTCAGACTGTTAGGACACAGTCTGACATGTTGTGCTGGTGATCTTTTTACTTTGGGGCAGAACCAGACTGTCTGTATCCCTCATCTTCAGTCTTCAGACTAGATGAAGCTAACACACAGCTTGGTGTAATCATATCTGGTGCTTTGACATGTAGGAAGCTTCTCTCTTACTCTTGGCAAAAATGCTTTTTTGTGTGTGTTTTTTCTTTAATTAGCTACCTTAAGCAATAGTGTTCACCACGCCCGATCTCGTCTGATCTCGGAAGCTAAGCAGGGTCGGGCCTGGTTAGTACTTGGATGGGAGACCGCCTGGGAATACCAGGTGCTGTACCCCCTTCCCATGGGCTCACCACCCATGGGAGGGGTCATACGGTGCAAAGAGAGATGGGCGGCAGTCGGAGGCAGGGACCCTGGCGCTCTGACCCCCGGTTCCCTGCTGAAGCTGCTGCCCCCGCGACCCGACAAACGGATAAGCGGAAGAAGATGAATGAATGAATGAATGAATGCTGTGTTCACTGTCCTGTCGAGATTAAGAGAAAAAGACTGGTACCATTCTCATATCTGTAATATGAAGTGAATATGTGGCTAGAGCCAGCAGCTATTAGCTTAGCTTGTAGACTGGGAACAGGGAAACGGCTAGCTGGCTCAGAGCAGTTACCACGCTAAAGCTGCTGACTGGGTCTTAATTCATATTCATTTTGCACATGTGTGAGTGGTATCTATCAATCACCGTGTTTACTACCAAAAATGTCAAACTATTTCTTTAACATTCAACAGTGGTTGAATGCTGTTTGCTCAACACAGTTTGTGATTGATATTGAAAACACCTGTACGACAGAGTATTGGAAGCCGCAGTAACATAAGCCCCCTGCTCACTGGAGTTCATATAGATGTGAGAACATCTGCTGTTTTTATACAGTTACCCCCCCTCAACAGTGGCCCTAATACTGTGTCGTACTGGTGTATTTGGGAACACCGTTCACAATGAAATTTAAGGGTCACTGGGTGTTTCTGCATTTTCAGCGTCACACAGTCTCACCCAGGCGACCCAGCTGGAGTTGATCAGTCGTTTGTCTCCAAGCATCTATAAACTGTAAGCAGCAAATAACATCCGTGAACTATTGCACTCACTGTTTATTGATCTTTTCTGGTGGACGAAGACAATTCTGCAGCTGAATGAACTAAGCAAGAATACATAGACTAACAAACTGGCCTTTATCTAAAAGCCCTTTCTATCCCTTACACTCTTACATCTTCCTGCTTATCACTTGCCACTCTCCCTTCCTGTCTTCTTGGAGCTTTCTTTGCTGGTAGCCGTAGCACTCGGGTCCCAGAGGCCCCCCGCTGGCATCCTGTGACGTCTAGACTGTATGACTCAGCTGAGGCCTGTACCCTCCACTCCCTCTCAGTCCCCACATCCGTGTCAGCCTGTGAAAGCCTCAGGTCCATGAATTCCTTTTTTCTACAGCACTTCTCTTACATAACCACAAAATCCTTATTCAGGCTTATACGAAGCTGGTCTTCAGCCCACATTAAGCAGTTCTACTCAGGCTCTGTGGGAAGCCTGCAGACGTTGGGGTTAATCTAATCTCAAAGCCTCTTGACGGAAGACAGTGTGATTCAAAAGCTATAGTGAGGGTGAAAGGGAAAAGCTTCAAACTTATCTGCTGGCCTCCATTTCTTGTCCTGACTATTATTTTTTAACTATTTTTTTGAATAGATGATCTGCATGTTGCCAGCTGTTTTTAACCCGTAGAATAAGGTGGCAAGGAAACGAGGAAAAATGTTCAAGCTCAACAACATCTTAAGGTCTCAAACATCCATGTAAAAGAAGCAAAATATATCACATGCATACAAAAAAATGACAGTTATAGAAAACTATCCCTATGATCCCAAAAGTGAGCCACATGAAACATATACAGTATATATACAGTTCAAGAAATGTACAGTACAAAGGAAAATATGTACAATGTTTGACACCAGGGGGAGACATCTCATCAAAAAAGAGTCATCATTAAGCTGCGACCCAAATCTATATTTTTATTGTTTTATTTCTGCTATTACTGACTGGTAGCTCCCCAGGCTAACACAATGCACCGGCTACTCTCTTTCCAATGTGTTCCTTACTAGGCATTGTGTATTTACGGTGGTACGATCCTTTATGTGACACAGAAACAAAACACAAGTAGTTCTTCACTCGAACCATCGGCCAGCATTATCATAAAACATTTAACATAAACATAAAGCGTTAAATGATTGGCGATTACGAAAAAAAAGTGAGAAACAAACAAAGTAGTAACATAGACTCAAGGATGGGTTATGACACATAAAGGGCCATTCTGCAGGTTAACTATAAATGTAAATTGCCACACTGACCCTTCACTCCACAACTATTACTGGCACTATACAAAATACTACAGGAAGCATATAGTGCAGGTTAAATACAGTATACAGCAATATTAATTTGTATGAATGAAGGCTTTATACATGCAGTAGCCTAAAACAGTCTCTGGCTTAGTGACCCCCTGAGCATCGGGTCAATGCATACAGTAATCTATCCGTTTACAGAACATGTCTTCATTTATTCCCATATAGGCTCTTAACATCTGCTGTTGTCCTCTGTCACCTAAATGACAAAGACAAAAAAAAAAAAAGAAAGAATACTCCTTTTTGTTTTCTAGTGAGGAGAACTGAGTGGTGGCTCCTCTCCTGCCAGCTGTACCTCTACAAGAGAAAGACCTCACAGACATCAGGACCTCACAGCAGCGTGAATGTGACACGAACTACAGACAGTCAAACGTTCTCGTCAGTTTTCTCCACCGTGACGCTGTCACTCTGTGCCTCTGACTTTCTTTTAAGTAACTGTATCAAATCACTGGTTCTTTTTTTGTAGAAGTCCCATCAGTTGCAGATGAGGATACAGTGTGTGTGTTTATGTGTGTGTTACGATCACTGAACTCTGTGTCTGAATATAAAACACTATGATGCTGCTTCTTCTGCTCCTGTTTTATCGTACACTTTGCTGCTAATGTAACAACAGTGACAGTGCTTAAGAAAAAAAAAAAAAGAGATTTTAGTTTAAGAGTTTCTCAGTGGCTGGATCCCTGCGGAAAGAGTTTGTCTCAGAACTTAATCAGCTACAGAAATGATGTATTTACTATAGAAACGTGTTCAGAGATCATTCTGATTTCAGGTATCTGAATGAATAGTCTAGCATCCTCCAGTGGATGTGCTTCCCTTTGTCATTTCTCTATTGAATGTACATTAGACTCAGCTTTTGTCTTTAATAAAATGAATGCCTGTTATAAACTGTTCCGTATCTTCAATTGTTCTTATTCTCTGTCCGCATGCCATTAAAAACCATTGCTTTTATGTGATTTATAGACCTACGACTGTAATATAGCAATACTTTGAACTTGTATCTGTGAAATAAATTAATATTTAATGTCCTTACATTGGTCCTCTAATTATTTTTTCATACTTTTTCATTTTTCATACATACAATATGCAGAATGATGTATGTGTGTGTGCCTCTAAATATATGTGTAAGTGTACAGTTGTTGCCCTGCCATTACCAGCATAAGTTAAATGTTTTATCAAATCACATAAATTGTCATATTTTATTTAGACGCAAGGGAGCGCATCAATGATTCAGTCATAGTGTATTAATGAAGCAGCAGTGGGTGATAAAGGTTTGTCTTGACTTACCTCTGCCCTCTTATATTATACTATCACAGGATGGTAACATTCATATTTTTCATTTACAGGCTCTCTGACATGTTTCAGTATAATGTGAAAGTCAGAGTAAAGAAAATAACATTAAATGTGAATCTGTCTGACTATCCAGCTTAATTTCTAATGTGCCACAAAATCCTGTGTGTGTGTGTGTGTCTTCAGTCACTGATGGTTTTACTGAGCACAGTGTGAAGCCAGGATTTAGGTTAATCTCACTCAGACAAAAACATCTGCCAGAGGTGGAAATTAACAAAGTACATTTAGCCTGTGTGATTTTGAAGTAAGTGGCACTTGACTTAGGGATTTTACATTGTATATGCTGACGACTTATTGATGAAAAAACTGCACATAAAAGCATGTGCCTTATATATAATAAAAATCTATTAATACAACACTCTGATACTATTTTTGAACTTGTTTTTTCACAATGATTACCTTTTACTGCTAATACTATACTAGTATTATATATAATACTAATGACAAACCTGTACAGCTTTTATTCTGAAATCAGACGTGTTGCTTTTATAACACCTGTGCATTGACCCTGCATGAGTGGTAGCACAGTAACATAGTGATAAGTGTGTACAAAGGTAGCGTTTGGTTCACAGTGAGTAATTGTAATGGTATTCAGAGTGAATTGTAGCTAAAAGTCAAGTAAGTTGAGATACAGACGTTATATATTGCGGGTCAAATTTCAAACTTCATATTCATGAGGCATAACATTTCATGTTATTTAAACTTATGTACACCTTGTGTAAAGGAAACCGAATCATGGCTCGCAGATAAATATCAGTGCTTTATTTAGATGACAACTTGAATGAACAGCAATCAAATGGCCTGGAACGCAAATGGAAGGAAAATCCCCAGAATTAGAGATTTAAGATTTTTATAGTACAAAAAAAAAGCAAGTAAATCACATGAAGAGATATTACATCATTTTGTGGCAAAATAAAAAAAATAAAATAAACAACAATTTCTCTTGTAAAATCACACCACGCACATTTCACATGATAAACTATTTACAGAAATATGTGAAACACATTTAACATGTGCACACATATACTTATCATTTTGTCAGAGCAATTTAATACCTGGACTTAGACTATGGACACCAGAGCAATTCAGGCTAATTCACAGTTTATAACCTTTTTATTTATTCTTATATTGGAAGATTTATTTGAATTTAGACATGAAACCGTTTGCTTTTATCTTGGGGGTTATAACCAGGTTTCTGTGACTCTCACGCTTTACCTTTTTTGGTCATTTTATGATCTCAGTTTTGGTATCTGTGGACAGTAAACTGAGTCATTGTGTCGTAAAGGTTACAGGGTGGGTAACACTATCCACCTCTCACCCGCCCCCACCTTCCGCACCCAACCCAGCCAGTGGAACTGCAGCCCGGCCTACACACTATACACACCTGCAGCCTTAAAGCCACGCCCATATACCTGGGAGAACCAGGAAATAACTTTTTTTTTTTTTTTTTAGACCTGGCGAAATCAAAATACTAACCAACATTTCGTCTCGTTGAAACCAACAACCGTCGCTGCCTCCATTATATTCACTTATACTTCGGGGATAAGGCTGCTGTGGCGACATAAAAACAGAGAAAAGACGCAGTTTCACCTGGTAAGTAGACCCCGTATTGTCGCTCCGAGCGTCGACATGTTTGTTTCTTTACACTAACAGCCATATTACGGGAGTGTACTGCTGCTCCCGTATGGCTGCCTTCAGTCCTCACAACTTTTTTTTGCGCCATTATTTGCGGGTTTATTCGACGGTTTCCTCATTGTCCGGTGTGTCCAGGCCTGGTTGCTGTCTGCTCACATTGTGTGTTAACATAAGTGAGACAAACGGCCACATTTGTTTTTAAGCTACTGTCAGGTAACAACAGGCGGCCGGAAATATAAAACTACTACTTGTATCCGAAGTGGATAAACTCTCAGTCTCTTTGTTTTTTATTATATTTCAGAAATATTGTAATTCATTCCACTATATTTATATCTGTTTCAGTTCAGTTCAGTTTCTGTTAAAACTGTATGGTCATAATGGAGGCTGTAGTTAATGGTGCTGATGAATGGACCCTTGTCAAAGCAGGAAAAGCACAGGACATGTCAGTGAGTGTATACATATATATATATATATACTGACTCACTTGAATGGAATGCAGCCACCATTAATGATATTATTTAGTGCTTGTCCTGCTTCGACACGTCAAAAATGCTGTATTACATTATACTGAGAGGTGTAGAGGACATATTAGTAACGGCACAATAAGGACTGAAACACCTGAACAGAATCCAGTCATCTCGTTTTAGTATTATTATGTACACCTGTGCTTTTCCTGCTGCAACATATCAAATGTCTCTCCTTTATTTACCGGTGTAGACCGTAGCTCAGCAGGTAAAGCAGGTTGTCTAATAACGGCGTAGTTGTTGATTTAGTGGTTTTTGGCTCTTCTTGGTTGCATGTTGAAGTGTCCTTGAACAAGAACCACAAATTGCTTTCAAGTACCAGGTCAGCTCGGTGGATGGCGGGGTCTGCTGTCATTGGTGGGTGAGCGGGAGAATGATAGCGGGCCATGTAAAAAGCCCTTTATCCGACTCTCCGTGGATTCGGCAGGGAGGGTTCAGTGTTGAAGCCGAGCTGTTCTCTCAATCCTCAACTGCAGCGTTTTTTTTTGGCATATCTTGACAAGAAAAACCCGTTTCCTGCAAAACTGTAAAACATATACTGTATTTTGATAGTACTCTGTAAGTTGGCCTCTCCAGGTCACTACAAGTTCCCGGATGATCCAGATTATACCTGTGGAGGGCACGTGCACTCACTGATTTTCTCTCTCTCTCTCTCTATCTCTCTCTCTCTCTCTCCCTCTCCCTCTCCCTCTCCACACACACACACATCACAGATTTGTGAGTGGCATGTGCCCCTCCATCTGGCTCGCACATGCATTGCATATACGCATTGCATAATGGCCTTGGGCCTTAGTAGCGCAGCACTACTACAACATGTGGTGAAGTGACAAGGGGCAGAGAAACAAACTGCTTATGTAAAAGCATTAAGACAACCAAACATCTCCTGCTTCATTTGCTCCCCTCCTTCGGTAGAAGAGGAGAAAGAGTAGAGTTCATTAAATGGTGAAAACACGCAATGGCACTCAATTAGCTTGAAGAATGAATCACTCTCCGTCTTCTTTCATAATTTAAATTGGAGCCCTTTTAAAAAAGTAATGAGCCCCAAGCTGCAGGTTTGATACAGGTCACAGCAGTGCACATGCCAGTAGTGATATGTCCTTTTAGTACAGTGATTTGATTTCCTCACTGCTTGTCCACTACCAGACGAGGCTCCTGGTCATCTTGAACTTTTTCTTCTTCTTCCTTTGTGCTGTTTATGTTTTTATTTTTTAAATAGCCGCTTGTTATTTTTGTGTCTTTCCCCCTTTGCAGCTCTGATGGCACGACCATCCAGAGCCGTAATCCAGACATAAATCCTGGCCGGAGTTTGCATTGGCTGGCAGCTCATCAAGAGGCCACAGAATTTATTTATTTATTTATTTATTTCAAACCTCTCAGGACATGGCAGCCTGCTGTCAGCTGGTGACTCGGGGACGACAAGATACAGACATTTTAATCTGTGCTGCGTGCACACCAGAGGCTCACATAAGTGTTTGAGTGGAGGAGTCTGCTCCCTCTCAGCAGGAAGGAGATGGAGATGCATTATGGAAGTCATAACTGTTATTACACTGTAAGCTGCAAGTCAAAAGAAATATGTATTAATCTGTAGATGAAAATGGCCCATAATAAAAGCAGTTTACTCCTGTTTAAGAAGTATGTTGAAAACTACAACACCCATCTTTTTACTGAGCCTTTAAAAAATGAAACTACAAATATGTGACCCATTTTTAAAGATTTATGTGTACAGTAGGAAACAATGAGCTCGGGGCTGACAGCCACATACAGGCTAAAGAAGGCACAAAGTATTGAGACTAGCACATAGTTTTTATTCAGAAATGTGATTATGAAAGGGTATCAAAGAAAATTGTTGTGACTATAAGTCGAATTTGAATATGCCAACGCAGCTGGAGAAAGTCGCGAGAGGAGATTTTAAATGAAACATGGGCAAAATCAGGACATTGCTCTTAAAACGTAATTTGCATTCACAAATCCATCCCTGCGCACAATCACATCTTGAATTGCAGATTAATTACAGCTTGGATTTGCTTAGTAGCAGTCTTGTCATTTATAAACCTCCCTTAGGGGTTAGCCCTGGTGAAGGGGTGTGTGTGTGTGTGTGTGAGGGTGAAAGTGAATGGGTTTGTGTGGGTGTAAATGGTGAGAAAACTAAGCCTGGATGGGCGGGATTATTGGAGAAGGGGGCAGGGGGCATACATGATCTGTCAGGGCTTAGTGCCACAATTATCCCAGCGGCTGCAGCAGCAACAGCAACAGCAGTGGTGGTGGCAGAGGCTGCGTTTTCATTAGTGTAATGTCCAAAGATGCTCCAGAATTATGTAAGCGTGACGTGCTGTCATCCCCTCCCTGGCAGGAACGTGGCCATTTGTTTTCCTTTTATCCCCCCTCGCTCTGAAAAGCCAAAAGGACATCTGTCAGTCAGCGGTAGGGGACAGGACTCGTAGTAGCCACGCCACACAGATCTCACCGCTCCGGGTGCTGAAGCTGTGGCTCGTTGTCATGGAGAGACTGGTGCATCGAAGCAGCGAGTAAGGATGAGTTTGTAGTCTTGACGATGCAGAAGGAGCATGTGGCGATGTTGAATCTGTTTCTGGTCTTGCGCTTTGCTAGAGGATGGGGTCATGAGTCGTGGAAGTGTAGCAGCAGTCAGAGCAGTGTCTTCTGTGTAATGTTCTCTGTTTAGAGAACAATTAGAAGATGAAGTTTAAGAAGTTCATCACGATCATGCAGGCAGCTATGGGGATCGTACCCCTGAACAAACGAGAGCTACTGCCACCCGGCAGGAAATTGTGGAGACCCCCGGGGTGAGTTAAAGTGTGTGTGTGTGTGTGTGTGTGTGTTTTTGTGTAGTAGTAGTGAACTGCATGTTGTAACAACTGCTGCAGATATTTCTAAATCCTGGCAGTGTTTCAGAAATATTCTTCCCTTTGAGTGTCTTGCTCAGGGAAGCAACAGATAGATTCTGATAAATACATTTTTAAAGGGCCAGTTCACCCATTTGATCAAAAACTTACTTAGAGTGGTATCTCATGCTGACTATTTGTTCAGATTTTGAGATATCCGCCTCTATACAACAGAGGTAAATGGAACTTTGTTTGTGGTTCTTCACAGCTTTAAAAAAAATGACATCAGGATCATTGTGTCTTTACAGAAACAATAATGCAATTATTCTGGATAATCCACTGAAAGGTGGAGTAGTTAAGGCAGAAATCTCAGAGACAGGTATCTCAAAATCTGCACAAATAAGTAGATGCCACTAGAAGTATTAGTATACTAACCCTAATCAGACAGGTGTTCATCACATTGCATAATAATGCCTCATAATAATGCATTGTCTGAAATTTTTTGATAAGTAGTTCGGTACCTGAGTTTTGGTCCCAATGTACATATTTTTCCCAGAAATCCTGCGTTACAAACTGGGGAAATGGAGTTTTAAAGATGTATCAGACAGGGAGAGTCTAATGAAATATGCAGTTGTGTTTGGATGGAGCATATATGATCGACCGAACCCTACATCTAAAAAAACCCTTTCTTTTTTTAGTTATGTTTTTGATTATTTCAGAAGTAACCAGAGTTACTAAGCCCTTCCTTGTGCTTACCCTGAATCTACAGGTCTGTGCTTAATGTATGAAGGTCCCCATGTTTAGTCATGCAGAGGCAGTCTGCTTTCCTCACTCATAGCACAGTGCTGCAGTATCTGACTATATCCAGTCAGACCATCTGAATGCATTAGGAACCTCATTTCTGACTTGCTGCCATCAGGTTGAGAAAAAAAGTAGTTTCAGCTCAGCAGAGAACACTACATGTTCAAACATGTTGTTAGTGATCAGGTCAGAAATGCTGCTCTTGAAGGGAGACTGCAGATTAAAGTATTATAATCGCTAGTATCTATCTAAGCGTGCATGGTCTACTCAGGTAAATTTGGCTTTATTCAGAGTCACACACAGATGGCTTAGTTCTATGAAACACATGGCTCACTTTACTCGCCCTTTGTAACTGTTTTTTTTTCTTTTTCCACCTGATCCTTTGTTTTTTTCCTACTGTATATTTAACAATCAGGCTATTAGCTGTCTATTTGCCATCTTTAATGTCTGTTAAAGTACATAGCCTCTGACCTAACATTATTTTTTTTAAACTAAAAATAAATATAGATAGTCAAATAACAATAATATAAAACTGAGAAAAGCAGTAAATCCTCTCATTGTCACAGCTTTCATGTCTGTTTATGTTGGAATCAAAGGATCCATCTGAGACAGTACAGTCACTACTTGTCACGCAGCTCTCTCTCTCGATCTCAAAGATCTACATCGTATATATGTGATCTTAATGAATTTTTTCGTATTAGTATGTGTAACACACTTTCTCTCTGTGTGCACAGGGACCAGCCTGGCTCTGATCAGACCAGCACTGACCTACTCAAATCCAACCGCAAGTTCTGTTGGTCCAGAGAAGCCCAGTACCTGTATCTGCGCCGCCTCTCTTCACGCAGCTACTCGGCTATTATGATGGTACGTTGATGCTGTGTTTTCAGAGTGATGTGGTGTCTCTCTACAATGTATATGTCGCCCTGATGACCCCTTATTGTGCGTGTCAGCGTTATAACCCAACATGCCTGTACTCGTACTTTATTGGTTTTTAAATATGCTAATCTATTAAAGCATTAGCATTTATTATACTGTATTCTTTTTACTTTTTGAATGCAGTCACATGGAAGCATGTTAGCTGTAGCTGATGCAATGTGAAAACCCCACAAATCCATCTGACTTTGGTGATGTTGTGTCTTTCTCTCAATGAATATTTCATGATTTCTTTTTATCTTACGAAACCCTTTCATCATCCCAGACTTGTTTCCTCTTCCCTGATTTGAATGAAAGGATACTTTAGCGACCCCTCCCCCATCCAGGATGATGCTTAAACAGAGAGACATGTCACGTCCCGGAAGCTTCATTGTTTTAATGATTCAGGCTGAAGCTGTTTTGCATTTGGTGGCCTATTTTAAGGCCCATTTCAGTTGAAGTGATTTGTCAAAAGGATTGATATTGAAAGGAAATATTTCAGTGATACATGGTATTAGGAATTTTGAACATTTTCAGGGTCAGTTGGTATACTTATCTGTGATTTGTCTCGTGCCGATCAAATACCAGATAAAGGCAGGCTTGAATGGATTGTATTACACACAAACACACACACACACACACACACACAAAGCAACAACAATAGGTTATTGTGGGACAGCTGCACATGAACCTTTGCTCAACCTTACATTTTTCACATAGCTTCACAACCTGTCCTCATGCTTTAGTGTTCTTTTGCTCTGGGCTCCAGTTGCAATGAAGGGAAATCTAAAATTATGTTTTAGACAATAGTGTGCTTCCAACTTTGTGGCTTTGTTTGGCATAAACTGTGAGCCAAACATCAGTGGTCAACCTTACTGATGGTGTTTGTGGCTGAATGGGAGCAAATCTCTGTAGCCAGGTCACAACATCTTGTGGAAAGCCTTCTCAGAAGAGTGGATGCTGTTATATCAGCATGTTGACATTCATGGTTTTAGAATGACATGTTAAACAATTACATTGGCTGTAATACTTTAAGCCATGTTGTGTATTTGAGACAAGAGATTAAGAGATGCATAAAATCAGAAACTATATTTTGTCCCGTCAAAAGTATTGACTTAGTATCATTATGTGTATGGGTTTCATCTATTTCATGTTGTTGACTTTATTCGTCAGTGCTCTGAATATTTTAAACACACTACAGTAAACTAAATGTGTTTTTCTCTGAATATGGGCAATCCATAATATGTTGTATTCCTCCTAAACATTTTTAATGAGGTTGTTTTATCTGCTCATTCTTTTCTATCTCACTTATTTTGTGTGTGTTGTGTGAAATCTGTTATTGTGTCTGGCAGCCTCACAGCAGGCTCCCTAAAAATCAATGCGAATTTTGGACGGATCCATTTTAGCGGTATTAGGTGCAATTTTGTCTATACATGTATCTATAATGGTAGCAACGTTTCATTATTACTGATAACTAAACAAATCGTCATGCAAAAGCAGCGACGTTGAAGTAGTAAAACCTTGTTTTAGTTCGCTGTCATTTGTCACAGTCGCTATTTATTGTAACTCCCACCCCCCCGCTACCATGTTGGTATAGTCTGAATTGAGGCTGGAGTACTCGGCGCTAATTTTTGCCCTGGATATCTGAACTTAATGTTTAGTTAGTAAACTGCAATATTTAAAGTAAAATACACGAATCTTTGACCATTTTTAGATATTTAAACTCCCATTTATTACTGAACTTCGGCCTTTTTCCTTCTGGAAACATTAAACTGGACATATTTTAGTTTTAATCTTCGGTAACTGTTACCGGACAGTTCAAAGTGCGTGATGCCAGTGAACGGAGGGGGGCTGCTGTCCCTCAGCAGATATGCAACTCACTATTTCACCGTAAGTACTTACAGCAAGTTTTGATAAATACAAAAGTCGACAGATGATATATATAGCCCTGGTATACTCGTATTACAGTGTTTTTGTGTGGGAAGTAGTTTAGTTGGTCAGGGGTTTCCATGAATCCCGGTTGAAGCCTGTTGCATCCTGCTGCACCTGCTGTGAAAGCTAAATCAACGTTAGCGGTTAGTTTAGTGAGTAGAAACACGTTAAAAGTTATAAAATCCAACTTAAAGTGCTGTTTGGACCCTATTACTGCTGCAAATGTTTCGATGTTTCTGTGTATTTGATGGATTGGGCTCATTTATAGTGTGCGTATTTGTCCTTTAGTGGACGAAACAGCATTGTTGTTTCCTTTTTTTTAAAGCATATCCTTATTAAATGTCTTAAGCAGCATCAGTTTACCGTGTTGTGGCTCGAAGTTCATTAAACCTCAAGGCAACACATGTGCAAACGTATTAAAACGGATTAACTTTTTACGTTATACGTGTATAGACGTGTTGCTCTGCTTGTGCCTCACGGTGTAATTCAGCCCTGTCGCCGGTAGGAGGCGGACAAGTATAACAGCTCCTGTTCACCAGCAGGATATTCAGACTGTCAAACTGCCTGTTGCTGCACTATTAGGTCACAATGAGTTTAAAAGGCTTGTGAATTAGAGCAGGAGGGCAGACTGGGGTTCTCATGTGAAAACACTGGCTGTATCCTGAATGTGTTTACACACACTTTCCCTAAAACATTCATAAACTGCTTTCAGGCAAATACATGGTGAACAGAAGTTTGGGCTTGACTCATCATCACATCAGTGATGAGCCGAAGATCTGTTAACACAGCACAGTTAAAACAAGCATTCATCCTGTGAGTGTTGAGGTAGGCAGATGAAAAACATTAAGGAGGAAACGGACATACGTTCATATTTTGATGTAACGTTCATACTTCTGTGATTTTACTTAATGTGCTTTATGTTGCTTTTGGCATCTTCACAGCAGTGAAATCACACATTTTATTAACTATAGTTTCACAAACCATCTCAGTTTCACTCTATCCAGTGTCCAGCTGCCTTGGTATCAGCACTGAGACTAATATCAAAAATGTCCAGCTAAAGCTCGTAAAATGAATTGAAGAAGTAATACGAGTCATTTTTCTTCTCCAATGAGAGGATATGCTGCTTTTATTACTGTAAACTGTTTTGTCGGCATTTATCAAAAGTGAAAGTTATTTGCAGCCCTGCTGACTACTAAGATTGTAACATCCTATTTGATCACTCAAACAGACTTTATTTAAATGCAGTTTGCACTAAAATCTTCAAACACATTTGATGTTTCTGGTTTTTGTAAAAGACTCAACTCCTTCTCAAAATAATTAGTTTTTTAAGTCACGTCCTGCGAGGATGACCCATTATTTCAACTTCTCTCTTCATTAGTGGAATGGTGTTTGTGTTTTGTTATGTAATAGGAGACTATGAATTATCCAGCAGGCCTGCCTGTGAGCAACAATCATATCACGTTGTACAAGAAGCCGGTCTGATTTAAACTGGTCTGGCTTTGCCTAAAGCACTTTCATTGGCTACTTCTTCACTGCAAGTGTAGCTCTTGGTACATCATAGTTCTTTTGTTGCTGCTTCCCACCGGTTAAGTAATTATATTTGTTAATAGATAATAATAATAATAACAACAAACACTCCACCTTGGTTGAGCATAACAACTAAACACTTATTCTTTTGCGATCCTCAGACACGACCCTGTCAAGCTAGTGAGCTGTCGTGTGTTTTGTTGGTTGTTTGGAGAATTGGAGAAAATTCTGCAAGCAGATTTTTGTTGCACTTCATTACAGAAGAATAGTTTATTTACCATTTCATTTGCCTTTTCTTTTGTCTATGAAATATTTAAAAAGCTGTTTTCATTCACACAGTCCTGTCAGCTCTCTGCTGCTTCCCTGCTGCTGCTGGTCATCTGGTTTGGTTTGGTTTGGTCTCAAAAGTGGGTTATGATAGGTGTTGCTGCCCCCGTTTCACTAAGCCCGAGCCTGAGATGTCAGAGAAACACAGATGTTACTTTTCACTATAGTTACCAAAACAACCCCAACAATTTAAAATCCCAAACACAACTCAGGTTTGCACCTTTGGTGTTGGTTTGTCTTTGCAGATGCTGGAAACATCTCTAAAATGGGGAGTGTCTGAAATATGTTGTATGTGTGTGATTTGTTGTTTGTGGATGAACACTCAGTAGTTTAATCACCGCGTGCCGTTGCAGGAGTTGGTGTGTCTGTATGTTTACACTGTCTACAGACGGTGGGATTTGTGCTGAATGTAGGCCAGCAGAATCCCTCTTACGTCAAAGGCAGGCGGGCAGATGCAGGGAGAGAGCTGCTGGTGGTTGTGCAGCTGTGGCCATGGAGGCGGCTGTGGCGCACATCAGTCTGCCAGAGCACCGCTGGCGGTAAACAGGGAGAGACGCAGATAGGAAGAGACAGAGAGTGCCAATAATGAAGACTGTCCTCAGCCTGCACAGGAAATGGGCCCACGCGGTCAAGACCATACGCATCCTGCAAGGACTTGTGAGTGTGGTTCTGCTAAGGTGGCTCAGATTGGATCAGATCTGTGTCCCGGGGAAGTGGTTCGGCCAGGCAGCTGCACCTGACCACCTTTGTTATGGACCCAATTGTCTTTTTGTCAATGTTACTGTGTTTCTGTAATGGCTTAAGTTGAGTTGAGTTGAGTTTTGCTCTAAAAAGAGGGTTCAGACTTGCAGAAAAGTGGAACTAGTTGTTACAAAAGAATTTGTTTGGGATCAAAATTAATTTTGGTATTTGGTAGCAGTAAATGGTGTTTGGATAAAATCCAAACCTTTTCACTGACTTTTTTGCTGAGGTATGATCTGTGCTTTTGGATTTTGGAAATTGACTTGAAATTTGATTGAAAATTGACTCACTTGATCATAAATGATTTTTGACAAAGCTAACTTTGGACCTCATAAGGAATGATACACGGATTTGTTTAATTAATTATTTATTTAAAGATTTGGTTGTTCCGGTGCGTTTTATATGATTGTTAGTTTGAATATCTTCTGGGGTTTTTGACAGTCAGATAACAAAACTGATTTAAAAACACTGGTTTGAGTAACAAATAATTAAAAAATAATTGATTATTTTTGATAAAAGATGTATAGCTATAGACTTTGCTGAGTTGTCACTATGTTGGATGTTAATTAATTATTACAGTTACAATTACAGATTTATGTAACCTGTTGTTGGGCGCGTTGATCCTTAGTTAAGTGTGTTTTTAACCAGGAGCTCCTGGTTGTGTAATGACAGCATAGGCTAATGGACTGGCTTCGTCGTTACATCACGTAATACATTATTCATCTGTTCAGTGAAGTGAAACCACCCATTGTAATCTTTCCTTTCTCTCCACAGAACCCAGTCATGGAGGAGACCGTGTGGGAGCAGTACACCGTGAGCCTGCAGAGGGTGAGTCCATCTGCGCCACATCTCATTTATAGTATACATTAAAGCCATAAAGCTGGCCTGTTATCCCCAGTGGTTCACAGTGAGTGCTTTTGAATTATTAGTAACCCAACAGTTAGCGCAAAGAGCGCCCAGACCAGACATTGTCCTCTGAATGACAGCCCAAGTAAACTTATGCACTAAACACTAAACAATTAATTAGCCTTGTCAGATGAGTCCCTCGTATGCTGAAAAACTAATTCAGAATCAATTAAAATAAAAAAAGGAATGTGTGCTACTTACCAGGCACTAAACACAAAGTTAGGAACTAGACAGTGAAGAAAGTTACAAAGCAGCTAAAGACAAAAGTATTTTCAATCAGTTGACAGAAACTTAGATACAATTTGGGATAGTTGATTGTCAAATATCAAGCAAAAATACAAAATCTTTGCCTGTTACAGCTTTCAAATTATTATGATTTCTGGTGCTATTAAATTTAATGTTATTTTTTGGACTCTGCTAGCTTTAGGACTGTCATTGGATATTTATTTTTTCATTATCCACCACGACACTGTGCACCACTGACACATTCAAATTGCTATCCAAATGTAACACAATACTCTTATTTGTACCGGCCAAGTCAATCCGCTTCTACATTGTTGTTAATGTTAAACACGTGTATGAGCAGAGTAAACCAGCTGGGCTTAGGTAATCATCATGATGAACTCATTGTCTCGTGCTGCGCTTCACTGAAGCCAGTAAAGCAGATTTAGTGCAAAAAGGTCCTCTGCTGCAGGCATGTGACCCCCGACTCTCAGCCCCACCACAGCTGTCACTCTGCTTTTTATTCTTATCAGTCCCTTCTCTTATTTGTTCAGAGTCTCTTTAAACGAGTTGCTCCTGCTTGTTGTCTCTCCCCCAGAACATTTCTCACTTTGTTGAAAAGCTCTTCAAAAGTCCACGAGGCTTCTCTGAACTTGTAGCTCAACATTTATGAAAATATTCATTACATAATATAACCTCTTCATCTGTTTTTTGGCCTGCTTTGTTTATTGCAAGACATGCTTTATTTATCAGGGACAGATGACATTAATTTACATTATTATCATGTAAATGTACCACATTAGCCAGATGGCTCATTTTCATCTGCAGGTTGATGTGAAAATAAATAAATTAAAAGACAAAACAGGGCAGACAAACAATGGAGCACATAAAAATCTAGTTTTAATTGAAGTATAACATAATCAGTGCACATCGATAATTGAAATACATAACATACTCAATAAATATTGTATGAATCACTGACTTTTATTAAGTGGGCACTACAGACATCTAAGGAACGCAAACACACACACACACCTGGTTTACCAGTTTCACACATCCAATCCCATCACCAATGTCTTAACCTCTCTGGACTCTCAGGCTCATGAAAGCTTTTCAAAAATCAGATGGTGTCACACTAGTTTTGTTGTCAAGGTTTAAAAAAAGAGGCCCAGATTCTGATATTATTGATATTTGATGGTATTTTGGAGACATCTGACTGCATCAGTCTACTTCTCCTTAAAATATTTAAGTTAAATATTTAACTGTTCTGAGTTCCTTCATTTTTTGCCTCCATTTATCTCTCACTTTCACCCTCCCTCTGCCTCCAACCGCCATCTGCTACACACAGAGGGAAGTGGTGAATTGTGTGTGTTTTTTTTATTTATTTAAGTACAGATGGAAGGGCGGGGATAAAGAGAGATGGTCATTAAATCTCTGACCTAATCTCATCTGGGCAAACTGGAGCAGTGGCAGGTAGATGTAAAATCATTCAGAGTCAAAACACATTTCCAAAAGAAGCAAGAAGCCTCTACAACTGTAAATTAAAAGGACACCTTTAGTGTGTGCAGTGTTCACTAACACACACACACACACAGACATTCACAAACATTCACACTTGAGAGCATTATGAAGCAGAGGATTAGCATTGATGTTAATCACACACACGATAAACAGAACTACAAAAGATGGATTCACATGTCATACATGACATGTAATCACAATGAGTCAAAATCCTTTTCATCGCCATGATACATTATAGCCATGATACATTATAGCCATGATACATTATAGCCATGATACAGGCCCGCACACAGTGACACAGAATAGATGGAGACTCCACTTGATTTACATGTTTATTTGTTTTGTGTTCTTAGGATTCAAAGATGGGCTTCGGCTTCGCAGTGTCAGGAGGGCGGGACAACCCAAACGAGGAAAGTGGCGAGACATCCATTGTGGTGTCGGATGTCCTGCAAGGAGGACCTGCTGATAACTTGTTGTTGTGGGTACTTTTTTTGTTTTTGCTTGGTCTCTAAATGCCTAAACTCAGGATACTCAAAAAATATTTTGAAACTTTAGAGTAATTTATTTAAATTATTTAAAAGCTAAATTACTGACAAAACAGCTTGTATCAAGTTGTGGAATTCATTCTAATTCAGTCAAGACCGATTTTTATATAACATTGTGTACAGTTCATGTCCTGGTCAGTAGTGAAATCCTTTGTAAATATGTGGCTCAGTAAAGTCCTTAAAATGATGTTGACCTTACATGTCCTTAAAAATAATTCTCAGCATATTTGAAAACTTGTATTATTATTCTTAATAGGCCAAAAAACAAAAAGCTCGTCGGCATGTTTTTAGGATTTCATCTTTCTTTCTATGTTTGAAACATAGTAACATTTGACACTGACCTGTCACAAGAGTCTAATGTTCACAACACTGAAACAATCTCCAGGAATGCTGGATCAAAGGATTTATTTCTCCGCTTGCACAAACCACATTAAAGAGCTCATCACAAAGACTCCAAGCTGGTATTAAACCGCCTGTCACTGAAGGTTTATATTAAAATGTACATTTGGGATTGAACACTGACATGTGCCACCCTGATCACACCTAAAATAACTATTGTTTTTGAGGTTAGCAGGTTTAGCTCATATGCATGTCTCTGTGTTCAGTGAGAATGACCGAGTGGTGCAGGTCAACGCCATCCCCATGGACGGGGCCGTTCACGCCTTCGCTGTCCAGACTCTCAGGAAGTGTGGCAAAGTCGCAAAAGTAGTAAGTTTGACTTGTTTGAAGCTTGTTGGAGTTTTGTTACTCAGTAAAAAGTAACAAGTGTTTATTTAAGTTGCGTCTTTGTCTCTGATTATTAACAGACAGTCAAGAGGCCCAGGAAGGTTCCAGTAAATGTTATGAACCGTCCCCCATCACCCGATGACAGAGTCTTCAACAATGACTACACAGACGACTACAACTACGATCAGGACCGCCGCAGTGTGTACAGCGGGCGGGACCACAGCCTGGAGAAGGAGCGAGGTGGCGGAGGCTACTTGGATTCTGGCTACCACACACGTGAGCGTGACTACGACAGAGACTACGACCGGCGGGAGCGAGGCAGGAGCATGGAGAGAGACCTCAGCCCGGACCGTCAGTACAGGAGGGACGGCAGCAGAGGTCGCATGTTGGATAAAGAACGCAGCCCGGATCACAGAAGCGACCGCATGCTCAACCGCGACTACAGCCCGGACAGGAGGTACCGCAGTGAGCGAGCGTTAGACCGAGACTACAGTCCTGACCGGCGCTACCGCAGCGAGCGAACCCTCGACCGTGACTACAGCCCGGACCGCCGCTACCGCAGTGAGCGAGCACTGGACCGACCCAAGAGCCCAGAACGCAGCTACGGCCGCGACCACAGCTTTGAACGGGGACGGGAACGTGAACGCATCCCTAGTGATCCGAAGAGGTACAATGAGCCACTGAAGCGGAGTGGAAGCAGAGACCGTCTGGAGCGCTCGCCATCACCCGCCGCCATGCCCATCCCTCTGCCACGCCCCGCCCGGGACCTGGAGCCACTGGAGAAACCACTGAATGTGCTGCTGCTCAAGAACCGGCCCAACGAAGGTGAGAAACAAGCAAACCTTGTTGTGAGTTATTGTCCATTCTGAGTGACAAAATGTAGCGGGTTCAAAGACAGCCCAAGATTTCTTTCTCTACACCTGGAAACTGTTTCCATGTTTAACACTTTATTTTTATTTCACAGCCACCAATTTAAAATAGGCAACACTATCTCTTATTAAGAATCAAGAGTGTCAAAACAAGTAATGATAGTTTTGAAGAGATGGTGGGTGAATTTTTTTCCCCCCAAAATATGCTTTCAACTTACTGTTAAAAGCTGTTTCTAGATATTCTGTGACCAGTCAGGTTCTGTGATAGTTTGCCTTGAAATATCTTTTCACAGTTTCCCTTTTACTTTGGCACAACACATGATGTCAAGACTAAACTAATTCCTAATCGGATCACAGAATCTGAATGAGCAAAGTCGGGTATGATAAATGTGGATTGTACTTGTAATACTGTGCAGAGATAATGTATGATATTTGTTCTTGTTTTCCAGAGTATGGCCTTCGTCTGGGCAGTCAGCTCTTCATCAAAGAGATGACCAGCACAGGACTTGCCAGCAGAGATGGAAACCTGCAGGAGGGGGACATAATACTGAAGGTAGTGTTAGTGTGTTTCTTTTTCACAGAGCTCCCATTGCTGCATTGTTTCTTGGTACTGATTGTCTCCTAATCTCCCCTCTGTCAGATTAACGGTACGGTGACAGAAAACCTGTCTCTCAGTGACGCGGGGAAACTAATCGAGAAGTCTCGTGGGAAGCTGCAGCTGGTTGTGCAGAGAGACAATCGGCAGGTGTTGATTCGAGTCCCCCCGATGGTCGACAGCGACTCAGAGCTCGATGGTGAGAGATCCCCGAAACTGAAAAGCAGCAGGTCCTATCCCGTGTAAAGGCAAACGTGCCATGTGGCCATCATCTTCATCATCATCATCATCATCATGTATAAACCCACTACATATGAACCTCATATGACTCAAGTGGAAATGTTGCTGTTGTTGTTGATGTTTTGTATTTACCCACCAAACCTGTTTTCCTTTCATAAAATAAAGGTTTTACTCACACAGTCAGTTTTTAGTGTTATTTAAATATTACATATTTTATCTAAATATTTCACAGAGCAGGAAATAGCACTGTGAGCTCACCAGACATCCACCAAACAATCATGAATAATCCTCCACATTCATGATAACTCACTCTTATATACCTTTTTTAATGTCACATGACCAACTGAAGTGCTGTGATTGGTTGTGACCAATCTAGATAAGTGGTATGACTGGATTGTTCACTCACCAAATTTCTGCAGGGAGGGGGGAATTGCTGGAAGACGTGTGACCCATTTTGTCTCTGTGTGTGTGTGTGTGTGTGTGTGTGTGTGTGTAAAAGTGTTCACTCGCCTTTGGCAGGATGATCTAATCTACCACCGTAATCCTGCTATTGGATATAACCGAATTTCATTATGTTAAGAACTATGCTGACAACAATAGGGACTGACAGTGTGTGTGTGAGAGAAAGAGAGAGAAGATTTTCAGGCTTTGCAAGGTTCAAATCACCTGACGTACATTTACTTAAATTGCAGCTGCTCCATCATTGTACTTTATTACTGCTGCCTGCTACTCATGGAAAAGCAATCAAACCTGTTTTCCCTGTTGCGTTTCAGTGCTCTTCATCATGATCAAGACTGTAGCTAATGCATGTAATTAGTGGTTGTGCTCCACTTAGTGAACTGACCTTCTTTCATCTGGCACTGGTGTATTTAATGACCCGTGGGCCATATGAATAGTAAAGGCCACAATGTGTAATTTAAAAATTGCTGCAGCGTTAAGGAGAAATTAAGAATTGTTTATTTTTCTTGACTTGTTTTTAGGCTTAATAACCTGTTGAAGACAATATATAATCAAAAGAGACAATTCCAAAGTTGTTTTTAAAAAACATTTTTTTATTGCAGATATCTCAGAGATCGAGTCGTATCGCTCCTACTCTCCACAGGATGATAGGCGGGGCCATCACTCCGACCTCTCTTCCCACTCCTCCAATGAGAGGCTCAGAGAGAAGCCCAGGTCAGCTGTCATTAAACCTTAAGTCACACCTGAAGAATAAACTGTTTGAACTTTGAACTAGAACTTAATTGTGCTCAGGAGCCACAGAAACGTACATAAGGTCAAACTCTTGAAATCAGCAACATTGAAAATAAGATTTTTCAGACAAACTTTAGAAAGTTCATAAATGAAGGCATGTATTGAATGTGTTTTGTGCCTTTGTTCATCTACATATGAGTTTTTCCATCTTTACTCCAGTGATTTTTATTATCTGTGTGTTGTTTAATACAGCAGAAAAAAATCAGGATAATGCAGGATTATGTTGATTAATGCTTTATGAAGCTCGGCCAATCCATCAAAATATCAGAATTGGCACTGTGATGATTATGAGCTCAATGTGTCTTAAAGCTCTATTGAAGATGAGACTTATTCTAATAATTGAATTTCTGATAATTCTAGAGAGGACGCGCCCAACAGGATGGCAAAAATGGGTGCCATGCCAACACCATTCAGAGTTACTGACAGAACCGAAGAAGACGCGCGGTCGGAGAGGGAGGAGCCACGAGCAGAAACACCGCCAGGTAAACTGGTTTCTCCTTCTGAATATGCAAACCGTTAATAAAACACCTGTTAATGTGAAACTTTTACATGTGTGTTTTGTTTGGGTTTTTTTCTGCTGTACAGTCGCTGTGGGCCCAAAGTTTCATGTTCCTCCGAAGGTGCCTCTAAAGCCAAGTATAGATGACCAGGAAGTATACGGGTCAGTATATCACAAATAATAAAGTTATATTTGAGCACACATCAGTTTGTTCATCTCACCCAGGCCAGAGATCCATAGTTTGACTTGGACTTTGTTTCCTTTTTTTGCGACTGTATGATGAAATCTTGCTCACATCATCCAGGCCGAACACGATGATGATCCGTTTCCAGAAAGGTGACAGCGTGGGTCTGAGGCTGGCAGGAGGAAATGATGTCGGTATCTTCATCGCTGGTGTTCAGGAGGACAGCGCAGCTGAGCAGGAGGGTCTCCGCACAGGAGATCAGATCATGAAGGTGCATAAACGTCCTTTTGTCACAACAACATCAATAGCACAAGACTCTAAATGTGTTAATTAGAAATGTAAAAACAAAGGTATTAAAGGCACAATCTGTGTTGTAAATATATACCACAGGCAAGATTAGAAGATGTCACTCCAAATATATTAATAGTAATGTAAGTTATTAATGATTTACTGATTGAACCTTTAACTGATAATTGTGTGTTGTGTCTCTAGATGTATTGACATCTATTCTATATCATTTCGTTGTTATCTGTTTTGTCCGTCTCAGGTGAACAACATGGACTTCAGAGGTATGGTGCGTGAGGACGCTGTCCTCTACCTGCTGGAGATTCCCAAAGGAGAAGATGTGACCATTCTAGCTCAGAGCAAACCTGAAGGTACTGTGCTGCAGAAATAATAATAATGCTAATAACTTAATGTGTAGTTCACCCTTTCATGTGAAGATGCAGCCCTTTACAAAACAAAGTCAAGTAACAAATGATTCTAGGAAAGTAAAAGAATACCAATCAGGTGCATATATAAAAATGTATGCTAAATCAATGAATACATTCACATGGATACACCAGAGAACCCTGAACCCTGTACACAAATCCACTGCAATACCTACAGGTCATGTTTTATTATTAGTAGTGTTTTGTGGTTCTTTGGCTCAGAATGGCTTTTTTTTTTTGCTCTCTGTTTCAGTGTATAAAGACATTTTAGCATCTGGCAGAGGCGACTCTTTCTTCATCAGGACCCACTTTGAGTATGAGAAGGAGGCTCCGCAGAGCCTTCCTTTCACCAGAGGAGAGATCTTCAAAGTGACTGACACTCTTTATGATGGCAAGCTGGGCAACTGGCTGGCGGTCCGTACTGACAAAAGCAACCAGCTGCTGGAGAAAGGAATCATCCCCAACAAGAGCAGGTGATGCTTGTTGTGGTTTGTTATTCTGTATGAGTGTATAACTTTACAGCAGCTGTTGCTGTATTGTGTGCAGTGTGTGTTTTAGTTTTCATGATTTCTAAGCTGTGTGGGAGGAGCATGCATAATTTGATGCAGGGCAGTTACTTAATTGATATTTATAATTCATTTGAGTTATCGCAAGGACTAGTACGCCTTGTTGGTGAGTTATATTTGCTAAAATGTTATAAACTAAACTGTTTTTGTTATATGAACATTGTATAATTTTAATGGTTAATTCTGTGATTGTTTTTGTGTTTACATTATAGGTTTACGACCTAGTTTGAAATCACCAGTAATATTGCTAGCTGTGGTAACTTTTAGAACTCAACAGAATTAGTTATTAGACTTGATGCTGACTAAAGCTCCTGTTTGTTTTATATCACAGAGCAGAGCAAATGTCCAACGTCCAGAGTGCAGCTCGAGCCGCGTCAGGCAACGACAGAGGAGACTTCTGGAGGCTGAGAGGTCAAAGGGCGGCGAAGAAGAAAGATCTCCGCAAGAGCCGAGAGGACCTGAGTGCCGCTCCAGTCACCACGCGATTCCCGGCCTATGAGAGAGTGGTCTTACGTGAAGGTAAGTTGAAAAAGTTATCCAGTGGTCACGCTGCAGGGTTATTGTTGTTCTGTGTTGTTTTTTTCCCTGAATGTCTGTGATTAAATTTGTATCCTGTCTGTCGTTTTGTTTCAGCTGGTTTTAAAAGACCTGTGGTCATTTTCGGGCCCATTTCTGACGCAGTGAATGAGAAGCTGGCCAACGACATGCCAGACGACTTTGTCATCGCCAGTAAGTGCTTACATCATCATGACTGTTTCATTGAACCTGTTTGAAACGTGCTGAATACCGACTGAATGCTGAAAGTATTTCAGGATGACAGAGATATTCTCCTTTGTGAATAATGTATTTCCTTTTTCAGGAACGGAGCCTAAGGATGCAGGAAGTGAGAAATCCTCGGGAGTTGTGAGACTAAACACCATTAGACAAATTATTGAGCAGGTATGTATTCTCTTGGAGGGGGAAGGTGAAAGATGGTGTTACACCATCTAACGTTTGACCACATCTTCCTGTCTCCTCAGGACCGTCATGCCCTGTTGGACGTGACTCCCAAAGCTGTGGACACTCTGAACTACACCCAGTGGTACCCCATCGTCATCTTCCTGAACCCGGACAGCAAGCAAGGCGTCAAAACCATGAGGAGCCGCCTGATGCCGGGATCCACCCGCAGCGCACGCAAACTATACGAGCAGTCCGTCAAGCTGAGGAAGACCTGCTCACACCTTTTCACTTGTAGGTTATTCACTTGTAAAAGATGCTTGCAAAATAGTAGAAATCAACCAACTAAAGTACAAAGATGATGCTTCACACTGATTAACTGACACATTGTTGATGATTATGAGCCTAACTTGTGTTGTTTTTCTTTTTCTTTTGTTTGTTTTTTGTTTAGCAACCCTTGACCTGAACTCAGCCAATGATGCGTGGTATGGCAGCGTGAAAGATTCAATCCGGGAACAGCAGGACAGAGCTGTGTGGGTGTGTGAGGGCAAGGTGAGTCTTATTACCTGTGTATGTGAGTGTGACTGAGTTGTGGAAGTAGTAACATGTGGTCATCTTACTCTCTGTCACTTCCTCCTCTCAGCTGGACGGTTCAGAGGAGGACCTGGATCTCCATGATGACCGCATGTCCTACCTGTCGGCGATGAGCGCCGACTACCTGAGCATGGACAGCCGGCTGACCAGCGACTACGAAGACACGGCCGATGAGGGCGGGGCTTACACAGACAACGAGCTGGACGAGCCAATGGACGAGCCCCAACCCGTGTCGGCCATCGGTCGATCATCAGAGCCCGTCCTGCCAGACGAGGTGAGCAGGAGATGCTCTAATTCTCACCATCGGTTACTTGTTGTTTTTAAAATATGTGTGTGTTTGCATCATCTGACCGTGTCAACCCTTGTGTGTGTGTGTGTGTGTGTGTGTGTGTGTAGAGGCCTGAACCACGAGCTCGTATGAGGCGGTCAGGCAGCAAAGAGGTGCTGAACAGAGAGCCCAGTCCTCCTCCTGCGTTTGTCCCTGAACCCCCGAAGGTTAGAAGCCTCCCTTCATTAAACCTCCGTTCTGTCCTCTTTCTTCTCCCTGTGATCATCATTCACATATTTTTCTTTAAAATAATTGTTTTATTCCCAGGACTGAAATTATTCAATTTTAAAAATCATCATGTTGATAGAAAAACAGAATTTGTTTCTGTATACCATTAAACATGCAAGATACTGTTCTGTTTTTCCATCTTGAGGTGGGCGTGGCCGTAAGTATTCAGACTCCTTCACTTTTTATACATTTTGTTATGTTGCAGCTTTATGTTTTTCTCCTCATCAACTTTCAATACCCCATAACGACAAAGCGAAAAACAGAATTTTAGATATTTTTGCAGGACTGAAATCTTGTATTGACATAAGTATATTTGCTCAGTACTTAGTTGAGGCACCTTTGGCAGTGATTACAGCCTTGACTCTTCTTCAGTTTGACGCTACAAGCTTTGCACACCTGGATTTTGGGATTTTCTGACATTATACTCTGCAGATCCTCTCAGGCTCTGTCAGGTTAGATGGGGACTGTCAGGTGGAGCCACTTTCAGGTCTCTCCAGAGATGTTGGATTGGACCGGGTTTTCATTAAGAATATCTCTGTACTCCCTGACTAGTCTCCCAGTTCCTGCTGCTGAACAACACCCACAAATCATGACGACACCTGGTTTCCTCCATGATGGACTCAAACTAAGGACAAACTTCGAGCTTGGTTTAATCAGACTGGAGGATTGTGTTAATCACAGTGTGAGAGTCCTTCTGTCTGGCCATGCTGTCATCAAGCCCAGATCGGTGGAGTGTTGCAGTGATGGTTGTGCATCTGGAAGTTTCATCGATTTTTAGCATAAATCTGCAACATAACAAAATATGAAAAAAGTGAAATGGTCTTTCTGAATGCACTGTATCATGTAGAAACTGCTCCTGGAGCATAGGCACGCTTTAAAAGGTCCAAAAGGTTAAATGGAGCAAACAGTATCCTGAACAGTGGTTTCCTGTGACAGGTGCGGGCTCAGGCTCGGACCGACTCATCGCGCAGCTATGACTCACACTCCAGCAGCACCATCAGCAGCGACGCCGCAGGTGGAGGCCGGCCACTTCCCCCTCCTGTGGCCCAGAAGCCTGTCGTCCGTCTGAATCAGCCGTCAGAGGAGCAGAGTCCGAGGACGGGGGAGGACCCCTCTGAAAAATCCTTCCTGGGCAAGGTTAGTATTATTATCGCTATTATTATTGTTTGTTTGTTTATAAATCACCAAAGTGTGCAACAGATTCCTGTTAATATTCTACACATTTTTCAGCATTCAGAAAAAAAAATCCTCTTTTTCTCTGCCTTTGATGTCTTAATACATTTTTATTCATTATACATTTTCTTCTTCTGTCACTTTCCTTGCTTCTAATATGAAATAGCAAATGGGTGACCAGGTAATTGAATATGTCTGCATTGTACCTTGAATGTTTGTTGTCCTCTTTTTAAAACCCATCAGCGCTCATTATTTTTTCCATTGTGACGGTGCTCAACTCTTCCTTTACTTCTCTGTCACTACGTCATGAATCATACCATGTAGATGCATCTATCATTTATCAATAAAAAATATTTCTTTCCTCTAAGATTAAAGCTTTTGAGAAGATGGACCACCTGGCTCGAGCTCAGAGGCTTCTGGAGCTGCAGGAGGCAGAAAATGCCCGAGTATGTGTTCTTATTGTCATTTCTTTAGCAACTCTCTACTCATCTAATATTACCTTTTAAATATCTACATTTTCTGTAATTCCTCGAGGCTTGTGATGTGTTTTTTTTCTTGTAGTTATGACATATCTGGCTCTTGTTCCTCTCTTCACACAGTTGGAAATCGCCCAGAAACATCCAGACATCTACGCCATCCCAGTAAAACTGCCAAAACCGAACCTCAACCGTCCTCAGCCAATAGGGTGACAGCATCAGTCTACTTCATCATAAAAAAAGTTATTTTTTATGAGATGTTGTAGGTTATTATCCATTTTGTCTAAATAACATCAAACTGCTGCCTTGTGTTTGTGTGATCAGTTCAAGCTCCATTCCCGAGCCGCAGACTCCATCCAGGCCACCGTACTCCGAGACGAGAGGACACGAAGACGACGAGGCGGAGTACCGCAGACAGCTGGCCGACCAGACCAAGAGAGGGTACTACAATCCCCAGAAATACAAAGACACTGAGCTGTAGGTCAAACCAGGAAGTGACATCATCACTACGCACTGCTGGAGTCCTTCCACATCACCGCTACAAGACAACCACACTCTTGTTTCCCCGGTAACAGCCGATTCAGCTTCACCTTGATATGAACTCTCAGAAGTTCACGTGTGCAGTCAGATTCATGGATGTGAACGTCAACACTGATTCCACTTCTCTCTGGAGAAACTCAGAACATTACAAATGCAACAAACACTATAGTTTGTGTTTTTACCTTCTCAACAGTCAGAAAACAGCATGTACGTTTTCCAGACCTGATATTTTAATGTGTATATATATTGTTTTAATGTGTCTGGGGTTTTTCTTACCCTTCATTACAATAATACGTAGCTCCATTTCCGCTGATATCACCATTATTTAGTCACAGATGCCTTGTGATCTTTAAAAGACCCCGACAGTTGTTTAATTACTGAAGAATCCTCAAAAACGCTTCTAACTACCTGGATGAAAAATGATTTTGTTCTCTACGCGAAATATTGTTAAAGCATTTCCATGCTGTTTCCTGTCCTGGAAGCTGGTGTCTCCTCACTCTTTTTTTTTTCTTTTAGAAAGAAGTAAATGGAATCATATTTTGTATGAAAATCAAATAGTGGGAATTAAACTTAATATAGACAAATATAACTTCAGTTCTATTGGTTGTATATTGAGCAAGGATATACCGTGTGTCATGTCTGACTACCATCAACTTGTAAAAACTTTTTATTGTGCAGCAAACTTAATGTTTTTTTTGTTTGTTTCATCCAGATGATTAGAAGAAGCTTTGCTGATTCAGGGTTGTTGAACCTTCTGTATTTTTTAAAGGTTACTGACTATTTATGTTCCAGAAAGATACAAGACACACATGCTGCACCCAAACCACTGTAGACTGTCCAATGCTGACACTTTTCACTACTGTTAACCGGCATGTTCATAGTAGAATAATATTAGAATCAGTTTGGGTTATGCACTGTGTGGGCAGCTTCTCTGTTGGTCGGTGGGTGTTGGTCTTCCTCCTCTTCCTCCTCTCACTCTCTTGGCAAGTCTTCTTGATTTATTGTTGGCCTCTACATTCCCAGTTGAACGTTTGTATATACAGAGCGCTGTGTAATGTGTGTGTGTTCTGGGAAGCAGCACATTTTCAAGTGCCTTGTAGCTCTTAAATGGACAATATTACAGACGCACAGTGTATAAAATAGAAAGGCGTTGGGTAATGTGGACCAAACAATAGAGGATGATTTCTTTTTCTCAATCAAGACTGATAAAATTTTTTAGATTTAATTAACTGGAAACTCTCTTCCTTTTTAATCGTCTTCATCAAAGAAAAAAAAGCGGAAAAAAAGAAAAGAAGTCACAATAAGTAATTATTATTACCAGAAAACCAAAAATCTCATTCACAAGATCCGTCTTAATGAATAATGAATTTTTAGATTTTGCATGTTTGGTGCCTGTAAAGCATTTCTGTATTGAAGTCAGATTTCACCTGTTAAAACCTGTTTCATTCAGATTCAGTTTGAAGAGCTTGAGGTGGATGTTTGCGGTGGATGTTTGCGGTGCAGCACAGCATGAAGCTTGTTAGTCTTTATTAGCTGCTGCAACCAGAGACAATCACATTTTTACTGCATATGTTTGTTTGTTTTTTATATCGAGGTCTTTGTAGACGGGCGCATCGGTAATGTGGTGACGACAATCATGTTGGTTTCAGTTTATTTTAAAAGTAATGTTAGTTTTTTTTCTTATTTTTTAGCGTGTGATCTTCTGAGTCTTACAGAACAACCTCTTGGGAAATTCTAATAAATAAATAGATTTTTTTTTACATTATGTCTGTTTGGATGTGTCAGGTTTCACTTTTGTTCTTGGAGCAGTTTGGAGATTTTAAATGTTTGTGCTCGTCTGTGTCACAAAACAGATTTAACAAATATAAACAATCCACACAAACATGTCAACACATTTTTTTTTTCTCTTTGGAAAATTAAAAAGTGTAAATCTTATTTGATTTGGAAACATTTACCGCTCGCTGTCTTTTCCTCCAGTTTATTCAGTAGAATTGTACATGCATTCCCCTTGAACACGTCCGCTTCAGTGTTTACAGATGTTCATCATTTAGGTTTCCCTGCCAAATTATAGGTCCAACATCATTAGAGTACATTCAGATAGTACAACTATATAACCAAAGGTAATATTTACTCTGTTTGCCATCTAAATATACACGATAGAATCCACGATTTCTCTTTGGTCAAACATAACTTGTCACATTAACACTCGTGCCTAGTGAAATAATCTGCCTCCGGCTGTTATACTGTACATGTTTACATGACAGTGTACTGTACAGATTAAGGCAAGTCAAGTGATATCAAACATAGAGGAGAAAGGTATTTTAAAACAACTGAAAGATGGATGGGTGGTAGTGAAGAGAGGGACTCAGATGTAGACGGGTTGCTCCTGTGCTGTCAGCAGACGGTACATGGCTGCAGGCATCGTCTTCATGTGGATCTGAAGCACAGAGAGAGCAAATGACGGGGTTAAAGAAAGAAATGTGTTTTCTTGGTTTCAAAAGGAGACACATCGAGCTCCTCCCACCTCTCCCATGGCGTTAGACAGGATCTGAACGATCTTCTCGTGAGGCGTCGCCACGACGCTCTGGCTGTTGATCTCGATGATGCGGTGACCGACGCGGACGCCTCCTCTCTCTGCGATGCCTCCCCTCATCAGACTGCAGATCTGCGAGTGCGTACGCGGCTTTTATTAGAACATGGCAGCAGAAAAACTTCAAGGCTACTCCAGTTCCCTTCTCTTTAAAATCCATATTTCTATTAATGTGTCATCGATTTTTCCACTTTTGGAGAAAAAGTCCTGGATATAGAACCACAGAAGTGTAAAATTATTTACTGGTTCATTAGGACAACATCATCCTGTGTGTGTGTGTGAGATACTCACGATGCCGTTCTGGACGCTGAAGCCCAGCTGATATCTGAGGTCCGGCCTGCGGATGAGCACCATGGTGACGGGTGGACACCTGACAATGTTCATCTTGATCCTGGACTGAGACTTGAGACCCTGAGGGAGGACAGTAGTTATCTACAGCTATCAGAGAGGTTACATACAGTGGAGCAAGAGGAGATAGTTACAAGATAAACTACAGCCAAGAAATTGGATTTGTAACAAAACCAATTTTTTTTCAGGAAGCGGGTTTAGCGTACCTTGATGATGCTCTGGCAGGTGCTGAGCGGTAAACCCACCAGGCTCGTCCCGTTGATGGTCATGATCTGGTCTCCGATGTTGAGGCGACCAGACTTCTCAGCCGGACCAGCGTGCATCATGCTGGCGATGATGACCGTGGGGAGGATGGAGCCCCAGCCCGACTCCACGATCACCACCCCCAGGATCTCCCCCTTCTGCTTCTCAATGTAAACCTGCCGGCAAACAAGTCCAACTTTATTTGTTTTTAAGTGCATCTGAGCTCAAATTCACCTTCATACTGGGGTCAAGAACACTTCTTAAAAATATATGTATATATATATATTTTTTTTTTTCCTCAGGAACGTCACACAGCTGTGACTCTACAACCAGCTGCTCATTTGAATCACTGCAAGGCAACAGAGCAAGCTGGTCAGAAAAAGAAATCCCAAATCCTGTCCTTTGTGTTCAATATTAATGACAATATCGCATATATTTCAGTGCTCAATACCAGTTCAAAACCAGTATAAAATGTGTTTTACTCACGTTAACATTTAAACTATAACGACTTCTCGGTTAAACAAATATCCAGGTGTGATCTTTATAAAAGCAAAATCACACTTTTAAGAGTCATCAATATATAATATGTATCAGAAAATATAAAGTAAAAAAAAATGTCCCCAGTGATAAACTGATGTCACTGTGAAAGGCTCCTGTGGCTCTGCTGCCACCTGCTGGTGCACTCACGTCTCTGCAGTTCTCTGACTTGGAGAAGTGGATGAGGTCGTCGTTGTACATGTCCTGAGTGTTGAGCAGGTCGCTGTACTCCCTCTGGCTCAGGTCCTCGGGGTCGATGCCGTTGGCCCTGAGGAACTCCTGGTAGGCGACGCTGAAAGACTGACCAATGGACTGAGCTATGAGCTGGGCCTGAGACACACACACACACACACACACACAACACACACACACACACACACACAACAAGACTTTAGAGTCCACAGACGAACTGAACACAGGCCTCATGTCGAAAAGGCTTAGTTATATCCCATTAAGAGAAGCCTAAACCTTATTCTATCCTAAAACCTTAAATCCACGTCTTAAAGGATCATTCCTGTTTATTAGAACACAAGTCTCAAAATCTCTCAATTAAAACACAAAGTGAATATGTTTTTCATCCATAACGAGTGAGAGCATCATTATGGGATGTTTGTAGCATTAATGTTGCTAGGCTAGCAAGTGTCTTCACGTGTCTTTTGGACATATATTTGAAACTTGTACTACAGAAACATCTGTCAAACAGTGAAGAGAAAGGGAGGGATCTCTTATATCTGTCACTGTTTGATCGTCCCACCGATTGCTCTTCTAGTTTCAGTAACTCACATCCTCGGACTCGAAGACGTGGCAGATCATCCTGTACAGCCGTCTGTCGTCGTGGCTCATGCTGGTTTGCTCGGCGGTGTGCTCCAGGTTGTCCTGTGCACTGCGGGATCGGACCATCTTCCCCCGGGCCATCAGCACCACCATGTTACCGATGTCGGCTATGTAGGAGATCGTCCTCAGTGGCAGGTCCATTATAGACTCCTGGGCGGCCAAAAAAAACAGATCATGAGCTACGAGGTACTCTAAATCCATCATTTCTTTTCTCAGTTTTCTCTGAGTAGCAGGTAATAACTGTGACGTCATGTTTGAAGAGAGACTTTTCTGAACGAGGCTTGGAGCGTTCAACGTGTTTTTGAGTCATCTACGCTGTAGTCTTCCTTTGTATGATCACATTTTTTTCACTATCAGAGGTTGTGAGGTACTGATTGACGAGACAAGGTAAGAAATGGGTATCCTGCTTTCTATACCTGAGTGTCTGCATTGAGGACTTTGATCCTCTGTGTGGACATGAAGAGATCCACCTCAGCGGTGGACGGACCCTCGCCGTCGGGGCTCTGCACGGCCGGAGAGAAGAAGAAGCAGCAGGTTGGTGAGCAGCAGCGATGGAGGAGAGAAGAGTGGGCGTCAATAAATGTGGGAAAACAATCACATCTAACAGCTAAAATTATACGATTATACAGATTTTTTTTACATTTCTCTGCCTTTATATAAAAAGGCCTTTTATACATGATGCATTTCAATAGTTCGGCTACAAACATCTGTGCACGCACGCCACGCTTCACATGAAACTCACACATTCACAGAGAGAGTGAGCTAACAAAGACAAACGTACCTTTTTCCTGTTCTTTGCCTGCTTCTGAGCAGCCTGCAGTGATCAGAAAGCAGAAAACAGACAGAGACTGATCAAGACAATCGTTTAAGAAAAAACAGCTTTTTAGGATGGACGGACCAAAAAATTAAAAATAATAATAATAACAAAAAACCAGATCGTCTCATTCACTGTCGACCGGCTCCATTCCAAATGCCAAAATAAAAAGGTGTATGTTTTGTATGTGTGACTGTGTGTGAGTGTGAGTGTGAGTGTGTGTGTGTGTGGGAGGACAGTGATGTTATTGTCTATCACATCTGACAACAGCAGGCTGCCAGAGGCCTTTGCAGCAAGTATTATCAGAAGTTCCCCCGTCATTAAAGTGACACAAACGAGGCCGGAGGAAGAGAAGCGACCTCATGTGTTCCTGACTGACGTCTCATCACAGTTCAGGGTTTCAAGTCTCGGCTTGCGCCGCCACATTTGTTCTGTAAACTGCATCTGTGCCGTTTGGAGGTTTTAAAATCCAACCCCATGTCTGCTCATCAGTAGAGATGTGATTAAAGTGGATTTAATGAAATTTAAAGCTTTTTTACCTGGATTGTATTTTAATTTCAGCAGAGGTGACCTTGATATGTCGCGTTTAGGGTTGCAAGTTATTATATTGAAATTGCAGCAGTGGATACAGATTGTGTTGTGTCAGTGTAGTTGATTATTGTTAGCGTTAACGGGTTGTAATGGGACATTTCTGCTTTTTTTGTTTTTTTCGGAGGCCAGTCTCACTTATTAACACAAACAGCCTCACTCAGTTTCAAAAAGGTCAATTCAACCAAAACAAATCAAATTTCATTCACCTCACAATGTTTGTCGACGTGTTTGCACTTGTTATACCTGCAACTGTAAAAAAGCCAGCAGATGTATTAGAGATAATGACACCAGTATTGATTAATGCAGTAAACTGATGACGGTAAAAACCCTGACGGCTGTCTGTCTGTGGCTAAACACACCGACTGAATTAAGAACAAACTCTGCCAAGCCATCGTTCACATTCAGAGAGCAAATAACTAAAAGCAGTTTTGATGCATCATGATTTCCCCTTTACTATGACACATCATTTTGCATCAGCAGCGCCTCTCTGTCCTCATACTGCTTTATATTATCACACACACACACACACACACACACACACATGCTTATCTACTGACCATTTCTATATATGTAAATATATTGTTTAAAACTATAAACATTTTTTTGTAAATTCATTTGTAAAACATTTACAATCATGCTGCTGTTATTTATTTTTTTATTTAGGCATGTTGTATAAAAAACATAAGATCATCATCAACATCCTAAATGTCAATGACAATATAAATTCACAACATATATTTACACCTCTTGTGATTATGGGGAGTTTAAATCTGAGGGAAGTTTAATTTTTTTTGTTTTTTTTCGAAAATGCTGACATGCAAAGGACTGGATAACTTGAACAATAACTTCATATATTGTTGTAATTATTGTAATTTTGTTGCAACACAACACAATATGCTGCTGAATATAAGCCGCTGGATCGGATCAGGTATCAGTCAGATGTGACTGACGCAGTTTCATTGATCATTTGCTGCAGTAAGATTTGGTCATTGCTGATACTGAATCATCACTTGCTGCATGAATGAACCAAACAGCAATGACATCCGCTGTTACTTAACTATTACCAAATATTAAACTACATTTAGAGATTTTCTTGTTTATTTTTTTTGTTGTTTTGTTTTGTTTTGGCTTTTTTTTTAGAAGATGTAGTGAAAACATAGTAGAAATTACAATATAAATAAAATGTGCAAAAGTTTTTAAAAAAAAATTATGTTTTATGCAATTTAGTCACATCCTCACGTTACCTCACACACAGACTTTACAGACTTTAAATTAGGGAAGAAAAGAGCAGCAATATCAGACCAAGTGAGATGTCAGCTCACCCATCCTGTTACACAACGAGCCTTGTCTCTTGCCCCCATCATCATACAGTTTCTAACCTTCTCCTTCTCTGTAGGTTTTTTCCTCTCAGACCTTAACAGAGGTGATGTCCTGGAAGTGTCAGTCAACCGTCCAGAAAGTGGAGCTCAGCTCGTCCTCTTCCTGCCTCTGACTTTCTTCACACATCTCACATCTAAAATGACAACGTCTAAACTTTTCATCTCTCGTACTCCAGTGGTCCAACACCGCCAGCCCTCAAATGACTCGGACTACGTTCACACAGGCCGTGCAAATCCTTTTTTTTTTTTTTTTTTTTTTAAATAGATCCTCTCTGGATATTTCATGCCATGTCAACAGTAAATGAGACGAGAAACATTTATAAGCACTGTTATATTTGGTCTGATGGCTGTGATGAGGTATTCTCCCTTGGTGTGATGAGTGTTTGACATCATGCACTGTGACGGGAGCAGAAAGCGGGGCCTTACAGCCTTGGAATACAGTTTATATAACATCCAGTGGAGTTGAGGAGATTAGCCTGTAGTGTAGTGGTAGTGGTTCAGGAGCAGTGATCTGTGGATGATGCGCTGTGCACATCCACACAAACCCTCGCCCGCTGGCTGTTTCGCCTGGACCAGGGTTTCTGTCGTTTGGGTTTCTGACCCAAATATGAAGCGAACCTCAGTTAAATCACTGATGATGTGTCCTCGTGTCTAAGGAAAAAGCAGTGGCTTTCGTCTCTGATGTCTGTTGTAAGTAATATTAATACAAGGGTGTGTTTGACAAGCTGTAATGTTAAAATCATCACTAATGTTTGCCCTGTAGTATTCTGAACTCTGTTCTTCCTCTTTCTCTCTCTGCTGTGCACACATGAATGAAAACAAATAAGGAACTGTAGTTCGCTCTCACCCGGACTCTGCTCATGGCCTCCTGTGCCTGCTGCATGCGGGCGCTCTTTGTGGGCGTCCTCTCTGACAGCAGGTGTGTGCAGCCCAGGTAGGTCGCTGCAAAGATGATCCCATCAATAAGGTCTTCAGGGTCACATGGTCCCGGGACTGTGTGAAATCAAATGGGGTTTTTTTTTTATCTTCATCTAATCAGATGAAAATTATAGAGGTGAAGCTGAGAATGAAAGTATCATTATCATATGGGAGTTCACTTACCGTCCACGAATGTGGGAAACGGGGGAAGAGATCTGCGAATCTATAAAGGCACAAAAATAAGGTACATCACCATCCTTGTTATTTCTACTCGCATATTGCATCTCCTTTTAAATTCTGCAGGCAGCAATAACATCAGTGTTTTACCCAGAATACAACATGTTGGTGTTGACACTGCGAGGTGCAACTCTCACCTCCTGGACAGACGGCTGCTGTGGAGGCGACTGTGGTTGAACTTGTAGCCGCGGCTGTTGAGGTGGAAGCTGTTGATGCTGCTGTTGATGCTGATGTTGACGTTGTTGATGCTGATTAGGCGGCATGTGTGCGTACGCTTGGGGCTGCGGGTATGTCTGTGGCTGCCTCTGCTGTGACTGCTGGGCTTTGTGGTGATGATGGTTGTGTTGGGATTGCTGTTGGTGATAATGTTGGGGATGAAGTGCTCTGGATGACTCGGCTCTCAGCGGACTAGACGGCTCCTGAACTGGAACCGAGGCGTATCGGGATGGAGACTCGGACACTGACTGAGAGGGGGAGTGAGGAGAGGACTGAGAGAAGCAAACAGAGAAAAGAGAAAAAGGAAATATCACTCAACTGCAATGCATCTAAAACAACTCATGTTGACATCTTTTTCAAGATGATACATAATTTGAAGAATTTGGGCATGAATCCAAGTAACGGAAAGTGAAATTAAAGCCAATAAAACTTCCTGGAAGGAATCAAATTTAATTATTGCAGCAGTGTGGACCGAACTCCACAGGCAATGTCACTCATTAGCACAACCTCAAAGGAATAGGTCAACATTTTGGGGAATTAATAGAAATAGCTGCAAGAAATGTTAAGAAATAAGTGCAAAATGTAGCCATAAAACCACAAATCCCCAGTGTTACATGTAATGTGATATATGTGTAAATAGACAGAGCCAGGCTCACAGTTTCCCCCTGCTTCCTGTCTTCATGCTAAGCTAAGCTAACCACATTTGAAACCAGGATGACAATTGATATGGTCTTCTTCTCTGACAAAAAAGGAAATGAGCCCATTCCCCAAAATGTTGAATCTTATTCTGAGCTGTCATCAATATGACAGGAAAAAACAGGTAGAAAAAATACTGAAAATGTGGGTACATCTATCCTGTCCATAAAACTACAACTCTGGCTCCCGAAGGGTTTTCCACACTGCAAGGCTGCATATTTGTTACTCGATGAAGAAAAGTGCAACATCAGGTGCAGAGGAAACAAGCAGGAGCCAATTTGGGCTTGAAATATTACACCTTTGAGTTTTGAGTTAATGACAGTGTGGAAATTCCTTTGGAAAGTAACATTTTTCACTAACAGACAAAATAGTAAGCATTAACGATGCAAGAAGTCATACTGACATGGCCTGCTGCTGCTGTCTGCAGTGGGTATACATCCTCTGTGGGGCTGACCTCTTGCCTCATCACCCAAATGGGCTCCACAGGCTGATCAGGTGTGTAGGGGGAACGTACTGTCTTAATCTTAACCTCCTCAATCGCTTCCTTGATGTCTTTAATCGCCAGACTGATGACGTCTCCTGAGCCCTTCGTTACTTCCTCTCCTGTTACACCCATCACGTTCCGCTCATCTCGGGCCTCACCGGAGCTGCTCTGCCCAGACGAGGAGCTTTTCGCTTGGGTTTCTGCTTGTCTGGGTGCATGCCTACGACTTCTGGGAATAGGGCTTTGATCGGTGCTGTCCCCCTCTTCATCAGACTGACCGTCATAGTGGTGCAGCCGGCAGCCAACAGAGCGGTCCAGAGGGGAGTGATGTGAACCGCGGTGCTTTCCCTGCCTTGGGGCATGATGGGAGCCCTTGGAGGGGGAGGTTGGAGCCCCTTTTTGTACATTCTCCTGTCTATGGCTGATAAAGGGATCTTGGTGGGACTCCTGGTGGGCCTCGTTCGGCTCAGTCCTCCGACCAAGCTGCCTGCAAGGTTCTCTGTGTAACTCAGGGTAGGAGGTCTTAAGGGGCTCAGGAAAAGAGTCAGGATGGGACTTTGGCTCTGAGTACGACTCGTAGACCGGCTCCGGGTAAGACTTTTGGTGGGATTCTGTATAAAAGTCTGCATAGGTTTTTGGATAAGATTCAGAGCAGGAAGTGGAGTGGGACAATGAGCATGATTCAGAGCAATCCTCATCATCATCATCTTCTTCTTCTTCTTCAGGTAGCAGGTCATGGTCAGGCAGAGGGCTCATACTGTTATCCTCACTGAAGTGGTCCAGCTGGGGAAAAGGTGGAGCATCGGGGGACGAAGGAGGAGTTGGCGAGTGGAGCGGCGGCGGGCTGTGGAGAGGTCCGTCCATACTGAGAGAAGCTGCGCTCTCTGTGTCAGAGCAGAGATCAGTGATTTCACTTCCCTGGGCTGCAATGTCCTCGACTACATCATCCATCATTTCTTCCTGATCCTCCTCCACCATCTCAGCATGTTCCTCTGCACCGCCATCGACTGTCTGCTCGTCATCATGGCTGCAGCTGGAGTGACCTGTGGTTGAGCGCTGGTTTCCATCATCTTCTGTCTGTTCTTGTTCTTCGTCATTCTCCTTAACGTCCTTCGATTCCTCTTCACACTCTACTTTACACTCCTGGAAGTCCTCCTCTACCTCAGCAGGAGGAGTGTGTTGCATGTTATGAGTTGCTGGACCAGGTGAGAAGTGGGTGGGGGTGACAACAGCAATGGGAGTGTGGTGAGGAGATCCCTTGTCCTGCAACTGGTCATTTAAAGGATTTAAAGAAGGATCTTCTGGTGGGCTTTGTTGCACCTTCTCCTCTGCTGGACCCTCTCTCTCGTCTGCACCAGGTGAAGAGTCCCCTCTCTCTCTGATAGGTTGCCTCTGCCTGTGACCTCTGAACCTGGGGTTAGGGTCACCATGGCGGCGGTAACGGGTGACAGCAAGACGGGGTTGCTGGACAGGACGAGGCTCAGTGTCTCGACTTTCGGTGGAAGGAGCCACCTCTGGGACAAAACCAGGACTCTCAGCCTGGCTTTGGCTCTGCCCTTGCCCTGATGTAGGCTGTCGGCGATGCCGTGGGGGTCCACGACCTGTAGATTGGTGGTGGTGGTGTGGAGGGTGGTGATGGTGTTGGTGATGGTGATGATGATGGGGATTCGGTTCCCCATCCTGATTGAGCATCTGACATGGCCTCCAGGACCGACGTACGGGAGGTTCTCCGGGTGTCGTCCCCTTGGGTTGCCTGCTCCTCTGAGACACTGAGGCCACCTTGTGCTCCTCGCCTGCCTCTCCCTGATACTTATGGCTCATGGCTGTGCTGTGGTCTGACTCCAATTTTCAGAACATGCTCCTCTCGTCTCCAAGGAACCCCACGCTTATAACACAGCCTGGGAGAAACAGAGACAGGATGTAACAGGAAAAGTCAAATCAACACACACATACGTAATCCAAGGAAAGGCTGGAGATCAAGTTTTTTAATACAGACTCAGATGTTTCCAAAGTATGAAAAAATGTCATTAAACACTTGATCAGACTCTTAGTCTTGCTTACTCATGCTTTGATCAGATCAAATTTAAATAATAATAATAATAATAATTTTGACTGAACTCTGTTTAGGAAAATTTGTGAAGTTAGACTACAGCCATGTTAGAGGCTCTGTGAAGCTAAATGCAGACATCAGAATGCAAATATGCCCACAATGACAATGTTAGCATGCCGATGCTAAGCAGGCATAACATTTACCATGCTTAATTTAGCATGGACCAAAGTGGTGACACTGCAATCCTGAGAGCCATATCGCTAACACGGTTCCAGCTTCTCTCCGTTATATATCATTGTAAATTGAATATCTTTGGGGTCTTTCCAACAGTGGAATCTGAGAGGTTTGTCAGGTGTTGTAAGCAGGGTCTGAACTTCTCTTTTTATTCATTATTTACACACGCTACGTGTACAACTGAGCACTAAACCACGAATGCTTTCGACTACAGTCTGTCCAACAGTGTGTGCCACTGTCTCCATTTGAACAATTAATTATATAAATTGGGCTCTTGGAAAGAGATCAGGGAGGCACTGAGATGCAGCCGAGAGGAGGAGGTGTTGGCGGCAGGCTTTCTTTTCATTTGAGGCCTTTGATTCATTGATTGATTGATTGAAAACTGAAGAAAAAAAAAAACAGTTGGGGCTGCGGTATTTGATTTCACATATGAACTTCTAAAACATACTAGCGTTCTAGTAGTGGTAGAATACAAACAGTTTAACTTATAGGTTCTTCCAGAAGTCCGTTTACACACACACACACAAAGGAAATATTAAATATCATGCTGGGGAATCCCTGTCTCTATGCTGCTAACAGCACAAACCTGAATCCTCTGGGATTCAACTGGCTGAGCAGTGCACTTTAATCTACACCACATTCATCCGTCCACGAGCAGCTGGCAGATGGCACACGACAGGAGAAGAGAAAAGAAGGAGGATGAGGAGGCAGGGCAGGAGGACATGAGGGACATGTCTGGTATCAGATAAGACCTGACAGAGAGAGATGGATAGCGCAGCAATCTGAATAATAAATGCCCTCTGTGAGTGAGAAGGCCAGTTTTGATATTATTATTTAATATGACGAGGCTATCGGGGTATCCATCAGTTATCTCCTATCGCAGGCTTAACGGTGTCTGGGGTCAACAAGCTGAGAAAGGACGCTGGATGTTTGAGGAATAAATAAAATGTTTCCAGAAAAGATCAGCAAGGGAGAAAACTACGGTCCGATTTAAAGAAAGAGCAAAGCTAAAGCTTGTTTATAAAAGCTCATTATTGTTGACTCCATATGATTCACTGAAGCTACTTTCATAACTTATTTATCTGACCTTAATGATCAGAAGAAGACATAAATGTGTGACTGTATGCATGACACGTTAAGTTTTCTCCTTGAGGTTGATTAACCGAGCTCGGGACGTAGTGGAGGCTGAAGGTCTCAACTACTGTAGACTCTTAAAATAACCTATAATCCATAACATGTTGAGATTATAACAAGCATCTGGCAAAAATCTGAAAAATAGATGCAAGTAAAACCTCTCAAGAAAACTATGAAATTCATTAACATTAATAATTTAGGCATATTTCTTAAAGATTAAGTTTAAGTTGTGCAACAATGTATTTTAGTGAAGAAATCGTGAAAGAAAAATCGATTCTAAACGTGCTTTTACTGTAAGTGAACGCTGGATTGAATCTTAGTCCTTCTATCTATCTGGATCCATTGCATTAACATGAGTGGATTTCTAGCATAATGATAAAGTGACTCCTAAATGCTCTCGAATCAACGCGCTTCATATTGATCTGAGAGGCAGCGGGAGGTTTACTGATGATATATGTGCAGATAAACACATTTTAGACTGAACAATCGAATACAGTGGACAGAGAGAAGACACAGAGGGGGGGGGAAGGTTAATGTTGATCCTGTAATCTGAGCACAAACCACAACTTCCAGAGCGGGAACATGAAGGGTGAGCAGCAGGAGTGAGGGGGCGGACTCCCAGGGTGGCTAATGTCCCTCTCTGCCTGCAGCTCAGGGCCAGGGTGGCAGAGGTTGGGTGTCTCAGAGGGAGGGTCAGGGTGGAGGGCTCGCACCCTGGTCGCAGATGGCCTTGGCAGCGCAGCGGTGAGTCTGCAGAGCTGTGACCCGAACACTGCACTTCCCATCTGTCAGGCTGCAGTGAAAGCTGCAGGGAGGGGGATTTACTAGCCCATTAACTCACTGATCTTACACTGACAACAACACACGTGCTATACGTGTATATGGGGACCTTCGCTGTTTACATCCATGTCTAGTATAAGATTAGAACCTGGATAAGACTGACAGGAACCAATATCACAGTGTTGTTTGATGGTATTAGTGTCGTTATCATTATCGATTAATATATCAGTTATTTTAGGTATGCTAGAAAATGTTTTTGGTGAAACATTTGTCGTTCATTTTACTCACTGTCAACAAAATCATCAATCAGGACTATTGATATATATATATATATATATGATTTATTATATTTCCTTTTTTGGGAGGTTTAACAGAACATCTTTAGGTTTGGACTGTTTTGGTTCTGGGGAAACTCTTTTTATAAGAGGAAACAATAAAGTAGCAAAATAATTGTCATATGAATGCATAATATAAGTAGCTATTATATGTCAATTAATTTTACAGGATTCTCTTCACCTTTCTATTCCTGAGCGAATGATTCATCTTCTCTCTCTCTCTCACACACACACCACCACCACCACAGTGACAAACACACTCACTCAGCCAGCATATGGCCCATGTTGCGATGCATCAACGGTCCTATATCACTTGCATCGTGTTTACATGTAAGCTACGCCATTGCTCCAGAGGGAGAACATTAATCCAGCTACTGTCCAGTGTTTTCATTGGGACGCTTTAAATCCCTCCAACGGTTCTATTACATTAAAAGGGTGAAACTAAGCCTTCCCCTTTGGGCTCGGTGCTCATGATCAATCAGTGATCAGTCCTGCACTAGTTTCAATCACGCTTTTTAATCAATGGTGGAATTACCCGAATGATCATGATGTTCTGGTTGTGATTTATAACCCATTTCACCGTATCTCACTGCCTACACCGCATGTCATCTACTTACACGGATGCACAGCAAGCTGTCACCTGTCTAAACGCCTCCCGGTTTCCTCTCCTGACAGGCCAGGTTAAATCTCCGCATCGTCGCCTTCCTGTCTCACACTAAACCCGGTCTCCTCGTCCATCAGCTGTCCGGACATTGTCGTTATTTCCTACCTGCATGTCAGTGAAGGAGAGGCCCGGATCCGGCTGCTGCAGCGCACATCCTCCTTTTCTGTCTCTTTTCCCACCCCTACTGCACCTGCTCGGTTCGGCTCGGCTTGGTTTGGCTCGGTTTGTCCCTTCAAACAACTTGCTCGGATTAAGCGGAGCCCCTCCTCCTGCACCGTGACATCAGAGCGGATTAGCGATGCACAAAGCGCCTTTAGAAACGCTGCTGATGCTGGCTGAGCAGGCACAAACAGTTCTTTACCGTGTGTGTGTGTGTGTGTTGCACTCTCCCGGGCTGACGGTGGTGTCGCTGTTACCTGTCTGTGGATCTCTGATCTCATAGGCTACACATGATGCTCACCTGGAAACACCTGTTAGAGCTGAGCAGGTGGAAACTGTGGCACCCAATCATCGGTTTTATGTGTTGTTGTTGTTGTTATGCTTGAGGAGGATTTGTTTTTTTCTTTCTCTCAAAGATAAATATAAGTTATAGGCTGTTTTTCTCTTCAAGATTAATAATAAAAAATGTTATCATCATAATTAATCAGCCTCAGGGATCATTTAAGCAAGATAACTTAACGCTTTGCTTTCTTAATTATAGGCTATTCTCCTGTTATGTTTTATTGACATTATATCATTTATTTAATATGTAATATTTCATATCTGTGTTATTAATATTAATAATTAACACACTAGCTACGGAATATTTCAACATTAACATGCCTGCCACGTAACACGTAGGTGGTATTAATATGAACTTATTTTTTTAAAAGGGGGTTATAACAGTTTCAAGAAAACTCATGTACTGCTTATTATAATGTAAATATATGCAGAATGGTTCTCCATATATACATATATCCATATATCTAACTGTATAAGAGCTATTTTTATTATTATATTTCTGTTATTGTTCATAATATAATGGGTATCTAGTCTATACACATGAAAATATGCAGGTTGTTATGTTCAATTAAGACCTTTTAATTGCAGGTAGTATTTGTACTATTTTTAGCCTGATATGTATGATAAGAAATAATGAATCATGGTTGATACACAATGTACAGAGACGGGTGTGAAGCGGAGGGCTGTTTGCTCCTGGCAGATCAATAGGCCCTGTGACTTCACATCGTTGATGCATTCTCACCAGAGCAGCCGTTACCGTGACAACACGTGATGGAAGATGGTGATGGTGTGGAGTTGTAACCATGGCACCCAATCTGTTATAACCATCTCTGCTGCCACACGTCTTTCATCCCACACAAACAAATACGTATAAAATGCTGTTGAACGATTGGGTAAATATAGAGGCGTGTGTGTGATGCGTCTCTCCTGAGAGAAAAAAAAACAACCTCTAAACTATAGAGAGACTATACACTGATAGATACATTCTCTATTAATCCTTGCAACATATTACTTTCTCACAGTCAGACAAACCACAGCAGACATTGAACACTGAACATATAATAAAGCAATACAACAATAAAAATATCTGTAATATATGATCAAATATAATAACATACCCAGTGTGCAATGTGCAAAATATGACCTGTATTATCAAGAAAATAAAATGTATGCATACATACATTATACTTCTGTACATGTGTGGCTGTTCAGCTGTGCTCCATCTGTGGTATCAAGGTATCACAGTGTCTACGGCTATAGACAAGCACCAAATCCTCATTGAATCAGGGCATCAGAGTGTATCTGAGGTAATGTTATCACTCTGCTGCTGGCATTAATTCATGTCACACAGCCTATATCTCATCCAGCTCACTACTGTTCTATTTCGAGAGAAGACATCAATAATTTGTGTCCATCTCTCTCTCTGCATACGTGGATGAATGTATACTGTTCGTGTTCTGTCCTTAGTTATGTACGCGGTGAGCACAGACTGAACCCATTACTGGCATTAACGCACATTAATGTTTCATCACGGCCCGTTACGGTTTATCTCTTATCACGCAGAAAAACCTGTGGCCTCAATTTTAAACAGTGCGTTCATTAACTACAGCCTGGCTCCGTGTTTACCTGCAGGGCCTGTGTTTGTTGTTTGCAGCCTACTGGTGGTGGTGCTCTTCAGCTGGATGGGAAATGATTGACGGCAGAATGGAGTTAATCAACAAAATAATATTAAAATAATAAAATGATCAAATATTAGCATGCTAAACATTATACCATTACTCACTAATGTAATGACTTGATTCCTAAGTCTTGTTTAAGTAGACATAAAAAGGTGTAATTACCATATATATTATGATACTTGATAAAGCAGTTATAATATCTACACTATTTTACAAAATATGGTTACATCGATTAGTGTACTGCTCAAAACTTTGACACTATTTTTTAATTCTTATTGGATTATTCCTCAATTGTATGGTTTTATTGCTTTTATTGATTTATATCCATGTTTTCATTCACAAAGAAATCTCTTAAAGACCAACCCCACCCCTGAGAGCAGAGCAGATCCACTATTTAATGTTTAAAGTCAAGATAATAATAATAATAATAATAATAATAATAATACAGTTATTGTTGTTTGTTCCCGAGGGGCTGGCAGTGAATCACATACTGAGGACAACATATCATTATGGTATCATCACACAAACAATTACTCAATGACTAGCAGTCTTATCAGAGTTCTGTCTTGTCGTTTACACGGACACAGACAACCAGAAAATTGTGCAGGTGAGTGATGGCCGCTGTCAGGAATAACACGGACCTCATCTGGTCTGAAAGTGTTCATGACACCTCGTTAAAATGTTGATGACCAAAGGAGAGGGTAAAGTAGAGGAATGGCCGTGAACAAAACAACTGCAGAGAGAGAGAGAGAGAGAGAGAGAGAGAGAGAGAGAGAGAGCAGGTCTCGGAGATGAGAGTTTTCTTTCAAAAAGTTTCCCACATGCAGCATGCCTTTCTACATTCTTTTCTACTGAAGTGACGCTGAAGTGAGGGTGTCCAGAATTCTTTTTTTTTTTAAGGATCGTATCTCTGTTGTGATGAAGTTCAAATTCTCACATGATTTATTTGCAATAAAAAAAGATACAAACTGGCAGAAACTGCATGAGAATACCTATTTTTGGTTCTGTGCAGTGTATGATTAAGGTAGAGTTACTGAAAGCTTCCCTCCAGACAAGCTTCAGGACATGTAAAACTCCTCTGCTTAGAATAACCTCATAAATTGCGTTTGACATGTTTTTACAGAGAAACTTTCCTTCTTCAGCAGATAAATGTGAAATCAAACTCTGCACATACATCATTCGGCACAGTGAAGCTCGGGAGGAAAAAGATGTTTTTCGCTGGAAGGGCACAAACGTTCATATTCACAAATACAGAATGCCTGCGTGCTGCTCAGGGCTTAAACTTTTCAAAATGTTTTAACTCTCTGCAGGTTTGTAGAGCACAGTTTAGATAGTGTGTGTCTCCTTAAGCATACCATAAGCTGATGATGATGTACACCATATGGCCAAACGTATGTGGGCAACATGTCATTCTAAAAGCATGAGGATTGCTCTCACCTACACAGATGTTTCCACTTATGTTGACTGATTATTCCTCTTCTCTGGACTGGAGTGTGAGTGTGACTGACAGCTCCCACACACACACACACACAGCTGTTACGGTGGGACAATTTATGGTGCTGTCGGACCAGGATTCACTTCCCATGCTTGTCTACGTAAGGGCAGAGCAAAGCACATATGCTTTGAGTTTAATTTGGTTGAACTTTGACTCATGGGGCTCTTCAATGTCTCCAGCCTGTTAGCAGGAGTGGAGGGGTGGGGGTTGGGGGGGTTGACCTAATTATTTAGGAAATATTAGTTTATTTATAATCATGTGTTTCCAGGTGAGGTAACAGAGGAGAGATGCTCGTTGAGTGTAGTGAGTGAGGATAATGAAGGTTTTGATTAAATGCTGTAAAATTCACTAATTCGGTTTGGTGGGCTGTTGTTGTTAGCCTGCTAGCCATGCTATCTATAGTAAAGGCTGTTGTTGTTAGCCTGCTAGCCATGCTATCTATAGTAAAAACTATATCTATAGATTGGGGGGGGGGGGGTATATTTTCAACAACACACGTGCAACTAAATGATTATAGAAATATTATAGGAATATTATAGGAATATTATTGGAATACTACAGCCAGCAGTGAGTCTTTATGACCCTCTCGAGAAAAAGACGCAATAACAAATCCGTCTGCTACTTCAGCACCGCGGACAGCGGCATGGATTCATCAATACACAGCGCAGTTAGGCTACTGAGATTTCAGAGCCTATACGTTAGCTGCCACGGACAGGTTCAATAGTCAGGTGCACATACATATGAACACTGAAATGCATTCTGTAATCATTCCTACTGCTACTACTGACCATTAGATCGAAATACGCATACAACGTAAGTGATGGGGACAAAGTACACACTCCTTGTTTATTCTGCAGCAGAAAGACTCCAACCAAAAGAGGCAATTCAGCTCTATAATGACTATAACTTTGAAAGATATCTACTTGATCTGATACATTTGGATGACTGAAGCTTCATATTGGGGCTGTGGATTTTATTCCTATCACTTACATTGAGAGTGTATTATGACGGGATCTTCTAATAGCCAGTATGGAGAAGACAGTGGTGATAAAAGTGTACTGTTTGTGGGAGACAGGATACAAACAGTGATGCATTTAACAAATAAATCCTTCCCCTTCTTCTCTTATTTCTTCTTTTACTTTTTTTTCTTGTTTCCTTTCTTCTCTCTCTTCCTCACCCACTCTCTCTTATCTCTGTGTACTTCCTCCCACCACCACACCTCCCCCTTCTTTCTCAACACCATCCATCCCTCCTGTCCTTCATTCCCCCACCCTGCCATTTCTTCTTTCATCTACAACCACACCAGCTCATCACTCACCTTCTTTCTCCTCCTCCTTCTCTCCCTCCCCGACCTCTCCCTCTCGCTTTCTCCTCCTCCCCCCTCTGCTCTGTTGTCCAAATACAGAGTTCTCCATTGACGAGTCTGCAGTGTGCTGCCAGTCTGTGAGCTGGAGAGACACTCAGACGCCACAAACAAGACAAGTCTTCAAAAACAATCTTTGGTTGGAACTTCTACTATTTTATTTTTTTTTACAAATGGATGCAAACCTACTTTTGCATGTGTTACTTCCTCTGAGGGCCGACTTATTTCCACAAAAAACGGCAATGCTTCCATTCTACATCCTGACTTTTGCTGGTGAGTCTGTTTTAATGGCTATGCCAGTTCTGGAGCATGAGAGCGTGTTTATGTTAGTACCAGTTGCTATGATTCATACTTACCATTCCTTCACTCTACTTTTCCTCTTCTCTCTTTTTCTCTGTCTTTGCTTAAAGCCACCATCCAAGCCCACAACCAGCTGTTGCCAGGCTCCTGCAACTTTGAGTCCAACACCTGTGGATATACGTCAGATGCAGAGTTTACAAGCTGGACCCTGCACAAAGATGGTACTGGGAGATTTTAATATATGCCACACTGCATCTTCTCATTTTGAAATGTTCAGAGACTTTTACTAAGTATAGTCTTTTTGTAGCAATGCCAGGTTTTCAGGCTGGGATGTTGCAGCTGTTTTGATGATGATATAGACAATGAGGCACACTGCAGAGAAGAAGCCCATCTGGTCTGCATTGATTCCTGCATCTCACAACATCTGGAGTCAGTGAAATAACACATTTAAGCATTCTCATTGGGTTGGTACTGCAGCTGATACACTCATTCATATCAAACTTGTGATCAAAGCCTACAGACGAATGCATATTACATCATTTGGATTTATTTCCTGCGATTACCTTGCTGTAAAAACAACTCAAATCATTGCTAACTCCCCTCATTTGCTGTATCTGTGCTCAGATTTAATACTTATGTAGACTATTTTGTGGAGATCAAAGTTGCAGAACATATTGGAAAAGGATATGGCTCAAGACAAATGTGTCTTGTTGCACTAGCACTAGGATCCTTTCACGTAAACTGTGACATGACCTGCGGTCGTGCTTTATGAGGCCCAGATCTTTAACCATATCTCAGTCACACAAACTCAAATTTAACTCTTTCTTTCTCTAGAGGCTAGATTCATGATGAATTATATACTAGAATCAGTTGATGTACTCGATCAAAGGTGCAAACACTGATCCAAAGCTTCAGGTATATGAACAAAGTCAGACTACATTCAGACCTAAACGGTTTCTAGATCAACTTAAACATCTCTAATGTAACACCAAATGATTATTTCTGAACTTTCAAACGTATTTCACAATCTCAGCAGTGAATGGAAAGCTATTTCCCAAAAAGCATTGAAACTCACTGGTGTAGTGTGTGTGTGTGTGTGTTAACTAAGGGAGTGGCTAGAGTCCCTGTCTTTAATGATCTAATGTCACATGATTAGTACTTTAAACATAACTGCTACAACTATTGTCATTACAGACTGCTTCTACTATCTACTATATCAATTTTACAATGAATCAATCAATCAATTATTAGGTTTAGAAAACGTCTATCACATCAAACATTTATCATGAGTTACCAGAGCTGACAGAGATGCCTCCATTTTTTTTTTGCCTGAATAGCAATTAAAGCATCAGCGGTATTCAATTAGCAGTGCTATTTAAAAGGGAAAAAATGCTGTACATTCTCATGCAAACAGTTAGAAAATGACTAACTCAGTGGTTTCTAATATGTTTGTCTACTTGCAGCATCTCATCCATGAGTTATCCTTTTTTTTTATTCCTCAAACTGTCGCTTTAGGGTTAGGGTTAGTTATTTTATGAGGTCTAGTGACATGAAATGATTCAGTATTTCACAATGAAAACAAAGCTAAAGGCAAACATAATGAAAGATCAGAAAGATTTCTTATAGTTTTCTTTCCTATTAATTGTTTCACAAACTCAACCTTTAAGTTGGGAATTGCTAAATTAAAAGAGTAATTCAGCATTAATAAGAAGTGTACAGTAATCAGAGCTCCCTTAGAGGTACTACATATCACATTTATTAATTAAAAAAAAATCCCTCCTGCGTTTCAAGAGGATCACCACACTTCTCAACCATTAACATCACAGTTACCGTTTAAGAAGTAACAACACAGCTGTTAACATTAAACCCTAATCATAAGCATCGCTAATCGATTTATTGAATTCATTCGATTGGTGAAGTGTTTCCTGTTGCTCCAGTAGCCACTAAACTACTGTATCTGCAGTGAATAGAGTCCGACGGCCCCTGGAGAAAACTTGATTTGCTTTATTTTTCCACTAGGATCCTTGCTTGTACTTGTCTGAAATTGCTCTGTTGCTGCAGCCTCGTCTGTCTTCCCTCTGGAATACGTTAACTGCTTTTTTTTTTTTTTCTCCTGTTTCCATCCTTGTTGCTATTGCCACAGACTTGTTATGTAAAAAGGTCAGTGTAGTCGGTGCGTCAGTTCTTACTCATTTATTCTCTTCTCTCAGTCCTCCTCTCCCTCGCTGTGCTCTATGAAGCACCGAAGCTCTAACAGAAATGAAGTTATGTCAAGTACGGTGCCAGTCATAAGTCTCCCATTATTCATTTTTTTATGTCTTTTTGTCTTTTTCTGGATTCAGAGACAACACTGACACTGATTAAACCAAACATCAGTTGGAGTGTCAATATTTTCAATTAAGTCTAACTTCTCTAAAATCTTGAACTGACTAAATTGAAGGTCAAATAAGCTCGGCCCTAGTGTGTGTGTGTGTGTGTGTGTGTGTGTGTGTGTGTGTGTGTGCGTGTATGTGCGTGCGTGTGTGTGTGTCAGGATATAGGAGCCTCGAGGCAGTAGGGATTTCCATTCCACAGGGACAAATAATAAATGACAGACCACTAAGCAGAGCTCCTTGGCTCCTGAAGCAGAAATAAAAAAGAGTTGCTGTTATGGAGGGAGATGAGGTGGATTTTATGTTGCAACAAGTCAGTGAATCTTGACTTCAGAAGTTAAAATGTCAGATTCCTTGATTCTGCGAGTGCTAATGTAGAACACACACACACACACACACACACACAGCAGTGCATCATACACATTCAGATTGAAATTGTTTGTCAGTGATTGGATGGATTGCCATCGCCGGTATACTAGATATTTCCTGCCAGATGCGCTGTAATAACTTTGCTGATCCTCTGACTTTACGTCTAGTGCCATCAGCTGGTCAAAGTTTTAATTTATCCAATACTTTGTTTTATGAGCAAATAAATAACTACAAAACTGACATTCACAGCTGCCTCAGCTGTACCTTTTAGAGCTTATTAGCAAATGTTAGCATGCTGACGTTGGCCTCCACCCATTCTCACCTATTGCTGTGGACGCATTTTGTTTTTCTTTGTATCATTATCTACCATTGGAGGCAGTGCTGCAAAAGAGACATTCCAAAAACTACAATAAAAATATCCCCATCTGCAGATCTTTATCTTTATCTTTATCTATACCTGGTAAAGCATGACTTCCATTTACACAATGTGGAACTTTTCTTTTGCCAGTTTTTGGAAATGATCTAAAACATGAATAAATCCCTTTAAGTTTGTTTTCCATGTGGTATTTATAATATCTTCTCCCCTGCAGAACTAAATGCCGTCCCTGATATTGAAGTTTACATATTTCTAAATGCCACACACCTCTTTGTTTCAGGCCGCTTTGTCGCGGTGGACGCAGCCATGTCCAATGAGCAGGACGTTAAGATAAGTGCATACGGTGAACCGCAGAGAGAAACCACTGGGGTCCTGGTGAGTCCAGTTGTAGAGCAGGAAGAGTGGAGCTGCCTGAGGTTCGTATACCAGATCAGCGTGTCGGGGAGCTTGGAGGTCCTACAGCGCATGGAGGGAAGGAGCTTTGACAGGCCGCTGTGGAGCAGCCAAGAGCCCTCTGACAGCTGGGTCATCGCAAGCATAGACCTGCAGAACAATACTGAGCCTTACAGGGTAAAACAAATCTAATATTTGTTTATCAATGATGCCAGCATGAGAAAAATAAGGCCCCACAAGTGGCTGCTGGAGATTGTTTATAGCCTATTTATTTAACTTCATAATATTGAGATATTCTAAAAGCCTTTAGATGTGTTGTAAATGGATAGTGTTCATCCTCTGACAAGCTTGAATGTTAAAATTTTCAGGCCTTATGGTGTGCAATTGCTTGGCGTAATAGAAAAGGTCAAAGGGTCACCAAAAACATAAAAAAAAGAGATTTTTAAATAAAAGAGGTTCAAATAAACACCTTATCCCAAGTAAGCTGTAGGATCCACCGTAATGCTAAATATACAGGTCTTTAATGTACATCCAAACCACATCCATTAAGTTAATGTAACAGTATATATATCCAGAAAACGTCTCATGCTGTTGCTGAAAGGACAGATATAGATTGACATTACACATGCCGGCCCAAATTGAGGTCAATATGTGTGTAGAAACACCCACACATGATCTAAACATCGTGTTGAAATAGTACAGCACGTGTTTATATTAAATGCAGGGGCAGAGCCGACTCTGACAGGGTGGTGACCTACATGATGGTACACCAGGCCTGTTCTGTATATGTAGGCGTCTCAGTGCATAAATATATATTTCACTCCAGACCTGGGTGATACTAATTAATACGTCAGGGGTTTAAACTTCACGCTGAGTGCTAAAAACGTTCTGTTATTCGCTCTCAATCAAGACAAATCCACCGGTAAATTCTCACGCTCTTAAAGCTGCTGTGCAGGACTTTAACATAAACGAACATCCGTGACGTTTAAGCCCTTTGCCAGACGAGGTCACACAATGCCGGTTAAGCCTATCACTGTCAGGTAAAACCCTGGATTTTCAAAGTATAGAGGAGTTTTTAATATGCTGTTTAATCTGGTTTGCCATAAAGCATACGGGACCAGAGACTTCGATATAACCCTTCCTCCTTGAGGGATGAAATAATTATATCATGCAGTCTCTTCTAGTCTTTTCAAACGGCTGGTTGTGGGCATGTTTGGGTTATTTCTTTAAACGTAAGGAATAGTTCAACATTTTGGGAAATATGTTCATTTGTATGGAAAGATACCATAAAGACTAGGGGTAGAGGGAAACAGCTAGCCTGGCGCTCTCTGAAAAAATATAGCAAACTAAAAAATGAGTTACACCATGTAACACCCTCTAAACCTCTGTTGGTGTATGGATTAACCAAACCAAACTCAATGTGTTCATACTTGGTAGAAGTATTCTTCCCTTTGATGAGAGGCAGGCTAGCTGTTTCTGTTTCCAGTCTATTTAAGATAAACTAATCTGTTATTATAGAAAGCACCTCTACTGATTGCTTGGGATGAATGTTTTTTATACTTAGACCCTGACTACTTAATCAACTAAATGTGAATGGAGACATTTGTGGCCATGAACCCACAACTCTGCAGTGTTTTTTTAGCCTCTTTTACAGTTTAGTTTGAACACATGGCATTCATTCTTCCAAATAAGTACAAATTACTCCTGGGATCACACTTGAGCCCACACACACACACACATATGCAAAAACCCTGACTTTTAAAAGGTGTACTTCTTCTCCTCTGTCTTCCTGTGTGTCATTATTTGCTCTTCAAGTCATTCTGCTGCTCACCAGAGCTCAGGATATAATTAAATCTGTGTGTGTGCACTCTTTCTGACCCTCCATGCGTTCGCTCAGCCTCTATGATGTCATTCCTATGTCTCTCTGTATCATTGTTGGAACTGAACATGTGTTGTTGATTAGATTGTAATTGAAGGTAAACCTGGGCGGAGTACTGGGAGCAGCGTTGCCATATTTGAGATCCACATTAGCCCTGGATACTGCCTGGGTCAGTGACTTCATACAGTCATCCTTCCTAAAAAACAAAAAAATATATGCATGTCTGTATGCAAACCAGCTGTGTTTCTTACACTCAGACACACATGAACATTTTTAGACCATTATTGAGTTTTAACAGCATGAAAGCCTTGTACACACACACACACACACACACACACCTATAATGGTCAGTGTGTTGCTGACGTCTTGTTTTTCTGTGTGTAGAATGTGATTTTGAGGAGTCTCACCTGTGTGGATACAGCAACCAGTGGAATGCAAATGTGAACTGGTACGTGGGAGGAGGCGGAGTCCAGCTACTTTCTGACATGCTAGTTGACCACACATACAACAACGGGACAGGTGAGTGAGATTCCTTCAAGTATTCATTTTTACAAAGGTTCGTTCAGTCCTCCACTTTCATCCAGACTGAAATAACACTGGATTTTGTACAGACATTCATGATCCCCACAGGATGAATCCTACTGACTTTGAGGATCTCCTTAGATTTGTTTTAGTGCAAAAAAAGTTTTCCATTGTTATTATAAATATCCCTGCATCCATGATGGTTTTGAGTGTCAACAATTGTGTCAACAATTGTTGGATAGATTGCCAATTGGTGCATACATTAATGTTCCCCTCAGGATGAATCCTACTGACTTTGAGGATCTCCTTAGTTTTGTTTTAGTGCCACCAAAGTTTTCCATTATTATTATATCATATCCCTGCATCCATGATGGATGTGTCAACAATTGTTGGATAGATTGCCATAACAATTGGTGCATACATTCATGTTCCCCTCAGGATGAACTGTAATTAATGACCAAATACTTACAAAACTAATCCCTACCAGTTTGACCTGTATCTCATGTTTAGTGCTAATTAGCAGTATATCATGAACTTGGTAAACATTACACTTGCTACAGCAGTGGCGTCATTCGCATGTTAGCATGCTCATCAATTTTCCAATACCACATTTTGTGCAAATTTAAATTTTGATCTAATGGTAGCATCAGATGGCAAGTCAGGGGATGACCAAAACTATCAGGCTTTTCATCCTCTGGAGATCATGAAATTTCTGCACAAAATTTCATGGTAATCGATTATTAAAACGTCTTGAAATTGAAATGTTAACGGCTGTTCTCAGTCTGAGCATTTTTACATATCTATGTATATACATTTAAACTCCCTGTCAGGTCACTTCATGTATGTGGACTCAGTCTATGCCAAGACATTCAAAGAAGTGGCCAAACTGGTGTCTCCCCTGACGACGGTGCCGATGTCCGGCTGCCTGAGTTTTCAGTACCAACGCAGTGATCAGAGAGGGAACCTATTCTCTGTCTTCACCCGGGACCGACTGGGTCAGTATCAGGAGCTGTGGAGGGCGGGGCCAGAGATCCAGAGTGACTGGAGCGGGACACTTGGAGAGTGGATACCTGTGCAGGTGGACCTGAAGGCACCGTACTCTGTACAGGTCAGTATGAACATATCATGATGTAAGCTTAGGTGTACGTGATGACGTCAAACATCAACACTAAAATCAAAGTATCACAGGTCTACTACATAGCCTGTGAAAGAGTTCTAGTGGGCCAGATACAGTCTTTCTTTACCTTGACCAGGTATTAGTAAATGTATCTTGGTGTACTCTAAGGAAGTGTTGAGATAGTAATTTCTCAGATAGCAGTTCTGTGAGGTTTTTATTCTTCCAATCAGAAACACAACTTTGCTTTTTGTGCTTCTGTTTCCTTGAATGATGCTCTTTGCTCTTCGTTCTGTCTGTAAAAAGTCATAGTAGTTCTTTCTTCATGACTGTGAACCTGCCTAGGTATGCTTATGCCAAATGAATAAACGGAGTATGAAAAGACCCTCAGTAGTTGCACAGATGTTGTACATGAATTTCACTTCTGTGTGAGGGTGTCCATCTGCATGCACATGATGGTATGGAGCTTTCTTTTACGAGTCTCTGTCCTTCCAGGTGGTCTTTGAAGTTGCCTTTAACAGTCCAAGAGGCGGACGTGTTGCAGTCGATGACATTTCCTTTTCTTCTGAGTTCTGCAGCACAGACACTGGTGAGCTGCAGCCAAGCTTCACTCATTATTATTCTCCACAGGTCTGTTTTTTAATGTCGCTTTTAGAACTATTATATTAAGGTCATATTAAGGATATAATGCTGTCTGGTCGGAAATTTTAAACCTCTAAAACATGAACATTTTACAAAGTACTAAAAGCTTTCATTAGCAGCCCATGGAAGCTGCAATAACAATGAAACCTTGGAGGTTCACTTGTAGTAGGGACTGGAGAATGGACCAACTAAAAGGTTTCATCCCTAAACATGAATGTGCTTCTGAAATGTGGCATTTAGATTTCAGTATTTCCTCTGCTGAGTTGGAGGTGAAATTTCTGCCCTTATGGTGGCACAGGAGGACAAGACAGTAGGTTCACTAAAGGATAAATCCTCTGGGGACAATGAATATTCATAACAAATGTCATGTGATTCTTGCTGATAGTTGCATACATGTGTCCCACAGAGCCAACCTTTGACCCCTCCATCGCTAGCTGTGACTTTGAGTCAGGTCTCTGCCATTACACCGAGGAAAAAGCGACGGGGTCTTTGTGGAAGAGAGTGTCTGTGAACGCCAACATATTTAGGAATGGAGACCACACAACAGGAACAGGTAGAAAGAGCAACCGATGATAGATTTCAGATCATTTGTAACACTTAAACCTTCATTTATCTAAATATCTGATAAAAAAAAAAAAAAAAACATAGACTCAAATGACTGAGGGAGCGTTTGTACTGCCAAAATCATGGAGATATATTTAATTGTTTTGATGTTTTTTCTGCCCCCTTGTGGCCACAAATCTATTTGGAAAAAAAAGAAACAAAATAACGTTTTTTGGATGCCGAAAAAACAGTTGAAACCTTGATCAATACCAGGTGTTTGTGGTGGGAACGTTTATGGGCAGTAGATTCACAGGAAGAGATGGTTTCGCGAGAAAATGCAGGCTGTCTTTTCCTTCCAGGATCTTTCCTGCTGGCTCACTCTTGGCTGGGCCCACGGTCTGGCTACGTTAGCCGCGTGATTAGTCCAACTCTGCCTGGCAACATGAAGTACTGCCTGAGATTTTACTTCTCACTGAGGGGTGAGTGGCACTCAGAAAATCTCTAGATTGATACATAGAGTATAGTTTTGTTGACTCTAAGTATAAATCATGTGCTGAGATTTATATAACCGGTTCATCTGCAAAAAATAACTCTGTCAACATGCAGGTTTCAACCAAACAGACCAGGCCCTCGCTGTGTATCTGCAGCAGAGCAGCGGCCAGGAGAAGATCTGGACTCAAGCGGAGAAATCCAGAGGAATCTGGATCGGGACGGATGTGACCTTCCAGACTTCACAGCCTGCCAAGGTCAGAGAAGAGGGAAGAATGGATGCTCACAACATGTGTGAATAAGTAAATAAGGAGATAAATAAACAGGAAGTGAAAAAAAAGAAAAAAGAAAGGAGGGGAAAAAGGAGTGACTGATGGATGGAAGTAAGGATTCAAGGAATAAATAAACAAACAAACAAGTTAGGAAGGAAGGGACAGATTAATTAAAACAATCAGAGAAGCAAAGATTAAGGGAAGACATCAGAGAACAGATGGAAGAAAGATGGTAACGATTGGATGAAGAAACAAACAACTAATGAAGGCAGAAGTAATATGTCTGAGGTAAATCATATGTAAGGAATGAACCAGCAAATGATGAAATGAAATAAATAAAGGGATATGTGAATAAAATATAAAGGAAATTTAAAGAATGGAGAACATAAAGATAGACGTATATAATAAGTTATGCTTTGATGTTTGAGCCTTTACAGTTCTGATGTGTAATTTATTGTATTTATTTTTAAGCAGCTGCGGTTAACAGTTTCATCATCACGTGTGATCAGAAGTCATTCAACCGGATGCCAAACTGCTCAGAGGCTTTTGTTCCTTAATTTACATTGATCCACTTCAAAACACTCATTTGGGGGTTTTTTTTCCTTCACAAGAGATTTAAGTTTGGGATTTGAGTCTCACATAAACATCTGAGCAAAGAGTGAATTATGCAACAATCACACCACAGTGCCTGTGGTTTTGGCTTTCTGCAGGATTCCTCTGTAAAGGATTGGATTTCCTGTCACATTACATAATTGTGCAGCTTCTGGGACTAATGCACAAGCATCTGAGTCAATATGCAATTACTGGACCCTTTGTACTTTTGTAATGGTTGTAAAAATGCATAAATTCCTCTGGGACAGCGATGCAGACCGGTTTACCTTTGCTGTTCAGGTGGTTTTCATCAGCACCTGCAAGAGTTTCTGGGACTGTGGCTCTGTGGCTCTGGATGACATCACTATGAGCCTCGGAGACTGTGAGCTGACAGCAGGTAACAGCTGCTAAATGATCTGCATTTAAAAAAAAATACATACACACCTCATCTTAAATAAACCCAGGGATTCAATCTGAATAAGCAGCAGTTCGTACATTTATTTTAATTCTGGTTACAGCTTTTATGTGACAATAAGTATCAACCATAAGTCAGACTAAAACACATTTAATTTTTGAGTATAAATGTCAGGTTATAGTTAAATTTAGATGCAGTCTTAAGAGATGAGTCATTTAAAAGTTGTGTTTCAACTCTGTACAGTGCTACCTTATAAAGTATCATTCATTTTCCTATTGCAGGCCTGTCGGCGTCATCTTTTCCAGGACACTGTGACTTTGAAGCAGGTCTATGTGGTTACGTTCAGGACAAGCAGAGCGATGATGCCGACTGGGAAAGGAGGAGAGGACCCACTCCGACCTCGTACACCGGGCCCAGAGGGGACCACACCACTGGACTCGGTGAGGGTCCACTCTACTTTAGCTCTCCTCCGCCTGCCAAAACATAAAAACTACAGTGTACTAATACTCTGCTTAATGCCCAAAGTGCAAAAAATCACCACACAAATGTTTTTATTCTATTGCAAAGATGCCAGTCTTTTTTTTTTTTTAATTCAATTTAGTATCAACCTGGTATAAAAGGTTAATAGCTTGATACAAGCTGTATTATTATTTTACTGTTATATGTTTCGATACGAACCTGTTATGTTATATTTAGTAATGATATATTTGGAACATTTGATAGTAATATAACTAACTAATTTAAGTTTGACATTTATGATAAATAGGCTCATTCGCCTTCTTGACAAGAGAGAGAAGATCGATAAAACGCGTGCTAAGTTCAGAGTCAGGAAGCGATTAGCTTAGCTTAAGTTAGCATAATGACTGGCGGCTAGCTGGCTTTGTTCTGCACGCAAAAAACAACCATGAATAAATCACGTTTTCATCTCTGCTTATGTATAGATGAAACAAACAAGATATAATGTACTTAGTCACCTTTAGAGATGTTAGTAAGCATATTGTTGAAAAAAACAGACTAGCTTATGCATCCCAGCGTCTTCATGCTAGGCTAAGCTAACCATGTCCTTGCTCCATACTGAAACATGTTTGGTGACCCACTGTGTCCATAAAGGGGGTTTAAATTATTCTGTTGTTGTCAGAATAACTAATAAAGTCTGCATTTTGAACTTTTGATTGACAGGATACTACCTGTACATAGAGGCGTCGACCATGTTGCCCGGTCAGAGCGTTCGCCTGCTGTCCCGCCTTCTGAGGGGCTCCAGGGGGCCTCAGTGTCTGCGCTTCTACTACCACATGTACGGCTCGGGCTCGGGGCAACTCAGCGTTCACCTTGACAAGGACGGAGAGGACGTGTTGCTGTGGCAACGGAGTGGCGAGCAGAGCATCGCCTGGCTTAGGGCCACAGTAGATTACCAGAGTGACAGCCAACATCAGGCAAGAGAGGAATAAAAATCCCTTCAAACTGATTTTTTTTATTATATATAAAAATATATATATAATTTCTATAAGATTTTGTGTCTTTTCAATCAGTGTCTACTAAATATTATATTATTGTTGTTCTAGTATTATTGTTTCTATTCATCTTGCTGTTCCAGATTGTTTTTGAAGCGACCAGAGGTTCATCAGTAAGGAGTGACATCGCCATTGATGACATTGTTTTGGAGAGTGGACCTTGCCCAGGTAAATAAACTGTTTAGGATAAAGGTGAAACGTCCTTCAAAGACATCAAATGCACAGGAAATAATTTGGATGATTTCTTTATTTCCGCTGCAGAAGCACGGATTGCAGTCACCGTGGGAACCTCCAATGAGATCGAATAGAAGATAGGAAAAAAAACAAACAGCTGCTTAGGATGCATGATCCCTGTTTATTTGCACATTTCAGATGACTCGGAAAATCTTCCGTCGACTCCTGACTCTCCGTTCTGAACTAAAGGAAACATGTTCATGTAGTTGTTTTAATTGGAGTAACACATATCGGTGGTGTCAAACTGTAGTCTGCATTTCTCCCTGCACTGTTGTAACAAGAGAGTGTGTTACACTGTGTCTTTTCGTCACTTTTATATGCATTAGATTAATGCTCATTGCTCAAATAAAGCGAGAAAGTTATTCAACATGATTTCTGTAATTTTTTTCTTTTTCATTGTTAAATACTAAATTCAGATACAGGAAGTATCGTGGGAATACAGCTTCTCATGTCACTGTATGACCATAAAGGTCATGTGTGCAAGTGCAAGGTCCACACTATGAGGCCAAAAGTAAATAGACACTTCAGTATGAAGACCTTCAGAACTAATAGGCCCAAAACATGAAACTCAAGCCATTAAAGTGTCCAACAGTTGTGGACACTTTAATATGGAAATGACACTATGGAAATGTTCCCTGCACTCTGCATGTGTCCAACAAGGTGAAGTGAAATAAAATTGTAGTTTCAACTGTTAGTACAGAAATAAAATGATTATAAAAAAAAAAAAAAGAATAAAAATGGATTTTGGACAGAGCAGTTATTGCATCTGCAGGTGACGACTGGCATCCCTGCTGGTTGAGGATGTGTTTGACAAATACAAATATATTTCTTCTGAACCTTTACACAATCAAACATTTGCTGTGAAGAAGGCTAATCGTTGCTGAGGCTGTCAAGCACAACCCGGGCGATTTGATAACGATAATGACCAATATGCATTTTTAACATTGGTTTTTAAAAGAATTGTGACCAAGATATAAACAGAGTGGGGCTCTAATCTAATAAATGTCTCTAATTTACCTCAGGGTAGCAGGAAAATGTCAGCTCACAAAGTTCACAAAGCAAAACACAGCTGACGCAAATGTAAAACCAATATATTCAGATTTATTTAAACCAAATACATATACTGTACATTTTAATGAGTTTCATTTGGTCCCACGGATGGATGTTACATGATACATGTCCCATCTTTCAGGTATTTCATAGACTCCATCTGCTGCGTCATTGCTAGAACTTCCTGAAATCCGGTGCTGAGCCCAGACATATGCTGGAAGTACGCCTCCTTCTCCACCTGCACCGACAGATTATTCACCCCGGCGTCTTTTAAAATGGCTGTCACCTACAAATGAGGGGAATTACACTGTCAGAGACCAATCAGAAGGGCCTGTCTGTTCACACTGTAAATACTTATTATTCCATGACGCTATATTTCATAGCAATCTGCCTGAGAATTCATCCACTGGAGACCATGAATATCAATTACCCTCCAATAACAAGTTAGGTGCTCAAATGTGGAATCTGCAGTGAAACGTCAGTATGAATCTTGACTTTACTGTTTGTACTAACCTGCTGTATGATCCTCTGCTCCACCACATCCGCCATGATCTGGAGGTGGATGGTCCCTGCGATCACGCTGGCCGAATGTCTCCAGAAATGAGGGTCTCTGTACGACAAAACTCCTTCAATCTTCTCGATCTGAAATCACAAAAATAAATGTCTGGGAAACTATTTTTTAATTATATACTGATGGGGGTGCATTTTTTACTGTTGCCAATGCAAATGACAATGTTCAAGAACGAGTCTCCTGAAGGACAGTAAATCCACCGTCTGTTAAAGACGTCCGCAGCAACTTTGTCTCATCATCACAGCGACTCCTCACCTTTTCCAGAGCGCTGTTCAGATCCTTCTCATTTTCTGGGGGCGTTCTGAGAAGAAGAACCTCACAGGCATCCTTCAACAGGGGGATGACGCTAAAGAAAATGAGCGTGGCGATGAAGAGCGAGCAGATAGGGTCAGCGATCAACCAGCCGAACTGACGGATGAGGATGGTGGAGATGATCACGCCAACACTGCCCAACGTATCAGCGAGGACGTGAAGATAAACGCCTGGGAGAAAAGAAAAGAAAAAAAAAAAAGGAGGACATCAGGGAACAACTTCCTTTACACAACCATATGTTTCATCTGCACATGGACTCAAACACTCACCTCTCATGTTAGCGTTCATGCCTCCGCCTCCTGAACCGTGGGCGTGCCCGTGCCCGCCGTGGCCACCGTGGCCGTGACTGCCATGACTGTGCCCTCCGTGAGAGTGCCCGTGACCTCCGTGGCTGTGCTCGCTGTGGGAGTGGCCGTGGTGCGAATGGCCGTGGTCGTGTGATGAGCAGCTTTTGCCGCCGTGGGAGTGAGCGTGACTGAAAGCGCAGATGCCCACCAGGTTCACCAGCAAACCTCCGACAGACACCGGCTGCAGGGGAACAAAAAAAAACAAACAAAAAAAACAAAACAAGACGAGATCAGACTGATTGATGTCCAGTGACGTGGTGAAACACAATTCATCTCTCATAGCAAGCATCCGTTTCCCCAACAACTTCCCAAATATATTAATAATAGGGATGTCAAGCTAAACTCTTTTACCACATGTGCATCAGCTGTCATGTGTGAATCAGACATTGCTCACACGTTAAAGCAGCCAGCGAACAATGTGTTTTATTTAAAAAGCTAACAAGCGGTTACAATGAGACTGTAGAGATCTGAACAACTACAACAAAACCAGCATGTTAAGGCACCAAGTGGAAATTCAAGCCATTAGAAGGATGTGTTTTGGCTGACCGTTTTATCCTGATCTTTCAGTTAAGCTTTTCTTCAATGTTTTGACACACAGTGTCCAACAGTGTAACCTGCATTTCGCTGCTTTCCTTTTTGCTTTATCTTGGCTTTCTATGTAATGTGAGTATTGTCTTGTAAGTCCATGTGGGCCTTGGACCACTGAGTGAGTGGGCTCCATAATGGGTTGATCCAGTGATTAAGTACACAGCACACCTATAAAGGTGGGGGTTTTATGAGCAAGAGATTAAAGTGTGAGTGAAATCAATGTAGCACAGACCAAGATAAACTGATGACATTAGTAAAGGTTTTTTTCTCAGATTGGACACTGAGTTTTATTACGGTACGTCCCGAGTGGTGTAAAACCGCAAGGAACCTATTGTAATTTGAATGTTTATTATTATTCCTGCACATGCATTCCCCCAGTTTTCACCCCTTTCCCGTGCGCGAAAAGTTGATTTGACATGGCAGGGACGTGAAACCTTTTGCAAATAGCGATTCTAGTGGGAGCATTCACACACGACGCATGCAAAATGACTCTGTACAAAGTTGCAAAAAATTTTATAGAGAAAGTCGACAACTTTCTTATACCACAACGAAACTCAGGAAACATGTTTAGCATCCTCAGAAAATGAAAAAAGCCTCTTGGGCGGAAGCTCAAATTCCAACAGGAAGTCGGCCTTCAGCTTTTTTACTCAAAACAACGTAGTAACGGTCTGTCGGTTTCATTTAGCTACTGACTGATTCATCAAGCAGATCATCCATCCGTTTAAAAAGGCTGCACTAAACTAAACTCTGTCCTTGGGAAAGCCTGCTCACATCGTGTTGGTCCCCCACCTCTGTCGCTCTGTGACTGAGGACCCTTTCCATCTTCGTATCTAGTCACTCACACACAGAGCTTCTAAGGAAATACCGCTTGCTCTGGAAATGGGAAAAAAAATGGACCACACCCGGAAAATACAATGGAACAACAATGAAACTAAGTTTTGCTCTGCACATTCGTAGGTCAAAGATGCTAGGGCTCGAGAAACTCTCGGACTCTGTTAGTAGATAACAGAAATCAATATTAAATAACTCACTGTTGAAGGCAAAAACAAATAAATAAATGAAACAAATAAATGTTACCAACATGGTGCAAACATGCATTCAGTCTTCAAACCACTTTAGATTAATGTGGAGCAGTTGTTTACTCACAGTCAGCATGTCTGTGTTTATGTTAGGAGGATCCAACAAACGGGTGACTGACTCCATAAAGACAAAGAAAGCAATGACCATCAGGAACAGACCGTTGATGAATCCAGAAAGTATTTCAACACGACCATATCTGCAAAACAAAAAGATCAATTTTTTTTAAACATCCAAGTGAATCTGAAATATTTTAAATCATTCAAATATCTCTGAAAAAAATCTCTTCATATGTTCTCAGCTTTACCCATAGGAGAAGATCCTGGTAGCTTTCCAGCGGGTCATGAGGGCAGCAAACAAGCCAAGGACTAAAGCAGAGCAGTCAAACAGCATGTGGAAGCCGTCAGAGATCAGTCCCAGGCTGTTGGTCCAAACACCATAAAATAGCTCCACAAAGGTGAAAGCCTGAAACACACAGAGCAATAAAATCTTACATTAAAAACTCAATATGTGGGCTGATTGTAAAGTCAAACTCATTCTACACAAGTAATATTTTATTAAAAACAAAGTCCAAATTTAATTTACATCTTATGTATGCATGAGAAGAAAATTTACAGAACCAAAACAAATTTCCATTAAAACTTTGACATTCTACGAACTCTTCACTCGAATAAAAGTTCTTCTTTGAATAAAGACTTTTGAGTGCTACTTGTGTGTACTTGTAGTCACCTTCTCCTCTTCGGGTCTTCCTCTTAAATGCCAGGAACAATAAATTCAAAAAAATTCATGACCTCAGCAGTAACTACAACCCGGCAAAATGTCTGAGTTAGAAATATCTTTTTCCATTACAACTGTCATTAATAATGTAGGAGAGCAAAAGCATTTATTCCTTTGGGTGGATTTTCCCCCAAAATAATTAGAATTAAATATTAAATAATATCTATCTATCTATCTATCCACTAGTTATTTTGATAAGAAATGAGAATTTTTTATCTATAAATCTTTCTACACAAGAAAAAAAAAAGATGTAGTTTTAAGTGTTTGGTTGAATTGTCATCCAAATGATATCCAAAGCTTTCCACCAGATGTGAGTTTTCGCTTCCTGATGCCACACTGTACATACCAGGTTGAGACACAGGAAGTAGAAGATCTGTCTGGAGTCGTATTCCTCCAGGATCTGTTTCAGTGAGTCTTTGATGAACCGCGGGAGCGACTGCGATGTGTGCTGCAGGGCGTCGCCCATGAAGTTGTAAAGAGGAGTCCCTTCAGGTGAGTAACCCACCAAGGTGCCCTTCTGACCTTTCTTTGACGGAGACGAGAGAATACTGGAGGCTGCACAGAGAGAAAATAGGAAATAAATAAAGCTTGTTTCCTTATTTATTCTTTGTTTCCATACTTCTCAGTAAGCTTCTTATCAAGAATGATTAAATCAACAGGTACACACATCCATGCTCATTATGTACATCTATTTATGCCATAAAATGCACAACTGGCGGTTGGTTTTAAATGATGAGGAAAGCATGATTCCAATTCCAACTCTGGCTGGCTTCCTCCTCGGTTACTTACACATGATGAAGAAGATGGCGCTGACTATCACTCCTCCAGAGAGCACATGCTCAGTGCTGACCTGCTGGGGCGGTTTACTCATGGAGCGTAGCTGGTCGGTCAGCGGGTGAGTCCAGAAGTTAGCCAGCAGCAGGGCGCTGAGAAACAGAGCGATGGCGCCGTAGCGGGCGCACCTCGGTGTCTCCATCTTTGCGCTGCAGATGGCTTCGACATAAAACTCCAGGATCATCACAGAGAAGATGATCATCCCGAAAGGCAGGATCAGGGACGACCACGATTCTACTTTACTCTGGGGTTGAAACAGAGAGGAAAAAACAGTGAAAGGATCAAATAGGACATTTAGAAAAACAAACCCTAAAATCATTAGGAATAATAAACATTGACTCCAAACGTTGTGGTAACCTGGAAAGTAGAGTTACTAGCATCAGTGTTTTTAGCTTTTTTCCATTTCCCATTTTCCCTTTCAATAGGAAAAAAATAATAAATTAAGAAACAGGGCATATGCAGCCATTCCAGTGAGTTCTGTTTTGTTGCCACCTCTTCAAACACATATTTTAATGCTGAAAACTGCTCACTGTGTGTCTTTGTATTTCTAAACTTTTATTTCTCTGTATGTGCACTTACTTCTGTGGTGGCTGACAGTACTATGACCCAGGGCAGCAGCACTATAGAAGAAACCAGGTTGTCGAGGGCATAGAGGCGTTTGGCACCACCGATTTCAACTGATAGTTTCCTGGAGGCCGTGTGGAAGCCCACCTTCAGACACAGGGAGACCACCAGCAGCACAACACCACCCTGATGAGGAGAATGAGGATACAGAGACATGATGTGAAGTCAAACCTAAACAGTGCTATGCTTCTTGTAGGCAGTATTAACGACAACATTAAAGCGTAACATGGGTTTTTGCTTACTTTGTGATCTGCTACCCCTAAAAATGCAATGGCAGTGTAGAGGAAATGAGTGAGCGCGCTGTCATGATGTCCTTCAGCTGGTCAGGAGAAGAGTCAAGGCAAACACAATACAAACAGAGAAATACGAGAACACATCAGGTCAATAAACTGTTAAAAACAGCTGATGTCCTTCAAAAAGAGCAAAGGATACGGTGCTCCGCCATCTTGGCCATGAGATCGTCGTTGTCAAAGAGGAGGAGGCAGATCACAGCGATGATGAACAAAGCAGCACCTCTGGTCTGCGCAAAGTCACGGACAAACAAAAGGGACATTTAATAAACATTTAATATACACACAGTTGTTTAATTTCAGTTTTGCCTTGTTTTCTATTTCCAATAAAATATGTAAAACCAAATATTTTGATTAAATATTCTAACCATAAGTCTGAAGATTATTTACCATTTATTAAATACAGTTGTGTGAATTTGTTACCTTAGACGGCCCTCCTCCCGAGCTTGTAAACAGGACACCGAGGAGAGCAATGACCACCACATCACTGTGCTCAAAAAGCAACAACGTCCTGTTAAAATTTAAAAAAAAAAATTAAAAATAAGGACACAAGCCAGTTTTTAACCAGATCCTGAACATGACCACACTAACACATCATGGTGGCGTCAAGACATTTTACCTTAGAGGTCCACAGAGAGTTAGACCGAAGAATCCCAGCAGGTATATGACGCAGCTGAAAACAGCGTGCTTTAGTAATTTTATCCACTACAAAGAAAACAGAGTTGAAAAAGAAAATTATGGCAGGGGCATTAATACAATGTATTTCATAAAAGATTTGAATAACCTTAAAATGTTACAGATCTGCATTCAATATTTAAACAGGAAGTGGATCAGGCGCAAACTGAAGAAACCCAACAAACCTGTCGTTTTGAGATGACTTTGCCGGAGGAGAAAGGCTTTTGAAAGAAAAGTAGAATGACAGCACTCCTGAGAAAGAAGAAGGATCGCTGTCACCATGTTGTTATCATCCAATAAAAACCCAAAATATAAAAAGGAATAAAAAAACAGGTGCAATTTAAATAAAAATGACCATCAGTATGTGATAAGCTTTGGAGCACTTACCCAAATTTGAGTATGAAGATGAACTGGACAATGTGAACAACTTTTAGGATATCGTACGATTCAAAGATCCCGAGCGCCTTGAGGATCTTTGAGACGATCAGTAAAACTATGTACCTGGTTAACCTGCAGAAGAAAAGGACAAAGAAACACACATTTAGCCCTTTATTGCACATTTTTTACACTATTAAACTAAGTAAGTGGTGAAAAGTTGATTGACACATTTTAATAATCCCTTCATCATTATATGCTTTTTGTTTTATATCAATTTTAAATATAATATTTTTGGGTATTGGTCAGAGAAGAAACTTAAAGATGTCACCTTTCACTCTTGTGTGTAATTATAATGGATATTATTAAATTAAATATTATCAAAATAATAATTGATAGGTGAATCAATACTGTAGATAACAGTTAGTTGCAGTCCTGGTTTTATGGACTTGACTAATTGTTGGGTAAACAACCGAGACATACCTTGAATTGGGCACCTCCACCATGCCAAGTTGCCCCCCAGAAAGTACGTTGCTGCTGTATTTATCCTCCATTTTCACTCCAATTCAGTATTTATGTCCCCAGTAGCCTCAACATCACTAGTTACGTTAACCAAACAGTTAAATTAAAGCTCGGTCCATTTACCGGTGAACAACCGGAACAAGTTTGCTCTGGCTCTCATTCATTCTCCCGTTATAACTTCATTAGTCTGTAAAATAAACTGTAAACAAACAGAAAACCTCCAGTCTGCTGGCAGCTTTCTTAGCCTGTTAGCTACTAGTTAGCTATCTGGCCAGTTGGGTTTTATCCAACGTTTCTAGCTGCGACACGTCCTCTGTGTGTAGTGTACGTCCGCCAAGTACGCTTGATAGCTTAGTTAGAGGTAGATAAAAACAATGTTTAGGCTAAGTTGCACCACAATAACCGCTTCAATCCGTAATCAAATGATAAAATATCCAAGCTGGTCAAACAGCCACGGCACTTCCGGACACGGTAAAACATTTACACGTCATGCAGAATGTCGCGCATGCGCAGTTCAGAGTTCATGAAGCGTGAAGACCATTGTGGTGGAAAGAAACAATAAAGCTAAATTTAAATCTAGTTTTCATTGCATTTAAATTAGGTTTTTAGTGTATGACAAGTTCTAGAAAGATGGCCACTTCCAAGTTAAAGTTTGTTCCAAAACTTTCATACTTATCTTAAATTATGACACTGTTTAAATATCTTAAAAAAATAAAAATTTTGTCTAAATAGTTCACAAGTGTCCACACTTTTCTTGGTGGAAATGGGCTTCCATAGTGTCTAAAATTGTGATGCAAAATATAATCCTAACACCATGTTATTAAATATAATATAAGACCAACTATTTGGTTAGCATTTAACAGCTACCAGCTAGCGTTGACAAAAAGATAAATAAATACATTAAAAAAGATAAACGTCAAACTAAAGAAAGTAACTAGAAATCTAATGTTAGTTGTTTTCTTAAAGCACTAACACATGGCATTAATATTGCCGTTAATATTATAATATGTAAACTATATATTTATCCATGTTTGTGGTGTGGCTCTAGGGATGGTAATGTCAGTCTGGTGTTTGGTCTTTTCCTCTTCTGCCACCCTGACATTAACATTTGTGAAATTATTAGCTATTGGATGGATTGCCATTCATATCCTCTTCAGGATCAATTCTAATAACTTTAGTAATCCCCTGTTTTATCATCAAAATTTCAATCCATCCAATACTTTGGCTCGTTACTAATTACAACCAAAACTAATATCGACTGATTTCCAATCAAGTTGCAATACACAAAAATCCTTCTTATATGTAAACACCTTAAACGTGGTTTTAAAGAGTACAGAGAAACTTTCCTTTTCAGCAGATGAAAGTGAACCCTGCATATACACAATTCTGCAGGACAGACATTCAAGTGAAGTAAAGATAAAACACATTTGTGGGTGTAGAGGTACTTTAATTTTTTTGTCAGTATTCGATAAGATGCAAGACACATTTATCACGTGACAGAATGTCAGTGCGGTCCACACAGTCCGATCAGGACTTGCTGATAATGTCCATCAGTTTCCTCCTGTGGAAAAAAAGAGGCAAATATGTGGTCAGTTGAAATAACCTGAAACTATAAATGTAGTTTGTTTCTTTACTTAATGACTAAGTGAAAAACAGAACCATTCGGGAACTTTTTACCAGTATGTCCTCCTGTACTCTTCTGTTATACATGACCCTGTATTGCTCCACAATCTTCTTCAGGTCGACCTCAGAACGGCTCACCAGCACCCTGATCAGCGTCTCCTCACACGTGCCGTAGCCCTGTGAGGAAGGAGCAGAGCCTTAACAACCGCTACGGTAAGCAGCGTATTCCAGAGACTTTCAATCAGCTGCTTTTAAGAACCACATGAAAATATATCCAAGAGCTTGTGTCACTGTGGAAGAATGGTAAAAATTACCCCCCAAAATCCTTTAAGGTTTGAATTATGTAATTTTTTTGTGACAGTTGTAAGCTGTAAAAAAAATAGTTTAGGTGACACACACACACGGGGCGCACACATATACACTCATAGACATATGATGAGAAGGAGAGAGAGATTCATACACACCTTCATCGCCTGATTGAGTTTCTCAGCAAAGAAAGCCGGTGTGTTCCAGGCACATTTTACTAGATATCAAAGAGAAAGAAAAAAAAACACAATTACACAAACTGAGAATAAAATGCAGCATGCACTCTCTTCATTTGTGCTTTTTTTATTTATATAATGTTTTTAATTTGTGCATTTGAGTGGGGGTTTTTTTTGCAGCCCCTTGCAGCTCCAATTATCTCCTTGTTGGATAACGCATGTTGCATCGCAGATTCTACATGAAAATCATGTTATTTTTGCAACGTTAAACCCGTTTCGTTAAATACTTTTAGCCTGCAAGCAGCAGTTCTTAAACATGGCAACAGAGAAAGAAATGATCACGTCTTCCGCACCAATGTCAACGAGGCAGTCTTCGATGTCTCCCTCCAGCTCCATTTCCAGGGCTTTAGGTAATGTGATGTCACTGACGGAGGCGTAGTTCTCAAACGCTATAAAAACAGACACACAGATAAACAGCAGCTTTTATCGTCTACTGTGTTCGTCAGACAGAAACCCACCCGACCGAAAGAGGATTTTTCTCAAGTGAAAACATGACTGCGGATACACTTGAGATTTCTTGGAATTCTTCTTCAAGAATTTTTGAGTAAACATTCAGTTAAACTAGAAAATCTTGCAGTTTAAAAAGGCAGCAATAAACAGACAAACATACTAAACCATAAACTGGAGCCTGATACGGTACAACTGGTTCTCTCTCTGTTTGTTCCCGTGTTGCTAGGTGTGTTCCACCTGTTACTTAGATGGGTGTGGTTCCACCTGTTTTTACAGGTGTGTGCGAAAGTTGTGACAAATCATCAAACAGCTAAAGCATTCACACAATTACAATCACTCACTCTTAGTGAGCTGCGGGCCGCTGCGTGAGGTCAGGATGTCGATGAAGGCAGAAACGTTGGTTCCATCGGTGTTCTCACCCGACTCAAACAGAGTCTGCAGGTACAGAACGGCGTCACTCCGTTAGCAGCTGATACTGTTCTCTTTCAGACTTTTAAATAGATTTGGTGTCAATGAACTGATCTACTGACAGGTATTATCTATGTATCCAAAGCCTGATATATATACCATCTTCTGTGCCATAGAGCTCCATTTTTGCCCAAACACTGTATAATGTGTATTAATCCGCAACTGAAAATAGTCCCCAACAAATGCACTTTTTGCTCCAGTTTGAGTAAAGGTTGCTAAACACCACAGTGTCCAGCTGTTTCAGGAAAATAATGAGGTTTTTTTTTTTGTTTTTTTTTAAATGAAACTATATATTTGTGACCAGTTTTTTAAAAATATGTGCATCTTCAGTAGAAACCAATGGGCTTAAGTGTCACATGCAGGATAAAGAAGTCAGGAAGCATTTTCGATTTAGTATTTTCTTTGGAATTGTTGACAGTAAAAATAAATAAAAATAGAGTAATGCCATCGTTTAAAAGTAGATTTTCATTATTTTACCTCTGAATCCTTTTGGGCCAGAGCCATGTCGACCTCTGTGCTCTCATCTTTATTTGCTTTCAACATGGCCAGAAGGGCTTCGGTGAAGTCACCGCTGGTATCATCTTTAATATCGTTCTCCAGCTCTTCTTCATACTCTGGGGGGGAGAACGAGCAGTTCAACACAAAGATAATAGACTTAGTAATATTATAAACGACAAAGTATGACCCACAGTGGTTATAGTCATTGTTTAGAGCTTTACAATACTCTTGACAGGGTGATTACAGTGTCACATTACAGCAACGGTCTAGGAATTCAGTCTCGTTCCACAGCTGCGTGCACTGGAGACAATGACGAGTGTCATCTAAATATCCAAGACGTTAGATAAAATGTGGAAAACCTCAGCGTGTCGACAGAAAAATAACAGATTAACTGTTAAATCGGGACAGACCTTCTTTGAAGACCCTCTTGATCTCACAAATCTCTTGGTTTGATCTTGTCGCCAGAATCTCCACCAGGATATCTTCATCTGTGCCCAGTCCCTGTTGGAACAGAGACAAAATGTAAAACAGTGATTCAAGGGTAGTCTTTATAAAAAGGCCCTTTAAAAAACGGAAATATTTATTATTACAAAAATGTCCACAAAAAGCTATATATAAATGGAGCCAGTGTATTTTTTGATAACGTATGTAGCAAAATAATCTATATCTTATTTTGACAGGCTTAAAACGGTTTACATGGCGTTTTACTTTAGAAAGGTCAGAGCTATACAGTATATACACTAAATACCTTATATAAATACATAACTGCCTTTTCTCTAGTCACAGTATAATTCATGTTAAATACTGAATCAGTGTTCAAATTCATTTTTCTTCCACAAAAAGTAAAGTTGATTAATTTACTCTTACTATTTAGGTTATTTGGCTCCAAGTCTCAAAAGGACCTTCAGGGAAAAGGATACACAGACAATACCACAATATAGACTTATCCTTTATATGCAAATATACAGTCTTTTCCTTTAGTGAGATGCAGGCTTGTCAGTGGAAGGTAGCTGCTCCAATCTCCCCAATGGAAAGATAAATCTTGCAGAAAAAAAAAATGCTCTTGAACCCTTAAGACGGGCAATTAACTATTAACTGCCGCGGTGCAGCTGCTCATTCACCATGTCAGTGCAAACGTTTCGTTTATACATTTTGTGCCGACAGTGTGTGGAGATTATTCCTACTTGGTCTCATTCTGTCAAGCAGCCATGCAGTAGATTTACAGTTTTGCTCCTGAAAAAGTTTGTTCTTGAATAAAGATACATACAAAGGACAAACCAGTGACATGGAGAATGACGGACGGTGACATCTGGAAATAATTTCCTCGAATATTTCGGATATAAACCAGCGGTATTTACCTTTGTGGCTTTCCTGAGCTGGAAGGCATCAAACTGAGCAGGTGTCATAAGCAGAGCCAGAGTAACATCCTCTAAATCTGACCTGAGAGCTCCCTTCAGATCTTCATCCAGCTTCTGCAACAGACAAGAAACAGCAGTGATACTGTTTATTATAACATGAGATATCAAACAGGGCTTAGACTGCATAAACACTGTCTATTTAAAGTTAACAGCTAACATTTGCATCAATGTCTACCGTGATACTACAGGTCATACCGGACCAGCAGCACTCCTGAGTGTATCGAAGGTTTTTTTTTGTTTTTTTTAATCTTCTTTCAAAACAGTGTCATGTTCTTACTTGTAGAATAATTTAGAGGAAACTTGTAAATAACTTGTACACATTAAATCCAGTGAGTTACTGTGAGAAATGCAACGGATCAGGATTGAATGACCTTAAAAAACTCAAAACTCTCAAAGCTCACAACATTTAGTAAAATCAGAGTCAAAAGGGAGGACATTCATGTTTCCGGGGTTTAACTCTTGTTTTGCATGCGTTTCGGCCTGCCGTTGATTTATTAGAATTTGACCATTTTTCTGAGAAATTAATTCCTCACCTTTCCAGTGGATGCCTCATAAACTACTTTGATCTTCTGTCTCTGCTCGTTGTTTCTCCTGACCAGGACTGAAATGATCACGTCCTCGTCCACTCCTGCGAGGGACAAGTTGTATGTGATTACATGAGTACTAGAGCACAGCCTGTAAGTCAGAAAGCCAAAAAAACCAAAATAGATTAAAGGGTAAATCCACAGATTTTACTCTAGTCTGTTTACAGGTGTTGGGTAGTACTAATTTGCTCATTTCCTTGTAGCTACAGGTGATTATAGGGTTAGGTTACTGTCACAGGAATGAACGGCGCCCTGCTTCCAACACTGTATCCACTCCCTTTTATACATCCAGGCCTCTGAAGCATGCCAGTAGCTTGAAGCTACATCAGCTGCTGCTAGTATAAACACACGCAAATCTGTGCAGTGGACCGACATGAGGAGACACACAGAATAAGAAAGACGTCTCCGGTTCTGCAATTCTGATCCTTTTTCAGCATCAGTCTTATGGGAAGCACAATGCTACATCAGTAAACTTTAATTGCAAAATGGCTTGGTTATGGTTATGGTATGAACTTTTTCCAAGATAACCAGAGAGCACACACACCTTTACTTTCAATGGCGCTCTGAAGAACTGAAGCATCACTGCTGGCGTTGAAGTTCGGGTACGGTGTGACTGTTCCATAATACTTAGGTTTCGGCTTACCCTTCACCTGGAAGAACAGGCAGAAATACAGGTGTGTATTACAAAACAAACCAACCAGGAATAACAAGCTGCAACATCATCTCCTCGTGACTGTTTGCTCCTACAAGGGATCTGATACTCACTTTGACACTGTCATCATCATCATCATGATCAGTGCCTCTGTTATGGATAATATCGTTGAAGAATTTCTTGAAGAGGGACATCTTTATTTGGCTTGGAGAGTTAAAACCAAAAAAAACTATCGCTGAAGAGTGAAGAAGATAAAGAGAAATAAAGAATTTAAGATGATTTAGATATAATTCTTCATATTTAAATGTTTGAAAAGCTCACCTGTGCTTACTGGAGACACTCCGCCTACACCCGTCTGTGAGTGTGTGATGTTAGTCTCAGTATTTATACATCACTCTGCAGCGGCTCCACCCATTGGATGACTGTACAGATGATTTATTTTCACCTGTCTGCCACCCCTCACAGACAACATACCTGCAAGATGACAGTCAAGAGGTTCGAGCACCTCTGACCGGTTTGGTGACTCCTCTGCTCCGGTGAACTTATTGCTGACCTGAGTATAACGAGTATAACGCCGTTTGTTTTGTGCAGTTACATGACTGAACCTGACGGGCCACATTTTTCTCCTGAGCTGTTACTGTTAAAGTCGCAGAGGCGCATAAAAAGGAATCCAACAAAAAGCAGAAATGTGTCTAAGTGTTCGTCTGGTTTTTAGATGAAATAATGGGAGGAAGAAAATAAGAATGAATTGATATTGTCACAATTCCTGCCACAGTCCTGTTTATTTAGGTTCCTTCAACCCCACACACTGATTCCACCAGACAGGACTTTCTTGCCTTGCCTGCTGCCACTCCCAAATTATCTTCACCTGCTGTTCATTAACTCATCAGCCCCCTGTAGCTTATATACTGGCTCTGTGCCGTCTACTCCCTGTCAGACTGCCAGCTCGTTGTGTATTTGCGGTCCATCTACCTGTACCAGTTATCGATCCATGTGGTTTAAACCTTCCACCTGTTTATGACCGGCCTTCTCGTTGCGCCCCTTTTCCTCAACCTCTTCTGACTTGGTGTCTGCATTTGGGTCCTCCTCTTGTTTCACCTGCTACCTGCTTGTACTCAAACCTGTATCGGGATATAAACTGAACTGCTAGAAAATATGTTATTAAAAGATTTTTAAGCTTTATTGCAACGTCGGAATCATGCCATAATTACAAAGTCGGTGTAAATGTAAGAAAAAAAACAAAACAAAAAGGCCAGAGGTACAGATGTGTTGAAAATGAATAACTGAGACATCAGACATGACCACACGCTGTAATTTCCTACAATACAGGAACAGATTTAGTGGTAGATGGAAAGGATTGTATCATCATATTGTAATAGCATGAAAATATGCCTGATTTCCATTATAAACCATACTGACATTAAGGATATCCAAATTTCCCCCTTTCAGTGTGTCTGGACACCAATCGTGTTTCCTGGTCAGTGATTTCAAATTTCAATGAGAAAACTGTTCATCACTTTCACTTTTCTATGTCAGTGATTCATCCCACATATTCCACATTTTCCATAGTTTATGGAGTTAGAATTTTCCAAAATAACCTCCGGCAAACTTTGAGTTGTTGTTGTTGTTGATGTCAGTAAGTAAATATGAAGGTCTGTGACTGAAATACCACGATCACAACACCTTATTTTTAGGGCCTGTTTGTGTCTCCAGTTGTGGAGTGACCAGAAATTGTCGGAGGGATGAACACAGCCTGCAGGGATGTGATTTTCTCACATTATCTGGGAGGAGGCCCTCTCCCACGGCCTCGACCCCGTCCCGCACCAGGACCTGGACCCGGTCCGGGTCCTCTCGGCCCAGGCGGCCGGCTCACTGGCCCTCGAGCGTTGGGGTTGGGTGATGCCAGAGTTACATCTTTCTGCAGGTTAACGCCTTTACCGGCTGTTCCAGGTTTCATCTTAGTTGTCTTTGATTCCGGCTCTGGTGTTTTTTCTGTTTAGAGAAACAAAATGATTCATAACCTCACTACTTCTTCTCTGTTCTTGAAAACACAATATCAAATGTGAAAATCTATTTATTGTGGAGGACTCAGCTAGAATAAAGTTATCAACCTTTCAATATTTAGTTACATATGACTTCATTTATCTGTCGACTGTGCAGGAGTTTACTGACCGGGCTCTGGCGGAGGAGCAGGGGGTATGAGGGAGCGGTTCGGCAGCAGGTCTTCCAGGTCTTTCATGACCTGGTTGGTGCTGTCCGTGTTGTTCCTCCGGTTCTTCTCTTCATCCCGAGCCTGGGCAGAGAGAGACGGAGGAGGACAGCAGAGTTTTATATAACAAGGGACAGAGGGGGCGTAATACAAATTTATGTCAAAGAAATGCTGTACAAAGGTTGGGAACCACTAGTGTGCATTACTGCTATCTGAATTTACCATCTGCATCTTCTTTTTTAGTTCCATGTTGGAGTTTTGGTAGGCCTCGGACACTGAGTTCAGATAGTAGATGGCCAGCCTGTAGACAGAGAGATGACAACATTTGTTGTGTTTCAGTGAGTGCAAAAACAACATAAAGGGACACATACTACAAATAACAACACATTTGTCGAGAAATGTGTAAATATGAATGTGCAAAAAAGGATTTATTCAAATTAAATTCCGAGGGAAACGTTTGTGAGATCTAGTGTGTCTCCTCTACACTCACACCATGAGCAGAACAGCTGGTATGATGAGGCCCGGGTTGGCTGCGTAGCTGAAGAGTGTCCCCATGAAGGCCGGCAGGTCCATGTCGATCGTCTCCATGATCACATCAAACATCTTTGGTTTCCCGCTGCAAACATCAGCGGTGTCAATATGTCACATGTTGATTTTGATTCTACTCATCTAACTTTTTTTTTTTCTTTTTTTTTCTTTGTTACCTGAAGGGTCCGCAGTCAAACGAGGGTGGCAGGGTCATGATGGTGTAGACGACAGGTAACAGGCTGAGGAAGAGGATGAGGAGAAGGAGACCCATGTAGAAGTTGTTGGACTTGGAGGCTTTGAACACTCTCTCATGGGGAACGTTGGTGGCCATCACCGCCCAACACTGATAGTACATGGAGCTGAGGAGGCGGAGCACGTTGATGCCGACCAGTCCTGGAGCATAAAACGCCCCCATCCTGAAACACACCAGAACATGCATCATGTAATGAGACAGGATGCTGTGTAACATATCATTACATATGAAAGCCTTCAGTTTTTAAAGCTGCTTAATAGATCAAATTATAAACTAAAGTGTGTTAGGCTACGTCCCGTAGAGGTCAATTAAAAAAAACAGTACACACACACACACACACACACACACACACACACACACACACACACACACACTAGTGGCTGATTGTGTGCAGCATATATAAATAACGTTCATACCAGATCATCCCTTGATTGAAGACCAATCCCAGAACGTTACCACTGATGTCAAACTCTCCATATGACGGCTAAAAGTGAACAGAGAGATGATGATTACTTATTATTTACTGAAATCAATTAATTAATTTGATGAGGGAACAAGTTCTGCACTCTTCACTGTCTTCTGAACTATGGGTATTAACATTTGAAGTAAACAGTGTTATTTAACACTGCAGCCGAGCCGTCAGACTTACAAATCCAGCCTCCAGGTCCCAGCACCAGCAGTAGTTGAGGAAGCGGACGATGACAGCCCTGGCAAAGTCACCAATCAGGATCGTCAGGTAGGACACCTGGATGTCCGACACTGTCAGCTTCACAAACTCCTGGAATACGGACAGCACAGAGAAGAACTAGAGTCAAGTTAACCAGCATGGATGTTACCTAAAATGAATGAAGTAGCTGAAGGACACCGTATCATTTTCCAATAGAGAAGTCATTACTATGCCGACGGCAGTCTCCCAGCAGGGTCCTCTGATGACATCAGCAGGGTTCATGGGGGGCGGTGTAGCCTCGGTGTCGTTGACCAGGCGCGTGAAGTTGGCGTAGTACTCCTTCATGGCCCAGATGGAAGCGTTCTTAATGGACTGCTCTTCTTCCAGCTATGAGGCGCAGATAAGTTGATGAATCATCAGTGAAATTCATTCCCATCCATCCATTTGGACCAAACAACAACACAGCCATCCTTAAATATCTTGTTACTGGAACAAACACACACACACACACACACACACACACACACACACTCTGCTGTTATACCTTGGTGTTGACCTCATCAAACAGGGCGAACAGAAATGTGTAGAGGTTTCCCAGGAAGAGAGCAAATATGCGTCCCAGCTGCCACTTGAGGGCAATTCGAGGATGGTAGTCCTCCAGCTCAGCGATGGTCTCAAACAGAGGAGGACACACCAGGCCCAGCAGGGACATGATGATCTCCAACTAGACCAAACAGGACAGAATCACTACTGTCATCCTCACATACACACTTTTATTTATCTGTGTCTTTTTTATCTTTAGAGTATTTTCTCTCTGTTATATTAGTAATACAGATCCTTTCTTCATCTGACCGTCATTACCTCATTCTTCTCGTACCAGCTGAGGTCATCCCTGTTGGCAAACTCCTGAGACCTCTTCACCACGAAGTAGATGAGGTATCCGCTGCCGCCGAGGCTGCAGATGATCAGGACGTTGGCCAGGACTCTGAGGAACCTCCGCAGGTGAATGTTCTCATCCTTCTGGTTCTCCTGCTCGTCTACAATGGACTCCTGTTCTTGTCAAAAAAAAATTTAAAGGATTGAGAATAAAAGTATAACTAAAATATAAATCTAAATGAGCTGACTGGACAAACGGTTCATCTGACAGTCTGCGTGGTTGCCATGGTTACCTTGAAGCTGGTGGTGATGGAGGCGTACTTGTTGTCTGCAGTCTCTGAGTTGCCTATGAGGTAATCCCAGCTAGTGAACATCTTCCAGGCGAAGGTGAACTCTCCTTCCTCTCCGTCTCCACCGCCAACATCGGCGTTCTTGGCCATTCTGACGAAAAAAAACAATGCTGACATTGCTCGGCTTGATTTAAGTTGTTTGACAGTAAACATCCAAAAGGCAAAATGTACATGCTGGTATACAGCAGACTCACGTGCGGATCACGACCATCAGGCTGTAGCCGAAGGTGCCGATCCCGACCATGAGGTAGGACAGAGGCAGCCTGAACTTCAGCAAGCCAATGGTCCTCTGGTTGTTGTAATATCCATAGAACAGGACTGAATATTTGCAGTATCCCTGAGTAAAGAAGAGATGCTGCTTAAATGTTTTCTATTCCTCCTTTTCAACAGCAACAGTGAGAATAAATGAAAACTGGACTAGTCTTTACTTTGATTTTTATTGTGTGTTACTATTATATATGCTTTGTTAGTAACCTATAAATTATATACACACAAATAAAAAAAAATACTTAAAAAATATTATCTTTATAATAAATGAGATTTACATTGAAGTCCATGAGGACAGAATAGTCCTGAGCGGTGTCCTGCTCTGCTCGAGGTACAGTCTTCCTGGGAATGGAGCCATAGGGAAGGCCCATCAGAACCTGCAAAACAAAAGAAGAAATTAAAATTAAAATAAGAATAAGAATAAAATGTTACCAATTAATAATTACCAAGTTTAATTATTATTATTAAGTGTGTTTCACCTCTGGGATTACCACCAGTCCAAAAGTGAATCCAAAAAGGACGAGGTTCATGCCGTACATCCAGCGCAGGAAGATAAAGTAAGATGCTACAGATGACCCAAAATGACCTGAGGACATCGAGAATATTTAAAATTCAGCATGTGTCCACTAGAGGTCGATGTTCAGCTGGTAAACACAGCTGTTGCTTAAACAAAACTTACTTTCCACCTCTTTGATCTTCCTCTCCCAGGGGATACAAGCTGTTCTGAAATTCTCAAAATCCCTCTGGAACTTAATCCATTTCTGAAAACAACAACAACAACAACAACAACAACAACAAAAAATCACTGAAGAAGCCTGAAGTCAAGGGTAAAATAGAAAGGAGACTTTTTTGTTTCTAACCTTTGTCATCATCACTTTGTAGGCGTACCACTTCCTGCCTTTTCCTTTGCCCAAAGCTCCTTCAAACTTATCCACAAATTCTTGAGCTTCCCTGTGACAAGGTCACATGTTAACCAGGTACTGACAGATACTGACAGGTAGATGAAATGACCCCCAAATATTCCACCTACAAACTCAACCAAATGATTTGCATATGATTTATTTTTTTTTTAATCTCAAGCAAACAATACAGATGACAGGAGATTACTTTAGGTGTACGAGCCTCCGCTTCATCCTCCATGGCTTGTTCCTGATGGTGGCGATCAGTTTCTTCTTCTCCTCCACCTCCTCCATCAGCCGGGCCATCTCTCCTTCCGACATGGACTCCTCTTCCTCGTCAGAGTCCGAGTTGGAATCAGATGAACTGCAGGAGAAGCGGCAGAGATTATTCAGAAAACAACGAGGGCAGCAGCTCTGTGAGACATGCTCACAATGCCAGTTCTAAAATACTGATGCTCAGCATGTATAATGTTTACTAGATTCACTGTATCATAAAAGACCAAAGTTATTACGGTCATCCTGAGGGGAGCATGAACCAAATTTCATGGTAATCCATCCAATAGTTGTTGAGGAATTTAACTCACACAACAAATATCAACCACATGGTAGCGCTAGGGGACGACGTCTCTTGAGGATACATCTTCTGGGAACCATGAATGTCTTTGCCAAATTTATGCCGACTGCGACCAACCTTAGACCAGAAATGTCAACTTTTTACACAAGATGCTCAAAATGTCTGTCCAGATTTCCGTGAATTTCTTGGTGTATATTCATGTTCCCCAGAAGATGAGTCCTAATAAATTTGGTGATCACCCTGATCTAATACGGCTCAGGACAATTTTATTGTTATTGTGTATTGGCAGTTAAATTGTCAATTGAATTAATATGGATCCTGATTTGTATAGTTGCCTACCTGTCATCCTTCTTCTTCTTCTTCTTCTTGTCCTTGTCATTGTCCTTGTCTTTCCCTTTGTCTTTCCCTTTGTCTTTCCCTTTGGCATCCCCCTTTTTACCCTTGCTGTCCTCCTCATCCTTCCCCCCTTTCTTTCCTCCTCCTCTCTTCTTTCCCTTCTTTCCTTTCTCCATATCACTCTCCTCCTCCTCACTGTCCTGGGCTTTGCCTCCTTTCTTTTTCTTATTGGCTGCTCCTCCTCGCTTCCTCTTGGGGGTCTCGTCCTCACTCTCATCCTCATCATCATCATCACCACGTTTCTTGGTTGGCTTCTTCTTGTTTGCTCCTCTGCGTTTCCTGGGAGACTCATCCTCGTCTTCATCCTCCTCGTCCTCACTGGCTGTTTTTTTACCACGGCCTCTTCCCTTTGCGCCTCCTCTCCCAGCTGCCTGCCTCCTGTTCCCTCTCCTCCTCTGGGTGACGCCATCTACAATAAGTGCAAATAAATCACGAAATTAGATTCAACTAGATTCAACAGGGGATTCTAACAGTAACAGTTTCGGCTGTTTCATCCACTCACCGTCACTGCCGCTCAAATCCGCGTCTATGTCTATCCCAACTGAGGAAGAACACAAACAACACAACAACAGTCAGCCAGGTAAACAGACCTTAAACACGTTGACACTAAACTATAATGGTGCACCACTAACAATAATCAAATTCAGTGTAAGAAATATTTAGCTTAACAAATAATGTTATTATTGACTCCATTTTTTTTTTCATAAAGCCAAGCTAGTGGTGATACTAGAAGTAAGAAACTGTATTCATGTTCCCATTAGGATGGACCATATTAACTTTGATGTTCCCTTCAACTTTTGATCCAGTCACTTTGCTGTGATGTGTATGAAATACCCATCATAACTAATAACATCCTCATCCGCCTCCAATGCCCTTTGTGTTAAGTGATAACTAGCAAATGTTAGCATGCTAACACACCAAACTAAGCTGGTGAACATGGTGAACATTACCTGTCACTCAGCATGTTGTCACTGTGAGCAGCATGTGAGCCATATATGCATAGTATATCACTTTCTGTTTATCAATGTGCTTCTATGGTTTCAGGTATTTTATTATTATTATTATTATTATAACATAAATAAACTGAAGAATAGAAATGATCCTATTCGATCCGCGCTGATATCTCAACTTGAGCCATGAAAGTAGCAGCAACTCGCTTCTAGTATCACCACCCAAGCAACGCTCAAATTTAATTCCAGGAACTCGTCCTCAAAGCAGGTGAAGACCGGTGGAAACAAAGGCTCAACCTGTGACGCTGGCTACACCTTAGGTAACATTTCATTAGGTTTACTACACAAGGAAAGGTCATCGAGAGTAACATGATTTGAGTCCATACCTCTGTCATCGAATAATACAATATTGTATGTATATAAGTTGTCCAAAAAAAGATGTATGTTAAACCAGACTGCCTCATACATCACTATAATTTACTCAACTTACACTATTATAACAGCAAACCTTCGACTCACCTTCATCCACTGAAGCCACGTCGCTTTTTCTCGGCATGATGAAACATGAAAAGTTTCTATCCTCTATCCTCTGTGCCTTCTGCAGAGTTCGCCCAGACTCTCACCCCAGCAAGTTGACTCTCTGCTGCCTCGGCTCCCCGCCAGCACCCAACTCAGGTAACTCACAATGCCATCACTATGACAACTGCTGCATGTGACCCACTCACAACAGCGGTTCTTGGATGGGTGCGGTAAATTCTGGCAACTAAAGATGATCCAGCGTGGCTTGTTAAGCATATGAGCTGTGTTATTCTTAAGGAGATGGGATATTTTTCTATTTTATTATTACTACACTATCAGGTTATATTGATTGATTGATTAGAAGTGAAACAGCATTCAGAGTAGCTCTATGTAGCTAGACTTGACTATTGTTTCCTGCTTTGCTTTTCCCTAAATGGCTACAGGACCCTATTATCTAAATCTATCTAAACACTCTCACTCGTCTTGTTACTGGAGACCACACACACACACACACACACACACACACAAGAAGACCAGACAGCTTTAAGATTTAATGAAGGTTTAGGTTTCTTCATGCGAGGCCCATTAGGCAAGCAGTAAATACTCTGACATGACCTTGCAGCGGCTGCATTTTCTTTTCTTTTTTTTGTTTTGTCTTTGACTCTATACATGCTGCATTTGGATCAGATACTGACAACAGCTGCCTGTGTGTGTGTGTGTGTGTGTGTGTGTGTGTGTGTGTGTGTGTGTGTGCAGAGAAACAGCTCATTAAATAATAGAGTAGAGCTCGTTTTTCACATCCAAAATGATTCTATTACACGGTAGTCAGTTCCCACAGGTAACACATGGATTACCTGTTTACAGGTGTGTGCTGCGGTGGAGACGACACATCTGGTTAGATGTTGCTAGAGAGCCAAATATGCAGCACTACTGTAAATCCTCAGGTGAAAGTGACACAGAACAAAATAAACGTATATTCTTAAATGGGCTTTGTTTAAAGTATTGTAACATACTAGGGTATATATCTATACTAGGGTAGTTATTTCTATGTCGTTTTCGTTTTCTTTTAAAACTGCATTGACTTTTTGGTCTTTGTGCGTGTGTGTAAATGTAAGGACTGAAATAGAAAGATATTCAACTGTTCAAATTTAGCTTGTGTTGCTTTTGACAGTCAGAGTTGTGAATGTGAAAAACTGTAAACTTTAATAAGATAATGTAAATAATATCTGTTTATGCTGTTTACATGTATGACTAGTTAACCCCTTTTTCAATTTTACAACGTTAGGGTTGAACGATTTCTTTATATTTTTGTGTTTTTCTCCATGTTTGGATGTCTGTTCCATTGTTACGCAGGTTAAATAGGATCAGATGTGTCTGTTATGCCACCTAGTGGTTATTCGCCAAATCATCATTAACATTACAGTAACAGTAACGTTACACACAGAACTGAAGTTCCATGCAAAGGAAGATGGAGCACACAACCTGCATGCAGTTGTAGTCATTAATAAGCACAGAGGTGGGTTGTGATTTTACAGCTTTCTCTACACTTACAGCAGTAGCTGCTACTTACGTTGTAGTTTAAGGCCTTTTACCCTGGGTAGGATCATCTCAACATTTTGTGGGTTGGGTTCCTGATCTATGATAAATGTGTTCTGTTTATTATTATATTTTATAACCTTGTGTGTTGCTAAACACTACTGTAAAAGTAACATAAGATGAATATGAAGTCATAACGTCTGTGGTAGTAGACAGGAGATTAAATGTTTGGATACTGACTGAGGAACACCATGTGCTTCTTGTGCTGATGAACACTCTGCACGTGTGTGTGTGTGTGTGTGTGTGTGTGTGTCTAAACAGTCATCATGTTGAGTCAGGGTGTCATAACGTGACCCGAGGCTACACTCGCTGCAGCAGATCTCGTTTCCAGCCATCAGGAGTCACGTGGTAGCATGACACGCGTGTTGATTTTCTTCATACATTTCAGAATGTGGCTTTTTCCAGATGGAAGAACGAGGTTTATGAGAATGTACTGGACATTTGTTTGGAGTGGATGTGGACACAACAGGGATGTTTTGTGTATTGTTTAATCTTCTTGAAGAAAAATAAGATTCAGTAAAAAATTTTAAAAAAGGATACTAAAGCAAACTGAAAGAATCCAAGCAAACTATCAAGTAAATATGCTTGTATTTACAATTGACTTGATGTGTCTTTAAGAAAAAGTAGAGATAAAAACTCACCTGCCACCATTTATTATGTGAATTGTGTATTTTACTCAGGCTGTTTTAGATTAATACAAATCCACTGGTTGATGATTGATAATTAAAGGCACTCAGTGGACTTGTTTTTTGTAAACAAACTAGTTATGTTTACATTGTTTAGTGCAGAGTGCATTTTCTTCTTCATGAAACAAGTCAATATTTAAACAGTATTTTAAATCCTTCATCGTGCATGTATGAGACAAACAAAACCAGATATACAAATACATGTTTTTTAAAACGCTCCATTGCTTTGATAGAGGGGAAATTTCACTGGTTACTCTTAATAATTATTGTCACATTGTGTAAAAAAAACCAAAAAAAACCCCCAGAATTCTTAATGTAATATTTGTGAACATAATTTATTTACATTATACAATTTATTCTGTATAATTGGAAGATTACGCACACTGCAGTATATAAATAAAGACGTTTGTACAAACTTGCATAACTAAAGGGTAAAAAAAAAACTGAACACACAGATTAAGCAGACAAACCAAAAATCAACAAAATGGAAATTAATAACCTACAACCACAGGTCTCACTAAGTCACCGCTGCACACAACCGCAACCTCATTTAATACTCAGTCACCAGCCGTCCACATCCACTCTGACACACACACACACACACACACACACAACACTCATCAGCTCACATTAAAAACAGAAGAAAACATTCAATAGTGAAGTAAAAGATGAAAATATTAGTGGGGCTAAACCCTTCAAAAGGCAAAAAGTAATACAAGTTTAGGCTACTTGTCATACAACACACAGCATACACATGATTCTCATGAACAAAACAGGACACAAACATTAACTGAATGTGAGAAACAGTCAGGTGACCTCAGTGGAAAAAAAACAAAACAAAAAACAATAACAAAACCCAATGTTGACGCAGCATCAGCACAATATCAACAAGGAGGAGAGGGAAAAAAAAGAAAACTACGTTGTGTTTCTCGTGCCACACACAGCAGGAGGGAAAGAATATGAGCCAGTGAGAAAAGGCTAGCGACAAATGTCTCTTTTTCAAAGTCTCTTTAGCAAGATGTCGGTGCTGTGTGTAGTGGGCGGGCACAGAGAAGCATTTCAGGTTGATGATATAATAATAATAATAATATTAATAACAACAACAACAACAATAATAATAAAAATGACCAGGACGCAAAGTCAGGAGGGTTTAACTCTGACCTCAGAGTTCAGTAGAGGCCCAAAAAAAACAAAAACAACAAAAAAACCTTCGACTTTGCTACTCAAGCCAGCAGAGAGCAAGCACGACGGAGACGGCGCCGCCAGCCAACAGCAGTAACAGTCCGAGTGTCCGGGAGTCTTTCAAAGCAGAGTTCAAGCAACGGAAACAGACGTCTTCTTCAGCAACCTCCCTTAGTCACACTCCATAATATAGACACCCCCCACACCCCTTTGTTTGTTCAATACCACCTTCCAAAAGTGTTACACTCACACAAACAAGAATGAAAAACAAAAATGTAAGTGAACTTTCATGCACTGGGGAGAAAAGTCCAGACTGTCTACCAAACAAGAAGAAGACAGGTCCTTCAGGAAGAAGGAAGGGTTTGTTTTTTGTTTGTTTTTTTGTTAAAGCCGATCGCTCCCAGTATTCAAAGTCAAACTGTAGAGTTCTTTTCATATTCTCTGGATCTTGTCAGCGACAACCACAGGGTTCTCTTTGCGGATCTTGGCAGCAGCTTCAGCTTTGTAGTCATATGGACAGTTGTGCTTGTCGGAGTAACGGTGAAGTCCACAGAACAGATTTCCACAGCGGCAGTCAAAGCCTGAAATGCAGCAGCAGAGGATAAAAATCAGTCAACAGGTATAAACCGTCTGGCGCACGGTTGACGCCCGTAAAAAAACAACGCACCATTTGTGTGTCAGGACAGATTTTCAGGGGGGGCGAAATGAGTTTTTAAACTTTGGCTGTAATAGAACAGAAGCTCTAATGAATCACTGCTCCCTGTAAGTAAAACATTAAGACCTTCTGAAAGTCTTAATAGCAGGAACTTTCTATAAACATGTGGAGAAAACTTTAAACTTGAAATCAATATTTTATGAATCAGCATGTACGTTCATCTTTGTGCCTTTCTCCATTTTGACTCTTTGAAAAATGCTTAAATTTGTACAACTTCTGCAGAAGAGTGTGACAAAGACCCAAAGCTTGCCTAACACTTGATTACATAACACTCCACCATGTACACAAGTAATTAATCAAACTTTAACTAAAACAAGTTTTCAGCTTGAACAGGAACAAGCGTGTGACTGTTTTGTCTCGTACCTGTAAGGCCAACTTTTTTGCGGCACATAAAGCAACGGTTCTTCTTGGGTTTTGGGGGCTCCGGGGCATTGAAGTCCTCACTGCCAGCAGTGGAGGGATGGCAGCTCGAGACTGTGGGCTGACTCACCACTGTACACAGAAAAAAACAAACAACTTTTAACTCAATTAAGTACCACTCTTATTTACACAAAGGTGCTGGGACACCTTAACAAACAGGTCACCTCATTACAAATCTCCCTTGTGTATGTAAATATAAAATATGTCATTTTATATCCTAATCTATCGTGATGCTGTAAGATTGGAATGTGTGCTTTTTTATTCCAATGAATTTGGTATCTGTCAAACCACAGCACTCCGTCTCACTGATATCTGACATCTAATACAGGCATAAACAATCAAACATAGACCAAAGATAATTCAAGTAATCAATAACACAGAACTAAGAACTACATTTTGATCATCTTGCTGCATCATTCAACTGTAAACAACAACCGAGAGTGAAAACAAAAGCTCAACATCACAAGATTCACGGTATGATTATTATTTAGTGGAATGTTTTATAATAATAATTAACCGATATACACACTGAGCCAGCAATAAACTGCTGGTAAATAACGGTCATTTCTTGGTACCCACCTGGCTCTGTGAGCTCTACTTTGCTCCCTGATGCTCCTTTCTCCTCACAGGAGAGACTCATCTCAGTCATCTGTTGAGTTACAGCAATAGCTGTTGAAACCCCACTGCAAAAACAAATTTTAAAAAAAATTAATAAAAAGCAGAATAGTAAGCATAGCAGAAGAGTAAAAGGTTAAAACAAAAGTGTCCGCGTCCTCTTGGAAGTTGCTAATAAATATCAACAAACACGACCTCACCCGATGGCGTCGGCAGCAGCAGCCTCAGCAGAAGCGGCCTCAGCCGCCACCTCTGCTGCAGCGACTGCAGCGGCTGCAGCATTATTCAAGGTGGCCTCTAACCTCTGGATGGCAGAAGCCTCAGCTGTGGTGGGGCCGCTGCTGCTGCCTGAAGAAGAAAATGTCGCCACATGTCAGACTTAGACGGGGGACAAAGGTGCAGCTGCAGACGGAGGTCGGGATTTGTTTCCTGTGCGCATGTGGAAATAAAAGAAAACCACAGCAGGTCTTACCCATAGCACTCAGAGAACCGACGCCTCCATTGTTCTGTCTTGACAGGTGCTCCTTGTGGCACACAGAGCACATGCCATTAGTCCTAGGGTTGCCATAGAAACCACAGCCGGTGGCACAGAGCATAGGAACTGGGCTCTGATTGGTCTCCTGGGCCATAGCGGTGTCTGTCGCCTGGTGGGCTGAGCTGGAGACACAAATGAAGATGAACGCTTGAGTGATGAAGGTCTGCGTGGGTACGACCAACAACACAAACAACAACAGACCTGAGGAAATGATAAATAAACCTACTGAATTCCAAACATGCAATTAAAACATTTGGATTTTGGACTTTTACTGGGTGCTTGGACCAGCTCTCCATTAAAAAAACTGTAGTGATGACGATGTATGAGATTAGGTATCATCAGGAATTATTTTAATTATTGGACATATGTTGTTATATACAGCTATAATGATAAAATTCATATTTTTGTCTATAAGATGTCAGAAAATAGTGAAAAAAGTTACTTTGTGTGACCAACCCTAAAAAAAGCATTAAATCTACACATCTGAGCAGTAAAGCAGCAAACCTTTGGGTCTATTTGCTTAAAAAAGGTGTGATTATTAATATATTTTGCTGATTAATCTTTAACGACATTGCAGCTTTAGATTCAATAAAGATAAACTACATTACTGCCTACAGCCACAGTGAAAGAATCTGAAATACCTTTCGGGTACTAAGGAAGAAAAGATTGAGATTATGGATGCCCAAATGTAGTATGTTGTCCATAGTGGTTACAAACTCATAAACTACTTGATCCAAACACTACAAGTCCAGTTCAAATCTATTGATGAGATTACATTTATTTATTTTTTTATATGAATGAAGGTTTATTTAACTGGCAGAACACAAATCCTGAAACTGGTGTGACGCAATCAGATAAACACTCGAGTCCAACAGCATGAAGCAACTCCCAGAATTAAACATTAATTAGCTGCATTAACGCATGCCGGCTCCTGTTATCTCTTGATGCTTCATTCTAGCATTATATACATACGGATTGAAACAATCTGTAATTCAGGGTTCAGAACGGTGTAATTTCACCGCTGGTTGTCGAGTCTTTCTGCTTCACTAAGTCACCGCTTGTGCAACTCGACGCAATTATTGATCGGTTTAACAACAGCTCATTATCACTAACAGGCATCAACATGTTTACATCCGACTTTGGCTCGTTCAGCTGCCGAGCTACTTCATGTAATTAACAGAACATTATACTCTAATTTGCATGGTCAACAAACAACATTACTACTTTATTTAAGTAAAGTAGTCTAAAACAGATCAGCTGGTGGTGGTTCACACAACATTTTAACAATTGACAACTTTGGCTTCTTTTGTCAAATAAAAAAAGGTTTGCTGCACACCTTTGTCACAAATAGACCTGTAGGTTAAAACCTGTATGTTTACAAGTTATGCAAGTTTACATGAACTTGCATCAGCCTCCCAGTTACCTGCATTTAAAAGGAAATCATGACGATACCACTTGAGGAGCCAGATGCTGTTATTAAGTCAGTGGAGAAACACACTGGTATTATTTACATCAACAAGTTCACATTTCCGGTAAACTACATCAGAGGTTCATTCTCATAAAACACAGTCGTTGCTGCTATCTGCTCCCTTCACGTGTGTGTGTATGTGTGTTTGTGTACCTGAAGACTACAGTGCTCACATGGACCAGTGTATGATGGCTTTGCTCTGTCACAGGAGTGCAATGTGACACGGTTGAGCTCAAAGGCTCACACATGCGCTACCTCAATACTGGGAACACATCTATTTATAGTTAACCTCAGGAGTCCCAGTTGGAGGAGGACGATTGCAAACAGACCTTATTACATCTTCATCAAGGGTCAAAAAGAAATACAAAAACATCACAAGACACCCTACAGGATAATCACATCATTTGATAAATCAAGCAATCATCTGTGTCACCTGAAATGCCAGCTGTGTTTGCTTTACACATCATGGTTAAATTAAAACTCAGCAATCCAGCCAAAACAACAAACCAAAAGACTAATCTCAATAAATTGTACTAAAACTAAATACTATCAAATAAATAACTTTAAGGCTTGTAAGGAAACCCATGACCTGCATTTTGTATTAAATAGTTTGACCTGATCATGATAAGCTTTCCTAACCAAGAGAGGAAGATATGATAAAAGACAGATGTTGTCAAAACCCACACTCAGTTTGGGATTGGGTACAGATTTAAACACATCACCTGTAGATTACATACAGAGCACAATACGTGTATTACCTAGACAAAAGCCAAAACAAAATCACCCTCCGACCCTAAGATGTTGTCAAACATCATCCTGACGCTCAATAACATACATATATAGCCTCATTTCTAGTTACATATTCCCACTGGAGGTCAGTTATTGTCGGTTTCGGTCCCTGACAAACACTGGGCCACAGCCGAGTCACTTCTCCACAAATCCACTGAGTCATGCTAGCAAGCTAATGACTGCAGCTAAACATCTTTTCTCTGTTAGGTGAGCTAACGTTAACTTCAGGTTACATGGCACCGGACAACGTGGACACCTCATCTCATCTGCATCGAGTTACGAAAGTTTTTAAAAACAGACAAAGCACATAGTTTCAGTCCACTCGCTGGTATGCTAACGCTAGTTAGCCACAACACACCGTGTGAGATTCTCGTGATCTCGCTAATGTTAGCATATGCTAACAAGGAAAAGTGTTCTTTGTTTATGTTCCCAGCGCAGATGTACTGTGTATCTTCACAACAAAATAACAACACAACACCTTTGTGGGCATTACCATGTGAAAAAAGGTGCATAAATCAGGATGGTTAAGGAGACACATCGTGAAATCCCCACAGAAGCTCAAGATAACTTGAGCAAGTCTAAAGATGCTAGTAGGTACTCGTCGGCCTAATTCAAAAGAGTCTGTCTTTATTTAAGTTACAGGACGGTAAAGAATACACAGAAAGCCACATTTAAGTCCCTGTTGTGAATTAATTTAAGTCGATTTAACTTATTGTTACGACCCTCGCAGTTGGAGATGGAAAGTCTCGGTCGACACGTGTTAACATTTCTTTAATCATCGCTTTCTAATTAAAGCTAGTTTTCCTCTTAGCTTTAGCTACGCCGAAGCTAATCACTTTTTTACATTACATGCGACTCTATGCGTTCACGACTCAAACAAACTTCCCAAACAAGCACTCATGCTAGCTGTGAGTTAACTTACCGTCGGTTTCAGATAAACGTTGGTTTTCGTGGAAACGTTGTTAAGATTGACGGGATAGCTATGTGTATCTTAAAGCTAACTAACTAGGGCCGTCTAGGTAAGTCCTCGTCTATGCCTTTCTTTTTTGGTTTTATCTTCTAAACGTAGACTCCTCTCCGCCTGGGAGTGCTGCTGCCTGATATCGGTGACGTCTTTCTGTCGCTGATTTGGTGGCATCTGTTTTGTTTTACTTGCTGCATTTGCGTCCTCTCTTTTTCCGGCGTACGTCACGGAAAATTGTGATGCTCTGATTGGAAGAAGTGTTGGAGTATAGCCACTAAAGATTTCAAGCTATTATTACAGATCATTAAGCCTGCTTTCTTCCATCGGGTAGACAGGCTATAGTCTCATGGTCTAGGTAAAAATCAATATTCATGCTTTCAGCTGTCCGTGGATACAACAAAGCAAGCTGAAGAAGATATGGTGCCTTCAATGCTCCCCGTAAACTCCATTTTCCCTGTAACACTATTCACTATCGCTATTCGCTACTTCAATGACCCAGAGAGTCAGGGGGCACATTTGAAGCGACTGTTGTTATCATCTCTTCTCGGAAAGTCACATTGCCCAGGCACAAAATCTAACAATCCATTGCCTCAGTTTGGCACATATTTCACAGGGGTTGATTTATTTAATCAAAATCAAATCAAATCAAATTTTATTTATATAGCCCAAAATCACAAAATACATTTGTCTCAGAGGACAAATGTGATATTTTCATGAGGACATGTATATAGCATGGACCAATGCCACATACCTCAGCATTTATAGTGTATATCTGGCTATTTCAGACCGTATATGAGGATTTAAGACGCAAAGCTCAATCACACAGCACAAAACACAAACAAATTATACCATAAATTACCGTAATAAACCATAAACAATCTCAAACCATACACCGATACACTTTATAGAAAATGTGATTAGTAATAAACAGTACGTAGCCTAACAGGAAAAGGATGTGGACAAAAAAAACTATGTCATGTGACCACTGGTTGTCAGAGGAACGCATTTGAAACAGGTGCGCTCGACCAATCAGATGCTTGGCTAGTTCAGAGAACAGCGAATCAGCTTGTAGCGAGCGAGGATTTAAACACAGACGCAGAACCTTAACACTAAACCGTATCATTCTCCATTACGAGTCAGAGTCTCTTTGTGGAAGCAACGCACATTTCGAAATGGCTCTTCGAGTAACCAGAGTAAGTGTTGTATGCTTTGTTTTGCTTATTGTTTAATTGCTCATAACCCGAAAAGCGTCTTGAAGCAACGTGTTCTTTTAAGTTATTTTAAATACCTTAATGTTAAACGTCCTCGTGCGTCGCTGCAGGGTGGACTCTCGTGCAGCTGTTCCATAATTCCACCGAAGCCTAAACATTTAATATGAATCCACAACATGCAATATAACTTCACTACTTTTTTTTCTCACATATACAGAACCGCTTGGCTTCTACCAGGACTGACCTCGGTGGAAAGGCCTGCTCGGTGACCGGGCCCGCATTGAAGCCCCGAGCGGCGCTGGGTGAAATCGGAAACATCGCAGTTAACAAAGAACCACTGAGAAAGGTACAAATGTTAATATTAAAAACAAATGTTATCTGCGATTCAACTCATACCAGAATAAATTAATACAGACGCAGCATAGGATATGCTGCATATGGACCCAGAATCAGCATGTCCTTTACACATAAGAAAGTACTAGAATAATGCATGTGATTTCTGTTTAAATTATGAACCACTGTTCACTTCAACTGTGACTTAATCTTTTTTTTTCCTCAGAACATCAAGACAGAGGCCGTCAAAAAGACAAAAGTCACTAAAGTTGAAAAGGTTGTTGTTGAACAACCAAAACCAAAAAATGTTGTTCCTGTTATACCTGAGCCAGAAGTGCAGGTGAGAATATCCCAGCAGCTATCTGACATGCATGTGACTGCCAGGTGTGGCACTTGTGTTTATCTGACCTCTTGTGGGGATTTATACCATTTCAGGTTCTGCCTGAACCAGCATCCCCCACTCCAATGGAGACTTCTGGCTGTGAGCCTGCTGACTTGTGTCAGGCATTTTCAGATGTCATTCTTGACAACGCTATCAGGGATGTGGATGCAGATGACTATGACAACCCTATGCTCTGCAGTGAATATGTCAAGGACATCTACAAATACCTCAGACAGCTCGAGGTGGGCAAAATGACTTTTTTACAGCCAAATCTGTCTGGATATACAAATTGTTTTAAATTCTAATCAGCTTCTTCTTCCCAGGTTGAGCAGAACATCAGACCCAACTATCTGCTGGGTCAGGAGGTCACTGGCAACATGCGGGCCATTCTCATTGACTGGCTAGTGCAAGTGAACCTGAAGTTCCGCCTACTGCAGGAAACCATGTACATGACTGTGGGAATAATTGACCGCTTTCTTCAGGTAAGTAATTACAATTTAAGGATTGCAGTTTCTGCTATGGCTTTGCTCTAGTGTTCTAAAATGTGCTTGTGCCTCAACAGGACCACCCAGTCCCCAAGAAGCAGCTGCAGCTAGTTGGTGTGACTGCCATGTTCCTTGCATCCAAATACGAGGAGATGTATCCGCCAGAGATCTCAGACTTTGCCTATGTGACAGACAAGGCCTACACCACCGCCCAGATCAGAGACATGGAGATGACAATCCTACGGGTGCTCAAGTTCCAACTGGGCCGCCCTCTCCCCCTCCAGTTCCTCAGAAGGGCCTCAAAGATTTATGAGGTTTGTGGAAGTCAATTTTTAAACTGATTCAATGCCTATTGCTGTTAGCCACTAATGTACTCCTGACTTATCTCCATACAGGTGACTGCAGAGCAGCACACTCTGGCAAAGTACCTCCTGGAGCTCACAATGGTTGACTACGAGATGATTCACTTCCCACCCTCCATGGTGGCAAGTGCTTCTTTGGCCCTTACCCTAAAGATCCTGGATGCTGGAGAATGGGTATTAATTTTTACTTGTAAATGCCAAGGCTTGAATATTTGAGGCCACATGAGTGCATTAACCAACTTGTCATAGATAAAATGGAAAGTTGCTTTTTAACACTGGCTAATTGCTCTGTATATCTCCCTAGGATGTGACACTGCAGCACTACATGGACTACACAGCAGAGAGTTTGATTCCTGTGATGGCACACATTGCCAAGAATGTTGTGAAAGTGAATGAGGGGCAGACCAAGCACATGGTAAGTTGTGACAAACCTCATATTCATCAACTACAATCGGGCAGCAGCCTAGTGACTGGATGGGCATACAGGTGACTTCTGACATCATCTCTTACAGGCCATCAAAGGCAAATACTCCACTTCAAAACAGATGAGGATTGCCACCATCTCACAGCTCAAGTCTTCAGTGATGAAGGATCTTGCAAAGCAGCTCACCCAGTGAGATGACTGTTTGGCACAATGTGCTTTGTACAGTTGTAACTTAATTTTTGTTTTTTTAACATGACCAATCGGCACAGATCCTGAGGAGTCAGCAGTTGGCATTTTTATGGCTCATCTCTTGCTGACCTAACATGCTACAAGTTTTAAATTGGGGCTTTCACTTTTTTCAATTAACCAGATATCATGGTGAACAAAAGGCAGTTCAATCAGATTTCATTTGGCTACCATGACTATTGTAACCCAAAGCACTCTTTTCACAAGGGATGTTTGCAACATGGTTAATGCACTACTTTATTGGCTGACTTAGTTCCTGAATGTTACACCATCATTGAACACAATATCTGAATATTTAACACTCAAATGTTGCTACTACTAATCTAAAACTTGTGGCATGTTTTCAAAATGGTCAGCCATGTGAAGGATCCAGTGAACTATGGGGGCTGTTTTTAAAATGGGATTTCTTAATGTGTGAATGTGTAATATGTACAGCAATACTTTTTAATGGACTTTTTACCTTCTTAAATGTCTTCTTAAAGCCTTTATTAAATGGTTTTTGACCAGAAACTTGCTCCCTGTCATGAACTCTAAAAACCACCAGAGGATGCTGTAAGACTTTGCCTTTAGTTTCCAGTTGCCAGCTGTTTGCTTGAGCATCTACAGACACCGATGCTGTGGGTCAACTGATAATTTCAAAATCTAGCCTTAATATAAGGGTTGTTTACATTAACTGTTAAGTCAGCATAATGCTACCTCACACAAAGCCTTGTGATTTGTGCATATAAATGTAACCTTGTTCAAATTTTTTTTTAAATAATCACTATCAACTGAACTTGAGTAATGCAACATCAGGCTTGCTTCAACTTCTCAAACCTATCAATGTTACACTTTAACATATTCCTGTCAATTTCAATGCCTGAATGGTAAAAGGACAGTACAATTTTTTTCAGGTGCTCATTAAAACAGGTTTTCTTGCTATAATTCCTTTTTCCTGTAGAAAGGAGCAAGGCCACTTTATGGTAACATTTGAGTTGCATAATCTTTTTACTGATCACAAACTTCCATGATATGTTCTGTAATGGGTGCAACATGTATGTAATCACAATCCTTCCTCCTTTGGCTTTCCTGTCAGCGTCACAAACATGTAGATCTTGTGCAAGCTGCTGATGCAAAGGCTATTCACAACTTCAATTACATCACATCATGCCAAAAGCATTTAAAGCAAGAGCAGGTGCTGTTATCACTTTAACCCTTTCACAGCTGAGACCCAGAGGGAACCCTCCCCATCCATCTTCCCATCCCCAGGAGAATGCCCAGAAAGCTTTTCCTTATAAAAACCACCTGCCATCTTCATGTTAGTCACTGTGTACACAGTCATAGGGCCATTTCTCCTAAAGGCCTGCTGGATAACAGCTTGACTACATCTGTTGCGGTATAGCCAAAGACCAGAAATCATCCACCGCTGAAAGGGGAAAAACATTATTTGGCCTATTGGGAGTTTGGGTTTGTTGTGATTTACAGAGTTCATACAGTGACATATGAGGAGTAAACAAAATATTGGAGGTGCTTTCATTGTGTTATGAGGTAAAGATGCAGCCAAACTATGTTTTGGGAGATCCAGAAGTTATGCAATATCGTTCCATTACTGCTTTATGACTGAGCTGTACATCTGTTACCTGACATAATGACATATAGACAGTAATGGTGACACCTTGAGAGCACATCCCTTTTCTCTATCCCTCCAGCTCTGAACCCTCTGTTGTTTTCCACAGGGACACATGATAATTAGTCTTGGTTATCCTGGAAAGCTGGGCTTTTTAAACTCACAGATCATACTGAGAATTCATACTTGGAGGCTGAGGTCATGACTGGGCAGCCATATCAGTTTACAAGACAGATTCCTCCTGTGCGGGGCTCCAAACCATACACTTGCAGCTGCCTGGAACACAATTTGGCCTTTCTGACAAAGTTTCAGCTGTGTGACATTTATTATGATGGAAAATCAAGCATAGTGGCTATGCAGTTCAAGACAATTCAGCAAGTGAACACTTAAACACTATGTTTGCTAATATCCCGAAAATACTCAGTTTACCCAAATTACAAAAGATATGTTTCATCACTCATACCTCATGGTATCTAGGCATGCAAAAAATGTTATGAGTTTATGAGCAGGGTTGAAGAAGTTTCTGCATCCATGTCAGTACATTAAAGGTGAATTGAATTTACTCAAAATAATTTTTAAAAACATTTTTTTAAATGTTATAAAATAAAGGAAATTGAGAATGAAAAAAAAAAACATTTAAAAACTAACAGCAACAATTAATGACCAACTGCGGACAGAAGGACAAGTCGGTCGGTCTACATTATACAAAGTTACTTACATAGTTTCTTTTCATAACTTTGCAAGAGCAATCTACTTTATGGATGTGCAATACTACATCACTGGAGTGTTCTTGTATCAGCGACAGTGTCCCAGTTTCCCTGACAAATCCAACACACACGCATTAACATACACTGGAACTGGCTCAGGTGTCATGACCTGAAACTTACATTAAAGCACTTGGTCTTATTCTCCAGCCATCCGCTGACACAGTCCCGGTCCATTACAGCAGTCACAGAAAGCTGATTCGTTCCGTTTTCACAGGGAAAAAATGTTCATAACGCGGTTTGTGGATTATTAAGAGTAATTGGGACATTGTTTCAGAGAGAATGAGGCTTAATTCAGCTCCATTGTATTTGGTTAGCAGCATCATTAGAGTCGGATATCTCAAAACCTATGTATGCAAATAAAACCAAAACTATCTGCATGGCTAGATACCGCTAAAATTGAATGCTAAACTATGTTTGGTGAACCGACCACTTAAATGACAACAATGCACAATCACACAGACTAGATGTCCTTATAAACTCTCCAGGGAAACAGTTCGAGGACATTTATGTATTCATGCACATTTTTGTGTCCTTAAAGCTCAAATGCTTCTGTCCTTTTCCATGTTTATTCAAGCTCTCTCCATTAAGTGAATTTGCGAGTCAGCACTGAGGTCCAGAAAGAATGCAAAGCTTGGCTTCAGTCCTCTCAGTATTTCAGCAACACAGATCTCACCCACAAGCGGATCGTCCAAGACCAGAGTCAAAAGTTTGGACCTCCTTCCCCAGTCTAAACATCGTCCAAGATGGCCAGAGATTTAACAAGTGCACCCTTCAAAATGAGTCAATGCCCATTCTCACCTCCCGTCCACCGAGTCTGCGTGTCTCAATTCAATAATGATAAAGTTAAACAAACAGTCGGCCCGTGGCAGCACTGTTAGGGTTTCTGTGGGGTGCTAATAGGTTGGCAGCTGGCAAGCAGAATGAGGCCCTCTAGGCTTGAGAGTAGACTGAAGCACAAATAAACACAGGAGCATTCATTTTCACAATTTATAGTTTTTTAAATAAAAATCATGTGCTTCCTGAACTTTGCTGACCTTTGACGCTCAATGTCACACGGAGGAAAGAGAAGGCTCTCATTGTGGCTCGAACAGAGAAGTGTTTGAGCCAGGTGTGAGTCGGATTTTCTACAGACCACCTTAACTTCTGCGAGCACGGTTCGAACGGCGAGAGGAAAGTCATCTTCAAGGTTACGCTTAGATATTTGTTGATATCAAAGCAGGTTTGAACACAGATCAGTGTAATAAAATTGTGTATTGAAAAAAAAAATCAAGCATCTAAAAGCTCCATACATACAGTGGAATATATATTCATTGGTTTATCTCTAAGTAGGTGTTGCGGAGCGCTCAATCATGTCATAGGGTCTTCATCAGCAGGTTTGAGCCAGCATGGATGAGAAGTGCACAGAAAAACAATCAATTTAACATAAACTATTCCATGACTACTGGGCTCCATCCTCTGATGTGAAGATCATGTGATATGACTGAAAGCTTCAGGACAATTGCAATTGCTTATTAACTTTTTTTTATACAAGTTTAAAGCTATAGTATGAAAACTAATGGATTCAAGGATTCAAGGATTCAAGGAGTTTTTATTGTCATTACAACACATGTAAACATGGGATGCAACGAAATTGGTTTCCCCTGGTCCTGGAGCAGCCCAATTATCCAAATATAAAATAAAATTTAAAAATAAAATAAGATAAAATAAAATAAAATATATATATACATATGTATATATAGAACATAAAATATAAAGGTAATGCATGAAAATTGAAAGCGAACGAGCCGAGGGGACTGGAAGTAACTGAACTGTTTGACAGCCCGTGAGCCACGGCGACGTCTTCTAGCTGCTATTGCTAGCTTGGAGCCTCGGTGTAAAAGCAGCAATTATCCACAAGTGCCTTTCATGTGTTGATCAAGCCAAAATATCTCAATCGCCCCCTGGTGGCTGACTGCGGGGTACATGTGCCGTCCCCTCCATGTTAAAATATTAAAGTGCATGTTAACTAAATATTTCAAAAAAGTGGTTTATGTCATTTTAAGTCATTATATAATCATTATATTATCATACTGATGTTTATTCAAGTGCTCATCTTTTTGATAAGTTTCTTTCAGTTATTTGAGGTGACAGCTTGACTGACAGCTGTGACAGCCACTCTCAAACCTCCAGACATACGGCTGAGGGGCGTGTCCCACTGGCTCCTTATAAGGAAATCTGATAAAATTGAATTTAATCTGTCTGGTTGTAGTGTCTAATGCTATATATTTTCCTTTTACCTATTTTTGACAAGTAATCACTTTGGGTTTTTTTTCATCATTTCTGTCTATAACAATCTATTAGACAGGATGGGTAAAGTTGTGAAAATAGTAGAAAGTACTGAACCAAAATTAACCTTTAAAACAGATCGACGCTAACAACACTTTACAGCAAATGTTGTCACACTGTGGATGGTGTATCAACCACATCGTTTTTTATTTTTTTAAGAAGAAAATTCATCAGACAATTCTGAATTTATAATTAAGACCCTAGATAGATGATGAATATAAACTAAATCAAATCATGCAAAAATAAAGCTACTGTAGAAATCCCACATTTTATTACATGCATGCTTTGGCAAGAGATCTTGTTTTGGGGAAGACAAAAATAAGTTATTATCTTGTTTCAGCCCACGGGGGTTGTTTTGGCCACTGAGCAGCTCCACTGGATCAGTTCAGTGTTCAGAGTACAATGTGGTCGCAGAGATGATAGGACTGTCTACCATCTGACTGTTTTGGGGGTTTATTGGTTTGGTCCAAATATTTTAGCCTTGTCAATGCACAGGAAGAGGCCAGTCAATGTCATGCTTTGAAGGCAGGGGTATTTTGTGGCATTTAAAAAGGAACAACCACAGTGGAATCAAGCCAGATACTGAGGGCACATTTTTATTTCAATCAGGGATCTAACTGCTCAATTTTTAACTCGTTAATGAGTATTTCTGTACCAAATACTGCATTAGAATAACCCACTTATGATGTGACGAGGATATTTTTGCAGCCTAGTTCCAGTTCCACAATCACAGATTGTTCAAATATTAGAAACAATCAGAGTATTGAACGCAGGATTAAGAATCGAGACATCATCCTCCTACATGGTAACCTAGCTATATCAAGCTCCAGGAACAGCCCTGGGCTGTAAGCCGATTTTGGCTTTGGAAGATGTATCATTAAATGATTTCATCCAAGTGAGAACTTTCTTTAAAGGATAGGTTCAGATTTTCTGTCTGTCTTAAAGCAACATTCATCCATATGTACCATAAAAGAGTTACGGGCCATCAGAAACTGCCTTCCTGTTTTTTTTAAGAAAGTTAACAAAGTCTTTATCCTGTCTTTGAAAAGTTCTTCCTGAGGCTCCATTAAGCAGCTGACCAACTTCTTCACCAGCGGTCACGTATTATATGTAGACGTTCACATTACATCATGCTCACTGACGCACCAACAGTTAATACTGATGCATTTTAACCTAACGTCAATGTGCAACATAATAATCACTAAAGGGCTATTAAGTTCATGTTGCCACGCACTGTGACTATCAGAGGTGAAATCACACTGCTTTAGTTAGAGGGAACTGTGCTAGTGTTTGTGTTTTGATTTACAAGATCAGCAATAATGAGAGCAACACTGCCAATGAATCGTGTGCTCAGCGCTGTGATTGGAGTTTCATTAGTACATTATTCCTTTCTTATGTGACGGCTATATGCTGGTTTATGGGCCATGTGATGCATTATTGCAGCTTTTAAGGTTTCCTTGATTGATTCTTTATGTCATAAAAATCCTGAAAAAATAATAATTTGACACATTGCTAATCTCGCATTGACTAAAAATATAAAACCGTGTAAAGTAAAGACACCTATTCTCTCTTAAAGTCTTAACACTCAGCATAAGTGGTCTTCAGAGATGTATCCTGGTATCTACAGTGTGTTGTAATCTGACCTGTGTGTTGAGCCAGTCTGCCTGGCAAATAAATAAGCAGGTTGGAAGGAGGGGAGGGGAGACACTGCTGCTCCTGCTGACACACTGTAAATCAACCTCTGGGGTCACTTGGCCATCTTCTTTGTTGTCTGCATGTGACACGGAGATTGACAGAGACCATCCGCCACCGGATCCTCTGGCACCTTCGCTGCTTCTTATGCGGCCTGAATACATGGGACAAACAGAATATCTAGTGTGAACTATCCAATTTACAGGCCCAATATATATATATTGTATATATATGAAATCTTACCCAGAAGTGTTTAATCTGCTGTTTTTAATCTGTTGTAGACCCATACATTTTTGGAACCTACTCAGGATTTTAAACCTCACACCGCAACAATTATCTACAGTGACACTCCCTAAATTTTGTTATGGAGTGTTTGCTGTTTATTTAGCGTTGCACTCCCAAAATGTATCTTTAACCGATGTTCAGTTTGTGCCTCTCATGTATGTACTATACAGTTATGTCACAGAGTGCCTGGATCTGACAGATCCGTCCACCACATAATAAAATGTAGATTTTTAACCCCTATTACAGTTTGTGATTGTTTTTCCTCATCAAGACAAAAAATGGTAGCTGGAAATCACAAGTCCCTGTTGAATTTGTATAAGGCGAACCGAAATGATTATGGATTAAATAAGGAGAGATCAGTTGGAAGTGTATAACTTTGACAGGGTGGGAAAACAGAAGTGCTGGAGAAGACTAAAGCAGAAAGGAACAGCGGATAATCACACATAGTGGAATTATCACAGGATGTAGAAACAGGATTGATTATGGTTTGTTTCCCCCAAGTTTAAATTTAATTTATGTCGTTTTGTATTTTACATTTTCATTCACAGTAACACGTTCACATTTTTGCCTAACTCTATTAGGAAATACAGTTGCAAGTTGGCAAACAAATGAAAGAAATCTCTGGGGGTGAAGTTAGAAAGTTGTCAGAACTCTGTAGCCTGCTTCTCATCTCTGCTGGAGAACAATGACTCAAAGCTACATTAGCCGCTACATCTGAGTTAATCTAGCCATCAATCTAACAACTCTGCAGGTTTATCTTTAAGATTTATGTTTTTCAGACAACCGAAGGCTCTGTGACTTGAAATGTAATGACATGAAAGGTATTATGATGGAAAAGACCCTGTTGGTGCCCTAAGCAGCCACATTCTGTATATCATTAGGCCTAAAATATATCAAATTAAGAGAACTATAGAAAAGGAAATTGTATGGAAAACTGAACTGCCTCTTGTGATAATTGCTGGATGGAAATGCTATATTATAGATATTATAGATGCTATATTATTCACCATAAGCAGCTGCATAGTTTCATCATGCAAACCTGTGTTTATGTCTAACTGCTAACAACACTGTGCTCTCTGTGTTCAGTGCTGAGTAAGCACTTTGGTAAATTAAAAAGGAGTCATTTTTTTTCTTCAGCTTTCACCTCATGAAGGTGAGCTCCTCCCCTGGATGAATATTTCGAGGATGCTCATCTCACTCAAGAAGCCTGGGGTAATTACACTATTTGTCAACGTCACTCTCCTCTCTAAAATGACACTGAATTGACTTGATTAGAGCTCTTTCCTTGTTAAAATCGGTGGCCTCAGACACATAATGCATGTTGTTGCGGGGTTTATTTACCTTGCCGTGGAGAAATTATGTTTCTGATTGTTAACAGATGGCTCCTCACTCAACTACATCAAGAAATGAATGGCTGAATTAAATGACCCTGATAATTCATCAGCCATTCCTTTCCAGACAACACCTGCTTATCGTTTCACCGAGAATTGGGAATAAACCAATTTTCCTTATAGCGTAATTAATGCTAGGTTAGTTTTTGTCATTCTCATGAGTGTTTTCTGGTAGTTTGGTACATCACACACACACACACAGGATCCTCCAGGGACTGAACAGCTAACAGAAGCACAGTTATTGATTGTATTAGTCAATAAAGGCTAGTTTCCTCCCGGACTATTATACTAATGCACTTAGGGTGAATGTCCCGGCTAGCTTTGCAGGCCAGGTTATAAAGTGCACCAGAGCTCCTAAATTATTCACAAGGCCCCTTCACCAGCTCTGGGCCTCCATTAGAGGCAGCAGATGAAAAGTGGAGAGGGGGGTGACGATGATGTCACCCGGCCCCACGGAGCCAGACAAGGACACCTGGGACTGAATGATGGAGTCGGCTGTGGAGGACCACAACTTCACCGGAAAACTGTCTGAGGAGACGAGTGCTCTGCCTCCGCAGGTCACTTCACTAGTGGACCCTGGTGGTCAAGCAGGAAACACTGTAAATACTGTGTGTGTGTGTGTGTGTATGTGTGTGTGTGTGTGTGTGTGTGCGTGCGCGCGTGTGTGTGTGTGTGCGCGCGTGTGTGTGTGTGTGCGCGCGTGTGTGTGTGTGTGCGCGCGTGTGTGTGTTTACAAGCTTATGTGACCACGATTCATCGTGACGGATGACTGCTGATGAGGAATTGTTGCTAAGTTGCTGAAAACTGAAAAACAGAGAGACGTAAAAACAGCTATTAAATGTGCAGATGAATGACTAATTTGGGATGTTGATTCTCAAGTTTCTCACAGATGGAGAAGTCATATAATATATTGTCGATTGAGTAATTGCACAGAGAAGACATTCTGCCAGATATTAGATGACCATGATTATAGGACGCAGCAGTACCTGTCCAAAGTACAAAAATACACCTACCAACACATCTAAAGCGTACTACTTAAAAGACAACAGTTTGTTTGCTCAGTGAATACACATCAGTACAGAAATGTTAAAGGATAAGGCAGCTGATTTTCTATCATTTTCTTAGTGTCAACAAAGTAAAATGCAGCCTTTCCTTATGTATCATTCCACTTGACAGGCGCTGTGTGAGAGGGTTAAGTGAAGGAAAGCCTGATTGTGATCTTCTGTTGCACACGAGCAACACAAAGTCATCAGAGGCAACTCATTGTCCTGTGCTGATGACGTGTATCGACTGAAGTTACTGTTCAGTTACTGCTCTACAATGACCTCCATATATAGATACCGCTTGGCTTCATATGTATACCGCACTGAGTACCTACTTGTTGCATTGTGAAGTCAGAGAACCCTCGTGAGAGGAAAGGAAAAATATGAAACTTAACCTTAAACGTAACTTGGACAATAATGTCAATATGCAGGCAGTACCACAGCCACTAATCAAAATTTAAAAGCACAAGAAATAAGCCATGTGTGTTTTCAGCGTGTGAGGTATTTCCGTCTTCCCGCTGGTCTGCTTCTGTCTCATTTCTGGGAAGTTCAGCTCGTAGCATCGCAGCAAAAACACTAAAACACAGTGGAAAATCAACACAGTCAGCAACAAAGTCATGCGAGAAGAAAGTAATCCGGTTGCCAAGAGTCATCTTTCTCTCGCTCTTTCTCCCTCTCTCTGTCTTTGTGTCACTCACTCAGTCTCTCACCCTCTGGGCAAAGGGCTTCATGAGGCCTGGAAAGGTCTTCAAATCACTGGCACAAGCTAACACTTAGTGTGTTCCTGCTCTGATATCTGTGGGATACTAAAGTCAGGCCAGTAGATGGATGGATTACAGGGTCGGTTCCCACAGGCCTTTGACTACAGGGGGTTTCATCAAATGATGAAGCCTGTGGTGGTTGGAGGTCCCTGGGAACCGGCACAGTGGTGAGTACCACACATTGGAAATTTATATGTAAATGCTGTACTGGATTCAGAATGAAAAAAAAAATCATAGCGCAATGTGAATGTGAAATAAAGCAGGAACGATATCAGGGTCTGTGGGCTGCCATAGTGAATGATCTCATCCTACAGTGTCTCAACCATTTGATTCCAGTTCAAGAAATCAGCAAACATGTTCATGATGTTTCATACAGCGAGTTGCACTCTTCTTGCCATGTTAGTAGCTCTGTATATGGTCACAATGACAACAATGATGTTTTGTAGGTATAATATTTACCACATGAAAGGTGTTTCAGCCACGTTTTTTCAGTCATCTACATCTGACGAAACGGACGTGCATCTATTTTAATCAATACAGTCATCTAAAGGCCACAGATGTTATGTTATAAGCAGACACAAGGTACAGGTGAGCTGAGGCTTTGTGTATTGGACATAAATTGAAACTAGCAACTGACTTTTTTGTCTTTTTTAAAAGACTTTTAGGTTCTTCTTGGACTTCTTTAACTATATAGATTGACATGCAACTCTGTTCAAACCCTGACTGCATGTATTTCTCCACTGACGGGGACTCCACTGCTAAAAGCTACCAATTTATTGGTGTGAGTGTGTGTGTGTGAATGAGACGCATGAGTGAAGCACTTTGTCCTGCTTTGGTAATAAAGAGAGATATGAGTAAAAGTCCATTTTAAAAATGGATAGATTCCTGAAAATATGAGCATTCAAATCTACCTTCCTCCAGCTGTTATTTTCTGTGTTTGACGCTTTTTATCTGATGCCTTCGGTTTGTGGTGAGTGACAGCTAGTCACGCTCAAACATGTTGAGTTGTTACACTGATTATTTAAACTGACTGAGAGGAATTCAATTAGCACTGGATATATGAGAGCCCTTTGGCGCCAGATGCCATGTAACCGGTTGACCAAACTATTAGCCTGATCATATTAGGGAACAAAGACTTGAGATGAACCCAATTAGATTTAAATATCAGGTTTCAGTCACACAGAGTCAGTCATTGTCACTAACGACTAAACATAATGTTTATGGCTTGAGACAGAAGGTAGGGCAGATGTTCATGTTAAAATAAAATGGACACCATCTGACCAAATATACCATTGAAATAGTTTATAAATAAATAATAACTTTTTATAATATATATTGTATAAATATATGTTCTTTGTATAAAAAGCTAAAATCATAAACAAGAGATAAACAAAGAGAGAAGCATAAGATACAGTATACTGGTTGTGTTATGTGTACTGATTTGTTTTTAATTTTAGTTATTATATTAAAATGACCCTAAAAATTAATTTTCTAGACCTCACAGTTTTCATAAGGATGGTATAAATAGTAAATAAACTGAATTTTCACCTTACTGCACACTTATCTCTAACGCGAGTAACAACATATGCATTTAACCTCAGTAGGAATAAGAGTTAGATGGAATCAAACTCTTCGACATAAAACCTTAGATTTAATTGTATCTGACAGGCGCATGTGATGCGGGCCTCGCTCCGTGGTAAGAGGCTTCCTAAATGAAAGTTGATCTGTGAATAACTTTAAACCAAGAGCTTTGGGAAATACTGAAAAAGAAAATCAATGAAGATGAAGGAGTTTCAGATGAATCAATACTGAATCACTTACACAAATGCAATGCAGCAAGATTAATTTATTCCTTTAGTTAGTTTACACTAGTTTGTTCTATTTCTAACTGGATGAAACAGTCAATGAGCACCAGAACGCTTTGAATAGCTGCAAAACCTGGAGATGTGTGCAGCGATTCAGGGGTCTGGAGCTATAGGAAGACCTGCACCGATGGTCAGGCTGATGGCTGACTCCCACACTACGACTGACCCCTGTCCTCTGTGCTCTCGCCCTCTATGGAAGGTAGGAAGTGTGGAAACTTCCTCCTTAGGGATCGATAAAGTGTGGCAGAGGAAAATACTTTGATGACCACAGTTTTCCACTATGACCTGCTGCGTACATCCAGGGTTAACTGCAGTTGGACCAACATTTGACCCTATAAGCACCAGTTGCCTTGTCCACACATAATAATTTAAGCATGATGATGCTTAAATATCTAAAGAAATTTTTTGAGATGTAACATTTTTAAAGTAATAATATGGGGATTGATATAACAGTGACTGTTTATTCTGAATGCAAACTTTCTCCATGCTTACCTGTCTGTCGTCTTGATCAATTGCGGACACTCCCACAGCATGGCACAGCACAGCACAGATGTTTCACATTAAAGTTCTTCAAGCCACTCAAAGGGCATGACCCCTGCCTGAAACACATACAGGAAGTGTTCAGTTTTGGAAAGGAGATGCTACTGTTGCACTGGTGCAACAACTCCAGCAAGCACCTATATTACAATATGATGCTCATGTTTCTCTGTTTTTACATGCAAATAGGCAATAATGTGTGATAATAAGTTGACATGGTAAATGTTTATTCGTGTATGTGAGTTTTAAAAAACGCTGTGCAGTGCCATTGGTGTAGGCGTCACCGAAATATAAATCCAATAACTTTAGTCATATCACATTATGATTTTCCACTTGAATTGCTGTATATTAATGACACTATTTTGTGGGATCTTTAATTTCTGCTCACGTGTCACAAATTGCATAATGCATCTTTACATAGAGTATGTAGTAAAGTAAAGTAAATGTTTCATGTTCCAGTATGAGATGTTCCAGGCTGCACATAATATCTCAGAGGCATAAATAAAAAAATGCTGTAGTTGCCATTTGCTAAAACAATGCTCTGATTTGTATCTTGACAGCCCAGACAGAATAATCACTTTGCCAAAAATGAGTTCCAGATGTTTGATTTTTTTCCAAGGTACCCCATTGAGGGTGAAAACCATTTGTTGTAAACTGTGCAAAACGAACACTGTTGAACAAACAAAACTGTGAAGAAACCATACACAGATGACTCTTTTTTCCTGCTATAATTAGCCTTCATGTGTTCACCTCTTTTCACTGTGTCAGCTGTTTCAGCCATTCCAGACAATCTGCGCGCACCGCAGCATGATTAGTTTCATTCTGTCCAAAACATTAGCATGTTAAAAACCATCCCTGCTCTCCTCTGTGATGGTACAATACCGCTAATTCTGCTTTCAGAGAGCCACAACAGGAAATGATTAAACTGCAAAAGATGGTGCCGATGTCCAAAACGATATATATTCAATATTTTCTGTATCATTAGCTTGTCAACGCAAGATATGAATCCTATCATTTGTGCACATAATAATAATACTAATATAAAACTTCAGGACTTTGGGCTAGAATACAAATAAGAACAGTAATACATACAATATATTGTGAGTAGCGCATATATATATATATATATATATATATGCACACACACACAATACTTCAAACACACTGTTGCTTCTGTTTAGGTATCTGGACCAGTGTTTGTACAACAACATACATCCTCCATTGAACGTCTGCAGAAAATGTTCTGGGTTCCATCAAGTCAACACTTACTGTAAGTGCTTTTCGGCGCCATCTTTCTGTACATTGATTACACTCTAACTTGTCATTTGTGATACTGAATGTATATTACCTTGCTGTAACTGTGTCTGCGTTCAATCATAACTGTCTCACATCTCATAACACGTCATATAACACTCACCTATTTGAATCCTGATGCATTAATGACATGCAATGTCTACATCCTCATGATATTGTTTATGCTTCCCTGTACCTTATGTCTTATAGCCTGCCATATATGAAACCATATTCTACACTCTGAGTATACTTCTGTGGCCCCTGCAGTCTTCTGTGCATTTATTTTTTCCCCCAAAGTTGCAATAATTCAAATTCTTTCTTTTAAATCTCCACTCAAGAAGATTCACATTCATTAAATCCTGATTCACTGAGTTCACCTCTGTGTCCAGAGGCTTTTTAAAGGGCTTATCGTCCTAAATGGAATTGTTCCGGGGAGAAGCGTCGTGAGTAGCGTGTAGCATGAAGCAGACAACAGGGCTGTGCTTTCCACCCTTTCATAATGAAGTCCAAGACAGTTTCAATGGATAGCTAACCTTTCTCCTGCTGTTCCTCAGCTATTAATAGTGCTATTCTTCCAGAAGAAAAGACAGGCAAGGCAAGCAAGCTTTACAATACTTCCCAACAGAGGATACAAAGTGCCTTTTAATCCCTCGATTAACGGTTGCAGTTATAGGCCAAGCGTTTATTATGAAGTGTAATGCAAAACTTAATGGGAAATCACCAATAATTAATGACCTCAATAAAGGTTTTTGCTGTGGTTATGAAATAGGTGGAGGATTAATGTCAAGTTTACAGTCTTCATTTTTAGCAGTTGTTTTTTTCATTAATCAACATAAATGGTGAAAAGTTTTAAATCAATCTGTTGCAAAAGGTTAATGTTACAAAAGGCACACGATGACACATGTTTTTCATTATTTAACCAAAACCACAAAACCTTCCCTACCATAACCTGGTAGCTAATACTAATGTTTGGCTTGCTACCTATGTAATTTATAGTAGTTCATCTTAACCGCTATATTACGTGCTACATTTACAGGGAATTAAGAGAGTCTTGTTTTTACAGTGATATTGTACAGTTACAACAACACTTTATTTAAAAGCAAAGTCAGAAAACCAGACCTTAAGAAACAAACATATCTACATAAAATACTAGTCAATTATTATACATATACTGTATATATATAGTCTATTGGCGCAACAGAGGATCTGAATGAAGTATGCTGGTGTGTCATATGAAAAACTCTTGAGAACAATCTCAGTGAAGTATTAAGAGATTCATCAGACCAATAACATTCATGGTACGTTAAATGAAAAACCACACATAACCAAGCAGCCTCTTGTTTAACAGTTTCCAGATGTTTCTCCCCACAGTTATCTGTAAAACAAAACACCTTCCTATAAAACATTTAGGGTAGGTACATGCCAAATAGCTCTCCTTGTAATTTGTCATAATTTTTAAGGGCAAGACTTTTGCATTCAAAGCCAAGGACGTTATGGCAAAAGTGTTTGTGACGTATGGATGTCACACAGGAAAATACACACTGCAGTAGGTTTATGTTGGCAACCATTTATTTTGCATAATGCAACATTTCACTGATACTACATTAGTAAATCCTCCTGGTATTATGACTCATTAATTACCCTTTATGATTAATCAGTGTTGGTTGAGTCCACATGTTAAAACTATTTGTCAAAAATGGTTAAAAATAAATAAAACAGTCACGCTAGCGACTCTGTGAGTCTGTAGTGCTCACACTAAAGAAAACCTAACTAAGGTTAAGGTTTTTGATCCAGTGGCAGTGAAATAAATATATAAATGATGATTGGTTTGGTAGATTTATGATAACAATTAGCACTAATTACAGAGCACAGCTGATGCTCAGGGGAATCCTCGAAGTTTATACAATTCATCTTGTGTGTGACATGGATTTTATTAATGACCTCTAGTGCAAGCCTCACGTCAGGGCATCACCAAAGTTGTCATCCTCTGGGGATCATGAATGTACAAAATTTGATGACAATCCATCAAGTGTGGAGATATTCAAGTTTGGGTCAAAGTGATGGACCGACCAACCAGCACTATACTAACCAGCCGATTTCTGAATTCTCATCTCTCCTTTTAGGCAAAAAAAACGTGTCATTTAGTTTTTGTTTTAAGGTTTTACTTTGGAAAAACTGTTGTTGTCACAGAGGACATTAAATAATCTGTTATAGTGTACTGCAACACAGTTTTTAAGGTCATGAGTCATTTTGTCTCAGCATGCTTTCCATTTTTCATATGCTGGGTATTTTTAGACGATTTCCATCGTCCATTGTTTTTCCAACCAGAAGCTTACTCCAAAGTACCAAAAAGGTGCAGAGATTCCCAGAAACACATCCTCCGTTCTGCTGACTCACTGCTTTCACTCAGTATTTTGTGAGGATTGTTCTGCAGTTGCTGGTTGAGTAGACCCACAACAATCAAGTAGTGGACATGTTTCGTTGTTGTTGTTGCTTTTAAACCAGTGATTTCTGGCAGGAGAGGTGGTGCAAGAAGTCGCAATTAGACCACACATACTGTAGATGCATGACTCCATGCACACATTAATTCACAGTGTGAACACACAAAAACCCACACAACCAGATCATCATTCTGCTCCAACAGTGCTTTACTGAAACTTGCGTTAATTAGCTTTCTCTGGACCTCACTCAGAAAGAGTCCTTTTAATTTTTTTATGTATTACGAAAAATGTACCTTCTAGACAGTTTTGAGGTAAGAAGACTAAAACCTCATTCAGACCAACACAGCGTTGGTGTTTATCTGGATGGGTCAACCCACGGCAGCTGACTGTCCTTCATTACAAAAACGCCACCCTTCTTAATAGTATCTTTCACCAAAGCTGACACTAGAACATTATTTGTTGGACTAATGTTTTATAAGATGGTCACACGAAAAATATAAATCCTGATAAATAGATGCTTGCCTGGAGCAGCTCTACATTGTTGTACCCACCACGTTCATTCCTCAGAATACAAATGTTACAAGCGTTACTATGCGTGTCTGCTGTCTGAAATTGGTCTACAGTCATGGTAATGCAGGCACAAAGTACAGCTGAGGCTGATAGGAATATTATTAGCTGGTATTTGGTCATAAAGTATTGGACAAACTGAAATGTTGACAATTATCAGTCATATCTCAACTAAACTTCTCGGCAAATTCATCCAACAGATATTTCACTAAAAGACAGAAATATGAGGAAAAACAATCAGGGTATTATCAAAATCATTAGGATTCATCCTCTGGGGAGTGTATGAACATCAGTACAAAATACTGTTGCAATATATTCAATAGTTGCTGAGATATTTCAGTCTGGACCGACAGAAAAAATGCACAGAATAGGTTGTGTTGATTTTCATTATTAGCCTCATCTGGCAAGACAGGAGCTCTAATTAGCCGACCTGGCCGACCCAAACCATCTGTAATTGATGTTTATTGAACATCAGGAAGCTTGATTCCGATCCTGATTGATTGAAAGGCCATTTCCTATTAAATCCTGCCTCTATTTGAACACAGATATGCAGGACACATCTGCAAAGCTTAGGCAATCACTTTGCCTAATGCTCTGGCATTATTACAATGCATAGCTGAATTCTCGGGGAAGATGAGCTTCTGTACGGTCGGAAATACTCTCCCAGGATCTCTCCGTTGTTCCGCAGGCAGGCAGCCACCATCACGTGTAAATCAGAAGTCATTTACCAGTATACAGGATCTGATGTCACAAAACGCTAATGTGAAAATCTGTCTGTAATTTTAGAACAAAAGGAAGCTGCTGCAAGTCATAAGGCTTATCAAGGCAACTCCTCCCATCACAGATGGTTTTGTTGATCAAGATACCTCCAGAAGAAGCCAAACTACAGCCTGTTAGCACAACTGTTACAACTATTTGAAGAGCAACTGCACGAAAACACTTGGAAACATTTTGTATGAGCACGGCCCGTGTGTATTTAGAAATTTGCCCTCTAGCTTCATGAATTCATAACGCTGAAGAGAAGAAAACAGATCACACTATTCTACTACATATTTTGCTTTCTTTGCTTCCATTCCTGTCTGCTTTTGAGGTTAAATCATTTAGGAAATTGCTATATTTGCTTTCTTTCCGAGAAATAGATGATCAATACCGCTCTCGTGTTAAGTTCAACAGTACAGGCACATCTTGTTTGTTTAATATCACAAACAGAAATGTGGTTTTAGGGGGAGGTCCATGTTGTAACTATTTCTTGATGAACAATAGTTTATCCATTCTCCCAGTTCTTCTATGCCATCCCCGGAGATTAGATTTCTAATCTTCAACATCTCAGTTTTAGTAAAAGACAGAGACACCAAACATGCACAAGATATAAGGCAGAATACAATCATTTTTATTTTCAGATCTGCAATAAATTAAATATTAGATACATAGGTTTTTAGATTATGTTACAACTCAGCATTAGGCAGGAAAAGACGGTGGTGGTGGACTTCAGTTGGGCCTCCTTGAAAAGAAGAGCAAATTGTCTTAGACTTCCCAGCATGGACGGTACACCCGCCCCACCATGCACCTCATGGTATTCCTTCTCAGGATAGGGATGTTCAGGTCCTGGCCAGCTTCCCTGTGCTCGATGACCTGGCTGTTGTCGTCAGCTCTCCTCTTGTGGAAGGACAGTCCGTTGTGCAGCACCCGCATGTCTCTCCACAGACTCGGATCAGCAACAACTATTACCTTTGGCCCTCTGCTTTTGCCTGCAGTTGCCAGATCTGCATCGGCGAGGCTGTTTTCTGTCCCCTCGTCACTGAGCAGCGAAGCGAAAGCATCCTGCTCCAGGGAGCTGTCTTCAGTCTTGGCCATGGGTAACGCCACTGACAGTGAGTAGCACTCAAATAAGAGTGATGCAGCAAAGACGATGGACATGAGTGACTGTCTCATGGTGAAGATCGTCCAGGAGGTTATAGGCTTTGTGGATGAATTTCTTTCTGAAGATCTTGCTTCGTTGTTCTGACTTCGAGATCGTATCCCGCTCTTATATACTATTTGTGATGCACAGGATTGGCCACGTTGGATTGTTTTTCATCATAGCTGTTCCTGTTGCGCTCGGAAAATTAGTCACAAGCATTAAAAGGCGGTTGAGTAGAACTCTTGCAGTGTTCAAGTGTGTTGTTTTGGCGGAAAATTAATTAAAATCATCCAAATTGTGGTGGCTGACATTAGACCCTTGTCAATGAAACAGTGGGAATTCTTTGAATGGGTGACAGCAACAAAAACATTAATCCAAAATGACTGCCCTTTAAAACAACAAGAATGGATTAGTGACCCGTGAAGCGCTTTGTGGTGTTGGATACTCCGTGACGAAAGCTGTCCACTCACATTGTTACAATATTGTTCAATAAGGGATTTAACCATGGATTATAACAAAAAAGCAAACGTATGATTCCTGAAGTGTTTGTGTGTTCGTGGCAGTTCCTTGTTGACGTGTCGAAGACAGAGTGAAGTTAGGAAATGTGTGTTTCAAGAGAATATATGGTAGATCTGCTCCCAGGGCCCTTAGGTGCAAGCTTATTTGATCTCTAGCTGGACCACAGCATAATTACAATCTTACCTAATTATGGTTGCCAGATGATTGCTGCAGGAGATCTGTGCACCTGCGCTTGCATAAGATCCACACATAATTAGTTTGTCTGTTTTATGCAGGTGAGTTTACAGTCAGATCAAAAGTGTTGACAAATTAATTTAATGAATTAGGTTTTGTGTCATCTGCTGCTCCAGGAAAGTTTGTAAAAAGTAGTTCTGTCCACCGAATTAGGATCTTTGAAGCAGATGTTGAAAATAACGAGCTTATGAGCATTAAAAGCTCTTTACACTTAACACAACTGAAGTCAGTGGTGTGGTAGTAGAGAATGGATTTGAGACATGATTTGCAGCACGTTACAAAACCTTGATGGCTAGACATATAATTTGGGATCATTAAACTGTTAAGGTTTTTTTTGTATTGGTAATGTGCAGCTGGGCATTTTAGATGGGAAGTACTGTGGACCATTTCTTATTGAAAACCATGTCTGTGGTTTATAAAAAGTCTGGCATTTGATAATTACCTACACCCTGTTTTTATAACCGTCTGAAAGGCTTTGTGTGTTTTCATGAAGACAGATGGTTTTGTTTTAATCCTATCTTTTCTTCCTAGATGTCAGATATTCATACGTATCATTGATGGGAGGGGTGTAGTAGGTGTTAACTCAATAAAGATTGTCGCTGTCTTTGGATGAAAACCATATGGATCTGTTAAATAGAGGTGTAGGAACGAAGAAAGTAATGGTGGTTTCAAGTCCATTTGGTAGGCCTGCCAGCAACAGGACTAATGAAAAAGATCATAGCCTCTCATCTTAAATATATTCTGAATAGTTTCTGTTTTTTTCCCTTTGTACTGTTTGTCATTTCCAGTTTCATCTCATCACGGCAACAGAGCTTCACCTCGTCAAAAAGAAGAAGGAAAAAAAGGACCTCTGAATGCAAAAGGGCAAAGTAGCTCTGAGCAGCTGACTACACTGATGGCGCCAACCAAAACATAAGAACACGATTGGCTCTGAAACCTGAAGGAAGACAGTGACTCTCATATAACGCACACAGCGGCGCTCTTCTTTATTACGATACCTAACGACAGGCCACATGGCTCAGACTCAAGTGTTATTCCAGCTACGTAAATACAGGACACAGAACTAACAGCAGTGAATGTATTAACAGGCACAAATTGAATTATGTTGTAGAAATTCCAACACGGCGCCTTCTGCCAGTCGATTCTGAGGTATCACCGACTGAAATCTCAGTTTTCTTTCGCTCACAAACAAGTTAAGTATTTCTATACCACAGAGGACTTCCTTTACAGGGCAGGAAGCTCTGGTTGTAATTCACTGGATGTTCTCAAAGAATCTGCTGCTTTTACACCAAGACAGAGGTGAAAAGTAACTCACTAACTAAGGTGTCAGAGAGATGTATGACATGCATCAAAAAGGAATCTAACTGTTGTCAGTGTTGTGAGGAACTGAAGGAAAACACTCATGCACTGAATGAGGCTAATGAACTAAGTGAAAGGGGTTGTAAAGAGGTTTTGCTGAAACTTCAATTCTAAGAAATCAGGACTTAAAATGATCAACCATGTCTTGTCTATCCTTATCCTGATGATGATAATGATGGAAAAACACCTGAACAACAAACACCTTGAAGAGCCCACAGATGAAAGGCAGATATCTGAGGCTTATACTCATAATGTGAGAGGGTGTGAGTTGGTCTGGGGTCAGGATGTGATTTCAGAGGAAGATGAAAGTAAAGAGATGAAAGATGATCACACATCTGTTGCCTCGTAGCATAAATACCCACAGAAAGTGGAAGTGGTGAGAAAGAATAGAGGGTTTCCAACTGAAAGGAATGTGAGAAACTGTCCAACACACAACGTATCTCATCAATATATCTGCAGAGATGCTGGTAGCCATGGAGATGGACCGTCAACATGTAACCACAATGCAATTCAAAAATAGCAACATAGGCGGTCTGTGGAGGGAGAGTGAAAGCCCTGTGAAGTTCATGCATTTCAATGAAGGGATGGAACAATGAACTACATGGATGAGAGTTGGAGAATCTGATCCTCTTCCAGCTCAGTGACCACACATAAGCCACAATGTTAATGCTGTGTGGGAGACTGTTGCTCTGAGCTTCAGAAATGTTCGCTTTAGAGATGCTTTACTTGAAAAGCTCCTTACGCACATGTGCTTTAGGAATAAATCTTAAGATATGTTTCGGTCCAGCAATAGATAAAGGTTGTTCATACAGTATTTGCTGATACTAAAAGGTCTGGAAAAGTTACTTTCTTACTCAGCCTCTTACTATAAGCAATGGGAATGCAACAATATTGTCTGCAGAAGTTAGAAATATACTGAGGGGTTTTTTCACATCAAAGATTTGTTGTTTTGTCTGTTCTTTTTTTTTTTTTTGGTAAAAGGAATTAAACTGAAGTTACTCCCTATTTACTGTGTAGAAGGGGAAACTTCAGACACAGATGTGATAGTTGTTGACAGGGAGACCCTTCAGGGAGAGCAGGCTGCATCAAACCGCGCCAACACAGACCTGATGAAGCACATTAGCTCAGTTTAAAGCCTGAAGGGTAACTTAAGGGTAACACGCTCAAATTCTGCTAGCTTCCTCCGTCCAACAGATTTTTGTGGAGTTTAATGTGGAGTTGTGATTGTGGTTAATGTTACCATTGTCAGCCCTGAAAATAGCTGAAGAACACGTAAAAGCAAACATTACTTTACTTTATAATAACAATTATAATATAATGAACTATATACTTTGCTTCTCGTGTGTGCAATATGAGATATCCTTTTCTTGTTGTACTGTTCTGTTTTTCTTGCTTTTTGTTTATGCCTGTTGTGTCGGATAGATATACAACTGACAAACAAGAGTCACTGTAAGCTTTTTCTTCCAGGAAGGTGTGTATTTTTGGTGACTATACCTCACCCCTCCACTGATGTAATTACAACGGATTGCATGATCTATTCTTGTGGAATTTACAGCCAACATAATCACAGATCACAATGCAATAATGGGTGGGCACCTATTAGTTTGCGTGGTATGACGAGGCACAGTTTGATAGTCTAGCGTCCATAAAACATTGATTAGATTTCTGACTGTGTTTCATGCTGAGGAGGTAGACTGTTCCAGACACACTGGCTGCCTGACAGTGAAAAGTCCTCTGCTGTTTCTCAGCAACAGACTCACTAGTTTGTTTCTTTGTCTCATAGCCACAGTAACAAGCACCGACCGTTAAAAGTTATCCCGTTTTGCATTGATATGAATAAATGGCATGTGATTCTCAATGAACAAGATTACTGTGCAAAAAATGATACACTGTAGAAAGAAAGAAAATAATCTAAACTCAAGTACCACTGGCTTTTTATGGAGGTTTTAACTTGAAACATTGACAAAAATTCCTGCACACTGTCTTGCTCACTGCTAGAATATTTATTAGTTCACAATGTCAGTCAGTCTGTGCGAACTTGGTGCACAACAGTCACGTATTCAGTTGTGTAGAGATTCTTTTTTTTTAATGTTTTCTTATAATTGTGGAGCTTTCGACTGTAATCTCACAGTCTTCATTAACAAGTGGTTATAGCTCAGGTGTCATCACATGACCTGAATATGGAGCTTTGATCACGAGAAATTGGTGAGTGTATATAGTGTGTGTAGGGAGAGGTGGGTCCAGATTATCTTTTTTTTAAACATTTTTTTAAAAAGGCGTTTTGAATTGAGTTTGACTTCTTTTGTAATGGAGGAACATAAGAGTTAAATAAAGGAAAGAAATGTCTGATGATTCTCCAGTTGCCACCACAAGTCACAATGTGAGACTGGATCGATCAATCAGTAGATGGAAGTAAAGACATTTTACTGGGTGAGCAAATGACAGGAGTGTCATCTTTTGTTCACTTTGATTGCACCACAGGGGAAAATGCTTTTAATCACCGCTGTCTCCTGGAGACGGCAGGATGTGCTTCTGTGCACATCTGAAAGAACGTGAGAAAGATTATTCATCCTTAAACCTTCCACAATGAACCTTTTAACTATTTTGTGACTGTCACTCACAATTAAATAAAAGATGTTAAAGGTTCTGTTGCATTTGAGTTGTCAAACTATATTTCAAGTCTGGTTCCATGTTTTATAAGGCCAGTTACTTTTACATTTATGTTTTCTTTTTCGGATGTAATCGCACTGATGAAAACCCCAGAAAGATATGTGCTTTGTATCCTTTTGAGAGCAAAAAAGGTGGAAGACTTCACATTTAATCTACTTGTGTAAAAGCAGTGTGTATTATATATATATATATACACAAGTAGGTCAACGTGCAGAGAAATATAATACAAGAAATGAGAAAAAAACTAGAGTGCACATAAAATTATGATGCTGTTGCAATGAGTATACAGCTGTTATAAGAGCAGTGTTTCCATTAGCGAGCCAACATTTAAACATTAGCATTGCTAACACTTCTGTTAGCGAGCCAAATATTTAAAAGTTAGCCTCTGTTAGTGAGCCAACGCTTAAACATTAACCGTTAGCCTCTGTTAGCGAACCAACAATTAAATGTTAACGTTTTTTGTTGTCTATATCAACTTTGGACAGATGACTTGTAACGATATAGTTAGCACTTACCTGTCAAGAACCATCCGGAAAAAGCCTCTCCGATGTTTGGCCCTCGTTTGATTTAGCGCTTTCTTTTTTCTCTTTCTCTTCTCTACCAAGGTCTTTCTTCTTTTGACTTGTTTTGTACTACATTGTGGGAAAAGGAGGTATTGGAAGTTTCTCACAAATTGCTATTATAGGTCTTGTCTGGGTACACGGCGCCGAGTCTAGCAGTGAAACACGTTGTTTGTACAGAGTTGCTAGGTTAGCTAGTTACATGCTAGCTAAACTTGATTGGTTGTTTGATTCAGCTCTAACTTCCAACTAACTCACGGACATACATTTATTTTAAAAGAAGCCTTCAATTAATTATTGTTAATGACATGCAATGGTTAAAATGAGTTATTTCAACCAAAATTATAATGAAATAATATTGCCTACTGCAGCTTTAATTTGTTGTTCAGCTGTAAATCAGAACATTGGGTTTTGAAAGAAATGGAGTTTATTTTGCTTTCTCTTTATTTTGATCTTTCTTTTGTCTTTCTTCATTTTTTCTTATTTTATTTGACAGTATCTTACTGTAATTTACTCACTTTAATTGTGTGGCTAGTTTCTTTTTTTTATACTCTTGAATCTCTTACAATAGATGCTGCCCAAAAATCGATGAAGGAAGGTCTATACAATAGTTACCGTAGGCCTATATCCCCCTCACCCCACTGTCACAGCATCACAAAGGAAGAAAGATCATTAGCTCTAGTTTCATCTGCTTCGTTTAACTTCCTAATATGGTTAGGTGTACGCATGCGCAGTGGATGGTCGGGGGTCAGGGACGTCTGTCGTGTCACGTCATGTAGTAAACTGGGAGGTGTCTTGTAGCTACTGCAAGGCTGCAGCTGGGCCCCTTCTCGTCATAGGAGAAGAAAGTTGCCGTTGTCATGGCGATACTTCCGTCAACTGATTCCTGTTGCTAGGTCACCTCATTCACATACACATACAGTCTATATTATTTTTTAGTAAATATCTTGGTGCTACAATGAGTAAACAGGACGCCGCCGTGGACAATAAAGTTGGAAAATGTATGCTTAACAACTGGGCAGAAGAGGTGAGTAACTAGCGGTTAGTACAGAGTGAGCTGGCGGCTAAACCTCACTCCACACTGCTGTATGAAGAAATAAAAAAATATATTATATAACTTTGGAGCAAATACATTGTTAGTCAGAGCTGGTAGCTAACACACATGTCGTAGTGGTATACTGTGTGATGATAGCAATAGTGTGTAGACATGTTAGTGTTTTCACTTCCACCTGTGCTTATTGTCACTGCCAAAAGTTTGTTTGTGTTAGTTTTAAACATGCTAACATGCTGCGTGTGGACTGCTGTTACCAAAATTGTGAGCCTATAGTATTTAGGTGAGGTCACATACTATTCAGTGGCATACCAATAGCCACTAAGTCACCGTATTAATATATGTATGTGTGTGTGTGTGTTAATGTTATAATGTCAACAAGTGTTTTCTTTATCTCATAAATAGTTTGGCAATTGATCAATCTAAAAAATATCAGATCAAAACCCAAAGCTATTCAGTTCACTCCTTTACAAGACGACGAAAAGCAAAACAAACAACACAGAGCAGGTTATGTAAATTTTTTTTTACACACAAACACAACACAATAAACAAAAACAAAAAAATAAATTGCATGAAACACAAGCAAGATGCTAGGCATGAAATCAAAACAAGAAAGTATATATATCTTTAATTCAAGCTTACGATTGAGCACAAAGGTTTCATTGCATTACCTTAGATTCTAACATGTTTGTATTTTTATCATCTAACCTGTATGGTTTTTTTTTACCCAGAGGGCTGTTGCAGCTCTTGACTCACAGGAGACGAGAGCACAAATCCAGAAACGTGGACACAGAGGGCTTCTCACAATGAACCAGGAGTCTAAAATGGAGACCGTCAGCACGATGAAAGCAGCTTACATCCCTCCCAAGTATCCAGGAGTGAGGCTGCAGGGTTTGTGTCTCTGTCAGTTTGGAAAGATTTGAATTCTGCTGGAGTTGTGTTACAGAATCGCACATCTGCTGTGACCTTTTTTTTCTGAAATTCGTTTTCTGTTCAGTACTTGTCTGCGCATGCTCTGGTTCATCTTTTCTTCTTCTTTTCCATGCTTCAGGTATCAAAGATGAGCTTTTGGAAAAACATATCGCCCAGATGATAAGGTAAATCAACTATGAAACATACGTTTTTTTAATGCTAATGAAATGATTGCTGGAAATGTTTTGTTTATGGAAACGTGGAACATTGCCTGACCATGTCTTGAGGGGGGAACGTGTTGGAGGAAAATGATGTAATATTTACACGTCTGGGTTTGTTTTACTGTACAATCACAGCTGTATTACCTTTTAAATCAGATTTTTATGATGTTATTTTACATGGAGGCCAGTCATCCTAATGGGGCTTATAGAGTCTATCCCCCACAGATGTGGTTATTAACATCCCGCGCGAGTTAACTGCTCATAAAGAACACAAAGCATCGAGTCTTCGGTGTTTGTCCAGTAGTAGACAGTGTCTCATCACTCAGTCTTGTGCAATACGCTGAATTTCCTGGACTTTATAAGTATACACACCAACGCTGCTTGATTCATACCAGGTTCCCGTACAGCACAGAGCTCAGAGGGTTTTTCTAGGCTGGTGTGTTGTTATGTTAAACACAATGCCATTCTCAATAAATGAATGAACAGCGTTAGCCAGAATCTTTTTAAATGTATATTATCACCATTGATCTGTTAAATGACATGAAATGCTATGTTCAAGGACAATTGATTTCTCCCGCTCACACAGATGTTTTCACTGATTACGCCTCTTCTCAGGACTGTTGGGGCGGTACAGACAAGTGTTTGATTCGTATCTGCCTCATTCTACTGTTACTCTACCATCACTTTAGGTACGTGCTAGTTCACTTGATTGCGTCTGATGCTGCGTTCAGGCAATGTCGACAGAATGGGAAAAACGGAAGAAAAAAAAACTTGGGAGTATTCAAGTTGTTTACATCAATTGGTAGCCGTGTTTTGTTATATGTGGCAACAGTTAGCGCATACTAACTATGGCGAGGAGGAAAACATTATGGTTTTAAGATGGGAGTAATTTTGCACCTGATTTGTTATTGGTGTTGACGTGATGTGATTTTAAAGCTAAAAGACTTCTAGTAGGATGGTTTGGTGTCTCGCAAGCCTTTTGCAGAAAACCTTCCTCACTTCTTACTCCTCAAAGCAGAAATTAGAGCATCCGATTTGTTGGCTGAGGATTTTTCGGATTATTAAAAAAAAAAAAAAAAAAAAACTGGTACTGCTTGGTACTCAGACTGTATACTGATAAGAGGCTGATATCTACTTGTTTCCACAGTGAGAAGATTCATGCAGAACGCAATCCACCGACTCCCAAAACTGACTTCTGCTCCACGACCCAGAAGGATTTCCATGTAGAAGGATTTGTGCCCTTAACCCCTCAAGCAACACAAGTATGTGTTTTTTTGTTCCCTACAGTAAGTTTAACATGGTGATTCTGGATATCCTCAAGATGGCTCAATTAACTTTCTGGGTTTTCTAATCCAGCTACAAGCACATTAATGCGAAAGAGTTCTGAATTACAAGCCAATCACAGCAACATCATCAAAACCACATGTGTAGTATTTCAGTATGACATGAGATGATTGGCCTCATCCTGAGCTGCAGTGAAGGAGTAGGAGTGTAAAAGATGCCCACTCTGTGAATATATTGCAGCTCATTAATCTTGTATTAACTATCAGATAAGTTACAATCTCACTGTATACTAATTAATGACAATTTTAGTTATCCTGTAGTTGTTTAAATCATGTATTAAAGCAAATGACAAACAATCTCTCAAAAAACAGGTTGATCAGTCAATAACTTGTATGTATGTGTAACTATATATGTATCATAATGACCCTAACATCATGTTGTTGATTTAACATTATTGTGTTGTTGTCTCATTTTCAGGTCCATGATTATAAAACTGAGCAGGCCGTCACATTTTGGGGTGAAAATTACCAGCGGATTCAGGTGTGTCAGTTTGTTCCACTTTTGGACATAGGTGGATTATTTGCTTGGTTTAATACTCAAACTACACTAAATCATGTTGTTATTAATCGTGGCCCAGAAGGATTACATGATGTGCATCAGACTCATTTTTCTCCTTGATGTGGAACACATATTTTCGGTCTGTGTTTGCTATATGAGCACACATTCTGTTTCTTTCTCTCTTCTTTAAAAATAACAGTTGCTAATGGCACCATATAATATAGGGGAAGAGGATGTTATAAGAGCTGCATTTAGACACCAAGGTCAAGCGCAGGGTGATTATAGACTCTGCATTCAAAGCTGTGGTTGAACATTATTTTGTTATTGTGTTTTTGTGTTGTTTTGTGTCACAGGGCGTCACTGCTGTAGGGACCCTGAATGCACCTTTCAGAAAATCAGCCCTGTTCAGCACACCCATCAGTGAGCGGCTGGATGAAATCGAACTCCCACCTGATAACTGAGATAGTATATCAGAGAATCAACATCACTTCATAACCTGTTAATATCTGAGTTATATTAAAGTGGTATAATCCACTTTAAAGGTCATTGTTATTCTCAACAACATTGAAACTGTCACCGCACAGCGACTCTGATGCAACTCTCAAAACCTGAAAACAAATACAGGAGCCTTAAATGTCTTTACTACACACAAGCATGCAAATATAAAGGTGTTTTATTAAAAAATGGTTTGGTTATGGCATAAGTGCCTGAAAAAAAACAGACATCAATAGCAGTTGGTGTCACTTTAAAGATGCCAAACAAACTGTCTCTGAACTTAATAAAATACAACCTTCATCCTTTTTGTTTTTTTCTTGCCATTATTAGTGTATTAACACCAGCAGCTGTGGTACAAGATACAGTTCATATGTAGCCTAGTTATAATGTAATCTGTAAGTACATTTACTAAATGGAGATTGGTGTAAATCTTATCTAATCTAAAGGGTAGAGAAGGTAATAATAAGGAACAAGGAGGACATATGATGGAAATGCTTTTTTAATAATGGTTTAAATTAGAGTCACAGTGTTGGGGAATCACACGTCAATGATAATCCTAATCAACATAATAGCTGAGCATTACGTGTCATTTTTTTGAACACAATTAGAGCGACTCGGGTCGACAAACCTATATGATGAAAAAGAAAATGTGCTAAGAACCACATAATGACATTTCACAAAGTAATATAATTTGGGTCATACTGCAGCACATTACAGCAACAGTAATGTCAGACTAAATGAAATGTCAGATATATTTCTTCATGTATGTTAACATAAATGAAATGACTGGCAGGGGCTTTTTAAGTTACGTAACTGCCGTGTTGTCGTTGATTGAAACACACCGAGGAACTGACTTTGATTGACGGCAAAGGCTCCGCTGTTTGAGGGACCTTTGAAATAATCCTATAATCAGCGGCGAGGATTCTTCTCGGAGAATCATGTTAACATTAAATCTGATTTAAAATCAACAGTACCAAAAAAATAAATAAATAGCACATAAAGAAGAGGTTGGTGTTGTGGACAGAGGTTTCCTAGCAACTGATTTTCACATTAAGTTTCAGTGATGCAATGAGTTAGGAAACTAGCAATAAGAACATATGTATTTACAAATAGCTGCTTCTCACCTAATGTCAGCTGGGATGGTCTCCAGCCCCCCAGTGAGCCCACAAAGGATAAAGCAGTGATAGCTAATGGAAACACGGATGGATGGATGGATGGATGGATAGTGCAACTCAATGCAGGTCATGGTTGTTGAAAGTTGGATTCCTCTCTCATAGTGAAAGCAAATATAGTGCTCTAGTTTTTTGTTTGTTTACATGCTTCATTCACATTTTTCTATTATTCCTCTGTTGCCTTTTGCAACCTGTAATTATATCAAATGGTGCAACAAAAAGGCATATATGCTGCTATTGTCCTTCAACAATAATAACAAAGAAACCTATCAGGATTCGGGGGGGGGAGTATATCTCCACCGCTTTACAAAGACGTATGCTCACAGGTCTGCAGCATGTAGATGTGAAACATGGCATATTGTTGGTGAAGTGTGTGTGCTGCAGCTTCACATGTGTTCTGTCAATCAGAGGACAATTCCAGGCGCTGCTGATCCTCTCTGAGCTTTCAGCAGGGATTAGTAGGCGGTAGCTATGGCGACAAGTAATTTTTAGCTTATATTTATGCAGCTTTTCTATCCAAACATTTCATTATCTCATGGGATGATACAGGAAAACCAATTTGTCTCTGAAACACAAGGCCTCGCAGCAAATTTGTACTTAACATTTTAAATGAAATGAAATGTTGAAATGTGATACAGTGATTTCCATTTTTGTTTCCCCTCTTAAAATTCAGTTGTGTCTGTCGTTTATGTCTGTTTTTTTCTTTCTTTTGTAAAGAATCAGTTCTGAAACAAGATATTAAAGAGAAGCTACTGTATGTCGACTGAATATATACTGTATAAAATGTCCCTGATCTGACCAGACCCGGCAATGATTCTGTGATTTACAGGTCAAACACATTTAACATATAGAACATCATTCAACACACTCATATGCAAGTTAATATTGTCTTGAGAAATATGAAATCCATTAACAACTGAAGATGTTTTTTTGTTTAAAATGATTTTGAGACTTATTTGACTTGTATAAACTTTGCTCGGAGGCTTTGTACTTCAAGGTCTGCGCTGTCCGAAAAGGCAGAAAATAAGACAAGATGACAAGTTAACAGGTCAGCGTGCGGTTCAGCAGAGACCTTCACTGCTCGCTGTGGCTCTAACAGGCGGCGATGTGTCACTGCGATAAAGTGGGCGGTAATTACAGCCATGCAGGAGGGGAAGATGTGCTCCTACAGAGATGAAAAAGAACACACACAAACACACACACACACACACGTAAGCCACACACTGTGCCCATGCCACTGTTTCACAACTGATAATGAGCATCTAATGAGTGGTGATGTCATAACAACAAACACAGATGTTTGCTACCGACTCGCTTTTCTTCACTTGTTCCCGTTTTCTGTCCACAACTGCTGGCAGTTATTTAGGCTGCAGATACTTTCTACGGCACATTTGTTATATTTTAGATAATGATAATTGTGTTGGTATTGTGAAATGTAAAGGGATATGGCTAATATTAAGTCTCTGTCTCAACTTGTTAATCGTGATCTTGGAGAGGAAAAGTGCAGAGCTGATATTTAACAGAAGCTTCTGCATCATCTTTCCTTTTATAAGTGTGCAGGTCCGGTGGGATATTGAGTATTTGGGGGGCAGCACAAGGTCATTTATAAATTCTTTCTGGGTTAAAATAGGATGAAACGAGTATTATTGGGAGAATATGACCCAGATACATTCAGAGTTTACATGAAGTGGTGTCACGGAAAATTTGAAGCAAATGCATGAATCTGTATTATCCCATTTCTAATTACTCTAGGTCTTTTTTTCTGCTTTTCTCATATTACTCCTTTTTGTTGATGCAAATATCAATAACGCTTCAAAAGTATAAAAATACAGCCAGGTCCATAAATGGAAAAAAAGGAGTGTTTTACTCGGTTTATTGAACAAAAATATCTTACAGTATCTTGGATATACATATATACATATTATCTCATACTGTGTAACACCGTTGATGGTGAATGAACACTGTGCCTCCAAACTTCAAAGGATGTTCCAAGGAAATATTAATACATCATTGACTTCCAACAAAAACTTATACAAATCTGAATATAGAAAGCACAAAAAATAAGAATTTATCAGTGGAAAGTACTCACTCTCGGGACAGAAAGGTTCTTCATACAAAAAAACAACTTTTACAATATATATATATTTTTTTGCAGTTACAGTATTCAGGTAGTAAATATACCTGGAATTCACTCTGTTTTTGTCGTATGGTGTTGTTCACTTTTCCTCTGCGCGGAAATCACCAGTAAGGACTTATTCTAGAACAAATAAAGAAGTGGCTCGGCCACCGGAGCTTCTGCTGCCGTCTCCTCTGCTGCTGCCACATTATCAGCAGACCTCTCAAATAACATACACATCAGTCTTCTCCCCAAGAAGCCAATAGGTTCTCATTTTGCCTTTGCCCTGTAAAAAACACAGAAATCAATAGGTTCATCAATGGAGATGAAGTGGGGGGATGGGAGGCGGGGCGGGGCGGGGGTGATATCCTCTATTAGGCTGCCCTTCGTTTAAGGGTGACCCTGATGGCCGCTGCAGCTCAGCTTACGCCTCCACCTCCAATCATATTTGATCATGAATACTGTTAAAGAATTCTCCACGCTGGCAGGAATCTAACACTAAGCAGCCTTCGGTCATATGTCCCTTCATTATGTGTCAACTTATTCATCTTAACTAATATTAGATGTGCGTCCTCAATGGAAGTGACCCTGATTTCATAGACTAAACTATTGATCTAAATAACTCAGACTGATTGATAATAAAAAATAATTAGTTGCAGTCCGATCCATGAAGTAACTGGCAGGCTCGTTATACAGTAAGATGTAGAAATATCGATCTTAATTTAATTCATTCCAATACAGATAAAGTACTTTCAAGAATACTGAATGTGGTGATCAGACTGGGAACAAACTGCACCAACAGTAAACAGTAAACGGTTTCTATGTTAACCGTTTCTTATAGAAACAGAGGGACCTTCATTACCTTCATTTCTACGTCTCCTCGTAACTGAAGGTCGAAGTAGCCAAACTCATCCAGCACTTCTTTGGTGGCTGAGGACACGTGGATCTTCAAAGCTGCAAAACACATCGAGAGCACAACAGAGAAGTTTCACACAGTAATCGACGAATGACAGCAGCTCTAACAATATCTGAATGATCGCCACCACTGCTTTATATGTCAGGACATGACTGAGAGGCAACTCAGTCCCGTCAGACATCAGCTGCTGAAATGCTAACTGTGTTTTATCCAATTAATACACACCGTGCAGTGCTGGGAGGCTTCAGGCTGCAGTTTACTGCTGGCTAAGGGCCCTCAGCTGTACTGTAAGTGCTATCAATTATTTACCAGAGGAGGCACAATACAGGAAGCGACTCAGTAGTTAATCGATACATCTGATGATTCGCTCGCAAAATATCCAACTGCAGTTTCATAACGCGACTTCCTGCCACTGCCGGTTAAGAACAGAAATGTCAGCGTACAAAGTTTTAGACTCGGCAGGTCAGTACGTCTTATATTCAGCTTCAAAATCATATTCTTATTGAAGAATGTTTCCATCTAACCACGAGCAGATACTCGTTTACACTCATTTCTGTTCTGTGCACTGACAGTGTACAAGATTTAACTGTTTAGACTAGTGCTTATTTACCGTTTACTGGAATACCAGTAAACAAATAATAGTTGTCATATTTGCCTGACAAATGTTATAAGTATAAGTAAATATTGAATAACGTCATATAAATTTATTGATAATTTGTCCAACAACCGTCGTGTGCAGCCTTGTGACAGAACTAAACACAAGAAGGAACGTTGACTCTGACCTTCGCCGTTGGACTCCATCCGAGATGCCGTGTTGACTGTATCTCCAAACAAACAGTATCTGGGCATTTTCAACCCGACCACACCGGCACAGACTGGACCTATAAAACACAAACATTTACACACATTTTACAGCGGAAAAAAAAACAAGAATATCTGGCATGCTGGACGCTGCTGTCATTATCACACCACCACCTCAGTGAAAATGTTTTTAAATAGGACGACAGTGAGTAGAAATTGTGCTTAGAATGCTTTAAATGACTCTGACAATTACTGAGTACCAGCCTATGCACGCTGGTCTATCGCTATTACATGTCAAGTGTTGGAATCAGAATATAAACAGCGAGCCGGTATCGTTTAAATAGTCAGAAGCCTCCAGTAAATTACAGCCGACCAAATGAGTGTTTATGTCCAGTCAGCGCGTTGGCATCCAGAGATGGGAGGTTAGAAATCACCAGAGCGAGACGCTTCACGTACACTCAGCTGCCAGTTTTATTAGGTGCACATAGCAAAAAAAATTAAATATAATAATGCAGCCCTGCAATAAATACTGCTTCCATTAAAGTTTTGATGTCCTGTTCAACTTCACGGGCGTTTTGGAGGCTGTAGATTGTGCTGCTGTTAAATTGCATTGGATTATACTGAGAGGTATACAGAGGTCATACATGATGATAAGCATGTTTAGTCTAAATTTAGTCTTAGTACTGGTTCTCTGTTTATGTAGTTTTATAGCACATTAATCCTCACATTACACATACTGTAATTTCACCTTATCCTTAGATAGAGGAGATAAAGAAATGTGTTTGTCCAAGACTGTTATGGAAAATTGTTGCTAATACTGGCAGATTTTTCTGCAAAATGTATTGTACAATAAATCAGATCTGCACTCTGGTAGAGGGGAAAGAGAGGGGCCATGCAGGGGAAAACCTGATGCTGCTCTCATCAATTTGTCAACAAAATACATGGTTGCATAGAGTAAGTTCTCATAATAATAATGTTCAAGTAGCCTAGCCCACTGCCCATGTCTTTGATTTGTTCAAGAATTCAAAAAGGTCTGGTGTCGTGCTGATTACCAGCCGTTTCCCAGTGGGACAACAAGCAAGTCAATCAGTTGTTGATTGTTCTCAGTCTGGGTGGGATTAAGAACAGCGAAACATTGGAGACAAGTAGGAATGAGAGTGACGTAGCTGTACAGGTTGTTGTCGGTGGATTTACACCTCGGTGCAGATCGTAGACTCACCTGTGTGTATACCTATCCTGAGTCTCAGCTGGTCGTTGGGTCTGTGTCGGATCTTGAAGGTTTTCACCTGCTCTAACAAAGCCAGCGACATCCCAGCAATCTCTCTGGCGTGGAGTTTCCCGTTCCTCACCGGCAGCCCTGACACCACCATGTAGGCATCGCCGATGGTCTCCACCTGAGGGAAGTAAAAATATCTCCTTGTCATTTTGCCGTCATATACCCAGTATTCCTGTTGAGGTCCTGTATGCTTACAAGCATTACAACACCTGTACTCAAACATTTCAGTTATAGATTTAAACAAAGACGAACCTCATCCTGACTTACCTTGTATACGTCAAAGTTATCGATGATGGCATCAAAACAGGTATACAGATCATTAAGCAACGTAACCACCTGCAGACAGAGACAGCAGAGTTTGGATTATATGGTTTCACTAAAGCAACAGTACTCACGGTCAACTAAAAGCATTCTACCAGACTGTTAATCCACCATTTGACACTTTATTTTTATTTCGTTAAAAGGCTGACAGATTGGGAGGCCAGTGTGTCTGCAAAACCTCAGTCTCTCATGTGATCCGTGTCTGTCAGACGCTGGACGGCTGCCCGCTGTGGCTTACTGACAAACATGTTTACAACATCATGAATCAAATCCACAGATGGAATATTACGATCTGTATCCAATTTATCAAACTGAATGGTGTAATAGCTTTAATGTAGCAGTAACGATAGAGGTTGGCTATTTATTTTTAAAAAAAAAACACTATTTATTATTTAGTCGTCATCTTTAGTGTTCATTTTTTTCAGATTGTGTCTGAACTTAATATTAATCCCAGCTGGCTCCTCATCAGGTCAGGACATTTTGTGCTGAAGAATGAAAACGTTTAAACTGTGATGGACTTGGATCTGTGAGGAACTTTTGTCTATATTTAACTCTTAAAGTGGACAAAAAGCCGGCCCTGTCATCAAATTCAAAACACACGAACCCGAATCAACTACTTAATGTTGTTTATTCATGTTTTCTGATGTTAAAGGTCTGTTTGCGCATTGCTTCATATTAATATCTGCCCTCTCTACACTTTTCATCTTTCTCCCTGATCATGGCCTGGCAGGAACATCAGCAGATAATATTTAGGGCTCCAAAAATGTTGGTCGAACTAAAACGTTTATGTTCATGTTCATGTTCAGGAATGTTGTTTTACTGTCTAAATCTATTAGTTTCTTGAGGGGGAGATACTGTATATATCGTGGCACAATGTGACTCAACTCTGCGTCAACACACTCTTCCATCCAGCAGTTGTACTATTCTGAGTTGCAGCCCGTGTGTGGGAACCATGAGACACAGTGTAAGTAGAGACCTGATACCGGTGAACATGAGAAAGAGAATTTACTGCGACTGATCACGACCTGTGATTTTAGATTAGTTTGGTAGACTTTGAGCAAAGTCAGAAAAGTAGAAGCTGTTACTAGCCAGAAATAGTGTGAAATCACTCATGGGAGGTGACTGCGGTGACATATTGATTGCAGGATGTGTACCTGTAGCGGTGTACTCTCCGCAGACATGGACGTGAAGCCCACGATGTCACTGAAGTAAATGGTGACGCTGTCGAATGCTTCAGCCTGCACCGTCTCCCCTCGTTTTAGCTGCTCCGCTACTGAACTGCATGCAGAGAGAGAGACATTAGGTCATGAGGACAAGTTCAGAGAAATCAAGAAGCAGCGCAGGATCAGAGGATAACCAAACAAGTAAAGAAATACCAATAATAAAAGAAAAAAAATCAAACGAGAGGTGATGAGAAAATGAAATGATGTTTGCTTAGTTGCCGTCAGGTGAACAAGTTTAACTAAGACTCGTTTTCCTGAATCATAATTACAGAATTTACGCCTGGCAGCTTTAAATAAATGTTGGTTTATCTTCATGTTCATTTTCTCTTAACTCAAATAACACCAAAAGGCAAAAACACTGGCAGAAGTCAGCTACTCTAATTCACAAGTGCTGTGAGAAATGATGTCTGTCCTGTTTCACTTTCTGTCTGTGTGTCTGGATACCTTTGAAGTAGGGAAGATATTTCAGCAGGAAAAGGGGATAAATGTGTGAGAAAGATGGGATTTGCTACTGTTGTGTTTTAAACACACTATCATGTCTGTTCTGTCTCACCTTAATGAGCAGTTCGCCTGTCAGCGCTCTCTGTTCCCTTTCATCTGCAGCGAGATCGCACTACTGGGAAATGTGTATCTCTTAATGAAACGTGTTCCTTAATTAATACGGGGATTTATCACATTTGAGTGTCACTGAGCCGCGACTGGTAACATTCGCCCTATTTGCTGGGTTCACGTTAATTGCAGTTTGAAGCTTTGCGGTGGAAGGACGTGTGTGAATGTGACTGTTAGTTTCTTCTTACTGTGGTAATATTTGATAGAGGAGATTTTCTGCTTTCCTCTTCTCCTCCAGGTAGGCTTGTGTTCGCTCCTCCACCAGGTTCTCCAGGTTATTGGCGTACTGCTCCATCCTGGACAGCAGGTTGTTAAGAATGCTGGTGCTGCCCTCCCTGTGGAAAACAAACACAAACACAGAGTCCAATTAGACAATATACACACCAATCACTGGTTGGGCAGCGTTTCTTAGTTGAAAAAGCGATTGATTCAACCGTTGTCAAGCTGTTGTCAAGCAACCATGGAGGAGTAAAACTAATCAAGACTCTGTTACTGTACTGCCTATTTCTTGCCACAAATGTTTTCAGAAACATGGTGTACTGTTTGGCTATAATATGAGAAAGTTTGTGACCCGGCCAGCATGTTGAAAAACAAGCACCGCCTGACTCACTGAACGTCACCCACCACGTCTCCACCAGCCGGACCGTTTAGTGGTGATAGAATCAAATGTCTGATATCAGGCAAATACAAATACTGGATACTTCTGGTTTTTTTTACAACATGGGTCTCATTTTCATGTTTTTGGCCATCACTCATCTGTAACAATAACAGATTAATTGGTGAGATCTGGGAACACGCCATTATCAGTAAAAAAGAAGTCAGACTGGGGAAGAAACACGGGCCAGCAGACAGACACGTATCCTCCAAATAAAGGTTTATATAATCTGGATAAACCGTGTGATCGTCTGACTGCTCGTTTTAATCTCACTGTCTGATTTGATTCCCAGATTTTAGCAATTGTTTCGGTGCATTAAAGTGCAAGTAAAACAACATTATCAAAACTGATGGAAATAATGGACATAACTATGAAAGTAAACCGGAATGAGCCTTGAAGTTATTTCTTATCAGCAGTCACACATGTTCACCGTGTAAATTATAAAGCCTTCGTGAATCCACGTCATCAGTCTGATATGAGGGACAAACTGTACATATTTTACAGATTACAGTCTATTGAAAATGTGTTTTAAGAGAAAAGTAAAAACTTTCACTTAGCAACTTGTATTTCATGTCGATGTGAAAAGAGATTGATCCCAGGCAAAATGTTTGCCTCAACAAATTTAATCTGCTGGAGAGGAAGAGAAGGTCCAAGTCAGTACATATGTGTTCAGTATATTATGTGAAAAACAACAAATGACAATGAACAGTTCAGTGAGGAGCAGTTACTACTTTTAACTGTTTGATAAACACATGCCCAGTTTTCTCAACTGAACATCATTTCTTCAGTGCCTTTATTTATTTTTACATATTGCTTCTGAAATAGCATTTTAACCATATTCAACTTAAATTTGTAAATTTGTCTGCATGTGGTTGGTTGTGTTTGTTTCTTTTTCTTTGTGTCCTTGTAAAGCAGTTTGGTCTAATCATTCAGAGAATTCAAGTAGTTAGTTTCTCCTCCAACATGGCTCCCTGTGAAACTTTCTGTCACCGGAAACGCATCACTGCAATCGCTGTTCCACTGTAAGGTTTTCAGACGTTTGTTTGTGAACACACAGCAGCTGTTTCTACCTTCCAACATGGAGAAAAGACTGTCTGTGGAAGGTCTATTTTCATCCCTACTGCTGTGACCGTAGCGTTTTACATGTATTTTATGATATAATACACAGTATTATATAATGTGTGTGTGTCTCAGGAGGTTTTTACATTCATATTCTTACGAACACACATACATATGTGTTCACTCAGCCGGAGCAAGACCGTGAGTCATCCACGCCACCATGGCGGTTGAAAGCATCAATGTCTGGCATCCTGCCATGTTTCTCTGGGTCACAGATCCTACACACACCCACATGCTGTTTAAGTTTAAAGAATAAACATCAGAGGGAGACATGAGAGACACTGATGAGTATCAACACTGAATGCAATCACACACGCCACGCACAGTTTTTATATTTTTCCACCATTCAGACAAACTGATACAGTATTAACAGTGAAAACGGTCTTTATGGATCCTGATCAGTCAGTATCCTGTCAAAAAACCTTATTCCTCTTAAACAAAGTTTGTGTGTCTGTTGATAGAAGGACATCATAGGAGTGTCAGGTGACAGTAAGGATGGGCAAAATCAATGGATGACTGATTATTGATTGTTTAACAGTTAAACTTTAACTGCTTTGTCCAAGTTCTTCTCGTAATAAAGATTTCATTTAGGAAAAACACACTGTTTTTTAAAGTATTTTCTGCGAAATATACAAAATTAATGATTAATCAATAATTGGTTGTTAATTTTCCCCATAACCAATTAGGAAAATATCTTACATATTATAACATCATCATAACATCTGTCCATTTATGAAGCACTTTGTGTTTTAACTTATTAAAGTGCTCTCAGACGGTGAGCAGCACGACAGCAGCGGTGCCACCGAGGTCACCAACAGTCAGCTGCTGTAACGTTATGAACAAAAACGTATTGGAGCGATATACATTTCAAATTGTGATTCTCTTCATGGGATGAAAGATTTTCTGCTATTTAGCTGCGTAATGAGGAGCCAGTAAACTCAGTCAGGACTGCTTGTCGAATGTTTGAATAAATTTAAACATCCACACACACTTCACACAAGTGAGAAAGGTTGTAACTTTTCTCACTCGCTCTGTTCATCACTTCTCATGTGAAATGCCTTCCAGATGTCCCCCCCCCTGTATTTTAAACACTATCACATGTCCCCTTCCTCTAATTGCAGCTGACCTTTCACAGTTTTTAGTTATAATGTAAAACAAGGGAACTTTTCAACGCTGAACACAATGTAAAGTTATTGCAGTATGCTGTCAGCAGTAAACACACACAGTGAGAGAGCTGCAGGGGGGAGAGGTCAGCTATTCAGGGCGAGCCAAGTGTCACCTCTCTGTGTGGGTTAAACCGAACCGTTTACTGCTGAACACCCCTCTTGTTACCGCGTCCTTCAAGACCGAGCTCACACACACACACACACACACACACACACACACACACACACACACACACACACACACACACACACACACACACACACACACACACACACACACACACCAAAAATAACAGCCCATCCATCACGTCATGTCAACAACATACAGTACATTTACCTAATGAAAATAACGGGCAAACAGTGCGTTAACGGGCAGGCCTCTGTGGTGAAGAGCTTCATACGCACGAGGACGGACTTTGCACGCTTGATGTCAAGAGTATCCTTGAGTGCTTCTGCAGATATCAATCATACAGAGCTCTCTACTCCGAGTCGCTCCAAATGGAAAGCTATACATCACCGGGATCATCCTGCAGTGACTTCCAGAGCAAACAGAGTAAAGGTCACACTGACAGGAAAAACGCTGCAAACACAGACCTGGTTATAGATACGCGTCCAGACCACCTGTTTTAAGACGGCTACTCCACCAAATCAACAAACATAAGGTTGCACTTTTATAAAGCTGTGACACTGAGTCTTCTAAGCAGTCACTGCCCCTATTAATGCCACTTACTGCAGTATAACAGGGCTCCAACTAATGATTATTTTCATTCAATCAATTAATCTGCTAATTATTGTCTTGGTTCATCAGTTCAATTTTCTCTATAAAATAATCACAATTTCCTAATTGTAATATCAGATTGTTCATTTTGTCCAACCAACACAACCACATTTTTTTGCAGTTTACTGCCAAAAAAAACCCAAAAAACAAAGAAAAGAAAAGAAGAACAATCGGAATTAAAACTAAAAAATGACTTGGCACATTGTTTCAGCTCTGCTGTGGTAATAAATTCAACTTGCTGAAACTATTTGTGTTTTTTGCTTCAAGCGTTGATGATTAGAATTTCCCTTTACATTTGCAGTGACTAACAACATTTTTTACACATTTTTACCTATTTTTTATAAAAGAAAAGTAATGAACTTAGATTATCCCACACTGCCCATTAATGCAAAATATGTATTGTTTATTCATATTTAGAGGCAATAACTCATATTTTGGACCAGTGTGGTCTTTGCTGTACCAAATGCTGGAAGCCAATGCCTCAACAGCTAAAGTATGTTCGTCTTTCAGCAATCAGAAATACAATTCTAGCAATCAACACTAAGTTCACCTTTAAAATAAGAACAAACAATGATAATAATAGTGAATAATTAGTTGTATGAAACACAGACAGCGTTATTGACAGCATCAAGTAAGATGAAGGAAAGCTCAACCATTTCAAGCATTTCACTGGAAGCCTCCTGCTCGCCATGAACGTCACTCAGTTACAGTGAATGAAAGAACATCCACGTGATTACTGGCTATTGATTGCACAGCACTAATCTCCTATTCACTAGTGACAACAGGTAAACATTTCCATCATCGTTCTGTCTCACAAAGTGAAGAAATGAATGCAAACACAACAACGGTGTGGCACATCTGTTCAGTGTTGCCGTGGTATCGACGGGTGATATTTGACGCTGAGCTGGAAATGAATTCCTACAGCAGGACCGCCGTACGCTGTGACACACACGGGTTTAACTCCATCTTAAGCTAGATACATCATTTACAGGCAGAAAGCTCCAAGTTGCCATTCAGAGTAATGAACCATGAGCCATGTTTTGATCTCCATGTCACAACTCACAGGACAGGAACATCGACTGCAGCCAGCAAGCTGAACACGCCGACCTTCTGCAGCCAGAAACTACAAATATCCCTTTAATACCCACATCCTCCTGTACGACAACACCACACTTACACTACATGATCGTTCCAACTTTTTGAAGCTATTGGATGCTTTGACTGAAGGAAGTATTCAGACCAAACGATTCAAAATATACAGTTATCTTTATGCACAGTTTTCTACACATTTTCTACTTTTTGGTACCATAATTATTTGTTTTTTTTCTTTGGGTCTGAACAACAATGTGCTCTGTAATTTAAATTTTAAAGGGTTTTTCATATGAACTACAGGTTTTTCAGTACTTTTTTACTGCTTTTTATACAAAAAGAGAATATTCACCTACAGTGTATTTGTACATATTTACTGTATTATACAGTTTCCCAAACTGGAGTTACAAAAATGTGCTATGATTTGTGCATTTCCATGTGTGTATGTGTGTGTGTGTGTCACTATGTAGAAGGAGATGCTTCATACAGTAAGTCTTCCTCTTTCTGACAGTGCCGCCCTACTCAAGGAAAAACATGCGTGCCTCTAATCTGGCAATGGCAGAAAACTGGAAAACCAAACTATGCATATGAATGATTCCTGGGATCAAAACAATACCAGAAACATGTACTCACACACTCCCCGTTCTGAGATGGAAAGGCAGCAAAGAACATTTCCTGTCAAGAGCTGCTTGTCAAGAATTACAAATAGCCTTTTATCTAAAATTGTCTCAGTGATTTCCAGGACATGATTCTTTGTGCTGTTTCTCTTTTTGAATCTCTTAAATGCATTTAGCTTCACAGCAGTCTGAGACATATCAAGTTTCCAACACAGTGTTCACTTGTTGGGCTTGGCAGGGAGACACTGATTGTCTGTAGAAAAACAGCCTCTGTTGATTTCAATTTGTCCAATTATCTCTCCTTGACAAAAAGATGATGGAGGTATTGATATGTTAAATTACTCAAGAGTGCTTCCACCTCCTAGTGTTTTGATTTAATTTAATTCTGTAATTTAAAGTGTCAGTTCACCCAAGTTATAAAAAACAGCGGGGATGATATCTAGCCATGTAGACAGGTTTGGCTTTGAGATATCCAGATTGGTTAAAGTTTAATCAGATTGAGCACTGTCATGCTGAGAAATTAAAGGAAGTGAAGTGGGTTTCTCACTTGTTGAGTTTGGCCATGTAGATCTTGATGTGGCCAAAGTCGGGCCTTTCTGCAGGGTCTTCGGCCCAGCAGCCCTCCATCAGTATGGTCAGCTCCTCCGAGTGACATCTGCTGTCTGTTGTCGGCCGAAAGTACGGCTTCTGCCCGTTCCTGACCTTCTGCACAATCTCTGAGGACAGAGAGAGGACAAAGATGTCTGGATGAGCAGGCTGTTATATTAACAAATCTATATTAGCAATACCACATATAACAATATACAATATCAACTGTGTGAAGTTCATAAAGCTGAGTTGTTTTAAGAATGAGAGCTCTCAGTGATCATTAGGCCGAGGCTGAATTAGTGGTCAGCATCGCTAATTTGCAAATTTTAAATTTTTTTTTCAGATTGGCATTAAAATGTTTTCTTGCCGAGGGTTACATGAGACTATTGATACCACTCACATGTCTGTGCAGTAAATATGAAGCCTGCAGCTGGTTGCCTGGCAACCTCACAATGACATCTAGACTCCAGAAAGTTCCTCCGCCTGAAAAAGCAGTCCGGCACATAAGCTCCTATAACACTGTAACATATCTGTATCTTTGGAAAGGATAGCGGTATCTAGTCTTTATGCTGGCGGCTGCATTGTTAAAAGTGCTAGTTTGTCCTTGTTTGCCATGAATGATTTTGTCTCTGCCAGAGTAATTCGATTAGCGACTGTAGTTTTTGTTTTCGTTCAATTACTTCAATTACTGGTAATTTTTGAAATTTCAGCTAAATAAAATGTGAAAATGAGAAACTTGTTTGTTTATTTTACCTACATTTGTGAGAATTTATTAAAGACAACATGCGTAGCAGACATAAAAAAATTGAGGAATAACAATAAATGATAATGATGAAGTAATGATTAATAATAAGAAATATAATAAGTGATGCATCAGGGCATTTCACAGCTGCTTTCCAAGATGCCATTTGTTGTACTGGCACCCGCCTGGAATCATCAGTGACTGAAAAGTAAACATAAAAGTGAACATTCAAACCTAAAAATGATTATTTTCAGGAGTATTGACTATTTTAAGAGTCCTTGTCTTGTGCTATTTCAGCTAAATAAGCCTGTTATCATTTTATATTTAAGGTTTTTCCAAAATGATTCCTCCACTTCTTTCTGACATTAGTATCATCAAGAAACCTCCATTAAAAGTAATCAGAAGACTCTGCTGTTATTTGAAAGCCGTGCTGGATTCAACACTTCCAGGCACTAGAGAACAGGTGCAGGCTTTCACTGCTCTCAGCCTGTTAATGGATAACTACGAGCCACTTGTACAATCAGCATCAAGCGTGACTGTGAATAAAGGCCTAATTTAAGTCATCACATGGAGGAAGCACCCCAGGAAGGTTTTATACATCCACTTTGGACATGTAAAAGTTGATCCTGAATTACTTTAGAAGTGAAAGCTTTTCCTACAGCCACTAAGCAGAAGCAGCGGTGGAGGCAAACGTAGCTGTCGGTCAACAAACTGGTCAACATGTGTGTGCAGGAAGATGAAGAGCCAAAGTGTCAGCAGTGATGAACCTCAGATTTCTTTAATAGATAAGGTGTACACAAAACTTTCCTGTCTTGTTGTATACAAATATGTTCTGTTAGTTACATTTTGGCCCCCAGGTATTAAGTATGTCCTTGACACATTCCTGTCTAAATAAAGGATGAGTAAAAAAAAAATAGTGTTTTTCAAAATCATATGTAAACATTTTGAAAATGCCTGCAGCATCTTAAACTAACAGTCAGTGCTTTAACTACCTCAAGAAAAAAAACAGAGATTCTAGTGTTTATCTGAATAATTTTAGTCTTATTATTTAGTTTTCTGTCTGTTTTGTTTGTGTTGTCTCTTAGGAAGGATCGTTTTTCCATGTATTACATGAAATGTTTTGGTTTTTGTGACTCCACCTGCCTTTAACATCTGGCCGACATGTGTTCTTTGTTTGTGGACATGGCTGCGGGGACATGATATAATAGACTGACCTTACAAAGGTCCACTTTGAAATGCCAGTGAAGCCAATGAATTAAGTTCCTATTATGTGAACGTCCATCTTTTCAGTCAAAGGAAACAGATTTCTCGGCCTGGTTTCTTATAAAGACACTTTATAAACTTCACAGAAAATGGTTTGTCAATTAAAGACCTAACACAACCCAACTGATTTATCTGTTTGATGTGATTTTCTTTTCTGCTCATGTTGTACATGTTCTTGTGCTGCATGCAGTTGATAACATTGGTCAGCTGACCTCCCTGAAGCCTGTAAAAGACAGTTGTTTTTACCTTTGGGGCTGAGGTCCATGCCTTCCACATAAAAAGGTCCATTCCTTAGGGCTATTTCCTGCAGTATGATGCCAAAACTGTACACATCACCCTTCTGAGTCCCTTGAGAGGGATGGTGATCGTATATGAGCAGCTCGGGAGCTGTCCAAAGCTTCTCTGAAAAACGAGGCACAGTCAGAAACTCAATATATATAATAAATGCAGTTGCTGATTTGCATGAACTCCACTTACTTGCATAGAGAGCGTGCGAGTCATCGTTTTCGCAGGACGAGCGGAAGCTGGCCAAGCCATAATCTGTGATTTTCAGAACAAATCGACTGTCCACCACGCAATTAGATGACTTCAGATTTCCATGGCAGCCAAAGTAGCTGTTGTGGAGATAGTTCATTCCCTGGTGGAGAGAAGCATTAAGTTAAGCATTAAGGGGGGTTCTCTTTTTTTTTTTTTTTTTTCCTCTACAGCAAATCGTACATGAAAGCACACAAATCCAGACATATGGAAATGATAGTTTGACAAGGAAACGTACACTGAAGGTTTTGAAAAGAGGCCGAGTGTTTCAAGGCCGCTGTGGAATTACTGTTAATTCCTTCGGGAAGGGGACGGCGGGTACTCAATGTACTCATGTTCAATATTTTGTAGAAACGGTGAGTCAAACAACCCTCAGAGCTTCACCAGCGCCTCTTCTCTGCAGAGCGCTGCTATCTGTGTGGAGCTTCGTCACGCAAGTAGTTCAATATCAAATCCATCCAAGAGACGGATCTCAAAGCCTCTTTGTTCGGACGGATTAAAAAATAATCTTCTAAAGTAAGTCCATAATGGAAGGACATTTTAGCAAATTTTATAATGATGTTTCTGTCCTACTTTACACCACATAATGGTAACATGTACTGTAGTTTCATACACTGCACTGTGCCAAAAATACATTTTCTTTCTTGCTCGCTCTCTCCGCCTCATTCGCTCTTGTGAAACCATGGCAACCTAGACATTTGTTGTGTGTCTCTAAGGTACACAAAGCATCTTATTCAACATTGAAAAGTGACCTTTTTGTCAACGTTTATGTAAAAAAAAAAAGAAGCCATAAAATAAATCAATGCTTCTGTCCCGTTTTTCTGACTCCTGGTTTTGGTTTACAGTGTTGTCAGTCTGACCGCCACGCACCTTCACTATGTCATTGATCAGCGAGTAGCGGAACATCCAGTCCAGGTTGATGCTCTCATTCTCCAAAATGTCCTGGATAACAACACAAAAACAACACAAATCAAAAATAGAGCAGAAAACTTTCACAAACAAGAAAAAAAAAAATAGCTTCTGGTTTATCTTTTAAACTTCCAGGAGCTTCTTATCAGCCGAGACAAGACAGTCCCAAGTTTTATTTTGAGACTCAATACAGAAACACCTTCTGGCCAGATACCATATAGTCTGTTTTTCATCTTCAGGGTCCCACATGTCGCCCTGCAGTAGAATCTGGGTGCTGCTTTGTTGTCCAGCCACATCATGTCAGTTGCATTTATTTATGTCTCTTGCGAAATCTTTATCGACAAGCATGAGTAATACTGAGTTTCATATTGTTTCTCAGCTTGTCCTTTTTAAGAAGCTGCAGGCTAAGAACAAGTTCACTTCTTTGTATTTCTTATTGGAATAAAAAAAAAAAAAAAAAAAAAAAGAGACTGTCAAAGACAAAAGTCTTCCCTGGTCAAGAAACGAGGAATCTTTTATAATATATGTTTGATGTTTTATTCCACAGAAAAAGTTAAATTACATGGGTTAAAAAAATCTTAAAATTACATATTATCTATGAATATATGAATATGCAAATATATTTTGTTCATTCTCAGTGTTTCTATTGTCAGGAAACCATCTACAAATAGAGAATCTTTTTTCACATTTTTGAGTGAAGAGAGACTAAAGTAGCAGAACCATCACAGTTTAAGAGTAGGAATAAGTAGATGGAGCAGGAGACGTTACCTGCAGGCTGCCTCTGGGACAGTATTCTGTTACAATGCAGATGTTGGGAGGGTCGATGCAGGCCCCGATGAACCTGGTTAGATGGTTGAACTGGATGTCTCTCATCTGAAAATAACCACACAAACACACCATAACTGTAACTCTTTCCAAACATCATATTCCCAAACCCCACGGAAACAGAGGACGGGGCAGAGAGGACTGACGGTTCATTTATATATAAAGTGTTGAGAATAACGCTGCCAGCAGTTCAAATAGTCTATTTGCAGTCGGCTAGTTGGCACGGTGTCTTTTTCTACGTGTTGAGACGCATTCCTGCTCAGGGCACCCAGTTGAAACATGTGCATGTGCATAAATTGCCCTTGGAGGTTATGAATGAGCCAGTGTGCTGAGGAGAGGTGGTGGGTGAAAAAAAAAAAAAAAAAAGTAGAAACGTTGAGGTGTTGAGAGGATGTACGAGCAGGAATACCAGAGTGGAGCAGGCGGAACGTGTAAACCTGCTGTACATGGAAAATAATCACTGATCACACACTGGTTTTACGATACAAAGTGCCTTCCAAACCATGAATCACTTTGAATAATAAAAAAGTATGAAAGCAAAAATGTTTGAGGTTAGGCGATTAAGAGGCAGTGTGGAGAACATTTTTTTTGGCACATTGCTTCTATGTGAAAGTATGAGAAAAAACAAGCAACAATACACTGACATCTTCCTCGTGCTTTCATTCTGACCCGCACGAGTGCTGAAAAACAAAGCCTCCAGTCGGCGTGAAACTTCATAAGAAGGTGTTCATGATTTCAATTGTATATTTTTCTTCTTTGAGTGCAGTGACTGACAGCTGCTCCCACACCAAAAGCAGGGAGTAAGTCGCTTCTGTTTCACGGCTCGGGAGATGTTAGCCTACCCTTTGGCCTATATAATTTCCCCTGCTGCACACTGGTGAGGGGGGGGGTGACAACGAGAGGGAGGAGGAGTGCTGGAAGACAAGTGGTTAAGTTTCCACTGGCAGGCCAGTCTCTTCCCCCATCTGGTAAGCTTTTTCATGAGCTGAGGTTTGACAGCCGATCAGGCCCCCAGGGCGTCTGAGAAGCTGCCAGCTCAGACAGCAGCTTCTCTCCCATGTGTGCCTGCTGACTGACCGAGAGGCCACAGATGCATACGGGAAGCCCAAAAAACGGACTGCAACTTACACGTACAGAACTGAGACAGAAAGAACTTGAGCAAAGCAAGATGGAGAGTAAGAGATACCGAAACGTAAAGAAATGGCCTAAAATCTTCCCCTTACAAGCATCCATCTTGTTCATGAACACCAGTGTAATTGTAGGTCATGGGTTTCTCTGTACCACACTGCATTTCCATCACTAGATGTGTGAATTGTGCAGATTTCTGCCTCAGCTTCCTTATCTCTCTCTTTCGTAAATATTTCCCAGCCAAAGGCAAGGCAAGGCAAGGCAAGGCAAGTTTATTTGTATAGCACAATTCGTACACAAGGCAATTCATAGTGCTTTACAGAGGCAAGGAAAAACATTTGACATTAGGACAAGAAATAGCAATAAAAAATAAAATTAAAGAGAGAAGAAAATTTAATTAAAAACATCAGAATGTCATTTAAAATTAATTAAATATTAAATAATTAAAATAGCAAATTTTAAAACAATTTAAAACAATAAACGAATCACTGGAATATGATTAAAAATTCTTAAGAAGTTCTTTAAAAGAGCTCAGCCATAAGCACGTGAAAATAGAAAAGTTTTTAACCTGGATTTAAAAGTGCTAAGAGTTGGGGCTGATTTCAGTCCTGCTGGTAGTTTGTTCCAGTTGTGAGCAGCATAACTGCTAAATGCTGCTTTACCGTGTCTGGTTTGAACTCTGTGCTCCACTATCTGACCTGAGTCAGTAGATCTCAGAGCCCTACTGGGTCTATATTCTACTAACATTTCATTCATGTATTTTGGGCCTAAACCATTCAGTGATTTGTAAACTAGTAGCAGAACTTTAAAATCTATTCTGTGGCTAACTGGGAGCCAGTGTAAAGACTTAAGAACTGGGGTGATGTGTTCTGATCTCTTTGTGGATAGTTCCAAAGGGACCTTTTCGTCAACATCTGCTGCCGCTGATATTGAAGAGGCCATTTAAGGTTGTTAACTATTTGCTGGAAGCGACAACTGAGTGTAAATGAAATGAGTGTAAGTGATTTTGAACTAAATTTACAGAAGCATAAGTGCCCCACAGGCGGGACAGTGTCATTTAACAGAGGAGTGGTTGAACCCTGTATGAAGGTCTTTCACCTGCAGCTGTAACAAGTACGATGTCAGTTTGTGGTTGTTCTACTTCAGTGAGTGAATAAAGAATTTGATGAATACAACTCGTTGAGATGCAGGTTTTTTTTTATTTATGATTCACTCCCCAAGGCCACTGAAAACACTGAAAGACAACGGTTTCTCAGATGGAGTTCATGGGTGGATACTTGAATTTAGGACTCTGAAGAAAAAAGACTAAATGTGGAACTGGGAGCAGCGTTGTCTAGAGACTGAAACATTTACTACACTACAAAATACAAAAGTGTTGGACTTATCTAATAGTAGTGGAGCTCATTATCTGATGACGCCACAAGAAAAAAGCTCATGAGATCATTAAAAGCAAAATAATTCATCTTTTTGGGAGCATGAATGAGTTGAAAGAGTTTAAAACCTGATGTGGCAAACTTGTTAGTCTGCTTATTTATACATCCAGGAAATGCCTGCCTGTCGGTTGGTGCTGAGCAAGGAACACACCAACGTTTTTTAACTAAAACTCTTAAGAGTGTATATAGTTCCAGATAAAAGCCTTGCAGCTGCATTTTGGACCAACTGCAAATGATTTAGTGCTTTTTCACAAACTGCTCAATATACTAGACGACACTGAAAAAAACTGACGGAGGAACTGCTCATACATGTGAGGTTTCTCCTTTTTAAATCTCAAACAAGGGTCCTAGGATATTTCTCGACCACTCACATGTTTGAGTTCCAGTAAAACTTGTCTGGTCAGCTCTATCCTCTTCTTGTTGACGTGCTTGATGGCCACCAGGTTCCCCTGTATGCAACATGACAAGAGACAGAGCACAGATGTAGACTTTAGTTTATCCAAGGCTTTCAATCATATGAAGACAAGCGGCTGCCACACTTCAGGCCACATACAGCGACATATCGACCATAAACAGTGCAAAGAACACGGCCATACGACCAACGGCTATGAAAATCAAGACAAGAAATCAAACAGCATACAGAGAAGAGAACATCATCTTACAGTTTAGCCTACAGGTATAGTTTGGGCTTATTTTCAGTCTGCTGTAGAAGAACAACAGAACAGTCGCTTTGATATGTGAAGATCGCTAACTGAAGGAGGCGAGGTGAATTCCTCAGAGCCACGGATGTGACAGACTGGCAGAAAACACCAATTTAGTAATTATGAAACACAGACAACAGTTCATGTGTCCATGTGGGAGATTTAAACTTTTATTCAATGTTGCAAAATATACAGTTCAGAGGTGATGATGGTCACATGTTTGAAAGAAGATAAATTTGACTGCAGAATGAAATCGCTTCATTTTAGGAGATGCCTGGTTGTTTTTTTCTCTTTGTTCGGCTTTGGTGTCAGATTTAATCCCCTGGCCTGGTATTGAGTTTGAGAAGTGTCTCAGTACCTCCAATGAACCATGAGGCATTCAAGCTGTACCATGACACCAGCATTTATATAAAACCTGCACCATGCAGCTAAAAACAAAGACAGCTATCTCATTATTTAGCAACCTCCTTTTTGTCACATCTTAAATGGATAAATTAACAGGAGCAACAAGTTGATGGCTACGTCCAGACTGCGAGGTGGGAGTGTACAAACAGAGGAGGGGAGGAAAATTGACGCATTCTGCAGCTCACATTAAAACCAACTACCTAAATTCACCCACACTCTCTCCTCGCCAGCTCTCCGGCTTTCTCTGCGAGTGTGCACATGAGTGGGTGGGAATGGAGTGCGCAGGAGTTGAAAATGTCAGAACTCACTAAGCCTTACCTTAAAATAGCCCGTTTTTGCAAATAGCTGATATTTTCCATGGGCAGTTATCAAGGATCCGTAGCTGGAGCCTCTCTGAGACGATGGAATGGAGTAGTGAGAAGGAAAAAAAGAGAAAAGTCAGTTAGCAGCGAGTCGTTCAGAGCAGAGAGGATTAAATCTTGGTCATTTAAGACTGTACTTCCACTTAAATGCAACATCAATTCCAATAAAAAGGTTCATCTACTGGCATTCTTATCCAAAACACCTCCCTCTGAGAAATGTTGAACTTCCTTTCACCTATATTTGAGGAAAATTAACTGTTTTCAGTTTTTTTAAAACACCAACTCAAATTCTTTGGGCGAATGTCTGCAGTGCACACAGAGTGAATAAAAATCAAGTGGGCGCGCTGCACACAGACAGTCAAGCACAGTCAACTACAGATTTGTATAGAATGCAAATATTGGCAACACATGGCACACTGGAAAATACATTGGTCTGGAAAATTACTGTGTTTTCCACACACATTATCCCCGGAATTGGACCGAAAAGCAGTAATGAAAAAGGTGTGCGCATGTGCTTTTCATGAACGCTTACACGTGTGGGACGTAACACAAGCCGAAGGAGATGCATTAGCCCTCAGACAACAGAACCTGATACTTGAAGAACGTGATGAGGTATTATATATGTAGGGAGCGGAGCCAGACGTGGGCTTATTTTAACAATCATTTAATATGCGTCTGCCACCACAAAACCCAGCCACCTTCAATAAACCGCTGGGAAAGCTTTCAGGAATGTGTAAACTAACAAAAGATTTTGACTCTCTTTCTCTCTCTCTCTCCAGGCTGCAGCTTTGCTTACTGTAAGATGTATTTTGAAATGTATTTTAATACACAGCACACAGCGTGTAAACTTCAAACATGTCAAATTTGCATTTTCGATCCCTGATGGGTCCAATTTTAGAGCAGTGACATCTCAAGACTGATAATCAGGCCTGTGTGAATGAAGGCTGTGGACCCTGTGTTGAGTCATCTGCCAGAAGAGCAACAACTTGTTAATCACACACAGGAGGCTGTGCCAGCAACACCGACGGAATAAAAAGGATGAAATGTTCAGTGGTGCCATCTTTAATATGAGATCATGTAGGTGTAGCGTTTAGCGGCGTGCTACGTTCGTTTTCTTTCACCTCACCTGCACATTTTATATTAATTTTTCTGTCTTTTGCCTTAGCACGGGTGTATAATTCCCTACTTGAGAAGATCATCTATCCACCTGTGAGAGGGTGAGTCGACTGCCGGCTCGTTTGTGGTATTTATTGGGGCTCTCGAACTGAAGGTCCTCCCACCGAATCCTCCACAGCATTCCAGCCAACTCTTTCTCCAGCTTCAGTTTCCTGCAAAAAAGGGAGAAAAAGCAGGTGGTGAAAGCAACAAGGACAGCAGCACAAAGAACAGAGGAAAGGAAATCTTAAATAAAGTGTGTTGTCTCGGGGGTTGATGCCGAGGTGGTGAGCTGATGTGTTTAACTGCGCGGGTTCGAATCTCAACTCTAAGCATGCAGTTAATACAAATCCTTAAGAGGTGAGGTGGTCTGTTTCTATTGAGGAATTAGTGTATGAGATTTGACTCAATATGGATTTAATCTGGAAAATCAGCGTAAAAAAAAGAGTTAATTGCTCCATTTGCCAGTTCCTGTATCTCTCCTGGTGGTATTTCCTGAGATAGCGGTCTCAGATCTAATTGCTTCACGTCAAACGTTTCCATGTAGTTATCTACGTGTGTTGATGCATACAGGCTCATGTGTTTCCGTTTTACTAGATTTTAACTTCTCGTCCATATGCTCTACTTATTTTAACTTTGGTGAAGCGGTAAACTATTTTTATAGGAGAGTATGTCTATGTATATGACCCATACCCATATGGAATTTAATGAAATAATCAGATTAATCATTAAATGAATGTAAATAGACATGAAATGGTGAGCTTTAGCATACATGTATCTGTATTTGGGTAAAAACTTTAAATAAAAGAATAGTTTTGATGAATTTTCTTCTGTGAAAACAGAAAAATAATAACACTGTAACCATGATGAAGATTAGCATCCACTTCTTACGCCCACACGCTTTAATTTTAACAAACACACTGAGAGCAGACTCAGATGTTCTGACCTTATCTTAGTACTAACATTGGCACTAAAAGAGCTCCTAAAAGAAAAACAGTAAGAATTAAGTTTCCTTAAAACTGCAAGAATGACTGTAACTGAACAAGTAAAACATGTCTGTATAGACTCAATGTCTTAAATGTCTTAAGTCTCTTTTTTTTTTTAAATTATTTTAGTTGGACTCCTAATTTTGGGCTCAAAAGCTACATACTGTAGCACACAATAAAAAACTGTTAACAAAAGAAGTAATGCATAATGGCACATATTTACCAAAGCATGTGTGAACATTTCATATCATATTATCAAATAAGTGCTGTCAAACTAATTCAGGTAAAATTCTCAATTATGTAGATTAATACTGTAAAAAGCATAAAACAATAAACCACAACTTAGACTAAAATAACAGAATCTTAATATGACATTTTACAGCAGCAGTGATGAAGTGATTAACATCTGCTGTATGTTCCAACGTTTCTCACCTGGATAATGACATGAAACTATAGAAAAATGTTTTTCAAAAACGTGTTGCATTGATTTAGTGGTCTGCATGTCTAATAATGACTGTGCTGAAGACACAGTTTTGCATATTGAATATAAAAACTATTCAGTAGGCTACTAGTTTACTAAACACAAATTTAAGTAAGAAGGAAATGTATGTTTCGTATCTTAACATTGTGTTGCATTATGTTTCGAGGTATTATGATGTTAGGTTAGGTCATGTTACGCAATAGTTTTGGCTTTGATTTTTCCAAATGATGCAATGCAAATATGAAATCCATCGTTCACCTGTTTTTTTCCTACATGGTGCGATATGGCAGATGAATAAATAACCTCCATATGTCTGCACATCCTAACCAGATGAAGTGATCTAGTGATTTTTCTCGTCACTGATCTTTTTCACATGTTTTGGTTGTTATTTTTGAGCATCAGTCTGACTGGCAAAGGCCGAGCACCACAGAGGGGAAGAGGCATTCCAGCGTATCAACACATCTGGTGCGGATCTCAGAGGAGCTGCTGTTCCTTGACACATAATGATTTACAGCAAAAACACTCTTTGTTTTATTAGTCCAGAGTTTTGAAAACTGGAGTTGTTTTTTTTTATTTATTTTGTTTAGAGTTTTTTTTTTTTTCAAGTTTTTAAGTTTGAAACACTTAGAAATGAAAAATGAGCAGAGCCCAAACATTCCAACCCAATCGAAAAAGGTGTAAAACACTTCCAGATGGCTGCAGGAAATTATTGCAGCGTTTGCATATCACTGTGTTTTAGCCTTTCCTCGAACCATCCCAGCTGGAACAAAAAGTGGCACATTTTTTTCTTTACCGCTTTTTCACTAGGACAAACTTCTTTGTCCAGAAAAGTTCAGTTTCTGATACGTGTTTGTGTCTACAAATAGTCCAGGCCTATGTGCAACCATTCTAAGGGCAGGAAACACCATTAAAGCACCGGTGCCCTCCGGCCCCAGCCACCAGCAGCCACCACTACCAAAAAAAAAAAAAAAAGGCATTTTTCTATTTAAAGTCTCGTTTAAAGACCTCTGGCAGCCAGAGGAGCAAAGTGTGGGGCTCCACACTGGGCCTATTGTTTCATAAGTCCCATATGTGAATACCTCTGCTGGACCAGCCCCTCTATTAAAACAACAGAGCCGCTGCTGCTCTGCTCAACATCTCCTCACACTGCTGCTGCACACAGGGCTCCAAAATCAACTGAGAGCGGCCAACGGTACACCTGGTTTACTCTACTGAGTGCTGTGGGATGATATTCAACAGTCGTGAGCAATATTTTGTTTTAACAGTTTTGCATATACAAAATAAGTGCAAATACATTTATGTCCTAAAAACTTTTTAGTTTCACTTAAAGGCCAAATTACTTAACAAGATGTTTTGTCGCAGTGTGTTTTACCACAAAGAAAGACAAAAACAGGCGATTCAATACACAGGTTGCTTTTTATTAAATTGCATACAATTTATACAGGCAACAGCTGCGAGTCATATCATGTCTGAGGAGCAACCTGTTACCAAAACTGTCAAACCAGCCACCCGTTTCTCACATAAAATACACCAATAAACATTTCACAGTAATTATATTACATATTTATTTTGGCTTTCTCAACCTTTTTCTGTCCTGTCCTGCGATTCAGACCCCAGCAACCAGAGATGTAATTGATCTGGTTATAAAATCTTCTGTTATATGCATTAAAAAAAACAAACACGTAAGCAGCATCAAATACATAATTAATAGAAATGATAATATATTTTCTGTTTAATTTCTTTAATTAAAAATATATATATATATATAAAATAAATATTATATCCATTGAGAAACACTGGTTTATTGACTGATTGATTTGAGAGTAACTACTGACAGTGATAAAACTCCAAAGAGTTTTAGACGTTTTAGTGGTGTTTTTGAATGTCAAGTACTAAACATGGAGGCCTCTCCAGCAGCTGGTTGATCTTAAAGACAGCTGTAAACAGCTTCGCCTCTCTGTCCATCAGCAAAGCTCCACTGGTGTCTGCAAAAACAGGAAGTGATTTGTTAGGCTCTAGTACCAAACAGAGCCGTCACAGAACAACCTCTAACTAGAGATGGTGTATTTGATGCTTTTTACTACATCAGAAGGTTTACATTTACAGTTTCAAGGCTGTGAGCTGCATGACGTTGATGTGAAATGCAATAAAAGGCAAAATGTTCAGGTCTGTCGGAAAAAGCTTTCAACTTATAAAACTGTCACTTGTGTAAATAATTAATCTATATATAAACTGACGAGAGCAGAGAGAGCGAAACTGTGGGTCAGGACAAAAAAAAAAAAATCTTCACAGACTTTCCCTGTTGGGTTCCCATAACAGAAATAGATACTTGTTGCTATAAGTCATCAACTGTTGTGATGGATCCCAGATTTTATTTTTAAAAAACTCACTCCAAGAAAAGAAGAGTATATTTTACAAAACTTACCAGCTAAGAGTCCTAACAGTCCTAGCTAGTTAGGAAAGCATGTTGTGCTTGCCGAACTGTGAGCTGAAAAAAAGAAAAACCAGAGAGGAAGATGTCAGTGTTTACAGAATGAAGTTCATACTCTGCGTCTAATTATCTGGTAGTTGCTTGATATTGAACATGATCAACTCAGATTCAGGTTTAGTGGATTTACCTCAGGTGGACAGCTGCTCCTCCGTCTTTCTTCCACTATTCCTCTGATCAAAATCCATTCTGATTGGCTGGTGATTAACACTTGTTTGTGTTAATAGTCAGTATTGCAAAAGTGATCAAATTACCGCTGTGATTTGTTAGAGAGGTAACGTGAGGTATCAAATGGCTCCACTTACATGGAAATCATTGTGTTTATTAGTAGTGAACATGATTAAATGCCTCAATGAAAAGACTCCTTTGAAGAAGTGATGAAGAGGGGAAAAATAGAAACATTAATTTTCTTTCATTACATGCATATTTTACCCATGACATTCACCAGAATTTAGCAATCCTTCCAGTAGCTAAATTGCTCAGGGCACGCATGATTAACTTCTTGCGTAATTAAATGAGGCTCAGAACGATTTCTATAAACATGTAGATTGTGCCACTTGGGACACGCGAACAATTTCACTTGAATACGTTTTTACAACTGAATTACGAGCACAAAGTTATAACTGTTGTTATTATAAAAATGGCAAGCAATTATTTTATCAAACAGATGCAGAGTGCCGGCGCTAATTAACAATTTAAACATTTATTTTAAACACCTAATTACATATCGTCAAGACCAGTCTGTTTCTTAACTTCAAACTAGATTACTTACAGTATGCAGTGCACATGCAGCCCGTCTTATTCTGTCTTATTCTGCTCATTAATAATAATCTCGCCTTTTGAACATATTCTACTGACGATACACGGTAGAAAATCCACATCATATTATAGTAAGTAAGTCATAAATGTCCTGGTTTCTTAAAACAAGTGAAAGGAAATCTGACAGAACAGAAAAGATGATTTTAACCTGTTTTTAATATAATTGAACTTGTTTTGAGGCCATCGCCAGGATTTTAGAAATACTGAGGTCATGAGTGCAAATTCCTGCAGTGCGACCCGCCCCTCGAACAAAATGTTTGACTAGACAACAAGAAGTTATTCAGTTTCATCTCACTACATGATTCTCACTTAATGCCGTTTGCACATTACCAGTAGGAGAACTGATAGTACTAGAGCATTTAAAGATACTGATATATGTAATATATCTAAAATTGTAGAACGTTAACATTTTATTTAAATGTCAAAATAACCAGAAACAATACTGAGGACATGACCTCAGTGTCCATAGCAAGCATACAACGCCCCGTATCTGTACAGCCTCATTCTGAAAAACTAAAAAACAAGAACAAACTCAGGTCCTACTTGTTTCAAAGGTTTCTAGAAAGGACTGTTAGACGCTGTCGTTTTTTGGGATTCCTGTGGGACAGGATTTAATTTCACAATTCCTCACATGACTGGGACAGGACAGGACAAAAACAGTCAACAGGAACGGGCGGGGCGGGAATGCTGATAACAACAGGTCTGTTTTTCCTGTATAAAAATGCAGCTCTAATATGAATAATAATATTATTTTGAACATTATGTTAGTCGTTCAGTTCTGTTCTGATGGCTGGTTGCTAGTTTCAGCCACCTGACCAGTGCATGACATGTGTATGATATGTGTGTGACATGTGTATGATGTGTGTATGACATGTGTGTGACATGTGTGTGTGTGTGATATGCGTGTGTGATATGTGTGTATGACATGTTGGTATGATGTGTGTGCGATATGTGTGTATTGATATGTGTCTATGGCATGTTTGTATTACATGTTTGTATATGTGTGTTTGACGTGTGTATGATATGTGTGTGTGATGTGTGTGTGATATATCTGTAAGATGTGTGTGTGTGTGTGTGTGTGTGTGTGTGTGTGTGTGATATGTGTGTATGACGTGTGTATGATATGTATGTACTTCCCCCATTTCTGTGGGATGGGACAGAAGTAGAAATCCACTCCTGTTTCACCCTCTAGTATCTATGTGGAAACAACAAACTGGTGCACTTAAATAAACAAAAATGACACTTTACACTATATAAGAATTGATTTGCACTGGAAGATCGTTAGAAATGACCTCAGTAGAGTCGCAGATATTGTCACTTGTTTTAAGACCTTAAGAGTGCAAACATTTGTTTGGATGGATGTCTTGTCATGTAAACACAGTTTTCTTTTCAAGTTGAAAAACCAGGCATATCTGCGCTCACCTAATAGGATTTTTAAAGGTTTTATGAGGCAAAGGAGTTACGACAACCTACAAACAAACACGTGACCCTGAACTCATCAGCGGTACGTGAATTATTAAAATAGGTGGCATTCAACTTTAATCTGACGCAAAGAAAACAAACTTAATGAACACACTAATGACCATTAATTGAGAATAGCAGTAAGGGTTGTTTGGGGCCATTACATGAGCTCACTTGGCAGCTTTAACACACTTCACCGCTGCTTTAAAGTCGTCACCTGCTGAGCTGTTGTCATGGCAACAAGTGTGTAAATGCCACACTGGCACCTATAGCAGCACGACTAATAAATCCTGTTTCAAAGACACATTTCTCTCCCTTATTTTTCCTTTCTGTGTAATGATCTCTGTACATCTGCTGTCTGAGCTAAAAGCAGCACAGACGGGTGATCCGATCAAACTCACCTGTAAATGAGGAAACTGGAAATTCCAAAAATGATGAGCGCTAAGCCAGATCCCACAGCTACGATACCCAGAACTGGCAGATGACCTGGAAACAGGAGAAGAAGGAGTCTAAACTCAGTTGTCTCTCATATGTTTAACAGATGTCTACATTTATATCTTTGAACAGAAAAAGAAAAAAAAGCTGTGCTGTGAAAAACACAGCTGTGACTTCCTGAAGTACAGCTGCACTGCTTTAGCAATTGGCAACAATTAAACACAATTACACAGCTCTGACGTGCTGTTCCGCTCTGAGACCAACACCTGCTGTAAATCACAGAATACACTGATCCTAATCATTAGGAAAATTTAATTTCTAACAATTATCAACACAAGAAGATGTTTTACTTCACTGAACTCACAAAACAATGAACTGAATATCTCAATTACAGTCTAATAATTATCACTATGTTTACATGGTTGAGGTTTTGTTCAGTTTTTGTGTATATAATAGTAAATCTATATGTTGTTGGAAAATACAGGAATAAACACTCAACTTTTGAAAATGCTGCTGAAACAGTTTTAGTTTGAAAACTCCTGGACTGTGTTTTAGTCTTGGTGGAAAGAAATGGATGATTTTTCACAGGGTCACAACGTGTCCTTTCCCAAATGTAGTATTTAGGGACCTGGAATAATAACACATTTAGCCTAGCTTAGCATGACGACTGTAAACAGAAGGACTCGGCTCACCTGGCTCGGTCTAAAGTGAAACAATTGCCAGTGGCACTAGAAGCAAAGTCTGAGGATCACCAAAGTCAGTAGGCTTCATCTGCTGATGATGATGATGAATATTTGCAAACCCAGTTTTATGGCAATCTATCCAATACCTGTTTAGATATTTCAGACTGACAGACCGACTAACCAACAGAACATTGCCATACCTAAAAAAAAAAAACTCCTTCTGGCACCTCTAAAGCTGCCGTATTTACACACAGCCCATAAACAGAAATGTAAAATGACAGTTTGTAGTTTTATGGAGAATTTCATGCTGGGACAGACCGACAACAGTTTATCTATTCACCCAGCACTTCTGTGGAGCATCTCAGGCTATTATAGTGCGGGTTGCCAGATATGATCAGTGAGCACAGGTTTTGGTGTCTGTTCAGGCACTATTGCACCAATGCTGGTAGCCTCACCATAACACCAAGACTGCGATACAGCACACAGCTGTCCAGCTGTTGTACAGAACTGGGTATGATCTATAAAAAACTATTTTTTATTACTAATGTAGTTTCTCAAGTGCTACAACAGTTTTGCAGAAATAAATCCAGATTACTTAGATGTCCTGAAATATCGACCGTCATGTGCACAAGCAATAAACATTGACGCCGCAACACAAAATCAGAAGGAAACAATCTACACAAACACTGTTATTTTAACACTCTTTGATTTCATTCTCAAATCACATTATATAATTTTCTCTGCTTACAGTACTCTAATACTTATCATTCATTTCAATTAGCTCATTCTCTTCATGAAAACTACAGCGTACAGTATCCTGACTTTCTGTTGTCGTTGTGCTTTGTATGACCGCACATGTGGTGAAACTGTCTCTCTTCAAATTTCACAACATTCATTGTCCTTGGTGCTGAAAGCGACACTGGATCAGGCGACAACCAAGCTCTCAACTCTTCAAATCATATGTGGATGGCTTCAGACTTTGGAACAGACTGAGATTTATTGCTCCTCCGCTCATTATTGCCTTTTCATACCAAAATGTATTTATAATTGCAGTGGTTTTCCTCTTCGGTTTATCATCAGTCACATTTCTGAAACTGTGCTCCTACAACAAGGACCATTCCCAGCATTTATCTGTCACACTGCTTGTTACTTAAGGAATTTTTATACTTCATTCTATACTTCAACAGCATTAAAATTCATCATAAAAATCACAGACCCTGTTGAGATGACACAGATGAGATGATAATATAAACAAAGCATTAGTTCACTGTAATATCCATCTGATAAGCATTTCAGTCTTACTCTAAGCCTAGAGAAAACATCTGCCATTAAGTGTAGAATAATTTCACTTGCTGTCAATGCCATGAATGAACTTCCTTGTCATCGATTTTCCTGCAATTTCCTGAAATCTGTGTTAGTCAACCTTAAGTTATCTGTTTCTAGAAAATAGGTCACTTCAGATTTAACTCTGAGTAGATGGATGATGGATGAGGCAGAGTTGTGACTCGTTGTGTGGTCATACCATCATTGCAGGAGGGGTCATCTGTGGAAAACACACAGGGTGGGTTATCCAGTGGCGGCTCCCCGCTGGGCCAGTGAATCTTCTCTGTCTGGGACCAAATGATCTCTTTGATGGTTCCATTGTAGTACGCAACAAGCTGCAATCACAAAGGACAAAACTCATTTGACACAATTATCCATTTAATATTAATGACTATCTGGAAACATTAGTTGTGCAACCATAAATAGAGTCCCGATGCCGTTCCACTAGCGAGAGTTTCTGTTTGTAAAAGTGAAACATGTGCCTCGGGTTTACTATCCATATCCTAAGATGAACCAGTATTTACTAAAACAAACACTTGCTATTTGGATTCAAACTCTTTGTGGTTTTTAACAGAGTTATACAGCAATTAATTAATACTGTCACTGTTGGTTTCACCCTTATCCATGACAGCCAATTATCCACCCACACTTTCTTCTGGTGTATTTTCAGTCACGCTAGTAGCGAAGCTCTAGGGATGACAATGTCTGTCAGTTGGCCTGAATTTTGGTACATACATTCATTTATTTTACCCTCAGGGTGAATTCTAATAACGTTGGTTATCCCTAGACTTCTTCTACTGATTTCATCATTCAATTTGTGCAATACTATGCAATACTGGACAACACCAATTAAGTCTATCACTAACCCAAACTATTGTTAGAGCTAGAGCCGAGAGGCTTATCTTACTATAAAGACTGCAAGCAGGGGGAAGCCAGCCTTGCCCTGTCCACGGTTTAAAAATCCACATACCAACACCTCGAAATTGAACTAATTTACATGTTGTATCTTATCGTTAAATCCACACACAAACAGAAATGTCAAAAAGACAATTTGTGGCTTTATGTGTAGTTATGAGACTTCCTGGAGTCTTTGCTGGTTGCCTGGTAACCTCACTGTGATGACAAGCCTCCATGAACGTGAATGTGTGTACTTCTCAAAATGTCAAACAATTCCTTTGAGTATGCAGCAGTCATCTCACAGCAAATCTTTTTCAAAAGCCCCAATTAGCTCCACAACATTACACTAACAACTTAACTTTTCAACTTAGCTACTTAGTTTCAAGATTATGTGAAGATAAGACATTATTATGGGTGAGCACAATGTTTAACATCCTGAAAAAACATAACAACCTTCAAGAAGAAATAATTACCTTCAGATATTGGCCTAAAAAACTAAATATTTAGCTAATCAGGGTATAATACTGAGACAACATTTTGATATCTTAGGATAACAAGATACATAAATTGTGTATCACAATAAGATAAACCCAAAATAATCATCTCAGGTCTTGGCTTCAGTAGTTAAAACCAGTTGTATAGTAATATTATTAGCATTTAAAAGTTTAAGTATGATCAAAAATAACATTCAAGCTAATTAGGAATTATGTCTACAAAAACAGTTTGGCCAACATCCTGAATACGTTGTGTGTGTGTGTGTGTGAGCTTCATTTTAACGACACAGCGTCATGAGCAGCATCTGTTGTCCTGCTGTGAAACATGACTCCTGTGTTTCTAACTAGCTGGAGGGGTTTTTATGTTTTCCAACCCTGCTCCTAGCATGTTGTGTTGTCCTTGCTAAAGCCTTGAAGGCTGTCGCCCCTACTAAGGGTCATCAAAACAATGCAGAACATGATGGGTGAAGGGGTAGAGGGCGCACAGTCTCAAATAGCTGCAGTGTTTCGGCTCAGGGCCTGTGTTTACTGCACTGCACTGCCAAAAAAATCCCCTACCAACTATTCTCTTAATCTGGCGTTCATTTGCAAAAGGGAAGGACATGTTTGCTTTTTTCCAGAGCAGCTTAATAAATGCATTGAAATCACAGAAATCTCAATACATATACTGGAAATATGGAATATATATATAATATGGTTTCCAGCAGATTTTAGAACAGCATTCTTGAAGTCGTTCACTGATGTTGGAAGCACATTATTGTCTATAAATATCATCAAATGCTTAAGAATTAGTCCCACACCAAAACAAAGGAGTATGTGTCTCCATACTTTTGGCCATATAGTGTATCTCTCTACATACTGCTTATAGATAAATACATGAATTTTTACTTAAGAGTCTGTTTAAAAGAAACTTATACGTCATTGTGGTTATTATTGTATTAGTCCATATAAATGTCAATGGTACAACAAGACAGGATATGTATCTGGAACATAATCATCATCCTTATTTTCGTAAATACAAAACATATAAAATGAACAACTGGACAACATCTTCAGCAAACAGGCTGCTGGCTACTCGGGTCAATCGGCCATACCATATGAATCAACCAATTAAAACCAAGGATAAATGAGTCCAGGAAGTCATGCTTGACAGACTCAGAGGACCTCTATGAAATTCTAACTGAAGTCAAATGTAGCTAACCCACTTCGTCTGCCCTCAGAGGAAAAAAGAGACACTGGAGAGCTTCACAGCGCTGTTTGCAGAGCACAACACACACAAATATTTTCATCAGACTGTGAGGGAAATTTGAGGTTTTATGCATCTTATCATTACAGAAGTAAGGGCCACAGAATATCTCCAACATAGTAATATCCCCTTTTCCCTGCATGATGTTTAACATTTGCTTTCATTGCATCAACGTCCAAAGACAAGCAAAAGCTGCGGTTTTAAACAACACACAAACAATTATAGTGAAAACAGTTTTGAGAAACTTTTCATTGCGGTATTGGAGACAAATGGAGGGACTTTATCCTGCTTTTTGTTGTTTTCAGTCAATAAATCATAATTTTGTGTCAACAGTTTTACATACTGACACTGAAGAAGAGTCTCTTTGTGGTATAGTTAACAAATATTGACTGTTGACACATGTTTTTGTACTTTTATTTGTACTTTAAGTACTGTAATCACTACAGTTAGCATGGGCATTAAAATGCTTCTAACTATTATAATACATATATATGAACATATAAATGAAGAGCATCTCAAAAGACACATTGTGTGTCTCTGCTCTGAAGCCCATTCACAAAAAATAATGTGACATATAAAAACAATTTATCTTCGCACAAGATTGCAAACAAAAACCAATGGTGGAAGGCATGAAATTAAATGAAAAATAATTATATAAAAAACACTGGTCTACAATTACTCAACGTTTGCTTATTGGCCCTGTTCATTTCTGACAAAGATGAAACTGTGCCAAATCAGATAATAATCTCATTATGAGCCATCATAAGCAAATTCTCCACCAAAGAACATTACCACAGTTTAAAAGTTATGATGATGTGGAGACACACTATTTCTCTGCTGTGTATCTGTAGCATCGAGTACTGAACTCAAATCAAGTATCCAAAGCTGTCATCTAATGTCTGGTCAGATTTGTAGTATTTGTCATGAATGATGTCATGTTTATGTACAACTACCTGTGTTTAGACAACATAAAAAAAGTTAGATATTAAAAAGCTCATGGTGTCAGTAACAAAACTCACGTAACTGAGGGATTAGTACTAGTTTATAAAAAAACTTGTAATGATACACAGCCCATGAATAGCAATGTGGTAAGAAAAAGGTCTACTGAGTCCTTCCTCATTGACTACTCAGTCCAATACATCCCTAACAAAAATGTAAACTGTCAAATCAGTGAATGAACTTCTGCAATTCTCCATGACAATCTGTGTGCATTACGTGCATTGTTACTCAAATACAGGTACTGTATGTCAGAATGCACATGTAAATCTTATATAATTTTAAATTAAAATCCCATCATGTTTCTTCAAAATATCTAAATGTGAACCAAAATGACTACTCTTACACACATTTCTAAAAATGCAAGTGTTATCAGAGATTTTAGGTGACTCATCGAGTAAATCCTGTATCTTAGATATAAAACAACACAAAAACACCATCATATCCTCTGACAGAAGTATCTTCGACTGATGGAGAATGCGAGTCTGTCATCAACCTCCTGTTTCAAGTATGGACACGTCAAACAGCAAAACATCTCTTTAAAAATGTCTAAAATGTTAGTTCAGTTATCTACGATCTCCCTTCAGGAGATCACAAACACTTAAAACAGTAAATACATTAACAAGCATGTTACTGGTATAAAAAGATGTGAACTTACGCCGTACTCTCCCGTCTCCTGGTTGGTCATCGCCCACAGGTTGACGTCTATGTCCCTGGCATTTTTGTGGTCTGTGGTAACAAGACCTGTCACTCCTAAAAATACAAACAATATGAGCATTAAAGGTCTGATTCAGACTGTGTTACATCATACGCTGTCTTATATAAACTGAGATAGGTTTGTTTTATCTGCTCCCATTTAAATGTGGATGATTCAGATGAGGTTTTTTTCTGTGACGTCAAACTGATGTGATGTGCCATGTTAAACTATTTAGAGTTTAACTTAAACAGACACTAGATGTTTTTTTACAATATACTACATCCTTGTACATCCATGATGGAAGGACACATTAACCAGAGACACAGCAAGAATACTTCCATGTGTTTTTTATAGATCATACCTCAAGAGATTGTGTTTTATAGCGCTCTATACAGACAGATCATTCTGAAAAATCATGAAAGTACAGCATTTTCAGCATTATCATGATTTATACGTCACAGCCTAAGCGTTATATAACAGCCGTTCCATTAGCAGCATTCTTCTGTCTCTAATACTGAGCATTGTAAAGTATAATACTGCTTTATAATGAAACTATAAGTGGTTGGAATGTGACCTGATAATGCATTTGCTGAGCCAGCAGTGGATATTTGAAAGGTGTTTGCTTTCTATAAAAACAAGTAACATTAAACATTGTTAAAACACCCACAATAATGAATTGAAAGTTTCCATTATTATTCTTAACATGGGCCCTGTTTTGTTTGTTTTTTCCCATCATGCTGAGCAAAACAACCTTTATCAACTCTTTTATGCCAAAGCTACAAAATTCCATTGTCATGCGATTTCCAATAAGATGCGAGTGCAGATAAGGCAGCCCGCAAAGTAAACAAGGAAGTGTGTTAGCTCCCACATCAAGCATTGAATGGACTATTAACTGGAGTGTTGTGTGATAACTGTTCAATAACACTATAATTACTGTGTTGAAAGGGCATAATTTAATCGCTTTTTGGGTTCAATGGTGCTTTCCAATAATGTGCAGCTGGGCCAGTCTCTTGGTCTCACTACATGTTTACTGCAGAGCACTGTTCCCTATTATCCAAGACGCTGCCGTGGGCTTTACAGCGAAGTGACTGGCAACATTTTAATTTACATATTTATTTAACATCAAGTTCACATTTTGCAATAGGTCACATACATGTATATGCAGCTTTGGAATCAGTGTGGCGTACACGCCAAACCAAAAAAGTGAAAGTAGTAGAAAGTGTATGTAAAACATTAAAAATAGCCATGCTCTGATGTTAGCGTTAAGACACGCGGCCGACGTTTCCTTACCCCAGAATCGTCGGTTCTGCGTCCTCATTGTGATGTTGATGCCGTCGTTCTGAGCTCCGCCGTCCGCCAGTGTCTCATCTAAAGCCTTTGCATAGAGCAAGAAACCGTCATAGAAGCTGCCGGCGATGTAATCCATCTGCAAGAAGTGAGATGTACTCTTGAGCAACCAGTGATTTGTGCAATGCACAGGGTTTTGATAAAGGACTTTAATGATGGAATAAAAAATGTCCTCCAAGAGCCTGCTTCTATGAAATTAGGCAAGTTTGGCAAGTGAAAGTGCCAAATACCATCAAACACATAAAATGATCAGTCTAATGTACTTTTGTGAAACTCCAATGCTTAATGGCTGAGGTGAGAGCAGTAAGTATTCATCGCTAACATCATTGTCATCATCGTTCATCATTAACTGCTGACAATTACACAGCACAGTAGGGATTTTTCTGCACAGAAAAATCCAATAACAGATTAAAGAGGTTGTGATGATTCTGAGAACGCACATGGTTTTCATAGGCAATAACTTACCAGTGACGGCTCCAAATGCACACCGAAGTCCCTCTGTGCTCTGGCGTGGAGTTTCCTCTGAAAATCTTTATACTCTGGATTATCAGGAGGCCGGTACGTTATAACGAACACTGACTGAATGAGACACAGAAACAGAGGGGAAAACATTCAAACACTACAACATGACATTTGGGCCTGAGTACTGATCCGTTTCCTTCTTTAAAAGGTCATTGAGCAATTAATACACTGAATGCAAATCCTCCTGTATTATGTATATGTGCTGTCAAGTAAAAACATTGTGAAAAAACATTTCCCTGATTTCACTGTAATATTAAATTGGTATGATGTTATTCAGTCTCTCTTTTTTAACTTTTACATTTATTTTAAAATGATGCTAATGGTTAAACAAGTCATCTTTTCTTATTCATCTTAGCAGGGTCTTAGTTGTCAATAATGCTAAGAGTCCATTCAATTTGAGTCCATGTGATCATTTCAGCATAGCAAATCTCAAACTATACACTAGTAAGTGTTGTCAGTAACATCTTGTTGTTTGTGGTTGAGTGTCACAAACTGCTAATTGACTAAGCGGCTAAATGGCCATTGAGATCGGTAATTGAGCTTTTAGCGTGCTAATGGTCAAAATATGGCTAACTAACTAACTAACTAACTAGCTAGCTAACTAGCTAACTTCTAGGCTGCATGTGTTTGTCAAAGTGGCTTTGACATAATTCTGTAGTTATCTGATAGCATAAACATACTATGGAAACATAATGCAATTCACTCATGTTTGTCTAAATTAACGAGATAATTGTCTCAGAATTCTGAGAAAAAAAACTAACTAGATAGATAACTGGTTTCCTGCTGCAGTGTCTGTTGCAGCTTCCAGGAGCACTCGTTTTGGTTTCTGTTTGAACATTGTATCCTCATTCTGTTAACATGGGGTAACAAACACACCTCCGCCCACTCCTCCTACAGACAATCCCCCCAATCTGTAAGCTAAAGCTCCCTGCTAACAAAAGTCAAAGCATAAGATTGAAACTTGCTATAAAAGGACTTACAGAGCTTTTAATACACGTACTAACACTACACAACTACTCTATTAATATGATGTTTTCTTAAACTGTTAAAAGGTTGTTGACTTCAGTAACTGGACTTTAGTGTTGGTCATGGTGGGAGAAATAATTAACCATGCTAGGTCTGTTAAACATACGCGCACTCAAAAAGCTACAAAAAACACTTGAACCATCTGTTTGATTACAGCAGGGCAGGCTGTAAACGCACCTGTGATTAGATCTCTGGAGCAGAGAGAGGAAACACCTTCATAATGTAAAAATCCTGGAAAATCTCCATTAGAGAGAGATACATCGTTGATTGTGCCCAGAAAAACAGAAAATGTTTCTCAGAATTCTAAAATAATCATTTCTTTAATTCAGAAACAGGACTTTTTATTCCTCAAGTGAATGCGATTTACTTCCATAAGAAACAGACAGATATTGTATGTAAGTGACAACATTCGCTTTGTATACACAGCATAGGTGGATAGGTTACCATTAGCTAAGATTAAGTGGAAGTGTTGTATGTTAGCTATGGTCTGCAGTTTCCCAACATATTACTGAAATTTGTATGTCACTATAAAATAAAATCCAATTAAATAAATGATAAATACATATGAACAATATATCATTGAGGCGTCAGGATACTAACTCATAATAACCAACATTACTGGGCAGTTTTGTTTTTTTTAGATTTGTGCCGTCATTTGATATCAAAAGACAGACAGATACTGTATAACAGTATAACAGAAACATTAAGCCTTATGAAACATTCAAAAGAGGATTTAACAAGTCAAAAATTCACACCATTGCTAAACTAAACCATGTGTTTTGTGAAATAATGAAGACACTGCTGTTACTAAAATGACACAGTGAGCGTCAACCTGTCTCCTTTCATGATGTTTCATTTGGAGAAAAATTGGTTACAAATTGCTGTAACACCACATGAGTAGTGTGACAGATCTAAATGTTTGATCAAGTGTTTGGACGAAATAATAAAATCTTCTGCCAGACATTTCAGTCCAAACATTTGCTTCAGTTGACCTTTGATTCTGTTGATACCTGCTGCTTTTCACAAAAACATGTTTTTCACATTTCTATGAAGTTGTTTAGTTAGCTTAACTGGAAAGGTGTATATATATATATATATATGTATGTATACACACACACACACACACACACACATATATATTTCATGTTACAACAGTTTTTGAAAACACCACAAATTTCCACAAGCAATTATTACTTAGAAGGAAGCGTATTGTAATAATGAGCCCTGTTATGGCTTGCAGACAAATTAACTTCTTGCATGATCAGCAAAATGGGAGCCAAAATGTTGTCCTCCAGCCAGGGTTATGAGCAGTTCATTTGCAGGTAAAAAGATATTGAGATAACAGAGTCTAAAGGTAGCTGTTAAATACCAAGTTGTGGCAGTCATGCTTTCGGCACTACAAAAATAAATCCGTCATTTAATCTTGTCTAGAATCGTAAATTTGATTGAATCAAATCCAACTCTCATGAACAGACACAAGTATGACACAAACTACAATATACTGTATTTGTTTTAGGCTGATCAAAGTATTGTTTGAAGACTTTGGAAATACGTTGAAATTAAATTCAGAGGAAGACAGGAAGTTCATGTCATTATCAATTCAATATAATGCTTCATTTAAACTCAGAAAGACAACTTTGTGAACACTGAATTAAGAGAAGCAAGTGTGACATTCGGAAGATAAATTAGATGAATTAGTGCAACACATCTGTGCCTACTTACTCTCTTATGTATCAGTGCACTAATTTGTGGGGCTAAATGGCTTCCTTCCTAAATGGGGGGGGGGGATTGTGTCCTTTGGGAGACTTAATTTCCCCTCCCATTGTGATGCAGCTTCCCAAGATCTCTTCTTATACATATGAAAGATGGTTACTACTTAAGGAAATGTTCATATATATATCATATATAGACAGCTGCAGTAGTCAGATTTTGTTTAGTCCCCGAGGTCTGAGTCTGTTTTCCCAGTTGGAACGAGAACACAGCTGTGACAATCAGGGCTTTGTAGTTGCAAGTAAGATCAGGAACATCATCCACCTGAGCATCGCCAGAAAAACTGTGACAGGCATTGATGAGATCAACATAGACATACAGGTTGTTGTCAGGTCATTATTTCAATTGGTCTGGAGAAAATAATAACCTCCCTGACAATAAAGTGATAACAAAATGTCAATTCATGCTGCGTTTGACATATTTCAGTGTCTATAGTATAGTCTACTTTAGTCAGAACTGATGTTATTTTTCTTGACAGTAGCTCCACAAGTTGCCTTATTGTTTTCTTATTTCAAGATACAGACACTTATTTCACATTAACATGACAGGACATTTTTGGTTGAAATATTCTTTCTGCACTAACAGACTTTTGTTTTTAATGAAACTCAAAGACTCAAATTTAGACAAAAGCAACTTGGTAAGATGGATTCAAGTGTCTACAGCGACTGATATGTTTGGTTTTTTAACTGTGATTCGTTTTAAGGAATGTCTTAGGACAAGCAATACTTCATCAGAAAAAACTGACAAGTACAGTGTTTGAGCCAACAGGAATTAGAGAGAAAATGAACAGAAACTGCAGATTTCTATTTCTAATCCCCAACAGTGGTTTTTGGTCTTTTTATTATTTCCTGCCTCTGGTTACTGTGTGTAACGGTTAAACAGATGCAGTGTGTGATATAATCAGCCAATCTGTTTTACATACTGTACAGTATTTGTGTGCCTATATGCACATCCATGTGTATCTGTGCTCTGTGTTCATTGTACCTTAAAGACCTTGATAGGATCAACCCAGTCAGAGTCAGAGTTCTGCCATGGTTTGCGCTCTATCAAGCTCTCAGCGTAGACGTCCAGATAGAAAATGGCGTAGTTTTCTGGGTCCTGGATCTCACTCTGAAAGAGTTTCATGATGTTCAGGAATGTCTCCAGGGGGCCGCAGATGTATACGACTGTAGACAGAGTAACAACAGACAAGATGTTTATCTTAATTACTCTTTAAATGATTGCTATTCTTTAAATAAAACAAAAAAACTAGTAGCAGTAGTTTTGATTTTTATTATTTCTCTTTGAAACAGTAAGCCATGTCTGTTTATTTACACTCAAAACAAAGGTAAGCATACATGAATAAACAGCACATGTAAGGAGGCACATCACCATCTGCAACAGGCACAAACAAGACAGACATAATAACTGAGGCAGAAGGGGGCTGAGAGGTTGGAAACCTGCTGGTCAGAGCGTTGATCGGACCAGTGGGAGGAGCAGAGTTTTACTGGCCTATCTGCTTGTAGATAAACGCCCTGATTTCACTGTGGCTGCCCAAATCCCCAAATTTCCTCTCAACTAGCACAGTGTTGATGTTTTGAACCTCAGCTGTGTGACCTTTATTGAACTTCATAACATCCACTGTGAGCTTGGAGGAAATTTGAGGATACAACAAAATCTCCTTTAAACTAGAAATCTGTAACTTGTTAAAATGTTACACATTTTCCACCACGTTTTGTAGTTTCACATATTGAAATCAAAAGCATAACGTGACTAGTGGATAATACAGTTCAACAGCTGGTGCATATTTCAACCTTTGTGATGTCGGATTATCATAAATGTCAGGCTTCGATACGATCGACTGCAGCACATGCTGAAATTCAGAAAAACATCAGTCAGACGAAGCAAAAAAGCCAAAATGGAGACAGAAATTGCTTAAAGTTGTGTGTGAATATTGGATCAGACGTGTTCATACAAGGGAAACAACATAAGGTAGGAGGGGGATTCAAAAAATAATACTGGAGATAATTTTAAGTCAGAGTTTCAAAAACATAACTTTTTCCATTTAACAAATGATGCCAAAATTCTCAAATGTTAAATGTTGTCTAAACACAAACAGCAGCACAAGACTTTATGTACATAAGCCTCATTCTAGACAACTTTCAGTACTTGACGTTGTTTGATACTTATATTTTTGGACTTTTGATACCCTGCTCTGATCAAACATGAATGAAAAGTAACGGGTGATTAACTGGAGACTCTGTGAGCAGGTGTACATTCACCGTTTTACTCAAAGACATTTCATTGTTTGCAGTTGCAGGAGTCAAAACTTGAGACCCCTCTGTTTCCATGTTCTGACAGCGTACCCGCACCCTGCCACCTACACCCTCCTGCTATTGAGTCTTGAGCATTATTTCCATTAGCAGCGTGTGTCAGAGAAGCTGCTGCCAACTCCGAGGCAATCCTCCCAGCTAGCAGACATTTCCTCATGTGTTAGACCAAAGTCGGCCGCTGCTTAGACCCCAACTCTCATCTCTTCCAACATGGATCGCCATGCCAAGTAGTCCTGCTGTCTCCTGGATCGCTCCCAAAATAAACGCACGGACAGCCGAAGCAAAATGTCCCTCTGTGCTGCAGCACTTGTACAGTACATGAACCTGCCAGGTTTTACTTAACACAAAAGCACATAAAAAATTGTTTGGTACAAGTTGTTCCACTTCACAGACTCCAGGATGGTAATTAACCCTGCGTCTGCTGCGTTTTCTACACTGTTGAAAATATCCTTCTTATATAATCCAGCCTATTATTAAGTTTGATTTGATGAGAATGTTTTAATCGATTTCATATATTACATATATATACTGAGATAATGTGTACAGTCCCTTTTCTGTCTGACAGTTAACAGGATATTTCAAAAACCTGCTGACTGATTTGATGGAAATTTGAGCCAAAGAACAATTGATTCATGCTTGGGGTGAATCCAGGATTTCTCAACATTGGAAGATATTTTTAAACATATTTACTTCTTTCTCATCACTCTCACTGCTGCTCTCACTTGAATTAACAAAAAAACTGTATATCTCGTTGTTTTTCTGTCACTATGCCTATTTTGAAGCTGAATAACATTTTTGAACATTTTCTATTATTAAAACAACACATATGCTTTACTTTTCATTTCATTACAAAATTACTTTCTTTCCCAAGTTTGACAAACAAAATCTGCTACAAAAAAGAATTTTTTCATAATTATCCATCGCAAAAAAAAAATCAACATAAATAGAGAACATTTTACTAAAAAAATGCGTCCCTTACATCCTCATAATCAGGACAGTAAAACAAGAAATGAACCTCATTCTCGAGAGACCAATTTTCTTTATACATGAAAAAAACATTTCACTCTTAATCAAAGTTTTGTAAAATAAAAGACAAATTGTTCAAATAAAATAAGGATCTTAAGTACTGTGTCCAAAGATGACCATACGAAATGTCCCAATTAAATATCTTATGTTTCTCTGATCAAACATCTTCAAAGCTGAAGCACTTGACATTTATGTCTGATGTTTGGAGATTCCCATCTTACTTCACTAATGGCCAAAACTGAAGTAAATTTATAGATACCAAAATAAATAAATAAATAATCGCTCTGTGATGCACAATGTTGCAACATCTATGTTCACAGAAGCACCGAACACCAGACGCATAGTCAGACACAGGACAGCTACATGAATTATAGAGTTGTGTATTAAGTATGAAGTCCCAGATTACCACATTGTTCAACTACCCGCTGCCTGAACGAGAACACAAACAGCTCCTTTAATGTCCTCGTCCAGCATCAAGCCAAGGTATTTGTACTGATTAGTATATGACGGCACTATTGAAGCAAAATTAAAAACAACTACATTTCTCTCAAATGATGTGCGTTTCTAACGATGGCAAAAACAACAAAAAAAACACTGCATTGAAAAAAGGCCTATTACCCAAGTTAGCAAGTGGCTACTGAACAGCAGCCTATTAATGGGCGGGCTGCGTCCGTCTGTCACGAGACCTTTGCCATGTAGCACTCCATAAAGAGTGACGTTCTTCAGTGAACTTCAGTGTCTTGAAACAGACAACAAAAGGAAGGCCTGTATTAGTCCTTGCATTTATCGTGTGCTTTAGTGTGTGACTGTGAAAAGTCACACTCCTTGTCATTTTTAATTACACTGTACACTTGGTTTGCATTTCACCGTTTTGAAAGTCTCAATAGATAATCACATGCAAGTGCACAAACAGAGAGTACAAGTCCCTTCGAAATTGGATTATGGTGGTTATTCTAACATGACTGCGTGTCATGTTTGTCTTGTAGCTCAATCTTTTGTCAGAGTTGTTTTTTATACTCTAATTTGTCTTGGGGACATGTACAACTCTGCTGTAAAATAAATAACTTATAGTTTTGCCTCTGCGCCGTTCCTTTGTATAGAAAACTAGGAAATAGTGAAACGCACCACACAACATCCTCTATTGTTGCATCCTGAAAGTGTTATCACTGGTTTTCTGTAATTACGCCGAGGCACTACCTGAGCTTCGTTGTGAAGAGACACTCTTTTCATCACTCACTGGAAGCTACAAACCGCTGGTATATGTACACGCAACACGGCCTGATGTACTCTTCCACTCACACAGATGAAATGTTCCTGTGTGTGCCATTAATGGACCAGAGAAGCATCGGGACAAGTGTCACTCGGCAAAGTGATGGGAGTTGGAATATATTCAGTGTTCAGCGCACTGCTTTCATCTCACACAGTGCCAGAGACGGAGGGGATGCTCGAAACTTATACCTAAAGGATCAGTTCACCCAAATAAAATAAAAATAAAACACACACACAGTACCACAAGCTGCCGTGCAGATAATTTTGGTTTCATTTCAAATATTATTTTTTATGTCCAAAATTTCTGTGTCTCAACATACATGTGAAGATGGATGGGATTTCAGAGTCCCGGTTGCTCAGCATAATCCACAGAACACACTGTCAACAGTTTTTATATGGACAATTTTTTCAGCAGAAAGTAGAAAACTGTTGATAACAAGGTGCAGATACCACTAGGGGTAAGTGAATACGGGTGGTTATTTGGGTGAACTGACCCTTTAAGTAAAACAATACTCATTAAAAGCAACAAACATTGGGATTAGATAATGACTAAAACATCCAGATGACTTCTGGAAGCAGTCAGTCTTGATTGACATTGGTTCTCTTGATCTGGGATGCACCCTGTCTGTTGCGTCTGCCAGCCCGTCTAACTAGTCTGCATATTGATACCAGGATTATTAACACCAGGATTGGATGTCATTATCCAGATAATGTATCCAGATACAGATCACATGGAGCCACTGAAACAGACTTTCATGTTTTAAGATAAAAATGAGTAACTGGGGAATGCGAGGTGGTGTTGGGAGAGGTGTTTAACTCTGCAACCGCACGCGATCACTTGGTCAGCTGTTAAAGCTTGAGTGATGCAAGCCTACAGGTAAAATAAAAAAGACACAGTTTTTCTCTTCCCACCTCAGCTCAGACTCTTGCCGTTTGAACCTAGTCGGCAGTCAGGTGACTTTACAAAGCCGATAGCCTGGAGGTTATCTGCTGGGATAAAAGTGAGCTGAATGCCGAGCCAGGACAAGCCCTGACAAAACCATTAGCTTCCTGACCTCCAGCTCACTGCGGCAGCTCCATAATTCATTTGGGAAGGAGGAGGGGGGTTGGTTGTTTGCACCTTTCACCCCTTCCCTGCCGCTGTACTGCCCTTTAATTACCTTTACACTGTGTTTGTCCTATTATTTGTTGACACCGTTACTGTAACAACAGATTAAGATGTTTAAAACCTACATAACTCAGTTTGTTTCGCAGTGCCAGGAACCATAATAGGCTACTCCAAGATTTACTGTTTGGAAGCAGACTTTACTTTAAGATGTTGAGCTGGTTCCAAAAATGATTCACTGCAAACTTTCCCAGGAGGATAGGGAGATACATATTGTGCAACACACCCATGCACTATAGATGTCAGAGTCAGCTATGCATTGTGGAATAGTGAAGCAATCAACTTTAGGACAAAATCAGGCTATAGGCGTTTCCTATATATGCTCTGTTAATCATGCCCTGACAGCAGCTACATATTGAACATGAGGTTGAGCCAGTCTTCTCATCTCATCTCAGAAAAAGAAAGAAAGTCTTTGCTGTATTACTAACATTAATATATATGTATTACTACAAAAAGAAAAAAACATAAGTCAGAGACTTCACAACCTGGCTGCCCAAACATATATCTTATCATTAATTACTACTAAATACTACTAGAAAGATGAGAAACAGAATTATGTCATTTTGTACATATTACCTCTGCAGTTTAGTGCTTGGTTTACTTTGTGGATTTCTGTTTTTCCTAATGCACCGCACACAGTCTCAGGCTACAGACCGACACAAACACACAGCAGCGGCAGCTGCCAGCGAGCACAAGCCATAATCCACACTCTCAGTCACACAATCAACTTTTCACAACAGCAATAATAATTAAGTCAGCCTCACAATGTTTCCAGTTAATTAAACTTAAGGCGAGAACAGTGACGACTGATTTAACAGCCTCTCTATTGTGGGATTAACGCCACAGCCGGGAAAAGAAGTTCCTTTCATGTGTTAACAACCAAACTGTTTTACAACATGAGAAAATACAAATTAATTATTTTATTAATCATTTTGTTTTCCCTTTTTTTATTAGTTGGAAAATCATCTTACTCATACACGCCTGTCAGCATCCATCACATATATTCTGCAGCTCTTCAGTGAAGCAATATGTTTCCACTGAGTGAAATAATCAAACCCAGTAAGTCTTCATGTTTTTATGGCTGCATCATTCCATCAAATGGAAAATATTCTAGATGTCTTGATCATCATTTAATACACATTTCCCCCAAAATCCTGCCAGATACATTTCTTAGGAAATTTTGGAGTTTGAACAAAGTTTGCACTGACTGATCAGATTGCCATTACAAATAAATGAGCGGTAGCAAGAATGCACAAAGTGAACAACACACATAAGGCATGTTTTGGCTGAGAGGTCAGTCATTTGATCACACCCTCTGTCTCTCTCTTTAAAGAAAGCAGGTGGTGGTCCACCGCAGGCAATAAACCAGCAGCAGCAGACTGCCCACAGCCTAAACATTCCTCTGTAATAACTCTGGGATAATCAGGCTTTTCCCTTCACCTACTCCAGTCCACCTCTGTTTGTAGCTGCTGAGGCAAAAAAAAAAAAAAAACAGCACTGTGACCTCATTTTAGTGAAACACCTCAAATGAATGCTCCCAATTAAAAAGAAGTATGCTTTTAAATAATCTCCTTTACAGTTTAAGATGTACTCAGACCATTTAAAATATTAAAAAAAAGAAACAAAAGACATATTTAACTCGGCTAAATTGTTTCCAGTGGACATAAACCAGTTACAGGGTTTTTCCTTTTCCATCCACTGACATCTTTAAAGTCACCAGTTGGTGATCTGCTTCATTTCAAGATAATGTCACATGCTTCAAAAACAAGTTGCAAAAACAGCTCATAAAGACAAACATTTCTCTTGTTCAGATTTGATTAGAAACGCTACAAGTTATGTCTGGAGGTGATATCTGATAAGCGCACTGGATTGTTTCAGGATTTAAAACTTAAAAATCACACTTTTTCTTTCAGGGTAAACTTACTTCTCCCGCGCTCCTTCATGAAAGCGATCAGATCCTTGTAGTACTTGTAGTCGTCCTCGTACGGCTGGGCCTCCACCGTGATGTTCATCTCCTCCTTCAGGTTCAGGTAGATCCCCTCCGAGAGGAAGTAGTGCGGCCGGTCGTCCTGCCGCAGGTCGTGGAAGATCACCACGGCCCGGGACGTCCAGTTAAAGTGCGTGTGCAGGACGTTGGCAAAGTCCCCCAGCTTGGTGGTGGACGGCCCGCTGCGCACGATGGTCCGGTACTCATCCCGCTTGTCGAAGCCGTACGCGGGTCCTCCTGCTGTGATCAGCGGTAGTTTCCAGTGGGACGCGAAACGCCCCACGGAGGCGAGCGGGTATACGCACCCCGGTCCGAAGAAAGCGTCCGGCCGGATGTAAAGCTTGGCGTCCACGGCCACCACCTGCGCCCGGCTCTCAGCGCACGAGCCCGCGGCCGGGTCCTCGGTGCTGTAGTTCAGGATGTTGATGGAGCGGCCGAGCAGCAGCCTGTGTTTGCTGTGCAGGTCCTCGTGCGCCATGAGGATGGCCGGGAAGACGCGCGGCAGAGCCCAAGGATACTTGTGGTGGTTGTCCGGGAGCATCACCGCCACGGTTATGTTGCCTCTGCAGCCGGGGAGGAGGCAGCAGGACAGCGCCGCGAACAGGCAGCATCCCAGCGCGCTTCTGCATCCCATGTTGCGCCCCAGCCGCTCGGAAGTCCCAGAAAGGAAAGTACGGCCACCGAGTGCGCACCGTTTGGAAAAGAGACACGACCGGCTGTGGCACACTGATACCAAACCATAAGTATCCGTCTCCTTCTCTCGTCCCTTCTCTCTCTCTCTCAAAAGCCAAACAAAGTGTGTAAAGGCATCGTCCCGTCTTGCCACGCGTCCCCGCTGCGTAATTCCAGGTTAAATGAAGTTCTTGCAGTTCCCAAAAGCGACTTTTCCAGCGCAGCGCGGTCCTCACGCTGACAGCCTCTGCGGGAGTGATAACATCCATCCAGATGACTGCAACTTAAATCAGAGCAACCCTCTGCTCTGCCCCCACACGTCACACACTGCAAGAAGTGTGAGCTTCGTGCCCTGTCAATAAATCATCATTGAGTGTCAAATTATTAGGTGAATAAAGTCGTGTTTGCAGAGAATTGGGATGATTTCGGTGCAGATCATAATTGTCTTAATTTTCTTATCTAAGTGTAAGTCTCTTTTATTCCGTCTCTTTACAAATTAAGGCAGATCCTGACTCAAAGTTGTCATTAAATAAATCTCACAAATTAAACTACACTGGAAACAAGATGATCACGTTTGGTAATAGAAACAAACATGTTTCATTTAAAAGAAACGATACCGTAATGTACATGTTAAAATACTATGTAGGTCTATTTTTTACAGTGTATGAATATACCTCTCAAAACGGGCGTGAGTCGCCCCCTGCCTGTCATTTTACACCAAGGAAAGTTTTACAGTCTCTAAAGAGTAACTACTGCTGAGCAACTAGGGGTCAAAGCATGTGCAGCTTTTAATAGATTTAATGGGTTTTTAGCACCTGTCACCAGGTCTTCATATTAATTACATTAATGCCCATGTTGGCTAATCAATTAAAGTGACTGAACAGTACCTCATGCTCACCTTGGATTATGGATCAAGGCAACATTTATTACTTTAACTGATCATAACTAAATGCATAACTTGTTCCAGATACTGGACACAGTATTTCCAGACAGACCTAAACAACATTATTATCAATTTTATTATAATAGGATTTCCTCACATTGTGACTTGTCATTGAAAGTCATTGACATTGTTAGTAAACCAACAACAGCGTGACAGCGTGTCACTCATTTTACGGTCATATGTCTTGTAATTGAGTGTGTTAGAATAATGTTTTTTTCTTTTTAATGTTAATGATGTAACACTGACAGAAAAATGAAAGCAGGTGTTTACTGTGATGAACTGTACTACTCAAGTTTCAAAACAAGTCAGGAAAATACTTTTAAATGTCTAAAACAATTTCTTGTAATATATCATTTGCTGGACATTTTACAAAAGCTGACATTATGAAGCTCCCTCGCTAGTTTGACCGTAGCCATCTTGGATTTTTGGAGCCAGAAGTCACCGTATTCGGACGAGATGGTGGAGCTGCCTCTCCGCTAGCTGCTAGCTCCGTTAGCACAGTGCGATTAATGCTAGTGCTAATTTTGGCTAGCGAAACACAGGCTTAAAACTATTTAAATAAATGTTTTAACAAATGTACTTACCGGAAAAACTGAACAGCCAACTCCTTAGAGTGTCTTGTAGTTCAACAAAACCTACAACCAGACTTTTAGACAACCAAATTGTTACAATTAACATTCATGAACTGAAATAGCAACAGCTACGTCCACACTCCTATTCTGATCTCAGTTTCGGCGTAACGTACGTAACTAGCGTGGTCACCGTGGTAGCCACGCCCTAATGTATACCCTGCTTTATCGTCTATCCAGTATTAAAACTTTACATTGACCAGATGTAACCAGATAAGCTGTCATCTCCCAGTTTGCTATGCATCAAAAACATACAGAAACAAAAAGATGTGCTGCATTAACACTTACATCTGTAATGAATATTGGAAGTTATTCATATTGGTATTATGGTAGTATTAATAAAATGAGCATTAATGTAAAGGTTTCTGAAAAAGGCACTGTCAGTATATTTTAAGTTGTACTCCTTACATAACATTTAAACAATACTTGCAATATGTATGTCTACAATATTACATTATGATTACACAGAAAACAAGAAATTAAATTTTCATTCCACCCTGTAAAGGTACAGCAGCAAATATTTTTTTTGTTGGTCTTTAATAACCATTGATCTCCTGACAAAATGAAATTTAGACTGTTTAAACTGACACTCTTTGTGTTTGAATACAGTTTTGATAACGTTGTGATATACACACACACAGCTGTGAATTAATGATTTTATTTCTTCTGGTTGTAGGGGGAGGACAAGTGCTTTAGCTGAGGCAGAAGTCACAGATATATCAGACATTTGTATCACCATGATTCATACAAATATACGTTCTATAATCACATTAGTGAAGAAATGATTAGCCGTATTTATTACTAATCTCAATGACACACAGAAGTAGCATTTCCTACAAGAAAACACCAACATCATACTCAACTTTTACATCCTCAGTGTTCAACTCCTTAGTAGCCCTTAAAAAAAAAAGATATACCTGATAACATGTGCAGCTATTTGAATTGTTATCACAATACTGAAGAGAAACAGTCAAATAAAGACTTGTTTTCACGCATTTTATTTAATTTCCCCTTAATGCTATTTGTTAGCATGACTGAGCAGGTTTGTAGTTTTAAAGGCATCTATCCGTTGGTCCGCTTGTCTGAACGTTCGTCCTCTGGCCTTCTTTATTCTTCACTCCTTCAGCCAGCTGAGCAGCTGAGGTGTGTAGTAGGTGATGATGATATCAGCGCCTGCAACAGAGAGCGCAAGAAAAAGAGACAACGGATGAAGCACAAAAGAGTGATCCATATGCAGATGATCATGACTGGGCATCGTTTTATAAAAGCTCCGTTTTCTCTATCCACACAAAAATATGCAGCCAGAGTTTTTAGATTTATCCACTCTGGCTTAAGTGTTGAATTGACAATCAGGTTCAGGTGAATTAAAAAGCATTAAAAAAAAACCTCTCACCTGCCCTGCGGAAGGAGGTCATGGCCTCCATCACAGCAGCTTTGAGGTCGAAAGCTCCGGCCTGCGCTCCGTGCCATATCATGGCAAATTCCCCCGACACGTTGTACACTGCCAGAGGGTGAGTGGGGAACTGAGGAGAGACACATGAGAGGAAAACAAAGATTAATCATAACATGTGCAATATGCCTCTGGGCTTTTCTTGTCGGTGCATAGGTTTCATAGTAATTGAGCATGTTTCCCAAGATTCAGCACTATTCTTTAATTAACTACAGACCTTGTCCTTGACTTCTCTCATGATGTCCAGATATGGTAGACCGGGTTTCACCATCAACATATCAGCTCCTTCTCTCACATCTCGCTCCTGCAGCACAGAGCACCAATGAAACCTCCTACACCTGCCTTCAACACGACACCTGCATTCCAAATGTACACGCACACACAAATCAACTTACCACAGCTCGAATGGCGAGTCCTCTCGCTCCAGGTGGCAGCTGATAGCAGCGTCTATCCCCAAACGCAGGCTTGGATTGTGCAGCATCTCTGTGTACAGACACAGCAGGGAGCTCCAGTTTATTCTCTCTTCATTTGGCCAATACCACTGATCTATTAACACCTGATCCTGGAGTGTTTGCTTACCTGAAAGGACCATAGTAACAAGAGGCAAACTTCGCACTGTAGCTCAGCACTGAAACCTGGAGTAGGAGAATAAAGAGGAACGGATGCTGAGAAACTCATTAAAAAAAACATTTACAACAAAAAAGTGAACTTGATATTTACGACTTGTTTTTAAAGATTTACATTCTCAGTGAGAACAAATGGGCCTCAGGCTGAGGGCCACAGACAAGGTAGAGAGACAGGCTAACACATGCCTGCATTTTGATCTCTTCCTTTGAGGTACAGTGTGCATGATTTTATAGTTTGTACATGTTGCATGTATATCTTTCTTCAAACTGCCTTCAAAATTACCTTGTTTCCCAAACCATTGGATATCAGTGCTTGTTTTATGGCCCTAACTCTTCCATCCATCATATCAGAGGGAGCGATGATGTGACAGCCTACAGAAAAACACACGCAACACACAGCAATATGTTGTCAGTCATTATTGAATAATATCCGCCTTTAAAATCTTCTGAGAGTCCAGTTCAACTTCATGATGATGGTGAATGTGGATCTATATCTATATAAGTATCTATATAAGTTGATGAATTTTACTGCTGTGTGCTGTGGTTATTTACTTGATAGTGAGTCTTCCGGCTAATTTAAGTGTTTTTTGAATAGTTTATTAGACAAAAAGCTATTAGACAAATGAGGTGGAGTAAAAAGTACAATTGTTGCCTGTGAGATGAAGCAAAAAGTTGCATAAAATGGAAATACTCAAGTAAAGTACCTTGAATTTGTACTTAAGTCAAGTACTTGAGTAAATGTACTTAGTTACATTCCACCACTGCATCAGGCTCAATAAATACATTTTTAAAATGGATGTGTCCTTAATTTTGATAGATCATTAAAATAAGAAAGAGGTGAACACTGAGGAAAAAGAAAATGAATGTTTTATGTAACTCTTCACTCCAAAAATAGAAACAATGTAGGAAAAAGGAGAAACAAGAAATACCAGCCCGGGCGTAGGCCAGCGCCACCTCTGCCAAGCGCAGGCAGCTGGCATCATTGTTCAGAGTACCGTCTTCGTTCAGGATGCCTGGAAGAGAAAACAGGAAACAACATTTATAAAACAAAACAATAAAAAAATATATTATGTCCATTCATGCTGATCTTTATGTGAACTAAACAGAAGGTCAATCATATGAGGAGACACTGACCACAGTGTCCATGTGACGTGTAGGGACACAAGCAGACGTCGCACGCCACCAGCAGCTCTGGGAACAAAGATCTGATCTTCTTCACTGCCAGAACGGCCGGCGTATCGTCTGTGTCTGCACCCGAACCTCTGTCATCCTAAAACACAAAACATCACAGTCTGTTTGTTTGAGAGTCTGTCGCCGGTCAGATTTGTTTTCAATCTCATATTTGATATGTGAAGATGTGTGTAGTTTATCGACAATACATGGCTAAAAGTAGGACTGACAAGACTGCAAACACCTAGTCCTACTACTGTTTTATCTAACTACTTCTTAAATATGAATGTTGAGGGAAAGCAAACAAGGCACAACAATGATTTTCAGTATGAGTGGTACCTTTGCTATTTTTGCAGGGACACCAAAAATGAGCACACATTTCAAGCCGTTCTCCACAAGAGGCCGCAACATTCCCTCCACTTTGTTCACCCCATATCTATTGATGGAAATACACATAAGGATGCAATATGAAAAAACACAAGGAAAAGGCCAGTGAAAATCATCATCCTTATTGAGTTTTATTCAAGGGAAAAAGTCAGTAGGAATACTGACACAAAATTTCAAAACAGGAATGTCAAGGTCACACAAAATGTAAAGATGGGCTTGCGGTTTGGTTTTGTTGAGTGAGAAAGGTCTAACGGATTATTTTCTTATCTTGTTCCAGGTCAAGTGTTTGGCACTCGGTCCACCCTGCCTGACTGCTTTTATCTTAAGACAACACCCTTGACTTCAGCATGCTCATGGCTGCAAAGGAACACTGTGTGTCTTTAGTCACCCAAATCATCCCAGTGCACAATGGTGTTTATTTTATGAACAGAAACTGCTTGGTCAGTGGTTGTGAAGATTTGAACTTGATAGTTTACAGTTTTGAGATGGTTCCTCTTTGACTGTGATAATAGGGTTTGTTGCTATGACTCTTACCTGGCCTGTCCCGGCAGGCTACCAATGGGCTCCACAGCATCTGCACTGTCTCTGTAGGAGAGAGTGACAAAGAAACAAGTGGGGTCAAGTCCACTCAAGTCTTAAAGTCACAAATATCATACACTTCACTTCTCATGGCCAAACATAATCAAATGATTCTCATTTACGTGATGAAGATCGGGTAGATGAGATTGTCAGGTCTTAAATCGGTAATGCAGGTCTGCCAGTATCGAAGTGTCGGGTGGAAATATCCGCTGTGGAGGATTGACTCCGCAGGTGTCTGCATCTTTAACCCTGAGATGGGACATTGACAAAACAGACGCAGAGAGCAGGTCAGGTTTTGGTTTATGAGCAGAGCAATAATGCCACACTCACACTATTGTGCTTCATCTAGAGTTCAGTCACTGTTAAAACTGACCAAGCATGCGTGATGCTGCTTCTCCAAACAGCAGTAAGACTCTGCCTCACTGACCAGTCAGCAGGCTGCAGGTTTTTACTCTTTTATTATGTTAGAACCTTTAATCTTAATGAACAAAACGTAATATTGAGTTATCATAATCATGAATTTTCCTCCACAGTTATTGCACAGCAAGCATCATTGTCTTGAATTATGAATATTATATTGTTAGTGACCACAGGACTGGGTGGTAATTCAGTATTATCATCTATTGATTTTCATAATCATGTAAAGATTGTATTTCTAATTAAAATTCAACAAAATGAGGATCTTTTAGGCATATTTATATGAAAGGTTTGGATTGCATGAACACAAATTATTACTTTGAACATCAGTTTGATTATTTTATATTCACTTTTCCCACATCACTGAATTAGTATTACACGACATCAAATCACTGTTATGATATTAAAGGATGTAAAGCAAACAAAATGTAATCTTACCCCTGGGTGCACGATATGTAATTTACACAAATAATGAACCTAAAGCAAAGTAGCCAAAAGAAAAAAAAGCTAAACTGTAGGTTAAAGATAATAAACAATGTGTCCTGTTACATGAACAGTGAGCTCTAATTCTTCATAGCTAGAAACACAGATACTAATAGTCGCTGTAATTGCTTTTTAACAAACACACGTGTGTTTTGGGTTTACTATAGTGTGCTATGTTACCAGAGCAGGCTATAAGTTACATTTCACCTTGGTCGGGAAAATGTCTTCACCGTGTAACGTTAGGTTTGAAGTAACAGTCCCCAAACAACCACCAAAGACATGAATAAACACTGCATAGAGACTGTATAGAGACCGAATAAAGACTAAATAAAGACTATACTTACTTGTGGAGATGTCAGTAGTGGCAGCCTTATCCACACTTTAGTCGACTGACAGTGTTTCCTCATTGGTTTTTGACCGACGGTTCCTAGCCGACTTGACGCTGTACTAACGCCACCTACTGACTGGAGTGTTTACAACAAAGAAAGCTTCCAAAAAGAAATATTTGTATTATTATTATTATCATCATCATATGTAATAGAAAATGTATATCATTCTATCACAATTACAGATGTAACTATTTAACAATAAGCAGACAGGAAAAAAATAGAAAAGATAGGCAAATTAGCAAGTTGCACTAAATGTTGTCCATGCCAGCCACCGTACAGTAGTTTACAATTCTCGCGATATTTCTGAAACTGCGAGAGAGAAGGGAAAAAAATGTTACGATGCTAATGGTTTGTTAGCCTTGTGCAGTGACGGTTTCACATCCAGCTAGATGGAGGAGAAAACGCCTGACTGTTATTAAGGTATAGTAGTGTGGTGTTACAGTAAACGTGTTACATTAGCATATATCTGCGTTGTGTTTGTAATTAGAAGTCCTGAAACGTCTCTGGCTTTCTGTGGTGAGCTAACATTGAACTACATGCAGCGGCTAACGTTTACATTCTGTATCTCTGCAACATCAATGTGATTTTTAGCTCGACTTGACCCGTAACGATGAAGTTACACTGTGTGTCATTTTACAGTGAATCAGCCAGAATCAGATGGGCTCAAACTAAGCTAATCAGGCTAACTGGTGAGCTAAAACCGTCATAAAATGAGTGAGATGTGACTCAGGCCCACTTCTTACTAATTTACAGACGGTGTTTATGTGTATGCCTCTTTGTTTTTGTTTATCAGTTGTGTCAGATGTAGCACACTGTGTCCTTCTTTCTAATTTTCTATTTTATCCTACATAAGGAAGGGTTTCCAGAGAGCCTGAGACTGGGAGCACTTCCTGCATTCACCTCCTCCACCATCCTCTTCCTCCTCCTGCTCCTCCTCAGGGTGGATTTGAAAATGTAGCCAAGATTGAAGTGGGTCATCTCCGTGGTACCTCACGATTCCTGCCCAGGCACAAGCAGCGTGTCCACCATTTCCATCCCAACTCTGGAGCATTTTGACCCCTACCCAGGGCTGCCCAGTGCGTGACTTGGCCGTCCTCAGTCCGTCCCTGGTTGAACACCCCCCTGTCCTTCCTCAGCCATGCTTTTCTCCCTGCGGGAACTTGTCCAGTGGCTTGGCTTTGCCACTTTTGAACTCTTCCTCCATCTGCTAGCTTTGCTGGTCTTCAGCATGCTGGTTGCTTTGCGAGCCGACATGTTCACCCCTGCACTGAGCTGGTGGCTGGTGTTTGTCCCACTGTTTGCCGCAGACGGCCTCAGCACCTACTTCACAGCCATCGTGTCCATCCGGCTCTACCAGGAGAATGAGAAGCGGCTGGCAGTGCTGCGGCTCCTCTGGGTGCTGACGGTGCTCAGCCTGAAGCTAGTGTGCGAGGTGCTGCTGTGCCAGAAGCTGGCAGAACAGGAGCAAGCCAGAGACCTGTGGTTTGGCCTCATCGTCTCACCACTGTTCATTTTGCTGCAACTGCTGATGATACGAGCGTGCCGTGTGAATTGAGGAGAAGAAGTCGGCCCCTGTACGTTCACATCACCAACACACCACACAGGAGCAGAGAGCAAACTTCATCTGCCATTAGAGATTTAAAGCATAACAATGGTGTAACTTTGTCCTTTGACTCATTGTCAACTCTAGTTAAACAAAACCAAAACACTGAGTGAGTTTTTCATATACATGTTCCAGGTCACAATAGAATTCAGTTATCCATCATTTGTGTTTCTAATTGCATCAAAATGAACCAAAATAGTCACTGCTCACTGAAGTTGAAATGCAGTATTTCCAAACAGAAGTGGACAATCTACTCTGTGCATTGATAAAATACACTGTGTGGCCTAAAGTAAGTGGACACCCTTATCCATATTTTGGTCAACAAAGAGTCAGAACAGTGGATGTGTATGTGGGACATAATAGTGCCTCTACATTGTGCAATCAATAGTAGACAAGGGCCCATGAGGCAAATTTATACCAGAGTTATGTTTTAATGCACATGTGCACACAACACATGGAAATTGAATATACTGCAGAAACCTTATTGCAGCATTGGGCTCTGATGGGTAACATATCCCAAGTAGTTGCTGCAGCAATGTTGCTTTTTTTCCACAGAGGAAGATGTTTGCCAGCAAAAAAAATTTTGTTTAGTTTACTATCTAGTGTCTCACTTTGTTGCCTGTTGCTGGGAGTGTTGCCCCCCTGCCCCCTAAATTCCCTGGCTTGTCAGCTCCATCAGTGAGAATCGTTTGGACAGCTGGAAGCTTGTTCTGAAAAGTATTGTCAGCTCACAGTCTCACCCCAACACCGTAAAGGAACTGAATGCGTTTTCCACAAGCAGTCAATTGTGCACACGTCTTCCCTGAAAATAGCTGTTTATTTGTACATGTAATGTAAGTGATCTATTTTCGATCCTACCCTGTGTACGCAACGCATGTATTTATGGCCTCATTTGAAGGTTATTCCTGATGTGAAATTCTGTGTAATATGTATATGTTGATTCTGGAAAGAAAAATATTATTTATGTTAAATATGTTCTTGTTACACATTAATGTTGACTTATGTATATACATGTAAATAAATCATCAACATTTAACAAATGTATAATGAATAAGTAAGTGGTAATTGGTCTGGATAGGGATATTCAGTCAGTTACTGAGTCTTTGCCACAGGGAGGCGCTATTGGCTTTTTATATGGGCGTGGTAAACCACAATGAGAGACATACACGTTTGTTTCATTTTGCTCTACAAGTCCTGTTCATCATTCACTGTTTTACAAATCATATACATTAAAAAAAACTGTCATCATGTTTCCTCCTCCTGTTATCTTCTACGTGTAGTGCAGCATGAAAATCTGTCCGCAGACTTTAAAAAAAAAGATGCATCACACTTCATCGCCTATTTTATCAGGTTTGTATACACTATAGTACATACAAGGTAGGACACAAGATACACTGTATGTAGGCGTGTATGTATGTTCAGGGACGGAATAGGCCAGTGGGATATAATTTAATATTTTGTCCATGTGATAAGTAGGTGTGGCTCTGTAAATGCGATAAGACCAGGATTTTAATTTATGAGTCCAAATTGCCCAGCACAAAGCCATCCATACAAAAATATATTGGAAAAAAAACTGCCTATAAAAAGTTATGTCAAATTTAAATATATTAAAATCAGTCTTTATCGTGTGCAATGGGTGTGTAGTCGTAAAAACATACATTTTTGTGTCCACATTTTCAGAAATATCACTGAGGACATGTCCTCCTGCTTATATTTCACCTCTAATGGCCAACTTTGAAGACCAGACAAGGTACATTGAACCTATTGATTCATCCCTTTGATTATTCCCCCCCCTCCTTTGTGCTGTTTAGCCATGCTGTTCTTAATTACGGCTTGCTGATAAATGTTTGATGAGGTACAGTAATCTCCTGTAGTACCCAAGAATAGCCCTCTTAGTGCTGATTCATTTGCAGCAGGATACTTCGCAGCTCATGCGTTTACTTCAGCAGGATTATCGACAGGTGGCATCACCGGTAAATGCTGAATGAACAGTCGTCAGCCTCCGCCCGGCGCTGGATATTCCCTACTTATGCTGCAAATCACACCCTAACAAAAGTAATTTAAGCCTACGCTATTCCTGTAATACATTGCTTTGAAAAGAAAGCTTTATTAATTAGCCTAATGTGTATTTCTTGTCAGTAGCCTAATTTTATATTATTGTCTCTAAGACGTTAAGTGAGTAAATATAAATGAAGTGCAAACAGTACGGATAACAAATTAAGTCTTTGTAATCTCAGTCAATATGAGATACATCCACTCATAGCGTTAAATCATGTCAGAAGGGCGAGGGGCGGGGTGAACGTGAACGCCACACGTTTGATTGACAGGCCCTTCTGGCCCAGTCAACAATAGAAACGGGAGTGGTTTGCGTCAATGTGCGGCGTTCGACAAAACGGGGGGCGTGTCCCTTTCCCTTAATGGGCCAATCAAAAAGAAGAATGGGACTGCCGAAGCTGCTCGTGCTGCTGCGGAGGGGCGGGGTTGTGTTCTTGGGTTGTGAGGACGGAGGGGAGGCATACAGCGAGAGCGAAGAGGGAGAGCAGACAGAAGAAAAAAGACGGCGGGGATGTGTGTGACTGTGCGGTGATCGGTGCTGCAGGTAGAGTCAGAACCGGATACAGATTATATAGCCGCACCGGAGCCCGTCTCTCCCTTCTCCATCCCCCTTCAATAAACCCTCCGCAATGTCTGGCGGAGGAGAGATCCGCGTCCTCCGCCAAGAGGCCGGGCAAGAGAGCCCGAGGATGCCGGCCTGGAAGCGAGAGATCCTGGAGAGGAGGAAAGCGAAGGGCGGTGGGTCTGGAGGAGCCGGTGCCGCGGAGACGAGCCCCGGTGCTGCGGGTCCGCAGCGGGTCAACGGCGAGCAGACGGGAAACGTAAACGGCGGCGGCGGGTCCGGGCGGAACTACACAATCACCCCGGCCAACCAACACTTCACCAACAACAAAGAAACACGACCGACAGCCGCGGAGAGGACGGCACAGAGTGAGGACGGTGGAGCGGAGAGCCTGGTGCTACAAGAGAGCCTTGGCCCGCTGGAGGAGAACCCGTTCATCAAGCTGGAGAAGGAGCGGAGGAGGCTGCAGGACCAGGAAAACGCCGCTCGCCCGGTCCAGCACATCCTGGAGCTGTACGGCAGCGTCCCCGGTATACGGACTATCCGCGCCGAGAATATTATCATCATTGAGTCGGATCCGGATTATTTTCCTGATGGTGAAGGGGTAAAAACCGGGTCCAACTGGCAGCAAAACGGTGTCAGTAGTTACAGCTCTCTGAATGACCTCCTGGACTGCAGAGGGAGTGCTGTTACTGAGATAAGAGCCAAGGAAGTGGTCATCTATGACACTACGTTAAGCAAGAGTGAGGAGAACTTGAGCACCCTTGGCCGCCCTGATCATGACCTCCCATCATTTGAGACAAGTGGTGGTCAAGGTAGGGTGAGTCGGATGCTGCAGAAGTTTGACAGCAACTATGGGAAGTTGCAGAAGAAGTCCCACAGCACAGAGAACCTGCTGGACCTGGAGTGTAGTGCCAGCAGCAGGCCAAGACTCTGGCCCAAGCCACAGCCAGATCTGGTGCCAAAGCCCAGGCCAGGCCCGTCGTCGCCTGTCTTCCAGAGTCCCTGGTCTTCCAAACCAAAGCCACAGCCTGCTGTCTCTGAGCTGGGCAGCCCCCAGCGTCTCGGCGGTTCCCCACAGTCTGTGTCTTCCTTCCGTCAGCGTTTTGAGGAGAGCGGAGGCCATGGCGCTGCTGTCACTCCCAGAGATGAGCCAGAGAGAGTGCAAACCAAGCCCACCAGAGAGAGAGACTGGGAGGGCACCGAGGTGCCCCCCAACCCAAAGGTGCCATGCTCTCCGGAGACCCGTCGTGCCCGTGCCGAGTCCCCCTCAAGCTCAATCTCATCTAAGGTGTTGCGCACCTCTCCTGACTTTGAGATCCGTCCTGCCCCAAAACCAGACCTCAACCAAATTCCTGATGGGGACACCCAGGCGCGGGCCCTGGCAAACCTGCGCCTGCAGTCCCGAAATTCCTTCACAGTGATCCCCAAGCGCCATCTCACCGCCTCCCCTGCAGCAGGGCGCCCAGTACCACCCAGCCCTATCAAGTCTTCCCCCTCTCACAGAATGGCTGAGCTGCCCACGCCAGGAGTGCCAACCTCCCACACCCCAACGCCCACTTTGACACCGTCAAAGAGGAACGAGGAAAAACAACAACAGCAGCAGCAGCAGGAAGAGGAGGAGAAGGTGGAGAGGGTGGCGAGGTCATCCAAGCCATTTCCTTCTGTTGCCACAAGTCCTGTGCCTCCCCCGACCTCACAACCTCTGTCTACGTCTCCTCCTCTCGCCCAAGCTCCCTTCTCTCCACCTGCCCCATCTTCACCCCCCTCTTCACACGCTGTCCCATCCTCACCCTCTTTTTCTCCACGTGCTGCATCTCCGGCCCCCTCAGAGTCTCCTGCCCCGTCCCTTGTCCCTTCTACCTCCTCCCCAGCTCCAGAACAACCTCCCGTTGATCACCTGCCTGTAACAAACATAGACGACATTGAGGTGGAGCCCCCGCGGCGTGTCCCTGTTCCCAGTCCCATGGTGCAGAGGAGAAAGGGGAACACCTTCACTGTGGTGCCTAAACGCAGGGTAGAGGCCGAAGCTCAACCGAGTTCACCTGAGCCCCAGCAGGAAGCCTCGAGCGAGGCCCCGCCGGGGTCCACGCCCCCGCAGCCCCTGTACACTCAGACAGGCTCCCTGTCGAAGAAACGCTACCCTGCTGTGGAGGAGATTGAGGTCATCGGTGGGTACCTTTCCCTCACAAAGTCCTGCCTCTCCAAGACGGGCTCCACAGGCAAGAAGGTGAGAGCATCTGAACTGAACCAGATTTTGTGGCATGTTTACAATTGTACTCTTTATCTTTAAGACTTTATCACTTTAGGCTATAGGAGTCGATGGGCATTTCTCACTATTCTCTGGCATCTGATAATATCATCATAATCATAATACATTTTCCGCAGCATGCAAAAGATAGCAGTGTTCTGGTGTCTTTACAATCGTATGCATAACTTGTCTCCAATCTTCCCGAGGGGAGTCATTAAGGTTCCCTCTGATCTAAATTTAGTAGTCAGGCGTCACACAGGAAAGGCTCTGTTTGTTTTCTTCTCATCTCTGAGCGTCTGTCAACTTCCTCCAGCCGAGCCAGTGCACTCTGCTGCTCACCTGCGCCTTTTTAAGGATCCGTGCAGCATTTCCATGGTTAACCCTCGCAGCTATTTACCATGTTTCGTGGTGCGAGTGTGACTGCTTAAAAAATCTTCACTTCCCCTTTTCTTGACCTGGCTCTCAGGCCTTGGTGCCTCAGTGGATTAAAACACAGTAATTTAGAACGACACACAGCACTTTTTTTTGCTGTGGATTACCGTCCCACAAAAGCATGTTATGTGTCACAGAGAGTATTATTGGGTTAGGTGGCCCTCCAGGCCTATTGACTGAACAATCTCATCAATGCTGTATTCAGTTCTCATGAGCTGGATCAGGAATTTCGGGGCCAATGATTCATGTACAGTTGTATTAATCCATTTTTTTTTTCTCATTCAAGGCTGAGATAATTAAATGATAGCAAATTGTGTATTTCGGGCATCATAGTTATCTAGCAGTCATAATCAGATATCTGGGGCTTGCTTGATGAAGGTCTTGCTGCGAACTTCCCCCCTGTTTCTGTATTAAGGGATTAATTAATTATAAGAGAATGTGTGTGATTAATTTTGCTTGAGTTGCTGGTGGCTGTTTTCAGATGCCACGCTGCCATGTGTGTGTGTTAATGTTGCTCTGGTGTCTGTAATTAAGAGACAGTCAAAGATTGCAGCCTGTAGCTTGAATTTTTTATGTAACGTTATATAGCGGCAGTTCAGATGCTCAGTGTGTGGAACGTGTCACATGGCTTCCTGAGTTTGAGTACTTTCATTTGAAAAAAAAAACAAAAAACCAAAACATATTTTTAGGATGCGTCTGGTTAGATCACACTACGCTTTTTGATAACCACGTCGCCTCTAATGCTGAATATTTTTAGCCTTTTGGCAGGTCCTCAATCTAGGCCGGTGTCTCAGCCTCTCAGACGTTGGCCCGCAGTCCCCGTTTCCCTGAGCTGGTCACACGTAATCTTCTGCTGGCCAAGTAAATCCAACTAACTCTTAGAAGCAGAGCAATAAACTCGGGCTACTCATGATTTTATCAAGCGCTGCGGTCACTTCGATCTTTACAATCTCGTTTGATTGATTCCTCTTTAATACAAGTGTACAGGAAGGAAATAGAAGAAAATAATAAACCTTGCGTGTTTGGTTAATCAGCTCAATCAGTATTCTTGATAATCCCTATCAAATTTAGATTGAAATCTGTTGTTTAAAACTTCACTGAAACTGCCGTATAACTGTATTTGATTGATTTCACTTATCGGGATGACTGAAGCTTCGTGTTAGCTAAAATTAAACTCTTAAATACATTTTTGCACCAAAGGAGGCTTGCGGGTCACTTGCATAGTAAGTGCATTATGAAGGAATCTTCTAATGGTCGGTATGAATCAGATAATTATGGCGAGAAAAACATGTTCCAATGTCCATTTGGCCACCTGACTATTGTTTCAGGACAGACTTTGTGAACTCGTCCTTTAAGACATTTTGATTTTTTTTTTTTAAAGTGGAAAATAAATATTGTTTTTAAACTCAAATATTGTAGCACCACTTGGAAAAAATGATATAACAAGACCCATCATCAGTACTGAGTGAAGTAGTCAGAAGGGCCTAATGGTAATTGCTGCACCATTATTTTAAATGGAGAATTTGTCTTGTGCAGCATTTTCTCTACATTTCTCTGTAAATCATATATTTAATATCAATGGAAACCATGGAGATCTTGAATAGATGCTTGTCTGCAGATCACGACTTTATAATGATACATATTTAGGCTCCAGCCCGTGCTGGGACCTTGTTCGTGGTGTTTTTTCTTTTCTTTTTTATGTGCATGTAGATAATCAGTGAGGGTGGCCATGAAACATGAACACATTCTGTCTTTTGTCCTTGTTGTCTGTCTGTTCCTTTTGGTCGTCATAAAGGCCTAGATTTATTTTTTTCCCTTTTCTTTTCTGGGCAGGGCTGCTCAGGCAATTACAAAAGCATCGAGGCTTGGCCTGGACTGTATAATTTGTGTGGAATTTTTGTTCGGTGCCGCTTCCGTGTGAGAGCCTCCTCCGATAATGGCCTCAGCTCAGCGTTCTGGTCTGGAGTTGGGGTTTGTGAGCCTCCTTTTTCCAACAAACCCAAACCATTTTTTTCTTTTTATGAGGAACTTGGCTGGAAAAGAATGTTCCATATATACGTCAGGGCTTGAGAACTTGACCAGAGCAGATCATCGACTCTTCCTTTAGATTCGACTCCATCCACGCTCTCTTGCTGCACCATCTGATTTATGGGCTCTCTCTCAGGACTTGTATGAGTAGGAGATTGTGTCGAATGTTGGACCACATCCAGCACAATCTCTAAACACGCTGTCATCTTTATCGCTCCATAAGCACCACTCTGCTTTGTTGTGTGTTTTTTTTTTTTCTCCCTCTACCCACAGTGCATTGCTTTATTCCTTTGCGGTGGTGGTTAATAAGGCCTGTCCTCTTGCTTCCAGCTTCTTGTGATCTCCTCGTCTCTATTAGGGAAGGAACTGTGGAGGAGCTATGTAGGTCAAGTGCAGCTTCTTGTACCGCATCACTTCTGCATTTGCATAAAAATCGACTTGGGCTTTCTAGTGAAATATACAGGCCAGGATTGACTCACTTTCCATCTCTCATATGATTGGATTGGGTTCTCTTGATTTAGTGCAGGCAGAATTGGCTGATTTATTTATTTTTCTCTTTTCCTTGTGGTACACTCTATGTCAAAGACAGATGCAGCTGGCAACATGGGACGGGGCAGATTGGTTTGTGTTTTTTGAAGTCTTTGCTCTTTATGACCAGTTATTATGGGAAAAGGGAGACGGACCCATGTGTTTGTCAGCACAACTGCCAGAGAAGGGAGGGGAAGAGATTTTATGGTGCACCCCGCCTTTTTTTTCAAGTTTTTGGTTATTGTGTGTATTTGTGGCGTGCAGCAGAACCACTCGAAGGCCTAATTTTAAAAATGCCTGCAGCATATTTATGAGTAATTATGACACTGTTAAGGTACTGAGTAGGTTTAGCGAAGAGGAGCATGTGTTCCTGAAAGTGATAATTATTCAGAGGTGTGAAATTTGTTGGAATTTGGTTAGATTAAGCTGTTACAGTAAATCGGATGGGTTGCAGCTAAGATATATGGTGGTGCTTTTGCCCCATCGGTTCAATGTATTTAGGCTCTCAAACCAAAATGCAGTAAGTCGAGCGCTAAACTGCTGTTGAATCCATCTGCTAATCATGGAAACTGAGCCACTAGTTTTACAACTGAGGAAAAAGTAGTCAGCAATCACGCATAAAAAAATCTAAATACACGTCTACAAGTAACGGTAGAGTGGTAGAATCGTCCGAAATGACAAAATCTACTGAGAAAAGGAATCCTGGCCTCAAACATCACGATCACTGTGTCTTATATAGAAGCTGGCTGCTCCTCCATGAGCAAAACTCTTTCTTCATGACTACATTGGTGACACTATAGTCTCCCTCCTCCTCAGTCATATCAAAGTCATGTTTTTTGTGGCATTGATAGATTCCTCCATCTCAGTGCATGAATGTGAAGGACATTAACTCTTGTGTGTCTGTGTTGTTGTTTTTTTTTGTGGTTAAATGTCATGCGTACGACAAGGTTAAAAATACCCCAACCCAAATGGTTAAAAGCGCTCGGTAACACAGGAAGGCCAATGAAAGGGCACCCTGCTACATTTACATTGTGCGCCTGGGCTACAGGTGTGAAAGTCCATTGTGTTTAATTATTTACCAACCAGCAGACATTCCCCATCTCTCCTCCCTTACACTTCCTGAAACCTACCACCCCCACCCCACCCCCACCCCCCTGCTTTTTAGAAAAAGTTTTCCTTTGAAAATACCAGCCTCCTATCCCGAGTGCTTTTTTTTTTTTTTTTTTTGTTTATTGAGGCTGAGCTGAAGCCACAGGAGAAACACTTCAGATTAGTTTTGAATGGTGTTAGTAACTCAACACTTAATCCTCTTCTAGAGTCCAGTCACCTTATTACACTATACTAAAGCAGTCCCAGTCTGTAACGTTCACTGTAACACACCGTTTTATGTCTTTTTCCCAAAGAAAAAAATCAACTATTAAATCAGTTTTAAGATCTGTGATTTTAGTACTTTATAACCTCAGTTAGCAAGAAACACATCACATTGAAATTTAAGTTTGGTTTTGGACACAGTTCAATATATCATTTTTCTTTTAGTAGTTCAATGTTACACTTTACTAACTTGTTGCTAACAGCTAGCTAAACACTGCATAGAGCACTGCGGAGTCTGGTAATAACTGTCCGACAGGCCCATCACTGCTCGTTTCCTGTCTCTGAAATATCTAACGTGTGTGTGTATAAAAAGCTTTCCGTTGTCAGGTGTGTTACTTTTGTTTAAAGTGAGAAGATTTGCAGTTAAAAGGCACCAGCATGACCTCAGCGTTTTAGACGAAGGTGTCACAATCCCACCAGCAGCTTTAAAAACACAGAAATGACTTCGCTCTCACAAAACGGTCACGCAACAGGCTCTCGTCTCGTCTACTTTTTTATTTACTGATATCACTGGAGGTGCAAAATATGGTTTCCTCTTAAGAAGCTCGTCATTTATACCAAAAGTCTCTATGGCTGCAGGATGTGGACACACACACACTGACGCAGACACACACACACACTTAGGCAATGCTTAAGTTCCACATAAACACTACAAGTATGAATACACACTAGCTTGCTTGCCACTCAGCCCTTCAGGCACATATGCAACCCTGCGATGTTGGTGTAATTAGAATTCAGCCAGAAAAGCCCCACTATCATAGTCATGTTTAATTTAGCGCGTGTGTGTGTGTGTGTGTGTCTGTCTTGTGGAGTGGATGAGTAAGAAGATGAAGAGGCTAAAAGCACAGGACGTCAACAACCGGGGCTTTTTGAGAGTTTATAAAAAGAAACAAGAGTGGGTGCGTGAAAGAAGCAGGTAGAAACCTCTGACTTCCTAGGGGCTTTTTTTTATTAAAACACTGCCCCTTAGAATATTCGATCAGTATAGTTGCTTATATTGATAGCTGAAAAGTAAAATCTTTAGAAAGACCCACACAGCTTACCCTGATGACTGAATGATACATCCAGTTCTCTTACCTCGATTATGAATGCAAAACACAGCTGAGAGTCCAGGGGTTGGATGTGGGACTTTTTGTTGTGCATAATGTAAATTTTATTTAAATGCTCTCACCGTGGCGGCTGTGTGTAACCTACCTCTGTGTTTTGGTGGTTAACAAGTCGTCGTCCTAGACCCGAGATGATAAATGATATTTCTGTTTGGAGCTGCTTGTCTTTACGTGAATCATTGATTGATAGTTTGTTTTTTTTCCTGTTTACACCATCAAAAGATCTCTGTCTTACTGCCATGTTTGTCTCCCTCTGAGCGTCTGCCTCCACCTCCACTCTCCCGTTTCCCCCTGTCATATATCCATGGTGCCTGTCGCCAGGGCAACACGAGCCGTAGCCATTCTATCCTGTCATTAGGATTCCAGGATAAGGACACACACACTCTCTGTGTCTGTCTCTCTCACACACACACACACTGTTACATCAGTGGTGATGTAGTTTTGTAATTGATGGATGAAGTAGCTGTTACAAGGAGTGTTTTGCCCTGACTAAGGCCCACGTAAAAACTGAAACATTGTCTATTAAAGATGTTTTCATTGGGTTTCCTGGTGAGCACAGTCTGTAATCAGCTAAACCTAAACCAGTGTTTCTGTGGGTGGAGACCCAAACTGCACAGGCCTATGATGTTTAAGAGAGAGGACTGATGTGTTTTTAAGAGGTGTGTCCAGTGTGAAACCAAGGTCAGGTTATTTCTGTACAGGGCTGAAAAAGTCCCCAATCATGTTTCTGTTATGTCTGTTCACTTGTTATCAAGGCAGGACCAGCACAGATCTAATATAATAATATCATTAGTGATGCCTGAATCCCATTCAGTTTTTTCCAAATTTATGACCATGATATAATGCAATGGACTCTTGAATGGAAACAAATTGTCATTAATGTTATCAGTTCCACCTGTGCTTGTCCTGTTATGATAAGTCATGCTGCTGTGGAAAAACTTTATTGTCCCATATCTGATGTTTAGATAGGTGAAACACTATATAGTCCAATATTCCTTGTGTTACATGTAAACAGACATGCTGACCCTCTAGTTTCTATGACATTAGATGAAACACATGTAAGCACATGTAAAAAAAAACATACATTCCTCCATTGTGGATATGTTTAAATTTCACGTAGCGGGTCTTTAAACAGTCCATAGTTCAATGCGATGTGAATTAAGTCAACCACCACTTCCGAGGTGTCCTAGAGCTAGAATCACTCCAGTGTGCTGGAAAATTCAGATTCCTAGATGGGTTTTTAGACAGCAGAAATACATTTTGCATAATAGCCTTGTTTTTTTTGGCAGGAGTCGGATGAGAACGTTAATATATATTATTGAGTTTAAACTCTCTGCGTTCAGTAGAGATTGGTCCAGGTGTGTTTAGCTTAGCTTAGCTCAAAGACTGGTAGCAGAGGCAAACTGCTAGCTTTCCTCTATCAGCAGTTTCCCTTTGCTTCCAGTCTTTGTGCTAAGCTAGGCTAAACACCTCGTGCAACGGCAAATATGTGTTTTTCCTAAAAAAGTGAATTTGGGGTTTTTTTATGTTGAAAATAATACTGTTTTTATGTTTTGTTTATTAGCTCACCTGAACCAGAGCTACTCTTTATTGAACTACTAGTTTAAAAATGAAAGAAATCTAGGAAAGACGTGAGGTTAGCCCGCTCGTCATCTCCGGCTAGCAGCTATAGGCTACATTAGCGGCTACTAGCATAACACGCCTGAATCATCGCTGTCCAAACGTTTAGTCAGAGATTTACGATTATGATCCTTAAAAACCCGTCCTCTGTGAATCAGACGGCTCTTTTTTTAATGAGCCACGATTTCACCCTTCAAGGACTTCGTTTTGCTGCCGTTGTCCTGAATGTAAACAACATCCGCCTTCTTTTGCTGCATGACGTCTTTTTTTTTCCACGTGCTGCCCGTGTCAATCATTGACTCATCTCTGTCCCAAAGTTCACTGAAAAAAATCTTATCGTTATCGTAAAGCCAATGGGCTATAAAGCTATTCACTACCAGCTGACCGACGGACCAGTGTGCATCGGGTCCATCGGCTTTCATATCACCCTTTGGTTTTTATGACTGTAGACAGTGTCTGATGAAACTACTGATGATCCATTTTGAAATTATCAAACGGAAACAATGATAAGCCATCATTTACTATGCTTTCACCCCCTAGACGATTTAATTAACAGACACAACATAGATGGTCCTTGTAGAAAGACGCTTGATCTCGATGTGCGGGATGCTTTCCTGTCCTTTTGTCCTGATTGTTTGCTGCTTTTCTGACACACCCCGATTGTCAATGCTTTTATGTATTAAACAACCTAAACGCTCCAGCAATGACATTGTGTGTAATCAGTATATTGCTGAAAGGGTTTCGATCTCCACCCTGCTGGTGTCAGCTTTCGTATTCAGCCTCTGGTGCATTCGTATCAGTCAGTGCCGGCTCATTCTTACCGACAATTTAATGTTCACAGATGGGATAAATTATTGTGATTTGCAAAATGTTTCCGCTAGTCTGAAGCAGATCTGTTTGTGGGTTTGTTGAGACATCAGTTTGGTAAATGTGTCTCGCCTTTTTTTTCTTATCAGTCAGATAAAGCATCTCCGACAGCGCAGGTAAACAGTGACAACAGTCTTACTAATGCAAAGCAAAGAGCATACCGGTACTATTAGAGCAGTGACTCACGCAGTCTTGAGACATGGCAGTGTAAACACTTGATTTTTCTGGCTAGCGCCTCAGGCACCAACCGCCTACATGCGTGAATGAGCTTCCACGGTCGTATCAGAGTTGTGATACTTGATCATTGATGGTTGTAGCACTTAAAGCATTTGCTCATATGTGATGAGAAATCTCACGACACCTACACGTGTACATTTCAACCTGAATCTTCTGTGTGGGTTACAGCTACAGGGGTTTTCAGTAGGTGTACGGTGCCATGGCAGTGTCACATTAAGTTTTGGTTGGGTTCAGATGCGTGCTGACCTTTTTTTTTTTTAATCAAATATTTTGGGTCAGTGATAGCCTAAACCGTGTGATATTTGGGTTTGGACATGGACAATACTGGATTGAATCCATCCATCCATCCAACGAGTTATTTTATTTGCTGTTTCTGTTCCTTTAAACTCATCGAAGACATTTCACTTTTAAGTTTAAGGAAAACTTTAGTACTCTTCAACCTGGAGCCTATTTTCCCATCACTTTGTATCTAACTGACTGATATAGACAGTGATAGTGCTTCAGTCGGAGCTGCAATCTATTCCTTTGTTTTTGCTACCAAAAATACTCTTTAAACACAGCCACTAACAGCAGCTGGCTTCTGTTGGCATCCAATAAATGACTCCTAACTACTAAAAGGAATGTGCTTACAGGTAAGATCACTTTGTTGCAGCAACAAAAGCCAAAGATTCAGTCAGACAGAACTTCACTTCCATGTACTTATAGTTGTATGCAGTCTTAACCCAATCACTACAGGAAATGAAGCCGACTGAAGGCAAACAGAAAGTAATGACGTTTTTGCTGTACTGTAGGCAGCATGTTTGTGGTGATGTATTATTGTGTTATGGGATCTCTCCTCATCCGTAGTTGGTAGTTTTGGTTTTATTTGTCCAGGTTTGGAAATATCAGACAATCTCTGAGAGACAATCTCTTCTGACTCTGACAACTGTGCAGGTCAGAATATTCTTTTGAACTTGTTTTTTAACTGGTGCAGCTTGTAAAAGTTGTCTTGGATGTAATGGATGCACACACACTACTTTGTCTCCCTAAATCCGGTCGTCTAGTTCACACAAGTCTATCCTAATTTACCAGCACAGTGTCGAGGGACTGCACATGCTTGGTTTGAGCACGTGTTTACTTTATTATCCTTCGTCTCAGGCGCTAATGCAGCTGCAGCTGAACTCATCAACCGGTTCATTGTGGTGTTCTAATATTATCTACCTGGCTGGAGATTAGCTCTAATCAGATACCTGGTCATGCACCTTTAGTTTGAGGACATTCATGTGCCATATTAGGCAGAAAATTAGTTTTAATTTTCGTTATTTTTCGCGCACGAGAAGGACCTACTGTACCTGCATACACATACTGTATATGAGCAGGCGCACACCCAATACCAAAATGACTGCACACACCACGCCCTTTGCCAGCTTGCACAACTTAGATAAATATGGAAACAGTTTGTCAGACGCACATCATGTAAACACAAAAGCTCACAATGCTGCTGCACCCTCAGTGGTTAGCAAGGGCTAACGCTGTCAGTCGTAGGCCCGATGTAACTCTGCAGCTTTTTAAGTTCAACCCGATCAGCACTGCCAGGGAACAGGCCTTCTGTCCGTGTGTGTGTGTATGTGTGTGTGTGTGTCCATTCAGTAGGAACCACTTTTTACCAAACGAGGACATGCCATGCTGGGTGGCCTGGAAAAAAATTCCTGGCACAACTCCCATCTCGCCTATTGGCCACTTCTCCTTTTGTCCGTCTTCCCAGCATCCCTCTGGGTTCATACACAATATGCAAACAACAAAATACATGCAGCAGATGAAACTTGGTTGAAAGAAAGTTTCGGGATAACAGAATCTATAAAAAATATTATTTAACCAGCCTAATATTTCCCCCGTCTTTACTCTGCGTACTGCATTCTCAGACTGGTGGTGGTGAAACTGCTGCTGCGGCTCACAACCACAGTCCTAACGAGTCATTTTCATTTTATAATCGGCTTGACAACCTCTCTTTTCTTGTTTTATGGAGCAAGCAAAAGAAAATCAACCACAAAGCGTGAAACGTGTCTTTGTGCTTCCTGTGCAATTAGATTGTGTCGCAATCATTTTGTTTCTCTCCTTTTCTTTTTAAAGAGTTCTCTGTCCCATTTTCCTTCACAGTCTCCCTTACTTTTACCTCCGGTTGCATATAAAGTATAGAAATTACATTTAATAAAAAGTAAAAGAGATTAAAAAGAACAGTTTTCATAACGACACTTGCAAATATTGTCACATAAATATATTCAAAAAGCAGATCTTTCACAATGCACATTGTGCATTGTTATTCGTGTGACTTAGTTCTTCGTGCATAAAAAGCATATTACCCTAGACATCAATATAATGCTTATCAGTCTTTATCCAGATCAGGGCACCTACTGACTTGGCTTTTAAAATGCAAATGTAAGTGAACTTGGACCCTATTGTTCTTCTCAACTTACTTTAAGTTTCCAGAGGATATGAGTGAAATAAAAGTACCTTAGATTCCAGGGGAATATTCAGATTTTATCAATCATCTCCTTCCTACTTTTGTGGTCATTCATGCGATTAATGTCTAACTAATAGTTTATTTTCTGTTTTTTAAATCAAGTTGCACGCCAGAGACAAGAGCTTCTCATTATTTTGATTTATAGTGCAATGACACAAAGCATCAGCATCTCACATCCATAGTCAGTCTTTGATGAATATAAAATAAAGCCAAAATAATTAAGCAGTTATTGATAGTCTGTCGAGCTCCAGCAGGCCTGAATCTGACCTCTGCTGGCCTGTCCAACACCCCGAGGGCAGAAGACGAATCACTTCTGCCTCGATGATGCAGCCTTTTATCACAGAGCTCAACAAGACTCACAACTGAAGCTCACATATGAGCAGCAGCAGCCTGTCCCGCTTAAACAGAAAGATCTCAGTTCTGTTGCCCTACATGTTTTGTCCTTTTTTCTTTTCTTCTTGAGTTAACTCAAGCTGAAAGCTAAACAGCTCAAATATAACGTCAGAGCGAGAAGTTACATCTAACAAGATTCCAATGTGAGAAGCATGCTGTTGGATGAGACAAAAAGAAAAGTGAAAGAGGAAGCAAGCCCAGTGGCTAGTCTGATTTATTGATAGGCTGGCTTTTGGTTTTCTGAGACTTCCTCCAAGACAGGATGCCAGATTAGTGGTGTAAGATTCAGCACAGGAACTAAAAACGGAAGTTTGGGGGCTAAAAATAGGAAGTGTCTAGGACAGAGCCTGTATCTATGCACATGATTTGATTCGTTTTGCAGATTGTCCCCTTACTGTCGCTGAATACTTGCATAGAAACATGGTCTGATTGTCAGGGAGGGAGAAAACGTAAGTGAAAGTCTTTGAATGTTTTCTAGTTAATATAAAGATACAATACTAAGTCAATATATGGAAGAAAATTGTGTATTGAAAATTTGCCATTTGTCTCAAACCATCGCATCTATATGCACTTCTAAGCTTCTCAATAAAAGGATTCTGCCTCTCACCCAGATCTTTAGATTTTTCTGCCATTCTCATTTTCCAGTTTTATAGTATACTTGTGTTTGGAATCACCTGGGGAAATCGCTGGAGGTGCTGCTCGAAGAGGAAGATCTTGTAAAAATGCTGAACATGTAAATGTTCAAGTGCGTTGAATCTGAAAATTGACCCTAGTCCTCAATCTATAGACCCTGGTCTTAAATCTAAGACCATAGTGTTCAATTTATAGACCCTAATCCTCAATCTATAGAGCCTAGTCCTCAATCTGTAGACGCTAGTCCTCAATCTGTAGACCCTGGTCCTCAATCTGTAGACGCTAGTCCTCAATCTGTAGACCCTGGTCCTCAGTCTATAGAGCCTAGTCCTCAATCTATAGAGCCTAGTCCTCAATCTGTAGACGCTAGTCGTCAATCTGTAGACGCTAGTCGTCAATCTGTAGACCCTGGTCCTCAATCTATAGACCCTGGTCCTCAATCTATAGACCCTGGTCCTCAATCTATAGAGCCTAGTCCTTAATCGTTAGACCCTGGTCCTCAATCTATAGAGCCTAGTCCTCAATCTGTAGACCCTGGTCCTCAATCTATAGAGCCTAGTCCTTAATCTAAGACTGTGGTCCTCAATCTGTAGACCCTGGTCCTCAATCTATAGACCCTGGTCTTAAATCTAAGACCGTGGTCCTCAATCTATAGACTAGCATGATATTTTGAAAATGAGGTTAAGTGTGAACAGTCTTGAGTCGGAGGCGCTGTTGTTGGCTTGTGGCCTTGTGATAGAGATTATGGCAGATTTAGACCAGGGCCAGCAGAGTAGAGGGAGCCAGGTACAGTTTGATAAGAGCAGTCAGCTGACAGCCTTGGTGATCACATGGATAAACTGGCTGTTATATATACGAGCGTCGGCTGTCAACTCCAGAAAAAACAAAGGTTTTGAAATGCCTACGTGTGACCAGAAGGCATAAGTAGCAACGTATTAGAAACTCAAACTGAATCCCGAAGGAGAAGTATGGAACACAACAAAAACGAAACTAAATAACACAGAGGTGTATTGATGAGAAATATGTTTATCCTTTCTTCAAGTGAAAAAGCAACGAAAACATGTTGAAACAGACGCTGGCAATAGAGTTGTGAGTTTTTCTAAAAACTGACAGATGCTCACTGTTGAATTGAGTTCCATCACATGTTGAGACGGCAACTTAAATGACATCCTGAAAACTTGGTTGTAGCAGGAACCTCTCAGAGAACCTGTCGCATTCCTCTAAAAGGATCACAGTGTTTGTTGTTTGAGAATCACTGCCACTCAGTGGGATCACTGACGGCTAAAACCACCGACTGCAGTGTTCATGTTGGATTACACGGCGCAGCAAAGTGCAAGGGCTCGCCTCACCCCACGGAGCCCTGTTTGCAGACCGCTGAAGCGTAGCCAAACAGACATGTCTTACAGCCAATGCTCTGAGACGATCAATCACAGGCCCCCAAAGCTCCTGCGAGGCCGCCACCTGTCCCACTCGGAGGACACACGAGGTGGAGGAGCCGACGAGCCCGAACAAACTGCAGCTGGCTGCATGAGAATCCCATTAAAAAAACTTGTTCTGAATAAGTTATGAGGGAGATGGTTGCGTGAGAGTGTTGAGCTAAACCGGCAAGGAAGTAATAACCTGTTAATATTTGCTGTGGTCATAAAAAGCAGATGTAATGGACATCGGTATTGAATTAAAATCTGTGATTTGAAGGGGGAGGATATCTGATACTTTGAAATCGTGGCTGATTTACTGACAGATCTGCCTCACAACTCGGCAAGCAAACGCTCAACAGGAAGTTTGTTTTCTTAGTAAAGAAGCCTTAAATGGCATCTTAGCCCCCCCTGATACAAATATACAAGAATGTGAACTTTTCAATCTTTGTTAATTTTTCTATCATTATAAAATTATAAATCGTTCGTGTATTTTAAAATATTGAGATGTGAGTGTATTTGGGGTTCACTAGCAAAGTGGCAAAGAAGTTTTTTAAGGTGACAACAGTCCGATGGCCTTTGGAGGAAATACATTTTCTGAATACAATAGTTCCCGTCAGGAAATGGCTGCGCTTTTTCTCCTTTTTTTTGTTGCCAGCCAGGAAGTTGTTATTTATTTATTTATTTTTATTAGATAATTGCTCTAAATGATTAACGAGCACCTGTCAAAAATAATGAACCTCAGCCAAAACGTACTGACAGTCGGTCGGTGACTAGTGTTATTTTTCTTATTGTGATGCCGCTGAAGTGAAAACAAAATATTGTGCCGGGGAAATTCAGCTTTATTATTTACAACATGAATGAAAAAAATATAATGTCATTCATCCACTGGTGACATTTATGTTTGTTGTTTACCTTTGTTTTGTTTTTTTGTTTTTTTATGAATTATGAGAAACACTTTTTCAGGACAGCAACACTTTTGCCGAATCAACAAAAGCATGTCAAATATAATAGGTAATCATTACATCTTTGCTGAATATGTGTCTCTTCCAGCTTAAGATTTCCTTCAATGAGTCGAGTCTCCAGAGCACCTACGAGTATCCGTCAGAGAGCAGCGTGTGGGACAGTGGCGAGGAGGAGGAGGACGAGGAGGAGGATGATGAGGAGGAGGAGAAGAAGAAGGTGGTGGCGGACGAACAGCCCAGCATGGTGGGACGCATCCACATCTCCGGAGCTAATTTAACCACCTCGTCTTCACACACAACCAACAGCAACGGTGAGATGAGTCTTTAGAAACACTGATTCAGTTGTTTTTACTCCCACACTTTGCTCCACGAGTGGGACAATGTTGGCCAGAAACAAAGATTAGCAAAGCAGTGGAAACTCTTTTTTAACTTCTGTATGTTTATATCTTCCACGATCAGCCACTGACAGTTACAGAAAATACACATTAAACCTGTTTTTATATCATAAAGCAAATATATAATCTGAGCATTTTAATAATCAACTTAAACAAGAAATATCTGAGAAGGATGGAGACTTGGAAAATGTGATCCTCATGTTAGAGGGAATAGAAAACTATAGCTGACGGTGGTCTCTTCACTATTAGATCACAGTAGCCTCATGTGCATAGCGCGACTGTAACCGAGCAGAGATTACATATGATGACAGAGCCCCCTACTGCACATACTGTGAACTACAACCGAGGAATTAGTATGTGCTGGGTGAAAACTGAAAAGCTGAGGATAGAACTAAGATGACTACAGCAATACATGCGGAAAAGCATGCAAAAACATTTTTAATATTTAGGTAACATGTTTCTTTTTTTCTTTTTTTTCTTTTTTTTTTGTTTGCAGATCTTTCCAGCTACATTCCCAAACACGCTGTGGACTTCAGCGCCTGGCAGGAACACAAACACGATGACGGTGTTTATCAGGAAGACGCCGCATCTCAACAGACGCAGATGACAGAGGAAGTCATGGTGAGAGAAAACTAAAATTAAAATGTATCAAAGCAAAAGATATTGAATTTACAATGACATAAAACTGAATGTTTCTGTTTGATAAACTACAAAAATTCATTATCATAATTGTTGTTTATTAATTGTCAGTTGACTAATCAGTTGTTGTGTTAAAGTGACTGCAGGCTCTAGTTTTCTACCTTGATTTTTGATAGCACAGGTTGCCTTTTTTTTAACCTTTTTTTTAAATATGATGTTCCATACCTTAAATTCAGACTCGGGGCTTTTTTTTCTGGAGCAATAAGGAGAATTAAAAACCTCTATCAGTCACAACTATAAGAGTGTAGGAGTGGCAGCCTGTCCGTACGTGGAAAAGGTGCATATGGTGCATAAACAGCAACATATGCATAGTAGATCAGATCAGAACAGTATATCACATGTACGCTGTAGGAGTTGCTGAAAAACAAGATGAATTTTCAAACATTTGTCTTCTCAGCTCACGCCGGCAGACAGCTCCTCCCTGTCTGACTACAGCAGCGAACCCGCTCTCTACTTCTGATCACTCGGACCAATCAGCTGTAAGGTAGCGGCTCACCTGCGGGGACCAAGACCGGATGTCCAACACCTGAACTGGCTCCGGCTCTCACACACACTCCAAGCCGGCTCCTAAGCACATCTTCCTGATCAGACAGGAGACGCCGTGTTGTTTTTACTTTTTTGTTTATTTCCTGCCACGGTACCACTTACTCCTCGCCGCGTTATCAACAGCATATCAAGAGTTTACCAGCTTTCTTCCGGGGCGGCTGACGTCCCGTTTCCCATTCCTTTTTCCTTGATCCCCAAGGCGCCAACTAATCCAAAAGCAGCTGGACTGTCACCCCCCCCCACAACTTCAACGATTCCTGGACAGTTGATCTGTCAGCCTCCCTGCTTCCTCATCCTTGTTCACTCACTTAACTAAATATCCGACCCAATCAAACGGACTGTGGGACTCCGGAGAGACATCTGTGGCTTCAGGTGATTCTCCCCGCTTTCCACGTGTGTGTGTGTGTCCCACGTTTGCATTCGGGTTTGTTTGGGAGATATTTGAAGAGCGATAGCAGAAAGCGCCATGGTGACAGAGCTCAGTGTTAGCATGGAAACATGTCATTAAGACGATCTCCAGCAGAAATGTAGGACCTGGAGGGACGTGTCCGCTTGCATACAGTAGAACAGCAGCAGACTAATACACACAAAAACACACACACAGAAAAAAAAGAAAATGGTAAAAGGGTGCCACAATTGTAGTCTATATTTGTTTTCTTTGATTTTGTACATGCATGTTTTTTTTTTGTTTTACTGTAAAGCTTCAGTATGCCTTTTTAGTTTTAGGTTTTTATGTTTTCTGGCAAACTATGCTGTATTGATGCTGCTGGACGTTTGGTAGAAGAGTCTAATGGCAAGCAAACTTTAACACACTTCCCCTTCTCGAGGCTACGAGGGAGGAAGAATAAATATATAAAAATCTAAATATGCACCTCGGGGAGGGATTTCTGTGGATCGGTAGCAACTCTTGATTTCTGATTTAAATGCTTGATGAAAGTGACCTTGGCCAATAATGTCTGTATGTCCGTATTGCTGGTGACAAACGTACAGCAAAAAATATCATACTGTAGAATGTTTCTGTATATCCTGTTTATATCCAGACACCTTTTCTCTCCGGCTCCTCGTGTATTTATTCCTGCTTAAAGTTTGCATGTCTGAGACCTGCTCATGTACATTTTGTTGTTGTTGTTGTTGTTTTTTGTTTGTTTGTTTTTTTCCTTTCCAGACAGACCTCATGTACTTTCACATTCCACAGAGAAAGACGCTGGTCCATTGAAGTAATGAATTGATTGTGACTATTCATAAATATGGAATGTTTGTGGGAGCGAATGCGAGACTGCGTGTGTTTGAAAGAATATGTAATGATTTTTTTAAATTCATTTTTTTATATATATATACAGAAATGCAAGTTTCCAGATGATTTCTTTTTTTTTTTTTTTTTTTTTACTCATAATGCCAACTGATTAAAGTGTTGCTGTAATGGCCTCACATTCATTCATTTCTCGGCCAGTATTGTTGTACAGTAACAATATTCCACCATATTTTCATATTCGACAAAAAATTAATTTCCTATTTCTGTCATTTTGTTCATTTTTTTTTTATGTGATCAGATGACGCTTGTTAGGATTTTTTTGCTGTTAGAAGACGAGGCGTTTTGTTTGTTGATGGATTTAGGGATTATGTGTTTCGTCTTCGAGTCTTGGATGTTAAATGTCTTTGCACTGTCACGCTTTTTAGCTTTTGTTTTGCACCTCATGAGAAGGAACGGAGGAGGCGACGGAGGGAACGTGCACTCAAAGAGAACGAAGGAGTCGAGTTGAAGAGTTTTGTTTCACTATTGACACGTTTAAAATAAGAATTGATTGTACGTCAGATACAGTAGATGAGTAAGAATGTGATTCTTTTTTTTAACAGGCTGATGAAATTCAGGTATTGATTGATTGATATATATATATTTTGAAATAGAACTCTTCAATTGTACACAATGAACGCACTGCTTGATGAATGCCATGTCCACTTTAGTGCTCCGTTTGCTGCAGCGTCGCCTCAGAAGTCTTCTGATCGTCCGCCTTGTTTTCCACACAGGTCCAGATCCTAAAAATCCATTTGACCTGTGATCTCAAGTCAGGTTTTAATAAGACCATGCAAGTCATTTTTAATGTTTTAGCCTAAAATACTACAAATCATATACTTTACAATACTGTAAACCACTTTGTAAACAGTGATGCTGTGTTTTTTTTTTTTTTTTAAGAAGTTTTGAATGTATTTTTATTCTGTAACCACTCAGGGTGTCCATTGGTTTCCACTCTTATTTCTTATGGTATGAAAATCTAATGTTTTTTATGTATTATTTTGTCATTTATCAAAAGACAATAGTCAGTCTGTCAAAATGTTTAAAATCAGAAAGGGACTGATCAGAAAATAAGTGAAGGACTCAATACTCGGTGCTACAGACACATTTCAGCCGGTAGCAAAAAAAAAAAAAAAAGTATTGAGGTTCAACACTTGCTCCTATGATGCAGTGCACACCTTTCATATTAATCTACATCATTACCCGACACAGTATACGACCGGACAACTGTAATGTCACTGACAAAGATAAATCCAGGCTCGATGTCTTGATTGTCACTGTTACAGATGGCATGAGTCCAGAGAGTTTCAAGACTCTACTAATCTTCATACCAAAGGAAATGAATTTTAAAAAAAATCAATGGCTGCTCCAAACTGTTGGAAAAACACAGAACTGTATGGCACGCATTTGAAAAGTAGCACAAATGTAAAGTATACATGATTTGTAGGTTAAAATATACACACACACACACATTTGTATTGTTCTTTAAGTGGAATTTGGCCTTAAGAAACCTGATTTGGACCTGCTGTGGAGCAGTCACATGACAAACCTGTGGATCCATCTGTGGTAACTGCTGCCTTTAACACCACAACGAGGACGTCGACTTTTTCTGCGAACTGAAGGACCAAAGAGGCAGAGCCCACTGTGGGTCATTCCCACTGACACCAGCAAGAACTGTCGTGATGGCCGTTTACCAGGACACAGAAATACGACTTCTGAAGTGTAACGTGCGGCAGTGTTAATACTCCGCCTGCAGTGTTTTCCCCATCCGTCTCCTCCTGTCACGAAGCGAGCAGCTTGTGTTGGGTCACACTGTAGCGACTCTGTGGTAGAAGCTCCATCTCTTCCCTCCTTTTACTTTTCCCCTCGTCTGTAAATCTACATCGCAGCAGATGTGCTTAATGTAAATTTACTGTCAATGATTTGAGCAAATAAAAAATAAAAAACTTAAGTGATGTCATACTTGTACAAATGAAAGCTCAATAAATAGACGACTTGAACAAAAGGAAATACTGTGTATGTTTTGTTTCTATCAGGGGAACATGGAAGACAACATGAAAGTGTTTTTATGTAGGAGACTGTGGAGGCAGCACAGAGAATATTAAAAACTCAACTGTTGTTCTCTGCGTTGTCAAAAACAACAAGTCATGCAAGTGTTAAGAAACACATTTATTGGAATAAAGCATTTACATAAAAAAAAAACAAATATATTACAAATCGTCCAGAGTGGAGAATAAACTGTATTAAAAGTGCAGAGTCGAGGTGTGTTTGGTCTCCATTAATGCTCTTTCCTGCGGGGCTCTGTGGCTTTACTGAGGTTTCCTGCCTCCTGCTTCAGGACGCTCAGAAGAGACTGCGAACTCTCCAAGATCTATAGGAGGGAAAGGAGAGATCTGATGAAGCATACCGTATAGACACTGCCAAGCAGAAGAAGTACAGACCGATAGTGTGGGTGTATCCTGTAATTTAAAAAGGAGGGTTCAGACACTGCTGATTTTATTTTTGCTTGGTTTTTTTTAATAAGAGCAGCGTTGGAGTGTTTGTTTTGTGTGAGTGCTGGGTCGGGGAGGGGGGTGTCTGTGTGAGATGAAAGAACAACACAATGGTGGGTTCATTGATTATTAAGTACAAACAACCAAGACTATTTCCATCATATTTAGTCTAAAACCACTTTCCAGTATATACAGTGTAAATGTGCATTTTAAAAAGGTAGACATGTTTTTGTTGGTTTGGTTCTCTGCTACAGAAGTAGGATTTTTTTTTTCCTAGGAAGGATAGTCCTGAAGTCAACCCTTTCATAAACATGTTTATCAAGGCCTTATTGTACCAAAGAGCATCCTATTTCCATATATCCTGAAAAAACAAAACTCTATCGGTCAACTATATATTTCTGGATCAATCAGCATACTAAGGTCCAGAAAGGTTAAGTATCCCATTGTTAGCACATTTCAAATGTTGCTGAACAACCACAGTTTAAAACCTCACTTTGGTGTAAGCAGCCTCAGTCTCTGCGATCGTGCGGTCGAAGGTGGCGAGGGCGGCGAGTCTCTGTGCAAGGCTCTCGTTGATTCTGCTCAGCTTCTCCGACAGGACGCGGATGTCGTGCTGCAGTCGTTCCTTCTCCTCTTCCTCCTGCTTGATCTGACGGTTCAACTCCTCCCGCTTGGAGCACAGGTCCTCAATACCTGACAGAGACAAAAAAAACAAAAAACAGAAAAAGGTTTATGATTACCAGAGCCTCCTCTGTGTAGGCTGAGGACAGCAACAGTTGGGCCTGTACTGTGTTACTTTAGAACTAAATTGTACATTGTAAAACTTGACTTGGTGCATATTTGACAAATGAAGATGAAAAAAAATGTTTTAGGGGTTCAACTCTAGCATTAAAATCTCTGGTATTTAAAAAAATGTCCTATTTTTGTTATAAAACTTGGGAAAGTGGATGCACGTCTCTACTACACATATAGATATTTATTCATACATTATAGGTGTAACATGTTTTATACTCTTCTTGTTGTTTATACTCTCATCTACTATTGTTTCACTATTTTAAATATTTCTTGCTATATTGCCGAGGAGCTGAAACCTAAGATGTGTCCTCTTTTATACTGGTGTAATGGGATGTAACGATAAAAACTCGTACTGAAGCAGGATTTAGCCTTCAAATGGAGCAGATGGTGAGTGTTAATATGCTTCCTTCTCTGTATTTTCAGACCCTGCAGGTTGTGTCAATGCTAACTGTTAGCTACAGGTTGACTGCTGTGGTCTGTCGAGGGTTAAAGGCTGTTTTCCAGGTGATAGACAACATAATCTGTGAAGGTTAATCAGATTTAGTACAGCAGCATCCTGCCGGCTGTTTTAAAGTAGCTGCTACGTCCAAAAAATAAAAAATAAAAACTATACCAGCAGAAGCATAACAATAACACATTTGTGCTTCACAAGCTGATAAAAAATAAATATGAGCTATAGTTAAATTCACATACTAGCTAGTTTATCAAATGAGATAAACCGCCGTAGCTAGAATCACTAGCAGCTAACAGCTAGCTAACAATAAACCATCAAGTGAGGTACTAACCAGTAAAAACTAATGACTTACACTTGACAAGTTCATTGTTGTAGGTCTGCAGAGCAGCAGCTTGTTGGGTCATGTCGGAGTTCAGCGAGCTTCGCCCAAAAAACAATGTTCAACTGAGACTTTTCGAGAACCGTTTCTAGCTGTTTGTCCTGTAACCGGCTAGCTCGTCATCTGTATCATGCGTGTATATGTTTAAATAAGCGGGTCAGACAGAAGTTATTAAAGCTAAAGATACAACTATCTCTCCACGGTGATTCAGATGAAGTGCTCGTACATGGCGGGTTTCCCGGACAACTCAACCCGCTTCTTCTTCTTTGGTTTTATTGGCAGTTAGCAAACCAGCTTATAGGTTATTACCGCCACCTACTGGACATGACCAGTAGATAGACAGGAAGCAAATCATATAATAAAACACAAACAAACAGTTTTCTAAAGGTAAGATTTATCATAATAATGTTATGTATGTAACAGTGTTTAGATCCTTTAATGAAGGTAAAGTATAAATACTGTAGTTTAAAAATACCCTATTGTAAGTAAAAATCCAGGATTTAAAAAAATTACTTAAGTAAAAAATATAGAAGTATTATTAGTAGAAAATGTACTTCTTCTGTCTTATCATCTTGTCTTGACTCCTCTCTCTAAAAGACAAATGGGAGATAACAGTTGATAACTTCAGCAACAAAACAACAATTGATTAGAGTATAGAAATTCTGAGAATAATAAAATAAATGCATATTTATCTTTTTTAAATGAGGGGGTTCACTGTGTACGTTGCTTCCCACTCTGTGTCCCTTGTCTCATCTGGTATAATAGTTAATAACCAATTTCAGCAACCAAAACAAATATTCAGCTGTACAGAAATTGTGATAATAACACGAAAAAAAAACCAATATTTATATTTTTTAATGAGAGAGTTGATGATGCACGCTATCGGCTTTCTTCCAAACTCGTCTCGACTCGTTGTTTCTTCTTCTCTCTCCAAAAGACAAATGAAAAAAAAATGAAAGATAATAGTTAATAAGCAACTTTAGTGATTAGAACTATTTATTTATACAGAAATTGTTACAATAACAAAAAAAAAATGCATATTTATCTTTGTAGATGATAGAGATCACAGTGCATTGAGTGTCGTTGCTCCTCTTCTTTCTATAATGGCAGATAACAGAGAAAAACAATTAATTTATAAGTTCATGATGTAAAGTTTTATTAATCTGTATGAATAGAGGAACATAGAATAAATGCATATTTATCTTTTTAGATGAGGGTCTACAGTGCTGTCTCCTTGTTTCCATGTCTCATCTGGATTCTTCCTTCTCATCGTCTCTCTCTCTCTAAAAGACTAAACAGCAGATTAACAGTTACTAACTTCAGAAGAACTATTGATCACTCTGTTCTGATCAATGAAATGTATATGTTTCATTATTTAAAATGAGAGGGTTAGTCAGTGCACAAACCATCTCCTTGAAGACAGAAGGACCACAGTGATGATGATCTGTAACAAGAACTTCATTACCAATTCATGTAGTATTTATAGTTGTGATTTGTAGTTATCGTTTGCGAAGGTTCACTTACTTTCAGAAGTCAGGATATCCTGGTGTCCCAGGTTTCTTTCCATCTCTGGTTGGAGCAGTTAGCTGGTAGAGATGCACAGAGCAGGTTTACATCTTCACTGGCCTCCATCTTGCCTTTTCTGTCATCTTGAGTTTCTTGTCTCCCCCTCGTCCTCCTGTCTGTCATTGGTGGATAACAGTAGCAGCTCTGACAGCCATATTGTTCCCCGCTGTGACAGACTCTCTCATTCCCAGCTGAAATCTGAAGCTCCATCTGAACCGGTGATGAGTTAAATAACATGTATTATTTTTGGTCATTTAGAGTTTCCAATTTATCTAGGCATAAATAACATGAAAATGTCTTCTTTCGAAAGCGCTCGTATGATCTTCCAGCGTTCCAGATGCATCACAGACACTGGTGAAAGACGCTGATGTTAAAGAGACAAATCAAAAGCTGCAGCCGGACAAATGTCCTGAAAGCAGCAAAGAACTGGAGCCCACAGGTCCTCCACTTACACTCTGAAGTGAAAAGAAAGCGTGATTCACATGAGTCAAGATGACATCAAACAGCTTTCAATTTAATTCAATTTAAGACAAGAATTTAAACTCTGCTGAACTTTAAGCATTTTCCAAAAAATGGCACAGTCGCCATCTTACTTTCAATGTAAACTCGACAAAAAATGAATGTTTGTAAGAGATACATTTACATAAATCTATCTCTTACAAGTGAGCAATTAGTAAACATGAATATATGATATTTCAGCCAAACTGGTTTCAGCTTCTCAAAAGGGTGAATTTCCTGCTTAAAAGTGAAAATTTGCTTCTTTTTTTTGACATTTCATAGACAATGAATCAAATCGAGAAGATAATGGCAGATTAATTGACAATGATCCTAATTGTTTGTGCACAAATACACAACGGGATAATTCATGGTCAAATAATGACGTTACAATATTGTTTCTGCTGCCGCTGTGTGATGCTGCAGATGCTTATTAAACTCAGAGGAAAGAATCACGCGGACAACAGAACATCAGTACTGATTCAACAACATGAGACTCATTAAGCTGTAAGACACCTTTATCGTGCTAAGAGGTAAAGGTGAAATCCAACATTTATCAAAGCGTCTGTGATTTTGGAGAGCACCGTGTGTGTGTGTGTGTGTGTGTGTGCGCCTCTCTTTAAGTTTATAGACTAATGTCAGTTCTGGCATGTAGTCAGAATGTAGTGTTATGTGTCCTGTATATGGAGGAAGCTTATTTTATGTAGCAATGGTTTCCTCTTATTTGGTGTAAATGTATTTGGGCAGCGTGAGACAGAGTCTGGAAGATCTTATGTCTTATGTTTTTTTTTTGTCATTAATGCATTAATGTGTGAGCAACATTTTAATATTGTGGTTGGTCAATGTGAGGCCAATTTAAATGTATAACAATACCATATTATATAGGATGACTACGATATTGACCATGGTTTGAGTCAGGCCCAGGACCTTTGCTGCAGGTCCCCAGGTGGGGTGTTTGTACTTCTTCTCTTTTGTCTCAGTACTTGGTGGAGGGGTCTGATCTCCCCCAGCTTGTGTTTCTGAGGGTGGTGAAAGTCAAAGAGTCAAAGGCTTCTGTCCTCTCTAATGTGCACTGAACAGTCCGAGAAGGCCAGACTGTGTTGGACACCATGGTCCAGTTTTAGTTCTCGAACCGTAGACGCGGTGTGCAGTGTCACCAACCGTATGAGCTGAAATAGCTCCTGCTGATGAAGGCCTCAGTGTTGCTCTTTCCTTGTGTGCGTCTTGGTGATTCCATACATGCATGAAGTGGCTTAAAGACAGTGATGTAGTGAAAGGTTAATGGTTTGCTTTTTCCACCTGTTGTAGACAGTCTGTGGCCTTCTGCTTATATCCATTAGTGGAATCTTGCTTCGGTGCCTCATATATATTAGATTCACTGAATAATGAGGCCACTTTGCATTTAGCACAACTGTACATTATTGTAATCTCTATCTAATCTAATCTGTTTAATTTCCATGTTCTGTCTGTCATCTAGACCACATTGAATTCCTTTTACTTGCTCCTTGGCGAATATGTCTGATTCTGAAGATGGTGTCGTTACAGTCCTTTCTTAGCGGTGTCACTGCCTGTCTGTCCTGGATGATGTCATGAGACAGCAGCTGCTTCTCTTGTGTGAAGCTGTTCCGCCTCTATTTCCGTTTTAGGTTCTGATGGTTAAATCTGATGGCTGTGATAAGATCTACCACTGGCACATGGTGCGGTAGCTGCCTCCATTTTAGTCTGGGTTTTTTTTTATCGTGATCATGGTTCAGTTCTGATTACATCAATATTGTCTAACGAAAATTGTCTGTATCCTTTATCTCCTCAAGACTGGACTCTTCACAGGAATCCCTGGCAGGAGCATCCAGAAACTCCAGTACATTAGAACAGCACTGCCAGGATCCTGATGAGGATGTGAAAACACCAACATCTAAACACCAATTCTGTCTCCACATACAAATCCATCAGGGGACATGCACATCCCTACGTACAGTACAGGAACTGATCACACCACGAACCTCTACCCGCCAGAGGGTTGCTCCTCTGGGCCCCCTAGTAGCAAGCTCCACACCATGGGGGATTGATCCTTCTACTCTGCTGCACCACGCCTGTGAAACAGCTTTCCTAACCGTCTGGGACCTAACAGACCATTGACTCTTGTTTGAATGCTTCATTTAGCCATTTTATTGTGCTGTCTTCTGTACTTTCTAATGATCACATAGTCTGTATTCTTATATAATATTTTAGGATTATTGCTGTAGAAATATACTATAATAAGAATAGTGCACTATTAATATTAAAATGGACAAAGACAGGTTTGTTGTTGAGTGAGGCCACGGAAGTAACAAAATAAAATACATTATTACAATGATCACATTTACTATTACTGTTATTGACATAGCACACTCTATGTGTGTATGTTATCCTTTTGTTAATTAAAAATGAAACTGATATTTAGGTAAACAATAGCAGCACATACACATCATACTCTCAGGTGTCGCCTGCAAATCTATAAACGTGACGTAATAGCGGGTGGGCGGGGTTTACGTCCAGGCACCATGGCTTCGGTAGGAACCGAGGTGAGTGTGTGGGCTTTATCTACGGCCACCTTCTATCACTTTCTCGCTGTTTTCCGCGTCTCAGAAAAGGTGTACCGCTCCGGCAGCCGGAGACCCAGTAAATTGACGGAGGAATTGTCCGTGTGAGGCGTCGGTTTTGTCGTAAATTGTCCCAGCTGCCAGTCTGGACTCTGCTGCTTTTGTGCCGTACCGGAGGGTTACTGAGTGTGCGGGAAGATGCTGCACCCGGGAACATGAATGGTCCGTGCGGGCGCGACGTGAGCTCTGCTCCGGGTTTTTTTTCTTTTTAGTCATTCATGGTCCAGGCTCATGTCACTGCTACTGTCCTGTTTTAACAGTTCCAAATAAACCTCAAATAGACAAGCATGCGTTTTTAGGCGACATTATTCACGGTGTAGCTGTATTGTTTGTCACCGGCTTACTGGTAGCTAATTTATACACTGCTGTTTAGCTAGCTGCTAGCCGCTGTGCTAGTTAGCAGACCAGGCACACTTTCTCAAATCGACACAAAAACGGATTCTTGAGGTTAACACCATTAAACGACACCGTAGTCTGTGTGATATGTAACAATACTGCTTAGTGCTCGACTGATAATGTTATCTTGTGTGTGCTGTACGGTGTGTTAGCCTCCTACATCATAATTGATGCAGTCAAATGAAGGCAGCATTGATGAACGTTAACGTACCAGCTCTCAGTGTAAACACAGTAAACTGCCTTTAATACCGCCTGCATCACGATTAACAAACCAACTTTTACCAGGAAATATTCTCCTGTTGTATGGTTGTCTTTGTCAGCTATCTGCAGTTATTTTCGTGGCTTTTCGGTCGGTATGCAGCATTACATGGCGAGCTGTAACAAGTTAACTAGCATTATTATTATGTTTTAATAAGGTTTCACGAGTGAACACGGACTGATTTAATTAGCACAGAAGTGTGCACAAACTGCACATGTATCAGCTTCAGTCTTTGTTTCCTTTTCCTTTTTTTTTCTTTTCCTTTGAGAGAAAGGATCCAGTGTTGTTCGGCAGAGGTCGCTCAACCAGCGTTGTGATGAGATGTGCTCGTTGAAAGAGTCTGTAGGAGTAGCAGCAGCAGCAGCAGCAAAAGGTTTTGCAGCCACTTCCGTTGTGGCATTCATGGTTTTGTCCTGCGTGGACTTTGCATTTTGAAACACAGAGTTAAATTTAATGGGTGGCTTTAAAGGGGTCCACTCACTAAAACCAAGAAAACAAATGTATCCACATATTAGTGGTTGAATCTGGCCATGCAGATAGTTTTGATGTTGTGTGTGTTGATGTTTTCATTGCCTCCACCCTGCTCCAGTACAATGGAGGTGAATAGTGTTTCATTGTGCACAAAGCAGTGGAAAGTGACTCATACATACAGTAGGATCCAAACGTCTACTTATCTTTCTAGAAACGGGGCTCTTGTAATCCACAGACCTCACTGTGATAAAAACATGATCTACTGAGGAAATGGACCCAATGAAAACAGGTGTTTCTAATTTCCTAAAAAATGCACTTGTTAATTTTTAAGGAGTAATGCAAAACAATTAACAGCCAAGTAAAACAGGTCAGTCAAATCAGAACAGTTGATTTAGCCTGTTTTAACTCTTGCTTGTTGATAGATTATATGAGCTTCTGATGCTTTTCTTTGAACACAAGTGTTGTTCTCCTAGTCAACTTCTTCACCCTGCAACTACGGTTGTAGTAACCACTACGATGTCCGGCTCGCTTCCCTGTGTCAGCGTCAGCACTGCGGCTGAGTTACCAGTATGTTGTTTGTTAAACAGAGAGCACGCAGCGCATTCGAGGTAGCTACTTTTATTCTTACCCAATCCTGATAAGACAAGTTTCTATTGTTTTGCCCCTTATTTTTACAGTGTGTTGTTGGGTTGCTGGCTGCTGTAGCTTTCTTGTAGCTCGTTACTGAAGCCTTGTTAAGCCAATGCTTTCCCAGTGCTCGATATCAACTATCTACAGCCCCTAATAGCTCCTAGCTTATCCTAATCGGCCTGTCCCTTTTCAACTGAAAGCTTATCGAGGTGGATGAAGCACAATTGATTGTTCCTGATACTGATATATTAAAATAAGCCTGGTTTTACTCTGATACTGATACTTAGGATTGGCTTAGGACGTCTCTAGTTGTTTTTGTTTTTGCTTTTTATCTGTGAAGAATACTGTGACAAAACAATTGAAGATATAAAACATGAAAGATACCTTATTTAGATGTCAAGACAATAGAACATACAGACATTGAGACAAAAACGGACAACAAATGGTAGCACCGGTGAGTTTATTGGTAAGCATGTTGGTTTTGTGATTATTGCTGTGTTTTTGAAAGGAGGCGGAAGAGTAAGGAATTGGTTCACGGGTTCCACAAACCAACAAGCCACTTGTTACTTTACACGTGCACAAAAAAGTGCAATATTATAAAGAGACTGACTGATAATCAGTGCTGTTATCTCTATATATTTGCATGATATTGCCCCCTCGAACAGCTGGGGTTTTACTATGCCTTTAATGCGGCATTTGAGAACAAGATCGGCGACATATGATCAAACATGACGTACAAAGATGTTATTATGTAGTATTAGAGTCTATAGTTGTGGTACTGGCTCTGTACAGTTGTTTGAAGCTTATCTGAGGTTGAGCCCACAGTGTCTTTAAAAAATCTTGCACAGTGCTGAAAAGTCAGGAGGTCTGAGTCAAACCCAGAGCAATCTGATACCAATAGTTAGTAATAGATGAGATATTTCAGTAAAGAACAGAACAGTCATCTTCATGGTGGTGATAGAAGAAAACCAAAGTCTTCAGACTATTTTGTGCCAATATCACAGATATATCACAGCACAGGCGGTTTAACTGTAATAACAACATTGTCATTATGCTATATCCACACAAATACATTTTCATTTTAAAAAAGCATAACTTCTGCTACATTTACACCTAACGTTAACACAACCTGGTGTTTCCAAACCCCTAAAATGGAGACTTTTGGAAAGCCCCGTTGACCCCGTTTTAGTTTGAAAACTTGTTGCTATTGCTATTAGTCTGGATGGTGGAAATGATGATGCAGACACCTACACACTGTCAACGAGATGCTGACAGCACGGGGTGTGCAGTAACTGTCAGCTGGTGTGAAAAGCTGCGTTTGTTCCCTCGCTGCTTTCCTTCCGAGTCCAGTTCCTGCAGCCAAATCCAGCACCGTCCGCTCCACCAGTGAGATGCAAATGCCACAATGTCACTTCATACAATGTTAGTGTTAGTCGTCAGACTACCTAATACTGGTGCTACTCTCAGTAGCTGTTATACCTTGTTGTCAGTCCAAGTCATATGTGTTAGTATGGGTGGAAATCGTGTATTGGTGTGGATGTGGCCTTAGACTCCACTGCTAACGGGCTGCAAATCCATTGCAAGACATGGTGATCAAAATGTACAATCTTCACTCCATGCAAAAGCACATCCTAATGTTCATTTGAAGCTAATGTATTGAGTAGAGAGCTTGAGTTAGCAAAATGAAGTCATTATTTTCCAAATCTTTGGAATCTGGAGGGAAAGTTTGGGGATCACCAAAGTCAGTTGGCTTCATCCTCTGGGGACCATGAAGATCTTAAACAAAATGTCATGGTAATCCATCCCATAGCTGTGGACATATTTCAGACCAAAGTGACAGAAAGGCCAACATTGACATTCAGAGAGTCATGCTGCAGTGTGGCTGTTAGCACTTTGCAGTAGTCTGTCTGACATCTGCTTCGTTTCAACATGTTGCTATTTAGTAAGACTTCTGGTTTGTCTCTTTGTTGTGTAACTTAAAATCGGCACAATCATGCTGCATATGAACTTAGTTATAGTTTATATAGACATGACTCAAATAAGCACAGACATTTGTTTTGTTTGTACAATGAGTTTCGCATTATAATGTCACAGGATGCAGGTTTAGTCTTATGGATAGCCTCCTTTTGTGTCTTGTGGTTGCTGCATAGCACATACGGTAGTGAACTGTTACTGTGTTTACTATGAGGTTAATTTCTGGCTTTACTACCCTTCTTGCATATTTGTCTGATTTCCTGTATGTTTTACATTTTTGCAACTCTGCCACGGTTGAAGGAAAGTACTTATTCCTGTTTCTTTTCTGTGCATCCATTGCTGAAAGTTGATAATCCTGACCTTGTGTGTCAGGTTAGAAGCCAGATGTTAGCTGGCTCCACCTCCTCAACTGCTGCTTTTTACTGTACAGTTAGTCAGACAACACAATCAATTGATCGAAAAGTAATAAGCTGTGTGAAAGTAAACTCGATTGTAGACCAAAAATATAACAGAACACAAAAAGTACAAAGACGAGAGAACGACGGGGAGCCTTTGTAAAGATGCTTTATGCCAAGTTGTTTTCCTACATTTATATTCCTGTGAAAGTTTGTAGCGTAATGCTTCAGTTTATCTCTTCTGGTTTTTTAGGGTTTTTCCTTAATGACAACTTGGACTGTTTTATGATTTAATATCTGGTACATGGCCTGTCTGGCATGGTTTTGTGTTTTGCTGTCTTGATTGGCCTGAGGCTCAGTGGAGACAAAAGACTCTCCTGTTGAGAGGTTTGGATGTGGCCTGATGTCCACGACGGAAAAGGTTTGGCTCCTCACTGACATCCAGTTCGCTCCTGGGGCTTTTATTCTTCTACCTCTACTGTCTTTACTATCTTTGTGGCAAAAACACAATCTTACCCAAAGATCTGCAATCAAATGATACGTGAGTAATTCTGACTTTTACTATATCAGTATATCAGCGTGACGTGTCGGGTCTGTGCAGGATTTTAAAACATGTATATAAATGGATATAGAGGATTTGTATGTGAAGTCTTGACTTACAGTGAGGTCCTAGTTTCAAGAAATGGAGTGGTGTTACAGTTTGAACTGACTGAGCATGCTCTGTGGAGACCTTCTGAAGAGGAGGACCGACCAGGGAGCCACCAGGTCACATGACTGGCGAGGTGAATGTGCATGCGGGGAAAGAAAAAGGAAAAGAGGAACAACCTGCTCGACACATTCTCTCTCTCTCGCTCTGTCCTCCCCCTTCCCCCCCCACCTCCCTCTTCTCTCTCTCTTTCTCTCTCAATCACACACACGCGCTCTCTCACTTTCTTACGCACACACTGCCTCTCTGACGCCTTCCTCTTCTCAATGGAGGCCATGAGAAGAAAGCAGGTATGATGCTTCCTGAAAGGCACACAAGGGAAAAGACATGTTGGCTTTATACTCTTCTACCATTGCTTGCTTTTGAATGGTCTGAGGTGATGCGTAGTCTTGCTTCCATGCTCCTTTTGAGCTCCTTTTCTCTTAAAAGTTACAATCATTTGGTTTGAGCATTGGCTGTCTTCACGTTGAGATGGTTTCTCAGTTTATAAGATGCGCTTCTTGAGATACATGCAACTGCTTTATCAGCGCCTCAGCACTCCTGCTTTCCGAATTCAAGGACTTGGATCTCAATGATTATTTAATTTCGGTAGCAGTGCTGCTGTATCGGAGAGATTTGAGTCTGCCGTGTTGGATGCTGTTGTTGGAGAAAACTCCTAATGGATTAGCACAACAGCTGTATACAGAGCAGTCACTACACAGGAAAAATGAGCCTCGATACAGGAAGATAAATATAAATAACCTGCTGAAGATGTGGAAACTACCATGATGGCAGGTTTTCTAAAACAAATGTATGTGCAGCCAAGGCTATGTGATCATTTACTGGAAGTTATGGCTGCAGTGACTGTCTAGTGCCTGTCAGACTGTGTTGTGAGCTTCCATGTTTCCTAGCTTTCTGCTTTCTCAGGCTCCGACTGTACATGTGTTGATACATTAGTTTGCATAAATGAATGATGAATCACTGGAAAGGTTAATAATTGGCATATTCCTGGAGGTGGTTTCGAGCGATTATTTCAAATATTAAGTGACTTTTCTGCCTTTTTATTTGGATAGTGCAAAGTAAAAAGCTGGCAGGAAATTAGAGGAGAGATGACAGGCCGGACCTGAACCGGGGTCGTTGCGATCACAGCCCTCGTGTTTTGTGATTTTTGTTCTGAGAATATGCTCCGTCTTTAGAATAGTGGCTCCCAGCCTTGGGATCGAAAGGGTTTCAGGAACATAGAAAACATCAAAGACTGTTTTTCTGACTTCCTTCCTGTCTTTGCCTTTTTCCTGTGAGATACTTTATAGTCTCAACTCTTCAGACCTCTAAACATCATAACAAGCATTCAAACAAAAAAATTTAAGAAGGATAAAATTACTCTGGTCAATCTGCTCACAGCCTGCAAATGAGGCTTCACAGGTGGCTGCTGCTTCCTTTTTAAAAGGATCATTCGGCCCAAATATGAGAACCACAGGAAGGTTTGGGTTGTTGGGGCCTTGTTTTGTCACTGGCAGTGTTACAGGTGATTGTGTAATGTGTTTGTGCTTTGTGTTTAGATGGCTCTGACTTGTTTTCAGGCCTCTTGCAGTAGATCTAAAGATAGGTCATATCACTGCGAACGTCCAGGCCTTGTCACATACCAGCTTCATATAATGTTTGTAAGTGTTCTCAGCAATCAAGACAGTGAAGGTTTGAACAATCAGTATATTTTATTAGCAATATAAAAATCAATTATAATCAATTAAGACCTTTTCAAATGATCTCATTTGCTGTCTCTAGAAAAAGTCCAAACCTTCATTATAAATTCTGAACCATTCTTTCCATTTTTTTTGTTAATGTGCTACTAAAGGCTTCTGATCAGTACTATTATCCTTGGTTTGACATTTGGAAGCTCCTTTCAGCAGCACCCATATTCCCATCCACAAGCCTCCAGACCTTCCCCATCTAGTGGAAATCTGCTGCAATGGCTGCGTTGTGTCAGTAAACAATCTGGTTGCGAAATGGCGGAGATCTGCAGACAGCCTTCTCTGCCTCCCTCCCCCCCTCTCCTTTCTGTTCTCCTGTGTTGATGTTCCCACTTTCCACCACTAGGGGGAGGGCTGAGCCTGGTGTGTGTTATATATATTTTATCAACCCATTAAAAAAAGGAGCTAAAGGATCCTTCTTTTCTTCACCCTCACATGTTCTCACTAGATTCCTTGAGGATTGTCCCAGACTAGATGTTCATTGGGGAACACCTCAGTTATTCTGCTCACAGGCCGCCTCCCGGCCTGACCTTGTTGCTGTTTCGCAAGGTACATGTTTGTCCTTGGCTCAGGGACTCAGGAGAACATGTTGGGACAAAGATTTGGGAAATCTGTCCTGATGGCTCATTTAGTTGGATCCAAGTCGTAGGCAAGTTTCAGGCTCTATGTAAAATCTGAGGATTTGACTGTCAAGAGACCTTGAAGAGGACATTTTATTTATTTATTTTAGATTTTTTTTCTTGGTATTTTTGCCTTTATTGGATAGTGGGCAGTGAAGAATCAGACAGGAAATAAGAGGAGAGAGAGATGGGTATGACATGCAACAAAAAGGTCCCTGGCTTGAACTGAACCAGGGACGTTGCAGTCATTTGGCATGCGCAGTAAACATCTGCCTACCGGGGTGCTCTTGGAGGGGAGAGAATGAAGTCTTCAGTAGTCTCTGTCTGTTACAGGTCTTTTGAATGAGCTAGTTTGGAGAAATAGTGTTTCCTCTATTCTCCTGGAACAATAAAACTCAGCATCTGCTCTTAATAGTCCTCAGATATGAACACCTGCCCCGATCGGCACATGTCTGAATGTCTACCTCTATCTGACATTTCCTGCTGTTGCCTTTTGAACTGCTTCCTCCTGTGAGATGTAAATGGGGTCTGTGGGTGGTTGATATTTCTTTAGAAGCGCGTGGCAGTCATTTACTACGCTGCTGGTTGGCTGTAGTGAAGAGAGAGAGATGACAGACAACAAAAGTGCACAGGGGTCGCCCCCCATTCTCTCGGCTTACTGTATAGTCTTTGGTTCTGACAAAGATGCTTCACTGACGAGCACAAAGAAGTTTTAGACTGCCTTGTGTGGACATAAGCATTCTTGGGCCTGGATCTTTGTCACATAATTGCTTAGTCAGTCACTAGAAAATGAATCGGTAGCAATTTTAGTAATTGTGAATCATTTGAGCTGTTTATTAAGCAAACATGCCAAACAATCTGTGCTTCTAGCTACCGAAATGTGAATATTTATTGCCTCTGTTTTTATATAATTTAGGGATACTGTAATGATTATTTCCATTACTGATGAAACTGCCATCATTTTATATAGGACAGAGAAAAGCAGCAAGTCCTCACTTTTGAGCAGCTGGAACCAGAGATTGTTTAATGACTTAAATAATCCATTGATTGATTGTAATAATTGTTGGCGATACATTTTCGCAGTTGGGTTAAATAATTAATTTGTTGTCGTTGCGTCTTTTGTTTATGGACTGTGGGACTAAACAAGCACTTGAAAGACAACACTGGCTACACTGGGCTGTGGGAACCCGTGCTCTGAATTTAATTTATCCTTACATATGTTCTTGTTTTCATCAGCCCGCTGGTATAGCCAAGAGCAGCTTGGATAAGGGTGCATCCACAAAGAAAGAGGGACTCGATCCAGCGAGCAACGGAGAGGAGCAGCCAGGTATCAGTCAAAATAAACTCTAAAGCACTTTGTTCTTTATAAAATGTTTACAATGTAGTGAGTGTGATATATTTTGGTTTTGATCCATAGATGGAGACAAAGAGGTAGCAGCCAGACTGGCCTCTTCCCCTGCAGCTGAGGCAATGCTCAACGGCAGCGAATATGACAACATGAGGCAAAAGAGCCCGACACAAGGCTCTGCAACAGGAAATAAGACTTTACTGTTGGTAAATGAAAATGGCACGTCAGACGCAGAGCCACCGCATGGCTCCGTTACCGGCAGCAATGGATTCATCCTCACGAAGCAGCAGGAGGGCAACTCCGCAGCAAGCCCAGGTTTGGGAGTTTCCCCTCACAGGACTAACTGGTTGCCCTCGGGCTCACCGACGGGGACACACACAGCCAAACCCCTCCCTGCCTCGGTGTCTGGGTGCGCACAAAGTCCAGGTGCACTAAGGACTGACCCCAGTACAGGGGCTTTGTCAGTACAGGGGACACCAGACACTAAAAATGGCACAGCCCCATCTCCTGCCCCGGCTCCAGCACCCGTCACCATACACAGGGCACGCAAGACCATGTCCAGACCTGCTGTCAGCCCGGCACAAAAGGTAAACGAGAATATTTTCCCAGCATCGTTATGCACTGAATGATCAAATGTTGATCCAAAATGTTTTGGATGGGGTTGAGGGCAAAGCTCTGTGCAGGAAGTCAAGTTCTTCCACACCAATTCTTTGTGCACCATTGTCATGGTTGAAACAGGAAAGGGACAAACACACTAAAACCATATTACAGTCTAAAACAGGGGTGTCAAACTCAAATTCACAGAGGGCCAAAATTAAAAAGAAGAACATTGTCGAGGGCCAAACCAATTTTTCATTCATTTATTTATGTTTTTATTATCTTTGAGATACAGTAAACTACTGTATTAACCATTTTAATATATTACAATTGAATTTTTGCTTAAATACTGAACCCAGAACAGGTTTAAGAAAATAATAAAAACAAAAACTGAAATAAATATCAGGCCTCTATATCTTTAACTTTATTCATTTTAATTGTAACCTAAATCTTTTCATCACAGGCCATCAACCTAAAAAAATATCTCTTTCAACTTTGAACAGACCATGCCTTCAGTAAATAAAATAATATTTATCCAGTTTAGTTTTTTTTACTGTCCATTTACTCTGATAATGCACATGGGTCCAAGCCAGATACTTGGCATCGCTTTTTACATGCAAGTGCATCAATGTCTGGAGTCAGGCTCTGCGCAGAGGAAATCCTCAGGACTGAATGAAGGTGTTCATCAGTGAGACGACTCCTATGTGGTGTTTTGTTCATTTTCATCAGCGAAAACAGTTGCTCGCACAGATATGTGCTGCCGAACATAGAGAGCATTTGCGCGGCTTGGCCACGGAGCTCGGGCAGCTTGTCAGGGAGGTAAGGTGGAAATTGCGCAGCACCGACAGAGTCATACTTTGACTTGAGCGTGTCATTACATTGTAGCTCAATAAGCTCCATTTGGAGATTGCTTGGTGCGTTATTCACATCAAACGCAATGGGGTTGCTAAGAAGTTCAAATCTACATTTTTGGGCTTCAAAGTCAGCAAATCGTCGGGTAAACTCAGCGCCAAGTAGAATGAGTTTTTCAGCGAACTGTGCAAAAGGCATCACGGCGTTGTACATGTCTGTGATGACGTGCGCGCGCCCCTGAAGCTGCAGATTGAGCGCGTCGAGATGATTCATGATGTCACATAGAAATGCAAGCTCACATTGAAACTTTTCATCCCAGAGCTCTGTTGTGTCTTTCCCTTTGCTTTCCATGAAAAGACAAATTTCCTCACGCAGCTCAAAACATAGTAAGTGGCGCTGCGCCGTCACTTGGCGGGGATCATAGTTGACAGGTATTATGGGAAATGTAGTTTTTGGTTAAAGCACTCTTTTAAAGCTCGCGGGCCACATAAAATGATATGGCGGGCCACATTTGGCCCGCGGGCCTTGAGTTTGACACATGTGGTCTAAAATATCATTGTATGCTGTAATATTTCCCTTCATTGGAACTAAGGGGCCCAAACTATGAAAAGCAGCCGTCACCATGTACAGTTAAATGCGAATGTTTGGCAACAACATGACAAATTACATGTTTTGATGAATTCTCTTTTACATTCAAAAGATAGAAACCATCTCTTTAGGATATGGAAAAAACACAATAGCAACCATTAATGCACAGTTGCCTTTTATATCATAATTGAGCAAAAATAAAAATAATTAAAAACATTGTGGCATCTGGCAAAAATTTCTTCTGAAGTCTTAGATTTTATTTTTTTTAAACATTGGTTTAGACCAAAAGCAGTTGTTAGGCCTCAGGCATGTCAACAATAGTCATTGAAGGCTTCACAAAAACCCAGACTCTTGAAACCTTGTGCGAACTCTCAGCGACCATGAGTTTCTCTAAGCAGCTATGTAAGACAAACAAGAACAAAAAATGAAAAGTTATTGATGCCCACAATGCAGGGGAAGGCTACAAAGCTACAGGAAGATTGCAAAGCATTGTCGGCTTACAGTTCCCACAGTGAGAAATGAGATGTTCTCGCACAAACAAGACCTTCATGGAAGAATCTGTAAAAAACAAAACAAAACAAAAAAACGTGCTGTAGACGTAGGAAGTTAAAATGGGTGGCCACCATCAGGAAAGGTATGTTTCATGAAAAGGGCACCTTGCCAGCTGTTAACTATAGGGGTGGAATAGATTCCACTAAACACCAGCATATTCTGGCCCTCACAGTCCTCTGTGCATGCAAGACAGCCCAAAAATAATGCAGAACGAGAAGAAAATCCCAAAGAACTGAAAGAATTTTATCTGGCTACAAAATATGTTTAGATAGATAGATAGATAGATAGATAGATAGATAGATAGATAGATAGATGAGAAAAAGTGCTCGGCTGTCTGTCCACTGTGTGATGGAGAGGGTGCTGATCATTGTCCATGATGGATAACAGTTTCTTCAGCGTTCTCCTCTCCACCACGGTATTAAAAGTCTCCAGCCAGGCTTCTTGATGATTTTATCAAGTGTGTTGGCGTCGCTGCCTCTGATGCTGCTACCCCAACACACAGCAGCAAAGAAGATGACACTGGCAACAACAGACTGGTAGAAGATCTCCAACATCTTGCTGCACACGTTGAAGGATCTCAGCTTGCTCAAGAAATAGAGTCTGCTCATTCCCTTCTTGTACACAGCTTCTGTGTTAGATTTCCAGTCCATTCTGTTGTCAATCACCACTCCCAGGTATTTGTAGTCCTCCACCACCTCCCCCCTGATCACTGCCCAGACGGACAAACTGTGGCCTGCCTGTCAAGTAGTCAGTAATCCAGGAGATCATTGTGTCGTCAACACCCATCACCTGCAGCTTCTATCCCAGTAGCAGAGGTTGAATGGTGTTAAAAGCACTGGAGAAAATCAAAGAAAGTGATCCTCACAGTGCCTTCTCCACCATCCAGATGCATATGGTCTCATTGCAGCAGGTAGGTGACAACATCATTGACATCTAAATGGGGCTGGTAGGCAAACTGCAAAGGGTCCAGAAACGTCCTCAGCTGGGCTAAGACCAGTCTCTCCAGGACTTTCATCACATGAGATGATGATGCCAGGGCCTGCAGCCTTTCGCTGGTGTAGTCTTTCCAGCTGCCTCTTAACCTGGCCTGTAGTCACCGTTGCAGATGTCTTCAGTAGAGGAGGTGGGATATGAGGAGGAGGAGGGGCAGGTGGAGTGACGTCATATGCATCCATGGCATTAGTATACAGTATAAAATCTCCTGTAATAACCATAAATGCATCAGGGTGTTAAGTCTGTAGTTTGGCAGCCGCAGAGCTGATGACGTCACAGGCTAGATCAGCTGACGGAGGAAAGTAAACAACGATCACAATGGTGGACGTGAACTCCCTCAGTAAATAATACAGGTGCATTTCCACAGCTAGCAGTTCAATGTCCGGGGTACAGAGACGTTCCTTAAGGTTAACATGCCCAGGATTGCACCAGCTCTCACTCACAAAAAGTGCAATTTCCACCACCCGTCTTCTTCCGACTTGTGGAACAGTCTCTCTCTGCGTACCAGGCTGAAGACCTCAAGAGGTGGCTAAACCTTCACACAAAGCTGTATGTCCACATACTTTTGGCCATGCAATTATTATTATTATTATTATTATTATTATTATGAGGCAAATGTATACATAAGTACATATAAAATTATAAAATCATTGTTTAATGTAATGTGTGTCCTGTTACATCAGACAAAACTCTTTGAATGTGTAAAACAGTGAGTCCAAAGCAATGAGCCTTTCCAGTAACAAATACATTTAATCAAGACGTCCTTTGCAAACACGGTGATCATAAATACTTTTGGTTCTTGTCACCTGCAGCTTCTTAACAGGGAATTAAGAGAAGCAAAGAGTGCCAAAATGGAGACTCATGTTGAACCTGATGCGCAGAAATCCTCGCAGCAGTCCTCCGCTCAGAACCATCTACCTCAGAGTCCTTCGGATACGCCAGCTTCAGCGCAAACAGCTTCACCAGCACCACCTCCACCAACTCCAGCTCCTGCAGCCACTTCATCTCCTCCATCTGCGGCCACAGCCAAGCTCCAACTCGGTCAGACAAGTCAAAAACATGCGTACTGTGTCTGAGTGTATAAAAAAGTGTTTTGTTCTTGGATTTCAGAGAAAGGTAACCAGTCATGATTTTAGTGTAAATCTTTGTCGTCTTTTGCTGCAGGCCCTTATTCAGGAGGGTTGTCATCTCGTAAAAAAAAGAGGAGGATGGGAACGTACAGCCTGGTTCCCAGGAAGAAATCCAAAATGCTCAAGCAGAGAAGTCTGCTGGAAATGTTTAAGGACCTCCATCAGTCTGCCAAGAGCCCACAGGTCTGTGCTCCTCACATTTATTCAAAACAATCTTAACCAAACAAACAAAGGCATACATTTTATTTAACCACTCGGCATCTCATTTCCGAACAAACAATAAGTCAATAAGTTACATGCAGACATACAAGAATATTGCCTAAAAACTGTCCAAAACATACACAAGATCACAAATCTTATCAGTCATCCAATATGAAACCTTGCAGTGCTTTACAGTTCTTTTAAACTGATTGTATCATAGGTTGGCACCACAAAAAGTATATTTTGAGATCTCTAATTCTTTTCTTATCTTACAGACTAAAGAAGAGGTAGCAAACGTGAACGGTGAGAAGGTGGAAAATGCCTCTGAGGAGGAGGAATCAGAAGAGGTGGAGTCTGAGGAAGAGGAACGACAGCAGCGAGCAGAGGAACCTGTCAGTGATGTCCAGGAATCGAGTCGAACATCTGAACCCATCTCTCAGGTTGGGACATAAAATCTGTGTTCTGCTTTCCGTATTGTCTCGATATTACAGGGTGGTATTATCTGAAGACCTGTTAAAGGAAGTATTGTTGAAGGCAGCTGTGTTGAGCGACTGTTTTGACAAAGAAAATGATAAATTAGTTAAATGAGGTGAATAATTAGCGTCTTGAACAGTATCAGTGTTAACATGATGGATGGATGTACTATGTGTTAAATGTGGGTGATGAGCAGGAGTCTGAAGACTCAGGAGAAGAAGATGGAGAGGAGGAGGGCACAGAGTCAGACCTGGTAAGATCCACTCACCGTCACTTCTCCACCTAACCATGTTATTAAAGCTCATCTCATACCAGCTCTTTTGTCTGAAGACGTGTTTTGTCTCCTGTTATTGTTGACAATTTGTTTTCTGTCCACTGTTATCATCTCTGTGGATGAACATCACCCGTCTGCCTCAGAGCTCAGAGTCCAGTCTGAAGAAGAAGCTGAAAAAGAAAATAAAAGGAGACAGCGCATGGCTCAGGCCATCCCGGAAACGAAAGAGGAGGATAAAGGCCAAAGGTGATAACCGCTCCTGCCACACACCTGCTTTATATTGCGTGAACCCCCATCCACATATATTTATCATACACAGTGCAGTGTTAATTGTTTTGGCAGACAAGGTTTTCTTTGTTACATGTCACATGAGATTGTTGTTCGAGACTGTATTTCTGTTTCCTTTCTTTATGCGACTTGAGTTTTCTGTCGGATAGTAGTGAAAACCTTTCATATTGATCGCTGTTGTTCTGTTCAGAAACTGAGGAGGTGGTTCAGCCTCAGGCTTCAGCTCAGGCCCAGGCAGACGACGAGAAGGAGTACACGCACATCTCCCAACCTAAGTCGTTCGACTCCAACAAGCCCCAAGATCCTAATGTGCCTCCTCAGAACAAAGGTGAACTCAGAAGGAAGGAGGGAAACATTAATAATCCATCCAATTTTACCCATCATAGTCATGTTATCCTTTTCCTTTGGAAACCTTGATATAGTTTTACCACAAACAGTAATTATGTTATGATATGATGACTGACTGTTAGCATGTAAAGATCTAAAATGAAGAGCCAAAAAAGCAGCAAAAATTTTAAAGCCAGAATGTCTTCTAGTTCAGATATAGGAGGGTGACATCCGCCTTCTTAATCCTGCCTATTAAGCTTTGATTGGACTGTTTCTTTAACCTGGGAAACAGCCATTAATAATCACAGCATCACATCAGGAGATCTGGGCAGTGATTCAGAGGTCTGACAGCAGGCTCGATTTATTCTGATAGCAAATGCTTTTGTTTGTAAGAAAAATTAAATCATCATCCATTGTGGGTGTAGGGTAGCTGAAGGCGTCTGTCGCAATGTATTTTTGTTAATACCCCTTGAACTCATCCAACTTACAAGCTCTGTTTGTGTATCCAAAGCCTGATATTTTATTAACTCAGCGATATTTGTTGGCAAACTATCACAACATTTCAAACAATTTACTTTGTTTCTTTGCAGACGCTTCAGGGTCTGTGGTCGAGGAGGCTCAGGAGCTCCCGCTCTGCAGCTGCCGCATGGAGACGCCCAAGAGTCGAGAGATTCTCATCCTGGCAGACAGGAAGTGTATGGCCACCGAGAGCGTCGACGGACAGCTGACCCGCTGCCAGAGCGCCGTACTGAAACATGAAATGATGCGTCCCTCCAACTCCGTTCAGCTGCTGGTTCTGTGTGAAGACCACCGTAACGGCATGGTGAAGCACCAGTGCTGTCCCGGCTGTGGCTTCTTCTGCAGGGCTGTGAGTATATTCACTTAATCATTCCTGTCCGTCCACGCTTTGTACTGTGAACTATGCAATAAAGGCAAATTTTGCGTATTGAGACTGTATTTTTCATCATGCAGGGGACCTTCATGGAGTGCCAACCTGACGTCAGCATCTCTCACCGTTTCCATCGCGCCTGCGCCTCGGTGCTGAAAGGTCAAAGCTTCTGTCCTCACTGTGGAGAAGAGGCCAGCAAGGCCAAGGAGGTCACCATCGCCAAGGCAGACACCACTTCCACTGTACCCCCCGTGCTCACTCACGGACCCACCACACCCGGGGCCCCTGAGGGCCGGGCAGATACCACCACCGGCAGGTAAACAGGCCGCTGTGGTGTCAGAAGAGGACTGTAGAGTTCCTGCAGATCCTTTAAAAAGTCTTAAATTTGATTTTCAGAATTTAAGATCATAAAATGTCATAAATTATGAGGTGATGCTTAGTTGCATGAGAAATATCTCCCCACAGGATTGGTAGTTGCTCTGGATGATGTTTTTGGTGCCGAACCAAAGTGCAACATGAAGGAAAGGAGCAGACTTTTAATTTGGTGATCGCTTCTGTGGACTTTTAAAGTGGATGAAAGTTAGATATCCTGTAAAATGTATTTTATTTATTTATTCAGTGTATTTCTCAGGGACAGTGCATATTAATAAACACTATTGTAAATATGCCAGAATTATCCAGGAGGCTAGTTTTCATCCATAGTCCCCAGAACACAGACATGGGCAGCAATAAAAGCAGAGCAAAGCAAAAACAAACAATTAGAGAACAGCTTTGCAAAAACAGACATAAACAAATGCAGATATGTGGAACAGCAGCAGGAAGGTGAGTCAAGCAACAGGGCAGTTTAGCAACTTACAAGTTCTATATTGACAGATATTGATGAAGGCGTCCTAACTAGTACTGACAGATTCAATGACTTTAAGTCATGTTCTTAACTGTGTGCAGCATTCCTTAACGAATGCCTAATTAAAAAGGCAGACTGACTGACAGCAGATTGTCTTGGTGGGATAAGCAGCAGCAGTTTTCTTTTATAACCTGATTTGTATTAGTTGATGTGTAACAAAGATGAGACATGTGTTTGTATGTTTAATCAGGTTTTCCCAGTGGTGAAAACTATCATCTCATCTCATTTTTCCCTTTCGCTCTTTGACGACGTCTAATCTTTGTCCAAGTTCAAATATGTGTATCTTTATTACTTATTATTCTTTGTGAAATACATGATGGAGGTTTTTGACACATTTAGTTGTAGACAGCAATGGTTAGTATGGTGATGTCTTAATGTGGAGCATTAACTATAACCTACTCTGTGACTGTGTTGTCAAAATTAACAACTTCACACTAATTGTAATTAAAATGTTTTTTTTGAACACAGGTTTTTGTCTAAAGTAAAACGTAACATTGGGACACAGTTCATTGTGTTGGCCGTTACTTTGATTACTTTATGAGATTTTACATATGATTGTTATACAGACATACAACCATCATGTCAGTTTTTTTTATTTTAATTATTAGCTGACTATGCTCAAATAATACAAAGGAAGACACTTTTGTTTTTTTTACTGCAGAACATTTTTAGAAACATGTTCCTTATAAAATAAGTGTAGCTTTTAAGAATAAAATAATTTTATTCACCCACTGCATACCTAAAATACCTTTTTTGGGTTTGTTTTCCAGCTCTTCTCGTCTGGTTATGGGGGCTGAGATCAGCGGCAGGGCCGACAGCTCGCTGTCTATTCGTTCTGCACACGGCCTGGACACCTCTGCTGTTCCTGGGTCGTCTAGGACCACAATGCTGCAGGCCGGTATGGGAACAACAGCGCCACCTACAGTCCCGCCAGGACCACCCAGAGAAACTCTTGAGAGCATCCTGGTCGCTCTCGACACAGAGAAGTAAGTGAGAGTAAGAGTTTCACCTTAATCTGTCTTGGACGACCAAAAGCCTTTTGACCTTTGAGACAAACAGCATTTTTTTCTTGTGCTTGTTTTGATTAGGCCCAAGAAGCTGCGTTTTCATCCCAAGCAACTTTACCTCTCAGCCAAACAAGGAGAACTCAAGAAAGTCGTGCTCATGTTGGGTGTGTTTGTACTGCTTACAAAAGGCTCTTTCAGAATAACTTCTGTACCTCTTTTTATCTTGTAGTTCTTTAATGTATAATCTTTTTTGTTTTTAATGAAATGCTTTCCATCTCCATTTACTTTCCAGTGGATGGTATCGACCCGAACTTTAAGATGGAGTCTCAGAACAAACGCACCCCGCTCCATGCTGCAGCTGAAGGAGGACACAAAGACATCTGCCATATGCTCGTACAAGTAAGATCTGGGATTAAAATGAAAAATCACCTTTAACTTCATAGTTCTTAATGGCTGTATTTAACATTTGTTGTGTCCTGCGTCAGGCTGGTGCAAACTTAGACATGTGTGATGAAGATCAGCGGACGCCACTGATGGAGGCCTGTGAGAACAACCACATGGAGGTGGTCATGTACCTGCTAAGAGCTGGAGCCAGCGCCACACACAAGGTAAACCTGCATGAGGTGTAACTCTGTCTTGTATCCTGTTAGTCCAAATAAAAAGACAAACTACAAAGTTATTTGATTCAAGATGTCAAAATGGTTTCTCACCAAAGAAGAAAGAAACTTAGCTTTCAGAATTGACATTCAACTGTATATTTTTGGCAGATTTTTGTTTTGAGACTTGAGAAATGATCACTAACTTCATTCTCTGCTTGTCTCAGGATGTTGAAGGGTTCACGTGTCTCCACCTAGCGGCAAAGTCTGGCCATTACAACATTGTCGAGCACCTTCTGACCACAGGCTTGATCAACATAAACTGTCAGGTCAGTACATTTTCACAGTTGCCGTTCAGTCATGAAATCTCAGTATATGTTGCATATACCTTTCGGTGTTTTTATACTCCTTCAGATGTGCTTGTCAAACAGTGGAACAGCCCATTAAACCCCCCTCCTCCTCCTGTACCTCTCAGACAGCGGGTTTGGGGGGCTGTACATAGCTGTAGTTATAACTGTGAAAAACACACAAGCTGACATTCACACTCACTTCACACTGTAGTTGCACAGTGTGGAGGTAAGAGAGAAGCCATAGTTGCAACTTCTCTATTTAGTTTTCCTTTATCTTTTTTAATGACACTATTTACTCACTTTTCACGTGAACAACAGAATTCAACCCTCCAGCTTTGAGTGAAGCCGCTCGGACCGGCTGTAAAACACATTTACAGTTCTGAGCGAACATAAATCTACCCGTAGCCATGTCAGGCTACTGGGAGTATAGTCTGTGTGTGAAATGCTGCAGTATTTAATGGAATAGTTTGACACTTTGCCAACTCTTATTTGCTCCTTTGCCACATGTTTTAACTATTAAACAAGAGCCATTAGCTTATCTTAGCATAAAGATTGGAAGAAAGGGGTAACGGCTAGCTTCGCTCTGTCTGATTTAAAAATACAATTATCAGCGCCTCTTAAGCTCATTAATTAACATGTTATATCGTGTTTGTGAACGCAATTTTACATGCAGTTCGGTTTAGTTCAGATATTCTGCTTACTGTCCAATATCAAAATGTCATGACGACACCCAAAGCTCTGGAGAAAGCTCAGTTAGATGTGATGGCAAAGAATTAAAGTTGATTATGAGCATCTTTTTCTTTTATCGTTTTTATGCTGGTAAATCAGACGTAGAAAAAGAGGTCAGAGAAACGACTTCACTGTGTCATGCGTCTGCAAAGTGTCTTTGCTTTAAATGTCTGACCTTGCTGCAAGCAGGAAGTCATTAGGACAACTGTGATGTAATGACAGTCTCTCCCGGGATGATCATTTGCACCAAATTGTAACAGCGATGTTTCATTTACGTTTTGGTTTAATTTAAATAGCAACTGTTGTTTTCTTCAGCATTGTTTGTGGGACTCATCATTACGTTGTTATTTTGATGTTGTTTTAACTGAACTGTTAACTGATCTGTTTACTGTATTTCAGGATGATGGAGGCTGGACAGCCATGATCTGGGCGACCGAGTACAAACATGTGGACCAGGTGAAGCTGCTTCTGTCCAAAGGAGCTGACTTCAGCATCAGAGACAAGGTTGGTTAGGACTTCTGTCCACCCTGTGTTTGACATGCTTTACAGAGGAGACATGTATTATGTAATTGATGGTTTATGTTTTAGGAAGAAAATATCTGCCTTCACTGGGCAGCCTTCTCTGGCAGCGTGGAGATCGCTAAGCTGCTCCTGAACGCTCACTGTGATCTCCTAGCTGTCAACATCCATGGAGACTCTCCGCTACACATCGCTGCTCGGGAGAATCGTCTGGATTGTATCACGTGAGTTGTTGTTGTTTAAAAACTAAAAGATTGAAAAGAGCTGTTTGAGAAGCTATTGAAAAACCAGCTTTTTGTTGATGTAATATTTGCTCTTTGTCTGCTCAGGCTTTTCCTGTCCCGAGGAGCAGATGTGTTTCTGAAGAATCGAGAGGGAGAAACTCCACCAGATTGCTGCAGCCACAACTCAAAGGCCTGGGCGGTCCTGCAGGCCAACAGGAGGGAGAGGGATGCCAAGAATGGCAGGCTGAGCCGAGCAGAGGAAAAAGTCCTTCACAGGTTGAAATCACACTGCACTTTATGCTCCCATCACTGGGAGTAATTATGTAGATTCAGATAGGAAAAAAAACAGCATTGAAAGAAATTCAAGGGATACTATCCAGAAAGACAAGGTGGAGTTAAAATAAAGAGGAAAGCTCCTCTATCTTGGGAGGAATCCAGCGATCATGTTGCAGAGTAATCTAGCAGGAATGTGTGCTTGTACTGATCCGATGGTTCAACTGATCTGGCGACACACCCTCTAACCTTTATGTCTGTTTACAGTGACATAGCTCTAGGCCAGGAGAAAGTCCCCATTCCCTGTGTCAACTCCGCTGACAGCGAGCCTTACCCAGACGACTACAAATACATCCCGGAAAACTGCGTCACCTCTCCCATGAACATCGATAGGAACATAACACACTTACAGGTGAGTTACAGGCTGTCACATCAGGTGAATCAAGACAAATAAAGATATTTCTTTCTCTGGGACGTATCAAATGAATAATATTGTTTTTCCTATGGCCCACAGTACTGTGTTTGTAAGGAAGACTGTTCAACAAGTATCTGTATGTGTGGACAACTTAGTCTGCGCTGCTGGTACGACAAGGTAAGAATGGATGTCTACACGGACAGACCACGCAGTCCTCTTTAACGAGATATAACTGAACTGACACCAGAACAAAATATGCAGCCGCATGCGATCACAGGACATGTCATTCCAACATCATAGGTATGAATCTGATGCTACAACAGCCTACACTCTTCTGGAAACCACAAGAATTTGGAGCTGATGTTGGGTGATAAGGCCTGGCTCGGTGTCAGCGCTCAGCCTGGAAAACTATTTCTGTATGAATGTTGCTTTGTGCACTACGGCGTTATAATCATCCAAACAGGAAAAAGCGTTGCCATGAAGTAGAAAGCACACCGTCGTCTAAAATATCATCCAATGCTGTAGTTGTTGACAGTACAGTAATATACATTCTGTGTTATGAGGACATGCTGGCTACTTACTGCAGAGTACTTCTGAGCCCATTTTTGAGGGTGTGACGTAGATCCCTTATGTTACAATAAAGACAAGACTTTTTTTTGGTCACGTTTAGAGTGGGCGTCTTCTCCCTGAATTCTGCCGTGAGGAGCCTGCTCTTATCTTTGAGTGTAACCATGCATGCTCCTGTTGGAGGACCTGCAAGAACCGCGTAGTGCAAAATGGACTCAGGTATTTGAAATACATTTTAATGCTAAATAATAAAATTGTTCAGATGTCTTGCAGAGCTTTGTTGGACAAACATCTGTACTTACTGTAGGCCATATAAATAAATAAAGGTTATCTTTTCTTCAAGTGATTTCTGTTTCTATTTGTAAGAGTCAAATGGGATCATATGCATGCTAATAAAGTACAGACGACAGCAGCAGCTTCAGAAAGCTGTTTACAACCTCTGTGGTGGTAGAACTGTGTTGTGAATGTAAAGGTGAATATTTGCTTTAGAGAGAAAAATAAAACTAAGTTAAAACTTGTGGATGTTCCAGGACCAGGCTTCAGCTCTTCAGGACCAGTAAGAAGGGTTGGGGTGTCCGGACTCTGCAAGACATACCGCAGGGGACCTTTGTATGCGAGTAAGTCCTTTTTACACATACAACATGGTTTCTATTTGCATAAGTGTGCATTTCAAAATTAGTTGGATTGTACCATGGTTGTTGGTACCATGAACCGGTCAGTTATTCAGTTCCCAGCATGATTTCTGGGTTTAACCCTGAAGAAAAAAAAAGACAACCTTGAATTTCTCCACAGGCATAATGCAATGCAGCTGCAGCATGAATTCTCACAAGTCTGTCATTAAAAAAAGATTTTAAAATCTAGGCACGACACATTTTCAAATAACACCCTGCGACTTATGTGTCGTGTATGTGTGTGTATTTCCTGCCAGATGGTAGCTGCTCAGACCGAGCACGGCAGACACGAGGCGTACTTAATTATTCTTTCTGCTTTTCATGTTCACGAGAGCTGTCAATGTCACGGAGGTATGCTGCTGACGTGCCAGTCACTATCTTCATGTATTATGATATCTTTCAACAGCTTTTGTTTTTTTTTATTTTTAATTTTTTTCAAAGTAGGGTTCTGTGTGCAATTTCAAACATCATAACCCTCTTGTCTTAAAGAAATGTTTCCAGATCTAAATATTGTGTGTTTAATAAGATGCCATTGCTGGGAGCTCTAGACAGCGTGCCAGACCTTTTATTTGTATCATAATTTGCATGTGTTTGCAGACAAAGTACAATAACATCCCATGAAAAGACCAAAACCAATTATGTGTTGTTCTGTCTGTCAATGATTTCCAAGTAGTCTGTTCTGTCTGTGGCATTCAGCCCTAAGGTCCTTTAAAAAAAAAAACAACTAAATCTTTGAAAACTGCTCGCAAATATATAGTTTCCTTTTTGAAAAAGGCTCAGTAATTCCCTGATGCTGCTGGACACTTGTACCTTCTCAGTGTCATTAAAATAGATTTTTAAATGATGCTGTAACATTTACAGAGAAATGAGACTTTGAAACGTGTGTTCATAAGTCTCTGCTGTTTTCCCTCACTGTTATTTCCAGTGCCATTTTGTTTATTCGACTTGCCGGTCGAGTTTCAAAGCAAATACAATTATTACGGAGAACACGGTTCATTTGTGCTGTTTGTATGAAGAACAACAGAGGTGACTTTGTACAACCCTGGAACGCACCTCGACTCATCTGAGTTCATCCAGTTTATCAGTCGGATGAAATGAACGAGGCCAGAATTTATTTACCAGTAATTTGAAAAAATCGACTTGCGATTTTGCAAAACTAAAACAAAAAGGTACTTTTTAAAACGTATTCATGTATTATTAATATGTTTGTGGTTATTATTGAATTAAAAATAACCTTCAAGTTTAAATCTTTGAAGCTCAGTCTTCCCAAATAAAGCCTCCTAATTCCAGTCTCATGAAAGCTGACGTATCGTAAACGGTGTTGGTATTAACGGGTCATCTGCTTTTGAACAGGTATGTCGGTGAGATCATCTCGGAAGCAGAGGCAGAGATGAGGCAGAATGACGCTTACCTGTTCAGCCTGGATGATAAGGTAAAGTAAAGCACGCTTTTCTTAGCTCTTGCCTGTTTTGATGTAATTTCTGTCATTTATTTTTATATTTTTTCATTTGAGCCTTTAATTTCCCCCCTCAGCCACAAGATCTATATTGCATAGATGCCCGTTTCTATGGAAACATAAGCCGTTTCCTCAACCACATGTGCGAGCCCAACTTGTTTGCATGCCGGGTGTTCACTACGCACCAGGACCTGCGTTTCCCACATATTGCCTTCTTTGCCAGTGAAAACATCAAGGCTGGAGAGGAGCTTGGGTACGACCATTGTTTTTTTTATTTTTTTTAAATATATTTAACACTGACATATCGTCTATGTAATGGGGACTCTGCTCCTCACTGACCACAAACACATTATTAGCATCTCAGTACTGCAGTTTCTAGGTATTTCCCTTCTTATATGTCCTTGTTTTTCACGTTCCCCTCCCAGATTTAACTATGGTGACCACTTCTGGGAAGTCAAAAGCAAGCTGTTCAGCTGCGAATGTGGCTCTTCCAAGTGCAAGTACTCGTCGGCAGCCATGGCGTCGCTGCAGGCAGACAGCACGCCGGAGGACCAGCAGCAGCCCAGCGCGTCACCTGACACCAGCTCTTCCAACAGTCCCTCCAGTCCTTCTTAAAAACGTCCTCACACTACACATAACTGACGGACACATAGAGACGCCTGTCTTTATCAACTATGACCTTTGAACTTTTAGCAGTGAACTTTTACTGTCTCTACACTTCTGATTAAATCCATGGACCATTAACCTTTGTTAAAAAAAAACAACAAAAAAACAAAAAAAAAAACCAAAAACCTAAAAAGTGACAGAGCAAGATGCACAATCCAGGAACTTACTGCTCTTTGATTCCACCTTGTATAACACAAACATCAGGCGGAGACGATGTCACACTCAGCAAACAATAAACAGTCTTTACATTTCATACATAACGTTAATGGAAGGAGAACTGTGCATTTAGTCTTTCTTGTCATTTTTTTTAAAAGATAATTTTAATTTGTAGATGTGAAATGGCTTTTCTCAGTCATTATCAAAGAATTTCGGGGTCGAGGGTATCGTCTTTTTTTGCAAAGACTACCTCGGCATACAGCTGGGTGTTACCCGTTTGACCTTTTGCGGTCATTTATCATAAACCATTCCAGCAAAATTAGCTGACAAATATTGAATTATATTGCCACTGTTTTGTGTCATTTCATCTCCCTTGCAGTGTTTGAAAGGACATGACCAACATTTGCCATCACAGCTGAAGATGAATTAACTGAAATGATGTGGAAGACGAAGAAACCTTTTTTTTTAATTTGCTACTCAAGTGAGTATCGATTGTCCAATAGAAAGATGCTGTATCATTCCTCAAAAATGAGGCATTTCTAGTCTGAATAAATTGGCTGATCTTTTTTTTATTAAGCATGTTTAAGGGGATCTTAATGTGTCAGTTAAAAAGAAACAAGAAAATGGTGCTCACAAAGGTTTTTACTTTTGTTTTCATTTATATTACCCAAGTGAACATAGTTTGTAAAATAAGAGAACATTTTAAGTTTTTTTTTTTAATGTTTAGTTTTATCAGTTTTCTAATCGTAGTCACTGTAGTTAGTCTGTTTATAATTTAGTTTTATGATTTTTGCCGACAGAAGCCAACCTGTCTTTTTAAATGTTGTTAGTAAAGCAGTATCTGTTGTGCAAAGTCTTGAAAGGTATAAACGGGGGGGAAAAAAGGTTATAAAAATGCACTTCATTGCATTCTGTTACATATTTCTGGACCTTGAACCATCCATCTAATTGGTTGTATCTTTTTCAATAAATTTACTACTAATGCATTTATTCTGATATGCTTTACTCATCACAGTTTGCCTAAATGTCACTTGAAAACACTGCAGAATTTGAATATCTTTCTTCAGCTCGTAATTTTGCCTCATGTGAAGGGAAAGATTTCTTTTTAGCTCCTTATCTTGTTACTGAAAGATATTCAGACTGGAGCCTGGAGTCAGTTTGACCCTGTACGAACTGAGCAGTAGCTCAGTTTTGACAGACAGGCTCAAGGCCCGGTGCTGAAATATTTCGGCAGCTGTGGCATCCAAGCGGCTGACACTTCCCACACTCGGTTTGCTTTAATGACTTCAGATTTTCAAAGCCTCTCGTCTGTGCTGCAATTCGAAAAGCTCCCGAAGGGCTCATTTCAAACTGCGAGAAGCTACAACTAAACAGAGGCGCAAGAAATGAAGTATTAAATCAGCCAATCGTCGTAAAATAAAAGTAATAAAGTAGTAATATAGTAATAGAAAAAATACTGTTGAGTTGATATAGAATAAGTTTAATTATGTAGCACAATTCATACACTGAAGCATATTTAACAAGAAATTAAAGAAAAAAATTTTTGTTATATTAGTAATATTAAAAAATAAAAATATTTTTTTAAGTTAGCAGATGCCCCTGTGAGACACTGGTGATTTCAGCTAAATGCTAACGTTGGTATACTAACATGGTGTCACTATCATGTTCCCCATTCAGTTTGTCAGTTGTTTAATGTGTTAGCACACTGACATTTGCTAATTAGCATTAAGCACAAAGTACTACTTAGGTATTTAAACAAAGTATTGGACAAATTGAAATAGTTTTTTTTTATTTTTTTTAAAGGTGTGACCGAAGCCGATCCTGTATAGAACATTAATGAAATGAAATATTTGACCTATATTTTATCCAAAATATATGCAAATAACATTAAGTCAGTAAAAAAAAAAAATACTGTGGAAACCACTGATACCTGCTAAATATCCCCAACAATATTACGCGCTTATTTCACTACAGCTGAATGATAAATGTGCAATAGAGTAGAAGGTGCAATATTTCCCTCTGAAGCTGAAAGTCTCCGAAATATAAATAATTAATCTAAGTACAATATTTCCATACTGTACTTACATACAGTACCTCAGTAAATGTCCTTACTTACATCCCACCTCCACAACTTTAGAAGGCAAGTTGTAAAAACAGGAATCTAATCAGCTGCTGTAGTCACAAACTCCAAGAAGAAAACAACCCAGCAGGAAGTAAAGTGATGCCTTTTAGGTCTTATAAACTGGCCGATGATTGCTCCCTTCCTGATTACTAGGGTGGATGACAAAAACGGAGACGCTATTAGAATGAAGAGTAATTTCTCTTTGACCATCGAAGACTGAGGGTTTGATAAGGTTCTAACTGGCAGGACAGGAAGCGGCCTTTCCGCATTCCAAGTTGGAAGAAACTTTTTCTTCTTTTGTGTCAGGGGAACCTCCTGTAGGCAGTCATACATGAACTGTGTGTGTGTCAAAAAGTTGCTTCACTCCAATGTTCAGTTAGATTGATCTCCGTCAACCCTGGAAAGCCGTTATGAAGAGAACAGTTCCTCACAACTCCAGATGGACAGATAGACTGTCTACTGTGGGTTACGGTATGTTCACGCTGGTTGTTAACTTTGTTTACATTTTCAGTTGTTTCCTTTTTTGTATGTTTTTATTGTATTAAGAACCATCAAGGCATTAAATTCTCAGGATTCAGGACATCCCCTGAATGGGTCAAAAAAACAGGATGGCAATCGTTGATAGGTCAGTAAATCTGCATCTGGACTGAGCATAATCTATTATTTACTACTTCTGTGGATCTATTCAGGAGACCAAGTAGTGTGTACAATGTTTTAAGATAATAACTAACTTTTTTTGGGGGGTCTACAAGAAAGGACGTGTTTGCCTTGTTCCTTGAGATTTTGACTTGTCATAGAAGGAAAAGCTCAGGTGTTTCTAATAACAACAGAGCCCTCATTCATAGCTAGTAGTAAGTCATGACAGTGATACCAGGACCTGAAACTGAAGCAGCTATTGTAAATGGATGTCAGCCCTCTTTAATATGACTGTTTACACCTGTGCTTTTTCCTAATGTTACGTGTCAATACATATTGAGAGGGAAAAAGACCTGTAACAGTTAGGTGCACCAGCATGAGGAGGCAAATCTCTAATGCATAGGTGAGATTAATGATTTTACTTTTTCTAGAGAAAAACTTAAAACTTTACAACCAACTGGTGAGTAAAAAAAAAACAAAACTTGTAAACCCTCACTTGAAATACATAGAAGAGAAGAGCACAGCAGAGTAATCTCAAAATACGTTTCTGAAAGTTGAGGTTCAGGTTATATTTATGCTAGCAGCAGGTAGGTTAGCTAACCTACTAGCTAGGCTAGCTACACAGCTAGGCTAACTGTGCTGTGTATTTAGCCATATTTTGTCAAAGAAAAAGTATATTTCCACACTTTTTGGTATATGAATGGGCAGATAAAAATTGTATTATACTGCAGGAACTATTTAAAAGGTTTCTTTCTACAAAGTAGCCTTAAACTAAGGCGCCATTTGAAACCATAGTAACGGCCATGACACACTTACCTTTAAATATGGCGGTAGGTATAGCTAATTATTGATTTTAGTGTAGTTTTCTCCAATACATGTTCGCACAACTTTGTTTTAGAGACGGGTCCTACATTACTTTCCTTAATGTCCTAAATGTTTTATTTTGTTTTTGGGTTTTTTTTATTGTACAACATCCTGTGTATTGATTTGTTTCCCCCACCAGCGCTGCGCTCAGCCACACTGGGCTCCTGGAGGATGCTCACCCTGGGGGCAGAGTACGATGAGACCTGGTCTCGAACACATGACAAGAAGCGTCATCTCGGGCAACAGGTGGAGGAGGAGGGGGAAACGTTCATCTCGACCGGAGACCCCGGGGAGCCGTCATGGACGACAGCAGGTGACGCCGGCACTAGGCATAAGTTTGACACAGTTTTACACCTGGACGGACAGAGCTGGGCGGGGAGCAGAGACGGTGTGTGTTACATTGTCAAGAAGCACCAGACCCTGAACAGCATACCATGGCCCTGCAGCAGGTCAGACACACAACCCTTAAAACGCCTTCATTTAAATTACCTTCATGAAAAATGAGCAAGTAATACAACAAGCTTTGCCCCACCTTTCTTTTCAAGGTGGGGTAAAGCGTTATAAACCATTTGTTAAATGTTTATATACGTCTTATATATGTTACCTAATAATAGAACCGAGAGTTAAGTTTGTAAGCAGCCAATACTGTTTATGTAAGAACCACATAACCCACTCTAAGTAAATATAACATTAAACAACCCCTCACACTGCTGTACAGTTATACTGCATCCTAATAGCAGTACTATAAGTAAACCACTAGATGTCTCTTCTGTTGTATCTTGTATCAACAGGGAGATAAACATGATTTATAGATGCTAAATTAATAATAAGCAAAACGACACAAGGCTGTATTGATTTATAATTGGCCTTTAAATGTGTGTAAGATAACAATTAGTCTAGTCTGGTGAGCAGTTGGTTAATTAGAGTGAATATATGCCACGCCAATGCCTATAAATGCATATATAAAGTATATAAAGTATTTTCCTCAAACTGAAACATCTGAATACACGGTGACTTTGGGTGTCCACATATATTTGGCCACGTAGCTAATGAATAATAATAAAAACCCAGAAGTATTATATTATCTGCATTATCTGGAACAACTATATGAAGCTCAGTTCATCCATACTGCTTTTATATGAGGACTCCAAAAGTGTTCCTAAAAGTAAAATAAATGAAAACAAACCCAAGCTTTAGATCTAAGTGAACAAATGAAACCTTTAATTTGAAAAGCGTAGCCATCATCTCTGATTTATAGTGGCCCGTGAATGCCTCAACCTACTATGTATATTTATATTTATATTTAAAACATAATCATCATTCACGGAGGAACCTGAGTTTACTATCCAGGAATAATCCTAAATATTTAACACATTCAACCGGCTGATCTCGGGTCCCTTTTTAAAGCAGATTCATGCATGTTAACGCCTTTCATAAAGCATCATTTTTATCGATGTATATGATGTCTAACTTGTGCCACAACTCGTGTTGAAGCTGCTCTCGTCTGAATCCACGTTGGTCCCCTGATGATACTAAAAGACAGATTGATTAAACGCTCATGTTTTGGCCCTCAGACGCTTTTCTGGACTTCATTAGTTTCGTCTGTGCGCTCCAGTCACCGATAGGCCCGTTTTGGTCACATGCGCTCTTCCTTATTCCTCTGAGGACTTGCTATATAGCCTTCAGCCCCCATACAGCGAGCGATCAAACACACATCACAGGACTACTGCCCGCGCTGGATTGGCTTGTTTTTTATTGTTGCTTTCAGCTAGACAAAAAAAAAAGGGAAGCGTGGGATGTCCGTGTTTTCTGACTCGTCTCTGACACCCTGAACGTTTCAACTGGTGTTTGGATGCTGACACGATGCTGTCAGGATTTTGGACAGAGACAGCGTGATTTGTCTCCACTCAGCTGCTATGGATGCAACAGCCTCAGTGAAGTGAATTCTTAATTTTTATTTATTTATTTGTTTGTTTTTAACAGCTGAAGTGCTCTGTGTCGCTTCAAACTTTCACGTTTTTGAATTTGACGGAAGATGAATAAACGGACGGGATCAACAGAAGATGGTTTTCCATGAGGCCACCTTCTTTTTCATCTTCCCAAACGCAGCTGCTCTCTGCACACTCTCAGGCTAAGCTGTGATTTGAATGAAGTGTGTTTTGTTGTGATGCGTCTTCCCTCCGTTCCCACTGACACCAGTTTGGATTTTCCCTTTTGGATCTGTGCGTTTCCAGAATGGCTCGCTTCGCAGAAGATCTACCCACCCGCTATGGAGGAAGCGCAGGCGGCGGAGGGAGAGGCGCACCGGGCGCGGGGAGAGGGGGAGCCCGGGGTGGCGGCGCTCCGGGTGGCCAGAGGATGTACAAGCAGTCGATGGCCCAGAGAGCCCGGACAATGGCCATTTACAACCCGAACCCTGTCAAACAGAACTGCCTCACTGTCAACCGCTCCCTCTTCATCTTCCGGGAGGACAATCTCATCAGGAAGTATGCAAAGCGAATAACAGAGTGGCCATATCCTTCCTGACCAGTGGCACCACGCACAGAGCAGGTGCATCTGGAGTCTATAACCTGTCACACACACACACATATGGTTAAAAAGCAGAAACACACCACCGCCTGCAGGCCTGTTTGTTTAACCGTTAAGTGTCGATATTGATGTTGAATGATCTGTTTTTTTCGCCCGTGGAGTAGCTCCCACGGTGTCTTTTTTTTTTCCTTTTTCCTTTCTGCGCAACGCTGCCCGCACCTGTCGCTCCGCTTCTTATCTCTGTTCAACATGACACAACGCTGTTGTCTCAGTAGGTGTGGGCATTGAAAAGACTCCACATCCGCCTATTGTGTTGCCTTTTCTATTCCCACTTCAATTTAGAGCCTGTAAGCGTCCGAATCGACTGATAAGTTCTTTTTGTCAAAGTGTCAGCTGTAAACTGTCCGAGCAAGAGCAGCGATCCCGGTTAATAGCGACCAAACGTCGCTGTATTTACGCAACTAGAAGTCAATAAAAAGCTGCGTGCGTAAAAGATTAATGGTAAATAACCCCCCATGCAGTCATAAAATGAGCTATTAATATGAAAAGCACCGTTTATATATTTTAGTGCGTAAGTGGAGAAGAGACCGTTGCCCTCTCCATGGTGCTGAAGTCGCCCACACACACCATACTATTTTACCACTGCAAAAAAAAAAAAAAAATGTCTACATCAAGGGTCAACCTTCAAATCTTCGTGTTTTCTCTCCTTAAAACAAATGAAACACGAAAGATTCTGCCGAGGGGGTGACATTCAGTAATCATAATTTCTCATGTTCCTGAAGGCGTCTCACTCATTTCAAGATGGTTAAAGTGTTGAAACCTTGAGGTAGCTCACAGCAGCCAAGTAAAAAAAAAAATACAAGAAAAGTTGCAAAAGCTGTGATTATTTCAACCAGTATGCTATGTATTCTTCAGGGTTATGTATTCGAATGGCTCTTTAAAATGAATATATATTTTGGGGTATTGGGTTGATACAAGTTGAACTTCCCACTCCACAGGACCAAAACAAAAACCACAGGAAACACAGCGGAAGCGCTAAAAGTAACCATTACTTTAATTTCTGCTTAAAATTCACTGTCAGGCCAACAGTATTCTGGTTGCATAATCAGGGATGTTGGGTGTGTTATGCTTAATAATTCTACATCTTAGCTTTAATGGTCATAAGCTCCTTATTCCCTTGTGATTCATAGGCCCTTAATAGGCCCTGACCCGCAGGCAATGACCCAGTGAAAATGGATTGCAGAATGAGCCAACCATTGAAAATGGTTGGAAATGGTCAACCATCTGGAAAGATCATGAGCGCATGTATAGGATGCTTTCTTTCCAGAAAGCCCTGAACCAGAGCACGATGGAAGGTTGATGCTTTAGTGGACAGGAAGTTGAATGGCACTCATCATTCAGCAACATGCAGAATAATTTGCTTTCTGTATAATTTACTGTTGACCAGGCACTCTTATTTAATTAGACGGAAGCATCTAATTACCCACCTTGATCGTTTACTCAGGTAAAAGTCTTTACACAAAGCATACAAACATATTACTTATAGATCTGCTGTAAAATGTAATGAAATGAATGCAACTTCACTTTCTTCTGCTCCTTAACTGTCAACACTCCATTTGAATACATGATCCTGGCTACAATTATCGCCAACTGCATCGTCCTGGCCCTGGAGCAACATCTGCCCGCCAACGACAAAACACCCATGTCAGAACGCCTGGTAAGTGCTCACTGTGCCTCACTTTTAGGTCACCAGCAAACAGCCAGTAAGACCGACTGTGGTCCCACACCAAGCTTAGACATACTAACTCTTGTCAAAATCCCCAGAGTCCTAGAGTAACAAGGGATTTAACCTGCAACTTCTTAATTGCAGCAGCACCTTTGGCTCATTAGGCTGTGATTTTTCCCTCCAGCTCTTATCTTGTAAGTCTGGAGATGCTCTCAACAAGCTTGCTTTCTTGATCCCCTGCTCTGGATGCTCTGTTCCCACAGCTGCTCACATATGCCCTCTGTTGAAATCAACATTTGAACTCTGACAGTCAGGTTGTACAGCCAACCAGTCTCAGAGAGAAACCAAAGACCACAGCACGAAGGGAGGGAAAAACTGAATAGCACATACTTCATGGTTCAGCACTTTGCTGTTATTGTTCTTGAGGGTGTTGTAGCTCAGAGGAGTTTGTTTTAAAATAGAGGCCAGAGAGTTACAAAAGTCAGTGACTTCCTGTCATATTCAACCACCTGCCCCTGCGTAGAATTATCTCAGCAGATGCAATGCAAATTCAGAAGTGAAGATGTTACAACCATTAAACCAAAAAGGTAGCATAAAGGACCCGAGAAAGTGATTAGAGTGGTTACACAAAGGAGAAAACAAGCATCCTCTTCCTGCCTCCTCCACCTTGAGGATGTAATACAACAAGCAGCCTTTTAATTAGAACAAGGGATCAGCTATTATTTATGAAGCTCTGTCAACAGAGTAGGAGGCGTGCAGTAAGTGGAGGAGATGATGGAAGCTGTTCAGTAACAATATTTCAGATCCATTGCAGCTCTTTAGCACCGTAATCCTTTGGGATTTCCTCAGCCCTCTTTCGAATTTATCATTCAGGAATATTTTAGATGTATGTATAATAGATCTTAACATACTACCGGTACAGACATTTATCCAGGCAGCGGGGCTCACATGGCTTCTCTTATTAGCCAGAAGCAGCTTCTCTGCTTCCCCACAACAACAAACTGTCATCATTTTACCACCCCAGCCTTCGCGGCTGATACAACAACAACTCTCGTCCAACATATCTATTATCACACGTTGTTCACTGTAGGCAGCCAGTGCTGTGGAAAAGGTCACATTTCAGATAGCGCTCAGGCCTGTCACACTGCTTTTACATGATTATTTATGTTGGAGACTGGTTGATGCTGGGGACTCGGGACACTGTCTGTCAGGTTGTAGTATGCCGGGAGCGAGAGAGAAAAATCGAGGGGGAGAGAGGTTAGTGTAGGCATGAGATATCCTCCACTCGTGCCCTGTGCACCGCCCAAGGCTCTCGCAGATATTAATGGAGGCAAAGGGAAAAGTGTCATGTCATACGTGCCTGTTCCTGCTCTCTCACTTGCAGCAAGGCACAGGTTTACCCCAGCCACATAGTAATAATCAAATAATATTCAAACTGTGGTTGTTTGATACTTTTAGGGAATAAATAATCAATGATGTACAGTCAAGTGTGTTGTGCATATGTGCATATCAAGGAATGTCTTTTTTTGTTTTTTCTGACAATTCCCTTATTCCATGCTGATGTCACACCATAGGGGCAGTCCAAGTAACTTTCCGATTTGCCCAAATGTCGGCCCAAGTACCCCTTTTGTTCTACTCTTTTTGGCCCAGGTGGCCCTTTGTTGACCCAGGTGCTCCACTAGTTGGCCTAAATGTCTTTTTAATTTGCCCAATCACTCTGCTGGTTGACTCAAGTAGTCGTGTGGTTGGCTTGACTGCCCCAGTGTTTAGTGCAGAAAAGCCCCAATACTCTGGTTATGTCAACTGCTGCTTTGTTGTGACACTGAGGCGAAAAGTAAATCTAAAACAACACAAGAAATTGTGCTCAGTACAGATGTCCCCTTTTTCATTTTGGCCCCGGCCCCTTAAAGAATCTGTTGATTGCTGATCACATCCAGTGTGACATTTTGACAGAATACAGATGCAGGACAGTCCTTGTACAATTTACTGTATGCATTAAAAAAAAAACAAGCCTGAGGCTCCATTTGTTTGTCATAGACCTTAAGATCATGCTGTGTGTGTAAATATTTGTTTTGACTGTATTTACTCTCTTTTCGTCCAAAGAAGAGGGCACCACTTCCTGCGCTTCTGTTCGTGCTGATGCAAGAAGTGAAAGGGGCCATCTTTCTTTCTCTATTTTACCCCCCTCCACCTCCGTCTTTCACGTAACGCTTCATTAACCACGCTCTTACTTTTAACAAAAAGGTCTTCCTCCGTCACTCTAATCCTCTCTCTGATTCTCTCTGTCTTTCTGTAGGACGACACAGAGCCCTACTTTATTGGAATATTCTGTTTCGAGGCTGCCATTAAGATCATCGCCCTGGGCTTTGCATTTCACAAAGGCTCCTACCTCCGCAACGGCTGGAATGTAATGGACTTCGTGGTTGTCCTCACAGGGTGAGTCCCTCGCCCGCTGGGTGTCAGCTTGAGATGGATGTCATAAGTGAGAGAGTGGTTTCTTTTGTGTGTATCTGTGAGCGTCCTGAGAGAGAGCATAGTGGAATCACCTTCTTCCAGTGTAGAGCATGTGACTACAAGCATCTACATGTTATTCAACAAGTCACACGAGCCTGTAAAAGATGTGAAGAGAGTGTCACAGCAATCACTTACATAACCATTTGTTGCTTTGGCTTTTGATTAATCCTTGATTTTAACTGTTGCTGGACGACAAACGTTGTGGAGAACAGAGAGATGACAGAGGCAGCAGGGGAGAAAGAGTCAAGGTGCAGGTGCCTCCTCCTCCTCTTCCTCCTCCTCTCCGCAAGGCTGGCTACCTCTGTATCACTTGCTGTCACCGTGCTGCAGGTGTTTTGTTGGTCTGCGTCCAGCTCGCGCATCAGCTGCTGTTTCTCTCTCTGTCTGTTGTAAGAAGCAACACATTGGTGAGAACAGGGAAGCAAGCGGGTGGCACAAGAAAACAGGCGAGCTGGATGCAGACTGAAAAAACCCCGGCAGCATGAGCAACACAGAGGCGGCCACCGGGGAAAACCACAAAAAAAGTATGAAAGTATGACTATTTGAATAGTGATTTTACCGTTGGAATACCATGGCATTAAATGAAAGTCCGTGGTTGTGTCAACAACCACGCCATATTGCCCAGCCCTACCCCAAAGCCTTACCACCTTGTACGTCTGCATGGCAACTGGAAACACAAAAGTGGAATAAATACTTGTTTTGTATTTTATATGTGTGTTTCAGAAGTAAGTACGTGTCTGCAGTGCAAGTTATTAGCTAAGTGGGCCACAGAGTTCTGTGACAGATGCTTTTATAGTTGAAACTTGTATTTTTTTTTAAGCAGCTCTTAGTGGGGTTCGGACAAGAGTGGCTGCCTGGCAGGGAAGCTGTCAGACTCTGGCCCTTTGAAGACATGTAATGGCCAGTGTTTCTTATAATCAGAAAGGAGTCATGAGAAGTCAATGATAGAGCAACAGTCAGGTCAATAGTTCTGAGTAATTACTGCTGGGATTTTAACGTACGTTTGGCAGCACTGAGGCTTTTCCAGGCAGTGTGGTGCTCCATCGTTCCTTTTAACCATTGGTGGCAATCAGATAGTTGAAAGCATAAAGTTGGATGAGGAAAAATAATACGCTGGTGTTGGTTTTGCTCTTGTTGCATACAAGGTATTTATTTTTTCAAAGAGTGGGCGTTTTAAGGGCTCTCATGTGTTTCATTTGTCCTACATACACACTTTGAGTTCCTCCACCTCATGCTTCTCTCAGCTTCAGTGTAATAGTACATTTTTAGAATTGTCCCTTATTCCTCAGAAAGACAGAAACCATGTTGTCCTCGAAGGCTGTTCAAACTGGTATCCATAAGCATTAACATGACCATATGAGTGGGGGTGTACATGACACCCTCGCTTTTTTCATCTGATGCGACACCTGCTTAACTTTTGCTCTAATGCCCAAGAAAACTTAGTACATTCTACCATAGTGACCCCGCCCATGTTAGTGCACACAGAGAAAGCGCCCTCGCTTCCCAGTGTCTGTTCACAACTGGAAATCCAGGATAAAAGCAGAAAGAGAGGCTTCCACAAGAGCTACCACATCAGACGGTACCTAACTAAGTATTCATCTCTCTACTAATTCCCGGTATTAGATTTTTACTCAAGTAAATGTTGCAGTGCAATGTAAAAGTAGTCAATTAGCCCTGTTGTAGTTTCCCAGTGTCACACTTGTGTCAGAAATACTGACACTATGTTGCAAATGCGTCTGTTTCGCTGCAGGTCAGTTGCTGCTGCTAAATGCTCCCCTTTGTTAAATGAATGAGCAGAGATATATTGTGCTTGTCTGGTGCTGTGTGAGGTCTAGATTGAATTTATATTGTAAATATTGGCGATTTCAGAAAGTCAATAAACAAATGCACCAAGGTGGATATTGAATGAGGGGATTGCAGAGAGGCAGTGACCACGAGTGTCTGAGGCGATGAGAAAGATGGATATAAATGAACCAACTTTGTTCTTAATGCATTGTAAATAAACAAAATTAAGCATATAAGAAGCATATAAGCATATAAGAAGGGAAAATATGTTTGTAGCTGATTCATACACACCAAGTTATTGAAATATGCCATTGGCAGAAAAAAATCAAAACACAGACTAATGGAATATATCAATAAGAGTGTCGCGTAAAGCCAGAGAAATAGCTCTTCAGTTTTAGCTACCCATTGCTGACACAGCTGGATACAAATTAACCATTATATTGTGTATGTGTGTGTGTCTCCGTTTGGTTGCCTGGCAACCACAGTAGATAATGTGCCTCGGTGTGATCGGGGGTTTTTGTGTGCGAGTCTATAAGGCTCCGTTTGCTTTGTGCTTGACATGCTTCTGTGGGATCAGGGGGCCGAGGATGGCCGGACCGAGCCTGCATTGATCCCAAATCAATCAGATCACCTTTGGATCAGGTTTGGCTGAGTCTCAGTTTGAATAAAATCTGATCCCGAGACAATTCTCCCTGATGTCATATGCTAAAAGACGAAAAAGACATTTAACCACGTCCTGAGACTTTCAGCCTCCCTAAGTGGAGTTAAGAGGATTAGACAGATTTTACTATACACCTGGGTGTGAAAATCTGCTTCTGCTTTGTCCTGCGAGTCCACAGAGGGAGCAGAATCAGTCATCATAATTAGAGCTGTAACTCTAATTATAATGGTTTAAATGATGAAATGATAACATACAGAAAATATTTTGAGTAGTAAGAGAATAAGAAATCAGTAAAAATGAGACCCAGAGACGAATGAAATGCTACCGCAGTTGGATATTATCGATCAATGCATGAATGATTGAAAAGAAAATATTTTAATAATGATGGGTGATCAATCAAAAGTGACTGGTCGGGGTTTTTATTGATCTTACTGGTCAGAAATCTAACTTAGGATATGTTTTGTGAACATGTTATTGTGGCTGCGCTATGAGAAATAGAAAAAATTGAAATTACATATTACATAAGTCAATAGCTTATCTTACCCTTTTTCCACTTTTCTAAGAATCAGTATTAGTTCAAATTGCAGTGCTTAGTCCTTAGGCTAATTATGTTGATATAGCCATCCATTCCTAATGAAAGGGTCTAAATGATCGCGTAGCTGGAGGCAATGGCAGACCTTTAATCTGTCCTGATCAGACATTAGGAGCCTCTAATAGAAGAATAAATCTGCACGAGTTGCCGACGGCCTAATCAATAGAGTGCTGAGCTGGCCAGCCCAGAAACACTGAGCCCTGATGAGAAGCCAGACATGGCCAATCATATGCTGAGTACGACAGCATCTAGTGACATTAAAGAGGAAGGACGAGGAGCCTGCTCTGTTCAGTTTTTTTTCCTGGAGCATTTATAACACTTGCCAGTAACCATGACTCAGTGGCTCAAAAGTGAAATGTTCACAATCCAAGAAAGGGATTAAATGACACTCACACTGGTTCTAATTTCAGATGCAGAACCAATAGGAGTCATTTATTCTGCAGTCTGTAACCAACAGGTTTTACCTCCTTTTAGAGCAAAAACTATGAGAATCAGTTCAGGGAACATCTCTTTTTTTTTTTTTTTTTTTTTTTTTAAAGGAAAGGTGGTGAAAAAGAGAGTTTTTTTTACATTTTGAAATTTAACCGTTACTTTAAAAGTCAAGAACATGATGTACAATGCAGTTTTGATTGGCTGAAAGGTGTGTGTGTGTTATTTTCAGATAACTGCACCACATATCCATCAGCATTCAACACCCTTATTGTTACAATTTAGCATGTGAGTGGAAATTTAATACTTGTGAAGAGAGTACTACTGAGGTTGTGAAATGTTTTTTAATGCCTTCTGTGGCTCTAGAGGAGCTTTGTGAAGTCGGAGGAAAAAAAAACATTCATCGTGGTTTCTTAGCTCGGGCTTGAAGATGAAAACAATGGGGGCATGGAGTTGGGAACAAAGGTGGGGTTTTAATTATGGAGGCTGGATGGATGTAATGAAAGACAAGGCAACTTTATGGAAGTGCAATACTACATTTTCTCCATGAAGATTGTATTTATTTGTTCGTATCTAACAGAGACATAATACAAAGAAATAATAATAAGATAAATAAATAATGTGTATATATAATAGTAATGTGTGTCAGTAACATTTGGACGGTTCAGCGGTTGTCCAGTTAACCTCCCCCCTGCCTCTTTGGTCTCTGACAGCCAGTCACTGCTGTTATTGACCGAAGCTTTACATGGCCTTTTACTGCCTGTGCAAACACTATGGCAACCGCAATCTAAGGCTCCTGTGTTAAGTCACCGAGAACAATAATCCCACCGTCATCTGAAGGGAAACAAAGCCAGAGCAGTTTTTATTTATTTATCGGTATGTTTGATTCATGAGTCCCCAGCTGTTAAGTGGTCGGTTGTTATTATGTTTCTAATAATAGCATTATACTCATCAAGGTTTTTGCCGTGACCTGGGTGCCTGGCAACACCCTAATGTTTTTCAGTGTTATTATTTTTGTCTCTGGTTCTGTCCAGTTGAGGTGAAATTTGGAGCATTGTGTCTTTTCCTCGGCTGTGTAGCAGCTCTTGTGTAGCAGAAATAAAGGATGGACAAACAATTATTTACATCTATTAATATGTACTTATACACACAGATTATACAGTCAGTAGTTATCAATTTTTAAGGCTTTCATGATGGCCTATTATATAATTACTTTAAGTCCAGTGAGTTGTTTTCAGAGAAATAGGTGTTCAGTTTTATTATAGCGTTTCCCTCCTAGTGATGTTATTGATCCTTGTGTGTGTGTGTGTGTGTGTGTGTGTGTGTGTGTGTGTGTGTGTGTGAGGGGGGGGGGGTTGTGTTCTTGGTACAGGCTGTACTGCTCAATGTCTTGGAGCCAGTTAGCGATCCCTTCAGTGAGTGCTCTGGTGAACACTGCGTGCTCTGTGCAGCCCGGCTGAGTGCAGTCGATGCTCATGCCATGTTGTCCACATCGCAGGAGACTGATTCTAGATCTGCTCTGCCCGGTCGGTCTGTCTGTCGGCAGCCGCACAACAGCTCCGAGCAGCAGGTGGAAACTCAGTGAACTGCTTGTCTTCCCGCTCACGCTCTCGTCAGGGATGTGGTCAGGAATACAAAAGTGAAGTGGAGCTGCAGCTAATGGTTATTTTAATTATTGACATATTGTTATTGTTTGATTAATCCATTAAACATTTATAGTCTATAAAATGTTGAAATACCCCAGAGCTCAAAGTGATATCTTTTCATTGGTTGTTTTATCTGATCAACAGTCCAAAGTTTGGACTCCAAATTCTCAGATATTCACATTACAGTGCCATAAAACAAGAGCAACAAATCAGAAAACCAGAAGATATTTGGTGTTTTTTTGACTCTAATGGTTATTGTATAAGTGGGCTCGTATATAAATGACTCCAACAAAAAACAATCAAAACTGGTGTTCGTTGATCAGTTAATCATCTTTGTTAACTAAAGAGTAAAAGTAAGACTACCTGGCTTCAGAGGTTTAAAATTACATGAACACGAGAATAAGAAGACATTGTGGTTATAAAGATGATACTCACAGCAAAGCACTACAGTGTGAGCACTACAACTGACTTATTTTGTTAGTTTATTAGCGGTTCAATCAATACCTTTTATGGCCATCAAACTCATCATGCTGTGTTTATCTCATTAATCACCTACCGTATTCTGCTCCAGCAGTCAAAGTTTGGTGACAAGACCAAACAATCAACAGATCTGTCAATGACAGATGAAACTTTCGGGGGGGGGGTTTAATGCCTTCATTACACAGCTGACAGTAGAGAGATGACAGGAAAGGAGAGGAGAGAGATTTGGGGAATGACATGCAACAAAAGCCCCGACTAGATGTGACATTTGGGTTCATGGTCGGCACACTAACCCTGAAGCACCAGCTTATTGTCCATTCAAACCCGTATTTTGACAAGGATTTCAATGTGTAAATTTAAACTAAATTAAAAGCTCATTGATACGTATTCATGATTAGCATGTTTAGACATGACAACTGACTTGACAAATTGACTCATAGCTCACACCAACCAACAGGCAAGCCCCACTTCATGAATATTTATGAAAACAGAGAATACAGTAAGCCAAGGTGACTCGGTGTAACACTGTGGATGCGGCGTATCCAGCTTGCCTTTATCCCGTTGCCATCGTGCCTATTTATGTCTGACTAAAATGGCTGCTAGCTGGATGGCTTCACATGCAGACTTAATCAGTTATTATGATGACATATATCTGGCAGGTTCTTGGCGAGATGGTCATATTTTGCATCATCTGCTCCAGTTGTGACACACAACTGGCTCATAGTATGAAAGCTTTCAAAGAATAACTTCATTTGGCTGAGTGGTATGTTGGCAAGCGCACAAAGACGAAGCATTAATCGCAGATTTGTTGGACTAATTGATGTACATGTGTAAGTGAAGTATACACAAGCATCCATACAGTACGTGTCCAGACACATGAAAACGCACACACACACACACACACACTCTTTTTCTTTCTTTTACACGCATACACACAACTTTGTGTCTCTGTTGGCTTGGCTGCCAAGGTTCCAGTCAAGCGTGGCTGAAAGTGATGCTTGTCATTTCCTGTAGGCAGAGGAAGTGCACTACACCACAGCTGATGTGGCAGACTGGCAGGTTTCCCTCTTCACACATGACTCAGTCCAGAACTAATTACAAACAACATGTTGTTTCCCGGCAAACATCAGTAATTTCACAGGCAATCCAGCCGCATTTTGTAGGAAAGACAGAAAAGAGAGCGTGGCAGTCATGTAATAGGTGTTTTGTTTTTAAATTTAATTTTTGATGCAGCAACACATTGTACGCCCAATGAAAAAAATGAGAAATATGTATTTAAGGTTGCAACGAATGACTGTTTTTATTATTGAATAATCTCTGTCGTAGAAAAGGCTGACATGTAGCCACTGTGGTCTTTTGCATTGACCTTAGAAAACCACCTCCCAGAAGCCAACAGAGCTTTAAACGTCCTCCTGGTTAGTGTCCCTCCAGCAGGGAGAGGGTCAGTTTTTAGCTTTCATCGTGGACGCTGGGTCGGCGAGACTTCCACAGCTCACGGTAAACAGCGGAGACCTTTGAATCCTCGAGCCTGCAGTCAGCAGCACTAAAGAGAATGTCAGCGTTTATCACGTTGCGTGTGTGTTGTCTATCAAAGAAGCAAGATTGACATTTCAGACTGCAGGCTGTTCATGTGACTGTCACCTGTGACACGGGCCCCACACACACAACTTACTTTTGTGTTTTTATTGTTATTAATATTAATATAGGCTCTGGTTTGTAACCAGACGTTCTTCAGGGAGAGAGCATATTTAAAACTTCTTTCCTCTGGCCCTCAGTAGAAGGCGTATAATATAAACCCATTATTCTTTTCAGTCTACATGTCTACATTGATGTAACTGTTGCTGATAATTTATGATTTTTTTTTGTGTATTTTTATAATCGCTTACTTTTTAATTTGTGTTTCCTTCTGCCACATTAGAGTTGTTAGAAGAGTCAAGTAGGGAGAGACAATGTACTTCACAAAAAAGCAAAGGACACTAAACATACTAACAAACAACTGAAGAGCACAAAAAACACTAAAACTAAACTGATGCTCAAGAGAAAATAAATGTTAATTCATAATATCATAATACTCCTGCAGTCGGGATCATAAAAACACAAAGGTCATGCAGAGCTTTGTAGGCAATAAATTATTAAACTAACTGAAAGTCAATACAGAGATCTGAGAACAGGTGTGGTCACAAAAGTGTTTTTTTAGACCAGTGGGGAGAGCATCTAGCAACAGGTGAACTAACTAGAGTTGAATAATATTGACAATGACATCATATTACATTTTACTCCAAGGGATTTCTTGCGATCGCAACAATGTAAATGTGATTGGCTGCATCACTAACGTCCTTATAGCTAACCAGCGTGAATATTGAATCATCTAACCGCGTCTCGCTTTAGCCGACCAGCTGGCGTCTCTCTCCTCATTCTCTCTAAGTTCATTTCCAAGGGCAGCAGCTGCATCACAAAATGGGCCCCACTTGGTCATATTGCCGGTGTAATGGGTGAATTTTCTCCCCTTGTTTTCTTCTTAGCTGTATCTCTTGCCTTTAAAGAGGCTGGAAAGTGGCTTTTTGCGGTGTCCCCTCCTGTTCCCAAACATCTGCGTAATGGAGTGAATTCTGGCACAGAGAGCATCTCCTGCTCGCTGCCTGCAGCTTCAGGCCGAGCAGAGAGCGCAGCGAGTTTTCTTTGTACTGTGCTGTGAGACAAACAGCATTCCTCCTCCGTTTTTTCCCCTTCCCCTCTGTCTCATTAGATCTACCAGGAGGATGCTGCCGCTGCTGAGGCACTCGCCGCCTCCTCTCCACCTCGTCTTCTCTCCGTCTCGCCTCAGTGGAGAGGCGCTCTGTTTGTTCACCCTACCCAGCCCCAGTGTAAGCTCTCTCACTGTGGAATAACTGACAGAGTCACACACACAGAGGTAGAGCGCACAACAGAGAGGAGAGAAAAAAAAAAGGGCGATAAGAGAGACTGAGATCAAAGTGCTCAAGTATTAGTTACCACAGTGTACACGACTCTGTGTACGTCAGTCTCTGCTGATGTTATTACCCTCGGTGTGCATCGTTTCAACATTTTAGTTTTTGATTACCTGCGTCTTTTTTGTAAGCATCGAGCAGTAAAGTGGTCTTACTAGACACTTAATACACAACTGTCAGCCATGCTGTATGCTATACTAGTCTGCTGTCCAGGCAGGGAACACAATGTACTGTACCCTCTATTCGTCTATGTACAGTATGTACAGCAAGTCGTCTTGCTATAACTAATGTTTTGCTGCTATCTTTGTTTCTTGTGTTCTTTTTATTTTTATTTTACCAGTCTCCTCTTGGCTAGATGTTGTATTTTGCCGTTTAGTTGGACCTCTTATCATTTTTATAGATATTTTGGTTTCTGTTTAGCACCTTGTCAGTTCTGTTTAGGGATCTCCAGGGATGTCCAGTGTCTGCCTGTCGCCTGGTCACCACTTTGGTCCATTCAAGCAACTGTTGGATGGATTGCTATTAAAATTTTTTACCTCAGAGTTTTGTCAGGCAAAAATGTCAAAAATAGCCTAATACATTGGTTAATGACCAGATGACAAACTAATGACATTCTGATCAGCCTCAGCAGTACTTTGATATGTTACTGTTACTTACTCTTTGTAAAGTGCTGCAGACTTTTTCGGGCAGAAAATGTGTGTGTGTTCCCCTGTAAAGTTAAGGGTAGTGTTAGTGTGTCTTCACCACGACTGTTCTGTCCTCTCCTCCTCCTGTCTGTGTTGGCTTGTTATTGCTCTTGAGCTATTGATCCTAGTGGTGGAGTCTATTGATATCATGACCAGCTTGTGCTTCCTTTAAAGAATCCTTGTCCATACTTCAGGGACCACAAACTGACTCTGGGTATGTTTGGTGTGTGTGTGTGTGTGTGTGTGTGATTGTTTGTGTGTGTTTCCTTTGGCCGTTTCAGTTGCCTAAGCAATGTAAAAATGCCCAGTGTGATTTATTTTTGTGCTTGTATTTGTGCATAATTAAAATCTAACCTCTAAACTGTGTTGCTGTTAATGAGCAGAGATGTTGTTTCAGATAGTACCGGTGTAAATTACCTTCTCAAGTATGTCTTTCTTACACTCATTAATTCAGTGGGTGTATTCAGCTTTGCACAGCCATTATTGCAGTTTGAGAGCTAATGTTTTCCTGCTGCTAATTCGATGTTCTGTAACACCATAATTATCCCATCTCTTATCTAAGCAAATTGAGCAAACAAGGAAAACTTGTATCTTTTTAGCAAAACACAAGCTTTCGACGCTGCAGCTGAGCCCTGTTCACAACATGCTTGGTTATCTGACAATTCACAATAAGTCAATATTGACTCCAGAGGGAGAAGGAGACTGGGTTAGGGCAGGTGGATGCAGAGAATTAGTGATATCTCTTGAGTAATCTGCCCGCTGAGTATCTCTTTCTCTCCATAGGTCTATATGATCAAGCAGGCCTTCAGGCTATAAGTCTACTCTACAGTGTGGGCGGCTGAACAAGCGTGTTAACACTCTGAGAGTGGCGATGTTAAGGATCGATCAAGTCCCGTGCCTCATTTGTCCTTCACAGTTCAAGGCCTCACACAGCGGTAACCACTAGTCGCTAAGGCCAACTGTGCGGGTGAAATGTACATCTGAGAATCTGAATCACTTTAAGTTTTCAAGCACAGTGAGGACTGTGATCTTGTTCCAGCTAAAAACAGTTAATTTAGAGGGTGGAGTTACAGGAAAGGTTGATTGTGTTTATTCATTTGAATGTGCCCAGCAAGTTTCTGTTCTGTTCATTGGAAATTACTTGTCTTGCAATAAAGCCTAATGTTGGTTTAGGGGAAAGGTCAGTAGGTCACTTAACATCTGTCTTTTCAGGGTTTAGGATTATTGCAGGTCAAAATTTGGAGCAACTTGGAGTTTAAAAATTTGCAATCATTTTTATGCTGTGTTCTTTGGCTTACTTACTTACTTACTGCTAATCATTACTGTATATGTGTAAGTGTCAATACTTAATGATCTCAGGAATGTCCTGTTTGTGGACATGTTGGTATTTGCTAGCCTCTGGAGTTAGTTAGCCAGAAAACTGAAGGTGCTTAACAGCATGTAACCTTTTATTTCCCTGTATTGAGTCTGTAAGGTAACTGTAGTGTTTCCTACCATGTCAATGATGCTCCATAACCAAATTGGTTTATGGAGCATGCCACAATTTTTAGGGAATAATAGTCTTCCCCTCTGGAGTCCCACTGTGGGGATTATGGCTTTTCATTTGACTTCGGTTTGTGAAAGTGAATTGTATTGTTTGTATTGGCAAGCATTCGTCCAGGTTGAATATTTTTGTGTAAAAATATCGGTTGAATAATGATCACAAGATTGTGAATTCCTGACCATTTGTTGTGGATATACTGTAGCTCATCATGGACCACAGTATTGGTCAAAGGGCATTTTTGAATTGACAGTGGCATAAAAGTTCGGGACTTACCAAAGTCATCAGAAACCTCTCTCTGATGCAGTTCTTGAGTAATTGGGCCATCAGATATCAAGACGCCAAAATGGTGGCTGGACCAACCTACTGATATATCAATCATCCTAAGACCTTTCTGCTAGCATAACAAATATACTGACTCCACAGTTGAGGGGAGAAAAATGGAATAAAGTAACCTATGATGATACCTGTTATTATCTCCATCCTAACACCTCTCCTATCCCATCCGCACCATCCCTGACCTGTGCTGCTTCTGTTCCAAAGATAGAACGCTAAATAAGAGAAGGAAACCAGTTGAGAGGCTTTGCTGTCGGGCGCTGAGACTAAAAGTCCCGAGAGAAGCAGGTGAGCTGTGTGTTGAGTGACTCCCAGGCCATCTCTGGAGAGCCTGGCAAATACTGGAGTGTAAATGGGAAATGGAGTGGCCCATCCCTCCACCTCCCGAAAGACAAGCTGGATGTTTTGTCCTTCAAGAAGCATAGTCAAGGTCTTTCACACTCACCACAACTGTCTGCATCGCTGTTATTGCAGTCTACCGTGCGCTTTTGAAATATCATTACTGTGTCACTTATACAAACAAACACAAGGTAAAGGTGTAAACATGCCGTCAATACTAATAAAAAGTACTGAGTACTGACTCCATTAATGGCAGTACTGTGATTGATTGATTAGATCTTGTGAAAAAGAAGCATTAAAAATTAGCTGATTTCAAGGGGAAAGAAAAATTAATTGGAACAGGCCAACGCCCAGTTTGACATCAGTAGTGTAAAGTCAAATCATGTTTCTCTATCACTGGGATAAATAAGGCAATGAGCATGCCACCGTAAAAACAGTTGGAGAACCTGACAGACTGTAGGCGTGTGATCATCAAGATGCATTTTCTCCGTGTAATGTGTGTTTTTTTTATTTTTTATTTCAAAAGCAGCCCCTCCTGGAAGGCTCATACAGCATGCTGCTGTGTCTTTTAATCAATATCTTCCTCTACTGCCTCCTTCCACTCACTTCCCACTCCTTCGCTACAATATCAGCATCTTTTTGTGTGAATGTAGATTTTTAGGAGCAACATTTGATATTTTAAAGGAGCATATTAGTCACCACGACGACTGCTTTACTGCTGTGTATCCACGCTACATTAGAAAAGGCTGTAAAGAGACAGATGGGAGAGGGGGAAGGCGGTAATGAGAGAGACTGAGAGCGCAAGATAAAGGCAGAAAGAAAGACATCCAGACACAGAGGGAAAGCAAGAGAGTGTGAGGGGAATTGAAGGGATGAATCGAGTAGAGCCATGCTTCAGTTTCACTTATTGTAGTGATCAGCAGTGGATGGGAAGAGGAGACTGGTCGCTAATGATCTGGAGATGAGTCTGACTGGGTTGCCAGATATAGACCAGAACATCATATAAAGGGTGTCAGACTCAGAGCTTCAATCTTTCTGATGGGCATTCAGATTCATACATTTAATCTGTGCAATGTAGTACAGTTAATTATAGATAAAGATGTCTAAAGGTGTTTATGTACGGTGGCTTTACACTTTTATTTGCACCATGGTACTCATGAACTGTACTAAAGAGCAGGTTGTAGGTACTGGTATACTTTAGTACTTCAAATTTTTGCTGCTTCATGCCTATATTTTATTTTATAAGACAGTTGCAACCTACTTTGCAGATTTCCAAAATTTATGATCATCTTAACAAACACTGTTTGCTCATGCAGAGCACTGAGCATTACTTGATTAGCATCTGCTGGTTCACCATCCACCAGTCAGTCATGGCCTGTTTGGCTACACCCAGTAATATTACACTGTGCACAGTACAGCACATTAATTATTACCCAACGCTGTTCGGCATAGCATTTTTTTTTCTACTTTTACTCAAATAAATGATCTGAACCCTTCTTCCTTCCATCCTGCTGAAGAGGATACGCTGTGACTCCTGAACCTCTCCATATTAAATGCAACTGATTTGTTTCAACATTTCATTATAATTTAAGTCCACTGAATATCTTAGTATTCAGGCCAGGTTTCTTGTTTCAGGTTTCATGTAATACAAAATGTGTGTTGATGAGAATTTGATCAAAATTACTTTTGATGTATTTTGATCTTTATTGCGCTTCCTCTCTAATTGACATCAAACCCAAATTTTTGCAAACTGACAGCTTCTTATTAAAAAAACAACAACTACATTTTTCTAGATTGTGTGTGATGTTTTCCACAAAATACCAGCAAACAGTGATATTTCTTTTTATGTTTGCAGACAAGCTCATAAAAACAGGCACGTTATTTTATATGGGTAACTTCTCGCTCTCGCAGGCTATAGTCTATACAGTGACTGTGCTCTTATGTATGAAACTGTGTGATTTCTGTGTAGCTGTACAGAAGCGTTTCTGCTGAGTTATTGGCCCGACTTGATTACATTCTTGGGCATAAATCACAGCACATATTGTCAGAATGGCTCCTGTGGGGAATTTGTCCTTATTGCTTTGTAAGATTGAAGTTATTTTCCTCCATCTTAAGTTGAAGGTGGGGATATTGTATACAGTACACCCTCCTTCTTTTCATCAGCTTCTGTCTGTAGCAGCAGAAACTGCTCGTTCGCTTTGTTCATGCACATAAAGTTAGTGAGCGAAGGTACCTGTGACATTTCTGCTGATCTTGTGTCGAGTTTGCTCACGAATACAAACCTTTATTGACTTTATCCACTGAAATAAATTACATAATTAATCTATCACACAAATGAGTCCACAATGATTACATAATGGATTAATCACTTAAGGCACCCTTTAGGGAAAAAAGGTTCAAATGTGATGATTTTCTGATTTTCTTCTTTTTTTTTTTTATCCAGCATTGCTGTAGACTTTTAGTCTTGTTCATGGTTGCTTGGTGTACAGTCTGTATTTCTAACGACACACTCTCTGGACGTCACTTGGGAGTCTGTGTACCAGAGTCCACAAAACACAACAAAGCATTGACGTCAGTGCAAGTCATGAAATCTCTTTCTCTCTGCTGTTTGTCTTTCCCTCCCTTCTGCTGTACATTTCTTCTCTCGTGTTTCTTCTTCTGGTTATGTCCTTCTGTCAGTCCCTTTATCTGTCCATCTGTTTCTCTCCGTCTCCGTTTCGCTCTCATCATTTCTTTCCTCTGACGATCACCCCCCGAGGTCATGCGCTGCCAACAAGTCCTCTCGTCCCAGCAAATGACATTTAAATGTTAACGCCGCCTCAGATGTCCCCAAACCCCCACAATGCACTGTCACTTCCCACCATCTCTTCTGTGGCCTGTGTCATGGTTTCTGTGTGTTAATATACTAGAGTACATACACATTTCTGTTCTCCTGCATTAATAGGTTTCTGTAGGAACTAGTTCAGTTATTAGTCTTTATTAACTCTCTAAATGACTCATGAAGAGCACATTTTAAGTGGAGGGGGAGGCATTAAACTTGGACATGGTTTAACTGCTTCTTATTGCGGCAAATCTTTAAGTTAAGCGAGCGAGACACAAACAATGACTGACAAACTAATTTGTAAAGAAAAAAAAAAAAGCACATTTCCCAAACCGTTCAATTATTTTATTAAAAATGTAAAATCTTCTCGGAGTTTAGAGATGTCTTGGAACACCAACCGTTGTGATTGAAGCTACTGCGAATCCCTTCCCATTACAGACATAATGTAAAACATAATAAATGCCTCTATGTGTATATTTCCACATCCCCACCTGACACTCTTGTCCTCGGTTCCTCTCTGTCTTTCTTTCCTCTCCATTCACGGGGGATTATCTTGTGCTGCTCCATCGCTGTCTACACACTGTTGCCAGGAACAGTGACAACATCAATGTCTGGATTTGACAGAAAGCGGGACGATGTGTGTGTTTCTGAATTAAACCACATTTAGGAACAGATTCTTAAATCAGTTGACTGGGAACAACTTGCAATTGGAGAAAAACATGGTTTCCTTAATGTGGTTTGGTTGTGATTGCATTCAGAGTGACATATGTGTGTGCGTGTGCGTGCAGTCCTATGTTTCACTGTCTTCCTGCCTATTTTATTACTAGTACTATTATAAACATATGGGAAACTGATGCATTTCTGAGCTTGATTCTGTCTTAAAACTAATGTTTCCTTTCCACATCATTTTATAATCAGCATCTGGGCAGAGACCGCCTGAATATAAACAGAGCCCTGGAGCATCATTCATTTTTATGTGTCTCATATTGTAGTTGCTTAATGAATCCATATGTCAGTGAGTGGAATTAACAAAACAAGCAGAAATATGTGATTCATTCCTCCGACACCACCTCCCTCATTTCCCAGACTCACATCTCTCGCTGACTCTGACTTGTACTCGTGCCCCACTGCTGCTGTGCATCTTTTACGAGCCCAACAGAACCATTGTCATGTTGCCGTCCTGTTTCTATGGTGACGAAGTACCATCCGTTGCCAGCGAGTCTCTCACCTCGGTGCTCTTTACTTGCCCCAGTGACTTTCAAGCATGTCCACTCTCTCGTAAATGACATGTCAGATTCAGCAGGCTCATGCGCACATTCACTCTGACCCTATTACACACACACACGCACACACACGCACACACACACACATGCAAACATGCACAAGAAACTGGAAGCGATAACATTAAAAGGAAGCACAGGTGTTTTTTACTTGTCCTAGCTGATTAGTCCTCTGCTCAGGTTAAAGTTCGTCAAAACTATGCTTGGCATTATGTGCGGTCGCCGGACTCTCATGCACCAGTAACAATGATAAAGATGCGATTTGGCAGGTGCAACAAAGCTAACGGGAGAGTGAGTAAGATGTCTCTCCTGAGAAAAGCCCCAATTATCCAAAATAAGTAAGATCACCCGAGTGGGTGCACCATGGCTTTAAACTTAAAAACAGCCAACCCTTCTTATGAAACTGTATGTCCTGCAGGTCAAGTTTACTTTTATGTTTAAGCATTTTAGACATTTTGGTGTCAAGCATGAAATCAAAGTGCTGTACAGTTGTTCTAAATGTTAAATGCAAAATTTTATCCACCAATTTTACAGCCTTGCTAAAAAAAAGGGATTATTGTAAAACAAATCTAATTTGATAAATATGAACATTTATTTTTAATAACAATAAATTCATATATTCTTCATCAATAAAACAGGCGTGGGGTTCTTAGGAAATCGTAGTTCGAGGCCCCATTATGTGGTATATACTACTCTATACAACTACAATAATGTACTATATAGTATACTGTAATAAAAGAAAGTATGTACTTTGTAAGAATAAACTACATTAACAATAATATATAAAAAGAAGAGATGTAACAGTAAGGGTATTTGTTGGTTTTCCTTCAGGCTGTAACATATATTGATGTCATATTTTGGCGTTGTCATGGCAATGGTCAGTCTTTCCCCCGAATACAAATTAGTTTTGTCTGATAGTGTGTTGAAACTCTCTGGATGTTGGCGAGGTCTCTGTTTCCAACTATTGTTGTCTGGACTGACACATCTGGTTTCTCTGGGTTGCCATGTTTGTCTCAACAGCCGGGCTGTGTTTACTCAGTCTGTATTTACATAGCAAATGTATTTCCCAGTTTCTGGTTTCTCATGCTGCCCAGATAATCTGCCACATGATCCCTGCTGATGTCATTTTCAGGATTCAATATGTATAGCTAAAGTGAAACCCATCCTCTTTGGATTTCTCTGACATCTGGACCTTTTCAGTCTCTCTTTCTCTCTCTCTCTCTCTCTGTGTGTGTGCCCATTACAAACATGCCATATAGGACCTCGTGTCCAAACAGGCGTCTCGTCTTTCGCTGGAGGTATGAGCCAAACACACACCTGCTCTCCATCCCAGACAGGAAGCTGTGAAATGACTTTGGAGCATAATATGCTGGCCAGCTGGTACTGAACCTCAGGCAGTTGTGAGCAGACATGTTAGTCAGTGCATACATGTTAATATACCACCATGTAAGCATGCCGATACATACATACAAACACACACACACACGCACTTGATTACATTTTGGGTCTTACAGAGCTTGAGGAAGCAACACTCCATGATAAATTACACACTTCAGTTATCAGAGACATGGTTAGCTCACAGATACACCATCCACTTTCTAAACTAATTGACAGACATGTTTACAGATGAGATGCTATAAGTGCTACTTACAGCATATCATAAATCTAATCCTGTGAAGGTGCAGGTTGTGTTGCACATCTTCTCCACCAATCCTCAGAATGTGTGATTTGAACAATAGTAGAAAGTGTCCACGCTGATCGTCTGATCAACTTGTTAAATAGATCGCATACACTGAGCACGCCTTCCTGTAATTCTCGTGATTAATTTTGAAAAAGACACTTTATCTCATTTACAGCAGTATGCTGTAAATCACGACACAATGCAAGCATGAAGCTAGCGATGGCTTTTCCCCCTAAAAAGGGACGCTGCACCACAGCTTCCTGTTGAGTGTACAACTCCACAGAGAAACCAGGTGTCGGGCGACAGTGCTCATATAGAAATAAGAAAAAGACAACTGCCAAGTGCATAAAAAATAAATAGCATAAAATGCCGGAACAACACTGACACATATTGACAACAGTACAATAATAGGCTTCATATCACTGCAGATATATTAAGAGCTCACTTTCAACTAATTAAAAACTTTTCAATAAACACTATCAATATTCATTCCTTGAAAGTATTCTCCATCAGACGTGTTTTGATTTGTGGTCATCTTGTAAAAATAACTTTTTTCTTTTACCTAAAGATGATATCTCATCTTGCAGTTCATACTTTATGGTTCTGTGTGTTTCCAAACAGTGTGACAGGCAGCCTGGCAAACAGATTGAAACAAACACAGCACAGTGCCAGCTGGTAAACAGGTCCAGCTGATTGATTTAATTCGTTCTTGTGAACTTGTGTCTCTCTTTCTGTTTAAAAATATTGTTCCTTTCCTTCACCTCTGTCCCTGTCAGCCGATCTGCCTCTTCATGCCTACCTCTTCCTGTTTCTCTCCTTGTGTATTTTATATCTTCTTTGTTTACAGTAGATAAAGCCAGCAGGTGTGCAGCAGTGTGAATATATGTCTATATGAATCTATGGTGCTGCCTACACATCGTTTATCCCAGTTTAAACAGACACTAATTTAATTTGCAAAAACAACTTAAGGGGTATTTCAGTTAGCTAAATTCTTTAGTTTGATGTCATATGTTATATTATTGATAGTAGATTATGCTTTAATCAGAACTATATTTAGGAGTATGCTTTATTTTTGTCCTTAAAATAGATGTACACTTCATGTTATTTCATTTCTCCATGTCAGGTGTTTTACAGTGATATCACTACACAGTCAAAGGGATTTTTGATATTAATATGGAATAGGACATCCGTTAGGTGCTGGGATGGTCTGAGTTGTAACGTTTATCTGAAAAAGATGCATCTGCTCTGATGTTATAATCTACTAAACTTCTCTGAGATTACACAATCACCTTTTAAAATGCACCCTGCTGCTGGATAGCAGGTAAATAAAGATTTTCAGATTTTCCAATAAGTGAGCTTTGAAGTTAAACTGAACCATATACAGCAGTAGTAAACGTGCTTCTGTCATTTGATGCACAAAATCAAAATACTCTTAATTTATTATGAATTGGTTTAAATCTTTCTTGAAATTGTAAATTAAAGTAAACACACAGTGACTAATTGTTCCTGGGCATTTTTTCCTTGGGAATTCTTCAGGAATTTCACCTGAGATGTACTGTATTTTGTTTTGTTTGTATTAGTACTGTTGTGTTTCTAAGGCCACTTTAGGGCCATCAGAGTTTGTCTCGAATGCAGTGAAAGTACCGTCCATCCCTCACTGTCCCGAGTGACCGTACACACGATGTGTTAGTGTAGCGGCTCTGCATTAGCAGCTCTGTGTCAAGGCTTTCCGCTTTCTCTTCAGCTCCAGTTCACCAACATAATAGCGAGACATCAAGAGTGTAAGAGGGCGAGGGAGGAGGGGGAGGGTTTGCTTGGCAAAAGGAAACAAGATGCAGTTACCGACTTAAGTTGTTTGTGTGCACGCGTTGACAATGTTCTTATGTGCTTATGCTCCTCCGTGGCCCCTCCCTTTCTGATTTTAGTGCTCACGGCTAACTGAAGATGGATGATGTATCGCTACTGCTGCTGGTGTGTAAATAATAGAGTTATTGAATGTAATTAATCATGGAGGGAGTCAGTTTGTACAGAAAACATGACACACAGCAGTCTGTGTGTGTGTGTGTGTGTGTGTGTGTGTGTGTGTGTGTGTGTGTGTGAGTGAGTGAGTGTGAGTGTGTGTGCGGCACCTGTCTGGACTTGTGGATTGAAGCAGAGTTGGCACAGGTGTGTACTTCCCAGGACTCTCCCAAACATAACCGGCTCATTTTTCCACCTCATTTATCACAGCCCCAATCCACAACCCTCCTGATGCCACCAGGACCTTCTCCTCTCTGTCTAAATATTATTCACATTGCAGTCTGAATAATATCTTTCAATGCTGACACAAGTGCAAACAGCATTTCTGATGCTCTTGTTGTACAGGACACAATCATGTACATCATATGCTGTCTGAGGCACAGTTTCTTTTAAAATTTTCATCCCCATTTATGATTCCCCTACCAGAAAACCACAATAATATGATAATCCATACATGACACAATGTCTGAAAACCACATATGTCAAAATGTAAATTCATGAAAATTATCCTCCCAAAACCAACAGAAACTCCAAAAAATTTTAATTACATGCCCAAAACCTTTAGAGTATGTAATAAATGTTCTGCAGATGTAAAGGTTTTCATTTAAAAAAGCTTTAACAATACATGAAGCAGTAATTAAACTCACATGTCACTGAGAATAATACACTGACTAATCTTGCAGTTCGTCGTGCAGTTGATTGAATATCTGTAGCCATCACACATCAGCAGGAATGATACGTGTATCTGACAGACATCTGTTCTGTTCAGGTGTCTCATTAAGCCGCAGCAGTGAGCCAGCAGGCACAACACCAGCAACTTGAAACTGAAGCAGCTAAATGGAATAAAAGAAAAGAAGAGGAGATTTTTTTAATTTTTATTTTTCGAAGTGATATTTGAAAACTGCCTGAATTGAATCCTGAATGCATTTTATTTTACATATAAAAGGCCTGTTACTTTTGTTTCCTCTCCCTTCATCATTTCAACACACAACTCTAACTTTACTGTTTAGAGTCGATCATTAATGTTGTCAAAGCACCTGTCGTAACTGTGTTTTCGGCTCTGTTGTGTGCTGCCTCTGTCTCTGACTGAGTTCATGTCCCTGCCTTCATTGTGCAGCAGCCACTGTGTTGATTTATCTTCTCGTTGCTAATGAGTGGAAGGCTGATTACTGCGTAGTTAATAGCTCTCAGTAATGGCCTTGTATAGACAAGTTGATTTATGTGAAATGGTGTTCAGAATTGAACTGACCACAGAGTTTCATTTTCATTGATTATCTATAGCCTGCATAGTTTTTTTGGTGTGTGTGTGTGTGTGTGTAAACAGCAGCATGTACTTAGTGTATTAGTTACTTCCACTTGGTGAAGGTGTATTTGCAACCCTGTCTCCTACAAAAAAAAACAACTTTCATCTTTTCTTTAACAAAAAAATCTAATTCTCACCTCTCAGGTTTAACAGTGGATGTGCAAAGTAATTATCTATCCCATCCAGGTGTGATTATTAATGTGTCTTTCATGGAGTCAGTAATTCGATTGACTGAATGATTTTAAATGTCACTTTGCCTTGTGAGTAAGGTTTAATTTAAGCAATAAAGCGCTGCACATGCTTTGCAGAGCTTAGGCATGTTGAGCACGGACACTGTACAAAGGCATGTTTTGATGTTGAGATCCTATTTTCATCTTTAAATGACTACATTTAATAGCACCACACACTAAGCGTCCTGTTCTAAAACGATTTTCTGCATGAGAAGAAAAAAAAAAAAAGCGTCTCTCTGTTTAAAATTTGGTCTCTTTCTTCTGGCAGCAGATAATAGATGTTTGTTAAAATAAACACCCTGAGGGGGGCTGGACATTAAATCAGCAGTCCAAAACATGTAAACAGATTAGAGACGGGGAGGACAGGAACAGGATGCGTTTAGTTGGCTCTGCGTTTCCTGCTCATTTCCTGCATCAAACTCACTATATGTTGCGATGTTACTGTGAGTGAGGCATGTAGTTAACAGATTAGCTGTTGTTAACGGCGACACAGATAGACGTGACTGATGTAGTTAATACCAGTAAAGTGGAGGCTCCGAAAGCTGTGTGCAGCAGCACACTGGACCTGGGTTCATGTGTATGGAAAACGGTGTCATCTCTCTATAACTAAACAGATGACAGAGAATACAACCTTTTAGTTTTTTTACAAACTTGTTTTTAAATCAATAACATTCTCAGTTAAACACTGTTTTTTCCAGAGCTGATGATAGAGCGACAGCGCTCCCCGTAGAGGCCTGGAAGACTTCTGTTGTGTTGATTGGATATGCAGCTTTTTTTTTTTTAATTGTTTTCTGGAGTTTATGTTTGGTTGATTTTGCATTATTTCTGTATTTGCAGCATTTGCTGTATTGGTTTCCTGCAGCACGCATTTCATTTGCAGCGCGTTTCCGTTGTATTCTGGTTCTGAAACTGCAACATGTTTTTCCTAATGGAAATATTTTGGGCCATTATAACACATTTGCCCTTGTCAGCCTTCGTACAATGTCCGTTGATCAACAGAAAAAAATGTCATTGAGCTACTTGATTTTTATCTGCTGTCTTTGGCCTAGCGTTAACAGGCACCTAAAAATAAAGTGAAACATATGCTGCAAAGTTAACATACTGTATACACTGTATGGCCAGAAGTACAGTATGTGGAATAATATTAAAACAGCCCCACATAACGGTATGTTTTTTCAGGCCCCTTAGTTCCAATGAAGGGAAATCTTAAAGCTGCAGCATGCAATGGTATTTTAGATAATATTGTGCTTCCAACTTCACAGGCAACTGTTGGAAAAGGCTTCTTATTGTTTCAATATGTTAATATCCAGTCTATAGACTGAGGTTTTCCCAGTTTGGTGTGGAAGATCTTGACTGTCCTGCACAGAGCTTTGCCCTCAGTGTTGCGTAACACCTTTGAGACGAACTAGAACACTGTGACCAGGCCTTATGGCCAAACATCTGTGGCTGAGCTCACTTATGCTGTTGTGACTGAATGGTAGCAAATCGCTGCAGCCAGGTTACAAACTCTTGTGGAAATCGATTAATGGCCATGGGTTTGTAATGACAAGGTCAACTATCACATACGACTGTGATGTTCTGTTGTGGACATATTTTAGGCCTTTAAGTGTACATGGAGAAAAAGCACAGTAGCACAGAAGACATGCACAAAAACACTGTTAATAAAGATGTACTGTAAGTTAATAAAGATATACTGTAAGGTAGACCGAGTATATAATGTAAAGTGGGAGAAAGCTATTTTTTAAACAAAATTTTAACATTGTTAATTTAGTATACAGCAATCTTTGTGTTGTTTTTTGTTTGTAACACAAGGTATAATGGCCTTGTAAGCTGGTAGGTACTTTTACTACTTTTCTATGCGTGCTCCACAATGCACTGATCATCATGTTTGCTTAAAAAATGTAATTTGTCAACAGAAATTAAATTGATTAGCATAGATTAGATCCTCTGTCACCCACAAAAACCCCGGGTGCCTGCAGCATAGCAGATTTCATTTAGCTTCACTTCACTTAATTCTCTTTTCGCAGTCAGATCCTATTGAGACTGAGTCTGTCCAATGCCTGGTTACCAGGAAACATGAATTTCTGAGGTATTCAGGGGACTGTGTAAACAAAGCTGGTCAGTAACTAAAACTCTGCAAGCTGTTTATGTTCAGAGATGAGATTGCCTATGAAAACTGGCCTTCACTGACCTTAAACTGATTTATACATTTGACTTCCAGCATTCACTGAAGCATGACTTGAAACTTTATATGCCCTATATACCTTTTAATGTAACGTCCTCCATTTCAACTTTAGACAAATTGTGCTACGTGTTAAACAAGTCCTACCGCCTGAAAACAAAAAACAATGTATACTGTAGCATTCAGTGCACTTTTATTGGCGATAGTTTGATGAGAAGATTGATACCACTTTCATATAATATGTATTCATTTAAATATGAAGCTACGCCATTTGTTTTCTCATACACTATCTTTACATATCTAGATGTTTAAAATAATTCACACCACTTCTTAAATTTTAAGATCCATCCTTCCTTATTTATTAACTTAATTTTACGTATCAGCTGTTTGATAGAATGCAGGAGAGAAATCATTAATAAAATACTATCTCCTCTCAGACAATTTGCACATTCAGATTCCAAATATTTTTTAATAGCTTTAATCACATGTTACCTTTAAAACATCCTCTTGATCTTTAAGGCGATCTTGACATTTCCCATTGGTGTAATATATGTATTTCATATAAACTATAATATGAGGTGACATATTTTTTAGGGATGCTACTGCTACTGTTATGTCAAAATGGCATTTGTGTAGATTTGTTTAAAAAAAAAAAAATCTTCTGGGAATCTGCTTCTGACAGAATCTGACAGTGATCCAAATTCAGCAAGTGGTGGCTGCACATTAGGGAGTTTTCCAAGAAAGACAGATCTCCCCACTGATGACACTTCTGTGAACGACAGCCTGAGTGTTAGCATGTCAAATGAGCTTCTTTTCACCACCAGCAGCCCAAAACACCCACAATATCTGACAGTACATAGACAGTAAATCCATCATTGCAACATCACAGAATGTCTTTCATTCATTCCATATTAGTCAGGGTCATACTAAAATACATTTACATTTTGTCTTGTAATTATCAACATATTTAGTGTTTTATGATTTGCATTTTACATTTACACGTCTATGTTTTTAATCTGGCCGCTGTCTGAAACTTTGAGCTCCTGTCTCTTTAAGGCCCGCCTTTGACGCCTTATTTGATGGACTAGTGCATCCATAAAGAACATATGATACTGATACTGATATATAATATATATGTTTAAATTTTATCTTTGTTCAGAGTGGTAGGTGAAAAAGTAATTAAAGATAAAATATTTGCTGATCTTATGTTATATATCACCATTCATAGGCCTTCCTCCGGCTAAAATAAACCAATTCTCTCAGATAGTTCAAGCAATATATTTACTGTCTGGCTTCATATTAATTTTAGTTTTTATTAGTTTTTGTTTGTGTTTGTGTCTGCTGTTCTCCTCTTACTTTACCTCTAACTGAATGCACTTTCATAATGTACAGACAGAGAAACATTGTTTTATATAAAAGTCATTCATCAAACCCCCCCCCCGGGCTACAATCCTAGTGATGAACCTCGAGATCTATACAATGACCTGTCTACCCATGCAACGGAAGTGTACTAAAATGTCATGTCCAAGCAGCTTTCCAGAGAGGACTCTGAGGTGGCTGCAGCTTGATTGAATTCCCAAACATAAATCACAGCACATCTTATCAGGATGTCTCCTTGGGGGCAACTGTCCTCTGACAGTAGCTCTCATACAGTGAACATACTGTCATTTGTTTCCCATCCAATACATGGATGCCATGTGTAAAAGCAGCTCAGCATACTCCTCTATAACAGCCCACATTTGACAAATTTGACAGCCGTCCGAACTCCCTTATACCCATATGTTATTCATCTACTTCCTGTTTGCAAACACAATTTTATCTCCTGGGATACAAAGTAAAGCATTTAGATCTTCCAGGAACTGTCTAAATACTTTATTATTCCCAAACCGGGAAATTACAGCAGGTCTGAGCAGCTCCTTGTTTTCCTTTATTCAGTGCATTGCAGCACAATACTGTCCATCGATATTATGTAGATCACTTTCACATTTTTGTGAACTTTAAATATAAATTTGAAGAAATAAGAAAAGGAAACTTTTATTGTGTTTTTGGAAGAGATCCATACTTATTCCAATTAGAACTCCCACAATCAGACAGCCCCTAAATGCAGTTCCCTAGAGTAGAGGTCGTCATTGGGCCTCATTAGTCCCACAGTAGGTCCCGAGTCGGCCCATGTCCAAATTATATTCCGTCTAATTGGTCCGGGTCGGGTCCCATATGTCAGCAGACCTGCTATCCTCTGCAATCACATAGTGTGTCATAATTATCACCATAGAATTTTTTTGGGGGGACATCTGAAGTGCAGAAAAAATCTAATCTCCTTCAATAATAAATATTGAGGTTATAGAAGGACACTTTGCAGAGGTGTTTCCTGTGGTCATTAATCATCAGGTGAGGCTCAGGTCTAGTGGCTACCCAGTTATCCAGTGACATGCAGACTCTCTACGGGGCATCAGTGAAAATTAGAAACGGGCCAACAGGAGCGCATGCATGGCTGAGCCGGAGGGAGCCCCTCCCACTGTGCACAACACAGCAACTGCCTTTCCTTCGAGAGGGGAGGGTAAAGTGGGAACATCTACTCTGTTGCTCTGTTATTTACTGCCCACTTTGACTCAGCAAGACATCTCAGACCTCTACCTGAGCAGCGCACAAACTGGTCCGATATCAACATGAACACATCTACTAACGCTGTGTTCTGGCTTTCTCTTTCCAGTCTTTAGCATTCATCTGTTGCTCTAACAGCCTCCACTCTTCTACATAAGGCAGCTACTCAAGGCTTTCCACAAGATTTTGGGACTTGTTTGCAGAGATTTGCTCCTGTTCAGCCACAAGAGAATTATTTAGGTGTTTGGTAATAAGGTCTGTCTCGGAGTTTGCGTTCCAGTTCATCCTGCAGGTATTTTATGGGTTTGAGGCCTTTTAATCAAAGCTTGTGGATAATATGGCACCACAGCAATGTTGGTTTATTTTATTTGGGATGGTTTTATATTTCTACAGGGGTGGAGACAGAAAATAAGTTGGTGTCACTAATTACTGCTCTTGTCTAGTAATTAGTAAAGTAATGTGACTTTTTAAACATGGAGAGAAAATACAAGCAGTCTATTGGATTTTCTAAGTAACTTTGCTCACAATAAATTTGCTGTAGTTTGAATGTTTCTGGTTGTAATTTCCACCACTTCTCTGAAACCTGATGTTTACTGAAACAATATCTCAAAATGTTTGCACGTGTTTTCCCCTTGAGTTGGATGTAAAGCTGATAGCGTGATTGAAAAATCAGAACAGCATTACCTCCTAGCCTGAGGATGTGAACTTTGTTTTTTTTTAGTCCCTTTGACTTGTTTATGGGTCTAAAAAGGAGGATGCCTATGTGTGTGTTTGTTTATGTGTGTGTATGCACATGCAAGCAGTGTTAATTTTAGAGCCACAGCACTACAGCAGTCTCCATGTTTGACAGCGAGTGGCTCTGGCAGCTACGATGAGTTCATGAATACCCCCTCCTGTCTTCATATGCATTGCAGGAAATGCTTGCTCTCCTGACTCTGTCACAGCTGTCCACTTACATCGTATAATGTCATGATAATACAGCCCACAAATACACACACTCAAGAGCACAAACAGTATGTGACACAGTGAATCCCAATTCATGATTGGTTTGCTCGTTTCCTATTGAAGGAGATGGTAGAAATCAGGTCTTAATTGGCAAGAAATGGTCTGTCTAATAAAGAAGTCTGTTTTCATCATTGTGTGCGTGTGTGCATGCATGCATGCGTGCGTGCGTGTGTGTGTGTGTGTGTACACATCCATGCACTCTTGTGTAAGATAATAATAATTTTGTGAGAATAAAACAGACATGCGTAGAAATAAAGACTTATAAATGAGATATAGAATAAATGGGGTAAATCAGAGGAAAGGTTAGTGTTATTAAAGATTTTTCTGTTTGGTAGCATGAACCTGTTCAGCACATTTTATAACAAACTGATTAGATTATGAGAGAAGGGGGACTAGGTAGACATGCTGCCAGTACTTGACTAGACTTTTTCCATACTAGTCTCCATAACAGTAGGCAGCAAATAGTATATTGTATAGAATAATTTCTTGTCTATTTTATATTGACCGCTGTGTCTTTACCCAACAATGAGTAGTGTCTGCGGTGTGTTTTATATTGAGAAACGTGAAGTAATGAAAGCTTTAAAAGCCATGTGTTGATATGGCACCTGCATATGCACTCATAGTAGTTGCAGTAGTCAAAGAAATGGTGAGTGCGTTTTTTCAAAGATTTTTCAATTTTTGGCTCAAGGTCCAGGGATACATTTCACCCCTCATCCTCCTTTCTGAGCTGCTAATAATTGAATTTAGGTGTTCACCAGTTGGGTTTGTTTAAATGTCAGGTCGACAAGCAAAGCAGAGAGACAGTCAGCGAAGCAGACAGACAGCCTGTGACCGGCTGGTAGCGTTGATACAGACAGGAAGGCAGTTATTCACTCAGCACCATGTTCTCCTGTCTATCCTCTGGGAGCCCCGTCTCCTCTTACTGGGATGTGTGAAAAACTCAATCACAGCCCCCGGCCCAGCTGGGCAGGGTCACAGTAATTAAACTACATCACTCAGCCTCATGAGAAAGCTACGTTTTTCTCTCATTTTTTCTCAACTACATCTTTCTGCCTCTTAGCTGTTTTATGTTTCTTCATCTATGTCTAAAGCACAGTTAATCATGTTTTGGCCACTTGGGGACCAGAAAAGCTCCAAAACAGCTCTGGCATGGCCTTGGAAAGTTGCTACGTCAATACCAGCCTAGTGTTCGAATATTGTCTCTCACCTTTGTCCTGGTGAACTCTTGTCTTCATTTTAGTTCACTCGTTGGCCACTTCACACGTCTGTTCGTGTTCATGAAAGCCAATCCATCGTACTGTGTGGAGGATAATGTAATTCAGTCCATTTAACAAGAAGTGAACACGATTAGGAGTCACAGTTGACTTTTGTCGCCTCTTTTTGTGAAATGAGTCCTATGAAGAACAAAAAATAATAGACAATTAAATGAAGTGAAGTGTTTTTCTCCCTACGGATTTTGATGGGCAGCATGAATCACTCTTATCCGTCTGCCTTGTTCTGTCTTTGTGTCTTCAAGGTGAAATTAGTTCTATTTATATTATAAAGGTTGAATCACAGGATTGTGAGATATATTTGATGAACCACAGCAGAAACTAGATACTTCTAACTGAGTTTGTGTTTACGTAAATTGCATATATATTAAGTACACGTCTTTTTTGTGTCTTTGTAAATGTATTGTGTTCAGACTCCAAAGACGAGCAAAAATCTACCTGCTCAAACATGTCTTCAGGGTATTTACCTGTGTGCAACAATACAGAGGGAAGTGGCGTGTGGCTCCGTGTGTGCTAGCGAGTGACAGACGATAGGATCACCCTGCATATTTCCTGTGCCACTGTCTGGCTCCTACATGGATATATTGTGGTGATGATAAAGGGATATTAAAAGCCATAGCTTCTTCTCCAGCCTGCTCCCTGCCCGGCTTTCTGTCTACCCAGTCATCAAATCACCCCTTCACAGGCAAATATGCGCACACGCACACACACACACACACACACACACACACACACACACACATACACACGTGTGCGCACTTAGCCGAACAAAGTGACTTATTGATTGCAGAGGGTATAAAAACAGCACCGAGGGATGATTCATGGCTTTATGTCCTCTTTTCATTCTGTTTCTCCAGGTCACAGTGGCTCTATGTACTGTGAATAGACTATTCTTACTTGCTCTTCATTTGTCCATTAACGTCATACCTAACACTAACATTTCTTTTATCAGAGGTTGTCTCAACTCTTAAAGTTATAGCACAATTTTGAAAAGTGTTGGATTCAAATTGTAGTAGGATTTTGAATCTGACTATGTCATGCACATCTCCCAGCTTTTCTTTTTAAAACTGGAAACAATTAGAGAACCGACTGCAGTCTTTAGGGCGGGACGGTGACATGTAGAAGTTGTGATTCGCCAGGTTTTTTTCCCCACAGAGGAGAATGAGTGGAGGGTCGTCATCCTTGACAAAATGTAAAGGATCCCCAGATGATTGGTAGGCAGAGAGCTCCCCAATCGTCTGGTATCGTGAGACTTGGTGTTACTGCATGTGTGCTCGTTTTTCATGGTTTGGTATGTTGCTAGCCTGTCAAGTGCTGGTTTTTAGGTTTCAAATGGTGTTGTAGGTTTTAAGTATGGCAAGGCTAATAGTTACTCAGGTTGGTTGTTTTTTTCAAATAGCTGTAATGTGTTGAATGGTTGCTAGTCACAGGCGTCGTACCGATATCGGTGGTTTCAGTAGCAGTAGTAGCACTCACAGAGTAGTCTACTGGGAGAAATGGTGCACTTGAATATTTCAGCACTATTGAGAGGACATACATGTTAGAGACACCATTAACATATTTACTGACTTGACGGCTGATACGGGTCACTTAAACACTCTGTTAAACGGTTGACTGATGTATAATGGATTATAGGATACTGAGCTGCAAAGGATACACAGTTTTTTTAAAAGAAGACTGTATTCATGAGTCGCCACATATGACTTATATCTGAACTGAGACACAGCTGCTATATGTGAATGTTCATTTAATAATAATTTAGGTAGATTACGTGTGAATGCATGCGTGCATGCTCATGTGCGGGTATTAGATAGGTGGTGCTGAGAGGCTTTTCCTCCACATGCTGGTTTGCAGTCCTCACTGATGTGTCATCTTTAAGTCATCCCTTCTGATCTCTCACTTTGTGGTTTTCTACACTGAGCTACAAATTATGGAAGCGCGTGATGAATACAATTAATAATTTCAGTGTGGAAAAGTAATGAGGAAATTATAAAAAGAAACATTTGAAAATCCATCACTGTCAGAGAATTTGATCAACCGCAAAGCCTGTGCATGAAATATGTATAAAACAATATATTCTATATTACAAAACAGGCACTTTCTTCCCTTCAAAATGATTCAACCCATAATGATAATTCCCATGAAGCACAGATGTGCTTTATTGGTTACCATACCAACTGGTAACCAGGGAGCAATAAGTGACCTTTCTTGTTATTTTTTTCCTGTATGTGAGTTTGTGTATGTTTGTGTGTGTGACTTATTTGAAGAATTTCTTTCAGTGAGTCCTCGAGTGTGTTCTTCCCACATCTATTGTAGGATTAGGATATTGGAGGATTTCCTGCCTGCTTTGGGGCTCTTGATGGTTCTTAACTGAGAGGTTTAAAAAAACATACCCATTTGGGATGTTATGAATATCATTTATAGTCAGATGAATGCAGGTTCCAGTAAAAAAGGCAAGGGTGTATGTTTCATTTCAAAGTTGGTAGAGTCACAAGGGTGGGGTAAATCAGAAGTTATCACAATAATTCATTTTCTAAACAATGTGCATTTTCCTGCTGTAAACAGTCATCATGGGTGTTAAAAGGAAGTTTTTACAGAATACATTTAAATTAAATAAGATTCTCTCTCTCTCTCTCTCTCTCTCTCTGTGTCTCTCTCTCTGTCTCTCTCTCTGTGCCTCTCTCTCTGTCTCTCTCTCTGTCTCTTTCTCTGTGCCTCTCTATCTCTCTCTGTCTGTCTCTCTTTGTGCCTCTCTCTCTGTCTCTCTCTCTGTGCCGCTCTCTCTCTCTCTCTCCCTCCCTCTTTTTCTTAGCCTGGAGCGTGTGTTTCTTTCTGTGTGTTTTAGTGGAGCACTTAAGTCTCCCCCTCTGTGTACAGCCTGTAATGAGGGCTGCCAGCTGTGGCCCAATGGTCAGTTCACTCACACCCAACACACACACACACACACACACACATACACACACACAAGTACCGGCCACAGTATGTCGCGCTTCCACTTGTAGGTAAAAATGGATATAAACAGCACATGATGTAATCAGACACATATGAGGCAACCTACAGGCTGTGTGTGTGTGTGTGTGTGTGTGGGAGAAAGCAAAATTATGGCTTGCTGGTGCTGAACTGCTTTTCTCTGTTTCTATATATTTGAAAATGAAATGTATTTGAAAAATTCAAGCTTTTGGGCTCAGGAAGGTTATGATCTGGCATTCTAGAGACTAAACGATGAATTTATATAATCTAAAATATAATATCAAATCCACGGCACTGATGTTTTCCAGCTTCCTTGGTTTTGGACCATTTGGTCCGAAAAAAAAACAAGCAGTGTGAATCATGAGATAAAGCAGTAATGCAGTAAAATAAGCATTAGTTGTAGTACCGACGTTTACTCGTTAAGTCATTCAGCATTAATCAGCAACAGGTGTGATAATCGATTCAATCGATTTATCAAGGAAAAAGTGAATTTCTACTTGAATATCTTTAGCTTTTGGACTGTTGGCTTGACAAAACAAGCAATGTAAATATGTAAATTTTATGACACCTTACTGTGTATTTTAGTTAAATACTGATTTACTTTGCATAGATGCTCAATTTAAGGAAGCCCTGCCGGTCTGGGAGTCGGGGCGCTGACATCTGTCGCATGTCATCCTCGGTCTCTCTCCTTATCTTTCTATTGGGTCTCTGTGTAACAAAGCTATTTTGTGTTTACCTGAGATCGTGCTTAACTTTTCCAGTTCCGATTTTTACCCATGCTTATTTTATGCTTGTGTCTGTGTCTACATACAGAATCCTGGCCAAAGTGGGTTCAGACTTTGACCTGCGAACCCTGCGGGCAGTGAGAGTGCTGAGACCCCTCAAACTCGTGTCAGGAATCCCCAGTAAGTCACTCTGTCACAACTCGTCATGATAATTGTGTTTTAAAGCAGTACTATTTCCAAAGTGGCTTGTGCAGACTCTAGGATGTTTGTAGCATTATAGACTTGGTGAGGACAGGGTTCCCATAACTGAAACAATGGTCAAATCTACAAAAATGAGACCCGGGCTGAGGTTGAGGCTCGAGCTAACCCTGCTAACACTCCGCTCCCCTACCCTTTTTCTGCCTCAGGTCTCCAGGTGGTGTTGAAGTCCATAATGAAAGCCATGGTTCCTCTGCTTCAGATCGGCCTGCTGCTTTTCTTTGCCATTGTCATGTTCGCCATCATCGGAGTGGAGTTTTACATGGGCAAATTCCACACCACCTGCTTCAAGATCAACACCGGTGAGAGCAACAGCTTGGCTGCAAGCGAGTGTTTGTACGGCAGCACTGATTATCAGCCAAGTTTATGTCAGGAAAAGATTTTTTTTTTAAATTTGTGTTTGTGTTCCTATACTTTTTATAGATGAGACTATCTTTTTTATTACATATTTATGGAGGCGTACATAAATTATTCATGAGTTGTGCACATTTCACAAGGCCAGCAGTGTGCCCATATCAATGGAACAACAAACAAAGTGCACAGCAGAGTTTTTGACAGCCATTTTTCACATTTTGATTTTGTTGCATTGTGTTTTCACAGTTTTCAGGTTCTGATTGATAGCTTCTGCTGTAAGTCAATAGGGATGCTTACAATATGCACTCGGCCCCCTGATCGAACGCCACTTCAGATGGTGTTAATGAGGTTGCAATTCACTGGTTCCATGTTTTTCCCACATCAGAGGTGTGCGCCTAGACCCTTTTCTATTACATAACTAACTTTTTAATTAACTTTTTGACTAAAATGACCAAAACTTTAACTATATGTGTGTAATCAGTCACACTGGACTTCCTGTTTTTTCTGTTTATTGTTGCCTGGTAGTTTAGTTTTGGTTCAGATTTATTTTAAAAGTCTGCACCTCGTTTCACTGTACTGAAAATATGCTGCCTGTAACGTGGGAGAAATATTTGAAGCACTCCGAAACACATTATTGCAATGTATGAATGTAAAGTATGCTGTAGATGAGTATGAACCACCCAAATTACTAGTATGGTCCTTAAATGTGTGAACATAAAAGGGAGAGAAAAAGCAAGAGATACGCTCCTCCCCTGTGTATGAGTTAGCAAAAACCATTTCAGATAAATCACAGCCAGCTTATTATTGCAGTATTATTATTAAACTACAGCAATATAGTAATATATAATATAAAACAGTGTGTTTGGCTCAAATTACCCTTTGTGTAATGCAGCAATTAAAAAAATGTGAGGAGGCTTTATTTCCCTGCTGCTGGTGTCAGATAGAGTGTGAAGGCATGACTTGAGGGTTATTGGCTGGTCCAGCTGTAAAATGTGGGTATCTGTCTGTCAGTGTGTGTGTGTGTGTGTGTGTACGTGTGCATGTTCAACCCAGTCAGGGTGCTTGGTAGTGGTGTGAGCAGTTGTGACAGCCTGCTAATGTACAGTACATGTGTTATTGAGTTATTTTAGTCACAGAGACGCAGCAGGGTTTGATTAAGCTGAGCAGCACCAGTAACAATTTTCTATGTGAGCGCAGCTGTGTTGTGTGTGTGTGTGTGTGTGTGTGTGTATGTGTTTGTGTTAATCTAGTGTATGAATGAGTATGTCATAACCAGGTAATGCACGGTAAAGCCATAAAGACATCATATGTATCATATATGTGAGTGTACTTGCATGTCCAAGTCTTGTTTGGTTTCTTTGTCCTGGTTTCCTTCTTCTCTTTAATTATTTCTGCTGAGACTTTGCCTTTAGATAAATAATAAATGAGGACAAGCACACAGAAATATTATTGATTTGGATAATCTCTCTTTTGACATTTATTAGATTATAAAGTCCACAAAGAACCAAGCTAAGCTGTTTAAGATCTTCTGTGGACTCTCACAGTTCACCCAAAAATCAAACATCAGTATTTTTCCTTTCACCTGTAGTGCTATCGATCATCCAACTCGATCGTTCCTACATGAAACTGCTCAACAAGGTCTGTGGATTATCCAGAGTAACCAGGTCATGATTTCTGGAAAGAGACATTGCTGTTGAGTCTTTCACTTCCATTGTATTCCCCAGAACTCTGCAACTGACAAAATGACCACGATGGATAGATGGCACTACAGGTGAAAGGAAAAAAATTGTATTTTTGATTTTGGGGTGAACTGTCCCTTTAACTGAGTAAAGAAATGATGACTACTTTCCACCTACCAACATCCCATTTCCAATTGCACTACTCATTACATTGAATCTCTACTGATATTCATGGCACTCCAATATGGCACTAAAATATTCATGACTGTTCCTATGAATTTGTTCGTATGCGTGTGGAATCGGATGGCAGCATGTTTACCATCAGCAGTATGCCACTGAAAAGCCTTCAGTACAACAAAATAAATAAAAGATTCAGTTTTGCTTTTTGGTTGTTGAAAGTTGAAATAAGTTAAAGTTGTAGTCACTGCAAACTGTATTTTTAAAATCCAGTATTGGATTATTTTTTAGCTTTTTAAATAAAAATGCCAATAAAAACATTTAATTTTGAATCAAAATTAAAGAGGTGAAATTTAAATAATGACCCCTAATTATTTTCTAAATGTTCTGATTTCAATAAGGAACTTCACCCAGTTGAAGAATGTAAAGATGTTGAGATGTTCCCACATTGTCCACAGTCACTGAGTCCGGCTGACACAGCACCTGTCGGTAGGAAGTAAAGGACACATTTTACCGGAGTGACACCAGAGGGATGTTGGCTGTGCAATCTGGCTCAGCAAATCATCGTTAAAACTTGGCACAGCTTGTGATCGAGACACTATCCCTCATGAAAACATGGGTGCACAAGGCATCTGTTATGCTCAGCACATGTATTCTTTATTCTGATCCCCATCTGCTGACATGTTCCAGCACATCCTTTAAGCAAGCTCTCAGCATTCTCCATGTACCCTGGTGCTGTCATTCCGCTGTCACTTCATAATCCTTGAAAACTAAAGCACTGGGATGGAAAAAAAGCTTCTTCTCCTTCTGTTTACTTAGAACTTGCCCGTAGTCAGTTGCTGAACCTAAAAACATCTCTTTCTGTCTGTCAGTGTCAATATAGCTGATCACACAATGACTTTGTAATCACTTGAATATTTTTTTGCTGTTCATGTTTGTGAACCTTTAATTTCTCTGTTATATTGTTTCATTTTCCCAATGGTCTCCCTGCACAGTTTTACAGGATGGCAAACCTTTGTTTTTTGATGCCAGGGCAGGGCTTGGCCATCATTGATTGCCCAGCGTGCCCATTTCAGTGTATTTGATGTTGCAAATGTGATAGCAAAACAGTCTTTATCGATTAGTGCTTGTTATAGAAGTCCTTGTTCTGATGTAAAGACAATTCTATCAGTCACGGTTGTCAACACTGGTAGCGCCAGCTTGAAATAGAACATTTTGTTAGTATCTCCTCTTGAGCAAGACGGACATTTTGTTCCAAAAACTTTGTGCAAAGAACAATTGAAAGAAGATCAGAACCTGTAAAAACAGCCACATGGAAAATATACTGGAAAATAGGTACGTTTTGCATTTTCTTAGGTGGATGACTTGAGATATTACCATATGAGGGTAGAAGAAGGTCTGTCACATTGGCTGCTGGTTAAGTGCCTTAGCTGCCATAACAGTGACGCTCTGTTGGAGCATGCCACTAAAAAGTGGGCCAACCACCAGAGCAAAGTCTAAATTCACCAGTGGATCTTTGCACTGACCTTCACCTGTGGTTACGAGCTTTAGTAATGATGGACAGAATGAGGCTGTGGCTTCACCCTGCATGATAAGGTTATAGGTCAATGGTCTTCTCTGGGAGGAATCAGTTGAGGTGGGTGGGGAACCTGGGCGGGATGCCTCTGTGTGTTTCCTTCTGCTGCATGACTGATGACTGATTGTGATGAGATCATGTGACACATTAGAGCAGCGTGAGGCAGCTGGAGGAAATTACAAAGTACACGTTGGCCACTCTGCTTTCTCTGCTACAGTTCTGACCCATATAAACAGTACAAGTGTGACCACTAGGGGGCATTTGAATCGTTTCAGTGGCTTAAGTACTGTCGTATTTGTTTACCTTATAATGACAGGTGGGGACAATTTGAGATTTATCTATTTATGTATTTGAAACATTGATTAAGAGTAAGTTAAAATCATCAAATGTATAAGTTCACCTGAAAACATAAATATGCATATCTAACCTCATCCCCTCACCTGCTTTATTTCTTTTTCGATCAGGTGAGAAAGCAGCAGAATGGCCTTGTGGTCTGGAGCCGCCGGCCAGGATTTGTCCTAACGGGACCCAGTGCAGAGAGTTCTGGACGGGACCCAACTTTGGTATCACAAACTTCGACAACATCCTCTTTGCAGTGCTTACTGTGTTCCAGTGCATCACCATGGAGGGCTGGGTGGACATCCTCTACAACGTGAGTCTACACACTAAATTCTTTGGACTTTGTTTGTCATTATAAGCTTGATTTCCTGCTGTATGTTTTCCACCGCTGCCTTCTAACACACACCCTTCATCAACGCATCATCTTTGGTCAGCTTTTTATCACCCCCCGGTGGCAGGGCTTAAAGATTTTGTGTTAGGTAATGAAATATGGCCTGGATATTCATGGTCCTCAGACGATGAACCTTAATGTTTTTGGAGACCTGGCATTTCCTCCACTTATACATACAAATCTAAATCTAATGGTGCCAAGAAACAATCGGGGAACCTTCATGTTCCTCAGAGGATGAACCTTTTTTCCACTTGAGCTCTTCACCCTCGTCTGATCTCAACGCCAAGTCATCTTTTTATGTTATCCCTACCACTGAGGTTAGAGTTAGTCTTGCAGAATCATGTTGCTTTTGCCATCTATCACTTGAATATTTCTGGGTGTAAATTACGTTTCACCCCTTAGGAATATTGAATAATTCATTCAAAAAAAGAGTTGTTGAGCATACTCCACTCTACTCTACCACGCATGTGCTTAATATTCATGTAGAGGCGCACTTTTACACCTGGGAGCTGCCAACCACAAAACTGTGACCCGTGAGCGGCTCCCCCGGGGACATTTAGAGGACTGGTTTGTTGCTGAAGGGCACATTAGTTAATGGAGTTAAGAGCATTCTTTTTGCCCACAGATTTTTCATTCTGGTTCATAGATTTAAACATGACACTATTTAATTTTTGATATCTCACCCATCTGTGTGTGTAAGCCAGCATGCTGAAGCGCACGAGGTGAACCGGTAACACTTCAGGGTGTCAGTGTGTCAGTTTGGGTTCTGCATGGATGGTGAGGTAGCAGCAATGGTACAATAGACACATTGTACCTGTGCAAAGCTCTTATCATTGTCAAGGTTAGGAATATGCTTGAATCTCAATATAATCCTTGAAAAATGCTTGGTTTCCAACATAATCTGGTGTTTCATCTACACGATCACTCATGTAAAAAAATAATTTAATATTTAAAATGATCAAAACTACAATCAATGATAATATGAACAACTGGTAAAGAAAAATATACAAAGTGACAACATACATTAATTGCTGTGGGTAATTTTTAAATATTTGTAGTAACAATTTAGATGAGATGATAAAGGCCTCCAGAGTTTGGAAAGTTTGGCACAGATTCCTTGAAAGTGCTTTCTCTGTCACCAACCAAAACAGTTTTGTTGTCTAATTGTTAGTACCGACTTGGATTTTCAGGGCAGCGAAAAGCGTGAAGCCTTTTAAAAACACACAATCCCAGCAAACAAGAAAAGAAAAACAAGAATCCCTGAAGGATGAGGGAGCTCCAGCCAAGCAGAACTAAAAAAAATGACTCAGGGCTTCATCAGTTGTTTAAGGCAAAAGCCTCACATATTGGACCAGCAGTACCTGCCAAATGAAAAAAAAACACCAATGTCCACCTTCAAATGCTTTACAGAGTCATTTTAAAAGGAAAGTTTAAAAAATGTGTCCCAATGAGTTGGGAGAGGAGACAAATTTCTTTGCAAAGTAATATTATATGTATTATGTCTTATATATCTATGTTTTCTTACCGTACAAGTCCATGTGTTTGCCCACTTGTATGTGCATGACACAAATAAACAGCTGCCTGTACTAATAAACACATAACAATAGAACTAGCTAATTCTCTGTTTATGCTGAATCTGAGCTAAATTGGAAACAAACATGTTCCACTGGCTGCCTTGAATGTGCGTTTGGCCACGAAAAAACTCAATCAATGCTTTTGAAAAATATGTTAAAAATTCTGCCTCTGGCTTTATATGCTGCTTTTGATTAGAGTCAATTTGAGAGTCAGACTCTGTGCATCTTTCTTTTATGTAGTTAGCTGTCGAAGTTAATGCTGTCATGGTGAGTCACTCTATTGTCGCTCTAAATTTAACTCTGCAACTGATTTATTTGTCGTGTTTGTCGTTCTTTTTATTCCCTAAACGCCATTTCTCTTCCCCTCTGCTTCATCTTTTCCTTCCCCAGGAAACACAGCCATCTTTCCTCCTTCTCCTTCTTTTTCTTCTTCTTCTTCTTCTTCTTCTTCTTCTTCTTCTTCTTCTTCTTCTTCTTCTTCTTCGTTTCAGTCCAGACATCTCCCGTACCTTTTTCTGGCGCTGCAGACCCACACTGCTGCGATCTGAGAATGTCTTTTCTCTCAGTTGCTACTTTTTCCTTGTATTTCCTTCTTTTTCTTATCCTTCTGTGCAAAGTAATTGTTTTTTATCCTCCAGTTATTTTTACTTATAATTTTTTCCTGCCCACCTATCCACCATGCTGCTGAATTTCACCATGCAGTCCTCCCTATTTTTATTCTCTTCCTCTTTTCTCTCTTTTCCATTTCATGCCAGGACTGATTGACATACACGATGGGGTGTTTGGATGTGGGAGAGATTTCTCACAGCCTCAGAACCCATTCACACGCCCCGTTGAGGCAGACGAGGCTCAGTTTGGGACTGTTTTGATTGGTCCAATTGCACCACATGCAGCCACAGATGAGCTCATGCTAGTGCGTTTTCACAGTTCTCAAAAGCTTCTGGTGAAGCCTTTGCGAACTCACTCACTGTACCAGTTGAACATCTGCTGGAAGGCTTGTGTGCCTAACAAGTGCCAGTTATCCATTACAAGAATGTGGTGCTATAGACACAGTAAATACTTGTTTGTGACTGGCTGGCGGGTGCACATTATCATGCTTTAACTGGACATATCAAATACAAATCCAGTCATATTATTTAAACACTGTTTTAAATGTGTATTCAGCTGCATGCCTGACATTGTGATCTGATCTCTTTAGGGAGTGGGTCTCATCTTGTTTTGTTTTGCTCAGACTAATCTGAGGTAAATGGTCATGTCTGTCCAGGTGATAACTAGCAGCAGATAGCTTTTGCTGGAAGCAGTCAATGTTTTTTTACTGCCATAGAAAAAATATGCCAATTTAGGAGTTTATAAATGCAGTGACGGGGTGTCCCCGTATTGAAAGTAAAGGACTTGGTGAAGTTGAAACAGACGTTGAGCCCTTTTTTCTATTATTTTCTGTATCTGGACATCTCCTCAATATTATTGCTCAATTCTTAAACCCTGACATAAGACATTTTATACCATGAACTTGTCTTCTTTACATTTTCATGGTATTTTACATCTCAGTTTTTCAGGCTGGTTCAATAAGGCATCCAGTTCCAGTTCGTAGTAGTCCTTGTGATGTGACGGTACATTTCCCTGACTCATTTTGATTGACAACACTCTAAGCACCTCTTGAGGTTACCTGTAAGGAAGTTTTCCCCAAAGCATGTGTGCAGCAAAGGAAATAAAAGGAGAGACCAGCACAACGTTATGTAGGTGTATTTGTGTCAGTGCAGTGGAGCGTGCATGCATGTCATGTATGCATTAATACCCCACGTCTACAAATGTAGATGCGCTCTTGGTATAGAAGCAAAGGGGGGGAGGGTGAAGTTTATAACATCATAGAGTCAGAATAGCATCCAGGCAAGGGCTCTGTTCTATGGTTTATATACCATAACCAAGCATTAACCTCGCAGATTGATGACTGTGCTACCTCTGCCCCGAGGCCGATCGCTCAGACCCCTTCCTCTCTAATGGTGCAAAAGAAAGTGCAGAGTACCTCTCCCCATCCTCCCTGACATTACCATCCAGCTCCCTCTTCTTCTCTCCTCTTTGTTTTTTCTCTGTCATTACCATAGTGTTAATGTAGATGTACAACAAGGATGTCTTTGAACTGCGATCATAATCTTTTCATCCTACGTTTGTGCTCTTGTTGACCCCGAGAATAAACTCAACCTGTTACATGATAAAAATCATCTTCACTGAATTCTGTACACTGCGATGGGGGAGACAAAGTCTCCTTCTTGATGTTATAATCAGGAACAGAGCAGAGGAAAAGGGAATGGATTACAAATGAAGAGAGATTTCAGCTTATGCTCATATAATCATAATGTTACCAGCTGCTGCAGAACTTTGCTTTTGACTTGAGCAGAATATGTTTCCATCAGTGTCGTCTTTAGCAGCTCAACCACACGCTGGATGTTACCGATATGTAACTTCACAACGTTGGAGGCCAGATTATATTTGCATCCAGAAGTTTTAATTGTCAATGCAGATAGAAATAAAAAGTATTATTCTGTCATTTTCTTCCTTCATATTTCCTCCCTCCCCTACATCCACTTAATGTCTCCATTTAGTCAGTGTTATACAGCCTTACACAGACATATGACAATATTATATTATATATTTATTAGACAATATTGCTCAAATATAGTGATTCAAAGAGTGATATAAGAGTAAACTTATTTTGACCTGCAATTTTGCTTGTGGCCACTACACCAAAATCACCATCATCATGTGCCATAATATAAATATATTGTCCACATGTCTTACATTATCTTGTATTTTTAATATTCTAAATAAAGACCTTAATAACAAAATCAGTTTATTCGAAAACAAAAATCCTATGAATAACAAAAATAACGAGCTCAGTCACCAAGCTCGGGGGGGGGGGGGGGGGGGGGGGGGGGCATCTTTACATGATCTCATCATTCCAACTTTTTTCCAGCAGAAATGCTATGACAGTGATCCTCAAAAGACGGCGAAGCCTCGCGTTGGTTCCCACTGTGAATGCCGCTTTAGCTCTGAGCCAGTCAGCGGGGAAGTGACACTGTTGTAGCAGCAGCAGGATGTGTGGGCGGTTTCTCAGCGCTGATAATGTGGCAATCTTCATTTCACGCCCCGTGACTTTATTACATTTCCTCTGTCTCTTCCTGGCGATCCAACAGCTGCCATCAAATTAGAAGTGCCCCTAATTACCTCTGCTGTGTCATGTTCTGAATTCACTCTGCAAAAAAAAAAAATAGACACGTCACTTAATATTGTATTCACTCCCATTTGAATTTTTTTTAAAGGTCTTCAAATCAGCTTCAAAGAATAAAAGTGAGCATCCTGCTGTTACAGCAGTGGATATTAGACAAGAAAACAAAAAGTCATTTGTTGTTCTGCAATTCTGTGACACGTGTGTGTGTGTGTGTGTGCGTGTGCGTGTGCGTGTGTGTGTGTGTGTGTGTGCGTGTGTGTGCGTGTGATGCTAAGGTGTCATCGTCACAGTTTTGTCTCACGTCATTAGAGCCGTGCGAGTGACTGAGGCAGGTGCACCTTGACCTTGTCAAGGAGATGTCTTGTGCTGTCAAAGTAGTCATGGTGCTTGTCAAATCCTCAGCAGAGAGGGACAGACTTGTGTATACATTTAAGTGGTGATATATTTGAATTCAAACTGCCTGATTAAATATCACAAAAAATTGCCATCTGCAAATGAATTAACTGTAAATTTTAGACTATGAGAGAGAACCTCAAATTCACTCTGGCTATAAAACTCTTGATATATTCTTCTTCTAGCTGTAGACCTTTTTGCTGCTTGTGCCACCAGAGCTGTTGAGCATAGTCACTGCTGCTTGTTGTGAATGTTTCAGGACTGTAACGACCTGCATAACTGATTCAGGAGTGGCTGTCTTCATCCCAGCAGGGATTCCTTGCCATTAGAGAAAGTAAGAGTGGGAGTACACTGTCACCGCAACTGTATATCATACATACTGTATATGCAACATACTCTATGTGTCCAAATTATGTGGCAGATTTTGTTTTTTTCCTTCACTGATCATTCAGAGCAGCCCGCCAGTGAAGACTCATGGGAAGTGGGGTGATGATATCAAATGAACACATATAAAAACTCAGTGGATAATAAGTCATAACCTAAAGTTTGCTCTTAAAAATCAACAAGATGTGGAGGAGGGAATCTGTCACAGTGTCATCATTTCACCACCAGCAGGAAGGCTCTGTTTGCAGTCCCATACTGAATGTTTTTATCAGAATATCCAAACAGTTCAGTTCAATAAGTATAGGCCATGGCCCTTTTCATTTGAAGAGAACGTCTACTTTGACTTTTTAAAAAACATTTTGAATACGCAACATGATAGTATCACCTGTAGGTACTGTAGCTTGTGGCGGGAGAATTTGCAGCTAAATGAAATGAAGATCCTTAGTACATTTTATTTAGAAATACCTCCAGTATATCCAGGATTTTTTCTGTCATGGGGTCACTAGATGTACCTTGCTAAAGGCAACATAGTGCATCAGCAGTTTTCTAATGAACTAAATTAGTATAGCCAGTGGCCTTGATTGCCATATGCCCTGCCATATGGCCCGTATCTGCTTTGTATCTGCTCTCCAGTGTGGTTTAATCCAGTTGCACGGCTCCATACGCAGTGTACTTAAAGGTTGGGTGAAGGAATCAGCCTGAAATGCATATAAAAGACACAAACCACAGATGTGTTTGCCTAACTGTGCCAAAGATCACACCCTCCATTCAGATTCAAATTACATATGATAAATTGAAGTGATGGATGTCCTTCCATGTTGCCCGGGGCCAGAAAACATCCTCTCCTCTCCTCTCCTCTCCTCTCCTCTCCTCTCCTCTATAAAGTGAAGAAAAGCATGTGAAAAAAAGGAACATTAACACAAATACATTTCCGAACAACCAAAGTAAAACCGAGCAGTACAAAAACCAGATTGCGTTTAGCTTGTTGAACCATTAAAATCTGAGAAAACCAGCAGCTTGCAGTGTTTCAGAATCTTAAAAAACATTTGCACAAGCTCAACTGTATTCAGCTTATCTGCCCAAGCTGTCAGCTGAAGAATTAAGGCTGCGTCAACAGGAGAGAAAAGTCTTCCCTCCTCACCAGCTGACTAGGACTGAAAGCTGATGCAACAGAGTGTGTTTTCACTTCATTTTCTCCACCAGACATCCAGGGCTCCCCAGAGAGAAAAGCAGGGAGATATTTGCTGCTACTGCGAACAGAATCCAGAGCTGCATGTTTACAAAATTAGTCCAAAATGTTACTTTCACAGACCGTTAATAAAACCTTATACCTTCATTAATATATTTTTGATCACCTAAATGTCACCTATTATCACCCCCTAAAGATGATGTGGTGAACAGGTTAGCAAACTACTGCCTATCGACACTTTCAGCAGGAACATTAAAATCCATTTGGAGTATTTAAGTACAATACTATACAAAACCAACCACACATTCACTGCACCCAGCTGTTCATGCACATATTAAATACACAAGATATATATGCACAGAGCAGGCTAGCTGTTTCCCCCCGCTTCCAGTCTTTATGCTAAGCTAGGCCAACAACATCCTCGTTCTACCTCCTCATTCTGGGAAAGAAAGTAAAAAAGTATAATATAAAACCTTTCCTTAATGCTTCATTAATCTCAATTAAATTTAATTTAAGAAAGAAGATGAGATGATGTCCATGTACCGCTCGTACCAAGAGAATTATCTAAATGTGGAGAGCACGAGGCAGAGAGAGCACAGAAAGATCTAGAGATTGAGCAATGACATGATGGTACACTGAAGAGAAAGAAGCGATGCTTCTGGCAGCCATTTCTCCTGGTGTGTGGGCCGCTCAGCTGACAGCTGAGACAGAGGATGTGCTACTGTGTGTGTGTGTGTGTGTGTATATATATATATATATATATAGTGAGTATTAGAGTTCATCTAACATACTTGGGTGCATAATATAGATCTCTGGCCTGCTGATTCAGCCTCCCTGAACGTCCCATCACAATTACAGCCAGCGTGTGGCATCGCTCCGACACAGGCGTCTGCAAAATGTCACTGTGCTTCACACAGTCCATCAGTCCGCAGGTCTGCGCTCCGCTAACAGGCCGCTGTGTGGAAGCACTTGCAGACATGGTAGGTGCTGACTCCCAGAACCCCCGAGGGTGACGACAGGCAAGAATATCAGCCTGCAGTCAGTTGTGGCCATCAACAGTATCCAGGCATTGCTACAAAGTGCTGTGGATGAAATGTAAGACTCTTTTCAGAATGAGCTATAAAAACAGCATCTGACTGTTATGAATCTGATGTGACGATTTTGTCAGCTAACACCCAGCCAATAAGGAGCAACATTAGCATTCATTAGCAGCCATGTTTGACTCAATCTCCTTCTTGCAGTGGTTTGGTCTTCACCAACTCCTGAGAGAAATATCTGACTCATTAGCTACTAAATGCTCCACGTTTTTCACCAGCTAGTTGCTGTTTAGCACTGAGCAAGTGTCATATTGTGACTTTATCTGAGCTTTTTCACTGAAAACATCTGTCTGCTGTGTCTGGAAACAATGCTGATATGACAGCTCATATTGTCACACCTATTTGTTTATTCTAAGTGGATGTGGAGCAGTAACTTGTGTTGAATTAAACAATTGTTTTGCTGTGATAGAAGACTGAGCTTTTTCTGGGTGGTTTTGTGCAGTAAGAAGCATGCAGAGACTTTTTTAATTGCTCTTTTCAAATGGAAAAGTCGGCAATACTTTTGATTAGTCAGCCAAGTTAGTGCAAAATACATTGCTATTAGGGGACAGGAAATGGGAATGTAGGATGAAATACATTCATACATTGTCATCTCAAACCGATTTAGCCAAAACCAAATGTCAGCCCAATTACCTTTTATTAGAAACATGTTCATTCACCATTTCTTACTAAAATGTCTCTTCCCAACTTGAATTTAGCATAAAGATTGTAGTGAAAACATTTGGTTATTTCAAGAAAAAGACACTGATTGGATGGATCTTCTGCATTAGCTTTCAATATGCATCTCACAATGATATACAGACAAATTATTTCTATGCGTATCCCAGGTGAAATGTGTGTAATGGTTGTTTTGATGTTGTGTCTCTGTGTGTGTTTGTGTGTCCAGACTAACGATGTGGCAGGAAACACCTGGAACTGGCTCTATTTTATCCCTCTCATCATCATCGGCTCCTTCTTCATGCTCAACCTGGTGCTTGGTGTTTTATCGGGGTGAGTCATTTTCATAAACACACACATTCAAGGTCAGCTTAAAGCTAAGATCACATTACGTGCAATAAAGGCTGAAACCCAGTTTAACCATTATGACTAATTTACTGACACGTAGTACTGACATTTTCATTTCATAAATTCAAAAATTTGATTTTAAAACTTCCATTTGCATTTGCAGAGTTGAAAACATCTTATTCTATTTGCTCACTTATAGGGACTCTGGTTCGTTAGCATTTTCTTACCATTTTCTCTTCTTTTCACCTGAGCTGTATTGTTGCAAGAGGACCATATTTATTGTACAGTTGTCTCAATTTTGTCTCCACTTTGAAAACCCCTGGAGTAAATCAACAGATTTATTTACCTCTCTTCTCTGTCATGCACGCCATCTCTTTTTTTTTGTGTGTCATCCTCTCAGGTCATTAAAAGGCTTTGCTCTGGGGCTTTAATCACCCTGCCCCTCTGTGCTCCTCATCGTGTATGTGGTTGTAATCTAAATGAAAGCAAACATGTGTCTGAAGATCATAAGAAAAACTACTGTTTATTTGTCATTTTAGAGTAAAACTTTTTTTTTAAATCCTTATGCTTGTACAAACACGTCTACCACATGTTCCTGTCATTATCAGTGGATCAGTATTATTTGTACTGATACATTTTGTAAATGAATTCTTTTCACCAGATCAGATTTTCAGATTACAGTTAATCCCATATTTCTTAACAGACTCTCCAGAGGTCATGTCATTACATCACTCTTCACAGTTTTTCCTCTTCATCGCCACAGTTCAGTGTTCAGCTAACACAGCTACAGCTATGCCAGCAGCCTTTTCCCTCTGTTTTGGCCCCAGCAGCTGCCCAGCTGTCTTCTTCACTCCACAATTTATAATCCTTCATATAAATATTTGAACCAATTTAGGGTCTCGTAGATGTGTTGCTGGAAACGTACACATGTTCATGTAAGACAGAAAAAAAGCATGAATTTCTTCTTTCTATATATGTTTTAACAGAGAATTTGCCAAAGAGAGAGAACGTGTAGAGAAGAGGCAAGAGTTCCTGAAACTTCGGAGGCAGCAGCAGATAGAGCGAGAGCTCACCGGATACCTGGAGTGGATCTGCAAAGCAGGTCAGACTCATCGCAGTGTGAGTGCTGGCATGCATTTGTTTGTTGTGTTAGAAAAACACAACAAATTAATTAAAAAGTCCCTCTTTCCTCCTGCTGCAGAGGAGGTGTTGCTGGAGGAGGAGGATGAGATTGCAGAGGAGAAGTCCCCGCTGGACGGTGCTTGGTACAAGAGGAAACAAAACCTTCCAGGTGAAAACAGGGCTGAGTATCTGTTGCCTGCTTTACCACAGCCCATACAGGGTTTTTTTGCTTCTAGAAAAGCACGATGCATCATATGATTGACGGCCACACAGCAGTTTGATATGCATATACATACTCTTCACTTTGCTGACTTAAACACGAGTACAAGTTTGCTTTTCAGTTAACATTATAGTATAATTTATAAGGTAAAACATGTGCTGTTCGTAACCAGACCAGCCAATGACATGTACGTGCAATCATAAAATCAGCACTTCTGATTGGTCCATTATTTGAGTGCTAATCATGGTTTCTTCTTCCCTTCATGTCTCTCTCTCTCAGTGTGAGTCCATTAGGCCTGGTATGAAGGCATGGGTTAATTAGTGGGATTTACAGCTATAGTCTGATTGGATTTGTTAAAGTAAATTCACTATACCATGCATCCCAACACACACACACACACACACACACACACACACACACACTGGAAACACATCCATGCTGATGGTTCCAGTGAAGTGACAGCACCCAGCAGCCTTATTTTCTCAATTAGTTACATATGGAGGATTAAAACGTCTGAGTTCACAGCCATAGCAAAGCCACCCTGATGTTGTTAGAGCATAAAATATGGAGTTGGCCTTCGTCCTATAAATGACAGGCACAAGTAAGTAAGTAAAAAGAAGTGCCAATCACAGCTGACTGACTCAGTAGGGGTGATGTCCATCCAATAAATGATATTGCATAACATTTTTGTCAGGCTGTATCATTTTCAAATATAAGAGTCACTGCATCTCCATCTTATCAAGTCATTTTTCTCTGTTAATTGTATTTAAAGTCATATATATATATTTTTAAATGTGGAAAACTCTGCAAATGTAATACAATCATTTAAATCTTTGTCAGATGCAAATAAATGTTGTTATTAATGTGGGACTTGTTTGAAGAATACAAGGTTTTTTGTGAACCACATATTGATGTAAACGATTTGAGAAGTAAAACTTTTGCAGTGTTCCTCAGTCTCATAGCCTCATTCGTTTTGCTGCCTGGTTTTGCCTCCCAGCGGCCATTTCAAGCGGAGACACAGGGTTGCAGATCTCAAATGAGCCCACCACTCCGTCGACCTGAAAGGGGGGGTCATGTGACAATCACATTCATGTCATACTGGCCGTTTTTCATTCCAAGGCTGGCTTCAAGCAGGAAGGCAGAAAATCTCCAAATGAAAAACGTGATTGATGTCTGCTATTCATAGATTCCCATTAGCTCACCCCTCCACTTTGCCATATACACAGACTCACACACACATATGTATATAAAGTATATCCTGTAATGAAATATTGGGTTGTTGAGTTGAAATACAATTTGAAAATGCTTGTTTCTCTCTCATGTCCCTAATTGATTTCCTCACTTCGTCAGATTTATATTAAAGAACAGAAAACGTTACAATTCAATTATATTGTTCAGTAATTCTCACGTAATTATTTCTTCCCTTCCTGTCTGTGCCCTTCTCTTCACAGTCCTGAAACGAAGCAAAACCAAGAAGGGTAAAAACGACCTGATTGGTGCTGAGGAAGGAGAGGATCCTTTTGCAGATATCTCCTCTGTTGGTAAGCCTTGTTTCTTTGTATCCACCGCCACCAGCAGATCACCTATGACCTTCACATGCTGTCTGTTCATAGAGTTGACCTTTACAATAAAAGCCACTATAAAAGCCTGTCTTCTACAATGAACATAACCATGTACTCTGACTCTCAGGTCTCCATTTATCAGATTAGTATGTCATGTCACCTCTACACTATCAAACATGTTCAACTGTATCTTACACAAACCCAACAACGGACGTCATAGAAGCATATTTAGCACCATCTGGATCTGAAGACCTAAAGCTTGTTTCTCCCGGTCGCAGAAGCATATCACCTGGAGGGAAAAGAAGTATAATTAACTTTTCTAATTAGACTGTTAAATTAAAATAAGACGAGAATCACCTGCAGCATATTAGAATTAGACGTTTTAATATTAATGGACTTCACAGTTCCACCCAAAGACAACATGTAATTGCTCGACTGTGGGTTGGAAATAAGCATACGGATTGTATTTGAAACCATTTTCTTACCTTTATTTTTTTTTTAAATTTGTTGCTACTGATGAGCTCATTTCATAAATGTTTTTCATGAAATTGAGTGCCAAGGGAATATATATTACCACTGCACACATTTTGTCTCTCATCTCACTTGTTTCACATTTCATGCATGCAGTTGTGCTGCATGACACAAAAGTATTAAGTTTGTCTCAGTTCAGTTTACAGTTTTGGCCACAAACATCTTTCTATGTTTGTGAGTAGGCATAAAGTGGAATGGATTCCTACTCAACCATACCGTAAAGTCTCTAATTTACTGTAGCTGGTACAATAGTGGCTCAATTGTGGACACAAATGCATGTAGGTGTTGCAAAATTGTTTTTGAAGTGCTGATGACCAGAGTCACCTGTACAGTCCTGGAAAAGCTCAGGAAAATTGGCACGAAAAGAGGGCGAGCCAGGATGGATACATCTTTCACTTGAGGAATAAAGCATCAGTAGGTGGAGACATTAAACTGTGTTTATTTCTAGGGTGTCTGAAAATATAAATCTACATCAGCCTCAATATTAATGTACAGCAATCCAAATATTAGGATTGCTAGAGAGAAGGACTTCATTATTGTTTTTGTATTTTGCTTTTTGTATGAATAAACAAGATTTGTGTTTAGAGATGCTGGTGGCCTATATGCTAAAATAAGATAATTAGCTGCTGACTGTAGCTTCATATTTAGTGTACAGGCAAGAGGATGACATCATTAATCCCATTCAGTATAAAAGCCAATAAGCATTTTTAATTCCTGTTCCTTTAAAGGTAACTTAACACTAGCTGTTCTTATCTTTATTTTTGCTGGTTTATCTTAAGGCCGCGATCAGACAAGGTGCTTTTTGAAGGTTGCAAAACAGGAGGTGCTCCACACTGTCTTTTTTTTGTTGAAGCCAACAATTCAAAAAAAGAGCAGCTTGCTGCATTTTTTTTTATTGTTGCTAGGCAACCTCCAAATCACCTGTCCTTAGTCTAACTGCTATTTTACAGTTTAAATGAATGAAAACAACTCACCTGAAATCTCAAGTACCACTAATGTGCCTCCAGACCTGCTGTCTTCTGTCCAGATCACTAAGTAAAGTCATATATCTCCAAGAATCCAGCCACGGGAAGAAAACGAATGGCACTGAGCTTTTCCACTTTGACTTTTCAACTTAAGGTGTCCAGGGTGCTCCTGCAAAAATGCTCAGCAACGCAAAAGCAGTAGCAGAGTAAAAAGCTTCACTGTCAATTACATCAAGCCGCACCAGCCTGCTAAACAGCGTTCTGTCTGATCAGGGCTAACTCACCTTGCAGCAGTAATGTACAAATGTACTTCAGGTACATCCAGCGTGACACTGTGAGCGCGGTCAGTGGTGAAAGACACTTGAACCCTAGCCTGCTAATAAATCATTCTTAAAGCATATATGTGAACAAGCTACCAACCTACACCAACCACTAACACTTTATTTTATATTAAATTATAATTCTGATCTCAATAAATGAGGAAGCTGCACATCACAGCAGCAGGAAACACACACTGTGAAAATATTTCACTGCTGCACACTCACAGTGTCGGTCATGGCTTTCAGCTCCCCCCGGCTCTCCGTTCGGGCGGGCCAGTGTGAAGAGCAGCAGTAAGATGGACAGCTCCTCTTACTTCCGGCGTAAGGAGAAGAGGATCCGGTTCTTCATCCGCCGCATGGTGAAAGCTCAGAGCTTCTACTGGATTGTTTTGTGTCTGGTGGGCCTCAACACTCTGTGTGTGGCCATAGTCCACTACGACCAGCCCGAGTGGCTTACAAGAGCCCTCTGTAAGTCACACACACGCACAAATACATACACATACTAGCATGCAGTTAATGATGTTGACGGCCTTTAAAATGTGTTTTGTTACTCTGTTTATATTGAATACAGACACGGCAGAGTTTGTGTTCTTGGGTTTGTTTCTGTCTGAGATGATGTTAAAGATGTACGGCCTCGGAGCGAGGAATTATTTCCACTCCTCCTTTAACTGCTTTGATTTTGGGGTAAGTTACTGTCTGGTCTGACACACGGGGGGGTTGTTTCACATTGATTTAAAGTTCTGTTTGTTTTCGATGGTAAAGAGGTCATCTTTTAGCCGTTTATGATAAGATTTGATGTGATGCTTCAAACAGTGTTTAATGGCTTGCTGAAACAGAGCCAGATACAACTGGTGAGGACTTCACCCTCTGCTCTCCTCCCCAGGTGATTGTGGGAAGTATTTTTGAGGTGATCTGGGACATGATTAAACCAGGAGCGTCGTTTGGCATCAGCGTGTTGAGGGCACTGCGACTGCTCAGGATATTTAAAGTCACCAAGTGAGCACATTGCAGAAACACACACATTAAACTATACAATATCATAACTAGTCTGTTATGATATATGTTATATTGTAGCACTAGCTTCAGATCTCGCCTCATAATCATGAATCAATCAAAAACAGGGGTTTAGTTGGAGCTTGCCGCTTACTCACTAACTGGGTAGAAACTTTTCTGCCGAATATCACCCAAAGCATGATGGGAACTGCAGTGCCAAAAGAAAACACAACTGTGACAAAATCCATGAACATTTTTTAATCATTTTAGGACATGCCACAGCACATCAGGGCGGTCTTAACTCTTTTCTCCCTGAACTGACAATCCTGTTAGAGTTGGATGGCAATCCCTTTATTTCATTAGATTAACTCTAATCCTGTGATTCACTGGAACTGGCAGCTGTACACTCTGACTCACTGATGTTGTTTCATGCCACCTAAAGCTCTTACTGCCATTTGTTCATTTCTTTCCTCCATTTCTTTGTTTTACAAGCATTGTTATCATATTTCTTCTGTCTGTCTGAATCAGCTTGTTTCATTCTTCATGCTTCTTCTTGCATTGCCTGTTACTAACATTTCAACTAAAAAAACAAAGTTTTTTGTCCTCAGGATATTGAAAAATTATTATTTTTGTGTTTCTTCTCAGATATTGGAACTCTTTGAGGAACCTTGTGGTTTCCCTTCTCAATTCCATGAAGTCCATCATCAGCTTACTCTTCCTCCTCTTTCTCTTTATTGTGGTCTTTGCTCTGCTGGGCATGCAGCTCTTTGGAGGACAGTGAGTAATCTTTTAAACCTGCCCTACACTCTTGACTGCACACACACACACACACACACACACGCTCCTCTTTTCTCCACCTGACCCTCCTCCCTGTGTGTGATCCCTGGCCTGGTGTGGCAGTGGTGACAGACGTGTTGACGCAGCAGGTAGCTGGCAGAGCAGCAGCACCAACTGCGGCCCTTTGATATCAGTCTCAGCAGGAGCTCCATGTCTTGTAATGACAGGAACACCTCATGATTCTGGGCTGGCTGCAGTTAATCAAAGGCCTGGCTTCCAGCCCCATATGACTCAACTCACACACACACACACATTTTACTCTCTGTCTCTTTTCCACCAAGACAGTAGCTGTGGTTACATGTCCAGTATTTCTTCAACCCTTATAGAAACATTCTGATTAGAAATTCCAACTTAACCGTTTACACAGACGCTAAATAAAGTGATACCATAAGATACGTGTTTACATGCCCCAAAGCATTTAATCAAAATATAACTTATATTATATTATATTATATTATATTATATTATATTATATTATATTATATTATATTATATTATATTATATTATATTATTATAAAGAAGAAGTGGTTCTACCTGTTAATACAGTTTTTTAAAATGGACCCACATCGTGTCCTGGGAACAATATTTCCATCTCTGCTGTTCTTTCTAATTAACTTGTTTCGAGCCTTTCGACCATTGAGGCGTTCAACATCTCCTAAATCTTTTAAGGTCTCTGACAAAAAAAGTTCTGTCAGCCACAGAGCAATTTTGTTTTGCTACCATGTTTCTGTCCCTCCTGGGAACTTGTTCACATCGTCTAATGTTAATGTATACCATACCTTTCATTAAACTTGATGAGTACAATGTTATTTTTACATGAGTTACAAATATAAATGATGGCCAAACATTTGAATAATATGCAAACTGAACTAAACCAAAATATAAATGCATCATATTTACCTCAGGATGTAAAGTTTGGCTTGGATTGTGATTTAGGATAATTTGAGACTTTTCAGCATTAGTCATTGACCTGTTTATATTTTCTTGAGGAGTGACCTCTTGTGGTCATTTGAATAATGATGAGGCAAAGGACAAAGCAGGACAATGTCGTTTTAACACAGTGCAAAACCTCTGTTGAGGTTGGAGGACTGAGGATGTTCAGGTTGATGGCTGTACAGACAGTAGTCAGACTTACAAACAAACAAAATTTCTTTCAACCTAAATGTAACCACACTGTAACCATAGAGGTGGCAGATAAGGAAATAATCATATCACTTTGAATCACTTATATAACAATCGTACGGTTTGTTTTGGAAGACACTAAAATGATTGTCATTTAGATATAGAGGACTAGAGGACTTTTTTGAAGTTGTAATAAATAACTTTTATTTATTATGAAAACCTTAATTCCTGAATGTTGTTTATGTCCCAGTCTGCTTTTACATTAAAGAATAAGGTGTTTAACCAGGGAGAAACCTGAATGTCCTAATATTTTATATCAAATGAAATATGACATTCACATTGGATTATGGGATTTTTAAGATCTAGGTTAGGAAAGTTAAGTTTGTCTGTCAGTGATAGGCTTTGGCATTTTCTATCTTTTTCCAGTCATAAATATTCTGGTCATATTTCTAATCACAAATATCCCATTTTGTTTGTTATTTTGATTGAAGCCATGCTCTGTAAATGTAGTCAAAGTTTGAGTTTTGTTCCTAAGCAGGTTCTTTTTTTTTTAACGAGGGAATATTAAAAATGATAGTTTTGCCTTGTGTGACCCATGATATGACATACAAACCTAACCTCCTTTTTTTATGCATAGCCACGCTTTTTTTTCAATTATGAGTCATTTATGAAATTAAGAATAAGCTTTTATTGAAAGTATTGACCTCAGCTTGTAGCCAGTAGCCAGTGTGTGTGGCGGGTAGTGTCTATTCTGAAGTGAAATGCTCCTTTCACATGATGTCATATCTCCTCAGACTGACAGCCTTCACAAACACCACAACTGGGTGTCTTCGAAGCAGCAGGCTGTTGCCATGGCATCAAACCTTACATCAGTCTGCGCCATCATTAGCGTTGCATCAGTCTCTAGTGATGGACAAGTGTGAGATGAGTCTGACGTCCACACGGTGCTTCCAGCCAGTCCATACCAACACTCACGCTTTGAGCCCTACATTATTATTTTAATGAGTAAGTTAAGAAATAGGCAGATAATATCATTTTCTTGTTTCAGAAAATGTTGAATTATAACAAAACCAAGGACAACACTGCCATTCATCAGGCAGAGAATTGCAATTGTTTAATGAAAATTTGCTTTTAATCCAAAACAGAAAATAAATGGCTTGTTAATAATAATAATAATAAGAAAAGCTTTGTTATATCTGCTTTATTTTTGGCTCAGAGATTATGTTCCTGCTCTCAAAACACCAAAAGTAATCTCCTGGTAAAATTGTGAGAATTGAAAGATAAACAGCTTGAGGCAGAGAAGCGTCTCCCCACTGAGACTCACAGGACATCACCGACTGTTTGTGATGAGCTCAAAGGAAACGTGCAGGATTTACTGTAATAGAATAAGGAATTTTTCTGCTTGCTTCCTCCTTTAAAGGTACAGACATCGTTTGTTGATTGACTCTGACTTTTGATGATGGCAGATGGCATTTTATATTTTATATATATTCACAAGTTTAAGACTAAGATTTCACAGTTAAGCACCAGAAAGTCAAACAATCAGTGTGTGGTTTTTTGACGATCACTGATGATCCAGTAGCTCATCGTCCTTGCAAAGTAATGCATATGCAATGTTTAACAACAGAACTTGTATTTACTCTCAGTGAATTTCTTTTCAGTTTAAGCTCTTATGTAAAAATATGTATTTTTTACAGCTTAATACTGCAGTTTAATGCAAAATACTACAAATCTGCCAATTTTAGGTTTCATTCATTTTGTGTCACAAAGAAATCTGTGAAATCCAGGAGAGACTGATTAGTTGCAAACCTTTATAGAGCTATACCGTGGGCAGCCTCCTCCTCATATTAATACATGTTTCTTTTCTCGACTTCTCATAAGGTTGCAAGGCATATGTGTCCTCATTCATGTCACAGTCTCAGCGCTCTTTTTCAATATCATACAGCCATTATCTCCAGTCCACTTGTACGTGCTCTCAGAGATGCGTGTTGCATTCACCTACACAATGTAAACCTGCTACTATTGTCTGAAGGATTAGGTATGGGTGGCGAGGGCCCGAGCTTATAGGGAGTTTGCCCTCACATGACTCCTGTTTTCAGGATTGATTTAGTGAAGACTCTGTGGATGCCATGTGGAAGCCAAACAGCGCGCTCCCAATCCCTATTATCAGAGTAAACAGAGGTGGGCACACACAGGCGCAGCAGAAAACCGCCGCCACCATCCTTGCACTGGGCCCGCTAATCCTCCAGGATAGAGGAAAGGACGGAGGGAGAAGTGTTGGAGAGAGGAAGAGATGGTGGGGTGCAGGAAAGGAGGAAAGGAAGTAAAGGAGGGAAGAAGAAGAGTCAGGGGCAAAATGGAGAGTGATGAAGGGATGAGGGACGGTGGGTGATGGGGTGCAGTAATGAGGCAGAGAAGGACAAAGGTAAAAGAGGAGGGGCATTGGGAGAGAGAATATAATGACATACCAAGAGAGAAAAGGCTGATTGAATTAGTTTCCCCTCCCCCTACTCCTCCAACTCTCTTCCCTCACCCCACCCCCCTCATATAACGCATGTTACATACTGGCTGATATTATCAGCTTATATTCGGATTTTGAAGATTCATCACACGGCTAATAGTATGCAGACATCAGAACATTACTCATATATGTAAGTGTTGAACATTTCGGTATCACTAAAAGAACACTGGTATTAGTGCTGGTATCGTAATTATTTAAACGATACCCAACCCTAGCAGTTTATGTCTTTGTGAATGCTATGCATATATGATACAATATATGATATGATGCAATACACTACGATATAAAGACCTTACTAACACCATTAATCTGATACTATAATAGTTTTCTGGGACGGCTGTCCACAACATTTGAGCCATAGGGATTTTGTCCCATTCAGCCACAGGAGCATTATTGAGGACTTACAGTTGGCGTTCCAGTTCACTCAACATGGAAATGGATCTTTCCTTAAATTGTTGCCACAGAGTTGAAAGTTGCCAGAAAAATTAATTGTCTACTGTAGCATTAAGATTTTCCTTCACTGGAACTGAGGCCCCAAAATTATGTGGGTGTCCATATACTTTTGTTTATATAATGTATTTGTATCGGCATGTCGCCGTTAAATCTTTTATTGACAACTGTTTGATTATAAATTTGTTTTTTGTTTTTTAATTTATTTCTTTTTATAGCCATTCATATGACTGTTTGCTGTTCACAATTGACTTTTATAATTACTCTTACTTTCCTCCTGTTCGACTAATATGTCAGTACTAGTATGTCTATAATTTCAAATATTGATATCGGTATCAGCTAAATCCAGGATCAGTCAGGATGTAGTACACAGGCATACAGTACACACACATACACATGTGCAGTATCACAGGATTTGCTCTTAGAACGAGAAACCACAGTCATTTTTGCAGATGGTCACTGTGGTAACAATGTGCTCCACATCCTCTCCTCATTTTTACCTTTCTTCTTCCTTTGTCCTCTCTCCCTTCATGTGTTTTTTGTCCCCAAGCACACATTCTCTCCTCTAGCTTGTCTGGCTGCTTTACATGGCACATCACATGATGGGAATTATGTGGTTGTTCATAGATGACTGAAAGACATTTCATTATTTCCATACAGCAGAAACATTTAAATTAGAATTTCCAATCTCTGAAACCATTTTTTATTCAATATATATAAATGTTTTTTGGAAACACATTAACTGGAATGTTACTTTATAATTTATAAGCTCTTGCAAGCGTCTTCTTTACTTGTGTTCTTTAATGAGAAATTTATTGTAATAATCTGGTCTGTCATGATGTGTTAGTCAAACAGTTTACATACACCTTGATGTAACTTGTAATGGACACTAGGTATTTATTTATTCAACAGCACAGTTCATAAACTCAATATATAATTTAAAATGTTTTTACCGGGGTATCTGATCATTTGCAAAGCTATAATGAATTAAGAAATTTAGTTATAGAGTGCCATTCAATCATACCAAACGATGCCTCTTAAGCATATAATTAATACTTGTGTCTGTCCTTGTCTAAAGTGCTGCAATATTTGTTTATAGGGATTCAAAGGGCTCTGTTTTTGTGACAGTGTGTGGAATATTCTGAGAATTGTTGTTGGCAAAAAATCCCAGGCAACCACACCATCAACTTCCAAAAACTATTTGTATAAAATCAGACAACCAACAAGTAAACATCATATTCTATTCTATTCTATTCTATTCTATTCTATTGTAAGTGGTTAAGATGCTTCAGCAGTAGAGCTTTATAGATTAATTTCATGAGATGTGTATCCCTTCTCTGCAAACTTTGTTGCAGGGAGTAATGGTGAATATGAAAGTTGTCATTAATGATAAGGCATAACACAGTGCCATAGAGTGGACTTAATTGCTTGCATGAAAATTGGCCAGCATGACAATACAAAATATAAGTCGCTAAGTGCAAACATAAAAGTTGACTTAAGAAAAGTGTTTGGTTTGGATTGGTTTTGCATTTAAATCATACATATAAATGTATGTAAATGGTAGTCTTCTGTCAAGTCTACATGGCTACTGTTTAAAGTTTTGTTATATAAGAATATAAATGGTAAATGGATTGCATTTATCGTTGTAGATAAGACAATTTCCTTGGTCTTTCCTGCATATCTACCCAAGGCTTAAGTTGGACTAGAGTTTGCAGAATACAAAATTGTGTCATCAGCATACAAACAAGTTTGTATGTCTAATTTGACCTGACAAGTTCAAATGATGATATTTATGTATAATGCAAATAGTAATGGACCAAGAATAGATCCCTGTGGCATCCCATTACAGATATTAAGGGGGCTTGATTTAACAGAATGTGATTTAACATATATTACAGTCTAAGGTCTTCCTTTAAATTAAATGTAGAGCCAGTTGAACTGTCTTTAGCATTTTTATGCTTATTCACAACACTTTTTTGTGATCTAGGGCATAAAGAAGGAGTGACACAATAATAAATATAAAGGGAAGACAAACAGTTACTTTGACAACCATGCTTACTGATGACCTTTTCCTACTAATTCCAGGACATTTTGCAATGGTACTATAGTTATGCCAGGGTTTTCTGGTGACTAAATTACCAAAATCTCCCCAAGCCTTTTGTGTTAATGTAATACAGTTCTGCTTCCAGTTTGTTCTGCGTGACATTGCTTTACAAAAACAGAGCCCATAAACCACAACTAATAACACCATCAATTATGGAATGTATTGAGTTAACCTTTGCTTGTCAAATCAGTTGAGAGAAAAAATATCAAATTGTCAATTACATAATACATAATTATCAAATACACTGAGCAAAATGAGTATTCCTTCTTCCTGTTGATTATTTGAAAGGAATAGCAATAACAACAAATTGGAAGTTGAACATAACATTAACATTTTCCTTTGCAATATATATGTGAAGGAACCAATACTATCTCGAGTTAAGGCAAAATTCTTCAGTGGTTTCAAGACACTGTTACATAATTAGATTTTTTTTTATTTAGTTAAATGTATTAAACTTAATTTTGAAGCAGGTGAAATGAACAGATTAGACTACTGGAAGAATTGCTACTTGTCCTGATTTAGTGGAATGACCAACCCATCCTTATGCATCTTTGTGTCAATCTTTCATTGTCTTCTTCAGTTTCAAGACCATGGATTCAGGTTTTGACAGGTTTGTTGGGTCATTTATAGATGGGTCTGGGTGGTGGGGCAGGTGGGCATCTGACAAGATTTCGATCCTTTGTGTAGAAAGTGTGCATGTGTGATGAAGATACTGATGATCTTTAGTTGGACCCCATTGTAAAGATAACACAAAATACATTGGTATCCGATTGGTGTAAACCCAGTATGGGTGGGTTCAATTAGCTAAATCTGGATCCAGTTTGTAAATATGCACAGATTCATCAACGTCTGCATCTATCAAATCTTTTATCTATACCTTATTTTTAGTTAACTTAGAACAAATATCAGTTTTTAAATGTCTGAAATGATTTGATCCAGAATCCAGATGGGTTTGGATTTGATAACAGAATTAACTGTTAGTAATTGTTAGGGCTGCACGACTCTGGTCAAAATGAGAATCACAATGTTTTCCATTCAGAAATGAAATCACAATTCTCTTCCACGATTCTTAAACATAATTGTATTTTAAGAAAATAAATATGAATTGCAATTCTTATTGTCTTCATGCAGACTGAACAAACAATATGATCATTAGCTACTGGTACTGCAAATAACAGACTTTTAACAGGCAACTAGCATTATGCAACAGCATAATCATCTTAGTCTGTTGTCTACTATTTAGAAAGATGTTCGTTTAAAAAGTTGTAACTAATACATAGCTCATCAAAATACAGAGGCCTAGTCAATTTATGAAGGGAGACTGATATGAAGAGCCTGTGATCCTTAAAGAGCCTCACAGTTTTGTCATCATCATGTTTTAATCGAGTTCCACAGAGCAGACAAGTCTTTACAGTGCAACCCAGCCATTTTGTGAGAACTAGCAGTGGACAAATGTCATTTGTCATTGTCTGATTTTTGTTCCGAAGTTCTGAAAAAGCCTTTTTTTGCACCGGATTTATACTGTCCCATATTTTTGTGGAATAATGCTGTCTTGTCATTTGTCGATGAAGCTCAGGGAAACGTCAGGATCATTTCTTTTGATGTAATGTATCTCATGCAATCTCATGCGATGGATTGCAAACACAGCAGAATTTTTATTGTGCAGCCCTAATACTACTTTCAGTTTTGTTAAAATAGTATAAACCCCAGCCTCAGAAGACAGTTTTAGAAGTTGTGTGAAAACAGCTTTTGTTAGGCAAAAGAGATTAAAAGGATGGCACTAATAATAAGTGGCAAACATTTAAAGTTAATCTATCAAACAGTCATTCATTCTTTCATTCATCTACTCATTCTAAATATGTTTTATATGATATTGTTTGTGTTTTCTGTGACTGTCTTCTCCCCGTGTTGAAGTGTGTTCAACTTTCACGACTGCTGTTGTGTTGAGCCCAAAACATACTGGCATTGTAGGATGTGTGCCAAGATGGCTGTCTGTTTTCCATGTAAACCCTCTCCACACACACACGGCTATAGCTTTGAGGTACTTGAAGCATTCACCCCACAAAAGAAGCATTGCTTGATATATCCAGGTTACATTTGATGTCTTCTCTTGTCAGCTGATTGCATGTCTTCTTCTGTGGTCTTGTAGCTGTCACAAATACATAGATCGCTACAACTAACAATGTCAGTATTGATAATATTGAGATAATTTAAAAACCATTTCAAAAAGATCTTTCCTGGTGAACAGAAATTGGATGAATGGATGGATGGATGGATGGATAGATAGACTTTATTAATCCCAAACTGGGAAATTAATATAAACATCACTCCAATTTTACTTTACTTGCTTCACATACAGATGTTTATATACTGTGTATTTCTTGACATGCTGCATCATGGTGCCTCCAATTTGTTGATGATGTCACATGTGTGCATACAACACATGATGTCACACCCTGCGCTACAGAGGCAGTTTGTTTTGGACTTGAAAGTTGGAGCTGTGGCTCCCTGGTGACTGGTGTTTCCTGCTGCTGCATGTCTCTCTCCTTCTGTCTCATCCATTATCAATACAAGACAACTCCTTTCATCTACGAGTACGCTGCTTTTTCACTGAAGCTGTAAAGAAATCTATAAAACTTGCTATACTTGTAGTCTTGTACTTCTATCTTTGTGAGGACCGATTTGACTTTTAGATATTTTTTGAACATGAGGGCATGCTTTTTGATCCTCATTTCATTCATTCAAAGGGCTGTTTGAAGGTTATGATGAGGGCTGGATTTGTTTTGATGTTTAAAGAATAATTCACGTTGTGCCATTAGGGTTTTATTTCTGGGGCGATTGCCTCCATTTCTATTGGTTTTGATGACATTGTACTCATGAAATTATTTTTTGAGATCTGGAATTGCAGCAACATCATTAAAACGTTGTAAGGTTGTAAAGGTTGTAAACAGGGTCAACAGTTAATAAGAATTATCTAAACCACTTTATTTGGAGCTAAAACTAAACATCTGCACACCTGTAATGTTTGAAATAAGTCTTTGAAGTCCAACTGGAATTAAACTGGAGTCATTATTTCCATACAACAGATTAAATCCTGAATAAACGATAACGTGGTGTTCTATCATAGGCGAAGCAGACAGTCACACTGAGCCTGATAGCATCCTGCTACACAACACAAGAGCCACAGACAATAACCCAATTAGCTTTCCTGCTAAAGTCTCCTTCTTATTTAACACACACACACAAACACACAAACACGTCTTGTCCTGCACCTTAGCTTGTTGAACAAGCCACCAAACAAACAATAAAAGTGCACCGCAAACATCAGTTAGCAGGCTAGTTAGATTATTAGCTGTTCAGATGCAGCAGATTAAACAGCATGCTAACATATCTGGAAATGTCACTGAGGACCCATTAGACACTGGATTTATTGGCTTTCAAAATCCTTTTTAATGACCAACTATGTGTCCATAACTTGTAGCTACAGCAGATTGTCTTTTTTCCATATGGTGTAACACGAGTAGCCTGTCAGCTAATGTCAATCAAACAAGACATCAAGCCTGCTCAGACAAAAAGGACCATTTTATTCATTATAATAACTATCAATACATTTAAAAACATGTTGACATCATTTTTGACAGCAATAAGGCTACATTGCATGATTAAATGTTATTTCAGTTGGACTTTAAGAGGTTTAGCACTAATGTAATATGTCAGAGAACATCCTCACAAGTATAAAAGTATAATCATGTGGGTGTGTAGTGGGGTGCATTGTGATTGACAGTACAGAGTAAAAGTGTTACAGATTAGGAGAAAGAAGAAATTGTGCAGCAGAACTACTGCTTCTTCTTGTTCTGTGCTTCTGTGTGAATCTGTCTGTTTTTGTGCCATGTCATGTTTCTCATGAACAGAAACATGTGCTCTTGCTTAGATAGTTCAACAACAGGCTCCTAACATTGTTCTTTTCTTCAAAATTATATTTTTAATTTTTTATCCTAATCTTTAAAATATATACATTTCCCTATATCTTCTCCTGTACCACAGGCAGATACCATTATGTCCTGACTGAAACTACATTTGTCTGAACTCCTTTTTTTCTGTTTTCCTCTCTTTGTAATTATGTTTTTGTGATTCTCATTCTTTTAGGTTTAACTTTGAAGAAAAGACACCAACAACAAATTTCGATACCTTCCCAGCAGCCATTCTCACTGTGTTCCAGGTAGTACCACCATTACACACAACTACACATGAGGTGCACTTCGCAACTTCTGGATAAATGAGAAAATACTGACTTTATGGAAAAAGAAAAATTGTTTTCACTCATTTTAATTAGAGGGAATGACTGGTCTGTGTACCTTCTGTCCCCTAATGAGCTGGCTGATAATCCTTCAATTAGTCTGTGCTCATAACCCTTCACTCTGTAAAGTAATTTAATTCTACACTGTGTGAGATTTGCACGGTGCTTTACAACCTGCCTTTGTCCCCGGCGTCATCTTAAAGAATTAGTTCGGATTTTTTAAAGTGTGATTGTATGAGGTACTTATCTATAGTCAGTTTATTACCTGCACTAGATTGCACTCAGCACATCCCCAGTGTGGACAAGCATACAGGAGTACTGGCACAGATGCTGAGCAATGTTTAGCTGTGAACAGGGCCAACAACAAAATATATTTTAGCCATCTAAATAATGACCCACCAAAAAATTAAGTGTATGCTATATTAAGAAAATGTTCACTGCTTTACAGTGCCTGTCAGACAGTCCTTTCCTTTGGTACTACATTCTCAACCACAGAACTTCAATATTTGTATGCATGCCTCGCACTGTATACACCACAGTGCTGAGTGCTGCTGTGGCGTAATAGAGTTGGTACATACTGTGCTGAGCATACTGCAGGTAATAAACTCACTATAGATTAAAATATAGATACAACCCTACTTCAAAAAATCGGGACTATCCCTTTAACTCTCTTGTCTTCCTCAGATTCTGACTGGTGAGGACTGGAACGCTGTGATGTACCACGGGATTGAGTCTCAAGGAGGTGTTCGCGGTGGCATGTTCTCCTCCGTCTACTTCATTGTCCTCACACTCTTTGGAAACTGTATCCTCTTCGACATCCTGTTACTGAAACTATAGTGTGCTAGGATCAGAAGGAGCAGGATCAACATATGTAAATGGTTTAGGTTGAAAGTGTTTTTTGCATTGCACTGTAGGAAAATACTGTCCATCAACAACATGTTCAAAATCAAGTGAATCTTTGGGTGAACTAAATTTTGCAACTTTGTATATTCAATCACTTAAGATATTCAAAACTCGGGTAGAATTAGCAGCTTGATTAGAATGATGTATGTAACTGGGACACATATAAAAAACCTTAAAGAGACAGGTGCTAAAATGGCCTGTTTCAGACAGAGGAGTGCATAATAGACCAATATGATATAAATAAAGAGTTTTTAAAACTGCAAAGATATCGCAGTAGAACCCTAGGATGAAAATAATGGGATGCAGTCTTTTCCTCTTCTTTTGTAAAAGGTTGACATTTTGTTCCACAGAGTAGCACACCATTTATTTTAGTCCAAGATGAACAGGGTTGGTCTCTAGTGAAATTGTTTGGTGTTTGGTATTTCACTGCAACCTGCTCCTTTTAGATTCTGTTATGTCCCACTGGGCACACACAATTTAGACCCACTATTGCTACAGAAATGCTCAGAGGATCATGGAAATCTTTTGGGAACCTGAAGAACAAATGTTACAGAAAGCTAGCAGCCATTATCTTTTGGTATACATCATCATTGGCCAGTTTCTTTCTACCTGATGATGGTGCTACAAGTAGTACTAAATTTCATGCCAGTCTGAACTGCAGATGTCTATGTGCCATGTGACAGATCCACCAATTCACCATTCCCAGGCTCTGCTCCTATAAGATGAGAAGGAAAAATGAGAAAGAAACAGTGCATATTTCAGCACAGGATATATTTTGTCTATTTGCAATTTCTCCTGAGTGCTGTTGTTCTTCAGACACCCTCCTGAATGTCTTCTTGGCTATCGCTGTCGATAACCTCGCAAATGCACAGGAGCTGACTAAGGTAGGCTGGGTCATACATACATGTTCATGTATTTGAAGACATTGACATTAATAACACATAGCAATGCAAATACTCCAGCTAAACAGTGAAACATGTCCACCCGAGAAAAGCCCTGCATATGCACAGGTCCCTCTACACATCATATTATATTCTCAGCCAGCACACGTTTACGTCTTGTTTCTCACTGGCTAAAGGATGAAGAAGAGCAGGAGGAGGCAGCCAATAAGAAGCTTGCCATGCAGAAGGCTTTGGAGGTAAAGGAAGTCAGCCCGATGTCAGCAGCCAACATCTCGATTGCTGCGTAAGTTTCTGAACCTCTCTTGCCTCTAAGAGCAACTCTGTTTAGTTCCCATACTGCAGATAAATGCCCCTTTGTCATTGAGTGTGTTCTTCTCTCCCAGTCTGAAATGTCTGTGTATGATGTGTGCGTTGGTCTGTGTACGTTCTGGATTTCTCCTCATTGACTCCCACTATGAGAGTGCTCCTGTGGTGTTGCCTTGTTTACTACACCCCACTGTTTCCCTATTTCAACAGTAGAGGCAATTAAGGAAGCTTCAATCATCAGCGCAACCCACAAAGCTCAAATCTATAGCCAAACATATTTTTTTCATTCTCTTTAGTGGCAAAATGTAATTGATATTATGTTAAACAACACAAAGTCAGCAAAGTTGTGGAAAGATTTGTAGCCCATGAAGGCAAATCACACGATAAACAGGGAAATCAACAAATCAGCCAGAAAAAAGCAAGAGTACAAGCTATGCGATGGGCACAATTGCAGAAATAAAGAGCAAATGATAACGTAATAATAGAATACTATAAATAATATAAATAACATGGCTGGCAACATATTCTATGAACACCAGAAAGGTCATAACTCTAGGTGGACCTTTTCCTGGGCTGCATCTTTTTTGTTTTGAGACGAAATAAAAGAAAAATGAGGAAGATAAAAATAAAATAATTATCACAAAAAAGTCAATTAAACACTATATTATAAAAGATATGCAGCACAGTTGCCAATTAAGAACGTCTTTATATATCTATACTTTCCATCCCCTGGACCTATTTTGAAAGAAAGAGGAATCAGATAAACAGAGAGACTGGAGATGCCACCTTTGAACAACATACAAGAAAACATTTATTTTCACACTTTCTTTAATATGATAATGACAGGAATGTCTTGTCAAGCTCAAACCTTTGACACGCCCCCTCTATCCGCCACAAACCTGTGATTGGCAGGCCCTCTCCTCTCGCCTCAACATGGAAGTTAATTGCGCCTCCAAATTCAACCTATTTTTAGAGTCTCGCTGAACACTGAAATTATGAGTCTGTCAAGTGGAAGCTGCTGTGAAAACTCAAGCGTTTTTATGATATTTCTATTCTGTTAATGTTAAAAAAAAAACAACAATAATGTATATTGTCTAGGGTTGATTGTATGTTGTATAATTTTGAGGAGCCCTTTGTGTGATGTGCACGTTCACAAAGTCATTGTTCACTATACAAAGTGATCATCTTTGATTCACAATCCCTCCCTAATTGCCATCGTCCTCACTAAGAAGGCCAGTTTGACTGTAGAACTCCCTTATTCACTGTCATTGCTGTTATTTTAGTGATCCTGTGCATTATTTGTCGTGTTCCCACAGTATTTTGATTTGTACATTGGACAGTGTTGTAACACTTTAGTGAGTGGTTCATAAGCATTTAAATGAACAGTTTTTGTGTATTCAGTGTGGTGTTTCAGAGAAACTCAGGGTTTTCAGGAAACAAGGAAACTCCCTGTCACAAATTTATTTTCCAATGTAAATATATGAAATCTCTTAAATTCTTAAAAATGTTTACTGTTAAAACACCATTTCAATAGTAGTAACGTTACAATTTCCTTGTTTTGGAATGAAATCCCTGAGATGTTTTAGTTCCAGTTTCTTGTCTCTGCTGACAAACACGCTTTTGTTGCTGTTGTGTTATTGAAGTAGTTGCACAGATTGGTCCTTTATTGTAAGACAGGAGGGGGCAGGTGGACGGACAGACAGTCCACCTGTCCCCTTCAGATTTATGTCTCATTTTTTCTTTTGTTTTTGTTCTGCATGTACAGTTTTGTAAAGCAAAATCGAGATGCACTCTCTCGCAGGTCGTCCATCAACAGCATTCAGTCACAGTGAGTTATCACTCTCTGTTACAATATTCTCCTCCTTGTCTCCTCTCCTCTCCTCTGCTCCTTGTCTCCTCTCCTCTCCTCTCCTCTCCTCTCCTCTCCTCTCCTCTCCTCTCCTCTCCTCTCCTCTCCTCTCCTCTCCTCTCCTCTCCTCTCCTCTCCTCTCCTCTCCTCTCCTCTCCTCTCCTCTCCTCTCCTCTCCTCTCCTTATCTCAATCCTCCTTTTATCCCACTCCTTTCTTCTCCTCTTCATATCTCTTGTAGTTTTCTCTCCTCTCCTCTGTTTTTTCCTCTCGTCTTTCTTCCCTCTGGACCTCCAAAATAATACTAAACTAAACTGTAGTCTGTCATGTCTTCATTACTGGTACAGTGAAATGTATTTATGATTCTTATTTTAGTAAAACCTTCACAAAGTGCCTCACAGAGCAAAAACAGATCCCCACAATTACATGTAAATAGCACATAACACATTTGAGACTATGAGAGCATTGTGAGTGTAATGTTGAATGTAAATCGCTGGCACATAAACACAGTTATGCCTCCCTCTGGCATTCACCAACCACTGTGTACTTTGTTGATGGCTGCAGCTCCTTGGTGATGGCGCCTGCAGTAATTCGTCTTCCACTCTGTGCCCTCTAATGTGAATAATTTGCATATTAATTTCTCTATGCTTCGACATCACTGCAGGCAGTTTGGCATTTCCACTCTGTTTATTATCGTAGACCCCAGAATATCACTTTAAAAGACAATATGCGCCATGCGCTAAAATTAAATACAACAGCCAGCAGTACGTTTTCTCTTCTGCCCGGCGATCTTTTGTCTCAATCGATTAGAGTGCAAATGGGAGGCCAGAGAAGCTTATTTAACATCTCACCTCTTTGACACTCCACACACAAGTATTACTAGAACTGGTTCTAATTTCCTTCACATTGCCGTTCTAATGTGTTTTTCTGTGTTCGCATGTACTTATTTTTTAATGTATCTCACAAAAATAATACTTGAGTCGCTTCAGTGTTTCATCTCTCACCTGTATGTCTATTGCTCACCTGTGTGTGGATACCTGTCCTTTGTCCTGTGTGTCTTCTGCCTGTCTGTGTCCTCTGACTGTCTTTTAGGAGTTATTCTGTCTACTCCTCCCCTGCCCGGCGAATCTTGAGGTACAGGTCACCAGATGGAACTTAACTAACCCATAAAAGCCCCATGTAAATAAATCATACTGTACAGAAAGAGAGACAGTATGCGGTTTCATTCATCCATTTTAAATGGAAATGTGGACACATCAAAAAAATGTTTTGATTGTGTCAAAATCACTTTGTTGCTTTTTATAAAGAAGATTACATGTCAGCAACGAATCATCTCTCATAGCACGTTTTTCCTGCTTGTCCCATTGAAACATGACCTTGTTAAACAAAATGGTATAGAATGATTTACATGGTCTGTGTGAGTTTACCTGCATGCCAGATCAGTGAGCTTTTCTACATGACATATGACAAAATATCATATTCATGAAATGTAATAGAAGTACTATTAGGCAGTATTAAGAGATGTGTTCCAGTATAAAAACCGAACTGCCTGGTATATTTCACAGTGACTTAAGACATCCAAAAACATTGCACTTGTTTGTGCGCTACTATACTTTCCTTCTGTCCATGATATGATCTCTTAAGCCAGTGGATTTTCCTGTTTGTTGTTTCATTTGGAGATATGGATAGAATTCCTTGAAAAAGTTACATAGTAGCTTTGATTGTGGCCTTATTAAATCTCATTTCTGATAGGTGCACCATGCAAAAATGCCTTATTTAATTGTTCCATACATTTTTAAAAGTAGAAATTACATATTGAAAGATCCTCTTTAGTTATGCCAGGTTTACCTTTCATTTAGGCAAAACAAGTTTCCTTGAGAAATGAGGATATTTTAGGCACTTTCAGCAGGAATCTATTTTAGTCCATGGAAAGCCTGCCTGGTGTTGGTCCTTAGACATTTGAATGAGTCAGAGAACGAAGCCTTGAAAAGTATTGTAATAAAACATTCAGCGAGCATAAACATAGAAATGACCACTTTTAATACAGATATTTAGCTTTTTCTGTGACAGAAACCTGCTTCGACACTGTTTGAATAGCTGTTGTTGGATAAACACTGATAACATGGTAGTTGGTGCAGCCAAACTTTACCATCGTAGGTGCTGGGAAATCAAAGTTAATCATATTTTGCTATGGAGGATTTGAACTACTTCTCCATATTTCACTCATGCATGGTAAGTGAAAGCTTTACCATGATGAACATTTATGCTGATGCATCCATAGATCACTGTGTGCCATGTTCTTAATTACTTACATTTCTTTATTAGGGGCCTGATTATTAGAATTCATTTTAGGAAATTGTGAGTATTGCGTCATTAGCAGAAGATGGTGCACATTTCAATGGTGTGGCTATGGATGAGACTATGGATAATGATTGATGTTTATCCAAAACAATACAGAAAATACATTTATAAAATAGAGAAAAGACAGACACACAATACTTAAATGTCATTGTTTTTCATTGTGCCCTGATCGTTTCCTGTGGGTTTGATTCCTGGGTGCAGTAAGGAGCAGCAGCGGGCAGCAAAATCCATGTCAGTGTGGGAGCAGAGGACTAACCAGCTGAGGAGACACAACCTAAGGGCGAGCAGCGAGGCCTTGTTTAATGAGCTCGACCCCGAGGAGCGTCTCCGGGTGTCTACTGCCCTCCACCTGCATCCCGACATGAAGACTCACCTGGACCGGCCACTTGTGGTGGAAGCCAGAAACGGGGACAAACCCAGCAGGCCTCCTGAAGGAGGACAGGAGGAGTCCGGAGACCCCCGGCAGGACGGCGTGGGAGACAACTTTCACACACAGCCCAGGAAGCATCACCGCCACCGAGATAGAAACGGGGAGAACAGGGATGGAGGAGACAGCCGGGGAGGGAGGCACCACACCCACCACAGCAGAAGCAGAGATCACAACACCGACGGTGCCCAGACGAAAGAGAGGAGATTGGAGAGGAGCCACAGCCGCGACAGAGGGCAGGGACACAGGCACCACCATCAGGCCGGCTCCCCTGAGGAGGAGGCCAGTGATGTACGGGGAGGAGGAGTCATGGAAGAGAAGGGGCATCGCCACCACCATTCCCATCGTCCACCAAAAGAGGGAAATGGGATGTTAGCAAACGGTGCACAGGGAGAGCGCAGGGGGAGGGGGGGTGGAGGGGATAGTAACGGAGAGAGGAAGGCACGCTGCTCTCGTATGGTCAGAGCTCAGTCTACGCTGGATGGAGAGGACAGTAAACGGAACAAAGTTCACAGGTAAGACTGCAGATATTAAACTCTGTAATTCAATGTGTTTTGATATGTTCTTGGGATTATTGGTAGTATAGTAAATGTTTCTTCATAATTAATAACTATACAGTGACCTTCTATTCTTCTCATTATTTCATTATAGATAATAATGTTAAAAACAATGTCCTTTGAAAGTTTTCAGTCGAATAATAAGTATAATATATTCTAAGACACTATGCAAGACATTATGAGAATAACAGACTATCTGTTTAAACCATATTACTTATTAGTTTGTTGCCACATAAGTTATGGTCTCTCAGGAGGACAGAGAGACTCATTTGGCAGAAAAAGCTTGAAGCACCCTGAGAGCAGAGTATAATGATGCCTGTGATAAGAGACACATCTGCTTCCCCAGGGAGAGGCAGCCAGACGCTGAGGAGGACGGCCTCGCCTCCAGTCCTCTGCAGGCAATGCGGAGTAGCCTGAGTCTTGGAGAAAAGCAAGAGGATGCTGACAACCAGAAGAACTCCACCAGGGCGAGCCAGGCCGGCCTCAACAGCAACGCCATCCACATCCCTGTCACCATCACTGCCCCGCCCGGAGAAACCACCATCATACCCAGTGAGCACAGCACGCCACTGTCACATCATGTTGAGACTGCAGAAGTTGATGAAAACATTTTTAAAATTTTGTTTATCAGTTGCACGGGTCATAAGATTAAAGCATTGTATTATAATATTTCCACTAGTCATCAATTTACAATATTGAGTCATTAAGGCTAATTTTTCATGAATCCAGAAAAAAATACAATTATACATCTACAAATACCAATAGCTTGCCTCTGGAATACATATAAGACGATATCTTACTTGTTACTAATGTTTGTGCTTCCTTGAACTAAATGAGTGTATGTATTTTTCCACACCAGTGAACAACATCGACTGTGATAACTTTCGACTTTCGAGTGAGGAGAAAAAAGATCTGGAGGAGGAGGAGGCGGCTAATGGGCCTCGACAGATCCTTCCCTACAGCTCTATGTTCATCTTCGGGCAAACAAACCCGTAAGTCACAGCCGGGAGGTGACTGAGATGAGAGACGTGACATAAGATTGATCGTCTGGGTTGAAATATGAGTTGAATAACAGAAAGTTCATTAAACCCACACATTATCAGCATTTTGCCATATACAGTGAGAAAAACTAATATTAAAACTAATAAGATAATTGTTTTAAGACAGACTTGAAAGAAGATAAACTTATCCTTTAATCCTTTAATAATTCTGTTTTTATTTGCTTATGAAGTGTTTTTTAATACAAAAGTAGGTTTTTTAAAGTTGTTCACATTGATTTCCTTCGAAAACATTGTGAATCCAGTTGAGACTGAGCCACGCGGTTCCCCTCAGGCTGAAACATGTCCACCTTAGTGCATTATTTTCACAAGGGGCATTTCTTCATGGTCCGTTTGGAGTATACCTAGTGAGCTGTCACTACTCTGAGTGCACTTCTACATTTGTGTATGTGTGCGGTCTTGCAGGGTACGGCGACTGTGTCACTACGTGGTCAACCTACGCTACTTTGAAATGTGCATCCTGATGGTCATTACCATGAGCAGCATCGCTCTGGCAGCCGAGGACCCTGTGCAGGCGAACGCACCGCGCAACAACGTGAGTGAGAGTGGCATCTAGACTTCATAAATAAACATCTGGAAGAACACAACAAGCCACATGTCAGACACAAAGACACACAGACCAGTATTTGCATTAAAGTGCGGATGCTTTCACGAGCACGTTAGGATTCACAGAAAAACATGTCTCATTTGGACTGACTGGCTGATTCAGTCCTTCCTAAAGCGGCTTGACAGTCCGCCCATATTGAGGAAAAAAGCTGCAGAAAGTATTTTTAAAAAAAATCATTTTTGGTCAAATGCTCTCGCTCTGACTAGAAGAATCTTTTAATAAAACACCAAAAGTGGCACTTATTCAGTTTGAAAAAATGTTATATGTTAAATGTCTTTATAACCCTGACACAGTAGACCCCGTTTTGAATTAGGAGGTGTATGCACACAGACACGTGACTTGACTTTCTGTATTTTGACAGACAAACACTAATTAGTATTCTCGTCAGGGGCACAGAGGGAATCTGAGGTGATGTGGTGCATGGGCATATGCGCGTTGTTTATTCATGTGCAAGCTCGTGTGGGCGTTCAGGCAGTGTGTGTTAGTGCAGCGAAGTGCAAAGCTGACAGACCTCTGACAGGGCAGAGGAACATATCTGGTCCGTTCGGTTCACACACTTCAAAAGTGTCTTAAACTGAGAACACCAGTCATCTCACAAGATATTTTCTTACTTTCTGTTTTTGCAGGTTCTCAAGTATCTGGATTATGTATTTACTGGAGTCTTCACTTTTGAGATGGTGATTAAGGTAAGGGGCTGTCAACATGAAGTACACTGATTTAAGTGCTAGGTCAAAACCATCAAGGATTCATAGGCAATGTTGGGCTCATTTTGTTTAAAAATTGAAACTTTTTAGGTTTACATATAATCATGGTTTCAATAGCATTTCAATTACTGTTTCTTCATGTTGGTAGACTAGACTTCATATTGAAATATAGTAAATTGTCAACCAAATAAACCAGGCTTTATGTCTTGCCATATTTTGTGCTTACTGGGAGGGCACAGCTGATGATGTGTTGCTAATTGTGTTTCTAGTCTGTCCAAATGCCAGATACTTTAGATAATAAATGTTCTTGGTCACAGAGAAAGAAGGGCACTAAATCTTAATAAAATCTCAGCTTGTATTGTATATGTTGTTTGATTTCTATGTTTTCTGACTCTAGATGATTGATCTGGGACTGCTCCTTCACCCTGGCTCTTATTTTCGGGACCTGTGGAACATTCTGGACTTCATTGTGGTCAGCGGGGCTCTGGTGGCCTTTGCCTGCTCGTAAGTCAGCTTTCCCTTTATTCTTGACAACCTATGTCACCCAATACTTTTCTAATCAAAGATGGATTCAACTACGAGAATATGTTGTATATGAGCAGTTTTGTTCTGTTACAGTATTATTCTTGTCTTCTCTGTGTCCCTGGAGCAGGCTATAGCGTTCTAGGTTATCATGCTAACACGCTGGAGCTAGGTACCACAGCTCCTGTGTTTCAAACCACTCAAATGTGTGCATCCAGTTAGCGGAACAAGGCAGGACAAAATGTTGTTTAAGTGCTAGTATTTAAGCTCCTCAATACACTGGGAGTGAAAGATGTGTAGAATGACTGTAGTTTAACAAATTATTTTTCCTTGATATGTCTGTTTATTGGGGAGTGTTTGCTTTTAATGGATAGTGGGCAGCGAGGAGGTAGAGAGGAAAGAAGGGGGGAGAAAGATGGGATTCTCCTGTTTTTAATAACAGCTACTGTCACAGTTAAAGATTGAGAATTTGATGTGCCAAATACTCAGATGGATAGATAGCTGTGTTTGTATTAGAGCTACATATTCTCTTTTGTATGGCTTTATATTCATATAACAGATAAGGACAAGGTATGTTCACTTACTACATAAAAAAAAAAGAAAAAAAAAAGCTGTATTTAGGTTGTTTTGTATGTTTGTTTTTAGTTGACATTTTAAGCCAGAGCTTGAATTGTTATAAAGCAGTGGTTTAACCCATGGTTAGGACCATGTTATCATTTATGAGTTAGCTGGTAGCAAAATAGCGTCCTGTTATACAATGTTAGCAACATCTTACAGCTCGTCTGTAGTCACAGTTTAAACTGAGTTAATGAGCCCCTTGAAGCTTACAGACCTGCATTCTGGGTCTCTGGAGTAAGAAGCTGATTAATTATTCGGTTTCAACTCGCATATTTTGCATCCGCCACTATTTCAGATACGGTCTCTGTCCTGAAACTTTCCGCGATTTGTCACTTGTGTTTTTTTCTTTGTACCGCTTTCTGTCACTCTGATTTCTGCTATAGATTGAAGCGTCTCTCTCTGTCTTTTATCTCTTGCTGATTCTGTCTCTGTCTTCTCCCTTTCACTTTTCTCCTCCTGTCTTCTTACTGGCTTGGATTGCTTTCAGGAGCCTTATGGGGTAATGCATGCTCTTTCTGCCTGTCTGTCTATCCACGTGCTTGTCTTTTGCTTTCATTCCTGTCCATCTCAGCCGGTGTCATTTGCAGAGTTTATAGATGTGTCTGACACATCTCTCTCACGGCTGAATGTTTTAAACAAATGTCATATTTTATTATTTGCTATTTTTATCATCCCGCCACAGTCACAAAGATACTGGCATTTGTATTATGTAACTGTGTTTGTTACATCTGTATTTGGGTTACATAAGTGCAATTACCTGTTCTCCATTTGTCAGATATATTTTCTCCATTTGTCATATACATATATATATATATATATATATATATATACATATATATATATATACTTTCTGTGTCTGCAGGAACAATGTACATAATGCACAGAATCAGAAAAACTTACTGTACATCAAGAAACAACTCTTAAAAGGTTCAAGCTTTTATATAAACGCAAACAGTGCTCTAGATATTCATGAATACAAAAGATATGTTGCTGCTGTCCACAATAAGCACGCAAAAAAAAGAAAACAGTAACAGACACTGAGTGCACTGACCATAATTCAAATTGATTTTTCAGAACCAAATAGACCCATGAATATCTCTAAATTAGAGTTATTATATTATAATAAGTTATAATGATTCAGAGGTCTGAAACAGTGTTGGTGAAATCACTACAGAAGCTAGTAAAACAGACTTTGAGGTCTTACAGATCTCCCAGGCAGTATGTAACACATTTAGGATCAGAAAATCAGAGTTAAAGAAGTTTGATCTGCTCATTAAAAATCAGATCTGAGTCTCATATTTGGAATAATATCTGATTCTCTCAGCTGCAGTGTGAACGTGGTCACACAGATTGTTCTCATCAACAGTGTCCTCAAACTGTCTGTGGCATAATGATCCTTCCTCATGCTATAAATCGCATTTAACCACACATTCAGTTCATCATTACTGTTTGATTTCCATATTTTATCAGACTTGTCCACGGCTTTGCTCTTTCACAGGGTAATTGGTTTAAGTGCCTCTGTTTGCGTCTTACCTTTGTTTCCTTTTTCAACGTGCGTTGATGTTGTCAATTTGAAGGCCAAATAATGTCTCTGTATCTTCATGTCTGTGTGATATTTGCTTAAAATGTTTATTTTGCTCTGTCTTTCTTCTATATGCTTGTTTGTTCAATTCGTGCGGGTGGTGTTTGTGTTTGTGTGATTATCATTGCTCTTTCTCATCAGATCGCAACAAAGCGTGGCCAGGTGGGAACTGTCCCTATTTCCCTTTTTGCTTATTCACCCTCCTTGTGCCCTTTTTCCCCCACATGTGAAGCACAGAACGCTCCTCTTTTCAACCTTTCCAAATGAGTTTTGTCTCCGTCCATCCCAAGGTTCTTGGGATATGACCATGTTTTCCCGTCTGCCCTTCCAGTCCTCCCTTTTAGAAAAGCAACTTCCTGTCCCAATATTGGGACATCAAGACAAAAAAGACGATATTGGGAACTCCACTTTGTAGCTTTCAGAAGACAAACATATAGCTTCTGACATACACACATATGAATCTTGTGATGGTTCAAAAAAATGTTATATCAATATCACCTTTAATCTTGGCTAAAGTGGATTTAACTGGTCACATTGCTAAGAGATTATAGCCTGCCACTCGATCTCCCCTGCCCTTCACCTGCAGCTCTATTACTTCTTTACACAGTGGACTCATATAGAAATCAATACAGGATTATAGCTTCTCACCTGAATTCACCTTGACTGGTCATTTTACTGAAAATCACATGTTCCTCACAGCCTGCACAGTCAGTGTATGTGAGGAAAATAATACTTCCTTATTGGGTTTTTGCCACAATTCCAATGAGCTGATGATTATGCACCAGATCCCCTAAATAGTACTAATTAGTAAAAAGTACTATTTTTAATCTAATTTTAACCAGGGTTTTTTATTTGTCATACACTGTGACAAATTACCATTAAAAATAACTGTAACTGTATTTAGCACATACGTTATTCAGAATCCCACATCTAACTGAACCTTCAGTAAAACGTGACACTACTAGATAGAAGGAGCCTTGTGCTGAGGCCGTGAGCTGATTGGACATCAGATTTCATTCATCTATAAACAGGAAATGCTCCTCACTCTCAGGAGTAGGCTGCTGAGTAGACCAGAGTCATGATGACTGGCCGCTGCACACGTTAAGCAATCAGTGCTGATCTAAGTGCATTGATGTGAACACACAACCTCGTACCCCCACTCCCATACACACACACACACACACACACACACATCTTCCATGCCCACGGCGCTTCTGAAAGCTATTGGGAGACTGTTGCCGTCTCAATGCGTTGAGGTCCTTGAATATCGAGGGCTGGCATTGACTTTGCAGATTGCATGCCAGGGTAACCAAGTCATCGGAGCACGAGAGCTGCATGTCATTTTATCAGACTGCAAGGAAAAGGCTCAAGCCTGAGATGTATGGAACCCTGCTTCTCTCCGTCCTACCTCACATGTTATGCTTTACATCACATAGATATAACTCATTATTGTTTTTCACCCAGTAAACAGTCACAACTTAAAATAGTTGTTCTCATGAGTCCCTTAGTCCCCAAATAACCAGCCAGGTGTTTTTTTTTTCTTTCATTATTTTTAATGACCGTGTGTCGGACTAATCTGTGTTTATGGGGACATTTAAAATAATGGAAGAAGAGAGAGGAAGAGATTAAAGAAGAAGCCAACTGTTAATATGATGATGCTTTATTTTACAAGTCATTTTGTGTGCAAATTATTTCCTAGAATAGAGTTGATATTGGCCTTATTTTCCTGGAATAGATTTTCAAATTTGGTTGTAATCACAATGAAATTGACATCCTGTTCAATTACTCAGACTTGTTTGAGTGTTTAAGGAAATTTAGAATTATTTAAATTATCATTTAGTAGATAAGTAGAAATAGTACTTTCTGGAAGGAACTGTTAAGGCTTACTGTAATAACTGAACAAAGTATGGAAGATTAATTTGGTAAACAAAGATATATATATATATTAGTTGTCTTAATTCTTCATATTTGTTGTATTTTATATAGTTTCAAACGAAGTGAACAACGTGCTAAATATACTAACTGAGGGCTAAGTGATTTCATTTTTACCTTTACATAGTCCTCATTTCCTTTTGTAGGAAATTTCACCAGAAATAACAGTTACGTCAGTTATTTTCTAGTAAAGGACCTGTAGAATAAAGTATTTCTGAAAGTGACCAGAACCCCCATTTGCATGATGGGAGATGAGAAGATGTCATTGGATAAAGACTGTGCATATTTCTGTTTAATGACCCGAGGGCATAATTTGATCTTTGTTAGTTTGGGTAAATATAGAATTGTTTTAAGAATAGGATTACTTCCTGTCCCCTGAGGATAAAAATATTGCTTGCTCAATAACTGTCTTGTGGTTTAATAGTTTACATTGGTTGTGGTATAATTAGCAGCAGGACTTCAAGGGGCCACAAATAGGATTTTTAGACGCTTAAATTTTTCTTTGTGCATCCTTCACACATGAAATTATTGCCATGTGAGTGCACACATGGGTACACACACACACACATACATATACAGTACTGTGAAAAGGTTTTAGGCACTTAAGATGTTTAGATTATTATCCATTATGTCACAGTCATAAAGAGCTATCTTCAGTGACAAGAAGAACAAGGAGTCCTGTAAGAGAGGGTTTGGCCTCCAGAGAGCCTGATCTCAACATTATGGAGTCAGTCTGGGACACATGAAGAGACAGAAGCAGCTGAAACAGCCTGAATCCAAGTTCTCCAAGATACTTGGAACAACCAACCTGCTTGAAAACTGTGTGCAGGTGTTCTGAGGAGAACTGCTGCTGTTTTAAAGGCAAAGCTGCTCACACCAAGTATTTATTTTATTTAGCTTTCTTCTGTTTCATACTGAACTTAGTATGCAGATAACTGATTAATAAATAAAACCTGATTTTACTCTTAGAACCTAAAACCTTTGCACGGTCCTGTACATAGTGTACACACACACACACACTCACACAAATGCGCTCTCATTTTCTCGTTTAAAATTTTTTTTTTTAAGTCAAGAAAAAACAAATGAGACGCACTTCTTATCGAGAGAGACAGCCACATTGTCTGTACGTGTGACTAATTAATTAAAAATCCCTCTCCCACTGTCCTTGGCCAATGTCAGTCTTTAAGCGAAAGATGGTTGAGCTGTATGTAATTAGCGTAAGAGGTAGTTTTTAAACCCCTACACCCACCTCCCACCCTGTGACCAAAACATGCAGCATCTGCACATGACTGACAGCAGTGGTTCCTGCAAAGAAGCTGCGACCACAACTGATACTTCTGTGCCTTTACTTATACCATAGCATGTTTGTAGAGAGATGGGAGATTGGAAAGAAATTAAAAGATGGAAACAAATACATCCTCCTCTATTGTAGCATGTTTCTGTAGAATAACATTACGTACTCACGTGCATGTACTCTACTAACAGACTGGAAACAGCTATTTCTCCATGTATATGGTATACCTGATACTGGAGGATTGCCTGGTTATCAGTTACACTGCATTACCCAGACTAACTGTACTCTCAATCTACACAGAGGGACAAAAGGCAAGGACATCAACACCATTAAGTCCCTGAGGGTCCTCCGAGTCCTGCGGCCACTCAAGACCATTAAAAGGCTGCCCAAACTGAAGGTACAGTAATCCAATCTGTCACCCGAAAAACCAAATCTGAAAAACACAAACAACCCCAGAGCAGTCTAACATATTTACAGTCTATCAAAAAGGGCTGGATATATCTGATTTAAAACGTCGTGTTTAAATTCAGATATAAAACTGTCATTTGTAGCTCTAGAGGAAAGATCTCCTCAACCTTCGTTGTTGTGGAGGAGCAGAAGTCACACAAATGTAGTAGGAAGTAAGTGACTGAATATTCTTTTTCTGAAGTAGTTCTGTGCATGGAGGCATAATGATAGCCTTTATTTTCCAGAACATGGAAGATGGTAGAATAAACGTGACCTCCCAGATTTTTGATTATAGCATATTTCAAAATATTCCGTGCTGGAGGCATTATATTTAGTTCATAGAGGAAAGTGTATGTATCAACTGTTTCTTCTGATGCATAAATGACAGCTTCCCTCTGAGTGAAGGCAGCTGATCAGCCAAAAGTAATGGATCTGACAAAAGACGAAAGATCTGATTGGAGTAATAGAAGTGAGATGATTGAGGCAGATCAGGGCTGGCAGAGTGACATGCATCCACAACTCTTCTTGTATACTTGGACAGGGCGGTTTGACAGACAGGCTGATAGAGGAGGGGAGAAATATCCTCTGTCCTCACTTTAGAGACAAAAGCCTCAATGGCAATCACCCATGCAGCAGTATATTCATTGGTTAGATTGCATATATGTCAGGATAGATAGACAAAGCACTTCATCTCGCAGAGAGATCACAGCACGAGCTGACTGGCTGGAGAGCGACAGTGACAGGCAGGCAGACACGCAGACAGACGTTAACGCAGACGTGTGTGTTCATACAGTAGACCCAGCAAGCAAAAGACATCTGGCTTCAACCACTACGTATAACCATTGTCAGAACAACATTGAAATGGCTGTGTTTCAACAGGAGACAGGTACTAATTACGAGTTGAAATAAAGTAGTTTAGTAAATGCTGTTGAAGTAATGGTTATAGTATGTTACATGTAATAAATGTGACATATAAAGGGATGTTATGTTACATAAATGTTGCATCCTTTTCAATCAAATTTTGCTCAAATTTAACCTTCATGTTTAGGCATGTTTTGGGCTGTCCTCAATTTAAATATCAAAATATATTGTTTGTCTTTGACTTCTAAAATGACTCAAATGAGTGTTTTCTGATCCAGCACCCCAGGACGACGTCATTTTGTCAGTGTGTAAATCAGTGTATATGGGAAAGTTCACAGTCACGGTGACAGATACCAACACTGACTGTTGGTAGCAGACAAACAGGCGTCTCTGGTGTCACATCCAGCAGACATGGAGCATGTTTCTGACCACCTGATGAATGTTAAAGGGCCCATGAAACAGACGTTATAGCGTCTTTAGCTTCTGTACTGTTTCTCAGCGAAATGGAATAATTGAGTAGTGCACAGTCAAAAGAGGGATTTAAAGCAAATCCTTCACATTTGGTTGGACCACTAAAATGTAGGTAAAAGGTTTATAATTTAACGCGATACGGAACTGCAGAGAGAAACAGCTACAGACCTAAACACACCTCCTTCACCTGTTGTTAGATCAGGTGGATGAGGGACAGAAGTAAAAAGAATCTGCAAAAAAAAAAAAATCTTGGTGGAAAAAGCTCATATAAAATTTGTTAAATTTTAGAATAAAATTTAAGATTTTTATTAAAGCAGAAAATAATGAGACCGTTATGGTTAAAGTAAGAATAAGAATCCCCTGAGACAGTCTCCTGAAAACTATGTGTCGGTACCTTACATTTACTGTTATGTGTGTATGTGTGTTTTCCAGGCCGTGTTCGACTGTGTCGTCAACTCTCTGAAGAACGTTCTCAACATCCTCATTGTCTACATCCTCTTCATGTTTATCTTTGCTGTTATCGCCGTGCAGCTCTTTAAGGGCAAATTCTTCTACTGCACTGATGAATCCAAGGGTCTAGAGAAAGACTGCAGGTACATAATCCAATCTTACTCTTCTAAAATAAAATAAAACTATATATTTAAAATCACCCCTTACAACTGACTATATATTGAGATTACCGTCTTTCATCATAAGGCTGCTGCCAAGTCGTCAGAAATGACTTTTTGTTGTGTAAATCACTCATTTCAGTTATAATCTGTTCTGTATAATTCCTGCCTCTCATTTTCCCCCTCTCTATCCTCTTTTCATTACATCTGTTTTCACCTGATCTCCCCCCGTCTCTCTATAAGGGGTCAGTTCCTGGAATACGACAAGGATGATGTGACAGCTCAGCCCAGAGAGTGGAAGAAGTACGACTTCCACTATGACAATGTTCTCTGGGCCTTCCTAACGCTGTTCACCGTCTCCACCGGAGAGGGCTGGCCACTGTAAGTCAGAACAACCTCATCAGCACCTTTTATATATGAAATGATGTCAGATGGAAAAGAAACAGATAAAGTAAAGAGTAGAGAGCGAAGATGGCCACAATTTGTAGGTAAAGTTGTGTTCATCGACTCTTTAATAATGTTGAATCATGTAGTTCTTGTCTGCATGTTACACTTTCCTTACTTGCACACCTACAGGTAGACTGATTTCTCTCAGGCTTAATTACTGTGCATTTCTAAAGATGCAATCAAGTCTCATTGCATTGCATCTTCAGTCTGCCATTCTGTGCCTGAGCTAAAGCAGATTCTTCATCATCATCATCATCATCATCATCTCTGTCAAGGACCGTTGATGCCTGTTTACCTATTTAATTCAGTTCTACTTACCTGACAATGAAAAGTAAATTGTTAAACTGACAGAGCTTGTCACGATCATCTAACATCACACACTTCTAGACAAGAAGTGACAGCACAACAGCACAATGACCACAACAGAGAGCTCACAGCTAGATTATACATTTAGATACAGTTTATATATATATATATATATATATATATACAGTTTCTGCTCTGCTATATCTAAAAAACATCCGACCTCTGCTGCTCTGGCGTCTGCATACCCATAGTGACAAAACGTTACAACTCTTTAACTCGTATTAAATGTAACATGTTAATTTGTCAATTAATAAAAAATTTTACGGGACACTTAATAAGAATTTAATTTAAGCAGAGAAGGTGGAGCTCTGTTTTTAAAGGGGATTAGTGGAGCTGATGTGATTGGCCATAATTGATACCAGCTCCTAATACACACACACACACTGAGAATTTATAAAAGATTCCTTCTAATCTGTTTCCTAGTGTGCCTATTTCAATAAACATACCAAGGCTTAGGTCCAATGACCACATTAATGCCACGTTCACGTCATGTGGGATGGATGGTAGAGATGGTAGAGTGTTTACATCTTCAAAGCGTTCACATCACTGGACAATTTAAGGCAGTAGTATAATTGTGGAGTTTGTCGTGTGAGGGTTATAAACAAATGTCCCATATAACACGATGCCCAAAACACTGCACCCGTACAGACGTACTGTATCTAATCACTGGGAGTTTAGCATTAATGAAAGAGGATGTAAGCAGAATTTTACCTGGGCATATGTGCCAGTATATCTGTGTTGGCTGTGACTTTCTAAATACATCTTCTTCATTGCATTATGTTAGTAATGCAGATTAATTTATTTAGATGTAAACAAATGGTTATTGGTAAAGGAATGGATTTGAATTAATTGACAGATTTTTTAATTGACAGATTTTACAAAGTGCTACCGGCGTGCTGCGTATTTCTGCATGCTTGGTTTTGTATGAATCCACAGTCATATCAATCCCTTTTCCTTCTTTCCAGGGTCCTGAAGCACTCTGTTGATGCCACCTATGAGGACCAAGGTCCCAGCCCAGGCTTCCGCATGGAGACATCGATCTTCTATGTGGTGTACTTTGTGGTGTTCCCTTTCTTCTTCGTAAACATATTTGTGGCTTTGATCATCATCACTTTCCAGGAGCAGGGAGACAAGGCCATGTCTGAGTGTAGCCTGGAGAAGAATGAGGTGAGTGAGAGTGAGAAGTGGTGCAGTTTCTTAGTTTTTTCTAAAAAAAAACAATGATTCCCCCCTTTGCCTACAAGCAGTGTCTGAGAATGTTTATCTCTTGCATCAAAAATGTTTTCTTCATTAGAAATCAAAACACATGCTGAGCCACTTCTAAAAAATCACTTCCAGGCAAATGATGTCCAACTATCAACATGACTTACAATTCGCTCAAACGAAACAAAGCACTAAAAAAGAAACCAGTGGGGTTTGTTTTCTCCACTCTCTTCATCTTCACTTCACAGGGACTTCGTTAAATTTATACTCTCATCTTTTGATATTACAAGAACACTTAGAAACTCTTCTTGTGGTGAACCAGCTGTCTTTTATGTTTTTAAATTTGATTTCCAAAGCTTTCTTCTATGATGAAAGGGAAAAAAGTTCCCGTATCAAAAAGGTTTTAGACGCAATCTGTTTTGTCTTTTCTACAGAGGGCTTGCATTGACTTTGCAATCAACGCCAAACCACTGACCAGATACATGCCAGAGAACAAGCAGTCCTTTCAGTACAAGATGTGGAAATTTGTGGTGTCCCCTCCGTTTGAGTACGCCATCATGACTTTGATCGCCCTCAACACAGTTGTGCTGATGATGAAGGTCAGTGATTCCTCCTGCTAAAATATCAGCAAGAAAAAAGCTCAGTATTGGCTCAGTGATACGTATCCAGTTCCCAACATAATACATCACACTGGTAAAGTATTTATAAAATAATTGCAGAAGCTGTGTCCATGAATCTGTACTAGTTAATAATTTAGTTCCTAAGGCAGAGATGGGATTACAACGACAGCACTGGTCTGGCCTTGACACATGGTCCAAAATTAAAAATTAAACACCATCACCAGCACATCACGGTGACTCTTCTCCCAAACAGTGCTTGCTGCTGTCAGAGAGAAGTGTGTGTCTTGGTAGTTCCAAGTTTACTTATGAACTTAAACTTTTTAATTGTATCGTCTCAAATTATTGAATACTAACAAAAACTCCATGAGAGAAGGTGGCAATGATGTCCAAAACACCAAAAGAACAGCATATTTATTTATCTTATCCAGTCCATGACAGGGATGTATTAAGAATGGCACCTATTCAGTTGAATGAAAATTGTCTAGCGCATGAACCAAAAATGTTCTGCATTTGCTTCCGTCTGAGTGAATATGCACCATAGTGTTGCTTTCACTGGCTCTGCCCACTAGTTCTTACTGACGTCAGAAGTTTTCTAAGTTTTACAGATATAAAAACCTTCATGGATTAAAAATACATAGTACAAAGAGTGATAATTGACCTGGTTTCAAGTTAGAGGCTTATGCAGAAATGCTTTTTTTAGGTGTTAGTATAGTGCAAAAACACAATTTAAACAGATGGAAAGGGTGTGACTTTCTCTCTTCCTCAGGAGTGTTCCTCAGCATCATGCTGCTCCTGCTGGCCGTCAGCTATCTCACAACATGTCTTTCTTCCCATAACAAATTTTTATAAAGGACCATAATTTTAGGTTCAGTCCTGGGGCAGAGGGCTGACTGATTAACTAACAACTAACAAACACACTGGCATAAATATTTTAGTGTCACAATCATCACAGTAGCAACACAGCGTTTACAACATATGAATGCTGCTTTGAATGACAGATGCATTTACACTTTCTAAACCTCTTGCTGGAGTGTGTGTTAGTATTCTGATAGAAATGGTCTGTAATGCATCTTGGAGTTACACTTATGTTTTCGAGTATCATATAGCTATACTAGTGGCTACGTGTATAGAAAGGCAATTCTTCCTATACCTCAATATATATTCAGGATGGGGTTTTTTTTCCTTTCTTTCCTCAGTTCTACGGAGCTCCAAACGTGTACGAGTCCATGCTGAAATACCTCAACATCATTTTTACAGCCCTCTTCACACTGGAGTGCATCCTCAAGATTATTGCCTTCGGTCCACTGGTGAGCGAGACCATATGCTGCGCTGTTCTCTGCAAACACTACCACAAACACTTATTCACTGCTGTGTTGACTTTCTGTTTTAACACACGAGGAAAAATCTCTTTTTGGATATGCAAAACATGGATGGATGTTTCTTCAAGGAATGTGATTTTAATTGTGCATAGCTACATAAAATGCATATTATGTCAGAAATGTGCGGTTTTAGGTCTCTAATTCAGCTATGACGAGGATAAACTAGTAATAAAAACAGGGGATGAACGGAAGAGTGCGCAAAAGGAATAAATCTTCTCTCAACATGGGGCCGTCTGGCTTGCAGCAGGGCATTTCATCTCCAGCTCAGTTCCACTTACGAAGTCCATTTATTAAATAGCTTTTCTCACACACCACTTGCCTCCACCTGTTTAGCTGTTAAGCCCAGACGGATGGGCTTGCATCTGCTGGTATAAACGCTGGGCTGCTGCATCTCTTCAGACTGCAGCTGCAGGGCCGGGAAGCAGCCTCCGCCCTCAGGAACTGGATGCTTGACCAGTGCTGAGGCAGCCGCTCAGCTGCTCAGTTCATGCCGTGTCACATGCATTTATTGAAACGTCTAGATTTCTTTGTGTTCTAGTGTATTTTCATAGTTTCCCCTTTTATTAGTGATTTTCATGTCTTTAATCTACAGTGTGGAAACATGTTTTATGCACCCCACGACTTGTATATCCACGTACGTTCTTCGATCTATAAAATTAATATTTATAGGCTGTAACTGTTACTATAACTTTAACTGTGCATTAAAATTTGCAGGAACTAAGGTAAAATAATGACTAGTCACCTGTTCCAAGACCGTTATAGTCATCTCACCACATTTATATTTTTTTAGTTTGTAAATGCTACCTATGAAGACATTAAAAATTAAAGAAAGCTATTAAACCAGTTTAAAATATTATTTAAGTACCTAAATAAAGAATATAAAGAATATGATGTGCAATGTTGTGTTGATACAGGCACTGAAAAACTGTAGAGACATTCATGAACATGGATTTGTTGCTACACGTATGTATGAAAGGTTTGTCAGATCTGTCTTCTCTTATTCGTCTCTGTATTTTAGAACTACCTGAAAGCAGCCTGGAACGTATTTGACTTTGTGACTGTGCTTGGAAGCATAACAGACATCTTGGTCACAGAGGTTAAGGTAAGAGCTGCAGCCATCAGGGCCATTACACCAGTCCCTCATGGGGCATTTTGTACTGTACATGAGTAATAGGTTTGAATGCTGCATGCTGTGATACAGTCCAGAAAAGCACAAATTAGGAAAACAGTTCATACAGCAATAGTGTATTTATACAGGGAATATAATCTATGTTTGGACTGCAACTACTGTAATTTTTGTGCACATTAGCAGTTATTTCAATAGTTGATGAATTTAGTTTATAAAATATATTTGAAATATTAATTTTCAAAGATATTTAGTTTTCAATGATTTACACAGAATTGTTTTTATTAAAAAATGTGTGTCTTGTACATTTTCTTACAAACCTAAACAAACTGCTTCAGCTGCAAAATGCTTTTGTTATGCTCTCACTGCCTCAGTCCTCAAATTAAAAGCTCCGAGAGCAAACCGAGAGCAAAAAAAGGAAATCATGGAAATCAATACATAGAAAATGAAAGTAAATACATAAAATTAAGGAAGCTGCAGGCCTCAGGAGTAACTATGCTGCTGCTGCTGCTGCTGCTGCTGCTGGTTCCCTCTGTTGAATTACAGCATTTGAAAAATGGGCAAAATCTGATTGTAGCGATGGAGGACTGAGGCGGTCGACTGTAGCTTTCTCTGTTGCAAAGCCCTTCTCTCGCTCTTTGTGTGACTTCTCGTCATGTGATCATTAGTCTTCTTTTCTGTCTCCTTCCTCTGGCTTTCCTTCTCTGTTTTTTTTTCTCTTTCGCTCTTTCCATCCTCTGCTGTGTCTTTCCTGGCGCCTGTGCCCTCACTCTGCCCCTTCTGTCACATCTGATACCTCTAGACGGTAAGTGGCTTTTCTTGTTGGCTGCTGATTTTGTCAGCTCCGCCATCGGTGCCTTGTTTTCTCCTACAGCCTTAGTTTAAAGCATCTACCTACTGAATCCTCAGTGTGACATGAATAAGACCTACTGAACTGACCTACTGTTAAAAATGTATGCTTTAACATATACACAACTATCTAGAGCAATTGCAGGTGTGAGTTGTAAGATCGGATCACATTACACATCACATAAAAAATCACATTAACAAGTCATTTAAACTCATATTCAGACCCTGCAGTTTCCTTAAATTTGGTTGGGTTGTATTACATCTAGATTACATTATCTCACCCGTGGCATGTTTTTGTGCTTGTTAAAAACAATCTGAAGACCTTAACAGATTCAATCACTTGTTAAGGCTGGTATTTTATTATATTATTTTCAATATCAGATGAAAAAATGTCACGATTTCTATTATGACACATTTTGTATGAACAGGTTTGTTTTAGCCAGTTTCATTGTATTTTTGCAACATTTTTATTTATGACTGGATTTTTTTTTTATTTTTACATATTGTTTAATTGTATTATCTATTGAAAAGAACCAGTTAAATCTAAAACAGATGTTATAAGATTAAAGTCACTGACTTTCTGACCTCTCGCAGCTCTATGAGTATACTGTACACCGCTGCTAATGGTTTCACACTGTTCCACTGATCGACACCAAGATACGCAGCAATGTACTTTGTAAATATTTTATCAGGCAGGAAATGCATTCAACATTTGTTAGACCTCAGGAATACACACAATGTGTTTTCCCTTTATGTCATTTTTTGTTGAACAGCGCAGTGTAAACAGTTAGTAGTAATTAGCAATTAGCTGAGTTTCAAGTAAAGAAGAGTCATTGAGTCAGACAACATCTATATAAGTTTGCAAACATTACTCACTGTAAGCTACTGGTCATATCAGACAAAGTAGAGCTTCAGCAGCAGTCAACTTTAAATCGGGGTATAATAATATTTTACAGAGTTCCTGTTTTTCTCTCTCAGGACAAGATGATAAACCTGAGTTTCTTGAGGCTGTTCCGAGCGGCTCGACTGATCAAACTGCTGCGGCAGGGCTACACCATCCGCATCCTGCTATGGACCTTTGTTCAGTCCTTTAAGGTAAGTAAACACACACAATGGCCTACATGTTAACAAACTTATACCCTAAGTTTGCCTGTTAACATGTAGGTTTTTTTTTTGATGTGTGTAACACATACCAGTAAAACTTTATTTATGTAGTATTTTTCAAAACAGAAGTTACAAAGTTATTTTTAGACAATGCAAAAAAATCAGGAAAGACAGAACTGAGTAGGGATGTAGATGCGTTTTTGGTGTTGGCCCCATCTGGATTGATTTGTAGTTGAATAAAAGGATAGCACACACAATACAAACTGTGGAATAGAGGGCTCAAAAGCATGCAGAGGCACGCTGCAGACCTCCTCTGTTATTGTAAAAATGAACTAAATAGCTCTCTCCAGCAGTTGGGATTTTCACACAGTGCCGGTTTGCTCTCTAAATCCCTCGGGACAAGTTGAGTTAAATGCGAAGCACCGGGCTGCAGCCGAGGGAATTTATAGCAGGTTTAATGTCAGTGGTGAAAGCTTTTAAACCCAATGGAAATGGACAGTAGCTACAGAGTGGTAAAAGGTTGCTATTTAATTACAACAAATGTTCGCCTCCTCCTCGCAGCGACATAAATAGCTGGTTAAAAGAATCCACCCTGCAGGTCAGGTTGACTGCACGGGTTTTTAAACAAGACTGTAAAATCTTACAAGTGCGCTAGTCTTCCATGGAGAATCAGATTTGTGTGTGTGCAGAGGAAGAGGGAGAGATCAAAAGAGAAGCAAAGTGCTGAAAGGCGTGTTGTATGTGTCCAGTACCTAACTGTGAACTGTGTGCACGTGTCACATATGAGAGAGATGTGTGTGCTCTAAGTGTGTTTAACATGTATTTGTGTGTTTGTTTTCAGGCCCTGCCGTATGTTTGCCTGCTCATCGCCATGCTGTTCTTTATATATGCCATCATTGGAATGCAGGTGAGTTGTGACCAGTTTGTTGTTAGTGTTGTTAGACTAACACAAATCAAAATCTAAGTGTGAAAGTGTGCATTGTTCAAAGTTCTTATGCAGGTTCAACCCACAAATGTTTTTACCCGTCTCGGCTGGTTAGACCCTCTCTCAGGACTGTGTGGGAATCTGCAGACTGCTTGATGGGCGTCTCCCAACATAACAAGAAAATAATAACAAAGAATGCTGTAATGCAAAACTCCTCTTGACTAATGTATTTATTTGTGGTTAGTTTAATGACTGTTCTGACAGTTTTGTCACTCATCAGTTGACTCATACTGACAGAGTCGTAATAAACTCATATCAGTTGATAAATCAGTCTCGCTCAATTCTCAGAATAACCTTAAACTACAGTGTCAGAAACTAACTGACTGTGGCTAGTGGTTCAAATAGGGCCTGTTCTGTGCCTGTTTTGGTCGGTAATATGTATAATAGACCCTTCCTAGACATTGTGATGTGATGGTTGGGGTTCTAAGACACTGCTCACAACGTCTTTTATGTATTATACCTGCCTGTTATACCGCAAGGCTGGTAGTCTATGGAGGTTCTCAAATATCAGCATTTTTGAGGCCATCTCTCCTCCAGAGACAAATAAACAAATGGGACAGTAAAAGGAACATCTGTGCAGTAGTAAACCAACACAACAGACCTGAAATATAAACTACCTTTGTAAGACTTATAATCGGTCTTGTACAATGTTTTAGATTAGGGGTCCATTCAACTCCTTTGTGACGCCCTGCTTTGTGCTGTTGTGTCAGATTGCATTTACTGTGAGGTGCTTTGTATTGTGTCCTCCAGTACAACAACACTACAAACATCTGCCTCTAAAATTACCATAGAGCTGAACTGACACATAGGTGACATATTCGATGAAAATTTAATATTGTATGTAGTATGTATTGCAGAGCTTCTGCTTTGGATTGCGTAATATTAAATAGGCGTTAGACTTGAATTCTGTACACGTCCTGTTGATTCAAGCTTTCAATTCAAGATCTTCACAAAATAAAAAGTAAGATAAAGAAATTCTACATTAAGATTATCCTAGTATTTTTTTTAATTGCTGCCATGAAATTAGCATATTACTGTTACTGTGTGTAATTGTGATGGTCCTTTTTACATTTTTATAGGTAAAAGGTTATAAAGATTAGCTGTTTTTTTTTTATTCCTCTCATATGTGAGATTGTCATTGTGCTTCAGCTGAAAAAGTAACAAGTTGCTGTGCTAGAGGTCAAGATGTTATATACATATTTGTCAGTTGTCAAAAGTCTCCTGGGCCCAGCGGATCGTTTTTATAGGCCGGCAGAATGAGTACGCCAAGGGGCAAATAAATATTTAAAAAGAGGCCTCTGGGTGGTTTACCTGGACATACAGTGGGACAGTAACAAGCTGTGTCAGTTATCCACTCTTTGTCTTTCTCAGTTTATTTTCAATTCAGTCAGCGAAGCATATAAAGCATATACTGTATATAAACAGAGTGACAGTAAAGATAAATAATTAATGAATGTAATGTTTACACAAAAATAGAAACATATAGTAAATAAATTCTCTCTAATTTGCTTTATTGACTGTAGTGTAATTAAGTACAATGCTGTTAATGAAGTTTGTACGAGGGATACCGTACGGGCGTAACAATTCAAAAACAATGCATAACATGCTATATTTCAACATGGTATACTGTGTACTACTATAATAATACTACTGAAAAATAAAAATAAATAAATGAAGAAATGAATGAAAAAGAATGAGAAGGTGTGTCCCAACCTTTGACCGGTACTGTATATGACAAGATGATACATAATATAATTCTGTGACTGGGACTTTTTTTTTTATTTCATAAATCTTCAGGTCTCTGGTCAGGTTGGGTCTTAAAGCTGTGGGTTGGGTCTCTGTTTCAGCCTTCAGTAGTTCATGCTAACAGCAGTGTATGGCTTTAAATTTTGGGCTCTGCATTCATTAAACACCACCTGCTCTCCTGTCGCCTCAGGTGTTTGGTAACATCGAGCTGAATGAAGACACCGCCATCCATCACCATAACAACTTCCAGACCTTCTTCCAGGCCTTGACCCTCCTCTTCAGGTAATTCTGCTTCCTTGTTATTAATTAATAAATAATTCAATAACTGCTAATAACACTGCATTGTCAGCATTCACTTCATGTAGTAGTTTGCGTGTACCGTTATTGTGAGTATTTGTGTGTATTTCAGGAGTGCGACAGGCGAGGCGTGGCATGAGATCATGCTAGCGTGTCTCGGTAACCGGCCGTGTGATAAGCTCTCAGGAACTGTGGGGAAGGAGTGTGGGAGTGACTTTGCCTACTTCTACTTTGTCTCCTTCATTTTCCTCTGCTCCTTCCTGGTCAGTGCTGTGTACTGTATGCTCTGATTGAAAGATGCTGTGAAGACATTTGAAAGTTTTACATGTTTTGGCTAGTTACGACTAGTTGCAACTCAGTTGAATTTGAAATTTAAAAAAAAAAGAAAGAAAAGAAACATGCACAGAAAATGAAAATTCTAATCAGATTTTCACCTGGATATTTACATTATTTTCAATATAATTTTTGCACATAGTAAGTCGTTGTTGGACTTTACATTAAAACCCAGTGAGTCCTAATCTCTAATAAAAACCCAACAATTGCAAAATGGTACTATATAATGCATTATACTGCAATGCATTTGTAAGCAAGGTCAAGTTTGAAACATACCTTCAATGCCTACCTGGGAGTTGCATGTTGGAAATCAACCTAAAATTACGTTTTTCAAAATTGTCAGAAGTAATGAAAAATATGTATTTTGTAGTTTTTGGGATAAAAACATGCAAAACCACTGATATAATCCTTTAAATTGGCAACAACCTTTAAGAGGTAGCACCCATAAGTGTATGCTAGTACCAGTATATAAACATTGTGAAGTATAATCATATAGTAAAACGCAACTGTAATTATATGAAATATGTCTATAGTAGTAAACATTTAATGTCCTTGTATGGGCTTACAACTACATTAGTTTGTGTAATAAACCCTTCACATACAAATGATAACTAGCAGGACCCTAATGTGAGCTCTCATGTTTTCATTCATCAGATGCTGAACCTGTTTGTCGCTGTCATCATGGACAACTTCGAGTACCTGACCAGAGACGCCTCCATCCTGGGGCCTCATCACCTTGATGAATTCATCCGCGTGTGGGCAGAGTACGACCCTGCTGCCTGGTAGGTGCTTCTGCTGATCTCTCTGCTCAGCTACAGTCCCCAGTGTCAGGAGGTTGGTTGTTTTTGGAAGAGAGGAGGGCTCGGAGACAGGAAACTCTTAAGATTGGCTTCTGAGTTCCAGCAGGTTGACTGTGACGTAGAACTGGAAAAATCCCATCTTAACAGCAGCGGGTGAATGACGTTAAGCCTGAGCCCAGAGTGTTGACTGAGGATGTTGACGAGCCCCCTGACGGCCGGACTGATGCATGTAAATCCAGCGTTCTGCTTGGCGTCCACCCAGCCCTTCTCGCCGCTAAGCCGGCGAGCTCTAAAGCTCCTCAGTCTGTCACTGTGGAGGGAAGAAAAACTATTTCTATCCCATCAACGGGGAAATACAGTTTATGTCAGCGACCTCTCTGCCCCTCACACAGACACCGTTTAACCTGACTAAAGGTACATTACAAGCTTTGAGGGAGACGGTGAGGCGTAATCTGTCTCAGATTATGCAAGGCTCATTAAATTTTAATGAAGGCGTCACAGGAGCCTTGTCAGTGAGTCACTACTCCAGGAGAGGTGTGAGGTGCGAAATATGAAATTGCTATCACCTGACAGACATTATGGGGGAGGAATTATTATTTATCCCTTGGAATATAGATGAGCTGCTCTCAGAGTGGTACCTGCAGTAACATTCAGCATATTTTCAACTGTCATCATTATCTCAGGCTGCAGCAAGGAAAAGATTTCGATTTCTCCTGATTGTTTTAAATAACTCTCACCTATGATGATCTTCTAAATTTAAAGTGAACATAGACATAGACTGTTGCCATGTCCTCATTTTTATTTCTGGGAATTTGGGGGTTTTAGAGGGAGGTTTGCATTTCAGAATTTGACTTATTTTAGACCAACAAAAATAATGATTAAAGAATTCAGTATGTCTCCATCAGAACTGTATTCTTTGCATTGAACAAAGCATTTTAGACCTTTAAGTGGAGTTAAAGAAAAATACAGTAAGTAAAATCAAATGGGGGTGAAATCATAGTAGAGCTGTTGATAATATGTACAAAAATCTATTTATTCAAAATAAGCACCGACAAATTCAGATACATGTTGAAAAATAAAAACTGAAACATATTGAAGATGGATCGATAGATAAATTGATAGATAGATGTAATGAAATAACCTGTGACCTAATCTCTCGAACATGTCTTGTCTTTTTCAGCGGGAGGATATGCTATCAGGATATGTACAAATTGTTGCGTTTTATCTCACCTCCCCTGGGCCTGGGGAAGAAGTGCCCTAACAGGGTGGCCTATAAGGTTTGCACTCCCACACAGTCCTTTGCTTTTCAAAGGAACTGTGATGGTTTCAGACTGTGAATGTCTGTTCTCATTCCCTGCGCTGTCAGGGAATGACCCGGCCACACATGCACACAAACATGCATCAATCCTCCACTAACCAGCTGGCAGGTAACCATGGCGAGTGCAGGAAACAATGCCGCAAGTCAGGCTCAAACAAAGTTATTTTCTTGCTTCTCAATACAGGAGACGAAGAAGCAAGAAGAGTGGGTAGTGAAGAGAGAGCATTGTGTGCTTTGTTTCCACTTTGGTTACTGCTGATGTCTCTTAGCATGCAGAAACAGAGAGCATCTTAAAGGTATACTCCACTGAAAATATGACCTTTGAGTCTAAAATACCCCTTAAGGGTGGCTCTGAATAGTTTGTAGCAGCTCTTTTGCGAAGGACAATAACTGTAACTATGGATTATAATGGTTTTCAATGACCCAGGGACATGATAATAATAATAATAACAAAAACAAATAAAAACTTGGTTGCCATAGAGTCAATTGTAGCTACTGTGAATCCAAACTTTTCAGAGCCACTTTTCGCACCTACGTTATAGATAGACTGGGGTGAATGTTTGATTCTCAAAAGATTTTCGGTGGAGTATTCCTTTAAGACAAAATGCACTCTCATTTTCTAATGCATACCCTCTGCCAGGATCCCTCCATCCAGCACCTCAGCACCTCTGTGCAGTGGATCCTCCGGAGCATCCTCCCCTCCCTCCTCCTCTGGGATCCATTCCTGAATCCTCAAATCCAACAAGGATTCCAGATCATGATATCCTGGAAATCTCATTAACAAGGATTTCTGTGTTTTCCTCTCTTTTCCCTCCCATTCTCTCTTTTGTATTTTGTCACTTCCCATTACAATGTAAACCCCATCCCCCACCCCCACCCCCACCTGTTCTAATCCCTGCACCATCTCACCTGGGAATATCTTCATACCTCCTTCTATGGCATCCTATCATCTTTCCCCCCGGGAAGCGGCCGTATGCATTACCGCGACATGTACAAGATGCTTCGCGACATGTCCCCTCCGCTAGGTTTGGGAAAGAAATGTCCGCCTCGAGTCGCCTATAAGGTAGAATCACTCCTTCCTCCTCCTCCTCCTCCTCCTCCCCCCAGCAGTCACTGCTGGTTCTCTGCTTCCACCTCTCAAACATCTTCTGTCTTCTGTCAGTGTGTCACAGTCAGTATCTTCTGGCCTGCTGTTGTGTTGTTCTTTCTGTTTATCTGTGAAGCTCTGTGGCCTTGTCCAAAAAAAGATCAGAGAGCTAAGGAAAACCAGCGAGAAAATAAGAGGTTTTATTCATTAAAACGATTAGCTGCTGGTGGAAATCGAATAAAAAAAATCAATTTATGACTTAAGGATAAGGATGGTATGGTTTCAGTCCCTTTTGTTTGTCAATATTTTTAACATTAACGGGCCATGTGTAACGGGAAAGCGGTGAACCCACAGAGAATCCTCATGACTCTGTAGCTCTATGGAGGTTCTCGCCCCTTTTAGCTTGTTGTTTTGGTTTTACAGCATATTTACTGTCTGACTCTGCCTCAGCTCTCTCATCAGCCCTGTTTCCAGCTGCAGCAAGACGCAGCTTTTAGCAAACAAGCTGCACGCTATCAGTCCAGCTGTCCATGGCTGTTAGCGACTAGCTAGTGAAGACAGTGGAACATGAAGGAACTTAAGAGCCAGATATTTCTCTCAGGAATTAGTTAGTCTGAGCCCCTTTTATGTACTTAAGCCCAGGGTGTATCTGCAGATTATCTTTTTCTCTGTGAACTCACATATTTCTATAGTCTGCCTGAAATGATGGATTATTTGCTCAGTGCAAAACCAATGTTTAAATTCAATATTTCCACAGACTATGCCAGGCACTGCCACAGCCCGCTATAGTCCTGTGCAGTCCTGTGACTTAATAATGCACATCCAGCAAAGAAGAGCAGAGTAGATTTACAGCAGACGTTGATTTCAACCCAGACAGATATTTTATTATTAAAGGCAAACTATAGACATTTGTGAGATTAATGCAATTACCCTAAAGATGCAACCTAACCATATAACAGATTTTTTTTTTCCCACACTAACAAGACAACAACACCAGTAAATATAGTACAGACATTGTGTGGTGCCTAGAGGATGAATCTACTGACTGCTGAAGTTCAGACATTAATGACAACTGTGGTACATGTTGCGATGAAACAGAAGTGGACAGAAATTTAACTCCAAATGAGCAGTAATGTTGTTCTGCTGGATGTGTTATTCTGCCCTCTAATGGCCAAAATGTGATCACAGCAGCAACATTACATCTATATTCATGTCAAGGATTTGTTGAGTGGTTTCTAAACACTGCAAGATAATGTAGCACAATTTAGGACATTTTCACCAAAGCAGCCTGACACATATGTCCCATGATTGTATGAGACTTGTCTGCTGGTGAAGTGGGAGTCAGATATACAGCTCAGCAGTCCCCCGGTAGTCCCTGTGCCAGCTGCTTACCTCTTAGCATGCAGACTTAATGTGAGTGGTTCCAATGCATGCACAGCTGTCTAAATGAATTACATTTAAAGCAGCCCTGCCCTTGCCCCAGTTAAAAATGTCTGGGTCTGACGTGGTCGCATCTCCAAATATAACTCTTGTTTTTGTGAATCGACAGGGAAAGACAAAGACACAGAGAGAGCAGCAGTGCTCTTAGGAGCAAAGCTCGCATTTTTTTCCCTCCCCGTCCCTATTTTTCTGTTTTCTTTTCCTCCAGTCGTGATCGTGCTCCTTGTTAACCTCCCTTCAGAATGAGCACATCTTCCCCTGATAGTCACAGTTGTCCCTGTTACCCTCTAGTTTCCAGTTTTATGTTCTGTCTTCAGGCATCTCTTTTGAATGATCTTTCTTTCACCCTCTCCAGGGATTTTGAGTTTCTCTTCTCCTCCCTGTAACTTCAGTGTGTGTCCATGTGTGCGTGTACATCTTAGAGTCTTTGTCTCCTTGTATTATGTGCTTTTACCTGTGTGTTTCTGTATTTATTTGTTGCTCATGTCTGCAGCTGCTATTCTTCTGCTTCTGGCAAAAAGATGCAACACTTTACATGTGTAGATGCCTTCCAGCTAAGACACTTAACCCCTCCTCCTCCTCCACCTCTTCTTCCTCCTCCACCTCTTCTTCCTCCTCCTCCACCACCTCTTCTTCCTCCTGTTTTTTGTTTCTCTTGCCTCCATCTCTTCATCTATATTGTTAAGCTCCTAGAGTGAATATACTTGCTCTCTTTCCTTTTCATTTTCTCTGTTTTTCCTCCACATTGGAACCATCAGCTACAGTTTTCTTTTTTCTCAAATGTTTTTGATGTTTCTGATGGCTCTCATTTTCACTTTCTTCCATTAGCTCTTGCATTTTTTTTAAGTAGAAGTTCTATATCCAGCACCTAGCATGCCTCCACCTCCCCTCCAGCCTCTCTGTGAATGTGATGTACTAATTCAAACATGCATGTGTGTATGAATCATTTATATGCAGCATTGATCCAGTAGTCCTGCATGCTGTGGGTTTATACTCATCAGTTTTTACGTGATGCTTTTGATAAATTTCAAAACCTACTGTAGAAATATTAATTAATTCATCATAATTGTGCCTCTTTGCTACTCATTAGTTATAACTAATTTTCTCCACTGCACTGGCAAGTAGGGCTTCAACTAACTATTATAACATTTTCTATTAACCAATTGATAATTTATTCTATTAATTTATTATTATTCTTGATTGATGATTGATATATTTTTTTTTTTAAAGATTTGTTTTTTTCCGAACTCAGTTACAGAGAGAAGATACAGAAAAATGACTTGTTAAAGGATAGTTTCACAAATAATTGTAATTAATGTACATATGGCATGTAAATATATTATTACAGAAAGTCCTTTTATATTGTTCAGTGTCTAAAGTGTAATAATAGTTTGATGGATAGTCTTCTGTCAGAGATGTGTACACCAGCAACCTGGTTTCTCCTCAGGCCTTTTTAAGACAGTATTTTCAGAACGAGGGAGCAGCAGTGAGAGCTACAAGCTACAGCTTACAAGCTGATCATATTTTAGCTTTTGGCAGACGTGTGCTACACTTCCAGTGAATTTATAATAGTCTCATAGCAACAGGTGTGTCTGAGTCAGAGAGAGTGTGGCTGAGACTTTATCAGCACAGACTGAAGCAATCTGTTGATAAGTTGACAGAAAATGAATCAACAACAATATTTCTAATTGATTAATCCCTCCTTTATTAAGCAATAATGTAAAACATGTTCTCTGTTTTATATCATTCTAAACTGAAAACTGTCCTGTGGTCTGTTAGTTGGACAAAAAGGCAATTCAAAAATGTCACCTTCTACTTTTAAAAACCATTACCATTAATTCAGAAAAAAATTGAAAGATTATTTGTTAATGAAAATAACATTTAGTTGAAGCCCTAGAACAACAGTGGTTGTTTTTCACCAGTTGTTTCACTTAAGTTTGTATGTCTGCTAGTCTCAACCAAGTAGAGAAATGATTAACTGTTGATTGCCGCTCCTCTTTCGCTTCCCTTCCTCTCAGCGACTGGTGAAGATGAACATGCCCATTGCTGATGACAACACGGTGCATTTCACCTCCACACTGATGGCCCTGATTCGCACAGCCCTGGAGATCAAACTGGCATCTGGTGAGTGACTAAAACCACAAAATCCAGAAGCTCTCATGGCCAGACTGATGGCCCAGATGTTAATGTGAATGGCGCTGATCAATATATGTTTGTGGGCCCATCCTCAGGGGTCCTGGCGCAGCATTTGTGCGACATTGACCTGAAGAGGGAGATAAACCGAGTCTGGCCCAACCTGTCGCAGAAGACTATCGACCTGCTGGTGACGCCGCATAAATGTAAAACCCAGATGCTTGCTTTTCTTTTGAACTCTGACTGTTTGCTTTTCAAACTTCATCTTTAATAGTTTTATTTTCATCTTTCTGTTATGGCTTGCACTGCAGACATGTCCTTTGCTCATCATTTTAGTCTGTTATTGAGTCCTAAAAGTCATTTTTTGTAGTTAAACAACTTATTTCTAGTTCAAATTCATTTAAGAATTTTCCAGATTTGACTTTGAAATTTTTTTCTAGTGTATTGATGTCATTGTTGTCTTTTTTCAGGTACTGATACAGACACTTGTAGATGGGTCTTTTGTATTGGAAACTGGTTGAAATAATCAATCACTCAATAGCAGATTTTATCATTTTTAACACTTTTAGGACGAGATAGATGAAAATGTGGTAAGATGTAGAGTTATTGAGCCCATAAATCCTTAAATCCTAAATTGTTAAAAAAAAAACAATTTAATGGTTCAATAAAAGTCTGTTTTTCTAGTGAAACTAGTCAAATAAAAACTAAAACACCAGCTCAGTTCACACCCATCTTGCCAGGCATATTTTGGATCAGTCTGTATCTCTGAGTTGTACTTTGTTGCTTGTCTGGCGCCATCTACTGGTCATATAGAGTCACTGTGTCTCACTCTGCCGTCTCCTCTTTTAGACAATGAGTTGACTGTGGGGAAAGTCTACGCAGCTTTTATGATCTTTGACTACTATAAGCAGAATCGTGCCAAGAGGCTCCAGCAGCAGAATGCTTCAGGAGGAATTCAGGTACAGTGTTGTTGGCAACAGCTCCTACATCTAGATTTAGTAGTTGGGTTGCCGTTTAAAGGATTAACATGACGTAACCACATTATATTTAAAGGTACCAGCAACCTGTACTGCTCTGTCCCGTTTTAAACCACTGACCCTTATTTAAACTCTGAATTCATCCTGTACTGGAGTAGTTTATCTTAAACTGTTGTTATAATTGCGTCTCATACACAAAATACATTACGAACTGTTCCCAATTAATTATTATTATCGCATGGTAACATTTCTGACTGAATTAATTCAGTCATGATTGTTTCATCAGATAAAAATATACGTTAATTTTACATATCTCTGTCCTGCAGAGTAAACTGGGGGCATTATTCCGTCCCGTGCTGCCCCTCACTCACATACAGGAAGTAGAACCACCGTTCCCCAGCCCCAAACTGCCTGTGTCCCCTCAGCCTGAGCCAGAAGCTGCATCAGAGACCCCGCCCACAACCACCGCCACGTCAGTTAACAGGGACACCATGTGAGTGACTTTCCTTTCTGTCCTGTACAGCAGAAATATAATATTGTCACAGTATAGGCTGGAACTGTTGTTTAATTGATGCTATAATATAACCATCCAGTCCTAGAAAATGTTTTACTCACTATTTAATTGTAAAATAATCATTTTCACAAAATGAACCACTAATATTTCATTCAATTATTTTTTTCCATTAGACAAATGGCCTTAAAGGAGATAATAAGAGACAAATATAAACACATATTTGTCAGTTGTTTCTGTCCAGATACATTTTTAACATTACATTTTTACATTTATGTAGCAGATGCTTATATCCAATGTAACTTATCATCAAAAACTGTAAGTACATTCCCTTCAAACAAACAGCTAAGAGTGTGTTCATTGCTACAGCACAAGTGCAGTGTTTGCGTGGCAGTGTAGGGTAACGCAGCAGCATTATGGAGTAGTTGCAGACACAGGTGATCCAACGAGGAGGGAGTTGCACTGGTCCAGGTGGGAAATAACAAGCACCTGCATATACACATAGGTTCCTTGCTGTTCAAGTTCGCATCACCACACTAATATCGGTAATGAGGTTGAGCTTTAGGTGGTGCCTTGGCATCCACTCTGAGATATCTGCCAAAAAGCAGCAGTTGGTTCCCTTTGCCTGAGTGTTAGATGGGGGAATAATAAAAATATCTGGTTATCATCAGCATATCAATGGAAGGAGAGCCACACCATAAAAACACCTGCTGCTACAACAGCAGTGTAGTTCGAAGGGGTTTATTTATCTAAGCAGGATACCTGGAACGTAACATGAGACATTACAATTTGTAAAATATCTGAGATAAACCACACAGAGTTCATTGTTTATACCAAAAAAATGTCTTTCCTCGGGTTTATCCCAACTTATCTGATCCTGCAATATTGATAAGCACCAATATTACAGTTCATATGTGTTGTATACAGACTTAACCAGAGGAGTGCCATAAAACATTCCCAGTCTGGAGATGTTTCTCAGGCAGCACTGAGGCCCAAAGGCCGGAGGAAACTACAGAGAGGCCAGTCAGAGGATGTGCCATATTCCACCAGACCTCAGGTACACAAACACCAAGAAAACTCCATCAACTAAACGTTATTTTACATTCTGATTCACTGTGAAATAACATCTGACATTTGTGTTGCCTCCACACATAATTCTTTTTCTTTCAGGAACTGGTTGAAATGAAGCAGGTGGAGAACGCCTCCGATACGGAGGAATATCCCGGCCTGGAAGGCCACTGCAGAGCAGCGTCTCTGCCCCGACTCAATGCTGAGTACTACGTAAGCTCTTCAGTGCTCATGATGACATGCTTCTTGTTTTACTGCTCAAATAGAAAAATATTTTTGGTTTATACACTGTTTTTTTGTTTTTTTGTTATCAAGCTTGTTGAATGCAGACACTGTGAATATAAGATTTTCGCTGAGGTAGGAGACTTTGAAAAGGGCTGCAAAAGGCTGCTGGTTGGTATCGGCTTAGTGAAAGCAGCCGTAAGCTAACAGAATGTGTCTCTGTCAGTCCACATCAGTTCATCCTGCTCACCCTGACCTCTCTCTGACAAATTCACTTTAGTCAGAATAGAGATGGACTCAGCAAAGTGGACGACATGCAGCAAATCTGTTGATTATTGGAAATATAAAGTTAAATTACTTCTACAAACAAAAATAACAGTGTCATGTTAGATAGGGACATAGGTATCTGTAATGATGAAGAACTACCTAGACAGACGCAATTAGCCTAGCATAGCATGTGAAATATAGTAGTTACAAGAAATAGAAATATTATTAACTCTCCTAAAACTATAAATTGTTGAGTTTCCATTTCTGTTTGCACTTTAAGGTAGACTCAGTGGTTCCCAGTTATAAATCCATGTCATATTTTCAAAAAAAAAGAGGTAAAGGAAAAGCAATAATAACTCAAACTACATTTTTAATGAATATTCCATCTAACAATGCTGCCACACAAAACAAAAAAGATTCTGCGTTAAAGTTATCAGGTGATACCAGAGTATTGTTTGTCAGTAGTGATCCACAGTGTTTGTATTGATTCCACAAATCCTGATATTTAATTAAAATGATACACTTCATATAGTCCTTTTGTATTTTGCAATAAACGAGGAACATTATAGTCTCTGTAAAATGATGATCTTTTATGTACTCACCTGATCACGTAAATGCAACAGATTAACTAATCCTGGAAATCCTGAGGATATTATTCTTAAAATGTTAAAAACCACCAACACAGTTATTATAAAACCTAATATTATTATTAATTTTTTTACATTTCATACAGTATTCACACTCACACAATCTGATCTAACAGCTGATGTTTGCATGACGGCAGTAATCCTCCTATATTTATGAATTCCTCTTATTTTCATGTATTTTTAAATTGTTTACTTTTTTTTATGAGTTACAGTAGCTGCTCTTGTCTGCTGCGTATGGATGTCAAGATGATTTCTCTGCCCATCGTTTCTCTTTTTCCTGGATTGTTTCACCTGTCTGATCTTGTCTGTTTAGCATCACTGTTTGTTTGTCTCTGTGTTTTTTTTTGTCTGCCTCTCTCTGTCTCCCACTTAACATGTGCTTTCCTTGTGTTTATGTTGCCTTTTTGGTCTTTCTCTCTTTCTTTTTCTTTAAAGGATAAGGCCGGTGTTGTTCTATATTGTTCTCTCAACAACTCTAATGATAAGGTGAATGAAAACCAATGTGTTACCTTGTTTGTAAAAAGGCTCACTAAGACAGCTGGACAGCAAAAACAAACTATAGTAAATAGTGCATTTGCTGACTAGTTTCAGCTGCGGCTTAATTCATGTTTGGTGCTCTAATGAGTATTTACAGCAGCAGGACAGTGTGTGTGTTCATGGTAATGAAGGAACATGTCACCCAGTGCTGTATGTAGCTCATTTATGTGTTTTTAGTAGTTTTTAAATAACTGAGCTCTATGACACAGAGAAATAAGATATATCAGGCTTTGGATACACAGACAATACTTAGTAGAAAATCAATTAATTGTTGCTTTCGGTCTTTTCGTGAGATTTGTTGACAATAAGAAAGTAATAGAATATCACCAACCTTATCCATTTCTCTTCTGTCTTCCCTTTCTCCTAATTTCAATGCCCACTGCTAATTTTTTGCCCACCTCCCTCTTGTGTGTGCTGTCTGATAGCGGAGCCACCCTCGCCACGCCCCTGGGACCCACCTGGCAGTATGTACCACCTGTTGTGCCACCTCTTTGTTTCTCTGCTTCTTCTCTCTCTTCCTCTCGTCCTCTCCCTCTTTTTCTTTTTCTTCTTCTTCTCTCATGTCTGTGCCTCTATGTTCTCTTCTCATCTCAGTACACACACCCTCCCGCCTACATCTACAGTATACACTATATTCATGCTCATTGCTAATAGACGTACTACATGCAACACACACATTTACATAATCCACCAAACATACTAATTTCATCCCTGGAAAAGTATTCGTATGTGTATCGGGGGCACTCTGTCCTGCTTTTCAGCCGTTAACTACAAGCGTCAGTGCTACACTTCGGTAAAATGTGTGTGTGTGTGTGTCTGTAGTGTAGTAGTGTGTAGTTTTCTTGTGTGTGTGTTTATGAAACAAGGCAGGGACAGTGCTGCTGCTTTCCTGCTTTGAAATAACTGTATTTTCCTACAATTACACAACTAAAACCCGTCTTGCCTTATCTGTCATTTGATGTTACATTCAGTCTTAAAATCTTATTCTATTTTATATCTATTTAATCTTTCATTCCACCACACCTACAGACAACTACAGAAGTAATTTCTACTTTTTATTAATAGAATAATCTTCCATTAATCTAAAAAGTATACGATTTTAAGACTGCATAGTAGATAAAATGACTTTGTAATATCAATATTTTTACAGTGTTGTGATATTGTTGTCTGACTGTTGCTACAGGCTACACTGTGGGGTAGGAACAAGAGGAACAGCACAACCACACCCTGCCTGTGAGAAAGTGATGGAAATAGTCCCAACACTTCCGAGAGTTATACGGTTTATTAATCCAGATACATTTTGTTCTATTTGGAAACTAAATCTAAATCACTAGACATAATCTAGGCAGTAACCAGCAGGTGGGGTGGTAACGTGGCTGCTGTTCCACTTCTCTATCACATCAGTTTGTTACCTGGTAGCTGTACTGGTCAGTAAGAACTAGGTGGGGTGAGTGTCAATGACTTCAAAGCATTAGTCAAAGTATTAACCCCTGGAGGAAAATTGTAAAATGTGAGATTAAGGAATACATCAGCTATAATAAGTATTTGTATGTGGGTGAGTATTATTACATGACTCTGCAGTTCCCTTCAGCTCAATAGAGTGTAATAAGCATCTTTGAGCAGTTTTGGTTTATTGTCCCTGGACGCATCAATGTCACTGTACTCTACTGGCTCAGCACCAAGCAGCAGACATCCATACAGAGTTAGTGACGAGCTGGGTAACATAGTGGAGCATTTAGCAGCTAAAGAGCCACATTTTTCCTTCAGGAGTTGGTAGAAAGCAAAAACAGAACTAAACAGATGATGAATAGTGAAGTTCATTCATTCATCAGGTGGACACAAACATAACTCCAAATGAATTTGAATGATTCATATCAGTGGGAATAGTAAATAAACAACTATACTGTAGCTTGACGTTAACCTTAAGTTTGCCTTATCAATGTAAAATTGAATAAAATGTTAGTCTTCTCTGAACAACTTGCTGCATGGAAGCTGTATATGTAGGTGTTTGAAACATACTGTACATATGAACAGACAGTACAGAAGTGGTTTATGATGACTAAGCTGTCAGTCCAAGCTTAATACATTTTTTTTGTCTGCAAAGGAAACTAGTTCCCAAATTTAAGGCTAATGGAGGAAACATGAACATTTTAATTGCTGCAATCATACGATTTGTTACAGGAAGAATATTAAAAGTACAAACTCATTGATAAGTTATTCTGTAAACGATAAAGCAGAAAAACAATGTCAGATGCGTGTACATCACCAAAAAACAAAGATATGATTTTAATTAAAGTTAATAAAAAAACATTAAAAAATTAAACACAGCACAGGACTTTCTGACTGCAGCACACCTCAGCAGCAGACGACACATCCAGTGAGTTTAAACATTTCAAATTCCTCCTGTAAGGAATTTCATGAATGAGTCATTGAAATGTAAAGATTCCCTCTGATGGCCATTCAGGGCCATGATATGAAGAATTTGTAATGCCATCTTTAAAGCCTACAGGCAGTAAGTGTTTAATACTTACATCAGTTTTCAGTGGAATATTCCTTTAAATAGAACACATTGTGTTGATTAGTAAGCATTGGCTCCTCTTTTTTTTTTTTTTTTTTTTTACAAAACACAACACTTCTTCCAAAAGTCAGAAGTGCTCTGTTGAAAAAGCATAAAATGCCACACAGGCCATTGTCCACACCCCACCTCTTCTTTGGTCACTAGCAGAGACGCCTGCTAGCTTACAGATGAGTAACTTCTGTAACTGTAAGTATTCAAGTTCTGTCACAGATCTGTGCTGATTCTTCTCAAACCTTTCTAACATCTGTGCCTGGAGAAGAACGGGTTGAACGTCGGTCTTTAGACAAAAGGTTGCCGTCCACCGGTTGTGTCGTGTGTGTGTCGTGGATATATTGGTGATCCAGTTCAAGTGGTTTGGGTCAAACCACCACCGCTGCCCCTCTGCTGTGCTTTCTCCTCACACCTGTCTGTGTTTCTCTTTCCCTCTCAGCCAATTGTGGACCTCAGTCCTATAAGACGCTCAGCATCCTCGGTGACGCCGCAGCACCACCAGGAGGTCGGGCTGAGGGAGTATGACCTGGAACGGCCCGGCCTGGCCCAGTCCACCGGGCCGGGGCAAGTCCAGGGTCAGGACAGAGCCCACCACCATCACCACCACCATCGCTGCCACCGCCGCAGGGACAAAGACAAGAAGCAGAAGTCCCTGGACAGAGTTGCATCAGTGCAGCCATCCAGCACTGTCGGTGAGACAAATAAATAAATAACAAACTGATATCATGTCTGTACACATATTCATATTCCACAGATGATGTATTCCTCTGACTTTGACCTCAGGAGTGCCACCATGTGGGTGACACATACATTCACATCACCTTCAGGAGGGATTGTAATAACTTACTGAGTTTTCCTCAGAAGTTCATGTATAATAGTGTGCATGTGTTAGCATGCTAATATGCTAAATTAAGATATGTTAAAGTATAGTAGAGACTATAATGAAATAAGAAATAACACAGTCTACCTCTAACTTGTATAATGTTAATTCATAAGGAGCTGACTCATAAGTATCTGGGGAAATGAAGGGAGATTTGATGTGTCATTACCTTGTAATCACCGCTTGTGGCCACAGTGGCACAGTTTTGATTTGCATGCTTCATTACTGCACTCACCTCTAACACTAATTAAATGAAAAGGTTAATATGTTGCCATAAAAAAAAAAATCATTATATAGAGCTTAAAAAGTCATGAACAAAGAATTTTCAAGTTTAATAAGGGAGCATATTTTAGGTTGCTGAGAGATTAATTCATGTAACACAGCAGTATTATTACATATAATACCGTGAGGAGAACATCCACGTAGAAACTTGGCAACACTTTCGTGGAGAGACGGTGATAACAGCGCAGGCTTTTCCTTGCAAATCACTTGGATGTGTGAACGTAGCTGCAGAAATTCTTTCTAGGATTAAAGTGCCATGATCATGGGTTATGTAGGTGAAGGGGTTTCTGCAGGTCAGACTCTCCATCTGATCAGCAGAGAGCTGTGAGGATTTTTTTTTTCTCTTTTTGTGGGTCCCTTTGTTTCCTCTGACCTCAACAGTGACATTTATAAAACGTAGACTGAGCCCTCTTATAGGCGATCGGTCCATATTTACATTTACAAAACACAACATGTAATATTGTACGGTTCATCTATTATTCCCTTTTTTTATTAAAACGTCTGACACATGAACAGGGTGCGGCAGCAGCCATCAGCTGTTTGCCATGGATGAAGTCACACTCAAACAGAACTAGTATCATCAGTAAAACTATCCGATCTACTTTTTCATAGAATAAGATCATTTGCTGTTGCATTACAAATAAGCAACTATCACAGATTGCATCACTTTCGTTAAAGGTCTGTCGCCTAGCATTAGTTTTCAATGGTCTTGCTTTATATTACTGCTAATGAAACTCTCTGGTTTAGATTTTATGAAAACCTTTCCTGAGCCGACTCTTCAATCTTAGGTGTAACAACAGTGTCTATAAATGCATCACCAATACATAGTATCTGGAAACAACGTTAACAATCAGTTTGACGACAACGACAACAAAAAAAGACACTGCAACAAGTCTTCGCAGGTTGAGTTCGTGCAGTAAGCAACAAGACGGACAGTTCTGAGGTTGATTAAAGCAACATCACTCGTACTGATGGTTTTGTGGAGTGTAGAGGGTGGCGGTCACAGTCTTTGTTTGCCATCGGGGGTCGTCTGCTAGAGCGATTAGAGCCTGAGAGCTGGTGGCAGCGTGTTTGTTCTGTTAACACTGGAGGGCAGCAGCTGGGTTTTATTGCAGAGATAAAAGGCCACAGCGGACAGGTCCAGCACAGGGATTTATGGGTACGTCTTGGTAAGATAGCAGAGACTCACTCCTCAAAGCTGGTCATTCTAGAGGCAGATCTGACACATCAGAAGGATGAATAGGCTTCTGTGTTTCTGTCATCGCAGTTTTAATCTGAAAACTGGAATTATTCCAGCGCTGAAGAAAGCGTTTCCACCACAGTGCTCTGTTTGAGAAAGAAACACACAGATAGATGAGTCATTTGCCTTTTATTAGTGCAGATTAGGCTTGAACTCTTGTCTGATGGTAGACTGTGTTTATTTGGTGCCCCCATTTCCTCACAGCTAATAGGTGACGTCTCATAAAATAATAAATAAAAGATGTCTCATTGCGTTTGATGCTGCCGTCCTCCAGGCTCATTTACCGACCCTTCAGCTGAAGGTTTGTCCAGAGAGCGAGCAAGGGAGCGGGACCGCAGCCGGCCTCATGAGAGGAGGCACCACTCCTCAGCAGGAGAGAAGCAGCGCTACTACTCCTGTGAGCCTTACGGCAGCAGAGAGCAGTGCTACGCCAAGTCAGCCGGTCCCAGTCGATCCACGTCTCCAGGAGAGGGACAGGACACTGGATTCTTCAAACAGGTGAGTTACATGTCATATGACCAGACTAAAGACTAAAAGGAATAAAGGGCAGATGGTCGCCAGGCTGAGAAGCAGTGTTTCATTTTTATTCTCTGAGTCTGAGCTTTAAGCCTGTTTCACCTCTGAAACAACAGTCGTACACGCCTACATCACTGCAGCAAGGTTGGGTAAGTTAACTGGAGGTCAGAAAAAAACAAGATTTTTAAATACCTTCGGCAAACATAACAGTGTGAGAAAGTGCCCCCTTTAAAAAGTGGAAACAAAGGATTGATGATGATTGGTGATATTGTATAGTTTTCTTCTTTTTTACTTTCTTCCCATTGGCCTCATATCATATTTTGTTTCCTCAGCATGGCAGCAGTGCGGTTAAAGCTGTCCCCATGACGCTGCCGTCTGGCTCGAGCACGCCGGGTCGTGGTCGCAGGCAGCTCCCTCAGACACCCCTCACCCCTCGTCCTGCTGTGGCCTACAAGACCGCCAACTCCTCGCCCCTCTCGTCTGGGGCCAGCACCGCTACGACGGGGCACCAGACTCGTTTCAGCCGTGGCCTTTCAGAGCACGAGCGTTTACTCGGGTGCCACGACGAATCCCCGATACCGGTCACCCGCATCGGTTCAGACCCTAATTTAAACCGGCAGGACGCTTCTCAGCAGGCCCTCCTTGAAGAGGCAGAGGACTTTCAGGACGCTGTGAGCACCCACGGAGGAGCACGCTCAGCCAGAACATCCTCCACTACGGCCTCAGCTTCACACGGAACCGCCGCTGCCCCCGTCACTGCGCCCGCCATGCAGGGCCGGGCGGGGGTGGTGCCTAACGGGTACCATTTCACCCTTGGGGTCAACTCTGCGTCTGGGAGCAGAGGAACAGGAAGTCTCAGGGAGAGCGAGGAAGAGGACTGGTGCTAACATGGCAGGAACAGGGGTTGATGTTAGCTGAGGACGGGGCAGCTTGTCAGATGTGCAGCAGGTAAATACAGAACACAGGATATTTAGGAGGAAGCCAGTGGGAAGTGCTGTAAAAGGGGACCAGAAATCATTCCAGCTTTGTAGTGTTACTCTCCTTTTTTACACAACAAACTCTTTAAGGAAAACAGACAACATTGACTTTTTTTACCCCCCTTTACTTGCACTGAAATTATAGCACATTTGAAGACCCATAAGTATTTTTGCCTTGGCCAGTAAAATCAGTGTTGGAGCAAAAATGACAAAAACTCCTCGTTCTTTGAAACAATGAACTGTTTAAGCCTCATCTGAATGCCTCATCCCGAGTATTAATGGCTGCTCACAACACTGGGTTTAGTGTTTTTAATTGAGGTTTGTTTATGATCAGTTGCGTATCAATTTAAAGTTTATGTTTATTTTATTTAAGAAGGGACAATGCACATAAATTACTATGAGCACTAAATGGGCCAGATTTAGCCATACGGGCTAATTTACACCTGCAGTCCCTATGAAATGAGAGTTATGAGAGTTTCAGATTGAACACATTGATGCTGCCACCAAATGATTTTCTTCTCTTTGGGGTTATCATCAAATATATAGGTAATAGGAAAACATAGAATTTAGGTCTTGAAATTTTCTGCCAGTACACCTAAGAAACACAGTTTTCAAACTGAAAAAAGAAAACAACGGGAGTACAGCCGAGTTTTCATGATCACGTTTTTTTGTAAATTGTACCAGATGTAAATTTTTTGAGTGCACATAGGTACTAGATCAACTGTTTTCTGACGTTATGTGGCTGAATACTAAGTGCCTCGTTTTCCAAGATGTATTAAGATGCAGCCTGGCTTTGGGTCAGAGGGACTCGAACATGCTGTAGAGGATGTAAGTATGTACACAGCTGAGAGAAAGTGGGCAGAACAAAGCTCTTGTTTCTGGCATAATAGACAGAATGCAAAAAAAAAAGAAAAGAAAAAAAGACAGACTTTGTTTTTGTACTGAATCTTGTGGTAGGTAAGATCCAAAGTAAGCAATGTAGTGCATGCCAGGGTCTTGAACTTGTCATAAAATAGTGTCTGTACTTTTGCTTAAGGGTGTATGGTAAGCATTTGCCTTTCTCTTTCAAATATACTGCCAGTCAGTTGGTAGAAAACGGTCTGTGAACAGGGGAAAAGTGCCATTTTTTAAATTTCTAATCAACAAAAAAAAAAGAAAGAAAGAAATTCACATATTTAGAAACGGTTGCCTGCTCAAGCATACAGTATATATATGTCATCTCTGCCATATTTGCCCAGATGTCTTGGGTTTCCTTTCTCCTCACCTCTTTCCTCTGACAGCAGTATCGTGTGAGGGTTCGGAGGCGAGGTTACCTGTTTGTGTATTCACAGGTTGGTACAATAAAGAGTTGTGTTGTTGCTGCTGACTGTTGACTTAAAGTAGGGCTATGCAACAAGACGACACTCCATCTGCCCTGTAGCTTTACCGTCTGGAATCTCCAGGTTCAGGCTTTAGCGTGACTGCGACCAAATTTTACATTTATGTGTGTAGAGTTGTAAATTGTAAATGTATTATATTGATGTACAGTTAACTGAAAACACACTGAGGCACAAATGGTATCAAAGCCGATATATGTGAATCACAGGGCATTTTTGAAGTTGGCAAGTTGACTGCATGACGCCTACCCAGATATAACCACCCAAAATATAAAACTGTCCTTTCCATTCTTGGGTCAAATTGTATTTTTAAATAATTTTTGGTGATTTTTTTTTTTTTTTAACTTGCTTAGGGAACCAGATGGACCTTTTATTTTCATGCCAGGTATTCTGCTGGTCACAAATGGCTGAATTAACAGCAGTTTTGTGTCATGACTGAGATGTTTTCCACACAGTAATAATCTAGTAATCGACTACAACGTACACTGTAGAATAACATAAGAAGATTAGAATAAACAACAATTTATGATTAATTATCCACAGTTCTGTGGTTAATATTTAATATTGCTTCTTCTCATATGTCAAAACTCAACAGATTCAAATAAAAATTGGGGGGAGATGAGTGTATCACCCAAAGAACATTTTTGCTAGTTTCTCATGAACTGCTGCACCTATCTGAATAAATCAAATGTGGCACGCATATAGAGAAATCATGTGTATTTTGATACACATAATAGATTAAGAGAGATTAAAATGACGGACCTCTAGGTGTCTCTTGGTGCGTGTTGTATTGTCCTGGCTCAATTCAAAGCAAGTTGAAGAATGCAAATTATTTGCAAGTACGATTTGATCCAAGTCAGTTTATTCCCTTTTGTTTTAATTTTACTTCCTGTAGTCTCACATTTGTGCAATCTATTTGACGGATCATGTAAAAGGAGACATTTTAGACTTTAAAGCAATAAGGTCTAACTATAAAATGTTTTTCTTAAAGGAATAGATTGCTTGTTGTCTCATTGTCTTCTAATGTCTCTGTAAATTGCCATATGGGGCATTTGTGTTCATCGCTACAATAGATTTTTTTTTTAAATCCTTCATTTTTAGACCTTAAAACAATCTCTATGTTAACAGGGTGCCAAGTTTTCCTCAACCAGTTTTACTATGGCTGCCCCCTTTTGGACATGTCTTGTTTGCATGTTCTGGAAAGAAATGTGCATGTGCAAAAAAAGAGGCATTGTTTGACTTCATTAAGTCCATGATTTGTACAATTTGTTTCCTGGTTGTACTTTCTGATTATTTAAAACACACAATGTATCTGTTTCAGGTAAAGAAAAAAAAAAAAGAGAGCTTGAATAACATTTTATCACAGAACGACCAAAGTGGAAACAAAGTTCTTTCTCAGAAAAGAGGTTCTGGAGTGGCTGAGTCCTTCGCTGCCTGATCTGTTACTTGACTGTCTTCTCCCACAGTCAGTTTTGACTGTACCTATAGATTTTGTATTAATATAAGTCCTTGAATAAAGAGATATGATTATGAAAATGCAATTAGTAGATTTCTGCAGTATGCATTGAAATCAGCATTTTACTGAATGTGACTCTAGTGTTGAATCTGATAATGGAATCCAAATCCTATTGAATCCCTTATTGATAATCTTGATTGGTGTCACTTTCTCAAGTAAATATTCAATAAGAGACTCATTAGATTTGGATCTTAATATGTACACACACATCCAATCCAAATCATTGACTCAAGGTGTTTGACATGGTTTTAAAAACAAATCTTCTAAGATTTTGAATTGTTATTTTAAAAGAGGTCCAGACTTCACAGTAAATCTAATGGATATAACTTCATACATATATTTTTTTCTGTGTCTTGTCATGTTTCTGCTTCCTGTGAAAAAAACAAACTATGCAGTAGAACTTTTATTTGACCTTTTAACTGATATTAATGTAAGTAGCAAAAGAGCGAAACTTTACCGAAGTAACTGAAAGCTGGAGTGCGGGACCTTTGTCTCCCCCTTCTGGCAATGAGATTAATTACAAAAACAGTATCAACACATGATTATGTCATAGGCTCTTCGGTAACCGTAAAACTTGTATAAATTGTTTTGAGCATCACACAACTCCTGCGAAATGATACGTTTCACTATCAGAATTTGATCCATTCGGTCTGAGAACATTTGGAAACTCGAGAAGAGCCACACAATTCAATTATTATATTCCCAATTCGAGTTAGCAGAGGGCTAACCGGAAGCTAGTTGGCTGAGCAGGCTAGCGCGCCCCTGGATTAAAAACTCTGGCATACTGTGAAATTAAGAAATTAATCTGGCGGTCATAAATTTAATCAGTATTTGTGAACTCGTTTTTTAAAACTTTTTAAAAAGAAAGAAAGCATTATCACCAGACTGCAGTTGCCTTCCGCGCTACAGAGCTGCTGTTTTTAGTTCAGCCTCACTACTCAATAAGTGTTGTTTTTGACCACAGCATGCAGCTGCTATTAGAGAAACTGACTGTACACTACCTGCTCAGCACCAAACACAGCAAAAAGACATAGTTAGCAACTAGCTGGTGAACCAGGAGTTAGTAGACGAAAACATAGCAAAGAGGAACATTATAATTCATCAGGTGGAGAGAAACAAGACTCCGAATAACCAAAAATATTACAGGTTTAAAGGCGCAATATGTAAAAATTGGCAATTTCATACCCTGCACTTAATCATATCATATCATTACGCTACGTTAGTGCCAAATCAGTAGTGCATTAGCTATGTGTTAGCTAGCAAACTGAGTAACAAGCACTAAATTTAATAGCAATATCATTTCAGTGCTAACTTTGAGCTAACATTATCTTGAATAACCTAGAAAGACGCAGTGCTTCTTCTTCATCCTCTTGTTGGACTGAGGGCAGACTCGACGCCACAGTGACTCACTATTGCCTCTATAGGTACAAAATGGTATTACAAGACAGGACGAGCCAGGGCCAGCTGGTTAGCATGCTAACTTCAGTAGACATCTAATATATGGACATCTTTGACATAATTTCTTCACATTGTTTGATAATTTTAGTTGATTTCTGAATGTTGAGCTAAAATTCTTACATAGATATTGTACCTTCAAAGTAAGTATATGTATGTATAGGAGTAGAAAGTACAGTGCAGGGTCAGTGTGGGCTAGCATGGTTTTGTAAAACATATTTTCTCTGATATTATTTCTTTTCTTTTTTTCCCAGTTAGGGTTATCTGACCCCATTATCTGGACATTTGTCTTCAGTACAGTATGATGTCTGTTTCATGGACCAGTCTCAGTAATTAGAGGCACCTGGCTGACGAGCTGCAGACCGGACGGCGGGCTGCCTGCAGGATTTTAATTGGCCTACGTCACAGCGAAGGGGCGTGGCCTCTGCCGGCTCGTTTAGCGCCTCGTTGACGTGACGCTGCTGCAGGAGGAGAGAAGCTGCAGCTGGCTGAGGAGGAGGAAGAGGAGAAGTGAAGAGGATGAGAAGTGACTTTGTGTCCTGCAAAAACGATTCATCAACATCAAGACAGAAGAAAAAGAGTCGTTCAACAATGCTCGTCCTTCTCACTCTGTCTTTTGATTAATGAGCACCGCCCTGGAGCTGTTTTTGAATCCAGAGCAACATTTTGGCTCTTTTGTTTTGTTTGCATGCCTTTAAACTTTATTCGCAAAGCTGTTGTAAACCGGGAAGATGTTCCGCTGCTTGTTTAAATGGACACTTTGCCTTCTCGGCCTCGTAAAGACGAGCACCGCCTCACCTGAAGATGCAGCGGGAGATTTCGGGGGCGAGTCCGGCTCCGGGATGCTGCAGGCAGGTAAGATGACACCTGTGGAGCCTCTTAACGGCTGTGTAGTGAAATAGCAGTGCGGCATAACCAGATTTAATGGCATGAATTTAATCATGAAAAATGTGTGACAGTGAGAGAATAACACCCCCACATTTTAATGTAGGTAGGATGTTGGGAACTAATTGAATTTAAACAAGCTTTGGTAACTTGCAGAGTTCATCTCCAGCCATATACTTGTAGAAGACATATTTAACAAAGCTACATCACATGTGTGAGGGCCACAACATGAGTCAGTTATTATCAGCTGGAGTTGATCATTTATTAAATTGATCAGTGAAATTTAGGTGGTTCCTCTTGAACTAAATGTTTTCCTGTCGTTGCTGTCTGGTGTCAGAGTGATCCTGAAACACTCTGGCTTAATAAGTTTGGCACATTTTAGCATTTTATGGTTTTTTTTCAATCATTATAACAACCTTTGTAAATGAGGAAACCCTAATTAACGACTGCTTTGAGAGCACATTTGTAACTGAAATGACCAACTTGCTGATATTTACTCAACATAAACAAGTCTCCTCATAAATCTGAAGCCCTTGAAACCAAAATGTGAGGTTTTCGTGTTAATTACTGCAAACAAAATAGTCCTCAGTTTATATTATTGCTGCTGTCTTGCCTCTCAATATGCACCTAATATGTCAAAAAAACACTCAGCCATTGTCAAAGTCACTAAATCGTTTTCATCTGGAAGTGAAATATTTATGTAAATTAAATTTAAAAAAAAACAAGCACTTCTTTATAGAGAAGCATGTCTGATTGATGTCTTCTTTCACATGGCCCAAAAGAGATGTTTGAAGTGGATACATCATGCACACAAAATGTCTTTAGTTTGCATAAAACACATGTGGAAACTGAAGGCAAACTCATCCGCAGTTATTAAATCACTAGGAATGTTTTTATTGTGCCAAGCAGACTTAGTTAATCACAACATCAGTTTCCACAGCCAACTCTGTGGTCTCATCAGTGATTTTTAGTGTCTGGATCTCCGTGGATTGATTAAGACTGACGATACGGTGACAGCGGTGTGAATGCTGCAGGTTTACATTGTGTTTCTGAGTCATGACTGGATTCCACCGTATCACACAGAGTTTATTCTCTCCTCATTACTATCATCTTTATGTCAGAGCAACACAGGAGACACTGACAGACGTCTGAGAACAGGGAACCAGCTGAGAGTTTGGATTAGACCGGTGAGGTGACGGACGAACCCTGCAGCGCGTTGATTGAATCCAGCCTCGTGTTCTCCGTTGAATGTTTTCACTGTGAGTGACTGTAGATGGCAGAGTGTAAAAGCCTTGTTCAAACTGGATATAATGAATAGGCAGGTGGTTATGTAATACCGTGGTAATACGTAAGCTTCTCACATTTACTCTGTTAGTGTTACAGTAAGTTTTCAGTGATGCAATTTTGTTTTCTTGGATTTTTCTCCGTGTGAAAAGAAAACTGAACCGAGGAGAAAATGCAACAAGTTACCCAACTCATCCACTGATTGAGACCAACACAAACAAACTATAGGTTAGAAAACGCCCCAAGCCAACGTCCGGTTTTGAGCTTGACGGAACGGCCCGCATGCAGAAGGAAGCATATGGGTTTCAAGAATGGCAAATACCTGGCAGAGTTCAATGTGCCATCACAGACGGTGAGATGACCAACACCAGCAGCACCACAGAGCTGGAAACTGGACTCATCTGACCACAGAATCGTCTTCCAATTCCCGGCTGTCCAGCTCTTGTGTGCTTGGACCAACGGCGCCGGGCTAACCTCTGTCTCTCATTGATCAGGGGTTTCTTGACAGCCTTGTAGGACCTTAAGCCATGATCTAAAAGTCGGCCATGTGTAGTACAGGTGTAACACTTGGACACCAGTTTGATTTGACCACTGCTGCTGAAGCTCCTGTGATGTCAGGATGTGGTCATTTCTTGCTGAAGAAACCCTTGGACTCCCAGATCTCGGTTTGTCTTCCAGGCTGTTGGTTTGCCTGTATTTCTGCAGAGTTATCCAACTGCTGAAGGACTGCATCCGCGCCTCCTGGCTATGTGGCAGCAGCTGTACCCATCCTGGCTGAGAATCTGTATCCTCAGGCACGTTTTCCTGCAAGAGGTTCCTTGTTTTAGCCATTTTTGTCTTTGAAGAACTTTCAAATGTGCTGGCTTTATTCAGACACAAAGCACAGCAACAGAAATTGTCTTTTTAATAAAAAGCACAACTTTAATGGCTTTTTCAGGATTTGTTTAGTGTTTTGGCCGTGACTCTACTAAAATAAAATTGCACTTTAATACCTATGAGTGATATTTCACCGATGCGCAGGGACTGTCCCAAAACCTTTTTCCGCCACTGTAGTTGTGGGTTGTTGTTTTGTGTTTTTAATTAAAATCATCAACAGACAAAAACTTCCACACCGTAATGTGATGGCGAGCCTGAAAGGAAGTTGGATCACACGGTGAGCGTGTTGCATGCGGAGCTACGCGTAGTCGCTTCGGGGTTCAGGTTGCCTCCTCGAGTTGCCCTTAACAACTATCTCTGTGTGGATGCACAGAAATATCTGGGAGCATCTTCACTGAAGTATGTTTCCAACTTTGGTGTTAATTCTCTACATTTTCGTCTATTTTAGTTGTCATCTGGGTTTGTGTGTTCTCTTAAACAATATGACGACCCCACAACCCCCCAAAAAAAAGCCCTCTGGTGGCTGCGCGTGCCTCCTGTGAGAACCTGTTGTTGTTACTATCAGTCCCACACTGGCTCGATGAACCTTTTTTGACACCAACATGAATCAAGTCTAATTGACTGTAAAAAGAAACTGGTTATTACGTGTGGTTTTTTCCTCTCGATGCTCTCTGAAACTTTGGGTTAATAACGTTGTTTGGCAAGCTGTAAGGACGAACCTCAAACCACGCAGAAACATTGAGGCTTTGAGTATTTCCACTGCTGGCTGGTTGCATTTTATGTATTTTCCAATTATTATAACAAGCTTTGTAAATGAGGAAACCCTAATTAACTGTTTTGAGAGCACATTTGTAACTGAAATGACCAACTTGCTGATATTTACTCAACATAAACAAGTCTCCTCATAAATCTGAAGCTCTTGAAACCAAAATGTGAGGTTTTCGTGTTAATTTGTCCACACTGTGAAATGCGTCTCTGACTGCAAACAAAATAGTCCTCAGTTTATATTATTGCTGCTGTCTTGCCTCTTAATAGGCACCTAATATGTCAAAAAAACCACTCAGCCATTGTCAAAGTCACTAAATCGTTTTCATCTGGAAGTGAAATATTTATGTAAATTAAATTTTAAAAAAAACAAGCACTTCTTTATAGAGAAGCATGTCTGATTGATGTCTTCTTTCACATGGCCCAAAAGAGATGTTTGAAGTGGATACATCATGCACACAAAATGTCTTTAGTTTGCATAAAACACATGTGGAAACTGAAGGCAAACTCATCCGCAGTTATTAAATCACTAGGAATGTTTTTATTGTGCCAAGCAGACTTAGTTAATCACAACATCAGTTTCCACAGCCAACTCTGTGGTCTCATCAGTGATTTTTAGTGTCTGGATCTCCGTGGATTGATTAAGACTGACGATACGGTGACAGCGGTGTGAATGCTGCAGGTTTACATTGTGTTTCTGAGTCATGACCGGATTCCACCGTATCACACAGAGTTTATTCTCTCCTCATTACTATCATCTTTATGTCAGAGCCACACAGGAGACACTGACAGACGTCTGAGAACAGGGAACCAGCTGAGAGTTTGGATTAGACCGGTGAGGTGACGGACGAACCCTGCAGCGCGTTGATTGAATCCAGCCTTGTGATCTCCGTTGAATGTTTTCACTGTGAGTGACTGTAGATGGCAGAGTGCGAAAGCCTTGTTCAAACTGGATATAATGAATAGGCAGGTGGTTATGTAATACTGTGGTAATACGTAAGCTTCTCACATTTACTCTGTTAGTGTTACAGTAGGATTACCCAGTTACAACCTGCTCTGCTCCAGACGTAACAGATACAATGAAGCAACACCTGAATATGAGACGACGCATACAGTTCTGCAAAGTGAAAGTGACCTTTAAGATAATCTGAGAGGAGTTTCAAACTTGTTTAATCCAGTTAAATCAGACTGTTGGTTTGTTTGGGCTGATCTGAACACAGTAATCGTACCAAAACCGCACCGAGACCCTTTGAGGACGTGTTCTCGCTCCAGTCCCAAACAGACTCATCTCATAACCAGGTGTGCTTTGCATGCTGAGGTGCAGATGGGCAGCTAGTCAGTGGACTAGTTAAACTTTGTTGCATTTTTGTTATTTTCATCTTTATGGAGGCTTAATACTGTAAATTAAAGAGACTAGACTTGCTCTGTATGTAATGTCGTGAGGAAACTTTTATCGTGATTTGGCGCTATATACAGTAAATACAATTGATTTGACTTGACAACCCCCAAAAGAGCCCTCTAGTGGCCAGGTGTGCCTCCTGCGAGAACATGTTGTTACTATCAGTTCCACATGAACCAATTTTTGACACCAACATGAATCAAGTCTAATTGGCTGGAAAGGAAATTGGTAATTACAGTTTTCTGTCAATGTAAAGTGCTCGCTGATAATCTTCTTTGTTTACCTGTGGTTTTACGCCTGTCAGATAAATTAGAAAAGACGCAGAAGAAAGAGGGAAGAGGGGGGACATCCATACTCACTCACCTTCATACTTAAACTCCATATGATTGCAATGAATCACATGTACTGCACATAGTGCATTCTTTTTCAGTCAGGTTTGATGATTTACACAATTACTTTTAAACCAAAATTCCTGTGCAGGTGATTGATCTACTCCACAAAGGTGTCATTGTCAAACCAGTTCTGATTTGACTTTGTGCAGCCAGGGGGAGCGTCTGTCTTTGAGTATGCACCGATCAGCCTGCTATAGGCAAAATGAACCATAACTCTGTACAGAGCTTTAATCCCATCTGACACAAGCGTACAAAGATTTAACACAGGTTATATTTGCCCACCAGATGTGAGATGTAAGAATCGTGATTTTGTCACTGTAAAACTTCAGTCATATAACTTACTTACAGAGTTTACTTACAGAGTTTACTTACAGAGTTTGCTACAAATGTTCATGGGCAGCAGAAGATGAATCCAAATGTTTTTGTTAAGTATTTTAACACCACCATTAGATCAGAATTTCCCTTTGTGCACATTTGGTATTGCCATTGCATCTGATAACATTCATAGTCCTCAGAGGATGAATCATTTGCGTTTTGGGTACTCTAAGATATCAAAAACCAGTGGCTTCAAATTCTCTGTAGATTCATGATCCCAAACCATACTAGCAGCATGGTATAGCTGAAAATCATTTTCTAACTATTAGATGGATTGCATTCATGGTCCCCAAAGGATGAATCATATCCTGACTTTCCCTGTCTTGCCACCAATGAGGTTGAATTATTTTATCGGATATAGTGGACTCCAGTTATCCCAAGTGATGGTTTCTAACCAGTTAACCACAGTCACCATTTATTGTACCTGCGTAGTCTCAGATACTTTTTGTTATGTCCAATCTACCCATCTGTTCATCCCTCCCTCCTTCCTTCCATCCATATCCAGTAGTGATATGTGACTCCCATATGTCTGGAATAGCTTACTGTAACCTCTGACCCCGTGAGATGTGTATCACTAGGCCACAGTATGCAGAACAGCTGCTGGGAATCGTTCTGCGATGCCTAGAAGACGTGTGTGTCTCCGCATCACCCATCCACTCACCTAACTGCCGCCCCAGCGCTAACACACATGCCTCAGAAGTGGAAATTGCTGACTAACCTTTTTGACCTTGTGTGTGAGAGTGTCAGCGGAGCTTCAACAGTGAGAGGCACCGAGCACTCTTTTCATGTGACTGAAGTGCACACCGTGGGAATTTGAGAAGGCATCATTGCTGTGACCCTTTGTTAATATTTTCAATCATATATGACGTGGCTGACATGAATGTGATTTAGATTATCCAACTTCAAAAACGGCTTTGCCCTGCTAGTCTCAGAGCTTAAGTATATGAGTTGGTCCATCTGTCCCTCTGCCCGCTTAGATTATATCTATGACAGATGACGATATCTCGCTTGCTATTATATTTGGTGTGGATCATGATCTCCAGAGGACGATTCCCAAATTTATCTGGGTGGGATCCTGACCGGACTCGAAATGTTTTTTCATTTATTTGATGGATGGAAAATGAGTCACAACAATTGTATTATTTAGTATTTTATTCCGCTTTTAAGTTATACATTCACTAGTTCCAGCTTTTCTAAACGGAAGTATTTACTGGTAGAAAAAACAAGCAATAATTAATTAACAATGAACAACAATCAAGAAAATAATAAAAGCATCAACATTTTCCTTTTATTCAACACTTTAGTCAATGAAAAGGTATCTTAAAACTTGATTTGGTGGACTGATTTATATTAAATTAAAGAGAGGATGAATCCCTAATGATTCTGGTGACTTTCACCATTGATGAAACCTTTTCATTTTCACACGATCTGTCTTTATTTAATGTGCTGATTGCCTGAACATTTGCTGAACACATTAATGCTTTCCAGAGAAACAACTACGTATTTGTATCTTAATGAAGTCATAGCCAATTCTTTTTTTTTTTTATGTGTGATGCTCTTGTAAACTGAACCTCAGTCTGAATTTACGACAGCGGTTGTAAATTTGTAGAAGGTGTTGTTGTATCTACAAATGTGATAATCAGATTCGGATAAAACACTGGCAGGAACACAGTTGTTGTTTTTTTTTATTCTCTACACGGAGAATCGGGATTCAAGAGAATCGACTGCATTCAAATTCATTTTTAGGATGCTTTGCAACACAGTTACATCACCAACGAGTCAAACCGCATCAAAAGCACCGCACCATGCTCTTCTGGTAGGTTGAGCTCATGATGTCATCGCCAATATAATGCCAGATCCATAACCAGCCATCTGCATCCAATGAAACACGAGCTTGGTCCTTGGTGCTCGGCGAGCAGCGGAGCCCTGATCTGGAGTTCTTTATCTGGTTTAACCAGGCAGCGCCTGCATGCTGCGGCAGTAACGTTCCCTACAATATCCACAGACTGTCGTCGGTCTGGTTCTGGTTGTGGAACAGGTCACAGCTTGTGGTTAGCTTGTGTGAACATGTTGGACCAGAACCGCTTCCTGATCTGTAATCTTTTCACAAGCCGAAAGGAACCAGATGGCAGATAGTGAGACCTCAGATGTTTAGTGTTAAAACCTGAGAGATGAATCAGAGAAATGACTTATATAGGCTTATATATTTCCTTTTTCCTTTTTTTTTTTTCTTTTTAAGTTACCTCAGTGACCGCTTTGTGGTGTTGTTTCTCAATGTGTCTCCCATCTCTCTCCCGTCACCACAAAGAGCCTGCAGACACATTACAGCCTCTTTAACAAAAAACCCCCCAAAAAACTCACCGATTTATGTGGAAAGGGCGATTTTGATCTGGTGTTTTGAAGTGTTGACACACATTATTGTGTCTATTCCTGGTCCAGCGCTCATACGTTTCTTTGTAGTCTGCACATGTTAAACACCGGCCTTGTGGTGTTGAATAAAAGCGTGCACCGGGTGTTGTAGGTAGTACCTTCTCAAGTTGCCAGCGGTAATGTTTCTTTTTATTTGTCGTGTCAGTTTACTTTGTTGAACTTCCATATTTGTCGGCATGATTTCAAGAGTTTGCTCGTTTAAGCACCGTGGGACTGTGATAGTAATGGTCTGTATTTTTTTTGGTAGTGGTTATGATACAAATAGTGTAATAGAGCATTGGTACTCTATGAATATTTCTATTTTGAGAATTTGTATACAGTTTTGTGCCTTCAGTTCAGTTTCAGGGTCCTGGTATTGTGCACGGTGGCTCACTGGCTCACCCATTCTGCCAACATAATTGCAGCATTAGGAAGGCCTAAGTTGACCACAGTACTTTATCATGGCCTGATTGCCATGTCATTTTTTTTTTACAGTATTGTTAGAAAGTTACGTTGTCGTTTTTGTCTGTGTCAGATTTGGCTGTATGATGTGTTGTGTGTTTTTAGCAGAGGGTTTCAGTAACAGCACTTGGCAGTTCGGAGTGTCTTCAATCCTGGCAGGCGTGCGGACCTAAATCTAGTACAGATTGGTGTCTAATAGCGGGATCTGACTTTATTTGGCAACCATTTGCCCCATGGGACACATTTAAACTATTATATGATTGTAATTCGTCATTAAAAAAGTCAAGGTGGAGCCAGGAGGCCCGTTTTAACTGCTGCAGCTGCGGCACGTGTAACTGCCTTCATACGCTTGTGTTCCACAAAATAGATGCCAGGTGACGCAATGTTGTTTTATGCCAGTGAAACATGCACTTATAGACACACACACACACACACATACACACACGCTTAATTCTTGCCACACACTCTCATAGCACAGGACCATTTTATTGCCAGATAACAAATTAAACACATTTTAAACACATTTATGGTTAATCGTCAAAGATTCGTAGCAAACACTTTTGTGATGGTTTTGGCGCTCACATATACACTCCCTGACAGAAACACAGACATACTTTCTATTGACCATTCGCGTTTTTCGTTAACCCCTACGTGACATCAGCAAGGCGCTGAAGTGTCAGCTCCTGTCGTTTCTGGTGCTGTTTGTTCAGTGAAACTGGTGAAAAAGCAAAAGTGCCTTAAATTGAGCTAATGTAATGTTGAAGACCAGGATATCATTTGTTTATTTATAATAAAGTATGTTGTCCAGACATCGATATGCATTTTGTCTCTATGCCTTCATTAGCATTTCATCACTTGTTAAAGCTTTATGGCGCTCAGTTAACGGCTGTCGCTGTTATTGAAAATGCGGTTCCAAAGTTGTTTCAAATCTAACCATCTAATCTTTATTGTATGGAGGAGGAGTTCACCAGGTTCAATAATATGCTTGGTTCATGTGGTTTTACAGTTTAGGGACAACAACACTGTGGCATAAAGGTATCAGCTACTATATATAAGGATTTGGTCTTTCATTCAGGTGTGCAAAAGCATACAAACTAGGAAACCAAACGCTAAATGCTTCTTCAGCTCACCTATTAAATGGCACTGCCTTTTGGTCCTGGCCCTGCAGCATTTGAATAGACTGAAATATCCAGCAAATACCAGACTGAGTGTCACAACATCTGCGCACATATTCCTAGTCCCCAGAGACTGACTTTTCTCTTATCTCTACTCTACTCGACCAAAGTGTTTCCCTCTAGCGCCATCATGAGGTCCCTTTTTTTTTTTTTAGTTTGTATTGAAACATCTCTGCGATTTATTGGCTGAATATGGAGCTTTTGTAAAGAGATTCATGGTCCCCAGCAGATGATTTTAAAAACCTTGATCTGACCTGTCTGTTGCCCTCATCAGGTCTTAACTCTTTTTTTTTTTTAATAATAATAGTTTATGTCCAAATACCTGCCAAACTAATGACATCCCCGTCAGGCCCTGCTTCACGCTGACATGTAGCTCAGTGCAGCTTCACACAGTAATGAACTTGCAGTCGAGCTTGATGAAATGAATAGGCGTATTTGTTAAATGAATAGCTTGAAAGGTTGAAATGAATAGCTCCTGACATGTTCATAAATGTCCTCATGTCCTTTTCATGATGATGAACATGTGCAGATCTTTATCTTCTTTGGTTCGGCTGAACTTGACAGATGATGGACCTGAGGTGATAACTCTGTTATGACTAACAGAACTGGAGCAGACAGCCAGAGGCAACAGCTCAAAATTAGTTTTGTTTTTTTGTTGTTTTTTTCTCTTCACTTTTCCCTGGTTGAACCCGAGCCCACGCTTTTAAACTCCTATCAGCCGCTGTCTGTCAGGGCCAGTTCAACCTGTTTCACTTTTGTTTACTTTCATGTGATTGATTTGTTTTGAAGTCTGAGCTCAGTCCAGTGTGTCGCCTTCACTGCTCACATTTTTAGTCCAGGCTGTTTCTGGAGACCGCAGGCAGGCTTTCTTTTTTTTTTTCTTTTTCCTCTTTATTCATCGCCTGCATGGCGCTGCGCTACTCTAATCAAAACAGTTTCTCCCAAACAGAAATGTTCTTTTTTTGTGCTCTTTGTATGGAAGAGTGTGCCTTTGTGTTTGTCCTTGTGCATTTGTGCATGTCCGTTGGCCACATTAGGCTGAAGACGATGATTACTGCCGCAGCCTGAGCTGGATCTGAATCAATGTCAAAGTCATAAGCAAACTTCAATTTGTTTAGAGGGTCCTTAAAAAAAAAAAAAAACTAAAGTGAGAAACTCTGCCAGAGCAGTAAGAGCACTTCAAAATGGTTTTAAGTAGAAATCCGCTTGTTTCAACATTTTATAGAAATGACTTTCCATATAAACAAAAAGGAAGATATTGTTACTTGTTTAAAGAAAATTAGGACTCAATTACAGACTTTATCCTTTCATTATTATGGCTGCATGTTATACAGTAACAACCACTAAACTGAATGTCAAATACGAGATTCAAAGAAACTATTTATATGTCATTATGGCCACCTCCACCAACAGTAAATATTATCCAGTATAATTAAAAAGGGGGAATCTGTCTTTCATCTTCGCAGTGACCTCATGTAATAGCATCATCAACTGTAAACGCAGACCTTGCAGCAGAACGCACAAAAAAAAAAAAGCCTGCGAACAATGAACAATAAAAAGACACACAAAGCAACTTATTGTGCCCCTATCAGCCGCTGAGTCTGCGGTGCATTCTCAGGAGACATGAGGCTGTACGCCTGCAGACTGACATGTTACAGATGAAGGTTCAACCAGCTACAGATACACACTCAAGGACTGCAGAGACCTGTCATCCTGAACTGAACCTCAACACACATGCTTGCCCAGGCTTTACCCGGTGACGCACAACACGGGGAACTGAGAGTGATCCAACTTAATGCAAATGTATCCATTGTTTCTTACTGAATATGCACATAGACTTGTTTGTAGCTTGAGGTGTCTTTTATAGACGTCTTTTTTTTTTATAATGGCGCTCTATGGGAAAAAGACCTTTTTGGGCTGCAGGGAAATTTTTTATTTTTTATTTTTTATTTTTTTGCCGCAATACTGGTCCACAAGTTGCTACTCGGCAGCAAGGCTGAGCGGTGGCGCCAGCTCTCTCATACATGGCAGCTTCCCCTTAACAAGCTATTAAGAAAAACACTACAGTCCAATACTGTGACCACATCAGAAAACAATTGCCCAGTTACAGCCAAGTATGAAAATCCATGAACAAGCCAGACTTACTGTAGTGATATGGATAACATGTTCCTTTCTATATGGACACAGTTCTCTTCTTTCATTATAGCTATTACAATGAAGAACTGGTTGTATTCCTCAATACAACCAGAGATATTAGTGGCCTACTTGGCTCACTGCCTGGCTGTAAAAAATCAATCGTCATCCATCATCATCACCACCAACACCACCTCACTGCCTTTTCCTTTTCTTTGTCTCTCTTAAGCTAAGCAGGGATAACCAGGTTCTCATGACCCGGCTGTGCTCTCATCCCTGCCGATTAGGTGAGAGTGATGTAATCGACTGTGCTCTGCGCTGCTGACAGACGCAAAGAGAAAACCACCCGCATTTCGCCCTCACGGACAAACACATGCATGTCAAGATGTCCGAGTGTGGTTGTCATTACCGCGTTGTCGGGCTGACCCTTGATCTAGATTGAGTTTCCATCAGTCTATGCAAAACAGGTCAGTTTGAGGTCACGCTTGTGTGCGAAAAGTCATTTCCCAGCGTTCACGAATCTTTCTGTCACAATGGCAACCGTGTTACGTGTTACATACAACAGTTGACCTACGTTGAGCCTCAACTGCCCGTTGAGTGCACACTGTCATCCCTTTTTCTAAAATCAACTGGGCTTTAAGGAACAGCTCGATATAATTCACTTCAGCCGAGACATGCTTCAGCGTTTATTGTATACGTTGTGGCAAAGTTAAGCCGAGCACTGCTAGCAGGACGAGTATAGAACGACAAAACAGCTTTTACAGCTGGATTAGATAGCTTGTGTTATTCGTAAATGCTGAATTTCGGGCACCTGTACATGAAATTTCTGGACTTGTGTGTGAATGTATCAGATTTCAAGGCAATCACTGTTAATTTTGTTAACTTGTGCTAGAAATGACACGCTTTCTTTGAAGCGCATACGGTGAAATCTGGTCCCTGCAGAAACAGCACTCGCCTCCTTCCTGCTTTGACAGTTGGTGCATCTGTTCTGCATCAGGTTGATGTGCTCAGAAAAGGTTAAAGCACAGCTGCTCGCAGACAATAATAGTTGATAAGGGTGGCAGAGAGCGCTGTCTCACACGCTCTAAAATCTGCCATACACGCTTAACCGGGGTTGCAATCACACATGACTCATTTCATACTAATCAAGCTACTCAGTGACGCCCGTTGAGCCGCATGGAATGACTGTAATGAATCTCCCCTGGATTGGTGCGACCTGTGTGTGTGTTTTACTGGAGCCCTGAACAGTATAACCGGCTCAACTGAACTTGACTCTCAGGGTCAGGATTCGTGCACAGAACTGAGCAAGTCTTGTAAAGATTTTTTACTAGATTTTTTTTTTTTTTACAAGCACTTTAATGACTGTCAATGTAACTATGGTGTTTTCTTACCCCTGTCCACTGTGGCCTTCATGATAACGATGACCTTAACAACACAAGGCAGCGGTTATGAGGGCAGTGAAGGCTTTTAAGGGTCGAGGTATGTCACCAGGCCAGCGGAGTAAGCCGTAAGCAAGAAGTCAAATCACGTCACACAGTAGTGACAAAAAAGGTCACAACATTACAGTGATGATACAATACAGTACACTGTTTAACTCCAGTTACTGATTATCAGTCAATCTATCTGACAAACATTGTAAACTCTGATTTCACCCAACATGGTAGATTTTACTGAGTATTTGACAGAATGTTTCCTTTTCACACAGTGTTAAAGTTAACTCATGTTGCCACATATCTGTTTTGCCTATATGTTTCACAGGCAACAATATCTTCCTTGAAAATAAATGGACAAACATAAGCAGGCGGTGAATTAAAACTTAATTTCAGTCTGTTGGGAGAGTGTTTTTCTGTGGAAACAGAGTGACGTCCTTGCCTGGGAAAAGATCTTTTTTTTTTTTGTTACCTAGTCATCTCTTGTGGGTGCTCGGATCCGGTGGTCTGTCATCGGTCCAACACACGCCCTGTTTTACTCTTCGCGTTTCCACTCCAGTTGATATGCGTTTCTCCCTCAATGTTCCAACAGTCTCATTACCTGACTCGCCAACTCCCTCAGCCCCTCATCTGCTTTCCTCATCTCACGTAAAAATACTAATTTACAGGCCTTCCCAGCCCTCCCTACCCTACGCAGCTTTAACTTGTATGTAAGACACATGTAGCACAAATGCTTCCCTCCTCCCATCTGTTTGCACGTTCAGCTGACACATTCCTCATCTGGCTGTATGATTGGGATTACAAAAAAAGCGGTGAGAACATAACAAGGAAGAAACAATGATGTAGATAGTGTCAAGCCTGTAATACATAATTGCCTCATATTCTGCATTCCTGCGGTTGTCGCTGCATCTCGCTGAATACCTTGCTTGACGTGGTTAAAGAACTTCCCGTGTTGCTCGGTGTTGCACAGTAGGATACAGGCCAGTGGATTACCACAGGTGCTGTTTATGTGCCTGGTCAGAGTCCAGGTTTGAACAGTCAACTTCTCCAGATGTACTGGAGCTTGTCTCTTAAGGCCCTTTCACCTCTTTCATCTGTTCAGCAGCCTCCTAAGGTGAGGTCCAGGGATGTATCCCGTCCCGTCCCAGGAGCTGCGTGTGCATTGTGCCTGTGCGTCTGCTCAGCGAGGAATGAAATGTCTGTCACGCAAAGCAAACGGTCAGCCGCACATCTGTGAAAACAAGCAGCTTATTGAAATCTCTTGAATCTATAAAGAGTCACTGTGGCATATAACCCGCAGGTCTAATAGTTTGAATTATTTCAGTCTGGACACTCTTTGACCCGTCGTACCTGTCATACCTGAGGTTTTTTTTACATTGAATTAAAATACTCTTTGGTTGTCCCTTTAGTAACGCTAACATTGACCTTAACCTCAGTGACCTGAGGATCATCACACTTTGAGGGGGAGTGTGTCAAACAGTGGAACAAACCTGTGATGGATGGCCTGGATTCCCCCACAGTAGAAGTGACCCACCGATATCTCTCCTGCCCTCTGCCCCGGTGTCAGTCACCGAACATGAGAAGTCAATGTTACGCTGTTCAGAGCTATCTCATTTTGCTGTTAAATGTCTCAAGTTCAGTACTTGTCCGTACATTAAAGAAAGGAAAAGAAAAATCAAACGGATCATTAAACTTGGCTCAACTCGATACCTTAAAGTTGCCCGTTTCTGTTTTTACTGGTGCTGAGTTCTGATTCACCAGCTTCTCAGGTGTTACAGTGTATGTTTCACCGTTTAAAACCTGCAAGTTATGCACAGCAGTATCTTGGATTTCCCTCAGCGATTTCTTAAATGTGACTAGAGGAAATGTGTTCATGGTTTTAGGTTATGTTCTACCCTTCAGCATTATATGGACTCTTCTTATTGGTCATCTAAACACAGTCAGTATGATCTGCAGGATTTTGTTGTATGCATTTCAAGCAGCCTAATTGGGGTGAATATTTGACATTGATGACGCCCACCGTGTGCATTGTTGTGATGTGCAAAAAAACGCCTCTAAGCTGCACAGAGCTACACCGAATCATTAGTGTTTTTCACTTCACCTCTGCAAAAGCAGCAGGGAATGTGACCCGGGGGTATCTGTTTCCTTTGGTGTCCTCTGTCGAATTTCCATACAGGCGGTTTGAGAAGCAGACCAGGGCAAGTGGTGACTGGTGCTCTAAGATGTTTCCTCTCCCTGAAGGAAACTCCGTTTCATTGTCTCAGGGAAGCTGTTGTGCGTTGAAAGCTTTAGCAAGTCCGTAAACACAGTCATTTTTCACCATGGATCCATTGTGCTGTAAAATAGCATTCAGACATTAACAAAAAATGTTTGGATTACCCGCACACTTCACTCATACTTACATATTATTCATCCCGAGAGGGGAAATGAGAAAATGATGAAGGGGGCTCAGCTTGGTCTTGATGATGGATTTTCATATGTTTTCTTCTAAAAAAAAAAAGAAATATTTTAATAAGTTGTTTATGAAATCAACTTTCAAATTCTTGCACATGCACATTGGTAATGATTGCGCGAGATCACCAAACATTCAGATGTTTTTCAGTTGAATATTTCTGTTTTATGTCGTGTGGTTCAGGTCTGTTTAGGTTGTGTCCGCTGCAGCCTCGTTTAAATGATTGAAAATAGGTGACATGCGTGACTACGCTGGGTACATCTATACTTCTAAAGGTGCCGCTAAATCTCTTTTTGTGTCGCATGTCGTTGCAGTTTATGTATTTAATACAGGATCCTGCAGATTTAGTTCTACTTTCAGCAATAAGCATCACACCAGGACTCCACCTCTCCTTTAACTCAAGCGCCATCGTAATGTTTAATTTACTTTGCTGATGACTGGTTCCAGTGTTCTGAACGCGTGCTTTGAAGGGATTACAACGGCACTTAAGCAAGGAAAAAAAAAAAAAAACAGCACAGGAAGGTTTTACGTCTCTCTTAACCCTCCAGGACTGAGTGATTAGTTGCTGTGGATAACCACGCTGCCGGCTTACATGTCATCCAATGAGGGACAAAGGTGCTCTAAGATTTATTTAGCAAAGAAAATAAATTCAGATTATAATTATATATGTTAAGCAAACTGCATTTCTAACATCATTCCCTTTAAACACAGTTCCTCCCTCCGTATATGCACATGTATTTCCTGCTTTTATTAAGGCAGTGTCTGGGCCTCGTTACATACAGTACATGCTTACTCGTTGCTTACAGCATGGCTGCTATATCCATTCAGAACATTTAATTCCCTCTGTGTCCTCCATTGGATTGTAAGCCCAGTTAACAAGTCTGTCTTCACACAAACGCAGAGTTTACATGAACTCACTACATCCTCTGTACGGCACGCCTCTTGAAATAATATCCTAACATGGGATCTCCTGCTCTCTGGTACCCAGTCCTCGTAAAGTCAGCAGTCCCAGGTTGTACTAACAGAAGGTTTTTCCATCAGGATGCTGCGGTGTGCATCTGCGAGCGTTTCGCAATCTGCACTTCAGTTACAGACTCAGTGTGGCAGTAGGCGTGCTCGTCACTCAAAGCTTTGTTGATGAGTGACTGATTGAGATGTTTAGAGTTTCGATGTTTCCTATGTTCACTGCAACGTCCCATCTCTCATTTCCTACTCATCTGAGCTGGTGATTCCTTGTTTTCCACCAGGGCAGGTGGAAGGCTTTCATCTTTAAACCTCTCCCTCTCACCAGAGCAGAGCCCAGTAATTGTACCAGCACAGTAATTGAGCTTTCTGTTGGTCCATCCCAGCCCATTAGAGTAATGTGATCCCACCACAGGACAGCGTGTCAGCCCGCTCTGCTTCCCCTGATAATGGCAGCTGGAGGTCGGCCAGACCAGAAGGTTTGATTTAGATCGGAGGGAGGATGTCTTATCGTGTCCCCGTGGTTGTCGCCGTCACCATATCGCCGGCATGCCAAGGACAAAGCAATGTCTTCTTACAAGTACAAGTTTTATGTCCAAGTTCCAAAATACACAACAATTGAAAAAGAGCACTCACACTTCCTCAAAAAGACTCAAAGCAGTTAATGTTGCGTGTTGAAGATTGGCTAGAGCAGTTAAAGCAGCATTATGTATGTTTTTAACCATTTGTTGTCACCTTATAAAGCTGTTATTGCTTCAACAGAAAGTTGCCTGTTTATACATCCGTCAGAAACTGAGCAACATTATCGTCACTTTGTCTTGACTGGGGAAAGCTTTGTTCAACAGACTGATCAGTTAGACATTCATGTCATGTCAGAAGTCACACACTATTGAGATCTAGTATCAATAACAGCTTTTAGCCTCACAGGTCGCCAGATTCACTTTGCCCATGAAATAATATGACGATTAACCAGGAGCTCTGTTCTCTCCGTCCCCCTCGGGGTTTGTCACAGTGCAGACGGTGCAGAATAAAGGATAAACAGTGGAAATGTGACTGTCTGTGTTTAGGAAAGAAACGAGGCCCCACCGATCACCTCATAAAGCCAGTGTGCCATAGAGAGAGAGTGGTGTTTGTGTCCTGTATCAGTGACCCTCAGTGTCCCCCCCCTCCACCCCCGGCATGCCAGGCCTGACCCTCGCTGACTGACACAGCTGCCTCACATCCAGAGCTATAACTGACCCCACTGTGGAAAAATCCCAACAGAATATTTAGCTTTACGCTATAAGGCTTTGGCATTCATATACTGTGAATGTAAAAAAAAAAAGACAGTGAAACAATTGTGGCATTTGTCTGTTTCTGGCGGCGGCTAACGACTTCAACACATCTGCAGGTAGCGAGCGTGTACCGGACCAGGGGCCCTTTCACCAAATCCGCAACATGCAAGCTGCGATCATTTCCTCTCACATTAAACTAAACTAAAGAAACATCATACTTGCACCGTAGCGCATTTATCTGCCGTTTGACAGTAAAACACAGAGAACACAGAAACCAAAGTGATATAAGCCCTCCATCAAACAGTAAGACAGCAAACAAGTCGTCCCCAGAGTTGTAGAAGTAAGTGAGTGTTACCGGGGTTACTAACTGTAATATAATTACTGAACTATAAACCCAGTTGTAATCTAAACTACACTTGAAAAACACTGAAAGAACTAATCACAGTACTGTAACGAGGCAAAAAGTAACATGTCCAACACTGTGAATGAATAACAAAATAAAGAACAATGCATGAAGCACGTTTAAATGCTGTCGATTGATTGGTTATGTCTTAGTTTTAACCTTTCGTCCTCCGTTCAGTGACTGCAGGACTGACTCAGATCGGGGCATCAGCCAGGCCTGATAATCGCCTCTGGAGGACATGTAGACTGGCGTTATTCTGGCCTCGTGCCGTTCCCTAAGCGTTGGCTCGTGTTGGTCCTGAGCTTTAGCACCTACTGTAAACAGTCTCTTTACAAAATTAGTGCAATCACTTCCAAAGAAAATGTTGTTCCATGCTCTCACTGACGCATCATCTCTCCGGAATGGGATTTTTATTTTTATTTTTAATATTTCAAGGTATACATTACAATATTTCACTGGAAAAATGCAGAACAAGCTCAAAGATTTTCTTTTGTACGCTTACATTGAAAAACATTTCTGGTTTTAAACGACTCCAGCTGTTAAAAGCTTAGTTGAAACATGATTGCTGTCATAGTGTTCGGTTTTTATTTTAATCAAAGAATGGGTGGCGGAATCATTACAGTATTATTTTCATGAGGCTAATTAGATACATACAGTCTAAATGGATGATTTATATGCTGTGATCACTGAGAAATGACTAGATAGATGCTATGTGTAGCCAACAGACTACAAACAAACAAACAAACAAACAAACAAACCCATATGCCAGATCACACTGTGAATGTTGCTTTTGTTTGTTTGGTCAGTGGATATTCATGTTCACATATATGTGTGTGTATATGATATTTACTGTATACTGCTGCTTTAAGGTGTATATCATATCATGATTTAATCATATATCATTAAGTATTTGTGTTCTTTTATTCACTTTGTGATAAAGAGCTATGCTGGTAATGTTTGTCTTGTTTTATTATAATGAAAACTGTTGCCGCGCAGTCAATAATAGCCGAATAATCACGTTTTATCTTCTTTCAGAGTGACGATCACGTTGAACGTCTTCATCTTGCTTGATGTTTTCACTCACAGCAGTTTCCACAGACACCGACAGCTTGTGGGTCAAAACACAAGCAGTCCGAGCCGACCAATCACAGCAGTCCGAGCCGACCAATCACAGCGTTTGTCGTAGGGTCACATGTTTAACCGCAGTTCGTAGTTTAAAAACTGATGCGTGCGTGAGACAAGGCGATACGTTCATACTGTTAAGCCCGCAAATTAACTATTATTTTCACTGTTGATTAGTTAGTTGTTTAACATGTCATACAATAGAAAAAATGTCCGGTTTACAATTTTCCCAACAGTCCAAAATTCTAAGATATTTAATTTAAAATCGCAAGAGAAAAGAGAAACAGCAAATCCTCATAACTTTGAAACAGAACAGAAAACAATAGATTATTGATCTAATAATTGTTTTAGTTCTACTTCCTGCCGGGATGTTTAATACAGACCGTTGTTGTTTACTTATGTGAAGACCAGGAAGCAAGTATCCTCTGCCGTAGCTGCGAAAGCCTCCGAGTATGAATTAAGCTTTAGTCATTCGGCCATGTGGGCTCAGAAAAGCAAGTGTGTTGATGCCTTCCAAACAAACAGACTGTTCTCCATCATGTAAAACTCGTCGTTCGTCGTTCATCGTTTAATACCCAGAACTCCCGTCACTGTCATATGTAGAAATCGAGGCACCGCAGGATGCATGGGAACCATATGTGCATCGCGTAAACATCATTACCATTTCATGAGTTATATATGCTCATCCTCCCAGAGAAGCTTTCCCAGTAATATCTGTTTAGGTTTGGTTTTTTGGGGTTTTTTTTTAACTCTGTGTCATTTTGAAACTACAATTGATATACAGTATTTTATTTATTGTCACTGAACTTTCTCAAGTGTTAAACTCAATAATAATAATAATAATAATAAATCAAAGTAGTTCTGGCGAATCATTAGTTCTAGTAGCTATTGAAGTAGAACGCATGCACAATTAGTCCTCTTTAGTGTGTGACGAACATCTCTCTGGAAGCTTTTGTTTTCTTCTGTATGACAAAAGTGGATCATTACGTGACTTTCTGCTGGGACTCATCAGCAGATGGCAGAACAGATCAGACACGACTATTGTCTTTTTTGAGATTTACAACATTGTTTCCCTAATGCTCTGTTTTTCTATCAGTGTTTTTTGTCATGTCCACCCCCCTCTACATCGTAGTTATTTCGGAGCGCTACAAATGATATGATGCGAGCGCTGAGAGTGAACCACAACAGCTAAACCTTGAGCTGAGACTCGCTTCGGTTCACTACACATTGTCCTTTGATACATATTTATTGCAAAGATTATTATCGTAGTCACACCTCTGCTCTTTGAGCTTAAGATGCTGTTTGACTTTGTTTCATCCGTCGTATCCGTTCGGGGCACCTTGGTCGTTACAATGAACACACACACGTTTACGTTTAGACGGAACAAAGATTCAAAGACAATTTGAGAAAAAGGGACAAATTACAAAAAAACTTATCTTAAAAAGTCCTCACTGTTCATTTCCTCAGATGCAGGACTCAGACATCTGTTTTACTTTTGCAAGAAACAGAACAGGCATGACTGGCAGCCCCCCCCCCCCCCCCCCCCCCGCCTCCTCCAACACACACACACACACACACACCTCACCCCACCCCCGATCCTTTGATTATAGTGTTAGGAAAAAGCATATGACTACGTTCCTAGTTGTCTAGTTTTTCCTTGAGGCCACAGCGTTGGCCCATGAAGTAAGAACATCAGATCATTAGATCAGTAAGTGTTCCTGTGGCTAGAAATGACTGTTCATTAAGATATTAGCTCTATATGTTAGATCTTTTAGCGTCAGCAATCCGTGTTGTCATTATGGTTCATTACAATTAGTAAATTGTTAGGAGCTTGTGTGATCATGGATTTGCTTCCTATATAAACAAACATCACTGGATATTGATCAAGTGATTCTGGCAGAATATCAGTAGAATATCACTATAATGATCTTTACAATGATTTATAAATTATTCTGAACCTGTTTGAGCCTGGTCATTGATCTTTATCATTTCTCAGAACGACAGCGAGCTTATCTATCAGTGGTTTGATGAAATGTGAGGGTTTTTTTTGTATGTTTTATGCCATTATAAATTTCTATTTTCACTTACTTTAAAAAAAGAAAAACTTTAAAGAGATGAATTGATAATAAAATCAGTCACTAGTTACAGCCCTAATTTCCTTAAAGGTTATATATATGGTGATTATTATCTCTGTACTGTTAATACACCCTGTATGGAGCTACAACATTTATATAACTAATTAACTTAATTCAGTCTACAATCTCATTCACCCGTTTACACAGTTTAGTAAAGGACAACCTGCTCCACAACCCTCAATTTCACATTTGTAGAAACATGAGGAATCACAAAATATACTCATTATGGGCTTTAAACGTTTAGCTTTAGTTTAACCACAATGCAAAATCAGATACGCAGTATATCATTTGTATGAACATGTTTATCACTTATGCTTCTTGCATGGCAAACGTGGGACTGGAGTGTCATTATAGCGAGCAAGGTGCCGGTTTAACACTAAACTCTGCAGCCATGTTTTGCATATTTGTCCTCCTTTAAGTCAAAAACTAAAAAAACCTGATTAGCAAACTATTTGACCTCACGTCGTTTGTTAAAGGTTAAGAGTGCAAAGCAAACCATTATTCAAATCATCCTCTCTCTCTCTCTTTGTGTCTCTGCGTCTCGTCCATATATCTTTGAGTTTTCCTGGAACCCTGGAAGGCTGGTATGTTGGAATTTTTAGTGCGACACCAGATATGATCCCTCAGTGCCCATTCCTCAGGGCAACAGAGTGTGACCACACCGTGCTCTGCAGAGCAGGGATTGGTCTGGCTGCTCTGTCAGGCTGAGTGTATGTGTGAACGGGTCTGCTAAGGCCTGATAGACAAGGATTCATTTATAAACGTGCTCTAGAGGAGCGCGGTTTAATCTGCTCGACTGGTCCTATATCTTCCGGGAGCAGTCTGAACATGTTCATAGTGGTTAAATCCCAGAGGTTCATGTTTAAGTGCACCCTGCTGTTTAGGGAAGATCTCTCGAACATGAAGGTCTTTAGTGAAATGTGTTTTTTTTTTTCTTTTTTCGTACCTGTTAATCAAATACACCTTCTCTGTTAGCCTAATTAGTCTGAGTCCCGCCTCTTACATCATGGCATTGACGTTCATGTTTGGAATGATCTCAGTCAGTTTCCAGGTCAGAGCGGTGACTCATTTTCTCCTAATATGATAAAGAGCTGTATTCATAGTATTCAACAAAGCCCACCTGTAGGCAGGATATAACCAACAGCAACACGTGCTCACATGGGGTAAAAATAAAAGACTCTCCTATAACTTAAGTTATAGGAGAGTCTTTTATATTAGTCTATATAATTTTTTTAAATAGCAGGAAATAAGCTGCAGGTGAGAAGTACAGCAATGTGTGGCACAGTACGGCACCAAAAAAAACAAAAAGAAACAAGAAAAACCTTGAATAGGATGGAATCTGGAGCAGTCCTCTGCAGCTTTGAAGGGCAATAGCCCCGTAAGTGGTTTTCCGCTCTTTAGTTATACCATTAGTGAGCGGTCTGTTCACAGCATGTTAAAGTTTTTTCCTAAGTGGCAGCAGAGGAATGACTCGGTTGCTACAGATGGTCGGCGCCCGGTTGCCTTATTCCTGAAACACAGCAGATCTCTCTGATCTCAGCTGTCTCTCATTCATCCAGATGCATATTTACAAACTGTTTAAGTCTAACTACTGTAATGCCTGTCTGCAGTCGAAAAATCAGAGTCGAAGTGTATTGTGAAGATTTTGTTTTACTGTAAGGAGGAAATGACTTCAGTGCTGGAGCTTCTCAGCTGGTGTATATGTTGGTGAACATCTCCAGCATGTATACTGAGACTCACTGTGACTAAACGTCCACTGAAATGAAGATAAACACCGGGGATACACAGGAATTGCTTAGTTTGGAGTCTGTTTGTTGTTGTTATTGTTATTTGTATTCTGCATTAATGACTGTCAGCCTCACTAGGTTCATGTGTACAACAGTCTCAGGGACTGTGTCAAACTCCTTTTACTCTATACCATTTATATTAATGAAAAGCTCAGCGACTTATTCGTAGCCATATTTTCACTTGGACTGTCTCTCTACAGATGAGGTGAGCATCCTGCAGGAGCTTTCTCTTCACATGTCAAACAGCAGTAACGCCTCAATGATTACGGAGGGCAGCAGGTGTCCAGTCCTACAGGTGGGACAGTACTCCACCTTGTCTCTCCCTCTCCAACGGCTCTTCTTTGACAGGTACGGTTTCATCTGCACCTCCACATGTTAACCCTTTGTTGTATCAGTGTCTTCCTACAGTGTGTGAAAGTGAAGGCCGAGTGCCATCCTTCACGTTTGTATAGCGTTTAAATGGTTCAATGTGTGTCTGTGTTTGTGTTTAGGTTTGCAGATGAGTTCAGTTTACTGGTGCAGCTGCGGAGTCCTCAGAGGGTTGAGCGCAGCGTCTTCACCATGCTCAGCCGCGACAGCCACGTGATGCTGCAGCTGCGGATCAGCGCTTACGCCGTCATCTTCATCGGAACACAGCAACGGCACTATGAGTGAGTCTCATTCATTTATAATTTTGTCATTATCGTAGTTATATAAAAAAAATGAAATAAACAAGCAGTACTTTTGATGAACGACAAGGTTAATATGCACTTCTCTCTGATATTGGTTCATTGCTGTTATTAAGTCTTTTGATGTGTTGTCATAAATTGCTCTACCAGTGGGAGAACTCCAAACAAATACATGGATTAGACTTTTATGCATTAATCATTAACAAAAAAAAGATCTGGATGTCAGAAGGTGATTACAGCATTCATCTCAGGTAATGGAGGGCCACTCATGCCCAGTCCTGCTTCTTGGCTTCAGTGTATGCAAATGCAAAGGGAATTTCTGTGGAGTTGTATTCATTTGCAGCAGGTTTCGCGTGTGTGTTTGGATGTCTGTTTGGTGAAATGATTTATTGGGTGTCTCTCTCAGGCTCCTCCTCTCCAGTAACCACAGAGTGCTAAGCAGTACATCATTGCAAAGAGCAGACATAACTGGGACAGTATGTTATTTGCACTTATATTGAGCCTTTTGTGCCCTTTTTTTGCTCATTGTTTTGACTTTACATCATAACTACTGTATGGGTGGTTCAGTCTCAGTGCTCTCGTTGTGTTTCCAGGCCGAGCAGCTTGATGTCTGTAGGAAATAAGCTCTAATAAATCCACTGTACGCTACCCGCCCGGTACCAAACACAAGCAAAGTTAGCAAACAGCAGGTGAGGTACGTGAGGGACAGATTTCTGAGATGGTGGAGACCAAAACAAAACCAAAAGGAGAGTTAAATTAGGACTTACATTCATCAGGTGGACACAAACAGGGATTTAATCAAAGATAATGTTGCTCTGTGTGTGCTGGATGTGGAAATGGGCAACTGTTGATAATAACACATACTAAAACACGTTGATAATATGTCAGAGGTGTGTGTTTGTTAGCTTGCTGTAGGATTCTTCTGCCCACCAAGGGACAAAAAAAATCCCTTAGCCCCGTTAGAGGGATACATCAGTAGTATTTACACCGACCGGACGGAGAGCGATTTGGATTTATCTCCTCGATGAACATACAGGCGTTCATTTCAAGAGACATGTGATAACATAATGACCCATGTGTTTCTCTCTCAGGTTCCCAGTCAGCAATCTGTCTGACGGAAAGTGGCACCATGTGGCTGTCAGCGTGTCTGCCAAGCGGCTGGCGCTGTACGTGGACTGCTCTCTGCTGGAGAGTGTGGAGTGGGTGTATCACGGCATGGGGATCAACACTGACGGGCTGCTTATGGTTGGAGGCATCATTGAAGGCTTTGAGACTCCATTTGAAGTGAGTGGTTTTTTTTCCATCCAGTTTTATGTCTTTTCATTCCCCACTGATCAAAAAAAGAGAAATTAAGACACACCCTGCACACAACACCGACACTTATAATTACAAACCCCATTCGCTATCTCTATTTCTTTCTAAACATTTACAAGCCCAGACCCACTGACCTCAGCTGCCTCAACAGTAAACTTCAGGGTGTCTGAATGATCCTTACTGGATTTTAGTAGAGATCATTGTATTGGATGTGTGTGTGTGTGTAATGATACATATTATTTAACCAGATAGTTATATAATAGCCAGATGATATTTAAAACAACTGTTGCCCGGAAATAAGCCACATGTGTTTATTCTGTTTCATTTGTATTTAGTACAAAAAGACATGCATGCCACACACAAACACACACATACGCGCACACACACGCATGCACACAGGAAAGAACACACAAGTAGATATTCAGCCCTGTGGCCCTATCCAACCCCAGTCCCTTTTCATCACAGACACAAAGACATGTAGCCTGTAATGCTTAGAAACCATGTGTTTGTTATCATAAAGTATGCATAGAAATTCATGCAACCTGCTCTCACCACAACTTCAATTACCTCCCAAGTACCAGTGTTACATAAAATTACAGAGGAAACACTGATGAGTGTTTGGACAGAGGATGAGTTCAGGATCCTCAGCCTCCCCCCTGTTCTCCCGTCGTCATGACGACATTTCACTTTACTTTATTGTTCCTTCAAGGGAAACTTGCTTTGCAGCAGCCATTAATGGGAAATTTAGGTATTTTCCAACCTGGATATGGACTTATATTTCCCGTGATTTTGGGTCTGTGACTAATTTTTGTAATTACAGTATTGAGTAAGAGCACTTTAGCCGTCAGCTGCGAAACAGACTGCAATGTAAATCCTTGGAGGCAATTGTGCCCGTCAGAGTACGTCCACTAAAAGTGCTTGTTTTCGCCACTGACAGGCTTAGATTGTTATTGTCTGTGTGTCTGACAACAGAAGTAAACACAGGAACTAGCCGTCCGTAGCAGCATTATTGCTAACTTTTTTTTTTTTTTGTTTATTTACAGTCCTACCTCGGTGAAAGTCAGCCTCTTACGTGTAAACAAACGATGAATTTGTGGGTGATTCGGTTAGCCGGCGAGCACATCTGTTTAGCTCAGTATGTGTTCATGCTCGAGAAGTCGTAACTTACTAGATGAAATAAAATAGTTCATGACTGCAAGTTTCCGAATTACAAAGATAAAATGACCAGATCCACATTGTGCAGTTTTATTGGACTATGAACAAACAATAGAGACTAACATACTGTAATTCTTAACATAGTTATTACGTATTAAAATCATATCCATCATTTTTCTTGTGGCAGCTGAACATTTGGTCCAGTCTGCCTCGCTCTTTGCATGCACTTCATTCTGTGAAGATTAAACAGTCTCCAGGATGACAATGTTGATAAACGCAGTAAATATATTTACGGTATTTAGACAGCGGTAAATACTCGCATCCGCAGACACTTCAGCAACAAGTCCGCCTCTGCAGGAAAAAAAGTTTTCCTCTCCAGTCATCAGGAGATCAATGACTGCAGGAACACCAGCAGTTTCTCTGTAGGTTGACTTTCTTCATGTTCCTGTTGCTTTTCTGCCTGTAATCTTTGGTTTTTTTTTAATCTTTCATCTTTTTCTTTTGTTCTGTGTTCTCTCTGTGAAATAATTGTCCTCATAATAGTCCACTGAATAATCTATTTTTGCACTTATTTTCACCATTTTTGTCAATCAAAATATCTTTTGATTGACGCAATTGGGATGAGATGAGATTCAACTTTATTGTCATTGTGCAGAGTACGAGTACAGAGACAATGAAATGCAGTAAAGTTGTTATGCATTGGCCGGGAATCGAACCCGGGCCTCCCGCGTGGCAGGCGAGAATTCTACCACTGAACCACCAATGCAATTACTGTATTATTATATTGCAGCACTCAATACTGGACCAATTCTAAACATGATTATCCCCATTAATCACTTAGACCCAAAATGATGGGAAAATAGGGTCCAAGGTGAAAAATACCATCATTTCCTTTCCTTGAGTGCAACAAAAAATCATAAATATGTGAAAATATTCTAATTAAAATAAAATAAAACGTAATTTATATTTTAAATCTATGCTGACTATTTTTTAATGCATATATGCTCTTAAATGTCCATCCTACCAAATCTGCATTCATTCTTGTCAAAGTTACATTGTTGTTGTGGCGTAATGCAGTTTAAATGTAGATTCATTGGAAAAGTCTGTATTACATTACCTTGTATGTTCCTTTAAGCTTTTAGTCTGGCCAAAAAGTGAAACGGTTCCATTAGAGGCCGGTTTCCTTCTGCCAGGGAGACTGTACCACAGTGTGAGTGAAGAGAAGTATTATTGAAGCAGCATCTGGATTTATTCTTAGCGCCAGATAAAAGTAGGTTCTCCACTGCCTCGTTTCCCCTGGTGGCAGTATTTTACTGAGCTCTAGGGATGGAGCACTTCCTCACAGAGGTGGTGACAGTCTTGACTTTGGACAGTCTTTTATGTTAGGTAACACTATATCATACACGTACTCTGCTTCTATTTATAACTCTCACTGTCATCCACTCCACTGCAGCACAGCTGCAAGGGACACATTGATTCATTCATATGGCTTAATACCATAACATGATATAGCAGGATCTGCAAGTGTTTATAGAAATTCAGCAGGTTTTTATTTTGGCTTGAATTGTTTTGAAGGCCTGGGAATTATACATGAGATGTGAGCTTATATGTAGGCCCATCAATTTGTCATAACGATTTTTTTTAATGATCCTCCAGACATGTATTAAGACATAATATACATATAGTACTAAAAAATACTCGGTGTGTCTGGTGTGTTTTTTCTACAAAAAGTATATATTAAAAATCATGATATATGGCATATGACATCATTAGGAACTATCGTGGGTGCGTCTGTGTTTGATTAAGTCTGTTCCATAACTCGAGATCAATCACCAATATAATTAGTAAAAAAATATTTTCCTACATAGAAATATACAGCAGATGTCTGTGTTTAGGAGGCACATATGTAGTTGGATTCCTCTGTTTTTGTGTATTATGAGGTTTTGGCAGAGGTGCTTGAGGTTTGGTTCCTGTGCTTAGAACATGAAACATAATATATCTATAGACAGCAATGCAGCTCTGTGTCAAATAAAAAACAACACATCCCAGATGGATTTCCTTCAAACCTTTTATGTACGTCGCCCACCTTCTACTTCCCATGTGTTTTTGGTGCATATTAGCTGTATGATATGCACCAGCATGTCTAAAGTAAAAAAAAACAATGAGAAATGTGCATTTTACTATTACAGGTACAGATAGCATGGAGCAGGTTGTAACATCTAGATGTTGGAATGTAATCATTTAAAAGGTGTAGAAACATTAGTTATATGCAAACTAAACCTTAGAGGTTTAGTCCAGTTTCATCTTTTGTAATGTGGAGCCAAATGTGTGTACTGAAGTAGAAATACATCAGAATCTGTTCAGGCTCAAGATTTGTCTGTAATCTGTAATCATCAATACTGTATATCTAGAAACATTTGCATTTTTCATTCCTGCACAAAGGTGATGTTGAGTCTTTACGTTGTGATTCTAATGTGTCTTATCTCCACAGGGTCATCTCCGACAGTTGAACTTCCTGATGGGCGACCCAGAAGCCGCCCAGCAACACTGCAGCCACCACCCGCCCCGCTGTGGTGAGGCTGCCTCCAAGCCTCCCCGCTCCCCACGCAACGACAACGCCCTGGAGGTGAGGAGAGACGGACGGAAAAGAAAAACAAAAACAAAACAAAAAAAAAATGAGAGAGAGATCACAAGTGAAATAACCACTTAGTTGTTACCACTTAATTGTTCCTTTGACTTATACACACAGAACACTCTGATATGTAACTAAAGATAATTAAAGATAAGGCTCATAGATGCCTTTTGAAGCGCACATCCCAGACACTAAGACTCCTGCAGTTAATACTGACTGACAACAGACCCGTCAGTCATATGCTACAAGATCATCAGAGCATTTAAAAACAAAAACTACACTGACTCCTGTGGTTATGATCCAGCTTGGTCTCGGCTGTTCGTCGGTTTAGCTCGGACCTGTGTTTGTTTATGGTTTTTAAATGTATAAATTGTTCCTGCTGTTTCCACACAGAATATACTGCTGTCCTCAAATGACCTGGAGGACCTGCTGGAGCATCCCAAGGCGGAGTCATTTTTGGGCTTTGACAGGACTGTAAGTAGAATATATATATGTATATATATATGTATATATTTATTTATTTTTTTGGGGGGGGGGTGTATTAATTTTTTTATTTTTAGATTTATATTGGACAATTAACCAAAACACCAAGGAAACCCCTATTCCCTTCTCTTCTTGTATAAACCCGATTAAAAAACGCTGCAGTGCTATTTGAAGCTGTGCACAAAACTCCCCATTCATTCAGGTGTTAGAACCAACAACAGCAAAAAAAAAAACAATAAAACATGCTGTTGCCTGGTTTCACAGCTGCGTCGTGGAGAGTTTGGGCAGCTGACCAGTCGTCATGGTAATTAGATCCAGCTGTGGCCGGGCAGCCATGTGTATCAAGCGTCGGTCTGGTTTCACTGGCTTAGCTTCATCAGTCTCAGTCTGTAAAAGCATCAGTTCAGTGTCTGTCATTAATTAGCACTGCGGTGCAAAGCCTCAGGCGTCAAGAGGCCCCAACCAGCCATCCCACCTCTTGTCCTCGAGTGACTGGTCCACTTTGCAATGCGCGTATGTGTACATCTGTGTGTGTGTATGTGTGTGTGTCCTGTGAGACGCCTGTGTGTCTTGCGGTCCAGCAATCTGCGTCTGCTCACCGGCCTTTGTTGTGGCCTGCAAAAGGGGCTCATCTGGCTGCTGAAGCTAAAAAGTTGACTTTGATTAATTATAGCCAAGGATAATTTCATACAGTTCTATTGAAAAAAAGAAAGATCCAGAAATTGTTTGTATTTTAAATATTAAGAAGTGGATAATAAAAAAAAGAGAAGACCACTTATTTTCACAGGATGTTTGATCAGCAGCAGCTCATTTCTGTTTTCTCTCTGTGTCCTCTGAACAAAAAAGTTTCTGAGCTGTACTTGTTTCAGCGTCTTTTGTTGTTTCTTTGCTCCTCTCTTTGTTAACTTCTAGTGACTGACAAAGACAAAGCTAAATTTAATCCAACTGTTTAATCCAAAAAAAAAGAAAAAAAAAAGTGGACATTATTCTGTAAGGAAAGCAAAATCATAACGATGAGGACAGAAACACACAAGTGGCAAGCTGAGGAGAGGAGCTCCTTCCTTTTATAAGAGGTGGAGGACGGTGGTAGAATAAATGGTAGTCAAACCAGAGATCATCTGTAAATAGTATTTACCGTAAATAACAGCGTATTGCAGCCTGTTATTTTATACTGGTCTAAACATCAACAGCAGCAGTAAACAGTGTATTGACAGCAGGACTGATCTGCCCACACACAGCTCACTGCTGCGACTTCCTGGCAAACATCTTCAGCGGTAATTTGTTGCATCAGAGATCGGCAGACATTGTATGGATTAAGCCGACTTTGAAGCACAACTAGTTTTAGAAGCAGCTTTCCTCCGCGTCTGCCACAGATAAAAGTGAACTTCTCTTTCTTCTTCTTCTTTTCCCTCAAAGAAGAATCTCACAAAACTTGTACATTCAGAAATCTGTTTTGTTATGACTGCACACATACCTGGCTAAAATCCCAGAAAATACAGATCCTGGATTACAGATGGTATTTTACAATAACACTTACAGAACACACCGTGTTTCTGGAACGAAAAACGCCGGTGCATACCAAATGCTTTGAAATGAGAAGAGCAAAAGTTTATTTAAATGTGCGTCATCCTGTGTTGCAAAATGCCTGAAATAATCAGCGAGGAGCTGCTTTTCTTTACAGTATTCAGTAGTGTGAAGCAGGGCTAGCGATTGTATTCCTGAAACACAACAAACTATACCGTGCCATGCCAACCCCAAACAGGCACAGAGTTTATTCATCAGATGGTGTCGGGATGCCTGTGCGATGATGTAGGAGACTGAGACCTCTCCTGCTGTTTTGTGTTGTAAGGAATGTTTGCAGGAACAAGCTGCACCAGATCCGTCATTTGTTCTACTTCGTTCATCTGGTTCTGTTTTACTTTTGTCTTTTTATTGTGTCTGAACCTGTTTTCTGGCTCTGTTTCAGTCTCCGTGTGTGTGTCTCTTCATGTTTACATGTCTCTGTCCCCGTCTCTTTGTGTCTTAGTTTCAGCATCTATCTGTTTTTTTTTTCTTCTCTGTGCTCCTTCAAAATCACCTGATGAATAAACCTTTTAACACTATTGCCAATGCACTATTTTCAGGGGATCATATTTGAAAGGTTTCAGTTGTACCGTTTAATCTATTCATGTAGCATTTTATAGCACTATTAGTGTGTGAATGTCCTACAGAGTGCTAGTGTGAGGTTCAGATTTACTCAGGTCTTTGCAACCGTTTTTCAGGTGTCGATGTGACGCATTCTGCTCCGAACGTGAGAATTTGCAAGGTCCGTCTCTCTGCTCATTGCATTTATTTGTAGTGTGATTTACAAGAGCAACAAGGAAAAATCTGCATGCAATTAGTCTTTTATTAATGCACACAACATCTGATTATTGTAACGCAAACATAGCAGACTGAGTTCAGGTTCTTTTGTTAAGACATTTCAATATGCGTGCTCTGCTCTGAGCTGGTTTGTGTTTCTTTTGTGCATCTTTGTTTGGTCACTTAATCTTCATTTCCTGTGTTTTCCTCCTAATGTATAAATAATTTGGATATAGCATGCTGGACATTGTAATATCGGTTTATAAGAAATGTTTTGAGTAATTGCCTGAAGGATTTTCTGTGACAGAGTTGGCCATAGAAAACATTTTTTGAATTGAAGTTATCATTTCTTTTTTCTGAACTCAGTGATCTCATAGAAATCCTGCAGTACCAGCTGCAAGTCGAGGAGCTGAAAAACAAAATGAGGTGCTGTTTTACTAAATCAGACGCTGAAGACATGCACATTACGACTCCGAACTCAGCGAAAACTGCTCAGCACATTTCCGCAAAGCCGAAAGCGAATCTGACCGAGAGCGTCCCTCAGAAATCCACACAATGGAATGAAAATCACAATGTAAATGGCTTGCATGACATTCCCACAATGCAATGCTTTATTACTGTGCGAACACCAGTTAAGTGATGAAGCAAAATGATCGTGAACTGTTCTGTCTAGTGTTTACTGAATGATGTAGTGATCGATGAGTCGATTAACAGAAGATGAACAACTATCATCAACTTGTGACAAGCATTTTCCGAAGGTTTATAGACTAAATGATTAATTCATCAATCTAAACAATAAGTCTGCAGATTAATGGTCAATGCAAACAATCGTAAATTGTCATCATGCTGGAAATCATAAACAACAGAGTGATTTTGGACACACGTTTCTCGTTACAGACCAGACATGTGGATGTGCAGCCGTCCTGTCTCTGGCTCGCCTCAGAATCAGCACACAAGTTACTGCATTAACAAGATCTGTTTTTCTTTTGGCTAAGGTCCGCTGCTGTTGTCTTCGGTGCGTAACATTTCTGACTGTGGGGCCGTGTTGTTTGGTTTCCTGACTTTGATGCATGGCCTGTCCGGGGCCATCGCCTCCCCTGACAGGTGCTGTCTTTAGAGACATGGCATTCGAGCAGTTAATCTGCAGCTCCTCCAATGTGCACTAAGATGTTAAACACTCCTAGAGGTCGGGGGACCTTAGCTAAACATATAATTACAAAGCCAGAGCAATGAACTTCAGAGTATGTTGATGGCTTTGAACCCTCGTAATGGACTTGTCTTATATTAGTCAGAATGTCTCGGGCTTGTTACTTTGTTGCTTTCCAACTACAACATGAAGCAAATGTGACGATATGCAACTTTTTTCAGATTCATATCCTCGTAAATGTATTTCTTAGCTTTGAGACTCGTGTTCAAACATGTTATATAGACTGTAAACAAATCAATTAAGTTTTTATGAATTGATAATGAATAATTACGTGCCTATTTACAAGCCCAGCAGTGATCAGCATGTTTCTGCTTGATCAGAATGTTTTCAGTCTCTTAAATGGTCTGTGTGCAATTGTGGCCTTTTTTTTATATGTGTGTGTGTGTGTGTGTGTGTGTGAGGGAGAGAAAAAGTACGACAGAGCTCGTGCTTGATTGTTTTTCTACACTCACCTACGAGACTGAATCCAGTTAGTTGGAGAACTTTTTAGTTTAGTTTGAGCACCGCTTATGCGCTTGATCCCTGAAGCTGCAACTGTCAGACACACACACACACACACACACACACACACACACACACACACACACCTGTAGTCATAATGTTCCACATCCTATCACAGTGTTTCCACTCTGGTCTCTAGAGAGGCCTCTTGTCAAACAATGGCTTTTTTTTTTACTGGCAAGATGAGACAAAAAAAAAAAAAAAAAAGATCCATCATTTTGACATTTTTGCATGACTCTGTCAGGGTTTTCACCTTAAAGTAAGTCTGTCAAAAGTGTTTTTCTTATAAAATGACTTCACCCACGGCGGAATTTTCTTGTCCTAGCAAATCTAAAGTATTAAAGGCTTTATGCTTTAAATGCTTTAATATGATGTTTAGCTAGTTGCAGCCAGTGGGTGAAACTGTCCATTTGTCTCTGGTTTAGTCTCCACCACCAATATTGTGGTGTCATGGGCTTGTGTACAATATTAATTTAGGATTATCTGTAATAGCTAATAAACATGATTTATAATTATTAACACATATGATTGGTTGACTCTTATTTTGTAGTTAAATGTCACCGGCTTCTATAGAGAAAGACTTGTCGCCGGTGGTCTGAACACAGCTCTCCTCTGCATCTTTTTTCCATTTGCAAACCCTCTTTCTCTCGCTTTCAGGCCACGCTGCTTAGGCTAATTGGCCAGAGGCAGCAGCTAGCTAAAGCCGAGGTCAAAGGTCAGGGCCTGGTCAGAGTCATCCAGCTGGCGTAGAGAGAATGAGATAGACAGGTTAGCCTACCTTCACCTCTTGTCCAAACAGTTATGAGCTGCGACTACAGGGCTATCGTTATGGATGCCATCGCTGAACTCTGGATATTGTACCTTCTGCGTGTCAGGAGAGCTGAACCAGTGCAAATTGTTACTTTACACTGTTCTACTCTCGTTCTCCGCTACTGTAAACGTCACTCTGCTCGACATGACAGTTTCCTAGCAACAAAGGGAGATGAGCAAGTAGATGTGCTGACAGACCTCCTCCATTTCAGACTAAAACTAAAAACTCTAAATATGTGCTGTAGCCGGCCAGAAAAGCTCAGTAGATGAGTGACCCGTGTCAGGTGGTCAGTTTTTACTGGTTCAGCTCCATGGTGATAGATCTGCTGAAAGGATAGCTTTATTTCTCTCAGGGCTTTCCTGCTGTTACTTAGTATCATGCTTTATGATCCAATCAGAGGCAGAGAGAAGCAAATCATTTTAAACAGCGTTAATAATGTTGTCTTATAATGTTATATTCTCTTGATTACAGTGCTGAAAGAGAACCAGATAGGCCTACTGTCTGGTACTGTTGGAGAAAACGTCATGTGCACTAGTGTACGTGATAATAATTACATGAAAAGGTTTTCAAAAACTCACGAAAGTGCTTCAGCGCAACAGCTTGAGTATATGTTAGGTATTGCACACACGTCTCACCGCACTGCCTCAATTGTGACTATACAAACAAGGTACCACGTAGCTGTAGATGAGTCCACTCGTAGTCAGTCAGCTGGCGAGTCTTACTACAGCTAATCAGTGGACATGCTCGAAAAAAAAAACTGACTGCAATTTTGCAATCAGCATACCAATTTTAATTTTAATCAGCATAAAAATGTAACTCAACAGAAAATCCTTTTCAGATTGTTCCCCGGCGTTATCGGTCTCCTCAACCAGACTGTTGGGAGTTACAGAAAGAAGACACACTGCATGATGCAGAGCTCTTGTTTCCCAGGACAGCATAATGAAGAAAAGACTTATATTAAAACGATCCCCTACAATCCATCTGGTGTGGTGGATTGCAGTACTTAAGACCATGTTTTTGTGGTGTTTCCACTGAGTTGCATGACTCATTGAATACTTAGTAAAGGGCACACATTACAGCATTAACAGAGGACAAATGCTTGCTTGTTTGTTCTTTTTTTTTATTATTTTAAAGAAGACTCTACAAGCTGTCAGGCTTTTCTTTTATGTGTCTTTCCATAGATCTGCTTGGCAAGTCACACAACTGCTTCCATAATTAAATAAAGTAATTACAGACAAGCCGAGGGGCCGTCAGATCGCACAGGAAGTGTGTTGTTGAAAGAGGGGAGGCTGAGATAAGAGAGAAGAAGGAGCTGTCTCTTTCTCTTTGTCACTATGTAGCGCAGCAGCACGAGCAGCCCCAACATGTTCAAACTAATACTTTTCCACCCCAAAAACTGTAATCAAGGACAGGTTATCTATGCTCTGAAGATAAATCAGGTGCAGTTTAATGCTAGGTGCTAGAACGTTTCAGTAACTTGCAGTCCAGTCTCCTTTCTATTTCTTCCCGGCGCTCACACATTCCACGAGGAGAGAAATCCCAACGCTGCAGGTCGCAGCTCTTCAAATTAAATGGGGATTATGTTTTCTGCGTAGACAGCAGAGATCTCTGGAAGCCATTATCTGGCGGCAAGGATGAAGAAGTTGTTGAGAATTAAAAAGGAATGCATTAATTTCCCCCCCGCACATCTGACCTGCAGTTTTAAAGCACCCTTGGAGGTTGTGTTCACCTCATATCAGTCTCCCCCTGCTCTGGTTTGTTTATATTGTTGTCTATGCTAGACCGCCGGTCCTTTTGTTCCTCATAGAAATGAAGTAATGCTTCCTTTGAAGCATTACTTCTGCCCTACTGCTCTTGACTTTCACGCAGAGGAGGTCTCCTATCTGCCTCAACCCCAATCCAAGCCAATATTTCCCCTCAAATGTTCCCTCAGTCGTGTTTATTTCACTCAAGCTGATCGCTGCGGCTTTCCCCTCCTCTTCCTCCTCTTTTCTTTCTACGTTGTATACAGGCTTCCTCCAACCAAAATCCATCCATGTGTATGACGGCTGTGGCAATTCCCCCGCATCATCTTTGTCTCCGTCTCCCTTTGTTCTTATTACAGAAGTTATTCACTCCAGCAGAGTTTTAGTTTCCCATGATGATGTTGCGGTTGTCATGGTGCCAAACAGCTTACTGCGATCAGATGTTCACACTTACCCTTAATCTAGTTTGATTAGCTAAGTGCTTACAAACAATTTGGATGTTGAGGATCGAATGTGTTTAGAACATCTGACGCACGCTCTGACTTTGTATTTATGTGTGTATTAAATTGTCCCAGATTTAACAACATTACAGTTGCCTTTATCAGTGTCAATGTCAGTTTCGCTGTGAGTTTCCTTTTATTCTTTCTCTGTGGTCTCAGTCACACAAAGGGCCAATCACAGTCTCTTACATATGCCAGATTAGATGCGTTTGTTTATACACGATATATAGCTGGTACTAGTGGAATATTGTCTACCCAGTAGGTGTGTGGGTGTGTCTGCTGGGAACTGGATCAGCCTCCTGTGCAGAGGTCTGCCTGTGGGTAACATGAACAGAGCTGAAGTGCAGATAGACCTGCAGAGTCTCCTGCAGTCATGCTCTACCATGTCGGATGGTACTTGCTCCTGGGATGCCTGCTGCTGGATTTAGAAGGGCGGCATGTGCAAGGTCAAAGGCGGCGAAAAGAAAAGGTACTGCCTGATGTAACTTCACACACTGCTGCATTTATGGATGTTTTCACTGTTCTGCACTGACATAAAGGAGGCTGTGTAATGCTCTGCTTTTATCCCTGCTTTTATTGATTATTTTGGGCTTTTGTTCTTTCTGCATGGATGATATTTATATGATTCATTTATTTTGCAATTGCTTCTCTTGAGGATTTGACTTTAGAGGCTTGAAAGTTCAGGGTTTTTTTCTGTTGTAGTTTTCAGTTTTGTCAGTGGGCTTCACATTTTTATTCACAGTGACTTATTGATTGATTTAAGCAGATTTGGGGAATTTGCTCAGTAATACCAGGATGTAAAAACAACAAAGTTCTTAAAACATGCTTGACTGAGTAGGAAGCACAGAGTCGTGCACGCTGTCAGCCACTGTTACTGACTTTATGAACTAATGTCATCAGATATTCATTGAGTCACTGGTCTGAATTTGTATGGAAGCTGGGGGATGCTGGATCTTCTGATTGGTGGACACCTTCCGGATGAAATATGAGCACATTTAGAGGTGAAAGACGTACCACACTCTTTGTTTTTGGTCTTTACAAACATAAAGAAGACCAAACAGCAGTGAAAGCACTTTGCCTCAGGTGCAGGAGCTAAAGGTAGCAGAGCAATATTTGGTATAAAAAATATCAAGGTGTTTCTTCTGACCATGCGCTTCATGATCTTTTATCCCGGGACCACCAGAGCGGATTTGTTGGACATTTTGATCCCAACCAACAGTGGCATTTCTAACATGGGTGGTCCTGCTGGAAATAAAATTCCAGACCATGATGGTGTTAATGCTGCACTGGACCGAGTCACAATAGAAAGTCACATGATCCTGTACATATAACACTGCTGATGAACACACACACACATAAAGTCACATAAATACACTTTTAAGTATTCATGTGCATGCTTATAGCGACACAAATAGTGTCACTGTCTTCTTGGACCTCAGTGTCTGTTTGTCTCCACGGTGGCAGACTGCTGTTGCTCTTCATTGTTTTTGTTGTTCCATGTTTTCAAGTTTCCCGCCGACATTTGTTCTTTTTTATCTTGAACATTTTGTCAATCATACAGTAGAAAATGCTTTTCTTCACATGCTTCAGTTTTTTTTTTTGTTGCACTGCCATGTGCGGTTTTCCTGCTTTTATTCCTGAAACATCACATCACTGCCATCATGCATTTTTCCAGACCAAATTGCCTACTGCTTGCATGCAAGACCCAGCCAGTCTGAGAGTGTCTGCATACCTGTGTCTTGGCTAGATTTACGGACCTTGCCATTTGATTAGCCCTTTGTAGGAGCGAGTGTTCATCATTGTGTGTGTGTGTGTGTTGATGATAGCACCCTAGCCTGCAGCGCTTGTGTCAGGCTGGGAGGCCTCCATGGATTTCTCATTGCTCATAACAGATGATCCGTCATCTGTACGTCCAAAGAGACTTGATGAAAGGACACAGTGGTTTGTAATAAATATGAATCTCATCCAGGTGTGCCCAGTCATCATCTGCTGCTAATTTACTGTGTTTTCCCACAAATATTAGTTGGGAGTTGTAGAGAGATTATGATTATAATTTTCTTTCATGAGTACTTTGCTGTAACAGAACTGATTGATCTTTATATTATCATATGCAGGTGCTGAGTAGGTATTTTAAAATATTGTCTCATTGAATTGAAGTCTCAAGTGAGCAGTGTTTCATTGCATATATTTTTACATGTTACATATATTTTTTTCAAGAGCAATGTATATCACATGTAACTGAAAAGCCCTGTACCGACGAATCATGTTCCACTGCATGCGCTTAATAAGTGAGACAATAATAAAAAAACATGTGACAGTGTGATGGATTAGAAAGTTTCAAGTCTCTGCGAGTTTAACCAGCAGCTACCTTGAAGGGTGGAAAAGCTCACTGGGAAGAAAAAAACAAAAACAAAGCTATAGTATTCTTTGATTTGCATTGATGTTAAACATATGTTTTGTAATAAATTATCTAAAATATTCAGAAACACTATGACATCATTATACAATCCATTCAGTTTAGCACAATATTTTATGTTATGTGAACGTTATATCAGTGCAAAGGTTTAAATCAATAAAATCTTCATCGCCTTTCTTTTGTATCAGTCAGTTTACACTCATAAATGATGCTCACATTGTATATTTTCATTTATATTATTTTCTTAGTTAGAAAATCAGAAATCAGTTTTTACAAAGCCTACGAGTTCAATATGGTGTGCTGCATCTCCAGGCTAAACTTTGTTTTGATTCTCCTCTTCAGCAAACAGTACGGCAGTGTTGCAGGATGACATGTCACCGTGCAGTACCTGCCTGATGGATGAGCTAGCTGTCAGCTCGTGTGACTTCTGTTTACAGTATTTATTGTGTTTGTGGCGGTTTGGATTCTTAGTAAACAAGTGCTATTCACTAAAAAATCTCCAAATGCTTTTTTGGAAATAATAAAGACCCTCTTTCCTATCATGCTATCATAAATTGGATTTCAGGGGCTTGAGGGTAGGAAAACTAATATAGCACGACGTGCGTGGCTGAGAAAAATCAAATAAAGTAAAAAAAAAAAAAAAAAAAAGTCAGAAAGAGTCATCTAACAGGATTATTGAAGATGAGAAAATTGTCCTGTCTGTCTATCAGCCTGCAGCTATGCATAATACTGACACAGACTGAACCACCTGATACCCTGAACTATAGACTGGGTTAAACCTCACTCTACACATTCACATCGTGCTCCTGGTGTACATTTCCTCTGACAGTGTAAGTGTTGTTAGTCATTAAAACACACACACACACACACACACCCTTTGACTAGACACAGTGTTCTTGCTTGCTTCTGCCTGTAGAAAGAGAGCAAGTATAAACATTGTCTTGGCACATAATATAAAGACTCATAGAATTAGTTACTGAGAGTATTAGCGTTGTGTCTGACAGAAGTGATCTGTAGATTATCTTTAAAGCTGATTCATTTTTTAGTACATAACTTCTGAAACCTTTAGTTATGATATTTTACTGTTAATGCCAGTTTGAATACCGATGACAGCTCATAGAGTTCCTCCCGTTTTCCATTCACATTGGGTTTAAAATTGGGTTACAAAATCAGGGTTGTCATGTAATGATATGCTTAAATCACGGTAAGGATATTGAAAAACTGTTGACTTCCAGAGTAAAGAGTAGATTGCTACAATAACAACAACTTGCCAGCTAATAGCTCAGGGGCAAACCATCCTCCGAGCTCCTTAAGATGGACAAGTTTCTGAAGCGGTTGGTGATTGTTGAAAGTGATGACATGCATTTTGAATAAAGTGTCAGAAATGTTGGATTATTCCATTCCAATAATGACACCCAACAGCATTTTTCATTAGAGCTGTCCTGCCTGTTAAATGCCCTCATCTTTAAAACGCCATGCTTCCAGTTTGTAACTGTCAGACATCTGAAGACATGGTAATCTTCATCATCAAGGTTATTTTCTCATTCTTCAGAAATCCCCCTCCAGAGCCACAGAAGACACACCACTGTTTACAGAAGTTCTATCAAATTGACCTTTATGTGTAAAACTGGTGCCCCTTTAAAGCAGGACACAGCCTGGGAATGTATCATATCAATGGTATCAATAGGTGAAATTAACATTGAATTAATCTTTATGCTGCTCAGTTCAAGTTTCAAGCATACTTAGATTGCAACATCCAGAGGAGGAAGATTTGTATAAAACTGGGATATTTTTTTATGGAGTATGTCTTGCTTTGGTGAAAAATTGCAGTTGTCTGACAGCCATCGGCTCCTGACTGACTGGCCAACGTGTGGTATGATGTGTTGTACTCCATCTAAGTATGGCCTGGGCTGGCGTTCATGGGGATATCTCACAGACTGGAGGGGAGATAAGCTGAGGGGAGACGGTGTTGACCAGAAGAGATCCAGTGTCAGCTTATCGAGCGGGGCTGGCTGCCTGACTGTGGCCTGGGATAAGAGAGTGAGAAAGGGCCTTTGTTCTCAGTTGGGGCACCTTGTTGCTCTGGCCTATCTCAGCCTTTTGCTGGCCCTCGTTATACCCAGGGGGCTGGGTTTCACTGCAGATACAGTTTGTAGGACTGACTATTGTTCTTATATTTCAGATTTGATGAATGAAAGCCAGATTTAACTGATTACTTCTGGGTAACGTTTGGGCATATCATTTCTTCTGATAATACCATCAATTAATGCTCAATTGATTTTTCTCCTTAACAAATGTCTTTAACCTAATATGAATCCTAAGATTACCTGCATAATAACTCCAAATCTGTCTGCTTTTCTAGTACAAACCTCTTTTTTTTTTTAGATTTTAGGATTGGTGTCATAATATATGGTAGACTATAAGTGAGCAGCATCAAAGACATAACTTGCTGGTAGTATAATGCTGTTTCTTCATATTTATTACCTAAATATCAAATTATCGTCACTTTAATGCCACACATACCTAATTCTTGTTGCAGACCATATGAATACTTTATTTATTATTATTTATTTATTCAGATGAGATGTTACGACACATTTCTCAAGCCAGACATTTCACTTTACTCTGAATGCATGACCAGTCTGCAGACCTCAACTTCAATGATGCACATGTTGAATGAGGTTAGGATTGGCAGCAAAAATGAGTCCAAAAAACATCTCGAAGAATAGTTAGAGTGATGGACAGTTACACCATCTTGATGAATCAAATAATTTGGGCTGTTCTGATGGAAAACGTAGGTCTCATTTCATACTAACCCCATACTCGGTACCAAATAAAATCGCCAATGAAACCTAATACGGTGTTAAATTTAGTAGGGTATATTTTCTGTTTTTTGTTTCCTGCTTCTCTCCACAATCTAATAAATACAGGTACATGAACATTAATGTCACTGCGAGGTTGCCGGGCAGGAAGTCACCTTTTACTAGTGACGGGACTCGATTTAAATTTTTTATCGAGTTAATTACAGGTTCCGTAATTAATTAATTAACTGAATTTTAATGACAAAAAAACTTGCAACTAAACTATTGAATAAAAACACAAGTTAAGCCCCAAAGATATTTATTTAGTATTTTACTTTGTTCATCTATTTAACAAACATGTTTTTCAGGAACTCTTGATAATTAAATTAACATCCTTGGAAAATTTGCTTATTTTTTCAGAGGTTCAAGGTTCCGGTTTCTGATATTCTAAATCATTATAATATGCGATTAATTAGCATAAAAACATTTTAACTCGTTAACTTTATACCGTAAATAATTAGTCGAAATGAACAATGCGTTCATAGCCCAGCCCTACTTTTTACACTATGGATCAAACAAACAAGATATAACTAGTGAGCTTTACAGGTATTTTTGCTGTCTTTGTACGGAGCCTAGCTAGCTGTTTCTGCCTATTTCCAGTATTTGTGTAATTTACAGTAGCCTATACTTTGGTTATTTTACAGATTAAACAAACTAGTAACAGTGTGTTAATTAATGTGCTTTATAGGAGCTGGGAGCCGGATTTTAGGACATAGACAGAGTAGCTGTGTCCCTGTTTCCTTGATGCTAAGCTAAGCTAAGTGTCTTCTGGCTGCAGCTTCTTATTTAACAGAGTGGTAGCTTGCCAACCAGCGCACCCTATAGAACAGGGGTCGGCAATTAAGTTTGGCCTCGGGCCAGATATTTTCCAAGCCATTACATGGCGGGCCACAACCAAAACAATGGCTAATATAATTAATTAATAGGGGGGGGGGGGGGGGGGGGGGGGGGGTGATAATGAAAATGATAGGCGATTTTGAAATGACGGAGCAGACGCACTGAGACATTCAAGCGGGCTGATGTAGGTTAAATTTGTGGACTGACCACTGGGGGCGCTATTAATTATATGCCTGTTTGTTAAAAAAAAAACATTAAAAAAACATTTCCACTTGTTGCTGTTAGCTGTCCGAAAAATGGCACTATCAAAAAATCTCAAGAGAAAACTTAACAGCGAGAACAGGATCTTTCATGATAAATGGACAGAAAACTATGCCTTCATCCTCCCCAGTTTTATTAATGCAAAGCCCACATGCCTGATCTGTAACGAGGGTGTCTGCATGCAAAGAGTACAACATTAGACGGCACCACGAAACGAAGCATGTGACAGTTTTGGAGGAACTTGATACCAACAAGTCGATGGATGATGTGATCGGGTCAGTGAAACAGATGTCGCTCTCTGCGAGGTCCGCTGCCCGCCGCATAGAAGCACTGTCTGATGCGGTGCAGGGTGCAATTGTCGACGTGCTTATTCACTCTGTATCCAGTTAGACAAATAAGCATTTAAATTGAGGAAATTTTTCTGTTCTGGAAAATGAAGTTAACAAATAAAGAGCATTTTTGAGACTGGCAGTCCGATTTTTAAAAAGTATTATTATTTTAAAAAGTATTATTTTTATATTTTTATTTTCTTTCTCTAGTTCAAACAATCTCACGGGCCAGATGTTTTTGCTTGCGGGCCACATCTGGCCCGCGGGCCGCCTATTGCCGACCTATGCTATAGAATCTATAGGGTATAGATAATAGTGGTGTACTGCTGTACTCACTGTTTTGCTGCTTATCTGTCACTGTAGCTTTATGTTCCGGCTTGTCATAAGCCACACCACCACCAGCATCCACTAGACTCATTTGCAACTCACACAGTCGTCATGTATTTGCGTCACCCGGCGTGAATCTGCATCCGTTTGCGTCTTTGCATTGACTTTGCTTGTAGTTGCGCCACGCGAAGAATTTGCTCCGTGTTTGGTTTGAACACATCATTAGTCAACCTCCGCGCTGGGAGGAAGTTATTATCATTACTCTCCACTCCCTGCTGTGCTGAATGAACACGGTACTTCCTTGTGATGAGGTCAGAGTTTAACAAACAACGCTGTACATATACGTCACATAATAATCTAGTCCATGTGAGTTAACTGACTGAACAGGGAAGTAATAGGATCTGATGGTTACCATTTGATCCACCATAAAGATGAAAAGCAGTTAATTATTACAAAACTCTACCAGCTCATCTCGAATTTAAAGGTAATTTAGCTAATTATTCTGGCATGCGATGCATGCATATGCGATAGGTTAGCAATTACTGACTATTATGAGTATTTGGAACTGCATCATATTTTGAGTATCTAATGCAAACTTTAAACCTTGATGTGAAAGGTTTTGTTTTCAGTGTTGTTGTATAAGCTTATAAGCTTGTGCACTTTTAAAAGGTACAGCTCTGCTCTAGTTTTTTAAGCGGGCACACTGCTGCTGCCTCCCTCTCTCCGCCTGTCCTCCTGCTCTCCATATGCCTCTCAGCTCCACTTTAGTGCTCTCCATTTCAACCCATTAGGGTCATCAAACAAAATTTACAGCCCCAGTCCCTTCCCCCTGAAAGGCCTCTCTCACGACGCCACTGTTCCCTGAGGCCCATCATTTTGGTGAACCATGGGAATGTGTTTTCATGTGTGTGTGTGTGTGTGTGGGTTTTTTTTTACGCATGCATGTACTGTATGTAATGCAATATGTATAGCAATGGAAAGTCATGTTGGTTTGTGCACTGTTAATTTGAATGTTTTTTGCAGTCACCTCTTGACACCACGTAACTTCTTAACCAAATGTACAGTACAATCACACAATAGTGTTAAGAAACGTACAATAGATAGTTTTAACTCTTCATAATAAGATATTAGAGTATGTAGAAACGTTCTTAGTAAGTTTGGCCCATTTTGCAACTTAGAAAGCATGCATTAGTACACAATGAAGACGGGTTTTGATACAAACCTGCAACCTTTGAAAACCTTCTCGATCTGCAATATAGGCCGTAGTGTGGATCGTGAAGTCTGAGATGTCTTGAACCATGACAAGGCTATTGATAAAAGATCTTGTAAAAAGCAAAGAGCAGATCCATGCTCTGTATCAGTTGAAGGATAACAAAGGTAACAAAAGAGCTTTATTATCATTCTCTACAAAACAATAGCAGTGGTACCCCAACCACACTGTAACACAATGAAAATTGACAATGATATCTTAGGACCCCCCAGTTTTATTGCCTCCCCACCACCACAATAACAAAGCCACCCCATAAATCTATAAATTTTACCCCATAAAGCTACTGACATCAGAATATGACACAAACCAGAAAACAACTGTAATAATATATGATCTTGTTTTATTTTTCAGCACAATATGTTCTTGCGACAAGGGAGTTCTCGAGGAGACGGGACAGTGCCTTCAGGATCCAATCGGAAAGGATCAGTAGGCCGTGGAGATGTCTTTGTGGTGGACGAGGATACTGACTTGTTGGATCCAACGGTCCAAAATGGCGGACAGGTCAACCCTCAGTGGAAACCTTCTGGAAATGGACTTAAAGAGAACCAGAAGGGGAAGCCTGAACTGTCATCTAAACATTTGGAGGAGAACATTACCACAGACAAGAAGGCCGACTCTGATGGGAGGACTTCATCGTCATTCCCTGGAAAGCCAACCGATGACATCATTGACCTGGACACCGGAGACACACCCAAAAAACCCCCAGCTGAATTTCCTGTAGTTCCTAAGATCCCTTTAGATCCCAGAAAGTCCCCTGACTCCAACGGACTCAGGGAGGACACTGATGAACAGATAAGGTCTGTTTCAGTTACTCCTCATGCCATCACCCCTGGTTCATCTGTGAAGGCTGTAGTTGAAGGGGGCAAAACCAACACCACCCAGAGCAGCACACACACTCATCGTAGAACTGAACATCCAGACAAGGAACGTCCTGCAATTGTGACCATTGTATCCAGAGATGGCAACTTGGTCCTGGGCTCAGATGGCAAAATGTACTTGCTACAGAAGGGATCACCAGGCCGAATGGGTCCGCCAGGGCGTGAGGTGAGTTGGCTTAGGTTCTTGTTGTTCTTCTAATACACTTGTTTTAATGCTACTGTATGTATCCAGGGTCAATGCATCCCCCTCCCCCAAAAATAGTATGAAACAGTACACGAGTAAGTATTGTTTTTTGCAGTTTTGTAGATATTGATTACCAAGGTCAAGGCTTATTTCCTACTGATTTAACAGAAAATTTCATGTATCACATCAGAGCTAACTGTCGTTGAATGAGAAAAAAACCAAAACAAAACATTACGACAAGCCTTGTGAATGAAGAAAGCGTGACGTCTGTTTATGCTTTACAGCTTACAAGAGCTGTTCTCCATCAGCTGCCATATGAATCTGATCAGAGGAAGTTACGCTGCTCACACATATGTTGATCCATATGTCTTTGATGCTGCTATCTGAGCACTCAGAAAACCGGGTGGATTAGAAGTCTCAACAGTTTGTCGTAGCATTACACAATATGACAATCATGACCTCTGGCTGCCAAGATATCTGATTGGTGTCGTAGAGTAAAGTCGATTGATGCCATTCACTCGGAAGGCTTACCTGTCGTAAGAGGTGGGTCATCACTGCTCTGCATGGCAGACAGAACCAGACACAGATTGCACATCTGGTCACGTCTGGTCTCGAGTCACGCTCCCATAAAATCCACAAGATCACTCAGCACGATTACTGTGATTCAAGACGGCTGTAGAGAACATGAAGGAAGATGTCCCGTTTGCTTGGAATACAGACTTCCTCTCTCCGCATATGCTGCATCTCAGGACTTGCTTGCATTGCATCTGTTAGCCTGTAGCGTTAGCCGCTACATGTACTGTGTCAAACTTAATTTCATTTCCTAATATAAAGTGTGCGTTTGGCTGTCAGTGGGTTGTGTAGCGGGCTTACCTTGGAGCAACAGCGGCTAGCTCCAACTGAGAGCTCCCAATGAGCAGCCAACCATGACGGCATCAGTAGACAATTCTTGTTCAAGTTTTGTTGGCGGTCATTGGTCCAAAACTAAACAAAGCTGGAGGTAGTCGGCTTTTAGGTCGAGTCCCTCACTCTCACGGCTGCTCAATGCTAAAATCACTTCTGGATGTGTAACTATAAACCTTAGTACGAAGCTCTTTTTATGCACTCACACATTAGAAATTGTTTGTGCAAATCTTTTCATTTGTTCACAAAATGTCATGAGCAATATGGTGATACACAACTACAATACATATGACTCTAATTGGAGCTATTGGGAGTTTCCCTTTAACAAGACATCTCAAATGAAGATGTGGTTAGCGGTTCACTCATCGTAATGAAATGTGGTCCCAATCAGACGCTATAGCAAAGATGTAAATTCACCAGATGCAAGAATTTGTTCAGATTCCACAAGAAAAAATGGTGTTCTAAACATCTTAAATGTACAATTACTGCATATCCCAGTTCTCTTAAAGCCATACAATATTGAGTTTTATTGGCATAGGTGTTGGGAGCAAAGCTTTGCATGAACAGCTTTATTTCTTTCAACAGAAAGTCAAATAGGCCACAAACTGGGAGGTTATACAAGCACCTGGTGCTTTGCTTGTCTCTCAGGTCACTAGATTTTGCCTCTAAGCTTTAAGAGATAAACTGTTTCAGACACAACAGTTTCACAGTTTGTTTTATGTTTTTTTACAGGGATATCCTGGTGAGACTGGTCTGCCTGGGTTTAAAGGTGATAAGGTAAGAGAAGCTTGTTTACAACATAATGATCTATGATGATGTGTTAAGTTTGTCCACTTGATTTAAGGATTTAAGTACACCTCTGAAAAAGCAGGGCCGTATCTTGTTCAAGCTCAATATCACCTGAGACATTTTAATACCGACTGCTATAAACTCCTGTCCCTTCCTCCATTAAGTCCACGTGGCGTTTATGAATGAACAAGCCCCAACACTGCATTATATATATGTATATATATATATATATATATATATATGAATTGATTTGTCTTACTTTGACGTACAACTTCTTTTTCAACTCACCCAGGGGAAGACGGGCCCTGAAGGGAATCCAGGAAGAAAGGGACAGCCAGGACCTCCCGGACCTCCAGGTTTACCAACCCTCTACCTGTGGAAGAACACTGCTGAGGAATGGGCCGCCTTCCAGGTAAGATGGGAACCACAATGTACTCCTTATATTTAGCGCAATATTGGCTTGAAAAGGTCAAGCATCTAGTCTGTTATGGCTTGACCACTAGCTATTATTACAATGTAGATTAAATGTTTTAGTGCATCAATATTAGGCTGAGCGGCAGCCAATTTCAGGATGTCATTCAAGTGCTTGCGCGTGAGCCTTGAGCACAGGTTTGTTTTGTTGAAGCTCATTACAGAAAAAACAAACTTTCTCTTCAAATCTGAGTCACACTGCAAGTCTATTATTTCTAGTTGGATGTTGACGGGCAGATCAGAGGCATTTGCTGTGAATGGTGAGCAAAAAACTGTGAAGTCTTTCTCCAGTTCAAACTCCTGCACTAGTCCCGTTATTTTATCTTTGAACCGCTTCATGTCTGCGGCACACATCTTTCAGACAAGGACAGTGAGGAAAGACATTTTGGGGTAATGAGGGTGCCAAAGCGTAATAACGTTCAAAGTAGAAGACAACAGGCAGGACGACAAGACAGCTAGCTCCGGGCCTAGCAGCTAGCAGGCTAACAGGTATAGGCCTACCTGCTCAGCCCTAGTATAAACAGTTTGCCTGCTTAGCAAAATTACTATTGCAACATCTGTGTGGCTAGCTTGAGTGGAGGTGGCCGTGAGGGAGGGAAAAATCCCTCCTTCCCTCCCACTCTCACTCACAGAGCAGAGTAGGTCAGCTCTGGAGCTCCAGGCTGCTGAAGGCCAGATGCTTTGCAGGAGGTCCCCACCTGAGGGGCATAGCCGGCAAAAAGAATAGAAAGGAGCAGAGAGAAAAAGCAAAACAAAACTGAGGATGAATGTGCCGCTCATTCATTGGGTCCTCAGATGCCTCCTCTTTCTCTGCAAAGCATCAGACCTTCAACAGCCTGGAGCTCCAGAGCTGACCAACTCTGCTCTGTGGGAGAGCTACAACTCAATACTGGAATGGGTCCCATCGGTTAATAAAGGCTCTGTTTTCAGAGTCAACTTTTCTCTCCGGCATTGTGAAGGTTGTCTTCGGCTAACGGCTATCTTTGCAATAACTTGAACTTGAAGCTAGACTTGATTGAGGCGGGAAGTGCACGGCAAGGCAGCTGAAGCGTTTTGCATTATGGGATCTGTAGTTCTGTGCAGTATTGTGTTATCAGCGATTCATATCGACAAGCCATTGATAACGATAATGTAAAATGATCTCGCGGCCCGGATATGATTACAAGGCGGGCCGGATGTGGCCCGCAGGCCGTTAGTTTGACACATGTGATCTAAAGGCTGATTGACCCTGGTAGTTAACACTCAGCATGAGCTCTCAGTAAGGCATGTTGAAACATAATATGGACCAAAGCACTTATCTTTAAACGCATGGCTCTATCTTCTGTACCTCCAAATTATAATTATAGAGTCTGAACAGATACATCCACAAATAATGGTCATTAAAGCAGTGTGTAAATGTATCCACTATATGTGTCCTCAGAAATTCCATCGCTGAGACAATAAACTAATAAGATTAGTGAATGTCCGAAATCTCTGTTTGCTGCTCACAATTGAGTTAATTGTCTAGTGTCTTTTATATGGGGAGTAGTGATTGAGTGAACACATCCTGTATCAAACTCTCCACTGAGTGCTAAGATTAAATTGATATCAGTCTTCTGATGTAATTCCTAGTTAGATCCTAGTGTTCCTTTAAGCATCTTGCCCGTTGAAGTCTCCAGATAAGATGGATTTTCAATTCTTCTCTCTTTCTTGTATAATTTATTGTCACTTACCTAAAAGACTGGATATCTTTCAGGCTAAGATATTTTACCTAGACCTGTACGACCCAGACTATCTGTAAAACCTTTGACCCCGCAGCTACGGTGCGTGCAAGCTGATGCTTTGTCCTCATCTGTTTAATCTCTCTGTGCAGTGGCCACAGCTGTGTGTTGTAGAATACAACCATCAGTATGTCAGCATGATGGAGAACTGCAACCCCACAATTGAAGAAAGATGAGAGAAATAAAAGTCTGTTAGTGGTTTGTGAAGGCCATTTGTTACTGTGCGTGCTTTGAACTTTATGCAGTCAGTCTGCAGAGGTCATTCACATACTGACCCTCATTCAGGTTCAGTGACAAAACTGAGATAAAGCAAAGATAGATTTTTAACTACAGAAAGTGTGGAACGTGAGAGCTGATCATAAGACTGGTATCATCCATATATATATTGTATTTCCTTTTATGTCATTTTCATTCCTGAAACGGTGATATATGTGTTTCTATTTTTTCTGTAGCAAACCAACTTCTACCAGTTACTTCGTGCTGGTTGGCCTGTAAGTATGCTGTGACGATTACTATCCTTTCTTTGTTGGGATTTAGTAGTTTCGTTAATTCCTGTTGACCTGAGGCTGGTTTCTTCTTTGTGAGCTTGTAGAGTGAAGAAGGCCCTGCAGGACCACCTGGAGAGATGGGCAAGCCCGGCGTACAGGTTAGAGATGAGCTCTATTCACAATCATGAACACAAATGACAAATCTCAAAATATCACACATATGTAGAAAAATCATCACCACAAAATCATCATATTATTTTTTGTACTCCTTGTCAGGGGCCAACAGGTGAAGCTGGGGATCGTGGACGACCAGGGATGCCAGGAGAGATGGTAAGCGCCCAAACCATCACTGTCTGATTATATATATATATATATATATATGTCTATCTGACACAAGTTTGAAAAGATGAGCCCACTGGTGAATCCAGCAGTTGAAGGTAATGTTAGATTAAAGTGTAATATACTGTAGCTGTTGGAGCAGAGTGAGTGTGGTTAAAGGGAGTGGTTGTTTGCAAATCCTCTGTGCATGAAACTCCCTATGATGTAATAATTCTCATATTAGAGAGAATAAGCAATCAAATATTTTTATTGCTAAATTAATAGGTTCCATATTTTCTGGTAAGGTATGTATGTATGGAAACTCCCTTCTTGCCATTTAGTCAAATTTAAGAAACCTTATGTCCAATTTGTTTGCGTGAGCAGCCTGTAAAGCTAGAAGTCGAGGTAATTTAAACGTGCATCTTAATATACATAAACACGAGTCCTGGAAGTCCACTGTGGCCTCATGGAAACTGAAAGCTGTGCCATTTATTCTGTAAGATGTCAGCTGGGGAAAGAGTTGACGCTGAGGACCAAACAATGTGGTTTGGTATAGTTGGAAACTCTTAATTCAGAGATCTGTTGTTTGTGTTCAAGTCACTGTGTGGATTTCATGAAAGGAAGCTCATTTTTGCTTGTGCTGAAATGATCAGAAATGTCCTGTAGGTGGTGTCACCTCAGGGTCTGTCATATGCATGTTTTAAGTTGTTGGCTTGTGTGACGCCTGTGTGGTCCAGATCAAGTGGTTTCCAACCAGGCCAGAGGGCTCACAAGATGAATCTGAGAGGTTGCAAGGTGATTAACAGCATAGGAAGCCAAAAAAAAATCTTTTTCCATCAGATTTTCTTTTTTTTTTAACTTTTAACAGTTTAATCTCTTTAACTTGATGGATATCGTTTCACCTAAAATTGTTCAAATAAATCCGGTTTAGGAGGAAAAACCTTCTTTGACAAGCTGTTTACAACTTGTAGATATATCCAATCTATGACAAGTGGCTGTAAACAAACAATGCTTTATTATAAGAGGTCACATGTTAAAAAGGTTGAAAACCACTGTTCTAAACAAAGCTCCACTGAATGGTGCAGTTTGATCCCCAGTTTGATCAGCGGGATGAATCTGGGTGCAAAAGTTACAAAAAGAAAGGAAAGAGAAACACCCCCATTACTACTTTTCACTACTTTGTGTCGTTATAAGTTTAATATTGTTTGTTTTTTGATTGCTGGGTCAGATAAAACAATACTTAGGCTTTGGAAAATCACAACTGTCATTTGTCAGTATTTTATGATATTTTACTGGTTAAATGATGAATCAGGTATAGCTATTTTTTATTAAAATAAAAAACTACCCTGATTAAATAAAGCTTAAAGCAAAAACCCAAATCATCCATCATGCCAGCCTCTGCATGCGTAACATGGTAATGTCATTCTCCATAGCTTAAAATATACCAGTGTCCAGTGCCAGCACAGGTGGTTTATCTATTCACTGTGAATCTGTCTTCAGGCAGAGTTATTGCACACTGCAATCATCTCGACAGTATGTTGTTATCCAGGTGATGCCTTGTCTGTGTGATGAATGGCTCTGCTGAGTGGTGGAGAGGGCTGGTATCCTCATAGTCCAAATGTATAATTTATAATATAGCTTTCCCAGTGTGGAGAAACTGTGATTTCACTTCACTTTGCAGTTTGTTCTATTTCAGTTTTTTTTTTTTTTTTTTGCTTGTTTTTTCTTTTCATTTTGTGTATCTTGTGAAAATGTCATAACTGTTCCATAAAAGGCTGATAAAGACGCAGTTAGTGGCCTAACTCTGATCATTTATGTTGTCTGACAGGGTGAGCGGGGACTCAGGGGCCCTCCGGGACGACCCGGTGCCCCAGGGAGAGACGGGGAAAATGGAGAAGATGGTCAGATGGGGTCACCCGGTGTTCCTGGATCACAGGTGAGCACGTTCGGTACATGTACACCGCATGTAAAGCATGAACATGTTAAAGCTGCTAAGCAATGTTCTTCTTTTCTTTTTCTTCTTTTTCTTTCATCTCGTCTCATAATTGACATCAGGGCCCGTGGGGCTACAGGGGAGAACGAGGGTCCAAAGGGGAAAAAGGTGATGAGGTGAGGAATAAAACGGCACAGCTGTTTTAGTAAGCGAGAAGAGTCAGTTCTGTACAAAACATTTGATTTACTGTCTGTGAAATGATACAAGAACGTATGGTTATACTGTAAGCGGGTCGAGCGACAGTTCATGAACATTATCTTTCTGCCATCTTTTAATAATTCAGGACCTAGATTGTCATTGTCATTTAGCGGTCACTTTAATCCAAAGCAGCTTCAACTGACTTGTCTAATCAGAGCTGGGTATTTTTTTATACTTTCCATATGTTTCTTTTTAGAAATATTATCATGTTCTTCTGCAAAAAAGCCCTTTTGATTTAACAAATGTTAAAACATATCAAAACACAAGCTGTTCAGGACTCCGATCATGCCAGCTTTCAATTGTTAATAGTTTTCAGTACTACAGATACATTTTGGTTCAGATTATTGAGGTTTATTTAGGTCTCTGATGTACTATTCATGACAGAGCTGATGAGCTAGTAATATTTCTGCCTTTAAAAGAGAGGCTGGAGTCACAGCAGGATCCATGATCGAAACCACATTTGATAAGGGCCTTGTAGCATAACAACTTTTCTCAAGATTTTAACACATGAATGCATCGTTTCATTTTAAAACCAGTGTAGCTGCAGGACTTAATAAGTCTTAAGAAGCATCAAATTGTGTTTCTGCAGAAAGTGATTTTATAAGACAGGAAAGAAATTAGCGTTGAACTGTAAATATGTTTTCTTCTTTAGGGTCTCATTGGCAGTAAGGGTCCGAGAGGGGAATATGGCGAACCTGGTGAGAAGGTACTCTTTGGCGCAATTTAATTATCATCCATACTTTATATGTACATGGTTGACACAGAAACAGTGCACAAGGTTTAAGTAAAGGCACTGGCCCTCGTTTGAAGATGTGGATTGCAATATGTTTTTGTTTTTTTCTTTCCATAGGGCTCACCTGGTTTGCCAGGCCCACCTGGTCCTGTCGGGCCACCAGTGAGTGTCTTATACTCTCCCATTATAGCATCCGTTTAGCTCCTTTTCATACATGCAACATTCCAGGAATCAGTGGAGGTTATTCATTATGTTTATAATCCGCGCAAGGAAAGTAGGTGGTCCATAAATCAGGAGGCTTTCGTCTTTATCTGTGACATAAAGCAGCTCATACATAAAGAACACTTCATGTGTAAGTGCAGTCCGCTTGGACAAGATGCCAGCACATTACAGGATCACTTCAAAACAATAAGAATGAGAGTAACAGTCGTCTTTGTGTAATGTCTTACAGATCCATGTGGTGTAAAATAAGAGCAGCAAGACAAACAATCAGCCTTTGTGCAAGAAAAGACATGCGCTTCTGAATCCCTTCTAATCCCTAATCCAGTCTCCCTTTGAATGTTTGGTGCTTCCAGCAGTCAGGCACTGACTTCCATTTTCCTCTGCAGCCTGTTTTCGGGTTTATTTCGATTCCACTTGGCATGAAATCAGAACTTCTTCCTTTGCAGTATTAGCACAAGCGCTCTGACCAATAGGCATCGTGTCTGTTTTATTTACCGTCGCTTTGAGTGTTTTCACTGTGATCAAGTTGACATCAAATCCATTTTGAATCTTCTCTGCAGGGGCCTCAGGGGATCAGAGGTGCCTACGGGCTCGAGGGGTCGCGTGGGCCCGATGTGAGTGATGAACCATGCGAATAAAAGTTTAGCACTTTGCACTATCACTGTGTGATTGATTCTTCTTAAACCTCAAGTGATGAACAAAGACAAAGTGTAGGACAGTATCACTCATGCATGTACTTGTTATCAGGGGGAGAGCGGACTGGATGGCCCCCCAGGTCTACCAGGGCTGACGGTAAGCAGATAAACTGATTAGATGGCAGAATATTTGCCTGTTTGTTGTTATGTATAACATGTGTTTATTGTTGTGTGTCATAGGGTGCACCAGGTGTTACAGGACAAGTTGGCGCTCAAGGAATTAATGGTTCCAGGGTAAGACTGCAAAAAGTGTTTATGCAGTTCTGTGATTAGGGGTTATTATAAAAAATCAAAGCCCAAGGTGAAGCCCCACAGATATTTTGTTTACAGTCATATAAAAACAGAGAAAAACAGCAAATATTTGATCAAAAACATGTTGTGGTTTCTTCATAGCTGGCAAGTGTCACTGATCTCAAATCGTAAGTTTGCAGGTGGTTTCCTTTGTGTGTGAATTGTTTATTTCTCTCCTTCAGGGAGACATGGGACCTGCTGGCAGTGTTGGCCCCAAAGGCCCACAGGTTTATATTTTATTTGCATATTTGCAGCAGTTATTCAACTTGTTCAGAGACTGTGTTTTCACATAAGATTTTCCTTCTTTTTCTTTGGACTAGGGGCCTCTAGGTTTAGAAGGACAGATGGGACCTCCAGGACTCAGAGGACCACAAGTGAGTACAGTTCAAGGCACGACTGTCCACGGAGAGTTTTGATTGGTTGGGGTGCTGCTTCATTTAATTTGCAGCATGTATAGTGCAGGAGGTTAACATTATTTTGTGCATCTTAACAGGGACATTCAGGACTGAGCGGTGCTGCTGGGCCTAAAGGAGATCCTGTAAGTTTGTTCTCTTCATGTAAACTTTATTATTATTTTGTTTTAAAACCAGACCTCATAAAAGTGATTACATAGTGGCACTGCACATAGTGAAAGATGGATACAGCATAGTTTGCATTTAAAACATGTATTAAATATGTGTATTATAGTTTATATTTCATACAACATACTACTTGTCCAAATGTGAATTTCCCAAAATTTGAAAACCACTTATCAAAGCTAAGTTGTTAATTCTACAGATACAGGTCGTCATGTTCATCATCTAAAGTCAGACCTTCTACGAAACAAAATACACAGTATCTTATCATTGTTTTCATTCCATCTCGTTCTCTTCATATCAGGGGCCTGCTGGGCCCATGGGTGTCCGGGGGGATCCCGGCTTTGAGGGTCCAATGGTGAGTTGCTCTTGAATATTCTCCAGGGTATTACATCATTACAATGCAGTCACACACATAGGTACACATTATGCATCAACGGACTGGATGTATGTAAGAATGTTAAAGGCTGGATTCAGTCAAAGTTGTCTGCAGGATCTTTTAACAGGTCCTGTAACTTTTTTTCACCACAGCGGCTGTATCTTTACAGTTCACTGAAAGGCTGTAAAGTATATTTTCACATTGATCTCTGCAGGCACACTGCTGGGAGGCAGCATGCTGCTGCCTTGCAGTGCCATCTACTGGCTGTAGTGACTCTGTAAGATGCTGAATCCACTGTGTTTCTTGGTTACTCTTCATTATCTGTTGGGCTTCACCGAAGTGTAACTCTCACAGATTTACTCATTCTCACCTTCTGCCTTAATAATATGAAGTTGTTGTAACCTGTAGTGTGGTCATCAAGTTGATGCCCTGCAAAATAACTTCTATCTTATCATAATCATTGTTACAGTGGCAGTTTTAAACAATACACTGTACTTTATTATTATATTTTATTTGTTGCTTTTGTTTACAGGGTCCACCAGGGACACAGGGTCCTATGGGTTTTCCCGGAGTAACGGTAGGTGCTGATGATAGCTAGTACACACTTGTGTATTGTGAAACATAAGTAGCTACAGTAAACTTTAATTTGGCCATTTTCTTTTTTTCACAGGGTAATAGGGGGCCAGATGGGGACAGGGGGGATCCAGGACCTAAAGGCGAAAAAGTAGGAACCTGCAATTTCCTGTTCAATAACACTGAACAAAGAGATCAATGCAATATCATAGAGCTACTCGTTGACATTTTGGGAAGTATGCTTATTTGCTTTCTTGTCGAATTGGATGACAATCTTGATACCACTCTCATGTCTGTCCAGTAAATATGAGGCTACAACCAGCAGCCAGTTAGCATAGCTTAAAACAAAGACTGGAAACAGGGGAAAGCATATTTCCCAAAATATCAACCCTCCTTTAACATCTTGGTGAAATAAGTCTCTCTTTTTGTTTATCTCAGGGTGTTCAGGGGGTAGCAGGTATTACAGGTCCTCAGGGAGAGAGGGGCCCCACCGGCTTCCCTGGTTTCTTAGGGACCAATGGCCAGTCTGGCCCCAAAGGCACTGAGGTATAGTAGTACAGCACTGTGATTTACCTTGTTCTTTGTATATAACGCTAATTAGACAACAGAATTTACATCAGTAAATGTATACCATGGATGTTTTTTACAAAAGAAAACAATCTTAAGTTAACATGCAAAAACCTTGGAATGTTTGTTTTGTTATGTTTGTCATATTTCTGCAAGAAAGTCAAGCTCAGAGTCAAAGTCAAAGAAGAAAAGTTGAAATGAACAATCGTTTTAAGAAAATATTCATTTTGAAAGAGAATTTTAGTCTATTATTAGTTGATTTACAAGAGCAAAAAAGCAAAAATAAACTCCATTGCCAGATCATCAACCCCTTTACAACACTACATTACTTTTTTATGTTGACATTTTTCTGCAGCATGATATCGTATAACCCGATCTTTTAAACCAGGAGAAAGAAGCAGTCTGGGGAAGGTGAAAAACAAGATAAGCTTGACTGATTTTATATTTCTTCATTCAGGGCACAAATGGAGAAACTGGCCCTCAGGGAAAACAGGGCAGCAGTGGGTTAAAGGTCAGTGATGATTTGTGCGTCTAAACACCGAGAAATGTCAGATGACTTCATATGTTGATCCAAACGTCACATTTCACTATGTAACATAAGAGCTGTGCAGAATGGCCTCCTGCATGTAAATTTAACAATCCAGTCTTGTGAAGTGAATGAACTACTTTGACTACAATAACATGAATTTAAAGCGCCTATAACCCATATTTTTATAATAACGATGGATCACATTACTATGTATAATGTATAAAAGGGGTCCCTCGTAGTGACAGACCCACAGAGAAATATCACCCAACACAGCAGTTTCCCTCAGCTATACACAGCTTTATAGCATCTCTGGGCACACAACTCCAAATAAATGCTGATGTTGCTCCCGTGTATCTGCTTGATACACAGTTTGTTAACATCTCTCCACATCACTTAAAAGGTTTATAGCTTGTTTTCTTCATCGGTTGTAGGTTAAACATGCTGTTATCAGTCTCTACACTGTTCAATAATCTAGACGGATATTTAAAGGTGCAATATGTACAATTATTAACAGCGTGTGAAGAAATAGCAGTTTCGATGTTATGTCAAAGATGTCTATGTATTGTGTTGCAGAGATATCTACTGAAGTTAGCATGCTAACCAGCTAGCCCTGACCTGTCCTTTCTTCACTTGTACCTCAAGAGACAATAGAGAGTTACATCAATGTCACCTTTTTTTGACTTCAGGGATTCTTCCGTTATGATGTATATGATGAAGTTTAGTAATGCAGCATTATTGACTCTGTGACACAGGTAATTATACCTGTCATATGTCATTATTTCAAAAATTAAGAACAAGAAAGCATAAATTTACAGTACCAGTCAAAGTGAGAAAATGTGTCCCTACATTTGGCTGCACTGTAATTTGAATCAAAATGATGGCACAATTCAAGATGGTTTCATTGTGGACACACAGTCACTAATATCTGAAACTCCTTGAAGGGGAACAGGGGACCAGATGGACGTAACGGCAAACCAGGACCCAGAGGGAACAAGGTACCACACTAGTGCTTGTAATTTATTCTCGAGTTAATCATACTGCCGGCACAGACACAATCATGAGCTTAAGAGAAGGAATTAAATCATAATAAAAAGAGAAAAACATAAAGTTGCCAAATTAGAGCTAACATATAGAGATACAATATTTTTGATAATTATCTGAACATGATGTCACATTTAATTTTCCTGACATATTGTTTGGCTTCTGCTACCTGCTGTGTAAGTTGCTTTGTATTCCAAAATTAGTTTTTTTTTGGTGTTAATCTCTTTCTCTTTTCTCCAGGGTCGGACTGGACAGAGGGGCCACCCTGGCCAACCGGGTCCATCGGTAAATGCTTAGAAATGCAGAACAATGGCTCTGGTCAAATATTCAAACTTACTACTTAAAAGTTCATTAAAAATTCTGAATAACAGTATTGCAAATACATGCTTAGTTAAGGCAAATTAAGAATAGTTAAACTGTGTGAGGTAATAATCTTAACTTATTATCCATAATATCAGATTTTTTTTCCATCCTGTGTGTGTGTGTGTGTGTGTGTGTGTGTGTGTGTGTGTGTGTGTGTGTTTGGTTGATTTCTCCCAGGGTCTGCCAGGGCCACCCGGACCAGAGGGAGCTGAAGGAAAGCCTGGTACACAGGTTCCCATTCTCTATCATATTTCAATCCCATCACCTGTAAATGCTGTGTGTGTCTGTGTGTCCTCTACTGTTTTCTTCTATTCTGTGATTTAAAAAAAAAAAAAATTACGTAAACTGATTTCACACATATTTTATTAGTAGGGAGCTAAACCTGTATATGAGGGACGAGATACTGCACCGCACATCATCACTTCATTTGACAGTGCTTCTCTGAATACAAGATTATATGGCTGTTGGGTATACATTTTAAGAGTTGACATACTGGAACACTGCTAGGATGAAATTGCCCTAAAAATGTCAAAACTGACTCCCAAGTTGGCGGAGTTTTCTCTGTAGTAGTAGTGTAGTGATTGTTAGAATAGACAGCAGGAGGCAGACTGGGTACAGTGACACTGTGATGAGCTGCTGCACATTTTTATCTATACGGTCACATGACTACCTCCGTGTCTCGTTTATTCATCACTATGTTTTATTGAATATTCACAAACAGTGAATTGCCAAACTTTATATATTTATAGGTGTGTTTTTTTTATTTTAAATAAGTGCGAGAAAAAAGCAATGGATGAAGCAAGAACGCTGAGAGCACAAACAAGCAAGAGAGAGGAAGCTCTGAGTGCCAGTGGTCGAGCAAGGATAGAGAGAGCTGCCGTACTAAGAACAAAGCCAGTGAATGAAATGAAATGTTATATTCTGGATGTTTAACAGCAGTTATGTTCTGAAGCACAAATAAATAACCATCAAACACTCGACAAATGTTATACTGTGAAGATAGACGCTCTTACTTTCAGTTTCATTTTCCTCCTCTGCATTTCTCCTTTTCATTTGTTCATTACATCTAACTCATGCTTTGATGGAAACAGGCAGTTGTAAGAAGGGCACGTCCTGAAATAGTTTTTAAATATTCATAGTCAATATTACCATGTTCCTGTTTTTAGTCTGAAATCTTATTTTTGTTGAAACTGAGTCGATTCATGAATTTATCCATTGTTGTAATGTTGACGGTGATTACGGTGGAACATTCTGTGATTCCAGCTTTGTGTAAGATTTGCTGCTTTTCTATGTTTTCTATCATTTCAAATTAAATATTAAATAACTGAATAATTGTTTTGAACAAAAGTAGCACTGTGAAGTACAAGATGACTTTCGAACTTATATTTGGCAATTGTTTGACATTTTAACTAAATGAATTAAAATTATTATTAATTCAGTTAGAAAAATAATCAACAGATCAATCGATAAAAGATTAATACATTGAATAAGAAACTAACTAATGGCTTGATATGATGGAAATTCAAGTGTTGAGTTTATGCATCAATTATTTAAAGTGATGATATTTAGTATTTGCACTCTGAATGACCTCTGCTGCTGGGAAAAATTGCATCATTGGCATTTTCTTTGTGTGTCTTTCAGGGTCTGTCAGGTGCAGCTGGCAGTGCAGGCAGCAAAGGACCAATGGTAAGGCTGTTAGCCTCAGAATAACCTCATCATTCAGTTTATGACATCATCCCTCCACATCAGGTTTTTTGGCTCTGTGCCAAAAACCTGCAGGGTTCAACCGAATAAAAACATATCATTACATTTTTACAAGACAGCCTAGGATTAAATGATGGAGGAGTTTATAGGTTTATGGCACAGGAAAACACAAACACTGTCAAAAAAAAAAAAACAGGACAGAACAGAACCTGCTACTAGCCAGTTAAAGATATCAGGTTTGCAGACTTGTAGGAATGGCTGCGGGGCATGTGCATATGTATCACACACATGCTTGCACAAACTATATGTCATATAAGACACACTCTGTGAACAAAAGTATGTGGACACCTTAATATTATACCTGTCTCCAAACTTTTGACTGTAATTGTATATGTGACTCCAAAATTATGGGCAACTGTACCAGCCTTTTTGGAATTTCCTCAACTTTCAGCCACAAGAGATTGGCTGTCCTCCTAATGGAACCAAGGGCCCAAACCACGAAGAACAGCCCTAGATATAATGCCGTGCCCATGGACCAATATTTGTGTGTGTGTGTGTGTGTGACTGAATTTGTTTCTTAAAAACTCCAGCTGTACCTCTGCTGACTAAAATATTTTTTTTAATACCAAAATTTACAGTGACTATTAATTGCATTGCAGTAACATTATTAATTGCTCAAGTTATTACTGCAAAATGCAGCCAATCGAGTCTTAACACCAATATATTATCCATAATTACATTTAGGGAGCAGCCTCATAAAATCCCATTAAATGAAACGTCCAAACACAATTAAATGGTAGATTAAGCAACAATTAGTAAAATACAGAATTCACTAGTTCAAATCAATAATTTAACAGTTCAGTAAACGTCTGTTAATTGCAAGAAATAAATGACTTTCACGTTTGCCCTTTTTTACATTTATTAAATTATATTATACTTTTCACTTTCTTGATATTTTCTTTTTTTTTTTTCTCCCATCTTTTATTTATTTCGTCCTCTGCTACTTTTCCAGGGTTTTCAAGGAATTGGTGGTGAGAGAGGAGCAGACGGCCCATCAGGTTCTCTGGTATGTTTCATGTAATTGTGTTGCTGTGTAGTTTGGACAATAGAGGAACTTTAAACTGTAACTACTGTATGAAACCGGGTTTTTTAGAGTCGATGGAACCAGGTAGGGCGATACTGGAGATGAACTTCTAGGTTTTGGTCATAGTTGAAAGGTGTACAATGATGAACACACATTTTTTGTTTTCTACACGTTTAACACATACAATCTATACAAATCTGCAGCTATACAAGATATAGCTTTCCACCTGCCGATGTTCTCTAACCCCCACTCAGACATCAAACAAGCAGATTCATTTAATTGTATCACATGCTTGATCAGCAACATCACTATTTTTACTGCCAATATTGCAATAATGTTCACGGTGTTCGGACAGTGTTATTGATTGGTACTTTGGCTCTTTGGTGATAGAGTGTTTTTATTTGACAGGGGCCACCGGGGCGGAAAGGACCTCCAGGCTCACCAGGACCCCCAGGAGACAAGGTGAGTCGGCAGGCACAGAGCAGTCATGGCCTCCTACACATCAGCAGACAGATATCTGTTGTGTAAGTGTATATTCAGTGTATGGTATGTTATGTAGATGTGTGTGTTTGTGTGTTTTTAGGGTTTTACAGGGGAGCCAGGCATGGAGGGACCTCAGGGCCCAGTAGGCATGTATGTAAGTGATTCTTTAGCAGGTCAGATACAAGGATTGCACCTTTACTACCTTTTTACAGCATATACAAATGTATACACTACATAAACAGTATATAATTGCACATTAAGTTTTTATTTTTTCTTCTATTTTCTTTTTTTTTAAATTATAGAACATTGATGAATGCCGTTATACATAAAAAAATCAAAAATGAGACATTAGTAGTATTAAATAAGACTTTTATGCACATAATTAATAAATACTGTTTAATTGATTTATTCAGCATACTGTGTTCTGTATACGTTCATATACAGTGAGATGATTATTATTGTCCTTAAGCACGTGGTGACTCTAATACATGACACTTACCTGTTACCTGTACGTTAATCAGTTAACAACATAAATCCTTATTATATTAGTTAATATGAGCTGAGATAATTCATTTTTTTGGGTTTTTATTAAAAACCTGGTGCAACAGGACCGCCTACAGTAACTTAATTGCATGGTCTTTTGGTAGTTATATTTGTTCCATTAGACATCAACAAACTAAGCAAACTAATGTACATGAAAAAAAAAAAAGTTTGTTTATTTTGCAGAAGTAATGTAACCCGATAGGATGTAATAATGAACCAGTGGTGGTTCATAGCTTTTATTGTAATTCAGCAAGATTTTCTCCGAGGAGCAGATTAGTCTCAGCTGATTTTCCACAAGAATGTAATGTCCCGAGGCACCCACCATATGTTGTCTTTCCTACTTCAAAAGGACATGAGTTTACAGTGAAAGAAATAGAAAGTGCAGCGACAATAAATAGATGAAATAAATAGATGAGCTCATGCACCACAGTCATCCTAATTAATAAAAAGCTATTAGAAATTATTAGTAGGTATTTACTCTCCAAATGGTATTTAAAAACATATTTTACCCAAACTGACAAAATAAATTAAACATTGATACCACTTGATCTCTGTGCTACATTTGAAGCTAGTAGCAGGCGTTTAGCTTAGCTTAAAAACTCAAAGCAGGAAACGGCTAACCTAGCTCTGCCAAAAAAAATCTCACAATTAACACGTTATACAGTGATCCCTCGCCACTTCGCGGTTCACTTATCGCGGATTCGCTATTTCGCGGATTTTCATAATGCATTTTTTTTTTTGGTGCATTGTGCTCTGCATTCTGATTCGCTAAAAACTCACTCCCGCTTCTTGTATCAAAACATAACATAACGTAATCGATGGTGGCATGTCGGTGTACAAGGATCTTTTTGCAAAGAAGAAAAAAGAGCGACAACAGCTGCCTATCACTATGTTCTTCTCCCGAACAAACACACCTGCACCGCGGGCTTCAGAAGAAGAGAACACTGCAGAGCGCAGTCAGGATGCAGCGGCCCAGTCTGAAGAGCAGTGAAACGGCCTACACCTGTATTTGTATACATGTAATAGTTGCTAATTGTAAAAAAAAAAAGTTTTCTATTTCGCGGATTTCACTTATCGCGGGTCATTTTCGGAACGTAACCCCCGCGATAAACGAGGGATTACTGTATCTTGTTTGTTTAATTTGAAGAAAACCAAAGTGTAAAAAAATAAAGTTGACAATTAGTGTTTTTATAGAGTGTTAGCTGGTGGAACTAGCATGAATTAGCTGTTTCCTGGATGACTGCCTGCTGGTCCTTATAATTAAAGTAGAGACAAAAGTCCTCTTGTATTAAAAACAGTCTACCCATAGACTGTATGATCTACAAACTCTCACAGATATGGACACTAAATAATGATTAAAATAATGTATATCTAGCCTTCCCTGCTATTTTCTGGCTCACGCTGTGTTGTGCCTGGATGAGCCTTGGTGATATTAAATGATAATTAATGACAGTCCTCTGTCTGTTATTGCTTTCACCATCAGGGTATCCAGGGGACTGCGGGTATGCGTGGACCTCCAGGTTTCGTAGGGGAAAGGGTAAGGTCATCTCTATCTAACCTGTCTCTAACGACCTGTTAAAGGAGAGCTTTGTTGATTGAAGGAAGCAACAGGAATGAAGCATCAAACATGTTTTTCATCAGAACAGTAAAAAGGTGTTTAAGTGGAAGATAGCACAGAATCACTTTCTCTAGAAATGACCAATATCATTACGTACAGACCTTTTAGATTTACTGTTAAAATCTCTTATACCACAACATTATCTGACAAACGATCACATAAGTAATCTCTTCTCTTCTGCACCAGGGTGAGCCAGGTTTACGAGGCTTCCCCGGGTCGGTTGGCAAGCCAGGACCTGCAGTAAGTGTTTGTACTTTATTTTTGTTTTTTTTTATTTCGTACCTGTCAACCTCTGAGAATTGCTAGCGGTATATAAGAGGTGTACTGAATATTGTACAGAGGATTTGATAAAGACAGCACCCATGATGGGGGTCACACCAAGGAGGGATTGGTAAATAAAAGTAAACGAGTGAAGTGAGCAGTTGGTGTGCAGGGACTGCCGGTTTATGGAGGCAAACAGGTGGCAGTGATTGATTTTGTAGGGACCACTGGTGGCAAATCTAATGGCAGAGCGAGCTGTCACGTCCAGCCGATAGAGGCCAAATAACTCCGAGCCTGCCCTTTTAACATCCAGACTGAGCTCCAGCTCAAATCATCAATGACACAGTTCACTGTACAATCTTTGGCAGTCAAGTAGAACTATTGCCGTTGAGATCAGGATCTTTTTTTTACGAGGTCACCATAGTTTACGGGAATCTAAATGACACCACAGAAAAAAAACAGCAAAAACACACACCGTCTTCCCGAAAAAATGAGACATCGTAGAAACAACAATGGCGAGGAGTAACCTGTAAGTGTCTGAAAAACTAACTCTACCACAAAATTTGCAGTTTGTATCTAAAGTAGACACATAAGTAGACTTACTTACTCGCTTGCAAATCACATAAGCAGCGTTTACTGGATTACTTAGTTACAGATTTGGGTTTATTATTGGAAATGAGCCGAGGCCGGGGCTTTTAAAATGCAGGAGAAGTTAGAAACGTACATAAACATATACCTGTATACACCTGAGCATGAGAAGGCAGGTACGCACATGCAAACCTATCTTTACAAGATTGCATCCACTGATAGTAAAAGCCTTTTCCTCTGTTTCTGCACCCTATATATCAATTCTCCTTTCTTTCTTTTTTTTGGTTTTATTTTGGTTGGTTAGACTTGGGAATAAGAAAGTCCCTCTTGCATGTAATAGAAGTGGGTTTTCTGAAGTTTACTTCTTTTCCACAGTCCCCGCAGCGTCACTGGACAAACTTTGTGCTTTCTCACATGGTTGCCCACTGCTGTGGTGAAAATCCATCAATCTGTCATAGAGTAAAGTCATATGGTGCTGAGAAGGTGGCTTCATCAGCTACTGGCGCCAACACTAAATACAATGCTAAATTGAATGCTTTTCGCGTCCACATCACTGAACCTACTGAATGCTATAGTCATCACGGTAGAAAATTATCCTGTCAACAAAAAGGGACAAACAGGTGAGCTGAGCTTCTACTTTTTTGCTGCAGAAGTTTTAAAAGATTATATAATGGCCATACTTTATTCTCACACAACAGTCCTCACAGCAGACAGAAGTGTGAATTGTGGGTGCAATCAGCATGTTTTGACTTGTCGCCTATGTTTTTCTTTTTCAGGGTCTGCCAGGTCCTTCTGGAGAGAAGGGACCCCAGGGACCTCCGGTGAGAAACACCTTTAATGGGCAAATTATTTAGCTTCCCTCACATGTTGTTGATGACAATCTAAACTGTAATGCCAGTGTTTTTAATGATATCATTATGATTCATCATTACACAGTATCACTTATTGTACATAAGGAAATTCAGTCTGTGAAAACAGCAAAAAAACATAATTTACCTTAAGTTAACAAATTACTAAAACAATTATTCAATTATCAAAGCAGTTGCCGATTAATTTTCTTTCAGCTGAATAAGCGATTGATCGACTAAAGAAAAATGTAGAAAGGGACAGAGGGAATGCAAAACAACAGGAAAACAACATTTCAGCTTTGAACTTTTTAAGATAGCTTCGGCATCCGATTTACACTCACTGAAGTCTCTTATGGGGTGAACTAAGGGGTTTTACAGAAATCAGGTCAGACACAGTTCAAAGCTGTACTAAGGTGTCAGGTTTTTGTTGTTTCTCACAGGGTCGACCTGGAGATGAAGGAGCCAAAGGGATACAGGGTGCACCGGTAAGTTACTGTTCTCCTAGTGACGGTCATAAGACTCCTTTTCCATAGTGGCACATTGTGTATTGAAGTGTTTTTTTGTTTGCAAAATAACATTTTAATTGTATGCACATCTTTTTATTTTGGTTTTGTAACAGGCCTTTTTTTTTTTACAGCAGACATATTGAAATATAACACTGCTCTGCTCTATTCAAGTATGTCAGTAATAACAGTGAGCCAGCAGCCAGCCACAATATCAGGACCCTGAAACTGAAGCAGCTAAATGGATTTTATTATGTACACCTGTGCTTTTACTCTTGCATGAAAATATGTAAAAATAAGGTAGCAGTCTAAAGTATGGACACACCTTCCAGTTTCCTTTAATGAGAAAGTGTGTCCTCTCTTTTTGACTGGTACTGTATCTTCTTTTATTTGACATGTCTATATGTTAGCAAGCGGAAAAAAATGTTTTGTTGGCAAACATCAAAAGTAACAAATAAATAAATTCAAGCATCTGTATATTGCCTCATCAACAAGTCAGACTGAACGCATTCATGAGGCTCCTTTTGATCAGGATTGCTGTACACATATCTCACACAAATGGAGAGACAAACAATTAAACCAAATCACAACCAAGAAAACATCATTATTGGTGCAATATTGTTACAACATAGTGGATAAGATTAAATATAACACAGTTATTACTTGCATTAAAGGAGAAAGCACTTCATCATTGGTGCACTGACTGTCCCCATAACACCTGTCAATAATATATAATTCACACTTATTGAACCAATCGTCACAAAATGAAGGAAATGTCACCATCATTCCCCGACTGCAGTCGCTGGTGCGCACCACTGATTATAAAAAACAGAATCAATGGTTGTTTTACAGCCTCTCAGAAGTGTGTGTGTGTGTGTGTGTGTCTGTCTGTGTGTGTTTGAATAGATTCATATGGCTGCTTGTCTCCAGTCGAGCTGTCAATTGTCTCTTAAAAATTAGAATTGACTAAAATTAGTCACATTTGACTGAATCTCCAGGAAGGTTTTGACTCTATAGTCGAGAGAATGAATTATTTACAACTCGCTTATTTTGACATTACGTTTTGTGATTTCCAGGGTTCTCCAGGTCTACCGGGTAGTGATGGGACCGCTGGGAAACCTGGACCCAGGGGCAGTAAAGGGCCCCTAGGACCTCAGGGCCCACACGGACCAACAGGAATCCCAGTGAGTGGGTACTTACCATGACTGCTGTTTCTGCTTATATGTCAGTTCTCATACAGTAGTCCTATAAGATGGAAATCCATCTACATCACTATTTAAATACCAGACACACAAAGAATGACCAGTTATTGAACAGGATGTGTGTTGGATCTCCGCAGGGCCTGCAGGGTGATGATGGTTTAATAGGATCAACAGGTGAAAGAGGATACAAGGTAAAGTACAGTACGAATAGGAATCCTGTAATATACAGCAAGTTGCAATAAAACACGTGATATTTGTTCATGTCAGCTTAATTTATGTTATGTTGTAATTACTGAACTGTAACTGTAACCTACAGGGTTTACCTGGCTCACCTGGTGATGCTGGCCCCACAGGACAAGATGGGCAACAGGTTGGTTTAGCAAATCAACCTACTTTCTCTGTCTAAATGATAGTAAACTCCTTGAGTGCAGCAGATAAAACGCTTCAAATTACAGAGCACAAAAGTAGAAGAAAAACTTAACATAACAACAAACAAGATAATGATCATGTGCTGTAAAATAATCTAAAATATCTAATCTAAAATGATATATACATGAATGTAGCCACGAATAGATAAAAGCAGAATTAAATGGATTAGAGAAATAGACATATAAATAGATAAATGAACATATTCATATGTTCCCTATTTAGAATAATATCTATCCTTTTTGTGGATAAGATAGGTAAAAATATACACATATGATGTAAAAATCTCCTGTTCAGTATTTTGGGTTCGTGGATCATCAGAGCAGACTTTTGGATCAGATATCACTAGTTTGTGTCTTCATTATTTACTTGTGTAATATGACCACACAGAACATTTTACTGTCTGCTGATGATTGTTTTGACCTTTGACTCATCAGGGTATCCCTGGCCAAACAGGCATCGAGGGCCCACCCGGAAGGAAAGGAGACCAGGTCAGTGATCGCATCAATCCTGAGTCGTCGTGTCACTGTTTGTTCACACAGCAAGCAATTTAAAAAAATAAAAATTACTTAAAGTTTGGTTTGGTTTGGTTTGGTTTGTTTTGTACAACATGAGTAGCACCAGTTGACTGAGGCCATTTGTTTATTGATGTGGGTCAGACTCAGGTACAGACACACAGTGGATGATTTGATCTGATTGCCTTCTTCTTCTTCTGCTGCTGCGTTTGACAGGGAGACCTAGGGTCTTGTGGGAGAATTGGTCCTCCGGGGCCACAGGGAGAGACAGGACCTGGGGGCCCAAAAGGCCTACAGGGACCACCTGGACCAGGCGGTGAAGAGGTTGGTGCCTTCATCGGCTGTTTATACAAAGATGATCTTCACTTTTAAATAATTACAGACGTTCGCACATGTGTTCAACTGCTGTCTCGTAAATGACAGAACAGCTCGGGAGGTGATTTTCCAATTCAGTGGACATTTCACTACTTCATCACATCAGCATTTTCTCCGGCTTGTTTACTTCACCACATCACACAGCTAGCCGGTCCAGTACGTCATGTTATGGCGAACAGATGTGCTTTTTTTTAAAATTCTATTTCTAGAATTAGATTATTGTAAAACTAAAATGTCTAAAGTTTTTACAGTCATTCCATAAAATAGGTGTGAAAATTGAAAAAAGAAAAAGCACAAACCACTCTGGCTGCTACACAAACCGTGAAATGAAATTTTTCTGATGATGCGACATGGCAGTGCTTGACTCCTGCGAGGTTTTTTTTAAAGGCTGATCAACAACAAGCTGAGCAATGAGCATTTCATCTCAGTTTTATGAAATATGTCCACAATCTGTACATTACCATCGTGAAGGTATCTGAAGACAAAAGACAATGCTGCTTTCTTTCATATTTGTGTATTTGTATTTGTGTTGTCAACAAAATAACTTAACATGTACAGTATATTGTGTAATTGCTTTTTAAATTACTTTTTTTTTAAACACAAATTTACAGTTGGAGAAACAGTAAAATGTGGTGGTGTTTTTTCCTTCAGGTCAGCTTCAGAGGTGAACTTTTAATTTTAAAAAAACAAGCAAAACAGAAAGCAAAACACCACCAACAATAGACAAAATTGAGATATAAAAAAAAAAAGTTATTCAACTCCAGACTCATGTTTCCTCCTCCTCTGCAGGGTGATGTCGGACATCCAGGTGAAACTGGAGATCCTGGACCCAAAGGGGAGAAGGTAAACTTTATCACTTTCATTTATTGAAACTGGTGAACTGATTCCATCTGTGATTAGGATGATGATTGCGTTTCCACTTTTTTGATCACAGTGTGGTTGGTTGTTGTTGGCAGGGTGAGGTGGGACCTCTAGGTTTATCTGGCCGAGAGGGCCCCTGGGGTGCTCTCGGAGAAGACGGCGGCAGGGGCTCAAAGGGAGATAAGGGCCACATTGGCCTAATGGTGAGCACAGTTTTACTTGTTGTAATTGTCTGTTGTAATTAAATGTCATGTAAAGACACTCCCAGCACTTTCTCCCAGTTCATCTGTGAACCGTGTTGAAGTTCAGTACATCAATCATCAGTGGCATGGAGGCTGTATTCACATCCTGATGCTTGCTTGAAATAGGCTACATCCAAGAGATGCAGTAATGAAAAATAACCTTTCAGTGTATAAATATACAAATGTAGGTAGATTTTTTTTGTAGTAATTATTTAATATTCTTAAATTCTGGAGGACTGGCCATAGGCATTATCAAAATCGATGAATTAGAACAATAAACATCTTCTCTTTTATTCCCTTTATGCTTTTTAGGCTGAAAGCACTGGCTACTACACTGCCCATGATGCAGAGGGATAGACTGAATCCTCCGGATTAGTAAATTGATTTTGATGTGCAAAATATGATGTTCCCTTTTAATTAATTAAGGATGAAGGAAGCAAAACCAAATTTAACAAATGGACCAGCTCCACTTAGCGGAATAACTGGGATTTCAGGTCATTTTAGCATGAAAGTAATATAAAACTGATCTCAGCTTGAAAGCCAGAAACTGTTCCTGATGTCGCGTTGATCCTCTCGAACAGGGTGAACCGGGGCTGATGGGTGAAGTGGGACCTGCAGGTCTGGCAGGGTTGCGGGTGAGTTTGATGCCGCTAAAGACATGCTGCTCATAGTGGCCTTTATATTAACCTTTATTGAACAGTTTCAGCATCTCACATGCATTTCACATTCATCAATCGATCGATCCAACAGGAAAAACATGTTTTTTCTTTTTCCATGCTGACAAGTCTCACAGCATTGTCCACACATGTTCAAACTGATGTTGACTTGTGTAGTTTTTCTGTATTGTGTTTGTTCCAATTTTAGGGAATCACAGGTTCTCCGGGACCCACAGGGCTGTATGGACCTCAGGGACAGAAGGTAGTATCATGTTGTTTTCTGTAACAAGCTGTTCTCACACTCACAATCTCAATCTTGTTAATAAAAGTTGTATTGGAGGTACATCAAAACAGAGATATTTGGGAAAAAAGGTAAATAACCAAAGATTATACCTGCTAAACATCAGACCCCAGCCTCCCCAGGCAGTTACTGTTCTGTCTAATACACCAACCTTTGTTTCATATACAGCACATCACCTGTAGTGCTCTGCTTGAATCAAATCAGTTAAATTAGAGAAAATGTCAAAGGAAAAACATTAAAAGGTTTTCATCCATCTCTCCAGGGGGAGTCTGGGCCTGTAGGAATTACTGGACCACCTGGGTCAAGAGGCCCTCAGGTACACTTTTAATTCTATTTAACATTTTGTTCAACACGGTGTATAGTATGTGGAAAGTCATTCGTTTTATTGTGTCCTATTTGTAGGGAATAACTGGAGCACGTGGCGTCAGAGGAGACATTGGGAAACTGGGCCCACCTGTAAGCGTCCACTAATATCAGGAAACAGACTTAATAACTTGTATTAGTGACTGTATTATATTTTCCTCTTTGTTATGCTTATATGGCAGGGTCCGTTGGGACAAGTAGGACCTCAGGGAGACGAGGGAGCTAAAGGGGATCCTGGGCTACAGGGACTGAAGGGAGAACAAGGACCTCCAGGCCCACCAGGAGAACAGGTTATTGTGGTTTTCACTTTATGGCATTACAAATCCATTGAATATGACCTTAGTGCATGCCTGCATAGTTCAGCACCTTCTTAATGATTCAGTTTAATGTAAAACATGTGTATTAACTGTGTATAAAATGTATTTATAAACTAACACGTCCAGGGTGAAGAAGGTCTCTCTGGAATCCAAGGTCCCCCAGCTCTCCCAGGGCTAGAGGTGAAATCTAAACTGCATTTGAGTCAGATGTGAATTATTACTGCTGAAGACTTTTTTTATGTCAACTTCTAACTTTATTTGTTTCCTCTTCTGTTTTTTTTTGTTTTTGTTTTTTTTTCCAATCAGGGGCCACCTGGAGAAATGGGACCCCGGGGCCCCACAGGTCCCACAGGAGTTCCTGTAAGTGTGTGGATGTGTGGAAAACAGAAACACAACAGATGATGAAATCTCGTTAATGCTATTATAAGCTATAATTGTGCCAGTTGTTTGGAAAAAATTAATTATTGACAAATAAGCAAATTGCTTTATAGGGAGTGAAAGGAAGACCAGGACCTGAGGGGCAACAGGGCATGAAAGGGGAAAAGGTAATATCCTCATATTTTGGTCTGATTTGTTGGCTTTATACATCTCAATGTGAAATTTAACATCTTCACACACACTTACACATTACAGTTTTCCATAATCATTTACGGTTGGACAAAAGTGAAGTTGACATTTTGGGAAATGTGCATATTTGCTTTTTTGTTGATAGTTAGATTGGCTTTTAAATATGAAGCTGCAGCATGACAGGGGGAAACACCTTACTGTAGCGTCATATTTATCCTCTAGACACGAGGGTGGTACTGCATCAGCCTTCACATTGAACTCTCTGCAAGTAAATAAGCATAATTCCCAAAATGTCGAACCATTTTTGTAAAGATTAACCCTATGAAAACAGCCAGTTCAGGACCTCCCGTGGGAGGTTTTCATAGGTCAGATTTTTTTTAAACAGTTTCAATAATTTTTTCAGTCATTATGGACGTTTATATGCAAAAACCCACAGAGAATTGATATTAGACAGCGTGTTTCATGTGTTTGCTCCATCTACAAGAATCTATTTTGCATTTCTGTTGTCGTTTCTTCTTGTTTTGTGCTTTAATACGGTGCTGTTGGTGTAAATGAGTACGTAGTTCCGCTTACCCAGAGGACATCAATTGAGTAGGCCTTTTCTTCCACGGATACCCAGGAAGAATTTAATGGCAGGTGTGAACAGGGCCTATGGTTTATTGACTTACATTACTTAGGTTGTACAGATTGTAGGGATATGAAGCATTTTAAGATAATCTAGGAATTACATCACTATAAGCAAAAATACCACAGGGCACTGGGGAAATATTTCTACTGCAGATTAAAAACATGTTATGGTTTATTGACACACATAACTTTGAGTCTAGGTTGTAGAGGTTTTAGGGATATGAAGCATTTGAAGATACTCCAAGAAATGACATCACAATAAGCAGAAATGCCAATATTGGCACTGGCAGACCATTTTTATGGCAGAGTTCAAAAGGTTAATGAAACACTGCTCTTGGGACCGTCTGCTTCTCCTACACTCATTTGAAAATCAGGTAGGAAGGTAGTGGAGGTAGGTGGCTGATGGATGTGTGGTATAAAATGGATGCCTTTCACCAATTTGGGGTGTAAATAGTTTTTGGCCACCTGGGTCAGACTGCCTCTAAACCTTTGGCCTGAGCTCATCAAAAGAGGCAGAGTGGGTTTTGCAGCATATTTGTTTTTCCATACCAGGGCTTGTGTTTGTTTGTTTGTTTTTGTTGTTTATTTTATTTTATTTTTTTATTTGCACTGTTGACAGTATTTATGCTATTGACAGAATTCTCCATATACAGTTTATATTTATGCACATACAGCACCATTTAAAAGTGTTGCAAAAACATTGCAAACAAATAATTCACTGTTTAGTTTGTGTTTCACCCCTACAGGGAGATGATGGCACGGTTGGATCAGCAGGAAGGACGGGTCCTGTTGGAAGGAGGGTAAAAGCTTCAGCGTTGTTAAATTGTTGCAGCTTCTAAACAAAAGTCTAGTTTAAAACATGGCTCTTTATAGATATTGTAGCATGTGTATGTAATCTGACAACCACTGCATGAATAGATTTATACATAAAATATTAGGTTGTTGTGCGTCTCCTCCTCATCATTGAAAAACATGTTCACAGGGGAAACGGGGGAAGGCTGGAGTCAGAGGGACCAGAGGAGACAGAGGACCAAAGGTGGGATGTCTGGAAACAAGGCCTGAGGCTCTGTGTACTTCTCTATGTCTGTGTAATTATGATGCATGAGCCAACAGTAGATTGTGTTTTGTTGTTCAGGGCGAAAAGGGAGATGTAGGATTGGCAGGCCCTCCTGGGTGGCCAGGGCTCATTGTAAGTCAATTTATTTGTTCCCTTAACATCCATCCATCTATTTTGTGTCATAGCTGAGCATATCAGCACATTATCTATAATATAATCTCATCAGCAGCCTGTCACATTTGTCTTAATGAATGTGACAATTAAAGCCCATCTGAAGAGTGATTGGATATCCTTTTAATGATTGATATTTTCTTATCACCAAGGGAATCCCTGGCTTACGTGGAGAGTCGGGCGATCCTGGTGAAAAGGGGAAAGAGGTAAAAAATATAAATATATATTATTAATTATTAATATCAACTTCATACATTATGCAGTGAAAGTTTTATGTTCAGACTCTGACTGGTGTCTGACTTTTCCATTGACATGTCTCTTAAAATATAGATGCTTTGTACCTTTTCTCTCAGGATAACTGAGGCTGTTTGAAAATGAAACATCTGGTGTTCATAGTTGCAGTGGATTTTAGTGAATGTAAGAAGTGAATTTATTAGAGTGAAGGTGGAGACTTGACTGTAGTGTTTGTGCCCTCAGGGTGAGAAAGGAGACATGGGACTGCCTGGACCACCTGGAGTTGATAGCATGAAGGTAGGATCTGTTAATAAACAGAAATACATAATATGTACAAAAAATAGTTTGGGTGGTAACTGTGTTTTGGATGTGATAGCAAAGCAGCATGAAATAACATATCTACTAAAGCTTGCAGTAAAGAAGTATGTAATATTCCTAGAAATATTGTTTATCGATGCATGCATACTGTCTGGAAAGTGCTATCTATCTATCTATCTATCTATCTATCTATCTATCTATCTATCTATCTATCTATCTATCTGTCTGTCTGTCTGTCTGTCTGTCTGTCTGTCTGTCTGTCTGTCTGTGTGATATTATTTGTATCTAATACAAATAATACATTAACTTACACAAAGAGATATTGAGATATTGAGAACGAAAATACTAAAGAATCAGGATCAGAAAAGTCTGATCTTCTGTTACAAAGAAATGGAAGCAAATATTTAAGAACAGTGTGGCTGTACAGGAAAAGGTAAAGTGCAAATATGTATGTATGTATGACAGCACTATGTCATAAGTAATGTACTAAGTACCGTATTTTTGCAGGACTATAAAGCGCACCTAAATATAAGCTGCACCCACTAAAATATATATGAATATGAATGAAATATATATTTTGTCACATATAAGCTGCACCGGACTATAAGCCGCCGATATCCAGGCTGAAAAATAAGTTATTTAGACAGAAAGATTTTGTACTATAAGTCTTTATTCATATACCTGAACTGATTGTTCCCGAACAGTGCCGCAATAAAAGTAGCGATAAACGCGGCAATAAAAGTGCTGATAGACAAAACAGAAAAGTCACTGATGGTTTTATTCATCTTCCTCCTGCGTACTGAAACCATCAAACACCAAATCACCAAATCAGTCATGCAAATGTTGTTTAACTCGCATGACTGATGATGAGTTTTGATTTGTTTTTACCGGAGAGAAAGTTGTAGCAGGTTGTGATGTTGAAAGTGAGTAGTGATTTATAAACAGCCTGTTGAAAAATGTCTTTCCTAACGTTAAAAGTCACTGCGCTGAGAAATCCTGAGATTTATTGTAACCAAAGAATGTATCTGATTGTTATTAAATGTTTGGTTATGTTGCATATTGCTTGTGAAACATTACGTGAATAATGTTGTTGTTTTTGTTGTTGTTGTTTTTTCAGGGTATTCGTGGTCCTGTTGGGTTGCCAGGTCCAGAGGGCGCAAAAGGAGAACAGGTACACAAAACTGAGATTGTATTTCTTTTTTTTTCTTTTTTTTTTATCCCGCTTGTGTTTTGAAACTTAAATATTTTCTCCATGGCAATGTATGATTTGTCTCCTGCCCTTTGACCTTGGTTTCCAGGGAAATATTGGCCCACCAGGACGGAGGGGTACGTCGGGCATGCCAGGAATGCCTGTAAGTTTTAAGAATTTTTTTCTTGTCTGGGATATTCAATATTTTAAATTCAAGCAGTTCATCTATAACTCTGATACTGTCTGAGAAATGGAGACGGCTCGGGAGTCAAAATCGTGATGGAAATGTTATTCTTTTATAATAACCCCAGTCACTCCTGCAGACTGCTATCTGTCAGCCAACATCTTTTCTTGAGCTGCCAGCCTGTTGAATCATTCACAGTTCAGCAGCATATAATGATTGTGTTCAACTCACTGTATCTTAGAAAAAAAGCCATGGCTGATGGGTTCTTAATGCAGTAGATAAAAGCACTCGGAAACTCTTTGTCGATAAACGCGTCTCACAGTGGGAAATCATCCTAATGCCTTTTCATTCTCCTGTTCTCTCCTCTGTTGCAGGGCTTGTTTGGATTAAAGGTATGATATCATCAACTCAAGCACTCTTGTCCTGACAGATCAAACTCACTCTAGCTCTTAACGCTGACGTGAATACCCTGGAGAATTTTTAGATTAGGATTGCTCATGTTGACAGCACATATAATCATAAAGCTGCCACATTTTTAGAGTTGCTCTTTAAATGTAATGGGGTTTTGCAGCAGTCTTTATTTCCATATCAATGTATTTTATAGTTAATGGTGTGGTATCACTATGCACAACGCAGCGCAGTATCGTTGTGTATGATGAGCTCATCATGTTCTCCTCCCTGCAGGGTCTGAAAGGCTACCAAGGTTTGCCTGGACTACATGGCAGGAGAGGCCTCCCAGTAAGTTTACAACAGAGGATAAAACAAACTCTGAATTAAAGTTTGATTTGGTTAAAATATGTGCTTATCATGTTAGAAAAGATATATACTATGAATCTAAATGCATAGAAATATGTCTACAAACCTGACATTACTCAATGTCAGACAATCTTCAAACTAAGAAACAGCTTACTGTTCTGTTTCAAGGTGGAATAAAAGTACTGAGTGGCTTCTTAAAGTGGAAGCAGAGATTTTTTTTTTGCTTGATTTATGGCCAAATAAAGTGGGTTGAAGCACTTTATTGTGCAGTTGGCCTAAATATAAGACAAAATTTTACTCTGGAAATTAAGTTTTGAGAAAGTGGAGGCCGTGTGTCTACAACATTTTTTTTTTTTTTGAATGAAGAGAGTACCAGTGTACTCAGAGACGTCTACATGGAGTGTTGCATTATGGGTTGTTTGTAGCCTTAATGTCGCTAGGCTAGCAAGAGTCTTAACCTGCAAGGAGTTTCTGAAGACTTGTGTAACGTATTTTTCTGCTACAGAGGAAATAAATTTCAAGATGAGTGAAAACTAATCTGAAATGTGTATAAAGCAGAAACAGATGGTGCCAAATACCAAATACCACCATACCAAACAGGAAGTCTTATAAATGCCAACTGCCAGAGAAAATCATTTTTGGACGCTTTCAAGAGCCTAGTAGAAGAGCGTGTGGGTATTTTTCCAAAAACATGTTGGAAGAAGTCTTCATCTCATAGTCAGGCCAAAATCAATTGACAGAAAATATTTAACACCGTCTCCATTGCACATTGTTTCTTTCATTTTGTAAAACCATAAACATGTTACCAACCCTGTTTGCTTTTCTTGATGTAAAATTGTGACAGTTTCAATTGGCCTCGAGTGAACATGCTTATTTCTTCTCTCTAATTTCCAAAGTGGTTTTGGAAAGCGATACGGTTGTCTTGGCAACAACGGCTCAAACAATAATAACACTTGGAAACAGTAGTGAAGGACAGTGGGGGGAGGGGGGTGCACTATATATTTGTGCATTTAAATGTGTATTTTTTTCTCAAGAGCTAAATAAAAGACAAGTATCTAATTCATCATGTGATGGATTAAAACATTTTTTTAAATATGAATTTAGTGTTGATATTTTTTTTAAAATGTATTTTCCATTTGCTGATGTTGTTATTTGTGCATCTTCCTTGTGTTTTAGGGTCCACCTGGTGTTCCTGGACCACCAGGACCATCACTAAATATGACCATGACACAACTCAAGGTAAGTCATACAGTTCTGCGTTATCCAATGCAAATGTTTTGTTTAAAGATAGATTACAATTACAGAAATATTTGTCATAATAATATTATGTGTCTCCTGAGAAATAAATAAATAAAACACATAGCTTACTATTGTCATATATTGAATATTAGTTTTAAGAAAAGAATATCAATCATGAATGTTTTTATGACAAATAAGATACATTTTTGTTCTTTAAAAAAAAATCTAAAGTCACAAATACACCAAACACACCTTTCACCAAAACAACAACTTAACTAAAAGCATCTGATTGTGTGTATGCGTTTTTTTTCCAGGACCTGATGTATGTGTCCGATAAGCCCAACTACCCCCTGATCCAGACTCTGATAGATTCTTTGCAGCAGGAGCTTCGGCTGCTGGTGGATCCTCCTGATGGCAGCAAAGAGCATCCTGCCACCACCTGTCTGGAGCTCTGGCTCTGCCACCCCGAATACAGCAGCGGTCAGTTAAGAAACACAGTTAATAACAGTAAATCCAGATGTTTTTGCATTGTTGAGCTAGCTGGAGTTCCTTACATATCTGTTTGCGTTATGTGCCTCTTCCTCAATTATAGCTTTATTTTTTAAATATTTTCTGGATTTGTAAAAAATCTCAATACAAGCCTGTTGCATATTTATATGGTAAATGTGAAACCTGCAATTCAAACTGTTCTATAAATCATAAATATGCACATACACGCATGCAACATACACGTGTACGTAATGAAACTTTAAAGACTTATTTTTTGTACCTCGAAAATATTGAAATTTTCTTTCAGCTCACTGTTGAGTTTTTGAAATTCAACACAGTTCAATTTTAAAACAGCAGAAATCACTTATGAGTCATGGTTATTGGGCACAGTAAGAAAATATTACAAAACCAGGCCAACATTAATGTAGGAAGGAAATGAAAGTAGCAATGAACAAATTTCAAATTATTCTTTGCAGATGATTGCCCTGTTTATATTTCAGAGTCAGAGTTCCAACCTTTTGCTGCATTGCTTTTTTTTTTCTTATGTCATAGATATTATGTTGTCATATAGCGTACACATTTTTTCCATTTCTAGCATAACAGTGACTTATAATAACAGCAAATACTATTAAATTAATTAATGGATTTCCCTTGTATATGTATAGTCATTAGAAGACCAAGTTTTAACTCCATCAAAGTCTTCAGAATATTATTATTAATGTGGATGTTATGTTAATGCTATTATATAATTATATAGACTAACTATATAGATGCTATTATATAAATATAATGAGACATTCTGGAATAATAATACAATATACTGAGAAAAACAACTGCACACTGTAATGCAGTCTAGTATGTTGAAGTGGCTGTGTTTCCAACACTGCTCAGGTCTTCCCCTGAGTCTGGAGCACAATACTTTTATCCCTGCAGATTTCATTGAGCTCTCACTTTTCTCTGCAGGAATGTATTACATCGACCCCAACCAGGGCAGCCCAGCCGACGCTCTGCTGGCCTATTGTAGCTTCTCCTCCACAGCAAAACAGACCTGCCTTCATCCTCGAGACTCTCAGGTATAAAGACATCACCAGGGAAAGACTACAGGAAATTGTATCTCTGATTCAATGGATGTGCTGGCAAACTACAAGTAGCCCATTTCTATGACCTGAATTTGAATTGTATGTACTGTGGGTCCCACTGCTCCCACTCCCTCGATGACTGAGACATCTGCAGTGATGACCCGAACTTTGACTTCTAACTCAACTAACTTAAAAAAAATTCTAACATCTAGTCCAAGTGAATGTTTTAACTTATTTTAAATGCCTTTTTTTAGTATTAATTCCTCCCTTTCTGTATTTAATGTTACACAAAACTATATCTTCTTACATTAATCCAAAGGACACATCAGAACAATCAGGACACAGGTGTTATTATTCTCTTTTTGCTGCAAAGATGCATCTCTCACCAAAGTAGCCAATTTACTTTTGGTTCATGCTTGAGCTGCATGCAAATTCAGAGTTCATCAGCAGCTGTCTGAACACAGTGTAAGTCTGCAACACTCTAATATGAAAAGACACAAAACAGATTCGCAAATGTATGCTTTCTTTTCTCTGCCCGCAGTTGCCGATAAAAGCCTGGATGGAAGAAATTACTGACGAAGGATCTTTTCAGTGGCTCAGCAGGCTGGAGCAGGGGTTTCAGGTGGGTGAATCCTTCAGGATGGAACAACTAAAATAAAACATTTTAAATAAGGACCAGGTTTTTACTGGAAAAGAACTCGTTGGTACAAACGTTTTTTTGTTGTTGTTACGAATGGCTAAACTCGAAGGTGGAGTGAAGAGCCAGCTGTCACAGAGGAGTGACATGTGATAGAAAAAGTGAAATAATGAAAAAGAAAAGTTCAACTCCTGCTAGTCGCGTTCATTCATGTTTCGGCAGTACAAAACCAATCCGAAACAACCTGAAAAATACAAGTTCTCATATGACCAACGAATAAGATGAACATGTTCGCAAACATTTAGTCTTTGTCTTTGAAAATAGTCCAATACTGACTCTAATTTTAGTTCAGGTTTACCAGGTAGCGTACGATGGGTTTATCTGAGCTTGTCTGCTAAGAACAGCTGCTTGCTGCAGCTTGAAATAGGGTTGATGAGAGCCTGGAGACTGAGCCATAAGACCGTTAGCTAAAAGAGGCTAAAAATCTTCAATCGAACTGTTTCACATTTCTTGTCACAGAAGGAAATACAATCACAAATTTTCATTTTTCTAGTGTGTTTAGTGTTTTTCTTTCACTCCTTCCGTATCGTACACAGAGATCCGGTCGCTTAGATTATGATTTGATCCGTGACATTTGTCCGTTTTCCATTTACCTGATTTTTGTTGTTAATATTTTTAACATTAATCCATAATCATGACCCAACTCACTGCAATAATACATCAAATGTTCATTCTTGTCTTCAGTTTTACTATATAGGCGCCACTGTGGTCCAGATGCGTTTTCTGCGGCTGCACAGCAGCACTGCTGTCCAGAAGGTTACCTACTCCTGCCAACCAGGACACACGTTGGGACAAGAAGACAAAGACATCAAATTCCTCACTGACACAAGGAAGCAAAGTTACCTCGGAGCACTTAAAGACTGTGTGGTATGTAAAATATTTTTAAAACTTTGGTTTTTAGCTGCTGGTGTTGTCTGGGGTTAGGAGTAAACAACAACTTATTTACTTTGTTGTAACTTATTGTTAATTCATGCGATATTTGTTTTAAAAACTGGTATTTCAATTGCAAATCTAAAATTAGTTGCAACATTACAGCTTGCAAAGTAGATGTTTGTGAATTCAAATTAAACCCCCAGACCCCTCAGATGATTCATAGCGATTAAATGTAAAAAAAAATATTCTGTTTTCCGTGTGTCAGCCTGGAGAGGAGACGGTTTCCGCACCTCGGGAGTCTGTATTTGAGTTTGAGGACCTCCAGCTGCTTCCTCTGAGAGACGTGGCACTAATGGGAGGTGGAAACTTCACACACCAGTTTGGCTTCCTCGTAGGACCCGTTTGTTTCAGCTAGAGCGGAGGTGGGGGGGGCAGCTGAGCCCTTCTTGAAGACTTGCTGGTCCAGCGAGGAAACCTCTTTTCAAATCATGGACACCAAAGAGGACAGCTGGAAACTCTCCTCCAGTTTCTGAGGATGTCACTTCCTTTTCTTCTTGTAACCGGAGATTTGATCTCTCAAGTTTAGTGACTCTATATTGATGAATTTGAGAAGCTCACAGAGAAATCCATTTTGTTTACAGAGACTTTTAACTTGTATTGAATAATTTAAAAATGTATGGTTTTTTTTATCCTTTATATACAATGTTTTTTTTTTTTTGTTTTTTTATCTGTTTGATTATTGTTATGTATTTGGGGCTTTTGTTACACTCTTACACACTGTCCTAATTGTCCTTTCAACAATGTATTCAGCATGTAGATACAGCTTCTATCGTGACCCGCTGGCCAATCAGCTCTCCCACTGTAAGCCCGCTGTTTTATTACTGTAAGTGAACTCAGATGTGTCACTTTTCTCAAGGTGCTGATCAAGTTTTATTTAAAAGCCCCACATTTATTTAATCCCAAAAACAATGAATAGAGACAGTCATATTATCTTATACATATTTGGTGCTGTCTGTTGTCAACAGTAAGACAAAATCTCCTCATTTTGTTAAAATACAAAACATTGTTTATTGTTTTTTAGTTTCATATAATTGTTTTTGGGGGTTTTTTTTACGTCTCAGGTATGATATTTTGATGATATACACATGGGCACTGAAGCTGCAGTTGCCACAGTATGTTGTGCAGTTTTTTTATTAGCATGAAAACTTTAGCAATAATAAGATCAAAATGTTAAAGGACAAGGCTGCCAATATCCTCGATATTTTTAATTGTCAACAAATGCTGTGAAAAGACCAAAGTCAACAATGAATTTATCTGACTAACAAGTATTGTCTATGTATCCAACACCTGATATATATTATTCATCTGTGCCATAAAGATCCATTGTTAAAAAACAACAAAAACAAACCCGTTTCACTGGGTTCCTTCTTTAGAAATACAAATGTCATAATAGTCCCCAACTGACCTATTTACTATTTTTGTTGGTTTTGGTCTTTTTATTGGATTTGTTGAAAATAACAAAAAAAAAAAAAAACCCTGAACATTAGCAGAAGTTTTCTTTACAGTGGTGAACTCCTGCACAGTCAGCAAAATTCATGTTAAAAAGTTTAAATCATAGATCTTTGTCAAGCTTAAAAAGAAAAACCCCAAATAGATTAAGCATCGTGTTGTACTGGTGTTGTGCCCAATGACGTCAGTTTCTGTGCTTGGAAAAACAACTGAACCAATTAAAAGTTTTGTATGCGGGGTTAGGAACATCATTAGTTGATGTACAGAAACAACACGTCTAAAATTAGTGCATGTCTTCAACCGATGTGGAAAACATTTAACTGCTGAATGCCTCAGTCACTGCTGATTGGATCGGGCAGTCATGTCTGCATAATGCATGTGAGATGAAATAGAAGTTCAGTCTGATAATCAAAACACTATTTTCCCCCATTTACCTAAAGGTCTATGACATAGCTGCTGCTTTAATAAATATTGTGCTGACAGTTCATGAGGGAACCTTTCTTTAATAGATTTTCTTCTCTTACGCTCCTGTCCAACAGGTTTACATTACAGTTGTACTATTTTAACAAAAGAAATGTTCTCATTCATGTTCTCATGTAAACCAAAGACTAAAGTTAAGCAGCCAGAACTTACAGATCCACACATTTCCTCTCAAAATACTGTAATTTGTTTTCATTGTACTGTAAAGACTTATGCATCAGTTTGGCTGTAGAAGAGTACAGTAGTACCAAGGCCCAGCATTGCTTCTTTGGCCCCACGGTGGAAAAAAAAGTGCCTATAACCAAATACTTAGCATTGAGTAATTGCTGTCAACCTACCTGAGTTTCTGCTTCATTCAATCTGAGAAGTGCTTTGGTCCAGAGAGAAGAAGCAGACCTTGTAGCTTGTGCAGCCTGCAGTGGGTTGAGAATACATTTGAGCGAGATCTCAGGGAGTCTTCTAGCTCAGTCAAAACAGCAGCTCTGCAGCCACAAAACACCAAAACTTCATTTTCTTCCTTATGGAGGGCCACTGTGTTATTTTTTTGAGGCATACAATTGCTATGTAACAAAATGTAACTCATCTTGACTTCAACCAGAAGACTTAGATTAAACATCTTAGTCTTAGTCTGCAATTCTGGCCTCATTGTTTTTCCTTTTTGTATTTAGATTTGTTATATCATCATTCAATATGATTGCCTTAGCTGGCTGAGACTGATCATTGTTACTTGTTTTGTACAAATTAACATTGTGAAAAGTATGAAATGAAATGCTGGACATCTGTCTCGTGTGATCCCTCCATCAGCTCATTCAAAGAATTTTTAAGCTGAATAAAATAAAAATAAAAATACATAACCAAATGTTGACGTGTTAAGTGTTTTTTTTCCCCTTAAATTATGTTTAGATTTACAAATCTACTGTAAATGAATTTTTACATTTTGCATTAAATGTATAAATGTATATGTGATACAAAATGCTGATTTCCTTAGACTATTCAAAAAGGACTGCAGACTTCTTGTACCAGACAACAAATAATATAAACTGTATCTTATGCTGGAAAGAGCACAGAAAATCAATAGAATTTAGCTTTTTACACACAGTATGCCTTTGTATTGATGAAAATGAAATGTAGCTAATATTTATAATATAATATATATAATCATCAATCAATCAACATGATAACTGATTAACATTCAGAAGTGAATCTAAAGAGTGGTTTTGTAATAATTGCACTAGCTGAGAATTTTGGTGTTGACCACACATACATATTAAGGGTTAACGCTCGAACCCTCAGAACACGTGATGGCGTCACATGACGTACAGCGTCATCTCTCGTCAGCTCTTCCGCATCTGTCTCGCACCTTTCTCGCGGTTTCATTTGTTTGACATTTAAGGTAACAACTGGCTGTCTTGTTTGACAGTCAGACGGACTGTCGTGTCACATGTTGCTTCTTCTAGCAGCTCAATAGTGTCACGTCCCATTCAGAAACACGGCGAAGAAGCGAGCGAGCATCTCCTCGGCTAGCTGGTTAGCTTTCAGGTGGGGGGATAACGTCGCTCTGAGACGAAGGTGAGGGGGAGGCAGCTGCATGTTTTGACTAATATCTCACCTGTGATGTTTGTGTTTAAACAGCACGTCAGTGAAGTGTGGAAGGTAGCGTTGAAAGGTAGCAGATTAGCATATTTAGCGCAAGTAGCTCCGTTGCTGTAGTTAATTGGGCAGTTTAGCTTGTCCAGTCACTTATACTAAGACTTTTGATTAACTAACACACTAGCCTATGTTATTGTTATATTCCATTTAACTTTGCCTGCCTATTTCTTACCAACACTACATTAATGCTTCAAGGGGCATCAATGCATTTGAGTTGAATGTTTCCCGATCAATAATCGATATTAGAGGTGGTTTTTAAGTCGAAGTTTATACACCTGTGTCTGGACGTCAGCGTCATGACGTCAGCTGCCCATGGAGCTGAAGAGGATGTTGATGAAAATAAAACAAAAATGGAGGAGTCTGAATATATTATTAAGAGTGTCTATATATATAATTTTACAACCCCCAACATCACTTTATATAACATTATATCTACAACTTTATATCTTGACCTGCCCATAGTGATTTATTAGTAATTTACATATTGCACATAATGGCTTTAAGCCTGAATCACAGTTAAATAAATTGTATGTCATTAGTTACCTGTACAATGACAGGTGAATCTAATCTAATTTAATACATTAATTACAAAGGCGAGAATGAAGTAAATGACACCATACCTTTATGTGACATAATAAGATGCATAATGAATAATCAGTAGTCAGCCTCGCTGTATTTCATATGATTCATGTTACTGGGTTGAATTGAGTTGGATCAAGTTGGTGTACTTTGATCAGTGCATCTGCTGCTAGTGGCAAATGTTGTTCAAATAAAGCCCTTAAATCAAACAGTGATGATTCTCGGTTTCCTTTTTTCAACAGTAAAGGTAATATTTCAGCATTACACATCTGTTTAGCAACTGGAATCAGTAGCATCAGAATTTAAAAAGTGATGTAAGTCATGTCTCCTATACTTACCTGTGTTGTGTACTACTGCTGATGATTTAGGGCTGGAATTTAAGTGACTGTCATCACTGAGACGTCTATTATTTTACAGTATGTTACACCTCCTGTAAGCACTATGCTGGGAAGGACTCTACTTTCACATTTCAGATTACCCTTATTTTAGAAAATAATCATTGTGTGTTTTCTACTTTTCTGAATGCAGCTTCTATGACCTACGATTGTCTGACCCGATCAGAGGATGTATCCGCCTTCCAGAAAGGACTTCATCTCTCTGACACTCAGAGACCCACACAGTCACACTTACAACAACGGCAAACACCGGAGACAGTCCTGCTGGAGGGTGAGTGCTCTACTCTAGACTGGCATCAGTTTTACCACTGTAACACACACACCCTGTGTTTAATATATGACAATTCACATTAGACTGCTTGTTGCTGTTCACACAAAGCTGTTGGTGAGTAAGTGCAGTTTATACTGTATCGATAGGGCCATACACATCATTGCTCAGCATCAGGGTTATGGTTTATGGTAGAAGTCGTTAAAATCCTAATGAGTGGAGTGGAGAAATGAGTGGAGAAACATAACAATTACACAATGCTTCCATTTAGGGCACAGGGGCTCCTCACTGAGTGGTGTGAATCAAATGCTATAGTCTTCACACTGACCTGTACATTGATGTAAAAATTCTGTAAATCTTGCCAATATTGCCATGAAGCAGTCCTGCTCAGTGATTTGTGACACTGTCCACAATGCCCTAAAACAAGAGAGACTAAAATGATGGCTGACTTGATATAAACTGTATAGAAAAACCTCTGATGACAAATTTCTGGCATTCAATCCTATATATTGTCACTCGGCCCAGCTCTTGTTGATGGATTCCTCGGCTCTGACTGATTGTGTGTTCTGCAAACAGGCGACCGCTGTAAGCATCCAGCTGCTCGGTTGTTCTTCTGTTGATTCCACTGAGACGGATTATATCCTCGTACATAATAAGGCCACTTTGGTTGTCCACTGATTATGTTTATTGCTGCCTTTAAATGGAACTTTGTGAGAAGTTGTGTACACAGTATGCTTGGTTTTCAAGTGGTTAAGTTGTGAGAACACCGCTGCTAGGCAACATGGACATGCCAAAAGACTCCTCCTTGCCTCCTTCCCAAGAAATGTTGACTATATTTCAACAGATTGGTTGGTTAGGTTACATTTACATGTGCTAGTAATGTGGAGTACAGCATTTGCGAAATAGATACTAGTCTGGTGTGCATAAAAACATAGAACAAAGTTCTTACTTTGCTTTAATATGCAATTTGAGTCGTGTGCAGTGGTGAAGTGCTTTGAAATGCGCCACATGTTCCTCAAATTAAACATTGAAGATATTATTATTCCTGCTGCCGTCTGTTGGAAACGGGTTTAATCTGCAGAAGATGACGGTCCTTTGACCCCTTTGACTGTCCATCCACAGGAGACGGGAAACAAAAACACTCTGCATATCAGTAGACCTCAGTTTTAAACACCAAATTGAGCAGTATACAGTGCAGAGACAGCAGTGTCCAGGTGTGTGAGAGATGCGAAAGGAAGATGACAGAAGGAGCAGAGGAGTGTCGAAAAAGGGAGCTCGAAGAGCTCAGAGAGCTGAAATTGTCCATTCAAAAAAGAAAAAGAAAAAAAAAGCAGAAGCTGTACTTTACTGCAATCTCACAAGAGAAAATTCTGACTAGGGTACAAAGACTAAAGGGTAGAAATGCATCTCTGTTAACATGATCTTGGTACACAGTGAAAGCTACAAGTGAAAGCGTCACTTGTAAAAATTTTTTTTAGCTTAAATGTAGCAATGTTTTGAATGCTTCAATTTGCAGTATGTGAGATGCGTTTCAGCTGCAAATGTTTTCATGTAGGATTTTTCTGAGCTTTTCAGATATCATTGGGATGATCGCCGTCATCAGTGTCACGATAGTCTATTAACATTGTCATTGTCTGCATAACCCAAGGATAATGTATACTGTAAATAGAAAACAGTGAAAGACCTAGGATGGATCCTTGAGGATCCCCTACTGGATGGACAGAAGATGTAGTAAGATATACATTATAGTTAGTAAGTGTCACAGAACAATTCCATACCCTTTAACAGCAGCATGAGACACAGGGACTCGGTATATGAATATATAGTATACTGGACTTAATTATGAAAAATCTCAACATCAGCTGTAGTTCTAACATTTTAAACAGTCCTGCTGACAGTCTAATTAATTTAATTCATTCAGTTTGACTCAGAGGTACAACAATTGATCATCTGCATAAAATAATAAAATATAAAAAGATGCTACGATGGCAATGTAAATACATTCTCTCTCTCTCTCTCTCTCTCTCTCTCTCTCTCTCTCTCTCTCTCTCTCCCTCTCTCTCTCTCAAAACTAGTATAAGCAAGAATTACAATGATTTTAATTTGGCTTTGAGGAAATGGCCGATGCCCAAATTAATCATTTCAACGCGATTACTTCTGTCACTTTTCTCTAACTGCAAAATGGTCAGCTCTCATAAAGGCCATTCATTCTGTTCTCAGTAATATGAATTCAAATTGAAAACCAGACTGATCTGTAGCATTTTATTTCAGCAGTATATCAACTGACATTTCTTCTATAAAAACCAGCTTCAGAGCAGGGACGTCGATCTGGCTCGGCACTCCTTTGTACCTGCGGGTCGTCAAAGCTGATCACGGTTTATGGCTCCTGAGAATATCATTCTCTGTAAATCATGTTCCTTTGAGTGGCTTGTTGGCTCGCTATTTGCTCCTCATACAACAAAGAGTTGTGACTTCTCTTCACGCTTTACCACTATTCACATTGGTTCTCTGTACTGAAGCTCTGTAGTACTAGTATTGGTATGTATGTGTGTGTGCGATGCGTCTGTGTTTCTGCAAGCAACCTACTGATTGAGTTTCCCAAGACTGAAGCCCAGTGCAGATAGAGCAAATTAATAATTGTCTCCTGTTCATTGTGCAGTATCAATTTTTTAAAAAGAGAATATAATATCTGCATAACAATTGCATTATTGTTCACAGAGTCGTAACAAACCATAATACATATCTGGCTGATAACTTATATTTCCTACATTATAATTCTAAACTCAGGTTTACTGTCACTCTGTATGTTTGACGTTTGTCAAAAAGCATAATATTGAATCTTCTATGAGTCTTCTGGTTTTCAGATGAAATCTGTGCAAAATTGTGCAAAGATCCAAGTTTGGACTTTAGAAGGTGTCTTTTTCCTTTAGCCTAAAGTTTGTTATGTTGAATAAACTAAAGTAAAATAAAGCTGCCCCCTGAGATAAAGTCTGCTGTGTGTTCTGTCATTGCTCACAGGCGATGGCTCAATAGTTTCATGGTGTTGCACAGGTGTTAATTAGAGCAGGTAACAGAGCGGTACCACTCCAACCTGCCTGTTAGCCTTTTCCCCTGAGATTCCAACTCTGCACCTCCCTCTGCACTGCTGGGTTGAGCTGGTTAGATTGTTTATTTGTAAGCTGTCACTGGTACTTAATGCAGTGGAGGTGAGGTGGAGAGAGATGTTGAGCTCATACAGGGTAAGACATACAAAGCATTTTGTTTATATTTATATATATATATATATATATATATATATATATATATATATATATATATATATATATATATATATATATATATATTGATGTATGTGATGTGAAAGATTTTCTTTGTTGTTGTTCCATCAAAATATTTTTGCATCTTTTCATGTGGGTCAGTAACTGTCAGCGAAGGCCATCACGCTTCGTCCTTCTTTCTCTGTGCTATTACTAAAAACAGATTTATGATATTCCAATCTGCAGACAGACACCTGTGATTTTTCATTCAGAGCGTGTAGATGTTTCCGTGTAGTAAATGCTGTTTGTTTATCTGCTTTGCAGAAATGGAAGCAGCTGTCTCGGCTCCAGCGAAGCCTCATCCTGTTCCTGCTGGCTCTGCTGCTCATATTTGGACTTCTGTCCTATCCCAGCATAGCAGAGCAGTGGACAGGTAAGTAATGCTCACATACACACACACAGAGGCAGAGATAGAGTCTGTCATTATTTCTACTTACACATGGCACACAGTCTATGGAGGCAACTGTATTGATTCACATAGAAACCAACCACATAGAGACACATGTGAGATGGACAACTGAAGAAAAATTTCTGTTTGTGTGACACTTTTGTTGTTTGCTGATTGAAATTGCTGCCATTTTCTTATTGTTTTGGGGTTTCAGTGTGGATGAGCATTTTCAGATTTAGCTATCATCATGTGGATGTGCTGTTGGCTTGTTTACCTATTTTGTGCGTGTGTGTCTGTGTGTGCGCGAGTGTGTGTGTGTGTGTGTGCGTGTGCGTGTGTGTCTGTGTGTGCGCGTGTGTGTAGGGTTGTCTGACAGGGAGGACTGGCTGGAGGTGAATGATAGAGACATAAAGGCTGTGCCTTCTGGTGTGAAGCTGGTGTTGCGTCCAGATGCAGGTAAATCTCCAGCTCCTGTGGCGGGGCCACATCTGGAGCCTGCTGTGGTCCCCGATGCAGTGGTGGAGCCTAAAGAACCAAAAGAACCAATCATGCCCATTTTGCCAAAACCTCCCATTAAGGTTAGAGTTTTTTTTTATTATTTTCAACATCAGTTAACTGCTATTCTAAAATAATATGCGATTAATTAACGTTAAAAAATTTAACCTGTTAATTTCTTTCTAATTAATTAATCGAAATTAAAGTCCCAGCCCTAATTAAAACGCAAAAATGTGGACAATACATTTAGATATGTATTCCATTGCTATGGGTTGTTCATGTTTCCCTCCTGTTTTTAGCTCTAGCTATGTGCTTATCCACAGAAAAAGCCGTTCCTAAACAAGAGAGGTCCACCGAGCCTGCAGAAAGGTGGAAATGTTTCAAACACAGTTGATGGGGAAAGGCAAGAACAAGAGGTGGTTCAAGACGGAGAAGGAGAGGAAAAGGACAAAGAAAAGAAGATTATCAGGTGGTCTGATTGTTTGCTTCTTTCCTCTATTAACAGCTGCAAAAAATAGCAGTAAAAAAATTTAGGTCTAAGACCGTTTTGTTCTTTTGTCCTGCAGCTGGCGAGGAGCAATGATTGAAGCCGACCAGGCCACAGAGCCTCCACCCTCAGCCAATGAGCAAGAAGCTGCAGCGTCCCCAGCACCAGCCAACGCTGCTGACACCGTCCCACTGGCTGGTCAGTACTGAGGTGATGCTCATGCTAGCGGCGTGGCTGCTAACATGGCGCAGAGCATGTACACCCACCATGAGCTTACGGTGTTTGACTTTTATTGAAATATCTCAAAAACTGGACTGGATCCTTTAATTTTAATTTGTCCATTATTTTGGTTATACATACATATATGTGGAATATCTTCAAAACTAATGATACTCCGGTTCAGCCTCTACTTTGTGTTTAGTGCTACTATAATTAGACTTAACATTAAACTAAAATAGTTAACATTACAGCTGATAAACATTGAGCATGTGAGCTCACAATGACAATTTATTTTCTTGCTTTTTCTGGAACTTTTTTCACCTCCAACAAGTTCTTCGACGTAGTGTTTGACCGGCTCTGCTAGTACATGCTGTTTAAAGACCAGGCACAGAATATTCCTTCTGCTGAAAATAATCAGAAAATGAGATGTGCATTGTTGAGAGAGTTTCCGCTTTAATTTCTTATTCGTTCTTTTGTGGGCCTTTGTTTGTAGTTTCAGCTGCAGCTGTGAACAGACTGGAGGCGGTACGCGACGCCTTCAGACATGCGTGGAAAGGCTATAAGGGCTACGCCTGGGGTCACGATGAGCTCAAGCCCATCTCCAAGTCTTTTGGCGAGTGGTTCGGACTGGGTTTGACACTCATTGATTCTCTAGACACCATGTGGATTATGGGTCTAAAAGAAGGTACTTTATAACTTCCCTGCATTTCAGGGGTGGTAGATAATACCAATATAGAGTTTTGGTACAGACAACAAAACGGTTTTTTTTTCTGAATTTGTGCTGCTCAGAGCAAATCTGTATGAATCCACTTTCATCTTTCCATTTACATGCAATAGACATAATTGTGCCATATCTAAAATGTTTGATAATCAAGCTACAGATACATTTTGATCAGTGACTGAGGTTTGTACTCCGCCTCACTCCACACAGAGTTTGCAGAGGCAAAGGACTGGATAGAGAAAGAGCTCACCTTCAACAAAAACATGGACGTGAATCTCTTTGAGTCGACCATCCGTGTCCTCGGGGGCCTGCTGAGCACCTACCATCTAACAGGAGACAACCTCTTCCTAGATAAAGCTGTGAGCCTTTCTCGCTGTCCTGTTTTCTTCTGTTTTATTGTAGAACATAATGATGCAGTCTAGGGCTCTGAGTTTTACCAAAACACCACCCATGTTGGCTTAATTGTATATGCTATGTTGTAGAATTGCTGCGTTTTTTGTTCCTTTACTTACGTATTACAAACAGGTTGTGGTAATGTTGCAATATTACTGTCAGGCAGGTTACTAATAGTTAACTCATTAAAGACAGAAATATGTTATATGTTGTGATTCATTTTCTTCTTCCCATTTAAAGAAAGACCTCGGGTCCAGGTTGATGCCCGCTTTCAGAACACCCTCAAAGATCCCGTTCTCTGACGTCAACATCGGGAAGGGAACAGCTCACCCCCCTCGTTGGACGTCAGACAGCACACTGGCTGAGGTCACGAGCATTCAGCTGGAATTCAGAGAGCTGAGCCGCCTGACTCAGGACCCGCTGTACCAGGTCAGGGCACCAGGAGTAAAATGCTGTCAGATGGAGGGTTTCAGTTCAGTTAAAATCAGACATTAAGAAGAGCTCACAAAGGCTTGTGTGATCAATTGAAGTGAAGTGTGAGGTAGGAGGAGTGAGGAGGTTACGAGTGATTCCAGAAACCAGAGCTTGTGTCTGTGAAGGTTTTCAGCCCAGTCTGACAGTATGAATTTCAATAGTTTCTCCCATAACTTCAGCGAGCCCTATGAGACATGGTTTTTGATGAGCCCAATTTCAGAAGTGTGAAATTGCTGATCATTTCCCAATCAGAAAAAATTTTGTAACAATATTTTTTATTTATGTTTTAATACTGTCCCACACACCAGGAGTAAATTGAGCTGGTGGATTCATTTTTTTAATTATTTATTAATTTTTTTTAATTTAATGTTCAGGATGTTGTGAACGAGGTAATGAAGCTGGTCCACAAGCTGCCAGGTAAACAGGACGGCCTGGTGCCCATGTTTATCAACACTAACAGCGGCCAGTTCACCCACAGAGGAGTGTTCACGCTCGGCGCCAGGGCAGACAGCTACTATGAATACCTGCTCAAACAGTGGATCCAGGGAGGCAAGACAGAAGACGAGTAATTATAACTTCACATTTCTCTGTTGCTGTTCTGTGATGGCCAATGAAAATACTGGATTATAAATTCTGGAACAACAGAATCACTTTACTTTGCCAGAAAACAAAACATTAATGCAGAGACATTTTGGGGATAACATGATCTGACATGCCATAGTAGATGGGCTGTACAGCCCACAACAAAATAGGGTTTAATAACTAAATATCATCAACTTTTAGTAGAATTGTGTATTAATTATGTATTTTCCATTTTAAATATAGTGATATCTTTTTTTTAAAGTTGTGATATTGCTATCAGTCATATTGCCCAGCCCTGAATATAATCTATGACTAATATGTCTGTTTTTTTTTCTGTGTTTTGTCCAGCCTGTTGGAGGACTACCTTCAGGCTATTGAAGGAGTGAAAAAACACCTTGTGAGACAGACGGGGCCAAACAGATTGACCTTTGTTGGAGAGTTGTCACATAACCGCTTCAATCCGAAAATGGTAGAGATGCTCACCGACCCTTTAGCCTAGGACGTCTGTGTGTGTGTGTCTGTGTGTGTGTGTGTGTCTGTGAATCACATAGCACAGGACCCCCTGATTGTCACAGACTACTTTGCACGCTGCCAAAACAAACAATGAGCGTCTTGTTGAATCAGTAGCTGCACAGACTCGTGTCTCGGCTCTCTTCATTATCTCTCATCATTCTTCCGTCCCTTCATTCATTCATTCCCTGTACCGTTCCCTCTGTCACTCCCCTCCAGGACCACCTGGTGTGCTTCCTGCCAGGAACCTTAGCGCTAGGGGCCCACAATGGCCTCCCTGGGGATCACATGGATCTGGCTGTGCAGTTGATAGAGACCTGTCACCAGATGTACAAACAGATGGAGACTGGGCTGAGCCCAGAGATCGCACACTTCAGCCTGCAGGCTGGTGATGGGCGTGACGTAGTTGTCAAGGTGAAGCTTTTTTGTGTGTTTGTGTTTTATGTGTGTGTGTGCAGGCAGTTTTCAAGGTTTGAACAAATGGACAAACATTCATTCAGTAATGGTTCGGTAATACTTACTTAAATGTCTTTTATCTTTTGCATTGTTATTGTGTATTGGGAAGTATCTTTTTAGTGTGCTGCTGGTGCGTCTGACTGGAAATAATATAATGTGATAAGAAGACGCAAAGAACCAAAAAGAGTGAGAGCCCGTGCTGGATTGAGTGAGCCAGTAAATACAAAGCTGCGTGGAAATTTCAATCAGTTGGTTCAGATTTGTCGTGGGAGTTGTCGACCAGAACTTCCCTGACTCTCGTTTCATTTTTCATTACCAGCTCTCAGTTTATCAAAGCACCCAATTAACCTCGAATACATGTATGGCAAAATAAATCATTAAAAGCTCTTAGATAAAAGTGTGTCTTTAGAAAGGGATTTAAATCATACTGACTCATTCGCTCATTGTCATTTTTTAATTCTTTATTCTGTTTTTATTCACTACATTGACAAATCGGTGGTGCTTAGGTAAACAGAATTCTAATCAGTGGCCCGAAGGCACAAACTTATTGAATGTTCTGGGATAAGGAACTTTTTTATAGTTTGTGTTTGAAAGCAGAGTCATATAATCGCCCCAAGAAGTTTTCAGAACATCAGTTTTTCTTGACTCTTCATGCTTGAAACCACAACTAATCTCATAAAACTGCTCTTAACAATTTTGTCAGCTTACAAATATGTGGGACAGTTAAAATGACTGATCTGCAGTCGTACACTGAATTTTGAGTCTGTCTGCTTTTAACTCGTATTTAATCTTAACTGTAGCTACGCTCGCGAATGCTCACTCTTGATAAAATGTTTTCAAGCACTTTCAATTTTCAGTGAGACCGTGAGGTTGTCTAAGGGTCAAAGCTGTGCGACTGAACTTCATCTGAATACATATTTTATTCAAATATTTATAGAAAAGTTCTCCTTTATCTTCCAGCCTGCAGACAGACACAACCTGCTGAGACCAGAAACAGTGGAAAGTCTGTTCTACATGTACAGATACACGAAGGACACAAAGTACCGAGACTGGGGATGGGAGATACTACAGAGCTTCGAGAAGTACACCAAGGTACAGACAACTGACTATGTGTCTCAAAACACAAAAAAGCTTCACCTTGACAAAAGAAAATAAAACGTCTATCTTGGCAGCTTTTGTTTTCGTTAACTGTAATTCCTCCACCTCTGCAGGTCTCCGATGGCGGCTACACGTCCATTAACAACGTCCGTGACCCCGTGAACCCCGGGCCCCGTGACAAGATGGAGAGCTTCTTCCTGGGCGAGACGTTGAAGTACCTGTACCTGCTCTTCTCTGACGACTTGGAGCTGCTCAGTCTAGACAAGTACGTCTTCAACACAGAGGCCCATCCACTCCCCATATGGCCCTCTCCACCCAAGTGATGTGACAATGCACGAGACATTACTAAAGGCCTGCGGGGGTCCTGTTCAGTCAATGACTGTAACTGCCGCTCAGTCAGATGCGTCTCCAAGCAACCGTCCGTCCAGACTGGAATTGCTGTGTTTAGCAGTAAAGCAGATCTGTGCCGTCCACCTGTACTTTGATAGGTCAACATGTGGAGGAGTTTATTTTGGATTTTCCCTTTTTTTTGTTTAATTTTTCCTAAGGAAAAAGTTTGTGACAGAGCTGGTCTCTAATGTAAAAAAAAAAAAAAACTTTTCTAAAAATCAGGTTGGGCTTGCTAGGGCTAAGCAAGAAAGAAGACTGTGGAAGGGCTTTATTACTTGATGGTTTTTGTTAGTATGTATGTGGTGAAAGCTCTCATTCGTCCTACATACTGTAGTAAGGTGTCATGGCTGTGACTGTGAGGTCAACCAATTCTTTTAATACACTAATGTTTGAAAGTGCACTGATCATCATTCATCTATTTAAACAGATTTCTTTAGGCGATAACTCACTACTATTCACTACTGGCTACATTCAATGCACTTCGAGTATGGAAAAACAAGAAAGTCTTCATTGTTAACCCCTCTAGGGAAATGTATCTCCTGTATTTGTCCATGCCTAAGTGTTCAGGAGCAGCAAGCAGCTACAGAGCAGCACCCAGTGACCAGTTTCATTTGTGAGGTCAGTTCTTGCTGTAAAGCAGAGGTAGTGTTCCCTAACATACCCGTCTTTAATTAAATAAAAACTCCTGACTCTGTATATCAGATGTAGGTTGTCTTCTGTAAGGTCACCAGACTGAAACACTGGTTCTAATTGGTATTGTCATTAATATGGGACATTTAAAGAACTGTGAAGCTTTGCACTTCAACTTGAAATCTATTACTTTATCAGGCACCAGTGTCACACATGTAGCAGTGATTCTTTATATAGAGACAGATAACAAGTTAAATATGGGACGGCTGTAGCTCAGAGGTACGGCAGTCGTCCGGTAATCACAAAATCAGTGGTTCAATTCCTACAATCCGCGAGTGCACATTCACACATCAAGTCTGGTTGTTGTTTGTATTTAATGTGGAAGTGGCAGAGGTTTATAGGTCATGTCTAAATGACATAAATGTGTGAAAGTAAAACAGATTTACTGTTTACAGACGTAATGAATGAGTCCTAAATGATTCAGGGGATACACACATAATGACATCTTGATTTATTGATGAATGTAGAAATCTGTTCTGTTGTTGTTTTTTTTTCTGATTGTTTATCCGTGTATACATGATCCTAGCATGATGTTTCTGATCGCAAGTCCAGCAACGGGAACACTACTGTGCATGTAAACACACTGAGTGAGTGTAACATTTATTTTACATCACATGAAGGAAAATGAATCATGCTGCCATGCAGTCTTAAACTTGCAGTTACTGTGTGGTTTAAATCAGAATGCCGCCTCTTCTCCTCTTTTCACGGCTAACTTATGCTAAAAAGTGAAGTTTGTTAAGTTGTTTTCTACATTTGACTCAACGTCAAAAGTTGTTCTTGAAGGATGCGTCTATTGTACTGTAGCTGCTGTGTTGCAGGTGGTTGAAACCACTTTGTTATTCTACGATCAACTTCAATTTCTCAAATCCAAAAAGGACTTCAAGTTTCTGTTTTGAGTCACTTTTCCACAGTGAAGACAGTCATTCAAGTCTATGTTGTAACCGTCTCCTCTTGTTAATGACGTCCTGTCTAACAGAGAGCCGTGTGCTAACCCACATCACTGAATCTACACTACATTTGTGCTGCTGTGTATATTGTGGCTGCGGTGGTTTGTTTCTGTTTTCTTTCATTGCTGCTGCATCAGTGGTGTTTATTTGGGAAGTGCTCTGACTGAAAGATTGATTCGTGGCTTGTATTTTTACTCTGGATGGGTGGGTGATGAAACAATATGGATGTAAATATTTTGTATAAACAGTTTCTAACCTGTCATTCTGAATCAAATGTGCATCTGCTGATGATTGAGCCCTTTCTGATCTTAATTTTATGTTAAACAGCATTAATTTATGGAGACTGATGTCTGATAAATAAGTGATTTTTTTTTTTTTTAAATCTCTATTGCCTCACGCAGGAAACGGGGACATTTTAATATCCTAATTAAAAAATACATTCTGAAAATGTCTCATCTGGCATAAGAAGAACATCTGTTCTAAGACTTAAAAATGACTCATTTACAGTATTTCATGGTTTATTAAAGTGATTTCAATTCCTGGTGAGTAAGGAATGATAATTAGATGAGAAAATAATTAGAGCTGTGAGACGGCGGAGCAACACAAGCTTTTTATGAGTGTTAATGTGACCCCATTTAAGCCACACTTGACCTGTAAAGCAAGAGTTAACAGGGTTAACTAGGTCATATCTTGTCAAACATGATGATGCCACGTGAAATAGCCACCAGGTTCATGTAAAAAAAAAAAGCCAGTAAATCTAAAGCCATTTCATCACCAGTTCATATGGATGATGAGTGAAGAATGAGGAATAACTCCTAACTAATGTGAGTATGGTTTGAAAAATAACATTTATATATATATATTTATATATATATATATATATATATATTTGGATACTCGGACTATCAGATTTGTTGAAAATAAGAAAAAAATATATTATTGCCAGTTTCTCCTCCGATGTCACATAAGTGTTTCATAACAGGAAGTCTCTTCACAAACCAATTTTTATGATGTTAAAAAAAAAAAGCAGCTGTGTTTTTAGCTAAACATTACAATGCATTGAACGCCAGGCTTTTCACATTGATAAATACGCTGCTCTCTTAATAATTACCTCTCTAATCTTTGGCAGAAATCGACCTTTTGTCAGATATTCATTATCATTATTAGAGACTGATGCTAACAGAAAAGATAAAAGAACAGAAATGACTCATTAAGCTCCCCAGTGAGCTCCCACACAACCTATTTAAATTCACTTCGCCTTGTCATTTTATATAGTAATTATTTTTCATGGCTGATTTTTTTTTTTTTTTTACTGTCTGATGTCATTTTTTTATATATATAAAACTGGAATGGTCAAAAAATTTAGTGCAAAAGTTTTTTTTTAAAGCAAACGGAGGGTTTGATACACAGTATTTGACTACAAATCAAGCATCTTGTCCAATTCAACTCTTTTATTATCTGATTGTCTGAATCTCCATTTGTGATGATGATGATGATGATAGATATTATTAATGTGATTTGTTACTGAGCTCAAGCCATAGCAAAATGACAACTTCACCATTTTACATGGATGCAGGCCACAAAGCCTCAGTGTCATCAGTGTCTTGCCTGCAGAAGTTCAGAGGCCAAAGACACTAAAAGATCAATATTGTTTCTGTTGGTGCAATTGATCACTTGAGCCATAATACAAGAAAAAAAAAACCCCAACACATCTTGACACAGTGGTCATTTCTCTCCATGAAGACAGAGCCAGTGTCGACAACCTCGGCATATTTTTTAAAGACATGCAAAGTATTTATTTTAATTTCCACTTTTTTTTTCCCCGCTGACAAACTGATTCCCAGCCATGTGTCAAATCTGCATTTACTGTACAGATGACTGATTCTGCACTTTGTAACTCAAGTTGTGGCTTGTTGCAATGTTCACCAATGTTTTTTTTTTCCTGCCACTACATTTTTAAATAAAAGGTTTTCAATAAAGGTTTTGCACTTTCTCCTGTTCTGATTTGATAAAAAAACAAAACAAGAAAAATCCTGAACGAAATTCAAGGCCTCAGTATGATCCAACTTCATTTGAAGCATACTGAGGCCGTCATGAGTCATCAGATTGCTGCACTCAAAGCCGTGTCCGCTGTCATTTATTAGACATAGGTAGTCAGCACAGTCTTGACCTGCAGCCATATTCAGCAATCGCATACTATAAAAACATCAACTCTGCTTTCTGACTGACTTCTTAAAACTAGAGGTTATCAATACTCCAACACCAGGGGGCAGCAGAAACCACCCATCGCTGTCTCATATTTACATAATGATCCTAATTAATGCAGTGGCTTGTATTTATATCAGTTGTTAATTAATGCGCAAAGCAGTACACCATACCAGGAACTGTGTTTTTTTTTTTTAATCTCAGAGTAATAGAATACAGTGTGTGCAACATCTTTGAAGCAAGATGTTTGCAAAATGAGTGTGATCAATAGAAACATAAAGGCCTTTGCATATACGCTGCTTATGTAATACAGCGCAACCATTTTTTTTCCTTTCCTAATATTTTTCATTTCTTTATATATTCCCTTTTTTTTCTTTTTTTTTTTAACTCCTGCAGCGGTTCCTTCAGGATCTTTCTCTCGCACCACGACTGTGTCTGATTGGCTGACCATTAGGAGTGAGCAGGCGTTCCAAATGTGCGGGCTGCCATGACTGATGTGTGAAACATGATTTGACTGTTTCTACAGGACATCGTTGACATTTGACGTTGCACTTTTCAGCTCCCACTTTCACTCCCTAAAGGATTTGGTTGTCCAGCAACTTGCCTCACATGTCCTTAGAAAAAAAAATATGTGATGTTAGTTTACACAGTTTGAGAAATGAGTGGGAAGTTTTCACCCTTTATTCAGAAAGAAAAAGGTTCACTTGAACCCTTTTCAATGCAGTATTATTTTCTAATTGAACTCACTTTGTGTTTCAACGTGTCAGGATTGCGATGAAGTCACTGCTTTATATAGATATTAACTTCCATATTCCCGAAACCAATACCAATGACACTGACTGTTTATGTTTGTGTTCATGTTTGTGTTTATGGTCCTGGTGACAATGCTATCCCTCACTTTAGGAGGAGCGATAGTGGTTTCTGAATGTGCTGGTGAGCCTACGAATGTGTTTTAAATAAATGTGGATGTGGTTACTTCTTATCGTGAGAGATGACAGCAGTGGTGACATTAATGTTAGTTCATAATTAATACCAACCAAGTAGCAGAATTACAATAGTTGGCCTTCTGACTGTGCAACAACACACCCAAACAGAATCATTTTGCATTGATCCCGTTACCGGTGTGGGATTTACTTCCACAGCCAGATGGTTTAGACTCCACATATAATCCAGTATTTTGTAAATCTGTGCATAATTAGATGTGGGTGTTTCTCAGATTTATGCTGTTGTTGATTTGGGGGATACTGTGTGGGAACACTGTAGTAGTAGTAGTCTATGGATTGATTGTATGAGTTAGCCCAAGGCTTAGAGCTGCATCTCTCTTGAAAGAATATGAATATGATTTTGGAAACTAATTGTTGCCCAAGGGGAAATTTGGAGAGATTTTCACCCAGAACTCAGCAGCTGTCAGTAAGCTTTTTGCCAACAAATTGGGTTGAAAAAAAAAGATTTAGAAAGGCTTCGGGTTCCCTGTAATGTATTCAGACTGTTCTGATGAGTGTTGTTGCAACAATGTCTTCAGTATGTGTATATCTCCCCATCTGCCGGGAATGTCTTTATAGAGATGGATATGAGTAAAAATAGGAGAAACTGTGAAAAAATATGTACATGTAGTACGTCACTGCAACTACATATTGATCGAGATATAGACGTCGGTTCCATTGCCATCACTGTTCTGTGACTTTGAGGTTGTCATTAACCTGAGGGTCTTGGCTCGTGCTGGTGGGTTTAAGAAGCTGACCATCTAATCTCATATTTCTGAGGCCTGTGGTTGTATGTACTATGTACCATACAGTACGCCCTCGCTCTCTCCCCTTTTATGTCCCCATTTCCCTGTATATCTCTACTGCATTATATCATATTAATATAAAAGCAAAAATCCCCCCCCAAAAAAACCCTTAAAAACAGGGACACAGACGTCATATCCTTGACATATTTCTAGAAAATTTGAACATGTAATTGTAGGAGAGCAAGCTGTTAGGGGTCTGAGAAGTGCCAGAAGCCTCTTTAGGACTGTTTATTATCATCAAGGGTCTTTGACAGCTGTTGCAGAACAGCTGCTACCTGAGAGGTCTCAACAAGGATATTGAGGTACTGGTCAGCAAATATTTGGCTGCGTAATGTCACAAGAATCCACAGAATACCTTTAACTACTACTGTGCAGTGTGTTTAATTCTAAATGCTAGGTGAGACAGTTGTGTGTCTGAAAAGGTGAAAGTTGATCTTTCGTGTCTTCTATCCTCCGCCTCAGTGTAGGATAATGCATGGTTGGTGCAGACTCGCACAGAGCAGTGCGACTCCTCTGATCATTGAGAGCTAAATTCATCTAAGCAGCCAGAGTCCTTGGCACCAGGCTGTGCTGTGGGCTGTTACCTATCAGCAAAATGTCAGCTGCAACCCTGTGGTCTCTCAGATGAAAAAATTAAAAGAAAAGCAGGGAGGAACGACGAGGGCGAGGAAGCAGAGGTAACAGCAGCTCTGGATGCTGTTTGCCAACATCATATTTGTTAGTCACAATAAAAATCTGATTTACAAAGATAAATCCAGGAATTGTTCTACCTCGGGTAAGCTCATGAAAACCTGCAAAGGTTCAATATTACCGTCTGAACGATGGCTCCGTTCCATTCATTATCCCAGTAAGCCACATCAATGAGTGAACGTGCCAGAGCCTGGCTGACTTGAATGTAGTGCGGCCATCGTTAATGTTATTGATTCCACCTGTGCTGTTCCTGCTTTGACAAATCAAAATATCTGCTGTGAAAAGGCTCTATTAACACAAGTAAGAACCACAATTTTTTTTGTTTATATATATATATATATATATATATATATATATATATATATATATATATACATATATATCATTGGATTTCAGAGATGAGACAGTCGGATTCTTCCCACAGAGTTTATATTTACCAAATTGCACACTAATGCATAACATAGTTGAACTGCTGTCAAGAGTATGCCAAGCCAATAGGTGGCGATATAACCCTAAAGCTATGTTGGCCAATTAGAAGCCTGAACAGAAAGCTATTTCCTGTTGGCTACCTGCAATGTAGCAATGTAGCAATGTAGCAGGCCTCCACAGCACATTGTGATGCCTTCGTTCCTCAGTATAGTGCAAGAGTGACTGTACGTTGATATTTAAACATATAGGAAGTCCTGTTAGGTTAAGCAAGGTTAGAAACAGTACTATTTAGGCCACATTGCGCAAAATGTTGCCTCATGTAAACGAAGGAGAACAATGAACCCATTGATGGGTCGAATCAGTCTTGAAAACAAAAACTGCACAAAAGGTGAGATTTTCCTGCTTTATCTGATTTCATACATTACATTATGATTTTCCTGTTATCAGTTCAAAGGGATACTTTGGGGGAAATAATTTGTCTTCACTGCTCCATGTTTTAGTCTAGTTTAGCACAAACACTGGTAGGCAAATCATGTCCTGGACCAATCTCTGTATAGAACACGAAACACAACTTCTCAGCTGAGTTCTGGTAAGAAAGCTAACAGGTGTATTTCCTTTCACAGAAACTCTAACAACCTCAAAGATAGACTGACGTGTCAAACATGAACCAGAATCAGAAATGAATGATGATCATCTCTGAAATGCAGGTTGCAGGTAATTCTTGTCACTGCTGCAGAGCTCTGTGTGCAATAATCTGAATGTGAAGATTTTACAACACACACACACACACACACACACACACACACTCTACGCCACAGCGATTCATGATTGATTTCCAGCTTATCTCTGCAGATTATTCAACTAGTCAGTTGCTGTAATACGGAATGATAGGCCCATACACAGCCTGCCTGTGTGTGTGCTGCTGTCTGCCTGTGTGTGTGTGTGTGTAAATTGTGTGGAACTGTGTCATCCGTCCATACACACAGCTGCCATTGCTGCAGCAGCTCAGCCGACTATGATCCCAAGTCAGATCAAATAATGAGTCGCAAAAAACAAACATGCGAGAGCTATTTTTAGATTTGGAGAAATTTGAATCCATTGTTAAGAGATTGCTGGTCAGTTAGTAGCATTATCCTTATTCTACTTGTGCCTTTTTCACTTTCAGCTTCTCCCACAGTGAAGGGAGAAGTGACTCATGAGATGTAGTTCACTGAGGGCACCTGCGGTAATAAAAGTATTGAATATATATACCCCCCCCCATGGAGACTGATGGGAAATGGTTGGAAATAATTGTTTCTGAGGCACTTAACGATGTCATATATTCAAATGGAAAGTTTCAAACACTTCTCCGCACTTTCATTGAATCACCTCTGTAATAGCTTTTGTACTTGAGTACAGTTGAGTTGTCATCACACTTTTATTCTCCATACACATAGGTACGACCGCGTTTAGAAATCTAAGTGACAGGAGTTATATTTCACAACTTTGTTAACTAAATGTGACACGGAGCACTGCGTTTTTTCTACTTAAAACCAAATGAAAAACCTTTTCTTCCAGGTGAGTAGCCTGGAGTTGCATTTTAAAGGTAATCGGTGGGAAAAGCTCAGTGTTGTGTGACTACTTAAGGTGCAACTGGAGCATGGGTATGGTAATGTTTTCAGACACTCGGCACCGTTTCTCTGCAGTCTCTGTGCTCTCACAATCGGCCCGCTGATCTCAAATGCTCTCTGTACACATTTCCTTTGTATCTATTTCTATACTATCTGTGCTATGCAAAAATTAGACAAGCTGTGTTCTCTGCTGATTATGACGATGCCTTTTCCTCAGGCTGAGTGCCAGACCAGTATATGTATGTATGTATGTATGTATGAGTCCATATTAAAAGAAATAATTATAGTATACCTGTTCTGAAAGGGTCCAGGTTTATTTCCTGCTGCTGTGCTCAGAGGATTATAAGAAAATAAAAAAAATAATTAATTATAATTGTTGGGTGTTTCTTATGTCAACACCTGACAGGATATAATCCTGACCTGAGCTGTTACCTAGCAACACGGGTCAGATGAAATGGTTCATATTATTATTAATAAACAGAACAGGGTCATCTTGTACTTGAGCCAGTTACAGTATAAATCCAGCAAATAACACATCATGATAAGATTAAATTGCTGGATTATTAATACACTACAAGACCAATACTCTCTCTTCTTTTAGCTCTGTTTTGGTCTCCACAAACTCTTGAGACAAATATCTGGCCTGTTTGCTGTTTGGTGCTGTGGAAGTATTGTACAGTTTTTTTTCACAGCTGGCCGCTGCTGCCGGTTAATGAGCGGTTGAGAGTGAACCAAAACAGTAAAGTAGTGGGCTATAAAACCAAAGCAATTAGCTGAGAGACACTGAAACGCTCTGCAGAGGAGAGGAATGCAGAGATGGGTTATAATTTCCTGTGAGTTCATCCTTAAAGGTGCCATGTGGAGTTTTCTTGTAAACAAACAAAACTCATGTTTATAATTCACTGTTACTAACTATGTGAAACCATTTTCTTCCACAAAAAAATGTGTTTTTTTAAATTTTTAATCTTAAATTCATTTACATCTATGTTTACTGGCTTAAGCTTTTAGTCATATGCAGTTAAGCCTATTAAGTGAAGTATTTAAGCCTTGTTAGGCCTTCAGAACGACTACAGTCAGCCATGAAATGTAGTAATTTAACTCTGAATAGCCTAGTAGCCTTCTTTATTTTGGGAAATCTTTTCCTGGGGCAAAATGACCTGTTCATACTGATCAGCTAAAGCAAGTAGCCAGAGGCTTTTTTTTTTTTTCAGCTCGACACACACACACACACACACAGAGCTGAGCTGTTATCATAGTACTCACAGTGGTCATCTCTACTCTAACAAATTAATTACTCTGCCACCCAATGATGAATTTATATGCTGTATTGCAGCAGGCTGGGCGTTCATTGAAGAGTTAAAGTTGAAAACTGTGATAATAGCCCGTATCACTAGCTCTGCAGGTGTTGTTGAAGAACTCATTGTGTTCATTGTCTCGCTCACTCTTTTTTTTTTTTTTTTTTTCCTCTCTCGGTGTTTCCATTTCTTTCATATATTGAACTCCGTGTCTTTCTCCTCTCTGCAGCTCTGCTTGCTGTGCAGTGTCTCTGTCCATTAAAATACTGTTTGGCTTTCCAATGTTTCCCACTGCTGAACTCCTCTAATTACTACCATCGATCACCTTCAAACACATACATGTATACAGTTTCTCTTTGAACTCCTGCTCAGCTAAACAGACAAAAAAAGGGGCTGTTTCATCATTTTCTGTTGATTATTATTTATTTTTCTTATCTTATGTTTTCTTGCCCCCTAAGATGGATACCTCAAAACCTCGACAAAGAACCAAAACTATCACCATCACCGACACATACCACAGGTAACTGAAAAAATATTGTTTCCAGTGTTATTTGTTGAAATTACTTAAACCTGACATTATTCATTATTTCAACGATGTGTTAACTTGACCTTTAGTGCCACGGTACTACAATTTAGCATCTGAATAGACTTGTTTTTTTCTTGATAACTGAACTCTGACAAACTATGATGCGACTTTTGTCTTAACCTCTTAATAGTATAATAATATACCAGCCCCAACAGTGTCCACTCCTCTGGGAAGGCTTTCCACAGAATTTTAGCTTGCAGTTACAGCTCATCCCAAATATGTGGGATCAAGTTGAGGTCAAGGCTCTGTGCGGGACAAGTTCTTCCACACCAAACTGAGAAAATCATTTTCTTTAAGGACCTTGTTTTGTGCAAGGCCGTATTATCATTTTGAAACAAGAACTGGAAACACACTATACACTGTGGCATTACGATTTCCCTTCACTGGCTGTAAGGACAAAGCTGCCCAAACACTTTTGGTGATGAAGTATATTTTTATAATAGAAAGAGAGAATGTCAATATTAATTAGCCCTTACTTGTGATTATGTATATCATCCTATATTCCCCCCCAGTATTAAAATACCAGACTCCAAGTTTCCAATAGCTTCTCCAGATTTCCCACCAGGTCACTGTTAACATTTTGAGACTGAACACAGTTCACAGTTGAGTTTAAAATGCCAACAGTAGGCTGGGAGGACAGATATTGACAATTAGTGCTAATGGATTTACCATAAACTGAAATGAACTACCACTATTATGGACAGACTTAAGAGCTTGTAATGCTTATTTAGAAGAAACAAAAGAGACTTGGAGTGGAAACACATCAACATGATGAACGTCCTGTGAAACTTTGCATATGCTGTCAGCTGCTCTTGCTTTTTATCTGGGTCGTCTGTGTTGTTTGCTGGCTGACAGTAATGCTGTGTCACTTTTAGGAGTGCTGACTTCATCAGTGACTTCAGTCAGCTCTGCTTTAACTGCATTTGCTCCTCCATTAATCACTGCATGCTCTATATATATTATTGATTCATTTCCACAGACCATTTAGATTTTCCAAGTCGGTTTTCATGTTTCAATTTAAAAAAAACTTTTGCATTAGGAATTTTATTACCCAGGTCACACTTGGTTCCAATTTCAAACTAAAACTGACACAAAAGTCCTTTTTCTGAGAGCAGGCAGCCCTCAGTTTCCTCCGGTCAGCCTTTTAAACGCATCAGTTACTTGGTTAATAAAGCAGAAGGAATATTTGGCTCTTAACACTAACAGCTGCAATTTTTAAGGAAGGATCAGCTCTGAAACTCTGCCAAAACTGCAAAGTGCCATTTGTCAACAGTGGCCTCAGAGCACCGGGCTTCATTTACAGTTGATATCGTCACCGTTTTGCACTTGTGATTGATCACTCGGGCAACTGAGTTCAACTCCCCTTTGCTCCTTTTTTGGCTACAGTTAGAGCATCAGTGATTTCAAAGTTAGTTAAACTCCCACCACCAGGCGATCTGCAGGGGAAAAAAAAATCCACACTGTCCAGACAATGGAGTCAAATCAGGCAATCAGGGACGGATGTATGAATTCAATGTGGTATGATATTGTAAAGCTGCTTTTTCACAATGTGGGATTTAAGGATACAATAATGACTATGAAAGAAGAAGAAGGGAAATGAAGAACAGTTATTTCAGTACAATCAAACCAACAACAAGCTGAGTAGTAATCATCTGATCTCATCGTGCCTGATGGTCTTTATATTCCACCTCAACATTAAAGACAGGTGAAGTCTGTTTAGCCCACAAATCATTTTTAGAAGTTGTTTTGGTTTGTGTTGATGCAAGAGAATCTGAGAATGATGCATTAAAATGTTCTTTTACAGGATTATTATAAAAACCAGAGTCATTAATAATGTCATTAGTAACACCCGAGCTTTTCCTACTATGACAAATCCCAAAGTCAGCTTTGAAAGCGGTCTATTAGTATGCTTTTTATGTGTTATTTTCTCCTATATTTTATTCCACAGTGTGCACAACATATTGTTGTAAACACAAATTAGCAGCAGCATTGATGAATTTATTTACACGTAGAAGCAGTTGTGAAAAAGAAACAATAGTAATATTTAAACTTAGTCCTTAATAAATAAATAAATAATACAATATATAGTCAACAATTGCCTGGTGAAATAATGGAACAAATAAAAAGCATAAAACAATCTGGAAATCTGCATATAAGTTGTAAAATACTAATTTAAAACATAATAATAAGTGTCAAAAAAACTAACTCACAAAGGCAGTCTGCTGGGGGTTTGTGCCCGGTTTATGCCTCTCATGTATTAACTTTACATTTACGCAAATAGCTGGAGCTAATCAATAAAGTAACAATTAACGTCCTGTTTAGTAACTTACTGGTGTCTGTAGTGTCGCGAGCACGGGGCCACGAGCGCCTGTTGTCGGTTATAAATAACGTATTGGCTGCGCGAGGCTGCGTCATTTCCTGACTGAGGACGGTCAGAGGCGAGAGAGCGCCGTAGTAACGCCTGGGAAGCGGAGACGCCGAGCAGCAGGTCACCTCAACACTGCAGCCGGACTCACAACAAGCTAATAATAACACAAACTAACCGACAAACGGCGGGAATACGCGTCGCTTGGTTCGTGAAAACACTGGTGGATAAGTATTTTTGTGAACTTGACGTCGTTTGGAAGTAAAAACCGAGACCGGGGCAGGATATCATGAACTCCTCGGGACGCTGAGCAGGAGCAGAAAAACAACTTTTTTTTGGTCTTTTCTTTTTCTCAGTTGATGAAACGGCTGCTCGTGTTGAGTTGTGGGCAAAACGGTGAACTAAAATGCAGGTAGTTTTCAGTTGTGGTGTTGTTTATTCCGCCTTGTAGTGGAGCTGTTGACGGTGAGGCGGCGGACACCAGAGAAGCGGAGGCTCGGCAGCCACCTGACCTCCTGAAAAAAAAAAACAAGACCGCAGCTAATGACACGCAGGCTGAGATCCTTACGCGGCTCAATAAGCTCTCTGGCGGAGCGGGACGAGTTTTCCGCCAGGCTGTTGCATGTGCAGTTTTGACGCACCGTTTTCCACGTGAAGTTTGCAAAATCCAGTCACTGGTCTCTAAATTATGGTAAGTGCTAATTAATTTGTGTCGACTGTGAAATTGAATTAGTTGGAACTAATTGCCTGTTACAGTTGCCCTTTTATCGCTCTCTCCTGCGAAATTGCGAGTAATAAGTGGATCATCTGTCGGAAAAGAAGACAGCATGGATGTAACCGGAGTGCACGTCCTCCGGCGGTCGTGATGCCAAGCGCCGGTCTAATCCCGCGCCGCCAGCCCGTAATGTCAGCTCTCTAACCCGCACCAGTGTGGCGCCGTGTCCCGGTCACACCGCCAGGATGAGCAATACCGACCTGGAGCGCATGTCGCTCAGCTCCTCTGCCAACTCCGTGGCCTCCAGCGCGCGGACGCTGTCGGCCAACGTGAGGAAGCTGCACAACGCGCTCAACCTCCTGCTCAACGACTTCGAGAGGGAGCAGTTCATCCACTGCCTCAACGTCTACCACTCCAAACGCAACGTGTATGACCTGGTACAGACCCTCAACGTCATCCTCAACGCGCCCAGCAAGCGGCAACTTCTGCCCATGCTGCGGCTGGTCATCCCCCGCTCTGACCAGCTTCTATTCGAGCAGTACACCTCGGAGGGCCTGTACTTAAAATCGGATTTAGTTGCAAGCAACGGCAGCACGGAAACCCCTCCGGTCGACTTCCCCAGCGCCAGCCCGACTCCCCCGGGACATTTCTCGTCAAACAACCCGCCCGAGTTTCAGGTGGCTCTGCGGGGATCTCCGGATAGCTTCAGCACCAGCAGCGACGGGACAGCTCCCCTGGTGCCTCTGCTCGGGAGGAACTTTATCCACGAGCCACCGGGCGAGGTGCGCCAGGTCACCATGAAGCGGCACAAGAGCAACGAGGGCCTGGGCTTCAGCATCCGGGGCGGCTCGGAGCACGGGGTCGGTATCTACGTGTCCCTGGTGGAGCCGGGGAGCCTGGCGGAGAAAGAAGGGCTCCGGATCGGTGACCAGATCATGAAAGTCAACGACAACGTCTTTGACAAAGTCACTCACGCTGAAGCAGTTAAGGTAAGCTTTTTTTTTTTTTTTTTTTAAATTATTATTTAACTTACTGCAAACTTGCACACGCACAGCTTTCACAGACCGGACATTCATCTTTTCTGTAGAGGACATAGGCTAAATCCGCACCCCGCAGCTGTTCAGTGAACTGGCACGAGTGTTAGATTATTGGCTCTGGCCTCTAAACTTATATCTCCTTTTCATACTAGGCTACTGCCTCTATTTATTATGCATTTAGCTTCGGTGCCTAAAATAGACTTCTTGTTGCCAACAAGCCCGATTTACTGAGGGGGATTCATTTTGTTAATGGGAAGGAATTAAAGCTATTTGTAATATCAATGTCTCACAGCAGCACTGAAGTGTAAACTGTAGACTCCTACTACTTCTAGGATGAAGGAAGGTAACTAGATACCTTCAAAGCAGCTGGTAACCATGGAGGAGTGTGTGTGTGTGTTTGTGGGGAAGTTGGCCCCTTATGATCAGGAGCTATACACTGAGAATAAAGACCGGGGGCACTTCAGCTCTGAGCACTATTGTCTCTGCCACTAAGTGTATAGAAAGCCTATTAGCAAATGAGGTGATAAAAGAGTGTGTCTGATTTGTGTACACTGGAAATTGATTTAAAAGGCTACCTTGTAAGGACCTTGCAAGGTTTTATGAGTCATATGAGCTGTCCATGGTGCTGGATATTCATCTTGTTTTCTTCTACTCCTTCTGTTTCTACCTCTCCTCCTCACTCTCCTCCATGCCTTTATCGATTTTGTGATTGCACCAATTCACACACATTTGTCTATTTGTCCATGCTATGTATAATATATACATGCATATAGAGAATCATTGTTCTTTAAAAGAAGTTCAAGTTAGTTCTAAAGGATCTGGAAATGACACTCTTGGTCCATGCTTTTGCTACGTATGTATGGTTATTACATTGTTTTGGAACATTTATTATGTCGGTTTATGCATCTTAATGGATATTACATACATTTTTTTGTCTTTTTTATGTCAGTGTTGTTTTTATTGCTGTAGCTGTGTTCATATGCTGTCCTCTAGGTCTCTCTTGAAAAGGAGATTTTTTTTTCTTTAAAAAAAAAAGGAAAACAAAATGAAAGTTATGACACTGATTTCCATCTACTCGGGGCAGCTCTGGCTCACAGTTACATAGCAGAGACAGTTATTTGTCATTAAAAAGAGGAATAGCCATAAAACAGATTTGTTCCTTGTGAATTTGAGTTGTAACAGGATTGCAACAGAAATTAAGTCATTTCTAACCTTCAGTGATCTTGAAAAAGTCATTCATGCTTTTATCTCGTCTCATAAAGAAATCTCCTACCTTCATTTAATCCAAAATACTGCCCTATAGACACGTGTCTAATGCCAAAAGATGAGAACATGTTACACCTTGTTTTGTCTTCACTGGTTGCTTTTGTGTGTTAGAATATATTTTAAGGGCTTTACAGGGTCCTGGTCTTAAGTGTCAAGGTCTTAAATATATTCCAGATATATTTCCCCCCTGTTTTGAACTACTGCAGCAGTCTTCTGGTTGCTCTACAAACTTGCCTTGTAACTTGTAACTTCGGTAAACTCTTTATCCATGTGTAAGTTAGACCCATAACCTGATCATACATAATACTTTATTTGGTAGAAGTGACCACTGATGGTGTATGATACAGTTAAGAGGTTATTGTCATAGTAGTTGTCATTGTAGTTGTTCCTCTACATCTCAAACCTTTAGTCACAAGTCTGCAGCAGGACGTCTCTGCAGTGCACCTCACATTGAACGAGATCTCAAACTGTATCCAATAGAATACCAACGATAGAATTTTCCATTCATGATTTTCCAGTCAATTTTCTCCACATTTAAAGTTGTCTGTCATTTGTGGATTGAAGGCTATCGATTGCTGCTACTGAATATGAACACATGGAGAGGTCTCTTTCAAAGTGCAGGTTATTTCTTATGTGAGCAGTTGTGGTCTGTTTTGAGGTTAAGAGGGGGTGATGGCAAACACAGCAAACACTACTACTAATTATACTGCTTGCACTGGTGCTTTACCTGCGTCTGACAGGGCAGGCAACCGGAGTGCAGCCCTACCTTAGATAAAATCACCCTGGGGGTCATTTATGCTTGTTTAGTTATTTTTTATGCATCCTTAGTTTTGTCTAAATGTTATTACAGGCTTTTAAAATTGCAATCGTTTAACCTCTTAAACTCTGCCTACTTGTAAGTCCATCAATACAAAGTCATGTTGTGTGGAAAAAAAACATTGTGCAAAGCATCACAATTATGCTTTATTTTTAAACGAAGATACCAAATATGAATGACATGCTGCAGATGACATCTACCACATTTACACCTTAGCGTTAAGTTTGAAGCCTGAGCAGCCTTCAAAGTAAAATATGTGATAATGCCATACAGTGTTAAATTTAAGAAAGCTTAAAGGGAAATATTGTTTGTTTTTTTGTTTTGTTGTAGACAGAATATTGAGCTGTTGATTGATTTTAAAAGCACTTACTCCTTGTTTGACCAGCCTAAATACTGACTCATCAATAATTGAACCGGTATTACTCAGTCCATAAACAACAAACCACAACAGTGTTAATAAATAATTTTTTTTTTTTTATTGTAAAAGAGATTTAACCTGCACAGTTTGAATCTGTGTCATTTCTTCAATAATCATATTTATTATAGTTCCCTTTCCTCAAAATCATCTAAATGCATTACAACATTCTTTATTTCAAAAGTTCAAACCATTTATAAGCCTGAAAACAGCTCAGTGAAGTTAAGCTTCTGGCACATTTGACAGATGAAATGTCAGTTTTGAATAAGCTGCTGTCTGGACGCTCTTGATAAATCCATTTGTGACAGCAATCACATCTGCATGTCTCCTCACCTTGAACTGAACTCATGTTCTCACAGAGTATCCCATCTCAAATCCTCACTAATTAGTATTTTGAATCAAGTCAGTCTGTAATATGAAAGCCATCACTTGCTTGTAGAAAATCGTCCCCCATCTGTAAATCTTTAGAGAGATATTTAGCATTTTTTTAGACAGTTGTTTTGGATTTATGGCACATTTACTGCTTCAGTCTCAGCACTCTCATCAAGCTTTTGTCCAGCAGCAGCAGGCAGCTGATTTCAGCAAACTGTACACTACCTGTCCATCTCCGGACGGCAGACATCTAGCTGAAGAGCCAGACATTTAACTCAGGAGTTGGTGGAGTTGAAGGAAAGTAATTATATGCACATCACGTATTAGTGCGAGGCTATTACAAATATCAATGAAACAGACAATGCCTGCACACTTACTCCAAGACACTTTGTGACAAAGTTTTCATCCTGCTTGGATCTTTGTCAGGTCAGAATATTAAAACCGTGGTGGTTAACAGTCCAAAACAATTAACAATTCAATAAAGTACATGAAAAAGTACATAGAAAAAAAGCAATAATAATACATCTTATTTATAAGCTTTATAACAGTTTCATCATCCCATATATCAGAATCTACATCACCCACGTTTGAAAAAGGGTCTTAACACCTTTCTATATGGATGGATTTAAATTGCCTCCTCTTCTCAGGGATTTAACACAATTTTTAGTGAACATGTTAACTATAACATCTTTATAAAACCAACATCTGTCCCCAAGTAGCAAAAAAAACCAAACAACAACTTTAAAACAGTTTTAAAGAAACATACAACTCAATCTGATCAATACAGAAAAAGTCTGTATTAAATTTCAACTCTCAGCAGCTCTTATTCATTCACACAACCAGAATAGTACGAAAAAACTCTCCTTCAGTGCCATCACAGAAATAATAAGTCACTAATCCCACACAAACAACAAGGTTGGCTTTGAATAAGATTTGGAACCTATTTTGTTTTCAGCACATTACTCATTTACACCATTCCCCCGCTGTATACCTTTACTTATGCTTAATCTGCACCACTTCAGCAACCCTGTATTGTCTGATGAGTTCAGGGATGGCGTCTGAGAGCAGCAGATTGTTGTTTTGCTCAGGGGACGAGGCAAAGGCTTACAGCTGTATTTCTCTCTGTCTCTCTTTCTTCTCATCCTAAGAGCCTGATTTGGCCCTCGTCTTTGGCGTCACTGCCAAGGTGAGCTACCCAGTCAGCACATAGACCTTTTCTCATTTGCCGTGTACTGTGTGTGTGTGCTGGGTGGTCGGGAGATGTGACACGATAGAGACATAAATCCTGTTGTTTCGGAGCCAGAGCCTCAACAACAACAATAAGACTGTTGGGTCCCTCTGACCTTTTAATCTAATTGGTCTCAAGTCTTGGAGAGTGTGAGATGGAGCAAGAGAGGCAGAATGATGGCTGAAAGGCACAAAAAAAGGAGCTGGATATGAGCTTGTTAGTTGACATGTTTTCCTGTCTTCCTTTTTGTCTTAATTTGTTTTGAGCCTTGTCCACAGTAATTCTAAGAGATACTGTAGTTTGTTTTTGTTTTGTTTTTTGGGAGGGGGGGGGGGGGTTGCTATGACCAGCCTGCAAAGGGACCAGAGATTGCGAGGATTAAAAACACTAGAGGCTTTTCAAAGCATGGCAATTGCTCAAGGCTGCAAACTTTCACAATCTTGCAGTTGTTTATTCCAAGTTTATTAATATTAAATATGTCACATGTCCAAACATGTTTTCGCTGTCTACTTATATCTTTTTAGAGCATTAGAGTACAGCTCTGATCTCCAGCTGTTGACATGTAGAGGCAGAGCCCCGCTGCTGCAGAGATGATGAGGACTTGGCTGGTCTAAATTCACTGGTTTGACACCTAGATTGCTGCCAGACACATTGACATGCAACGACTTGGCCACAAGTCAAAGAAATGGGAAGTGAGTGGCTTGGAGCATCTCTGCAGCCTGCTAATGGTCCGTGTGTTGATTAGATGGAGGGAGGCAGATAGAAACATACCTGTTAAACTAGAGGATGGTATTAATTGATTCATAGCTTAAAAACTGAATCTGCAGTTGTGACAGAGGTTCGTCACGCTTGATGTGCTTGCTGTTGCAGTTGAGTTTACAGTTACTAAGCTCAAAAGCTAAAAGAAATATCCCCAATATTTCCATCTTTCATTCTGAGTATTCATTAAGGAGTTTGTCTGCTGTTAGTCAGACACAGATATTTTGTATCTGCAACCACTGACATAACTTCCTCCCTGAAAGAGGCACAGCAGTCATTATTTGCACAGCAACAAAAATATGCCTAAACGTATATCATTAATGATTTTTTGGTTTTCTAACTATTTCAGTTTCCAGGATGAGGGTACCACTCAAGATTCACTGTCCACAAGAAGTTCAAGTGTATTTCGTAGGGGGTTTTACGCCCGTCTGGAGCTAACAATTTCAAAACCTGTCTAGTGAACATAATAACCAAGCTAACATAGGAGCTTAAACACAGAGTGCGTCTGAGTTAACATAGATTTACTATTTGAATATAAGACCTATTATTTGTCTGGTTGAAATACATTCCCGTAAAAAACAAACCTGTCTCCCGATGTCTTTACTGTAGAAACAGTAGATGGAGACGAGAGCCTGACAGAGGACTGTGGCTGATAGACCAGCTATACAAATGTGAGATTTGGATTCTACCTTAATGGATGTATTTCATGTTACTACAAGGATGAGGACATATTTTAGTATTTAAGGTCAATTTCCCTGAAGGACGAGTCTGAAAGTGTTTTGTATCCTCAAAAAGCCTTTTTCAGGAGTTGGAAAAGGGCAAGTTGTTTTATAATCTTTCTTTTTATATTTGGGCCAATATTATAGGCCAGTAATTTAAAATGTAACAATTTCTTGTTTTTTTTGTTTTTTTGAGCAAACATTTAAAAGTTCTTGAACTTGAAGTATATACAATGGCAAATTAGTGTTGACCTGAGTTCTCGACTGATCCTGCTTCCAAATGCATCTGCTGCTACAGAGCAAACTGTTTGTCATGTGTGGTAGCCTCCACATGTGAATCTGAGGGTCAAGGCAATGTGAAGTCACACTGTATTCAGGCTGCTAGCTGATTAAACACTGCAGTGAGCAGATCATGTTGGAATATATGAGGTACAGTGCCTTTAGGCCTGCCCACTGGGCTTGTGTTTATTGGTAGGTATTGAGTAGCACTGAGCAGCAGAATTGTCTGTCAAATCACCAAAGAAGTTTGGAGTGTAACTGTCTGTAAACATGGGGGCTGATTGTTGCCTAAAGGTGCCCTAAAGGTTATACAACAATACAGTAAACAGCACAAATGTCATGCTGGTAAAATCATAGCAAAGGTGAATTATTATATCTCTTCTCTACGTATTTCCAGCCCTCATCAGCTACTGCTAATGTGCCCTCGAGCAAGACACAACTGATCAAGTGACATAGATGTAAGATTTGCTGCTGGTGAATTTCCTTCTGTAATTAAATATGGAAGGCAGTGGATAATAATACTAAATAAACCTAAGAAGTTGATAAGTTGTGTTTTTGCCTCTTTGTGCCATGGTTCCATTTATCTTACTGAAAGCTACATAACTACTTCCTCAGGGCTTCAGAAGGCGTTTTATAGCATAAGAAGCACATTTGTGTGCATCACATGCTCTCATACAAATACTTTATGTGTATATAAATCATGAGTGGGTTTGCTATGTTATGATTGAAGGCTTGAAGAATGCAGTAGTTAAGTCACTTCTGTCTGGTAGCAAAGTGTAAAAGCTGAATAAACTCTGTCTGTGTTCATGATCAAGTGAAGGGACTTTTGCCTGGCGTTTAAATCTTTCATGTTGAAAAGATTTACGAGGGTATGTAAGTCTAATCTTTAAAAAAAAAAGCACTTGTTGCTTTAGTTACATGGGGGTTTATTAATTATTTTTGGCTTCTTCAACACTGGCAGTATTAATGAGGATTGATTTTTCGTGCCTAAAGACAAAAACACATTTGGCAAAAAATAAAAAAATCAAGGCTTGGTCATTTTTTTCCCCCCGGGAAAGTGTAATTGTTTTTTTTTTTTTGTTTTTTTAAAGAATAATGGCTTCAGCAACAACCAAAAGCAGATAATGCAGTAATGTCAGGGTTTTTTTTAGTGTGAATTAGTCAAGGGAATTTGGCAATATAATGTAAGAACTTCATGCATCTGTCATAATTAATTTAATAGCAATTAATTTTTTTCCTGCTGTATGTAATCACTCTTTAGTGGTATCCCAGGACAGCAATTTTCATTTATTTCATCTGGTAATTAGCTCCCATATAATTCATGCATCAGCTCCCTGGGTTCTCTGATATATTATTTCTCAGACTAAAAATGTGCTTAGAACGGGACCACCACTATCCTCTAAAGTGGCAGAAAGTCTTAATTTACAATTTTCCCAGTGACAGAACAAGCATATAGTAAGTTTTGCTGTCAATGAAAATTGAATGACAGTCCACAAATTAACATGGAAAAATGTTGACAGCTAACACTTTATGCCTTTCAACCAGTGTTTTCAACAAACAGCTAAGGTTAACAATATAGTTAAATTATTGACAGTTAAATACTGATGTTGTGCTGAATTTGAAAAGTGGAGTTAATGCTTTACTTCATACAGATTCATATTTTTATAGCTCCCCAAACCTTACAATTTCCTGCCAACTCATTGCTGTTTTGGGACCCACTTGTGAACAGTGTTGCTATAACAAAATCAAGAGGTGGATCGTTAATATGATATAATGGGGATGGAAAAATTAGACTGTTTAAAAAAAATGGATTATTGTATTTGGGGAACAACGGGATGTAGTAGAGGGAAGCAGATTGAATTGTTGGACCAGCTGGGAAAATCTGTTTGAACCAAATGAAAAGGTGCTTCTTCAAAAACTACCCTTGTGATGCCCTTGAGCAAGACGCTTAAAGTACCACCTAACAGCCAACACTTCTTTGGCCAGCGGCTTGTACTGGCCAGCTTCCAGTTGTGACCATATGTGGCTGTATGAGTATGAAACGGGTCATGGCTGAAGTTTGGAGGATCAGCGCTTCTTTTTCATCCTCTTAAATTTTTGGCAGCCAGAAGTCTCTGCCCCAAGGACAGAAAAAATACCATCAATTTTGCAGTCTATGGATACAATCCCGTGGTGTGTAGATACTGAACGCTTGCTTTTCTATTAGCTGGCAGTCCTTATGTTGGCCAGCGTTTTAAAAGAAATCCTTAAATGTGACTTTAAGCCTGAACAATACCTCCTTTTGTGTTCGGTTTAATCTCAGTACTGCCATAAAAGAACAGAAAAATGATGAATGGATGGAACGATAAATGATGTGTTGTCTTTAAGGCACAGTAGTGGAACGGTTCAGTGCATTGATCAGCAATTAAATAGTTTTACACATGGTTATATTGTGATAAATGTTGATAGTGGATTGTCATTAATGTAATAATTTTAACCATATCGCTCAGCCTTTCCATCCAGTGCAATAGCTGAAGCTTTACCGTGGCTCCTCAGTTCTATTCCTCTCTGTAATTATCATTTGAAATATTTATAAATTGCTTTAATTAAGTAGGTGGAGGCCAATTTTCTCTGGCTTTGTCTTGTGGCATGCTGTACTGATGAATATTGAAATGTTTACTTGTGTTGTTGAGGGTAGATGTGAAGTCTGAGTGGGAGATAATGGAAACCCACTGAGAGGAGTCTTTACTGCAGTTTCATATGCAGTAGCAGTCAGGGAAGCACGTTTAAACTAACCTTTCACACTGGTTGACGTTTTATCCAGCTGCTCTCGATCGCTTCCTTATTTACCCTTCTTAAATATTTTTGTTTTTCCATTTAGAAACATATTCTCATGTCACAAACAGAAGATGAGAGCGTTTACCTTTTTGCAATCACTTACTTAAGGCCATGCTCCTATCTGTACACAAGCCACTTATATCAGTGCAAGATCACACACACACACAATTTTAGCCCTACAAGCTATTCATAACACTGAAAATAAGGAATGTGCCTCCTGTTTTTCTCCCTTTGGTGTTAAATATTTCATTATTTTTTCTTAAGGCAGTGCTTTCATTCTCCCACATGGGGTCGCTTAGACAGATTCGCTACCTAAGTGACTCTATTGTAACGGCCTAATTGTTTTCCAATGGAGCCGCCAAATGCTTCAGTTCACAGCGAAGGTGTCCCCAATCCATCACCTGGTCTTCACAACACTAAATCACCGGAAGCAGCCATTAATATCTGGTCAATGAGCTGAATCTTTCCATTTCTGGTCACTTCTCTCTACATGTAGGAAATGACTTTCTATTAGTCCCTCGAGTGTTCTGAGTTTAACACACATCAGATTCATTATTTAAGGCCTGGTGGTGAGACCAGAGTCACACCACATGTGAAAATGAAGTGGTATTAGGGACACTGAACTGTCTGGATAATCACTCAGCTGTGGGTTTATTAGGTACTCCTGGCCAAAGCAGTCTATCACAACAGCCCTGTAGTTCTGTTCATTTTTTTTGTTAAAATGAGAGGTGTTACGTAAACATTGTGGTGAATGCAGAGTGAGGTGCTGTTTCGTGCTGAAACGATTAGTAAATTGGTCAATCGACACTTTGTCCTAGTCCACTTACTGTACTTTAGTGTGTGCACTGTTGTGTACATGCATTTTTACATCCAAATGTTATTGTAATGGCTATAGGAAGATACAGAATATTTCTCTGCTTATGTGGTGAGTTTTTTCTTTACACATCTGTGACTGATAAGCTGTTTACTTTTCTCAAACCCCAATTGTACAATTATTGTCACATCCTGAGCAGCACAGAAAGACCCTGACAGGTAGCCTTTGGTCTGTGGCATTCTCTTTTTCCTTTAATATTATAATTTTTAATAAAAGTCATAATTGTACATGTTAGTGGGGGCAGGCTTATTTTCAGGCAAGATGGCACAATGAAATGTTGCAAGAAACTCTTTCATGACTATATCCCTAATTACCACGTTTTAACTTGGATTTTTCAAATGAGTCATGATCCTGATCATTTATAGAAGTTCAGTGTTTGAAAATAAAAAAATATCAAAGCTTATTTAATATCACAAAGATGTGGCAATGGAGATAATTTATCTGCACATTTATATATTTCTTATATTATCCTATGAGGCTTGGTTATTGTAGTTGAGTTGCTGGAAAGTTTTTGTTGCCTGATTGAAGGTCTTTTTCCTCTGCGGTTTGTAAGTTCTACTCCGCTTGTAGACACGTACACACTCAGATTCACCCACATTATGCTCTACTGGAGGAGGAAGAAGAGGAATTTAATGGAGGGGGAGATTTAAATAATCTCCCAAGAAAGGGACTTCCTGGCAGTTATTAGAGCAGGAAGGGAGAAAAAACTCTTGAGTCTTCAGAGGAGAGAGAGCAGCGAGCAAATCACACAGGTGTAATAAAGATCTTTCTAATTCCCGGCTTTTAATCACTAACATATTGAGATAGCGACCATCAGCAGAAACCTAAATCCTCTTTAGTGTACTGGTCAGATTACATTGTTTTCTTCCCAACACACACACACACACAGAGCTGGCCAATTGTGATCCGTTAGCTAGCCCAGATGTCTCTTTTATGTTTGGTACAACTGGAGAGGATCCCTGCAGGTCATTTGATACACACACACACACACACACACACACACCTTAACGCACACACAAACGCCTCCATACCATCTGGTGTCTGCCACTGCTGACTCTTTCAATGCCTTAAAAGAGACGCATTAACACAGAGAATGGGAAAAAAAAGAACTGAGAATGTGGGAGGACGTGTGAAGAAAAGTGGGACAGTCAGCTTGAAATCTGTCGCTGTGAGTTGCACATTTTAAGTGATGGGGTGTTCTGAGCACAAGTGACATTCAACATGTGCTCTTATCTGTATGAGGTACATGATCAGCAGCACAGCCTGATGAGGGTTCCTGAGTTTAAATAATTTAGGAAGAGAGAGAGTTTTGTTGTCACCTTGTTGAAATTATAGTCACGTTTTTATTGGGACAGTGTGCAGTCTCAAGACATTGTTTGTGTATGTGCAGCACCATTTATACAAACCGCTTCACACTCTCCTAGTTGAATCATCAGTACAAAAGATTAGCAGTCCTGTTAGAAAATATCTGGCTCGTTTAAAAGAGAAGCAAGTACAAGCTTGTGCAAGTGAGAAATTGTTCAGCGAAACTAACCGATCCAAATGTGCTTTTCAGTAAGAATCAAATTCTGCTTACTCAGGAATTGTTAAGCCGAAGCCTAAAGGTTACACTTTGTAGAACATCTAAAAAAAATGACAGGAGAGAATTTGAAATGGGATTTTACAGTGGATAAAAATTCTTCCAGCAGCACTTCATGTAAAACTGCACATGGAGACACAGAGGGAAGCGACATCAAAGAAAGTTGTGCTAACACACACTGACACTTATGCAGTCATAAAGCATGCAGTATGTACTTATCAAACACGGTGTGCAATCTTGTGATGTGTTAAAGGCTTGTGTATTGTAATGTCCCCTGGGGGACATTTGTGTAGAGGTTGATGGCTCGTGAAGATGTTTTAGTTCTCACTGTGGCTGTGTGTTGTGGATTTTGGTACAGCTGAAGCAGTTTCCACCCAGCTGCTCCAGAGGCAGCTGGATCAAAAATCCATATTCTTGTGAGGATTGGGAAATAATTGCACACACATCCACTTCTCTCCCTCTCTTTGGCATGTTATGCGTATGTGTGTGTGTGTGTGAGTGCGTGTGTGTGATTGTGCGAATGCTCTCCACCAGCATGAAGAGTAGTAGCAGTAGGGGTTTGCATCATTTATGCCACGTGTTTATAGTTTGTGTGTGTTCTGTATGAACTGTATGAAATGAACAGTTTAAAGATATGTTTGATAAAAAAAATTGATTTGAAATAAACATAATCTGGGGGGCATCTTTTGTTTTATTTCCAGCAGTGTAGACACAGTATTAATATATTGTTGCATCCCACTCTCATGTAATTGGATTTTGCCTGAAGTAAAGCAAGTTAGAAGTTAAGTAATACTAATAAACAGCTATTTCAGGCAGGTATTCATTTAAACCATGGTAGGTGAGGCTGAACTCTGTGTGCACTGCCATACCGAGGCAATTATTCCCAGAGAAAAGGATGTCTGCAGGGTCTTAGGAAGATTGAAGACTGAAGGACAATATGGGTGGCATCACATAATTCGCCCTCATGCTATAAGACTATCTGGGGTGAAGCCCTATCTAATATCTCTAACATGTCCTCTATCAGACTATCAGGCATCAAAGTTCTGCAGCGATTGGTTCCAGGTGGTGGCAGAAATATGAGGAGCGTTAATTCTCCTCTGAATTCAGGGTCAAGCTAAGCTGCTATGGTCATGGATAAATGCTGATTCCATTCAGATTATGATTCTTGACACGGTGGCATGTTTGAAGCTTTAAAACCAGCCGGCAGACGGATAATTGACTCCATGTTGAGGGGAGATGATTATTTCATCTTTGGATCGTGTCTGGTTGAAATGTATTAACAGATTGCAGTGATGGATTGAGCAGACAAGTGGAAAAAGTTAAACAAGATATACGAGTAGGAAGGGTGAAAGCGAGGAGATTGAGCTGGACCCTTTCATCCGTCCACAGCTGGCGTGTTTTGTCAGAATCCAATACACAATTATCAACAGTGTCCTGTTCAGTCCTCTGTGTGTCCTCTGCTGTTGTGATCCATGTGATCTCTGAAGAGGAGAGAATTAAGTGAGAAGGCAGCAGAGACGACTATGTGTTACTAAACATGCAACATATATCATTGATATATGACTATTATATGCTTGTTTATTTCAATTTACTGCAGTAATTATTATTTGTATCAATTTTCAGTTAATCTGTTGTTAATATTTTAGATTAAAAAAAATATATCTTTAATATTTATCATTACTTGAAAAGTCAGTCTATTATTTAGTCTATTAAATGTTAGAAAATACATTGCGTGCATTGTCAGACAAACGTTGCAACGTATTTAATGCATCCATCTCCAACTGTTTAGTTTTTTCTGTTTACATATAATTAAGCCTGACATGTTTGGCAAAAAAGAAAAGTTATTCTGTAGCGCTGGCAGAAATTGTGTGGCATGACTCACTGGTGAGTCCAGCTGAGGTTAGCTGTGATCCAAAATCTGCTGCTCAGATTGCCCAAGGTCACAAGGCCTCCTTTTGCAGCCAATGTAAACTTGGGCCTTATGTTAAAATTTTCTTACCAGCCACTGTCAGCCCATCAACCGACTCTGCAGCCTCTGTTAGGAAGCGGCTGAGCTTGTCACTACTATGAGAATAGCTGCTGGTCCACCTTAAAGGTCGATCCACCTTAAATGAGCCTGTTCAGGCAAGGCTAACCCATTGTAGCTAACTTTGGGGCTAACCCCTATTGGGCTAAGTCAGTTGCCTAGCTGTCTATATCATCAACAATATAAGACAGTCTGAAGTGTCAAACCTTTTATTACAGTTAAACCTTTTGATTGTTATATTTAACATCATCTACCCTGATTAAATGTTTTTGTTTTTTGTTCTAACCTGCTGCCTCCTTTGTCATTTTAACATTTTTCTCTTGCTATATACTGAATAAAAAAAAGTTATTTTGAAAATCAATTGATAGCCAATCAATGTTTGACAACAAACAACAACAAGATCAAAAAAGAAAACTTTGACATCTAAGATTAGTTATAGTATGTGGCAAACAATAAACTTAATAAATAAACTCTACTGATGTACTTTGTTCTTGTAACAACAGTGAGTTCAGATAAAATACAGTTAGGGCTCATTATTTCAATTTCTATTTGAAAGAAACAGTTTTTATTCATTTAAAAAATAGGCAAATACTAATACAAAAATAAAGTGTGTGTGTGTGTCTGCTGTCAACTTTTGTCAGCAAGCTGAAGTGTATCATCTGCCTGTCTGTGCAGATTTTGTACTGTACCTGTGTGTCAGTGTGTGTGTGAGGAGGGCAGAGAGTCAAATTCAGGTTCAGGACAGCTCAAGTATTGAGGATGTAACAGCGTCTGTGGTGTCTCTGTCAGAACCGGGTGAGTACTTTTATGCTTTATTACCTTCACTCTCCAAGCCCAAGGCTATAAGCTTCCCCAGTTATATTGTACACCGTACAAGGACAAACACACGCACACACATACACACAAAATATACATACACTTCAGTTACAATACACAGTGCTGGGAAACACTGCGTGTCTGCAGACAGCCCCCAAATCTGGGCCGGACATTTTCCTCATTTCTGTCTCGTGTGTTCAGTCGAAGCGTTATGAAAGCAGCTGGGTGTTGCTGTTGTCTGTGATTTTAATACATTGATGCTTTATATTCTGCTATGACCTCCGCTGTCTGCCATTAGTGCCTGCTTGTCTGGAGAGCCCATCACACTGTGAGAGGCCGGGTCCTTCTGTCAGCTCTCATTCTCTGTATGAGCGGGAGAGGAGGTTTCATGGGAGCAGTTGCTCTCATAGAGGCTCTGATAATAGCTCAGTGGACCTTTGAATATTGGTTCCCCCAGTGAAGCAATTACACTTTCTGCCCGGCCCTGTATAAACTGCACAAAAATGCATGCTTACAGATATACCAAAAAACTTGTTTTACTTTTAATTCTCCATCTCTGTCCACTAACCTGCATAATTAGTGGGGGTATTAGTTTGGTATATTTAATCAAAAAATAGTATCAATATTATACTGCTCAACCATACTATAGAAGATCATTCTCCATAATAAGAGTAAAGAGTGATGGGACACATGCTGAATTACTACCTCAATTCAAATATATAATACTAATGCCTGTAGTAATAAATTGCATAATAATTTTGGAGCACTTTTCAGATGCCAATACAATATGCTTTCTTGTGTAGAGCCACAGTCAACAGACACCTGTAACATTAAAAAGATAAAAAAAGATTAACTAGGATACAATAATTCAGTAGAAAGATTAACACAATCATACCATAATCAATCATCATGTGGCAGGAAGTCCAATAACAATAAAAAACAATGAAAAGCAAAGAAGACAACGACAAACCAAAAACAACTAAATAATGTCATTGAAGGTTGGCAGTCCTCTTAATGAAGAATCTAGCTTCTCTCCGGTACTCCGAGGCATAAATCCATGGTGTTTAAACTGATGCTGGCAGTGATGCCTTGTAAAGTTAATAACTATAGAGTTGTTTTATCAGATAATGACTTCAGGTTGACACTTTATTTTGGGAACTGGAGCTACTTGCCAAGGTACTGGATGCTTGACAGTGGCACCGCAGCTGCTCTGCAGGTCATCCACAAATCATTTATGTGCACACACTTAGAACTATCACACATTGGCAGCAGATGTGGCCCGCAAGCAAAAACATCTGGCCCGTGAGATTGTTTGAACTAGAGAAAGAAAATAAAAATATAAAATATACTTTTTAAAAATCGGACTGCCAGTCTCAAAAATGCTCTTTATTTGGAAACTTCATTTTCCAGAACAGAAAATTTTCCTCAATTTAAATGCTTATTTGTTTAACTGGATACAGAGTGAATAAGCACGTCGACAATTGCACCCTGCACCGCATCAGACAGCGCTTCTATGCGGCGGGCAGCGGACCTCGCAGAGGGCGACATCTGTTTCACTGACCCGATCACATCATCCATCTACTTGTTGGTATCAAGTTCCTCCAAAACTGTCACATGCTTCGTTTCGTGGTGCCGTCTAATGTTGTACTCTTTGCATGCATAGACACCCTCATACAGATCAGGCATGTGGGCTTTGCATTAATAAAACTGGGGAGGATGAAGGCATAGTTTTCTGTCCATTCATCATGAAAGATCCTGTTCTCGCTGTTACGTTTTCTCTTGAGATTTTTTGATAGTGCCATTTTTCGGACAGCTAACAGCAACAAGTGGAAATGTTTTTTTAATGTTTTTTTTTAACAAACAGGCATATAATTAATAGCGCCCCCAGTGGTCAGTCCACAAATTTAACCTACATCAGCCCGCTTGAATGTCTCAGTGCGTCTGCTCCGTCATTTCAAAATCGCCTATCATTTTCATTATCACCGCCATCCCCCCCCCCCCCCCCCCCATTAATTCATTATATTAGCCATTGTTTTGGTTGTGGCCCGCCATGTAATGGCTTGGAAAATATCTGGCCCGAGGCCAAACTTAATTGCCGACCCCTGCAGTATAGTAATCACGCACATGATGGTTCAACACATAGGGTCCCCTGCAACAAACGGGTTGTAGGAGGCAAATTGTAGGCCTACCAGCTGTGATATAATGGAAGTGATACAAGTAACAGCCAAGGAGCCCAGTTGGGATTCTGATCAAACAAGAACTAGCACCAATTTGTTACAATTTCTATAGTTCATACTGTTTCTTTTATTTATTTATTACTTTTCTTTGATAACTGTAGTTTTGCCTTTTGTCTTTGATAATGACAACAGAGATGGAAGAATGAAAATGCAGCCAGAAAAAATACAGACAAAGATAACATAAAACGATGAGCCTCAGCAGGAATTGTACTGCTGTTTTTATAGCCTCTGGAGTCTTGTGGTGTGTAACTTGGAGAGGTGCTACTAACCTTTGTCAGTGTTGTGAGCATGGCTTTCTTTTTGGCTGGATGCCTCTGTCATAGTAGACCCGAGAGAGCAGAGTCAGCTGGATAACGGGAGGCAGAAGGGTCCAGGCCGCTTTTAGCGCGTGTGTGTGCCTGAAACATCTAACGTCAGGCATTTGTAAAGGAAGCCTCTGGGAGAGAGAGACAGGATGGATGAGGAAACATTTAGTCAGTCTTCTCTGTGACAGCTCTGGGTGGCTTTTCTTGCCTCATACCTGTCGTCTGACCCTGATTACTGTCTTTCTCTCTCTCTCCCTCTCCCTCTCTCTACACACACGCACACACACACACACAGAAACACTGACACACACCTCACATTATAAGGCTTGACAAATAAGGGCTTCAAGAGGGAGGAATGGACAGGTGCAGATACACAAAATAGATGAAAAGAGGATGAAAGACAGAATAGGCAGCTTTTAACCCAAAATGTCTTACACATTGCTCTTTATTGCACTAGACTTCCGCATTGACAGTAAGTTGAATATGTTTATCTGCAGAGCTACACTGTTGAAGTTTCCAAACTTCCTCATATCTCCTCTCTGATTTAAATCTTGGAACCACAGTACATAATCCAATAATGAATTAACCTTGTACATGTTAATCTTGACAAGAAGAGATTCAGCATCTCTGAAATGTTTAAAGTGGAATGAACTGAAACCAGTTATCAGACTAGATTCATCCATTCCCTTTGGATAACTTTATTATCTGATGCATTTTATGACTCTTGTAATTGTTATTATATTGTTATAATATTTTCTTGTTGTGACACGGCTGATAGTCAGTCATTATTCGACTGTGGTCGGTGTTTCCTGCTGGCTGTGTGTTTGTATGTTAAATGTTACTGTGCAGTTTTCTTTTTGCTCTGGTCAGTCTTGAAAGGGAGATCTCAATGAAACAAAATGAAGGAAAATAGGGGACTTCAACAATATTGTATCTGGTAAAAGAGATGAAAGGGGAATATTGATAAATATATTAGTCAAAAAAATGACTAGCATTTCAATATATTTAATTCAGTATGACGCAGGTTCTAACTACATATTGAAAAATAGTTATTTAAATGCTGGTGAAACTACCTATATATCTAAAAACACACCTCAGGACCAATTCAGGCAGTGACTCACATTCACACAATCACTCAGTAAGAGCCAAGTTTGACTAGAAATGCCCATAATGTGGAAACAAAAAACAATAAATTAAAAAGGCTGAAATTTGAAATCCAAGACACAACCTATGAGGTAGGCATTTCTAATATTAGAAATTACTTCAGGGTGAATGTTACAGCATTTTGAATACAGCTATTTCTGTCAAATCATAAACACTGCACATATCTGTGGTACTACAGAGGAGCTGTTAGCACAGTATATACTGTATGTACCTGGGGCAGGTAATGAATGCAAAGCAATGCAGTCATCATGTTCATTATATCATAAAAGCCACTTGTTGGCACTCAAAGCCGTCGTCTCCCACTCCCAACACTGACTCACGGCGTCTCTTCTGTTATTAGTTAACAGTGTCACTGTTCAGCTTTTACTGTGTGCTTCACATGTGAGTCATGAGACTGGACGTTGTGGGTGTCTGTCATGAAGGAAAGTGAGGAATGTCAAGGTATGCATGAAGACACTGCCTATGGTAACTGACTGCTGATAGAAGTGTAGTGATATGATATAAAGCTGTCTCTTCAGTGTTTAGACTATCATTGTAATGTGGAATGACATTAAGGGTTATAGTTTATCTTTTTACAGACCACTACTTCATTTGACAAAATAATTCAAATGTCTCAGCTGATCACAGCTTTCCCTGAATAAAATACAGTTTCCTTATTTAGATCAGAAGATATCAGACCAAACGATACATTTACAGGAATTTACAATGGACACATGAGACAAGATTTGATACGTATACTTTATTAATGTATTCATATGCTAAGCTTCCTGTGAGGCTAACCTGTTAGTTATCCATTATGTTTAATGTAGCATGTAGCTACATTAAGCTTTTTTATGTCTTTATTTTTTTTTTACTTTTGGATCATTGGTTGGTTTAATATCTTCCTGGATGCCATTGGCTGTTGGAGCTATTTGCAGTTTAATTATAGAGGATTCAGATGATTTAATTTATTGATGAATTGAATATTGAATGATGTGGGTCAATGTAGGCCAATAAAAGAATCACAATGTTGGTAATAGGCCTTTTTCATGGAAGACATTTTGTCATGTCACAGTATGAGATTTATACTGATGGCTTCAGGTTCAGGTTCCTGGTATTGTACATGCTGACTTACTGTCATGATTTACCATGACACTTAAATAAAAGGCCTCCATCATCAATGTTATTAGTAACACCTGTGCTTTTCCTACTTTGAGGAGCCTAAATGTTTCCTGGGTCAAAATTTGGTTTTACTTTATATTGTGCTCATTTGTTGCAAAGTTGTGTTTTTATCAATTACCTGAGAGTAACATTTCATCATAGTACTGTAGGTTACACCCATCAATTATTTTCACCAGCAATCGGTCTGACACTTATTTTCTTTCATATTTGATATATTGTTTAGTGTATGTATGAAATGTTAGAAAACAATAAATAAATGCTGATCATTACTTTCATCATTATACTACTGTGAAAACTAAATCCAGCCATGTGTCAACAGGCTCTATATAGAGCAAGGAGTGAACCTGGGGTGATCCCAGTGAGTTTTTGTACGTGTATGTGTTTAGGGCTTGTGGTTTAAGAGCCTATCAAAGTTAAGTGGTGTTGTATGAAGGACCTGCAGAGCAACAAATATCTCTCCCTCTCTCTCCCTCTCTCTCCCTCTCTCTGGCTCTCTCTCCCTCTCTCTGGCTCTCTCTCTCTTTCTCTGTCTCTCTCTCTCTCTCTCTCTCTCTCTCTCTCTCTCTCTCTCTCTGTCTCTGTCTCATGCACAGCCATCATGCAGCTGGTCTTCTGGCCAGCTGTGTCTGAGAGATACACAGAGGGAAAAGTGATATTTAAGAGTTTGAGATGAAGAGATGTGTATATTAGTGTGTGTGTTCGTGTGTGTGTGTGTGTTGCATAGAGGCAGAGGAATGAAGTGTTTTGAAGATGACAGCCTGCACATCTGCCTGCCTGTTGGAGGATTTCAGGTTAATTAAATAGGATTAGGAACAATCCAGGGAATATCATGCTTCTTTATTTCTCTTCTACCTCCTTTTTTGGCAGACACACACCTGTCTCACATTTCATTTCCTGTGTCCTTTTTCTACATTTTCCCAAGATGCTGGACGCTGATAAATCCTTTTCTTTTCCTCTTTTCTCTCTGTGATCTGTAATCATATTTTATTGTATGAAAGCGTGCCAAATTTTGTCGTTTAAGATAGAAACTTTAATGGTTATAATAAGTGCCATTCAGAACTACTGTATGTGAGGGAATAGTAATCAACCACAGGATCCACTGAGCGCACGCACACACACGCACACATCAGAAACAGCAGGGAGCTAATCAGCTTAACCCTGTCTGGGAGGAGCTTTGTCTGAAGATTTTAATGTTTTAGTGTGGATTGATATCAGTGGTTGGGGTTGTTAGATTTCCTTCTCAAATGATTTATTCCTTATTCTTGTAATTATAAGTTTGGAGTTGAACTTTATAGCAGGGGTTTTGTTTTTTTTCTTCAGGCTGGCTGGTAGTTTTGGTTTAGGGATTAACCAGATGAATTTTAAATCCCTCAGTCTACAAACTGTCACTCGTGGGAACTTGGTGATTCTGTAAAAATGACCATCCTGCAGAAACAAAAGTTTGGACCAATGAGCCATCACAAATTATTGAGAAATCTCCCCAGTTTGTCCTTTCTATCAACTCAAATAGTAGAAGTAAAGGTTCAATGTCATGTGGCTTTTAACCATATCTTCTAAGGATGTATGCAAATAATTTATATTCCGAGAACAACATTAAACAGCTGCAAAACATCCACAGCTAATTTTGGTTTGGTTTTTACTATAATAACAGTATTGGCTACAATTAATATTTTATATTAACAATAGATAATAGTGATAATAGTAAGAATAGTGATAACATTACTACTTAAGGTGTCTCTTGTAGTGACAAACTCACGCAGAATTATCTCCCGACGTTGTTGCCCTCAACTCAACTCAACAGAGCTTTATAGCTTCATAGCATCTTTGCTGTTTTGGCTCACTCTCATCGCCCTCATCATCCTTGTGTACAGACGCAGTGGGCAGTTGTGTTTTTTTTTTTGTTTGTTGTTGTTTTGTTTTTAAACAAGCCCTGATGAACCCACTTTACACTTGCACACTGACAGTAACAGTGAGTTGGTGTCTGTCTGATCCTGTAAATAAAACCCTTTCATAGATGGAGGGGCAACATATGGTGGCAGACAGGAAGTGGGAGTGTTTAGAGCAGCTCAGGCACTACGTCACTACATTTAAGTCAGGGGAGCATATGCAGCAGACAGCCAGAATACAGACACGTATGGTGCCTGTTTCCCTTTATTCAGAACTTATTTTATTGAGATACACTCGCTTTAGTTGTGCAGGTTAGTCTACGGGATTTTTTGTTTTTATTCAACCCAAACTGCCAGCAGCAAAGGCAGGTATTAAGTCCCCACCCAGCGCTATGATGTTACTGAGGTCCAGCCGGGGCTCACAAGAAAAACATGATGGACCTCAGGAAATTGAGGGAGACTCATTTCATTGAAGCCCCTTGTGACAAAAAAAGGGGCATCAAATCTGAGTGGCTTGGTAAATCACATGAATACAGAGCAAGCCAGTCCTATACCAAACTGACTGGTTTGTCTTATTTTACGTTACTAGTCACATCCGAGACCCAAACATATATGCATAAGCACAGAAATTTTTTATTAATTTTTTTTCATAATATAGCCCCTTAAAAAAAGGAATGCCATCTGCTGCACAAACACTGCATAGTTTTAATTTGCTTTACTTATTTAAAGGGACTGTGGTTTGAACATAAAGACTGTATAGCGAATACAGTCTGCTCAGTATACACACAGAAAACCTGCACGTGTCCATGCATCTAAATCCATGTGCACATGCACTTATGTATGGATATCAGACATCATGTTTGTTTAGTACAGTCAGTCACATGCTTTGTTGGGGTTTTTTTTTTTTATCAGCTTGCCCTCTGGACTTTGTGGCATCTCTCTAAATGCACCCAGGAGAAGTAGGCCAGGCTCTCAGGCCACTGTTTGTCAATGCAGTCAATATTGGTGCCGGAGCAGAACATCCCCTCCACACCAACCGAGCCATTAGATCCACCAGCTCAGTGAGAAATGGATTAGGCTGCGGCAATGTGGGCCATAAAATCATCATCATCCCCTCACCACAGCAGGGGGCAATCATCAATACAGCCAAATGCTCACATGCGCACAGAAGCACACATCACGAAAAGGACACCTTCATAGATAAAAATGCACATGCACAGTCCACTATTGATTACCCAATCTCAACTGCCCAATATGACAACAAGGTGTTGTATTGGGCTGAGTAGTAGTGTGAGTCAACGGAGTGTGGTCAAAGCTTAATTAATTAAAGCTTAATTAGCTTTAGATAACCACTGTTACCAAACAGAATGAAAGGGAGGACAGCACAAAGAGAAACTGAGATCAATAACCAACAATTAATCAGATCACATCTATATGACATCGCCATGCAGGGTTTGCTTAAATACGTACGCTACATGTATGGCTGCAACCAGTGCATACTTTAATTGTTGTCATTTTATATTATTTGGATTCATATTTTTTTTGCATTAGATGATAAAGATGGAACACTGATATTGGTTGATTTTATGGATGAAGTACGAACCAGAACCTTGATCTTTTCACCCTCACTCTAGTACGTGCTGTGAAATGCATCGTTTGTTTGGGTTGGAACTGAGAGTCTATAATTGAACACCAGTGGACACCAGTGGACAAGTTTCAGAGCTTGACTCACAATCAGATTTCCTGAAGAGCTTTTTTTTCCTCTCGGTCAACACCTCAGATGTCTTGATAACTTAATTACCTAACAAAGCTGATCCCAGGGTACAATCTGGTCTCAGGTGTGTTGTAGAAAAGCAGTTTGGATGGTTTGTTTTTTTCCTGTTGTTCATTCACACTGTTTTCTTTCAGTGTGCTGGACTTCTTCTGATTTGCCCCTCTTGCTCCCACTCCACACCTGTCTGCCTCCATTTATACTGATGGAATCAACGGCTATGTTTATATGCACACTAATAATTTGATGATAAAGAAATTAAGGCAATAATGTGAGTAAGACAGAACCCATGTAAAGACCATAATACGATTATGTTAAGATTTTTCTGTTAGAACAAAGCTGTTCTTGGCTGCCTTCCTGGTGGATGCAGAAGAAATTGAAGAGCACTAAAAGTCTTTAATTAAAACTTATCAAAAGGCTGCATGATAATTCTCTGAAGAATCAACATCAGCTTCTCTCCTTACCTAAGACCAAGCTTCCTCTGATCAGACTCCACAGTAAACAAATTGTGTCTGAAACTTAACTCTGAACAAAAGCAGCCTGGGAACTAAAATGACCGACAGCCGTCTTTGTGATGTCCTTCACATCTCAACCACCAAACTTACTCCTGACCTGCCAGCCATCCTTCAGTTCACTGCATTATATAATAAGCCCAACTTTATGCATTCAATTTATGTTGATAACATTTTTCTAACAAAAGTTGATGTATTAACAAGCCCAATAACTTATTTGCATCATAGGCTTGAGATATACTCATTCCCTTTTCACCCTTATTTATCCCCTTTACACTGGGCTGTGAAAGGGATCAGCATCCAGACTAGGAAGCAATCAGAAGCCACCCTTCACGTTTTGTAACAATATAAAGTGAAGTATATCGCTTCACCTTTATTTAGTACTCACTATAGTGAGTTGCCCTGCCCTTTGTATATTTTTCTGCATGTGGTCCTCGGTGAAAAGTTTCAACACCCCTGTTCTAGATAATCTAACTAATAATATGAAATATAAAATGTATTAATAAATGGAGTTGTCACCTTTGCAATCATGAAATTAGCGTAATCTCACTACTGTGCTCACTAATGTAATTGTAGCCAGTGTGTCAGCACAAAATAAATGCCTTTTCTTTCACTGTAATTACTGGCTGACTTGCTACTCTAACTACACACCTTAAAATCAAGAATATTTGGTGACTCCTAGTAGGGATCAGAACCCCAGGTTGGGAACCAGTGCTTTAATCTACTAAACTAAATATACTTACAATAACAGTTGGTTATGAGGTGGTAATAGCCTTGGTTATTAAACCTCAATGTGTTTGTGGCACAGATGATTAAAAAACTGTCAGACACAATATGTATTTTTCTATATTCTACATTCATATTGTTTGTTCCTGGCTGTTGCATTATTCTACACCAGCGCCCACCTGCCTACAGAGAAATGTGAGGTCTGGCACTGAGGTACAGGCTGCTTTGAGACATTTCAGATTCAGTTCGGTTCACATAGCAGCAGCATGCTGATGTTTGATACAGACTCACCGCAGTGATACTTGTTTTCAGAGCTGACACCTCAAAACCACACAAAGGAATCCTCTGATTGTTTGATTTACTCTGGTGTGCTGAAAAGATCAGAAAAAAACATTTCCTTAACAAATTAAACCTGTGTTATTCTGTCCTCTTCCCTGGGTTGTAGATATAAGGAGTTTATCCTGCTTTCTCCTCTGAGAGGCTACTGTACAATATGTAACAACCTAGCCAAGAAAAATATAAAAAGAAGATAATAATGCCAGTTTATTATTATACTTATTTAAAATAACTAGTGATGCTCCGATCACCATTTTTTGGGCCGATCACCGATACCGATCACCAAAAAACTTGATCTGCCGATTGCCGATCACTGCTGATCAAAGAATGAATTTAAAATTTTAAATAATTAACTATAAAAAACTGTCAAAATCTTCAAATGTACAGAATGCCTTTATTTTACTGTAGCCTGTAGAACAATATCCATGTCACCAATATCAACAATATCCATGTTTCAAAATAAAAATATGAATCTTTCCATTCAAAATGTAAATAAACGTCGCTAATAATGTATGTCACGTGATCGGCTTCCTGATCGGCATGTTTTTCCGATCGCTGATCAGGCTATTTTTAGACAATATCGGCCGATCATGATTGGCAGCCGATCGATCGGAGCAACACTAAAAATAACTATAAAATACATATTTTTGTCACCAAGGTAATAATCAAGACCTGTGAAGCAGCTTTGGTTGGTTTTAGGGTTATAGGTATTTTAGGTATTATTATTTCATACAAAACATTTCATACAAACATTTCCTTCCAAATAAACGTGTCTAGATATTGGCTAAAATGTTGGCTTGTCTAAAACCTTTCTGATCCTCTGAACAGTTGCGCGCGTTTCTTGCGTTGTTAGACTTTATTGCAGCAATGCTGCTATGTGATATTTGTGTGATATCAGAAATTACTTTGGTAAGTACAAAGATATTATTACTGGCTTGTACATAGAGGTGTAGATAGATGTCAGGCAGTCATGATGCTGCTCATCCCATTTGTAAATTGCATTGTACAGTATGTAAAATTATTTTTACATTCCCAGACAGTCATCTACTTGTGTGTGTGTGTGTGTGTGTGTTTGTACGTGTGTGTGTGCTGCACCTCTGCTTTTTTAAAATGAACTTTGAGATTGATTTAATTAAAAAACTTTAATTAGCTGCCTGTTATATAGACATGACAGACTTGTTTAGCAGCATAAACACATTTCAATCCACACACACACACACATACACACAGAATCTACCGACAACGGCAGCACATTAAGACATTTAATCACACAGTGTGACATACATTAATGTAGCTGGCCAACAGTTTCCTGGTGGGACAAATGATCCACAGCATCCCCATGCAAGCAGTTTCAACATCATAATGAAAGGGAGAAGATCTGTCAGTCGCTTCCTTTGATATAATCCCATTTATAGCATCACTATACACACGCTTACATGTACACTTCGGTCCTGAATTAAAGGACCTGATTTCAAGCCTCTTTGACTGGAACAGTAAGCATCTTTAAGATAAAGCAGCTGAAATGTCCTTTCTAAAAACTGTTCTGGCTCTGTTGCTGCAGTCTGGCCTCCCTGTAGAAGAGGGTTATTAGCTATTTGTAATTAAACTTTCAATTAAAATGGTTAAGTAGTTAAATCTGTAGCCTGGATTCATGTCACCTTGTTCCAGCTACTTTACAGAGTGTCGTGCATGTAACCATTTGTGAAATATCATAAAAACACTGCACCAATCAGCTCCAATGGTAATGACATTTTGATCCTGAATGATTATGAGTTGAAATGACACAAAGGCCAAGAGGCTGAAGTATGCACTGTTGGCTTTTTTGCTGTTTGGAAGATTCTTGTTTAGCTTTAAATTTATGATCTGTAGAGTAATTTGCATATCATGATCACATCTGTCAATGTTTTTAAGATGTTATTCAGAGCAGTACAGTTTTCTTGATACATCAGCTACACGTGATGACTATAACTTTGTTGCTCTGTTATCTCTACTTGCCTCCTTCCACAATATTTTGGGTAGAAATTCAGTGGATCATCACTGATGATGACAGGCCTTAAACTCAACTCAGTGATAATTAACAAGCTAAATTTTATTATCATTCTGTTTAGCTCTTTTCAGTATATGTAAAGATAAATATGCATCTGTTTCTGATCAGTTAAATAAATAATGTAATTTTGAGTTGGACTGAAAGGCTACAACAATACGTTTTATGAAGATGCGCATTGTGTCAAAACAGACATTCTAGTCTGGTCTAACCCTGTCTGATTTTATCTGTTGAATTACCAGAAAATGTATTAAATATTACGTATATTCTGATATTTAGACATTGCCTAGTTGATTTGGCTTGTTTTCTGCTCAGATAACACTTTGATGCCTCACAAATATTGTACATGTTTTGTTGCGGTTCATAAAAATAAGCCTCAGACTCAATGCTTCTTCTGATTAAGAATGAAATAATCAACAATAAGGCAGTTTGAGGCAGGCAGGCGTATCTGTGACTAACTAACGTCTACATTTAAAGTAAAAAAGAGATTTGTTCTGGACTCAAACCGGATTCTTCAGTGCCTGGTTAGCTGAGCAGTGAAGCAGTGTCACTCTAATTCCCCTTTAAAAGAAGGCTTGTGCAGGTCTCTCATTACAGAACACTGTCAGGGGCTCTTTGGTTCAATTATTTCAAATGTTCACAGTACACGGTCTAATATTCTCATAACTGGAAATCAAAGTGACATATTCACCCATTGATTTTCCACAACACCACTGTGCTTTGCAGGCTGGATAATGCCCATTTTTCTCCCTCCAGTGATCTAATGCTGGAATAAGCATTTCAGGAGATGTCATAAATTAAATTGAAATGTCTGAAAGAGACATTGAGAACTCCCACAGGGCATAAAAATCAGCTTGGTACTGACTTTGTGTTTTTTATGTTCTATATTGTTTTTGACAATACATTCAAAGACATACTAAACAACTTTTTTTTAACAAGCTTTTATGTTGACTTTGAAATTTTTTTTTCTTCCTTCATTTGAAACATCACATCTCATCAAATCTTCCTCTCAGTTATCCTCTTCTTTTTGTTTCAATAATACCCTGCATCTTGTCTGTTGGTTCACTCATCTATCGGACTAGATCAGTGTAGTGTGTATCAGGATGCTGCGTCAGCCGTACTTCTAATGGAGAAAATGATTGCTTTCATAATTATACAGCTTATACAGGTTAAACAGTAGTCGTATGTACACATGGTACAAGTCTTAAACACAAAATCTTTTTCTCATAATAATAAATGCTGAAATCATCAACTTCCACTGAGTCACTCTTGCTCATTTTGTGAAAAAATTGTAGCCTCTGGGTCATCACAGAGATAGATTAAAATGGAAAATACCTGATTAAAGATTAGAAATGGAACATTTTTAATGTCTGGTGATAGATTTTCATTTATTCATTCATTCAAACCCTTATTAATACCAGGTAGGCCATTGAGAGCAGGCTTTCATTTTCAAGGATGCCTTGATTACAATACGAATATATACGAAATTATAAGAAACAGTAAACATAATATGGCAAATATAAAATATGACAAATATTAACAGATAAGCAATAATCAATAGAAGAAACAATAAAACCAATAAAACACGTAATATGAAAACATATAAAGGTGATATATACACTAAAAAGTTAAAGTTTGATTAAAACACACATTCACACTGCACTATGTCTGTTAAAAGAGACTTAAAATGATTAAAAGGTAGACAGTAAAGCACTTCAACTTAGTGTATCAAATGCTTTGACACAGGCTGGTGAAGATGATGGTTGTTGGGTTGTAATGTAGGATCTTGTGTGTGTGTAGCCTGTTCAGATGCATTTGTTAGCATCACAATCTGGAAACTATTCTCAGCAGAAAAATTACAGCATTGGTTGTTTGTTCAAAAAGTTGTTGTTTAGTTTAGTTTAGTTGACTCATTTTAGTTTGGAGGACTAGTTGCTTACCTGCCTTTTTTTGGTAATTGTAGTAATATGATGTACATTTGAAAAGATGAGAGACTGCGTATTAATGTCTGAGGCATATGTCTGTAGTTTACAGCATGTCTGGTTTGGATGTACTCTGATTTATATTTAGCAGATTACCTTGGAGAGTAATTGGGTTTTGCAGAGAAGCTGTGATCATCCTGCAGTGAATCACACAGGATGACATGTGTCCTGTTGAGTCACATCTCTGCACTATCTAACCTTATTTCGAAAGGCCACCACTGACGGGGGCACAGTTATGATGATAAAGTCACAGTCTTGCTGGTAACTCCTGCTAACCAGCTGTCCTTTAACACTCCTTTGCCCATTTTGCTAAGATTAAATTGGATTAATAGCTGAAAATGTCACCTTTATATTACGTCATCAGAATTTGCTGTCTTTGCTTGATTGACCCTGTCACTGACTGTTGGTGGCGCATATTAAGTCGTATGAAAACTATATAGAGATAATGATAATAAGATTTGCAGATTTCAAAGGAAATGAATTATGATTTTAAAATCTCACATGGTTAAGGTTGTGTAAGGTTGCCTAGATACAAATGATGAGCACAAATACAGTAATCGTCCACTAATGTTCCCTCCTCTCCTCCACTGTGTGGTCATGGTTGTTGGATGTTACATAAATCAGGAGGTGGTCAGATCGCTGAGTATGTACTGTTCACATTATCCTGTTTACTTAAAGCAAACCCTGGAGAGCAGATGTTTAATGTGGAAGATATCTTGATTATAAGATTTTGATGTCAAGGTTTAGTTTACAATCCAGTGCCCCCCCCCCCCCCCCCCCCCCCCCCCCCTTCTCTCTTGCACTCACACACACACACACACACACACACACACACACACACACACACCTTGCAAAGAAAATAGCTGTTGGCAAAGCAATCTGAGCAATAATAAATATGCTCCAACAGTCCTTTTAACCATATGTTGCTTAATTAATTTTCACTGGATTGCATCCTTTAGGCTAATGAAGCAATTGGAAGGTTACTCTTTATACTTGATATATTTGCAGACAAGTAATGGAATATGTACTGAGTATATTTTGTAAATGGGTGTTTTTCTGTGTGTGGTTTTGGAAAAACTGCATGTTTAAATCACTTCTTTTTTTTTTTTTTTTTAACTTTAATTTGCAAATCTGGATTCAGCATGACTGATTTCTGTAACATTTACATCAGGGTGAGCCCAGAGGAAGCAAGCAACAAATGTAATTTTAATAACAATGTTGCAGTTTGCTGGAAAACACTCCTTTCTGCATCAGAAATAGTTCATAACAAGTATTCATCTGAGTAAACAGCCCATTAGGAGTCTCGGTAGAATCAAAGATTTGTAGTTGATTGGTCTAAATGTATAGCTAATGAGTGGATACTGACTGGCTGAGAAATGAAAGGCACATCTGGCATCACAATTATGTTTAAACAACCTTGACATTTGGGCCGGAGTACAAATTATTGATATTTAAATGGACAATTTATTTCAGTTTTGCCTGTCTTCTCTCAAATATGAAAAAATCCAAACCAAATTAATTCAGAATCCACCGCAGTGTCATTGACAATAATACATACAGAAACTATGGTGTGTTATATTGGTTAAGCTCTATAACTAGTTTCATTTTTGGAGACAGTTGCAAGTAAAAATGACCTGTAAGAAAAACTGCAAATACGTAATCTCACTTGATGTTCTGTTGTTCTTTCATTTTTATAACTTCTATTAAGGCTGAAGTCTACATTCAATGAGGGATTTGAAAAGATTAGGATGCAATAATTGGATTTAGAGTCAACAAAATGCTATTGAAACTTGAAATATTCAACTTCTACACATTGGTTTTGCCACAGTACTAAGAGAAATGGAATCCATGACAGAAAATATAAAATAACTAAAAACACACCTTTTGAAATTTGTTGACTTTCATGTATTGTACATGGGATTTGAAACAAAAGGTCTAAAATCTTCAAAAATAGCTTTAACTCAACCACTCAGTGTGGGTCGTCCTGCATTTCTGGCGGAAACATTCACACATCAACCTCCAGATTTATAAACTCACACACTCAGTCACTTGTGTAATCAAATTTGAAGCCAGGACTTTTCTGTAAATCAGATCAGAGGTGTGGAGCGGCTACAGCAGCCTGACTGTGTTCAGGCGACAGGACATTTTATTGCTTGGTTTCTAAATCTGTGTTTTGCTGCTGGCTGGTTGAGCAGTATCAGGCCCAGATGAGACTGTCCCTCTCTGTCTCTCTTCAGACCCATTAGTGTCAGACTCTGGGTGTTCAGCCGGTGCCAGCACCCATCTGTTTCTACATCCCCTGTCCTCCCATGTCTTTTTAGACCTGCCACTACCACAAGTGTGTGTAGTGGAGGAGGGAAGGAGCTCACAGCGACAGAGACAGCTGACAACAGGATGAAATAGTGTGTGTGTGTGTGTGTGTGTGTGTGTGTGGCCACCATGTCAGTGAAGACATGATGTTTTCCAAAATAGACTTTTACAAGTCAATCACATAGATGTGGTTCTTGTATTTTGTTATTCATTGACAATACTGACAACACTATACCTGTAAATATTAGAAAATATAATATTATTTATGGTCTGCAGTTTTTAGATGCCTTGACTGCACAAAGGGCTGGCTGGGGAGAGAAAGGGTTTGACAGCTGATTAACACCCCTGGTATTCATTGGTTATAAATGTCTTTTTGGCATTGAAACTACTAAACAATACTTTAGTTCTACAATAACCTACATGTCACAATATTATTGTTGTTCAGCTTCGTTGCCTTCTATTCTGATATCTTATATTTATTGTGGTTTTTTTTCTGATACAGCAAATAAAATAAAAAGTCTTATGCTTCAACTGACATCCTGTGAATTTGCTGGCTTTTAGGGGGCCAACCTGGTGAATGCTGAGCACATTAGAACCGGTGCACGGTGACAGAGTTGACATGTAAAGACGTGAAATGTGTAGAGGGGCTAATGCATGCCGGCAAATGAAATAGTGCACAGGTGATTGACTGCTGCTGATGCGGAGGTGTAAATGGATGTTTGATGGGGAGAGGGTGTACAGGAAATGTCATCGTGTGTGTGTGTGTGTGTGTGTGTGTGTGTGTGTGTGCGTGCAGGACAGAGAAGTAGGAAGGAAGATGGAGTGAAACTGATAGAGGTGGGGACTGTCTTTAGATTGGCCGGTGTGGATGTGTGGTTGCCGCTGGAGTTAATTTTCTGCATAGCTGAGCACCGAAATCATGAAAAACAGCTGTGTATTATGGTGAGAGACGCTTGTAAGACAGAGCAGCACCACATGATGCTGGGAGCGTTGTTTGAGAAGATATGGATGCTCTGAGGAGGTTACTGCACTGCTGCCTCCTCAGAGGTCTTTGAATTCCCAGGGCAGTGTCATGGAGTGTGCAGAGGTACATGTCAAACAGGGGCAGTGAGGGAATTTGACTTTGTCTTCTTCTTTTTTTATTTTAGCACGACATATGAATTGGAGTTTGGAGACTGCAATGCATTGAATAGTGGTTACACGGTAGTTATTACAGTCATCTGAACAAGTGATGTGATTGTATTCATTTAAAATAATAAAGTAAAAGGAAGGAATCTCTACCAATGGAGAGTTACCTTTGAAATCATATTTAAGTTTTAAATGCAGCTTCACAAAGTTGAAATTAAACTGAAACTAATTTATGATAGAATAGAATAGTTTTATATTAACAGTCAGAAAAACTGAATGTATAATGTGAAAAACCTTTCTTACACTAATATGTAATACAAGGGAAAAAAGGCACTTCTATGAATCATTGAAGTGCTGGATGAGCTGCACTATTTATATTTTTTCACACATGAAAGAAACTGAACAAAAAAAAAAGTGTACTGAAGTAATGACGCCTTGTCCCATGTCAGACAATTAAAATGTTTTGCTTTTTTTGTGCAGAGTGTGACTTCAGCTGGAAGTCGGCCCAGAAATGAAACAAGAAATGAAACAGAGTTTATAATGAAGCATCTCAGATTTGAGAGCTTGTTTTGGTGGCAGCATCATTCTTTCTGTGTTGCCTGATCAGCTTACAGTCTAGATGAAACGGTTCACTTCAGAGTATTTGAAATCATTGAAGGCTTAGACAGTCCTTAACGGGAGGGCAGAGAAGCTAATTACGTCACTGAGACAAACTTGTTTCATAACATCTCTGAAGCAGGTTGGCACCTTCATGTCAGTTTGTATCGCATTATTTAGCTAGATCAAACCATGAACCCCAGACTAGGCTACAATAATCAGTCTGTTGCTAAACTCAATGCCGCAATACCTTTTTAACAGTTTTAGTACTTCTAGAGTTAATTTACTTATATAGTACCTAATTTGTTTTGGCAGTAGTTAATATAATTTTCCATATTGTCCAACTCTGATGGTGCGGATAAAGTCTCATTAAGAAAAAAAGAAATTGCAATTAATGTGGCAGCTAATCAGTTGACTGAGTTTTGAAATACCTGCTCATCTTTTACTCCAGTAGGTACATTTTTGTCTGTGTTTACAGAATGAAGCAAAATGTGTCTCACTTGATTAACTTGAGATCAGAAGACCTCTCCATCAAGTCAAGTTAATTTTATTTATATAGCGTCAAATCACAACAACAGTTGTCTCATGACACTTTGCACATAGAGCAGGTATAGTCTGTACTCTTAAATTAACCCAACAATTCCCCCATGAGCCATCACTTGGTTATGGTGGTGAGAAAAAATGTAAAATAAAAAGAGGGAGGGGGGAGGGTTATTTCACACATAATGGCAAATGGACCCAAACGCAGAAAACTGAGGCGACTTAACTTAAGAATAACTTTAATACAAGAGTGAACTCAGAAGTGCAGGTAAATCTGATCCGGACGATACATAACTATAACATAACTATACAGGCAGCACCAAACAAAACACACAGAGCGAAACAGGACACTCTAAAAGTGAGCCAGAGCAAGACAGAGAACAAGACAGTCTACACTGAACAAAGGATCTGACCACATCCAACAAATTCAGCCTCACATACAAACATAGCTAGCACAGGTGAGGGGTTAGACAAAAAGCAGGGAGCTGATAAACACAGGGATCGAGGCAGGACTGATGAGGGTGATGTAGGGCAGGTGTAGAGGAAAAGTGAGGAGGAGCACAGAACACAAGGAAAAAATCAGTACAAAAAACAAAATACCCCAAAACACAGAGAAAAGACTCAAAAAACCAAAATGCCAACAGGTCAACTACAAACACAAAAGTCCCTGCAGTTAAAACACAAAACAATCCACAAAAGAGTCCTTGAAAAAAGCCGTAAACACAACCCCCCGATGCACAGCAGCAACCATAACGACTATAACATTTAGAGTACTATATATGAAAATATATATATATATATATATATATATCTAGGTCTCAGGGGGGGAACCCCTTAGAAAGGTGCGATGAGAGATGGGCGGCAGTCGGAGACGGGGACCCTGGCGGTCCGACCCCCGGTTGCAGAAGTGGCTGGGGAGAGGGAAGTCTGGGCTTCCCTGCTGAAGATGCTGCCCCCGCGACCCGACCACGGATAAGCGGAAGAAAACGAAACGAAAAAACGAAATATATATATATACCGGTATATATATATACCACCTTGACAGCCTGCAGTTGAAAGATGACATGCATCATCACTAATCAAGTTTGGCAGGGGTCCAGAGAGTCTGATACTGTCTTAAGTAGCTATCAGATCACAAACAACTGTTGGATTAATGAAAAGTCCCTTAAAGACAGAGAGAGCTATGGTTCCTTGAGCAGAACTAGTGCACGTTCCAGCGGGTAATTAGCCGCAATAATGAAGAATTTAGCAGTTAGCTGGCTGAGATGCAGAAACGCTATCAATAGCAACAACTCAGAAACTCTGGCTTACCACAGTATGTCATCTTCTTCTTCTCATCAGTCGTTTTTGACATCACACAGTTCATAAACAGCTTCATTTTTGAACATAACTGGACAAGTTAAACAGTGAAACTGATTCAGATAATCAGTTTCAGATAATGGTGTTTTATTGTGACAACTTGACATACATTTCACTCTATTGCAGTGTCATTTTTAATTTCTTGTGGTCTCATGCAGCAGCCTGATGATTTCTGGTGGACACAGGTGGAATACCTGTGCAAACTGTGAAGAAATGCACTGGTTTGTGCAGCATTATTCATGACCACCTGTCCCTCTCAGCTGTATATTTTAATAGGCTGTGACCCTTAAGTGTCCCCCATGGACCTGGGTGGCATCAAGCCCTGCTTGGTCCTGAGCTGTGGTTATTTATTGGTGCTGACTGCAGGATTGTGACTGCTTGCCCAGCCTACTATACTGGCTCCATAAAAAGCTTCAGTATGTTCATAAACTTATATTGAATAAAAGGTCTAAATGGCTTTTAACTTTCCAGGCACGCGGGGAACAGAGAGCTCATAAAGAAGTTGCATTTTAAAGGTTTCTCAGAAGAGGCTCACGTCCTCTCGTTCTCTGTTTTATGTTTTAGCGATGCAGCTTTACCCTGCTACAGTGCTTCGTGTTTCAGAAAGGTTTCCCTGTCAAGATTGTTCAACAGAAAGTAGATCAAGTAGACTTTGATGACATTCTTTGCTGATCAGGCGTGTTCATTACTTGAATGTTTGTGTATGGTTTGGCTGTCTCTGCTTCTATTTATCCTGAGTTTCACAGGAGCTCAAAACTTCTCAGTGAGTCCTCTTGAACTACTTCAGCACTTACTCTCTCTCTCTCTCATTCTCTCTCTCTCATTCTCTCGCTCTCTCTCTCTCTCATTCTCTCGCTCTCTCTCTCTCTCTCTCGATCTCTCGCTCTCTCACTCACTCTCTCTCTCTATCTCTCTCTCTCTCTCTCTCTCTCTCTCTACTCTCTTTACTATGGCCGATAGGAAAGAAGACCAGGAGGAAAAAATGAGACGGTAGTAGTAGAGCCTTTTGGTTTCCTGTCAGCCATCAGTATTGATTAATTTATGGTATGGCTGATTACGGAGAGTAGAGTAAATATCATGCGAGCCAGGGAAATGCCCACCAATCAATATGCTATTGAAAAACAAATGCACAATCTATTTATGATTGATGGATGTTGTTGGTGCGGTGCAACAGCTTTTACATGCAAGAAAGCTCTGTTGCAGCATGGTTGCTCTCCCGCTAACAGATCTTTAGTAAATGATGCAATATTAATACAGGATAATGCAGAGGCTTACAGTTTACTCCTGTGAGTCCTCCTCGTGGTGAGTCATTTGTTTTGATATACAACATAACAAAAGACTTAGAGGACTTCAGAGGAATATAAAATGAATCTGTCTCTTCTTCCTTTTCCTCCCTTGTGCTCATTTGCATCCGCCTCCCATCGTTTCTATGTCCTCGCTCCTCTCTGCTGTTTAAACCTAAACCAAACACAGAGTAAAGCCAAATAGTAAATCAAATGCTGTGGAAGCTACAGAGGTTCAGCTGGCCTTATAGTATGTTTTCTGTTATGTATTGTGGGAAATCGTATTTGTTCACTGTGATAGGAATCCATTCCTTTCATATGTTCTTTACAGGCTGTGTCAATAAATGATAAATCAAATAAAAATAAAATCTATACCTGAGGGAAAAGATACCAGGATTGTTTTAAAAGAGCAGTTTCATCTGGGTTTTATGTCTGTATATGTCTGTATATGTTGTGGTTTTCTGCTGTACATCAAACTTGTGATGAGGACAGTATGTTTAATGAAATAGAAAATGATATTCCCTCAAAGTAATGAAAAAAACAAACAAAAAAACGAAATAAATGGTTCAACTGCAACCTGTATTTTAATAATTAAAGTTTTGTATTTTTAAAACATTTTATACAATAAAAATGTGTTTTGGGGTATCATTCAAGTGTTGCAATTAAAACATGGATGTAAGTGATTATACTTTTGTATTTTGTAAAGTACACTCTTGACCAAACGTCCTTAAAATGATGCGTGTAATAACGCTCCACATGCAGGATACTTTGGCTATTTCATCCTTCACTGGCTTGCATTGATGTGTTTTAGTAATTATCTGTTATTTGTTTTCAATGTCACATGGCAACATTAAAGGTGAGCTAGGACAAAGGCTGCGTACAGTATGAATGTGTAGGAGCGGTTTGTGTGTGTGTGTGTTCTCTCCAGTGATGCCAGACCTCAGGGACCTCCTGCGGGTTCAGCTTGCTGTTTGACTGGCATGCTGATGAGAAGCCTGCAGCCGCTTATTTTCCCTCTGCTCTGCAGGATAAAGGTGACTCCAAGTATCACTCATTTGAAATTTTCATGCTCAAAATCTAGCTGAAATTGCAACCAAGTCCCTTTTTGTAGCCATACACCTTTTAATTCGTTTTTTTTCTGTTAATATTTTTTCTCCAGAACATAAAAAAAAAAAACAAGTAGCGAGATATCAGAAAAGCACCTCCCAGTGTCTGAGGGGTTGGGCTGCTTTACATGTGTGATTGACAGCTGAGCCGGTAGGACACAGAGACACAGTGTAAACATTTGTTGGTGACATTTGTAGTGGCTTCATAAGCTGTACAGTGTGCTACAACAGTGCTTCGTCAATGATGCATCACTTAACATGAATTACTTATAGTGAAGACCCAGTGGAAGAGAGCAAAGTGCACAATATCACTTCTCGCTCATTGCTATGTCAACACTCTCTGGCAAGGGTGTGGAGATATATGTCCCAATAGCAACAGGTTTTTAGCCTGTTAGCATTTCTTAGCAAGCATAGCGTAAATAAACAACAACAACAATACAATCATATTTTCTGACCATCTGTGCCATTTTGTGCAGAGCTGCATTTCTTTTATCTTTGTCCTTCTAATCTGGTTTGGAAGGGTCATATAAAAGTAATATTCCCACGATGGCAACAATTATTTTCTCCTCCGTGGACATCAAACCACTTTTATCAGTTTCACTGCATCGCTTACCCTTCCCATTCAGTCATGTCTGGAATCCCACAGTGTCTTACGAAATGATTTGCTCATGACCCGTCGAAGATGAATGGAGGCGAACTTCACGACGCATCACATTCAGCGGGTCTTCACTGTTTCAATCAGAGCAAAGTAACTTTGCTGACTTTTAATGCTGTGGTTGTCACAAACACTCCCAATCACCGTTGTCTTTGGATTCTCAGTCAGACAGGAGGGTGTTCACTTGTAAGTGGTCAAATGAACACAGAGTAACTCTCTTGCTCATCTTCTAACTCTTCTGTTTAGCAGAATGGATGCACCAGCAAGCCTAGATCTTTGACCCGTGCATGCTCATTATCTTATTGACCAGACAGTGATGACATTTACAAAAATAAACTCAAACCTTCTCAATGTACACGGTCTGTTGCTAGTCTGTGCTACAGCCCTTAAGCAGTGCAGGACACTAAAAAGCACACTTACACAAACTTACTTTCTGAAGTGCAAAGTCAGAACACACTCTTTGCTTCTCTTTTAGGTTTTGGGTCCATTACATCCATTAGTTCTTGAATCATGCCTTTTGCAATAGAAAAAAAAAGCAACAGAAAACTAGAAAATGCAGACAGGACAGTTTGTTGCTGGTGGTTGTGACTGTAAACACTCTGCGTGCTCCATTGGGCGACAGTGTTTGTGGAATGAAATAAGTTTAATAAGTAAGTGGTATTTCTCATTCTTGTTGGCACACATTTTCAGCAGAGTTTACAATATACACTCCACTCTGTTGTGAGTCAGACTTTAAGTAGCCAAAGTACTGCCACGTACCTGATGTCATTTTAGCTTGTTTATCCATAATTTCTTTGTTTATGGTTGTTGTGACCGCTGAACTGACTTGAGGTTTCGTTCTTAAAGTGGTACCACATGATTGGTTACAAATAGCTTTGTTCCAGTGATTTGATAGGCTGTTGTGACATATTGACAGTTGCTTTGAAGGTTTTATTATATTGCAATGAGCGTATGTATCGTTTGTATAGTGATGCATAATGTCACTATCCACACCTTTTAGTAATGCAGCAGCTCTTTAGGCATGTGAAGGTTCAGGTATCACAGTTACTGCCTTCACAGTATTTTGATCCTCCCACACACAAACAGACTAAAAAACTAAGATAAGCACGCGCTCACATGCAGCCGCAGAAAAACACACACACAGACATAAATACTGACACACACACACGTGCAGACAGTCACAGTTTAGTGGTGCGTAATGAGACCAATTTTATACACTGTTCAGACACGCACAAGCTCCTGCTAGTTCCTGTTTTCCATAATTTATGTCTCTTGTGCTGAAGTGTTTTCTAAGGAAATGAGGGCAGACGAATAAAGTCTTCTGATCGAGAGGCTGTTGGTACATTTGTGAACAGTGAGGCCACCCACTGACAGAGAAGTCACTTGTTTGACCCCCAGTGTGTGCCCTTCAGCCGTAAAGGCGTGTGTTCTGTCTGCAGGGAAATATCCTGCACCAACAGACTGTACCCTCTACTCCTGCCTAAAAACAAACCAGTATATATATCTCGAAACAATTTATATCCTTATAAAAATGCTTACACCAGCCGTTTTCTCTAGTCTCTCCATTATGATACAACAAATACAAAATCCAAATATCCAGTACAGTGACTGGGAAAATGTTTTGTCTGTCTCTAAATCCAGATGCGCTTAAAAACACAGGTTATGACAATCATGCTGTGTCATGTGTTTCGGAGAATAAATAAATCCTGTCGGGAATGTTGACGTGTTGCTGTAACACCGCTACTCTGGTGAAATGGTGTCACATGTTACTGGATTGGCTCTGAGTTGTTGTCGTGTGTGTCATCAGGATTTGGATTTGTGTGAATGTGTTTAATCGTTAGTGCAGGTTTTTAAAAAAGGTCACACCTGCAACACTTTGGTAAAACTGAAATATCTCAAAAACTATTGGATGGATTGGATTATTTTTTTTTATTTTTTTTTTGAAGATTCATAATCCACTGAGAATGAATCCTGCTGACCTCGGTGATTCCCTGACTTTTCATCTAGTACCACCGTGATGTTGACATTTGTGGTTCAGAGTAAAGTGGATTGACATGACAATTGTTCGGCACATTAATGTCCTCCACAGGATGAGTTGGTGACAATATTATATCAATCATTTTTGTCCAGTACTTGGGTTTGTGACCAAATGCCTGCAAGATTAATGACATACCCATCAGCCTCAGCAATGCTTTGAGTTTATGGTAATTATTACACCTGTTTAACAAAAGTATGTTAACTTAATTATTAAAGCATGTTACTGAGTTTAGCATTTTTATTTTTTATTTTTAAAAAAGAGGACCAAAAGCATTCTTCATGCATGTCAACTTACTACATTACTTTTACCATTACTTACTTTATACATATCAGATTTGTAAGAAACAATCTGATATCATGTAAATTATTCTTCAGACTGAAACTTCAAAATGAAAATTAGGCATGTAGTCAGGCTCCATTATGCTTAATAAATGAATTTACTGAAGTACTACTACTGAAACTCAGTGTGTCCTGGTAAATCCTATTGCGAGCCCCCTAGCTGATGCAGTGATAATTACCTAAAACCATCCCATTTGATATTGCAGACACTTTTCTGATGTCTCCAGGCGGAGCTCTCGTCTGAATGCCGGGATACATCAATGCGTCCCTGAGTGGAGGAGCGTTTTAATTGATTCGTTACGAGCAGCCTAAACAGACACCAGCAGACGCAAAATCAGTTTTTGTACAATTTAGAATAAAAGAAAGTCCAGATAATGTCAATGTTTGCTTGTTGCTAAGAGTGACAACCACTGAGACATTAAAGTAAAAACATACACCACCACAAGGTAGGAAGTCCACAGGGACTGGACGGTTTGATTATATTCAGCGGGCTGTTATGCAAAATGAAGCCACGTCTGCTGCTGCTTGTCAAGGGTTAGTCTCAATTGATTCTTTTATACTCTGCTCTGTTCATAATATAACAAAGGCATCACAGCTGATTGTACATGCATGAGTGATGAATGCAGCTGTTTCCAGGTGTACAACAGGAAAGGAGAAATCTATTTACATTTAGATGCATTTTGAGCTCTGAATCAGCTGCTCTCATTCTCTGCTCTCTTATTCTTGCTCTGTCTCAGTGTGGGTAAATACCAGTGAAAGATGTCGGGCATCTGTGTCCAGGAGGAGGCGTCGTAAATTACAGCTGCTGAGAGATATGGCGTTCGATACAGGAGATATGGGAGGGAGGAGAGGCGCTATAGGAGGCGAGTTTGATTAATTAGCTGTTGTGAAGGAATGAGTGGGGGGTACATTGATCCTGACAATCTTTTCCTTTTGAACATTATCAAGCAATTCAGTATTTATGTTGATCACTGCTCAATGAGGACTTTAGCCATTTGTATATCTCCATTTGCTCCTTTGTTGTAGTGGTGCTGTTTAACAGCAAGGAAATCCACAAATCTCAGCTGTGGTTCCTGCGGTGTGGAGGTTGATTTTTCCAGGACCCTAAGCACCTCAGGTCAAGTCAAATTAATAGCCCAATATTACATACTATATCTCAAAGAACTTTACAGGCTCACAACAGCACAGGTTTCCAACCGAGCCGTAACTCAAGACAAAAAATCATTTCTCAAGCAAAATCTAAAACAAAAAAGCATGGTTAAAAACTTAAAAAAAAGGCATCTGCAGCAACAGTATTGAAGTAGCAATCCAATATATCTAAAATATCAATGAAAATATCAATCACTTTCTTTCCTTCTGGTGTCTCACTGTTCATATTTCCATCTCCTGTCCAACATAAATATGAACATTGGAGCCACTAATGTTGCATACAAAACTTATTTTATGTCTCACAAACAAATGTGGTCATTTTAAAACCGTTAGCGGCCTATGTTTCTTCAGAAGCACAAGCTGAAACTCAAGCCACCAAATTCCCAAAAGATTTACAGTATGCCATTTAGTTTCCGGGGTTTAAGTTCCTGGGACTATTTGCTTGTCGTGACAATGGAGCAGTTAGGAGAAGCTGGGTTCATGGACATGTTGGATGTTTCTGGGAGCAACCCTGTTAGGACTACAACTAGCAATGACTTTCATTATGCATAAATCTGTATTATTTTTTTTAATAAACTACAATCTTTAATTCATGAATTGTGCCCATCACAAATTCCTAGAGATCTTCAAATAGATGGTTTTGTCTGACCAGTGATATAAAACAGTGATAAATTGTTGGTTGATGAAAAAAGTTGATGTTCTAGTGTATTATAATCTATAATATAACTAACCTATGATGATAATGAACTCACCATTTCTCCCTATATACTCTCTATATAACGTAACATCTCATATATGTATGTATGTATACATCTCAGACTGGAGTAAAGTAGTCTTCACAAACACTGTTGTTGTTTTATATAATGAACAAAAGGTTTACAGATCTGTTTTGAAGTCTTTCTCTGGCACAGTCACAGTGATAACAGCTATAGTATGTGTATATATTTTATCCACACCTGTCATTTGCAGAAAGCCAGCATCAGTCTCTCTTTCTGTCCACCTTAAAATGACAAATGGCAGAAGTATAGTGATACTGGGGCTTTATAGGCATTATGATACATATCTAAAGGAGTGCCGTGTGATGAAAACTTTGGGTTTAACAGTAAAACAGTCGTCATTGTTTATACAGATCTGTTAATCGCTACATTCTGACTGTTTTCTCACATATTCACTGTTGATCACATTGTATTGTTTGTATTTTGTATGTGTGCCCAATCCTGTGGTGATGTGTTTGTGTGTGTGTTTGTGTGTGTGCAGGTGGTTTGTGGCATGTATTCAAATTAAAGAGAGAAACAGAGAGTGAGCGATGGATTGGGGAATGGGAGGATTAGCGGAGATGGTTTGGGCAGAGCATTGTGGATGTTTCCCTTTGGCTAATCCCTGTGATTGATGACTTGCCTCCATTAAGTCTCTGTGTTGGCGGCCTTGTCAATTACTCATTAATCCTAATGTGTTTACTTCATTTGGGGCCTTAACTGCTTCTGTGTCCAACTAATGTGCATGTACACAGTATACACAAATACTCGGTATAACAGCGTGGTCAGAAAATGGTGGTTTGTGTCTGCAAGTTTTCAAGCTGCAAAAATGACAAGGATGAAACTTAAGCTGTTAATTGACAGCTTCAATACAGTATTATAAAGGTGGTCAACAGTTATACAGTGAAATGTTATGAATATGTAGTCATAAAGGACGGTAATAAGAGAGAATAAGAAATTGTAATTTGGTTTATTTGATGTTGTTAACTGTATATTTTAACTGCATAATGTAAGAGTTAATTTGATTAATTAAAGACCGCTAAAAGGGTTTTAATTTATTTACTTAAAACATATTTGTCCTGCTGCGATGTCCTTACACTGTGGGACTGTATAAAAGGTTTAGTTTGGAGTCCTCAAAGTAGATGTGAATATGTTAAAGCATTTTGATTTCAAAGCATTTTGACTGTTTGCTGTGAAACCAGAGACTACTTGTCAGAGTGACACATGTAAACTCAACTCAATATGGAAACAAGCACGTGTGATTCCTGCGTTTTAGTCTTTGCTCTGGCTCAATGTCAGGGAAACACTTCATCAACAGGCTCACAGGCACACTCGCTGCCGGTGACACGTTTCGCCCAAAGGCACAAAGACATACAGCTGATAGATGGATCGGACTTTGAAAATTGTGCCAACGCTGCACAGCATAGAAAGCTATTCACACTGCTGACAGATCCGCTTTCCTCCGAGCCGCGCTCGGATTTCCAGCAAGCCATCAAACAAACACATTCCAGTTTTGTTACAGCTCGCTTGCTCCCCAGAGCGCAGCGGGCCTACCGTCACTGCTGGCTGCTGTAACTGGACAAATGCACTGTGAAACCACAATGCAGCAGTGCAGCATGGAGTAATCACTACTTTAATCTCCTGACTGTCTTAATGCTAACAGTACAAGTACAACTATTTGAGAGTAGTAAGTTGTCTTAAATTTGTTTTTCTTTTTTTTTCTTTTTTTTTTAACATCCATCTCGTGACATATTGTGGAGCACTTAGTTGATACAAGGGTAAAATCGTTCAGTTATAGCTTTTCCCAGTTAACTGAGGTTTAAGCTTACATTGTTAGTTACTTTTAAGTTAAGTTAATTGAAGTCCTTATTGTGCATGCTTAAGTGTTCTGCTGATGCTCTGTGTTTACAGACTGTCACGCTCCTTGTTTTGCGTAGTAATTGATTGGAATCAAGACAATGTGAATGGTACTCTCCTTACTTGATAACATTTTTCTGCAGGATCTTGTATAAATCAGCTCAGATATTCTTCCGGTCATGCAATATGACTTGTTTTTTTCCCTCCACATTCTTGAAAAACTTGTGATATAATGAGACTGCGCAGATTTTAAATATAGAATGGATGGAAATGAATTCATGACAGGAGATTTTTCTCACAAATATTACTCTGTGTGTGTGCGTTTATATAAAATGAAGTGGTTGACAGATCTTTTCTGATAACAATAAATAAACAGGGTGAAAGGTAATTTTTAGGTTGGTGTGTTTGTTTGTGTGTGACTGGACTGTGTACTCAGATCACATGCTTTGATGCGCTTGACTTTGCTTGTGCGTTATGAGTGTTCATGACAAATTATATATAAGAGTGGGCAATTAGCAGGAACAATTAGCAATGAGTGGATTTAAACTCTCTAGCCAAATCATCTGACAGCACCACAGAAGAAATGCTTTTACCAGACGACTGGTGGACTCTGTTCTTTTCCTCTCATAAATCCACCTGTCCAAACCAAAACTTTATCCAAACACTCATGAAAGCAGAGACTTTGTTACATATGGGGCACTGTGTTTCCAAGAAATGTTGTCATTATATTTGGTGAATATTAAGACACACTCTGTGTTTTAATTAAATAAAATAACATGAGCCATTATTTTGGGACATATATTGACTAATTTCCCTTGAACAAAATCTCCAATACATTACAGTAATTCTGCAACTGTAATTCTGTCTATAAATCAACACAACATAACTTTTTTTTTGCTCTTATTTACAAGATTTACAAGAGTTGTTGCCAGATGTCAAGATAGTTACAGGCTAGAATCAGTTCACCTTAATTTATACTGTGTATATACATGTTAGACATGTTCTTAAATATTGTATTATCATGTGTTTATGTGGCTTTTATACATCACATAGTCTTTACATTATCAGAAAGGGTAGGCTGCCTTCATATAACTGATTTGACAGCCTGTTAAAACCTTAAAATAATGTTCAGAATGGGTTCATCTAGTTAATCCCATGAAATGACATGACTTCATTGGTGGTGATATAAAAGGCTTCTGAAATCTTTGAACCCTGTCAGACTGCTCTCTATCAATAACTGTGACAGCAGCACTGTTTGTCCGCTTGTGCCCAACATGATTTACTGATCTCCTCATAATAATCTCTTTATTATTTACTGTATGTATCAATGGCAGGCGTGGCTACACTGGCGGCGCGCCACAAACGGGCCGATGTGAGGGAAACACTGCTAAAAACATCCTGATATTCAAGTAGTTGTGTAGTCATGCATGCATATCGACGCACAACATCACCTAATGATCTTAATGATGCCTTTTGGAGACTGAGCTACTCTACTGATAAGAGTTAGAAACACGCTTGGGCCATTCAATACATACTCTTTATATTGTACAACCGAGTTTATGAATTAATCCCTAATGTCTCATAGCGTTTAATCTCCTACAGTAAACGGCATATGTCGTACTTTTATAACTGGTGGAATTGGATGGCCTCTACAGCCAGGCTTTGTGCACTCAGCTTTTGTGTATGAAATTGATTGCCTGGACTCTCATGAGAGCGTATTGTTTTTTCCGCAGCATCGTCTGAAAGCATTTTACCTGCCGTTTCCATTTCCTATTATGCTCTGCTATATGTTCCAATATTTCCCCAGTGCTGTTTGCTCTGTGTAGGAGCAGAACAGAGGTTCATTAGCCCGGTGTCATAAACAGCACTTTTCCTCCAGGGACGACGCTTTAGGACCACTGTACCACAGCGGTTTCATCGTTTACCACTGTTTCTTATTCACAGGATGGAGCAACCTGTTAAACCCGCCAACTTTCCTTTTCTCCTTGTCTGTCATATTGCCCTGTGCTCTTGTTTCTCATTGATTCTAAACACTGTTCACTTTGCCTTCTTCCTCCATTTTCTCTAAAAGAAGTTAAATTCCTCAGACCAGCATGCACCATGATGGAGCATATTTGGAAATTATAAATCAAAGTGATGCCCTGTAGCTGGTTGGCAAAGTGTCTAATAGAGGAGACGGTGTGCATGGATCAAACGATGCACCAAAATTAAGAACCAGTGCGGTAATTTATGTTAAATACCTGCTTGAGAATGTGGATGCTGCAAATGCAATTAAAAACTTTTTTCAATTTGTTAAAGGTCTACATTGATATCATCATCCTCCCACAGAAATGTCAATGCTTCTCTAAAACAACTAATCTCAACATAATTTTAGCTGTGGCCTAATTCCATAATAATAGTGTCCTACATAACTACAATGCAAGAAACAGATTTTGCAATTAGTATAAAAATATAAATCAATATATTTAACAGTTTTGTACCGATTTTAATTTTAAATCAAATTGTGAATTTGAAACATCACCAAACTTCCATATATTTAATACTTTACTTGAAGCTGTCTCATCACTTTCCACACTTACATTTTTTTAACTTTATCTTCCTTCTTTGCTACTTGTGTGATATTTTCAATCTGCAAACGGTGCCATCCCGATTCCACGACTCCCTGGTGATGTTTGGTGGCTCACGGACATGTGACACATGTCATGTGCTGGTGATATACGTTGTTCAAACAAGGAGATGGGCTTTGTCATCAAAAACTTGACACAATAATACAATCAAGGAGATGAGCAATTTGACTTTTTTTTTTGTCTCTTTCTCTTGCACAACTTATCTTCTGTATACTTTTATCTACAGTTCTGCATTGATGCAGCCCATAAAGAGGGGAGGAGATGAAAGAGGCAGGGAGTGATGACAGACATTTTGGTCCAGTCAGTGATCTTCACTGCTGACAGGGTTTTGTTGTCACAAAATTGAAGTTATTATCTTTTAGCACAAATCAGGATTGTGAAATCGATTCAGCTGGATGGCCATGCTCAAGGAGACGTGCCTCCTTTTGAAATCCACAGCACTCTGACAAGTAATAATTTCAGTTGTTGCTTGTACGCCCATTTGCTAATTTCTTGCAAGTATTGAATGAAGATGAGACGAAAGAAGATGTATTTGAAGCCCACTAAAGGAGAGAATGGAGCGGCATTGTGTTTGGTAACAGCATCATGATGTAGCCCTTTTCATTTATGTGGCACTGCAATTTTTGTTGAATACATAAAAAAACAGCATGAAACATGTATGAAACATTGCATGGGGAAATTATACAGCAGAAATACAAAAGGCTGAACAGTGCATGCCCACCAGTGCACCGATAGTTGAAATTACTTTAAAAAAACAACATTATTCAAGCTGTAAATATATTTCACACAAAGTGAAGAAAACATGCAATGAATGGAGAGAGAACTACGAAGAAATTAGCATCAGGGTATACAATGTGTTTAAAATTAAATTAGGAGGTATTTAGGTTGGTTTTATCCAACAGAAAGACAATAATTTTCAGAATGTAGCCAGTGTTTCAAACCTCTCTCACTCTGAGCTGTGAGAGGTGTGTTTTCACTTGTGGCAAAGATCTAATGATGTTCAGCATTGGCATAGTACTCTAGTAAGGGTGCACCAAGTCACCCTTGTTGCCTGCTTGTTATTCGTGTACATGATTTGTCACCCATTTGATATTGTCCTTTTTGTATTATCATATTGTGATGTCTGATGTTCCTTTGCTGCGGTAATGGAGGCTTTTTACTTCATCAGAGTGGTGAAAAGAGTGTTCTAAACCTTTCAACTTCCCAGTCAGTAATGGTTTTATCCTACAACAGTGTTCATGAGATCTGGGTAAAGACTGATGGAATGAGATTGCTGATACAAGTGGCTGGAGATGGAGGTAGAGATAGTTACTGGATAAAAAGATCTCTATGCACTTTATTGCAACTATGACCCTGACATGGATGAATACTTATTTTATTTATTTATTTTTAAATTTGATTGATATGTATATAATCTCTTTAACACACATTAGAGATAGAGATGTTTTGAGTCAAAACCCATGAATTGGTTGACCTTTGTGATATCAGTTTTGAAATCAGGTTTGTGACCGTATTAGACTGAAATAAAAGCAGAGGTCCTGTTTGTGTGTGTGCATGCTTCAGATAGATGGTTTGATCACCAAGATCTTCAGCCCCATTCAGTCTGATTTCTCCAGACCACCAGGCACATGGGAATACATTGATCTGCAGAGGGTCTGCACATCCAGCAAGCTATCAGAAAGAAATGAGGCACAGCCAACAGCAATTTTCAGAAATGTGTTTGTTGTGTGTGTGTATGTGGATGGGTGTTTTTGGATGGAAGTGAAACACTGCAAAAATGAATTACTTCCCTGTAATCTGTAGTTGTGTTTTTAACGTGCTGAATCTCTCCTCTCCTCTCCTCTCCTCTCCTCTCCTCTCCTCTCCTCTCCTCTCCTCTCCTCTCCTCTCCTCTCCTCTCCTCTCCTCTCCTCTCCTCTCCTCTCCTCTCCTCTCCTCTCCTCTCCTCTCCTCTCCTCTCCTCTCCTCTCCTCTCCTCTCCTCTCCTCTCCTCTCCTCTCCTCTCCTCTCCTCTCCTCTCCTCTCCTCTCCTCCCCTCTCCTCTCCTCTCCTCTCCTCAGGTGCTGAAGGGCAGTAAAAAGCTTTGTCTTTCTGTACGTTCAGTCGGCCGGATTCCAGGTGGCTATGTCACCAACCATGTTTATACCTGGGTTGACCCTCAGGGTCGGAGTGTGTCCCCTCCTCCTGACCTGCCTGAGCATCGGAGCGCCACCCTGAGGAGAACTGACAGCCAGCGACGCAGCAACATGCAGCTACTGCAGGATGGAGACGAGAAGAAGGTGAGTGTGCATTTTTTCTCTTAGTCAGTTCTAACAAATAAAACTATCAGGAGAACACAAACACAATATTCTACTTAAGGATGACATGTATCAATGCAATATATTACTTGCATGAATATTTTGAAAGTAAATGTTAAAAAAATAAAATAAAATATTCATGAAAAATGTAAAATGGTAAGCTAAATTAAGCCATACTAAAGCAAGCAACACAATCTAAAACAGTTTGATCCATTAATCATAAATGCTAAAACAAATATCCTTAAAAAATCATACCCAGCTTTCCCTAAAGGCACCAATTAAACTTTTGCTTCTGTAACAGCCATCGTGCTGTGAAGTGGCCCTCAGGACTGAGAAAAACTGAGAAAAGAATTATTACTCTTCTTCATTCCTTATGACATTCAACAAGTAATTTTTGCTGTGGTGTCTTACTTAAATCTAGCATGTAACTCCTCACAGTCTGTGACTGCAGGGCCTGCTTTTGTGCATGACTCCATCTTTTTTATATGAACTTGAAGGAAGGGAAAGGCAATTGCACAACTTTAGCTTAAGTCATGAATCAGAAAATAAGTGAACATGAATCCTTGTTGAATTTGAATACGAAGATAAACCATTTGTACGCCTGACTGGGCAAACACACAAAACACAGGCTATCATCAGTCTGGAAAAACATGGCAGTTGCTGTAATTTCTCCTTATCTAGCCACCACAGCCACTTTCTTTATATATTTGAGAAAACAAAGTCATGCATTTGCAGAATCACGGTGTAATTATATCGGTAATGCTCGGTTAAAGAATCGATGGTTGGAAAGTCACGTTATTATCTGCTTCCAACATGACCAGGGTGAGTTTCAGAGCAAAACCAAATATTAATAGTAAGGCATAGTAATGAACAAAAAGTGATGGATGTAGATTTTATTTTTTTTTGCAGATTGTTTTTCCAAAAACTTAAACAATAACAGCAATTAGATACACAAAACCACCTGATGATCTGCAAGGAAGGAGCTGTCAGAGTGTGTTTAAAAGATTTATTACACTAGAACTTTCAATTTTTCATCACCTGAAAGCCCCACATTAATCTTGCCAGCTTCAGCTCCATCAATGCAGGCTGTAGTTAGTGCCATGCAGATCATATCAATGTAGTGTCAGGTAATAGTTTCAGCTTCTTTGCTCCTATTTAAAATAAAAAAATAAAAAAAAAAAAAAAAAATATATATATATATATATATATATATATATATATATATATATATATATATATATATATATATATATATATATATCCATTTGAGGTCTAAAATTCTCAGGTGGTCGCTATTGAATCTTGGAGAAAAATCGATGTCACCATAACATTTTTAATCCACTTTCTGTTGGAGTAGCTTCCAGAAGCTTTGTAGTTGAGGGACAACTAAAACGCTGCACTAAGTAGGACACAGTGTTGGAGGTTGCTGCTATTACTTTCCTGTTTTGTATGTAGCACAGATTGAAACATTGAGCTCCGCCTTCAGCAGTCTGCGTAATGCAAATTAGTTTGCGAATATGTAAGTTTGCAAATTTGTGAATGAGTTACAACCTGGTTGCATAGGTGCTTTATATCAAAAAATGTGTCAATAACGAAAGTACTCAAAGTCCATGCCATTTCAGGAATCCCTCCAGTGATTAAATATCTATCCCAAACAAAGGCTCTATGAATGTCATTGCTTATTCCATTGCTTACAAAACAGGAACATTAGACCACTAGAGAAAGAGCATTTTCCATTAATTCCAGGATAACAGCAGATGCAGGGGAAGACTATGAGCCTTAAGAGCTGCTATGTGGTGCCAATAAAAGAAGGATGAGTCTGATAATTATTCTCCATGTCCTGTAAAAATGTCAGACAACATGAATACCTCCATACTCCCACTGAGCAAAGGTTCCTGGCTTAGCTCCAATATGCAGAGAGCTGTTATTAAAAGAGAAGAGCTGCAGTGCCATATGCACTAAATGACAGCAAGATTTCAGTGCCAGATGCCAAACCTACAGCAGAGATATGAGAGGGATGAAATTGACATTGTTTCCTAAAGATATTTGTATAGCTTGCATTCGCTAGAGTGCAACTGATTTCCTCTTTTCAATCTGGGCAGGAGACGACTGCATTAGGATGACACAGCCTCATTGTGCTGGAGAAAAAATTCAATTTCTCTCCCAGTAGGAAGTGTAAACTTTAACATGGTGTCTTTTCTTTCCAAATGCACATGCTGAGTTGATCTTATCCAAGTAGCCAATAGTGAAAGATAAAGGAAGCACAACACAAAGTTGTCTGTTTACTTTTGATCTTAAGGTTGGGTATAGGCACTTTTTTAAAGGTCATTAAGAAGTATTGTTCGGTGCTTCATTGCAATTACAGTACTATATACATATCAGTGCAGATTTGTCCCAAGTAAAGAATTGGAAATCATCAGCCTCTAATGTTGTGTGCCATGAACAGATATGGTATTAGAGGACATGTCTGGTGATTTGACTGAACAAAGAGGAGCATATTATACCTGCCACCACTGCCACTGTGATAGAATAAAGCCATTTGATCAGATAAATGAACCTTTCATCAAACCCTACAGCCTCCGGAGGTGACCGCAAATAGGACCAAGCCGGTCAAAGGCTTTCATCGATCAATGCATGGGACAGCAGCCTGGAGGTTGATATCTATAGCTGCACTGCTGGATAAACTGTATGTGGAGCAGTCAACTTATGTTGTTATCATATGTTATCAGAAGCAATATGATCCTGTCATGATCACAGCAAATAATAATATAATAGTAACTTAATACTAAAATAACTTAATCAAGTCAATATAAACACAGAATTAGGAGATATTAACAGATTCAGCATCTTCCACATCTGATATGCGGAAGGTGTCATTAACTTGTGTTAATTATAATATCTATAATATGCTTAATCTAATAGGTGAAATATCAGCAAATTACTTCTCGTTATTGAATCTTTGTTCAGCACTATCTAACGTATATTTATATTTTTAAAAAAGTTAAAAAAATTCAAGATGTTCCAAGACCATTGTTTAAAGAAGTTGAATTAAAACCAGTAAACAGCAATTTCCTTCTTATTTCTGTGACTGACTAAATACAGTACAATATATTAATATAGTTAAATATGCATTATTACAAATGCAGAGTAATCATTTTGGTATATCATCTATTTCCTGTAGTTTCTGCAGCAGTATGTTATATTCGGGTACTATAGTAGAAATATCTTGTTGCTATGCAATATATTCAGTTGGTGGATTATTTGCATTAAAACAGCGTCAGATATTGTCCACACTTCTTATCAGAGGGAGTGAAACAGATGAATCTTGTAAACAAACTGATTGACCAATTGAAACAATCATTCCTCCAATCAGAACAGATTCTGCCTCCTCATTACTGGCTCTGTGTCACCACGTTGAAATAACTTCTGAAACTCTTCACTTCTGCCTACAAATCCCGACTCAGAGCAGGCCTGTCATTTCCTCAGTGCATTGTGTTTCACATCCCTTTTATTGTGAGCAGGACACCACAGACAGATCTGGCAGGTGTCAGGCAATACAATTGAGACTGCAAAATGTCATTTAAAATGTTGATATTTAAAAACCGTTTGCCACAGTTTCAGATATTTAATCCCTGCTTCCGCCTTCTTTTTTCTCTGTCTGTCTTTAATAGGTCAACTTGGTTCTGGATGACGGCCGGTCTCTGGGTCTGATGATCCGGGGGGGAGCTGAATATGCTTTGGGTATTTACATCACTGGAGTGGACCAGGGATCAGCAGCAGAGTGCGGAGGACTTAAGGTATCTCTTAAATCTATATTTCACTCGCTGTAACCAACACACTAGCCTATTATTATTCTTTTTCTGAGTCTTCTCTCCGTTTAGAGTGTCAACCACTTTATAAACCAATCACTTTGTACTAATACTCCATCAACCTATCAAGGCTTGCATAGAACAAACAGCAAACACATGAGCCACTAATGAGATAAGAGCTTTTAAACTAATTCAGCATGCACACGTTTTCTTCAGAATATGTAACCTTTTTTTTACCTTCAGCAAAGCATTGTTTTAAATTTTTCCTTTCACCTGCTGTCCTTACAAGAAGGTCAGAGTACAGGTTAACCGGTGGGACAGGCCTTAGTCTGGCACTTCTCATCTAGTGTTTGCTTCATCTACTGTCTAGAGTACCAGCCCGTGCAATAAGAACATGTCGAGAATACAGAGATTTCAGACAAGTAGTGAAATTTCCTGTCACGGTGACAACAGCGTCGTATTGTAATATTTCCTACTACTTTAGGCTGTTCTTTGTGAAACTGCTGTCTCGATTTTTCCTCGCCATATGTGCCGTCATAAAGAACTGCTTTATGGTGTTTGAACAAATTAGTAACATATGGTATTTGTTACTTGTTTGATACTCTGTGCTGTGACTGTACTCCCTTTACTCTTGCCAGTATTTGTTTTGATATTTTTTAGACAAATGGGTTAACATATAGGCAACATCATTCTTTCATACAGTATATTTAGTCAGTTTTTCTATTATTTTACATATTGATCATATTAAAGTTTTAAAAGTGAGGGTCAGTTTCTCCATATACAGTAGTTGAATATACTACATAATATATAAAAAATAATATAAGACAGTGTTGTATTGAAACAGTCGACTTAAATCTAAGATTTTTTACCAATTTGACCTCTGTGAAATTGGTTTTATTTCTTGTGAACGTCCTCCACATAAAAACGAAACCTCAATAGCCTCTATACAAGAATTATTTTCAGGATAATAGCAAGACAATAGATGGCCTTTTCAGTTTCACTTACATACATGGTAACACATTTCACAAACTATACGTGCTTGTTTCAGATAGCCAGTGTAGGATAGATGTAGATATTAGATGGGTACACAATGATATTTCCATTTTCAGCTAGCGAAGTATCCATGCTTACAGTGCACAGCTTTGGCTGGTTTGCCTGTCATGGCAACAGAAGGAGAGTGAGGATGGACATCTCCCTGAGCTCCTCATCTCATACCTGTTAGTGATCAGCCCGTCACCCAACCACTTACACAGATACCTATTAGAGCGTCCACACAGGCGCACACACTTGAACACAGCATCTTGATGTGGAGTGTTCTTAGCAACGAGAAAAGCGTCCTATTTAAAAGGATGGAAAGAAAACGTGGGAGCGGGAAAAGGCTTTAATATCCTATGATATGACATGTGCTTTGTCTTGCCTTTTTCTGTTTCTGCTCCTCTGCTGTTTTTTCGCCCCACAAGTTCTTTTCTTTATTTCATATGTATGAACTATGTAACACTGCTTCTTGTGCTGAGCTGCAGTGTGCATTTTGGTTTGGAAAGTATCAAACCTGACACTCCATCCCTGGTGGCAATGCAGCTTCCAGTGCAAGAAAGCACATCCACACAAGCAGGTATTCAGTATAAGAAGCAAATATAGATGCAGCGCGTTTCAGCAATACGTTTCAGTTTTGTTGATTTGGTGAAATGCTCCAGTATACACCTGGTTTTACCTGCAGGGCCAGAAGCCAGCATCGTCTCAACAGAAAGAGAGAGAGAGGTGAGGAGAGAGCACAGCTGCTGACAACTTCCCACATTGTAGCAGATACACAATTTGCAGTTAGTGTGCATACAGTCACTCAGGTTGGCAGGAAATAGGTGAGAGAGACAAATATTAAATAATAATAGCCAGAAATCTCAGGTCGTGGTATTTAACGTTGACCATGAATATGTATCCAAGGAGCCAATTATTCTAAATAACCCTCCTGTTGACATTAGCAGTAAAGGTGTTTCACTTGTTTCTGGCATCATTTGTACCCCAAGGCAAGATCATTAAACAATGTGTCTTGTAAACAATGTTCTTCAGGATATTTAGAAAATACACAGGAGTTGATATTTAGTGGATGTAAATCTAAGCAGTTGTATTTAATGAAAACCTCTAAGGTTGCCAACAACAACACCTGCAGTCAAACTATTGATTCCTACTTTGGCCTTCTTAGTTGATGTTGGCGTGGTGATTTGTTGTGTTGTTATTTTGTATTCTACAGTAACTGTAAATGATAAATAATTGCATGCAAGTGGAAGACTGGATTTACATATTACTTTGCAAATTATTTCAATATAAAATGGAAAGAAGATGTAAAGGAATGCAATTAAGTTTCAGTCCTGGAAGTAATTGAATTCATTCAGTTTGTCTTGTTACTGAAATAGTCAACAGGGATTCTGGAGAGCAGAAACAACCCTGTTTACTTAGCTGTATTTTAAAGTCAAAACTAGATAACAACATTAAAGTGATGTTAATGTTGATTCATGCATGCCTTGGTGTCTGTGTTTTTAATATTTGCACTGGCAAACGGCAACACCGTTAACATTTTGGAAGATGAGCCTCTTGCTGTATCCAGAGACCAACTCCCAGCAGGGAGAGCTCTTGCTCTGTTTAATTATTTGTTATACAAAGATAAGGTGTCACAAACAGGATCAAGGCAAACCAGGACTTTGATGTCATAATTACTCAAGAATAAATAAATGTGATAATTATTCCACTTTATTATATATTTTTTTAATTTCTTCTAAGTTAACTTTTTTTCTTATCAAAAAAGAGCCAAACAGCTGAGTCTGAATTTATAATGATCTTGTCTTCACTGTCTTCACACTCTGTATCTATATGCTGATTTTCATCTATCTTGGTTGGCTATGATGGATGGCTTGTAAGGCTTCCAGACTTCTATAATCATCACAACACCAAGATGCCACTGTCTCAGTCTACGGTCTTAGAGAAATATGTTACTGCATCGCTCTTCTACCACCTCCTCTTTCAACAGAAAAATTAGTAAAAACTGTTTAAAACTGTTTTAAATGCTATTTAATAGTGTGTAGCATTAATGTGGCTCTGCGGTGAGGAGGGATATTGAGATAAAGCATTGGATATATATTTGGATGAATTCAGGCTGTAAATAGATGTGTTGTTAGGTGACTTGTGACTATTATCGCCCAAATTGCCTCTCTTCCCACTTACACTCAAAAGGAGGAGAAAGGTCATCCCTGTCCAGTGCCCTTTTGTTGACATCTGCCTGGTTCAGTTTAATTTCATTAAAGCAGAGGGAAAAAGGTCATGCCTATGATGATGTCAGCACAGTGACAATGTGAAAGTAACAAGAGAGGCTGGACACTATTAAAAGTCTGTAAGTCATATTATTGTAGGCTCATCAAGCATTTGTTATATTCATAAATAAAGATATTTTGTTTAAGTTAGCAGCATAGAATACATGTATTCATGAACTCTATACACACACAGACCGTCTCTAACTGAAGAGAGCCCTGAACATGTAGATGGATTAAGGCCAAGTATTTTCAATTTGCACAGGGGTGATTTTCCATCCTCTCTGATGATAAAGCAATCCTGCTGAAAGAGCACAAAACAAATCAGGACAAAACCGGTACTTGGCAAGCAACAAGGTGCAGGGGTGTGTGTGTGTGTGTGATTCTCTTAACCACAATAAATAGCTGAAAAGATCTTGCTTTAGACATCTAGACAATGAAGCATTATTGTAGCTTAATGAATTTCAACGATGTTTTAGTTTCTGACAAAGTAGAAGTCCTTGGTGTGACCTGAAGTTCAAAACATCTTCATGCTTTGTCTGAATTTCTGGCACACAGTAGCCAGGATACTGAAATGAAACTGAAATCTCATGTCTTCCGCTTAAAGGAAACTCCACACGCATTTTAACACTGACTGTGCAACCACCGTTGACTACACTTGCACACAAAATCACGTGAACGCCTTGTGTGTTAAACATAATGCATAGATGACATATATACATGCGTACATGCACATACACGATTTGATTTTAGGGCCCATCTTTTTTCCAAAGCATTTGTTTTGGCTGCATAAAGCTTTTTTTTTTTTATTGCAGCTAAAAATGCTTGATTTTGCAGCAGTTTTATAGCATTTATGTGTTCTTTCTGTGCTAACATTGCAGGAATTGAGAAAAAATTGCCAGCAAAGAAAAAATAATAAGATTTTTAAAAAACTGCTACCAATGAAGAGATGTATGTACAGTAATAATTTCCATAGCGCTGCAATGATTTAAGATACCATACAGTTGGTCCAAATCACAAGCGATCTGTTGATTTGGCCATTTCATGAAGAAAAGTTGCAGTAATTTAACGAAATTGCAAGTTTTGTCTCTTTATTTTTGCGATTGTAATATTATAATTTCATGGAGGGATTGTTTAATGCAAAGAAATTGAAGGAATTTGGCAAAATTGCCATCTCCTGCAAATATTGTAAAATTGCATTAATTATTGCAGTTGCAAGATTCTCGATTCTCTGCATATTCCTACTCCAAAAATCCTGATATTAAGTGTTTGATGTTGCAGCTGATGCTTTGAAAAACTAATTCAAGGAAAGTATGGATTAGTAGTACTTACAAAGGTAATACAAACATTGAAGTCTCTCATCTAATGGAAAGATTTAAGACCAAAGAATCATTTTCATATCATTTGATCATATTTGATGATAACTAGCCTTTAATGTTTAAGAGAGCAGTGTGCTATTCTTTTACTATCACTGAATGGGTCTGACAGAAACTCAGTTCACCTCACGTTACTTCCAGTTCATAAGAAAAGATAAAAGGGTATAAAATACAATCTAAAACAGCAACTTCTGAGCTGTCCTGGCAGCTCCGCCATAATAGGTTTGAAATGGATCTGGATCTTTTTGTTGCTTTGTTATGTTCCCTCTTCTCTATCTTTTATGCCTCTTTTCACTATAAGTGACCTAATAAAGCAGACATTTCATAAATGTAATCTTTAAAAGAGCATTTTTCCCCCCAAAAAATGCTTCCCCAGATCATTTCTGACTGAGCGTCTGCATATCCTCTATTAGATATGAACATTTGCCAGAGCTCTCATCAAAGGTAGTAATCCAGTCTAAAAATCACAGGGATAAAATGAACTAGAAAACATGCCCACCACCCTCAATATTTATCTTTCAAAATTAAACCATTTTTATCCTTCATGTACACTATGTCCACCTCTTATTTGACTATTTTACTAACATACATGTAATGCCTCTAATATGGGATGATTCAATCAGTGTTTAGCTGGAAATATCACAAGTGAAAGACTGAAGATTGATCAGTGTTATCTAACTAAAAAAGGAAGGAGTTTCTGTCTGTATTTATGTATGGATATGTCTGTCCTTCAACTTTCTTGACAGCCGTTCATCTGATCGATATCACACTTTGAGTGCGTTTGTTGTTTGGATGAGCAGTACTTGAGAAAGCCGGAGACCAAACGATTATCGCCGTTCCCAACAGGCACCGCACGAGTCAGGTTGAAATACAGCAATACCTTGAACAGTGACCTCCACAGATTGTTATTACACAATAATGATAAAGCACAGGCCAAAAGTATAATAGCAGTTCCCTGTAATGTTGTACCTGATGATAAAGAGATCACTTTTATAACTTGTTTTTATTGTAAATTATTTGAAAAAAGAAAAAATGAACAGGATTTGTTGGATTGTACATGTAAAATAATGTAGCTGCTGCTAAGAACAACATGGACTAATTAATATAATGTAGCCAAAGTAGAAGATAAAATATATATTTTTTTGTCCCTTTAGGGGAACATTTCTTGACTCGGTGCTGCTGCTAATGAAGAGAACATCAAATTAGGATTTAAGAAACATGGGCAGTATTAAAACAACACACAGCATCGTTGTAAAATGTACAGACAGTGCAGACGTTCAGTGTTACCCGGAGCGGTTTACTCCTTCATACCATGAACAATAATTAATTTCAGTTTAATTAAAGTTTGAAATAAGGGCCGCTAGTACAACAAACAAACTTTATAAAATTATAAACATATATTATCATCAGAATTGCACGCATTGGTCTTTTTAATAGTTACATGTCCATTAGTCATTAACTATTTACTGCATGCAAACAATGAAACTGTGATCACCTCAGTGTGCTACATTCAAACTGCACTTTCTTTTTTTTTTATCATACATCTACATTCTGTACACTGTATTATACATATGCATAGAAGAGAACATATATACACTTTACACTTAATATTAATGTTACAGTCTAAAATGCTCATAACAGCCATTTTACACAAGCTGTCACAACTATATACTGTATATACATGGCAGTAACCTGGCAGGTTGGTCAGACCCTGCTGAGCACCGAGCCTCAAGTGTTTGTACACCTGTCTGCTCCAAGGACAGGCATCAACTAGCTGACATTAGCTAAAATCATTTATAACAGCACAAGGCAGTTGTTTACAATACCCTTGTGTTTTTTATCTATCCTTGTATTTTATTTTATTTAGTATTTTATTATCGTAAACTTAATATTCACACCATAAAAACATTCTGATTCCTATATAAAATATGAAGGCCCTGTGCTTCGATAGTACACACTGGCTGCAGGTAAACGTACAGTAGAAACTCTACGCCACATATCCACATTAGAATATTTCCGGCTGAATAGCAGGAGAGCACTTTAAAGACAAAGCAGGCATTTATTTCCACTTATTATAAATATATATGTGCAACCGCATCAGAGACGCCCAGCTGTGCCGGAAAAAAAAGAGAAGGCAGATCCTTGTTTCCTGCTTTAATAAACATTGTGATGATTTAAAACACAAACGTACCAACAACAGACCACACAGACAACAGAAAAATGTGATTGCTACCCAGAGGCCGATTGATCAAAGTCTGGCCTGTTGACAGGCACCTGGGCTTCCTCATTCTCCCAAATCTCTGGGGACCAATGAGGAGTAAATAACTGCTGCTCTTCACATAAAAAACATGCCAGTAGTTGCCCACTCTCTCTCTCTCTTTTTTCCCCTTTTATTTTCTCCTCTTTTGATGTTTATTTATTCAAATTTTGTTTTATTCTTCTTGCCTTTGTGTACATTTGTACACATGTACACATTAAAAACTTGAAATAAAGTTTTTAAGCATCTCAAGTGTTTTTCTCATAATGTGTTTTTCTTCTTGTTCCTACAGTTGGATGTTGGACACTCGGAAGTTGTTTTCACATTTGTCTGCTGAAGGGGAAGATTTTCTATGTGCTTACCTTAAATCTTTTCCAGCATGATTTGTGACATGACAAGTAGTTTAAAGACAGTCATGGCCCAGAATGCAACGCTCCAGTGCACATACACTGAGAATGGACTTTACAGGAAAGAAGGAGACATCTTGTGTCTAGCAGTTAAACTTTTGAAATAAACAATATTTGCATATTGTTTAGGGTTTTTAAATGAGGGACAAGGAGTAACTAGTAATTTTCTAATAAGGTAAAGGAGAAAACTTAAAATATATTATTATTAATCATAAATTATTATTCAGTCAGTACAGTACAGTCGTTTTATGTCTTAAAATATGTATAGAGGGGATATTTAAATAAGGAGAAGTAAGGGAAACATCCTAAAAATAATAAATAATACATTTCACTTGCACAACATCACACTGTTCACACTGTATGCTTGGTGATGAAAGGTTAACATGCCTATTGCATGATGTTAAAAGAGCCAAACAGGGTGCTAACGCTAAATGTTGCTTAGCCCATACTGTCTTTTTTCCCTACAGCTAAACAACATTGACATTGAAAAAAAACTTGATCTTTACGTTGATAAAAAAAGACAGCACCTAATGCTTTCTGAACATTCTTCAACATTTTTTTGTTTCTCTAATATTTACTCTTCCACACACTCACACACATTGCTGTACCGAGTACATGCTCAGGCTAAGGGAGCGAACAGGAATGCAGCCCATCTGTTTCTCTGTGATGTGGCTCCTGCAGAGCTCTCTCGACATTATCAGTCGCCCCACTGAGCCAAACACTGATGATTGTATCGTTTCTGTTGGCACAAACTACAAAGTCACAGCAACTGCTCTGTCATACAAATGGCAGAGAGGACAAATGGAAGATGCTCTATGGCTTCTGAGAAGGTGCCATTTATAAATGCAAACTGCTAATTTGCTGTGAAAGTGACTGTAAAACTGCTGTGATGGCCATGTTTGCTAACTGAACAGCAATATACATGCACATCTCACACTGTAATATCCGACAACACAGATGGAACAAATGCTGACTCCTTTTCATTACTCTTTTGTTTGATATTTTGCCACAGTGGCAACACGCATGTTTATATGTTCATCTCGGAGGAAACATTTATTTTAAAATATACACATCGTTATTGTATCTCCCATTTGAACCACATTAACAGCATGTTTTTTGAATCCAGTGACTTCATGTTGATGCGTATTTTATTTGTGAATATGTATACTTACTGTGAGAAAGACAAAATCGAATATGAAGAAAAGAAGGCTGCGCACACTTAGTATTTAATGATAAAGGAAAGCTATCAAGGCAAATGTTTTTATTAAAGGAAAACCCAGATCTTCTAATCACATCAAATACAACAGTCCTGTGATGCACATGTGGAAAATGCTATTCACAATAGGCCTTTTTTACAGCGGGCCTTTTGATTTGTCACAGTAGGAAAAGCACAGGACCGGTGTTACTAATAACTCTGTTGTATTCAAAAGTCTCGGTGAGAAAAGACAGTGACATGCAAGAAACTGAAACTGGAACTGAAACTCAAGCAGCTAAATGGAATTCACCCATCCTTCATTTTATTTTACGCACCTGTGATTTTCTTATTGTCTCAAAATGATTTCTGTGAAAATGAATTCAGGTTGGTTGACGATGGTTTATCAGATTTGATAGTAACGCCTGTGATGTCAAACAAAAAGCCCAACAGCTGTCATCAGATTCTGATTCTGACTCTAATATTCAATTCTGATTGGTCCATGGAAATACCGGACATCACCTTTTTCCTACAGAGCCACACCCACTTTAAACCAGACAGACGAGCACAGAGAAAAAAACACAGAAATCTCCTGTAGCGTGAACTTTGGAAGTCATGTGGAACTTATAGGGAGGAGCTGATTCAGAAAACAGATTTTCAGGGTCTAAATAATCCTCAACAGATGTTCTTTCTAACTGAATGAGATTAAACTGATTTGTTACTATTGATCAGTCCGCTGTGTTGTGACTCACAGAATAAGAAACTTTGAAATGCTCTCAAATAATAGTCTGTCAGATTGAACTGAGCGTTTCAGCAGCACTGAGCTCACTGTTCAACTTATTGAAAAGGACCTCTGTTGAGATGAGACTTGTATAGTGTATAGTGCAAATCCTGTTCATTTTTTCTTGTATAGTTCAAAATAAAACAGGAAGTGACAAGACAAGACAAAAACCCAGCTTGACCTCACCGCGGTGTGACAAAATGTTCTGTGTGGCTGTTTCTATTCTTTGTAATCCTGAGAAGGCCACAGTTTACAGCTTCAGTACCCACAGACAAAAAAACAACCCACCGAAATTTTAATTATGTTGTGATTTTCTTTGTGACTTTAAATGATCCAAAGAAGAATCCCTTTAAATGTTTGACAGCATTACGCGTGAAAGTAGATGATCAGCATTCCCGCCTGTCATCTAATCAGGTGAGGTCTGAACTCCTAAAACGCTTATTAAGAGTTCGGTTGAAGGTTCTGTTCATGCTTCAAAATACAAATTCAGCTAAAATACAGATTTCATTCATAGTCATGACCTTCTATGAGCATGTTAGCAGCAAATACACTTCATTCTGACCAAATCCACACACCGGCGTTAAGGTGAACTCACATATTTGGCTACTAGAGTTAGTTTTGTCAAGAGGAGACATCATTACAGTCAATGTTTGAATCTCTTGGAGTAAAACATCACATCAGTTGTCAGTTGCTTCCGTAAACCTCAGAGGCTCGGCAGCACAAAGCTGTTTTAAGAGCAGATGTAATTTAAACATCTGTGAGAAGAAGCTCCACCAGCTCTGGCTCATGTGATGGATTTTTTTCTTTTCTTCCTACGAGCACGAATTCTTTGTCAAATCTCAACGACAAGCCGCAGAAAGAGCAGAGTTCCCGCTGTCTCATACACATAATCTCACTCTTAACACTTTGACAACTATGTATGATGTAGTTTAACACACCACGGTGGTGGAGGGATTATTTGATGTAGTCTGGATGTGTGGGTCATTAGTATGCTGAGGCAGGATCAGTCAGTCAGCCTTACACTCAGATTTCACTCAGCCCGTCTCGCTGCACTCCGCTGCTGTCAGAGTTGCATCATTAAGATGTTCTTCCTGCTCCACAGATCAAGTTGTTTTGAAAGAGGAGCAGTCGTGAAAAGTGTTCCACAGATATTTATTAATAGGTAAACATATAGTGCTGGTATCTTATTTTAGTGTGTACAATATAGAGGTCAAGGAGTATATTAGTGTGTGTGTATGTATAGGGGTTAGGATTGGATTATTTCAAAAGTTTGAAACTAGATTAACACGTTTTACATTGTGTACAGGTGCAAAATGGATGTAAATCAATTATTTATAAACTGTTGACTGTCTGCAGTCATGCTGGGGAAATATGCAGTTTGTTTCAGTTTTTGGTCGAACAATAATCATAATAAAGGAAGAATTTAATTATAGTATATCATAGTTTGATTGTGTTACGCAAGCTTACCAGAGATAGCGGCTCTATTTATACTTGTAGTTTGTGTTAAAAAGCTGACACACAACAGACTTTATTAATTTATTTCAACTGCGATGAGTAACTCATAGAAGTTATAAGAAAGATGTCATTAAAAGCAGCGAGAGAGACTCTTTGTAACATTTATCTGCTTTTCGGAGTGTGTTTGTTTTGTGTTGTGAAAAATACGCTGACCTTTTTGAGCGTCATAGCCGGAACATTACGGCCGTGAATCAGTGTACCAGAAAACTAACCAGCTTTTCCTCATCAATGCATTCTGCTGTATGAAGATAGACCAAACCACTGTGACCTCTGTCTGCTTTATTCTCTGATGGTAGATGGCTGCAAGCTTGGTAAAGCTAGGACAAAGAAGGAGAAATATAATTAGAAGAAAGAAGAAAGAAAAAAAGGTTAGTTAGTTATAAGAAATGAGTGAGGAGGAGAAAAGAGGAGAACAGAAACAGGAGCAGAGTGTGCTTGGGTGGAGAAAGCATGTGTAATGACCAAAATCAAGAAATGACGTGCTAAAAGCTGCACAGATAATAATGAGGGATACACAGAACAGTGAAGGAGCCAAAGGGTCTAATTAAACTTTAATCATTTGTAGTGCAGGTCTCAAAGTGAAGATAAATGTTTTGTCCCTTTTGACTTTGGCACACTCTGTGTGTTCGTCCCTTTTCATGTTGGAGGAAGCTAGTTCGTCTGAAGACTCCAATCTATTACAAAAACTATAGGGAGTTAGAGGGATGAATATACATTGATATCTTGTCTGTCTCCAAGGGAGAGAAGTAAAGTGAAGGAAATGGCAGGAGAGCTGAAGTATAAGAGGCAGGGAATAAAGACAGCCGGCTCATGCAGTGTTTCTCACTTTCTAGTAAACAATACATCTCGGATGTAAAGTCAACAGTGCAGTGCTTCTCTCTAACTTTATGTTCAAGCACAATTTATTTTGTGTATTTTCTCTTTATTTATTTATTTATTTATGTCAGTTTGTGTTCAGCATTTGAGGGGGATCTGGGTTTTACTCAGCAGAGTTACCCAGATAACTCCAGATGGATGACATATGTCACATATCATTTCAAAGTGTTCCTGCAAATAACAGCTCTTGGTGCTGATATGTCCTGTGGGTAAACATTTTAGGATTAAAATAGTTCACTGTGCATTTTTTTTTTCCAACTATCTACCTCACATTGCAGAAAAATGTGAGCTTATGAAATCATCAATTTTATAACTACTTAACCCCACAAACCTTAATTTCTTAAATACACACACACAGATCTGAGAGGGTGCTAGAGATAGAAAAGGAGGTATTTAAGTAAACGAAGCACCAAAAGATCAGATAAAGTTGATTCAGTGTTCTTAAAGTAGCTTCAGGGAGTTTGCTAAAACAGATTAATTTGCAAATGCTCATCAGCTTTTTGTATGATTTTGTATGTACGTAGTTGTATTCTGATCAGAATCAGGTCATCAGCAAACTGATTTTAAGGAAAATAATCGTTAATCATTAAAAGGAAAAAAAAATAAAAGAGAGCCGAGGAAGGAGCTGGAATCCATTTTTGGGGAGCAATCAGTATAGTAGAAGAAGACAGGAGATATGATTTATCACGTAACACTTGTCAAGCGATGCACTTTAATTTGCATTTTAATGTCTTCAAACGGAGAGAATCCTCTTCTTTTAAGGATTATTCATAAGGCAGCAAGCACAATGGAAAGAGCCAATAATTGTTAGTTGTTCTACAGTTTTGTGCTAGTGACTTATTAGAGAGTTCACAGGTTTATTAGTGTTATTATTGCAGATTACGTTGAAGAGCCAATAGACAAATATGCTGGTGTTCAAATGTGCCATTTTGTTGGAGCAGATGATAACTAACTAAATGTCATTAAATGGAGGTCTATGGCTCTGACAAATCAGCTGCGTCAGGCTGTTTCTAACTTACCTGCTCTGTCTGAGCTCCTCGCTCATTTGTTTTTATGTAGCCTACTAAATGTGTAATTCTTTAAACTGGCTAAAAGCTAAAAAACAGATGGCCACTATAGTTTGTAGCAAATGTTACTTAAACATTTATTAAGTGCTATTTTCAGCTTCAGATTGATACACATTTGGTGGTCTTGTTGAGTATTTCCAGCAGCAGGATGTTCTACGTGAAACTGATTCAAAATAACTTATGCAGACCGTGTTCATGGTAATGAAGGAACAAGTCAGCCAGTGCAACAGTGCGTCTCGTGTTTTTTCAACACACATGGAGGTGTATGGCATGGAGGAATTCATAAGAACAATACAGACTATTATCATTTAGGGAGCATTTTACTTTAATTTCTATATTTCAAACGTATATCAGGTGCTACTTAAAATCCTTTACATATGACATGTGATGTGCCACTGCAGCACTGACAGCTTGTTTACCTCCACATACATAGAGCCACAGTAATACCACACAAACCTCTCTCTCACTTGAATCCTCAGTCACATGCAGGTGTGTGTTCACAGCTGAAGGGAAAATCATTCTTGACATACTGGGTTTATAATTGGGAGAGTTTCAGTAAAACTGTATGTGTCACTTCACTGCAGTCAATCGAACTGCACTCTTCCACATGAGTTATTTCCCTCTCTGTATGAACACTGCGTTATTATTAAACAGCAGCATTGATTAGAGCTTAAAACATAAACAATGAAACACGAACAGCCACTGGCTGTTGTTTAATTGCTCAGAACGCGGCGCTGTGACGGCGTCTTTCAGTGTGACGCAGAGATTGATCGCAAAAAAATGAAGTGCTTTCACTCAGAGCATCTACATCTAGGAGAGGAAGGGGCCATGCAGGAGCAGAATAATGAGAAGAGATAGAGAGAGAGTGGGAGTGGGAGGAAAGGAAAGACGTCAGTGGTGAGATGATGATGGCAGGAGATGCAGCAGCACAAATGACTTCAACTTTAACCACATAAATCTGCTGGTGTGTGTGTGTGTGTGTGTGTGTGTGTGTGTGTGTATATATATAGAGAGAGTGTGTAAAGTATAACCACCGGAGAACAGTCAAAATTGTTCTGAATGTTCAGTCAACTCTGTGGATGAAAGAAATATGCTCGTTTACACTCCATAATAATACAGTAGGTTTTCATATTGGTCTCTAAAGTTATTGAAAAGGACACCACAGATAACTTAGTGTCGGAGTTCATGTTCAATAATATTGATTGCTCCATTATAAACCATTAGAATAATAGAGATATTTATAGGAGGATGAATACTGTGTATTGGCATTCTCTAATTCGTTCCTCTGTAATTAACAGTGTGGTTTTAAATGAAGCTAATAGGGTCATAAAACTTCAGCTCAACGTGTAATTAGAGTCACAATCAAGGTTCCATTTATTTATCAGGTACAGCAGGTGCAAAAAATCTGACTTGATTAACTGCAACAGACACACGGAGGAGTGCTTTTAGAAACTACTGCACTGAAACAGTACAGGCCAAAAAATAAACCTTGTATGGAGAAAAATGTACAAGGTTAAACAATTCAAATAGTATGTGTCTATTCATACTGCATGTTTTTGTTCACACTTTTAACTACCTGAGAGGAAACGCAACAAATTGTTCTGTTTCCTGCTTAAATAAATATAAATGTAAAAAGTGTGGGTGTGTTGTATTGCTCTGTTGCAGAGTTTCCAGAGTGACTCACAGCAGAAAGTTTCCACCTTCCTACTTGAAAAAGTATGACGGAAAGACTCTTAAGTCGGAGCTCCGACTGCGAAACTTAGACCAATTTCATGCACTTGACTTCACTGATAAACAGAGTTCATTAATCCGTTGATGCATCCAATTAAGCTCTGCTGACGTCGAAAATGTCAGACTTGAACGGAACGCGTCACATTGCTCTCATTTGTGATTGTGGGATGTGTTGTATATCACTCCAATCTTTGTTACCATAGCAACTAACATGATTTCACATTTTGACTTGTCACTTAAGGAAAACACAGGTAACATTAAAAATGCTTCAGTTTCAGATTCCCGGGCTATGTCTGAAAGCCTATAATGAGCAGTAAAGTGATATTTTGGGTATGCATAAATCTATCATACTTTTTAGTTCCATTAGGTTTCTGAGGGCACTATGTGGTACATTCATTTCACACGCAACTCTCAAATTAAAATACAAAATTCTGTGTGCACTGTAAAGTAAATAGGTCATGATTTTAGACACAGCCCTGGTATTTTGCACGCTGGCTCACTGTCACACTGTCATGGGATACTTGAATTAATGGGAGACATCATTAATGTTATTAGTACCATCTGTAATTTCCCTACTATGACAAAATGTCAAAATGGCTGCTGTGAAAAAGGCTTATTATTTCTACATGTAATCTCAAGGATAATCAAAGCAAACAAGATGCACCTGAGCTCAGTTTGGGGTGACGTGGCAAAAGGTCTGAATGCTCATAAATAACAGATTTCAGTTTTTGCAATTACTTTCCAGGAAAAAAAAGGTCAATTAAATTTCAAAATCATAAATGAAATCATAACACAGTAAAGTTAAAGATAACATTTGTGCATGAAAGGGTTAATATGAACAAAAGAAATTAATTTTATGAAGAAAAAATTACGAAAGTAGATGCAATAGTAGGTTTTTCATGACCAAGTCAGAATGCAAATTCAGAAAGGAGTAAAAATGTGTTTGTGTGTACATTTCACAACCATATGTGCTCTCATATTGTGTCAAATCCAAGTGAAACTGTGATGAATCTCACAATACACTGAGCTCCAGGCTTGACAAACACTGTACTAAGTCCATAAGAAGCAGATTGTTGACTCTTTTTAGTGGCTTTTTTTGTAATCCAAACAGCTGGAACAAACAGCTTGTAATCTGTCTTAAAGTCTGTCTCTCGTCCCCGAAGGCTTCGCCTCAACCTGACAGCACAAATAAAAACTGTTTACTGTGGCAGCACTGTGCTTGTTAGTATTGATTGATTGATTGCATCTGTAAATACAGTTTTGATTATGTGTCCCTGAGCATTTACAGATGCTGGTTGTGGATAACTGTGACAGATCCGGTGCTGGGTCACCTCAGGTTGTTGGAAAAACGCCCATCATATGAGATTCTGAATGTCTTTAATCTCTAGTTTGTATTGGCTGCTGCTTTGGGAGAGCATTTGAAATCATTGCGAGGTTCGGTTAGCTGACCACAGTATGTTGGGAATAAAACACTGACTGAAAGTGACATTTGGGGATTTTTTTTAAATGTTAAACACTACATCAAGTCTAAATGCCAGACAAAGTAATTTACAAGTTCTGCAACTCTGTGCTGTTTTTTAGAGGAGGAATGGCGAGCCTGTCCTTTAATTTATTACACAGTTATGGTGACAGATAAAGTTATGAGAGTCGGTGTGAGGTGAGATGACCAAATTGCTTGATGTTAATTTCTATACATAATAAATATTACATACATGCTTTTACAATTGTCAGGGCTGTGTCTTTCACAGTGCTGGTTACTTGCAATATCAATACTTTTAGGTGTTTTCTGTTGTACCTGCTATTGCTATTGTGAGTTTTTGCTACAATGGACATCTGATATCTAAATTGTATACAAGGAGACAACATAGAATGAGATGAGCTTCAGGCTTATGGAGGTTCGGATTTATTGTGAAGTATTCTATAGTTGTATTCTGTGTTGTTGTTGTTCAAGCTACACAATTGTAAGTTTGAGTTGAGTTTGTGCTTCGCTGTGATTGGTGCATTAAGGGAAAGAGGCAGTGCTTAGGATCGGATGATTGCTTTGTGCAAAAAGTGTCTAAGTTAGGGGGGGTTTGGTTGTTGCTGGAGCCCCCCACTTGACAACATTTCAAAATATTATTATCAAAGTATAATTATCATTAGTTGTTTTAAATTCAAGTGTTCATTTAATGGTAATTTTTATATTCACATGCATCAGATAACATACCTTTCTGAATAATTAAATATTGTTTAATATTATTGCATTGCAGCTATGGCTCTTCTTTTACACCTTCAGTACCTGATCATTGTACCCTGAGTAGCTCTCTTTTGAAGACTATGTGATACCCCAAAAAGTAAGAATGAGAACAAGGAGATCATAGAGTATGTACAGAATACATCCCAATCATGACTGATACCTGTCAGATTAAGGCCAGTGAGTCAGAGGTGCAGATCAACCACATAGTAGAAGTGCAGTTTGAGGGTGAGATGGTGCTTCAGCTTCATTCAGTGCATATGATGGTCCCTAAAACACCACAGAGGGTTGACCTCCAGGTTAAAGCTACATTATATCAGCTCATTATAGGAGACAGGAAGGTAGTGTTTAGTATGGACATCATTATACTCCTTCTGCCAATGCTTCCAGGCTCAGCCTTTCTGATGCAATGTCACATTACATATGAATTCAATTACATATTAAATACTTCTGGTCTTGATCTGTCAGTCAGAAGTAAAAAATACTCAGTCTTTGTTATTTCTTAGTTATTTATGTTTGCTGCACAACCTGAGAGAAACAAATCTACAACCTAATCATCTCACTCTGATCTATTAAACATCTTATACACCTTTACCACCTCCATCTGTGACGTTACCTCTCTCTGACCTTTGACGTGTGAACCTGCGCGTGTGACAGTCTCTGCCTGGTCCACTCTTGCCACCTTGCTCAGTCCCCCCCGCCACGCCTCTCTGTTCCCTCCCGTCTCCACAGGTCGGTGACCAGATCTTAGAGGTGAACGGCCACAGCTTCTTGAGCATCCCGCATGACGAAGCTGTCAGAGTCCTTAAGTCGTCACGGCATCTGATGATGACGGTGAAAGATGTGGGCCGCCTGCCACACGCCAGGACAGTGGTTGGTGAGACCAAGTGGATCGCCAGCTCACAGATCGCAGAGAGCTCTGCCAACAGCAGCGTGGCAGGGTGAGTTTTGATTGGACCCCAAATGGCCTGTTACAAGCCTACCTGTAGAAACCTAAATTATAACTGTTACTTTTCTAACTAACAGCCTTTTATCAACGTAATAAATAAATGAGATGCTAACTAAAGGTGCATTCAAAGACGTGGGTAAGCGGAAATTAAAGGAATAGTTGACTTTTTGGCAAAAAGAGATGAAGGTTCCCCTGTCTGGTCTTTGTGCTAATCTTAGCTAACCATCTCCTGCGTGTAGGTATACATTAAGTGTACAGAGTGTAAGCTCTGATAAAATGACCAACTGTATAAAACACGTTTTTAACTTGTATATACATTGCACATTTTGTATTATTAACTGAACTCTTAGGCTGGCTATTTCTTAAGTCTGTATTGTTGCAGGTAACACAGAAATGTAAATGCTATGGGATTACCAACAAGAACAGAACTATCATTAGTCACCTTAATAGTACAACAGGAGGAGTGTCACATTTTATCTTTTCTATAAGGTGATATAAAGACCTGTTTAGCCACTGAAATTAGAAATAAATAATCTAATCTTTTACTCTGCCAGACATCAACAGATATCTCTCTAACGCTATATAAAAAATGTATGAGTATGAGAGTATGCTAATTTCAGTGATGAAAACTGGTATAAAAAAGAAGCTTGGGGCCTGAGAGCCGTGCAGCAGGAAACAGTCACATAGATAATGAAGCGAAGAGGCAGAAAAACATCCCCTCCATCCTACAGTCACAGTCTTTAACCATCTAATGTGATCAGAGGCTCTCACTTGTACCATTTTTGCAGAAAACAAAAAGTAATATGCAGCTCTCTTGGAAAAACATGCCACACCTAAGCAACTCAACCTGGAATAAATATGATTACCCAGCAACCAAATTAAATGATATAAATGCTAGACTATTTTTCTCATCAAGTCAGTAACACACAACCATCTGATTCTCAACAAACAGGGCCATAAAGGTATTTACCATTTACATCAACAATGAATTTCTGGTTGAATCTCCCCTGAGATGTTCATGTCATGGTTATTACATTGTTTCTTGCAGAGGCAACACAGCGCCATAAGAAACAGATGGCTGCTCTCTGTGTGTATTCAGTTGTTTCATAAAGACATAATAACACAAAATTTTTTTGTTTGATTGGGAGTTAAAATGCATCTTTTGATTTAAATCTATTTACACAAATACCATACATAAGTTTACTGACAGACATGTCAGTAAATGTATTTTTTATTTTCTAAAAAGGAAAACTTTGGGATGTGAACCAAGAGGCAGGTAAACCAGCTAACAAATCATCGTCTTCTTGCTGAGGGAAATTACAACAGTATTTCATTTAGTATTTTGTCCTTTAAATTATACAAATGATATGTCAATACATATAATGAGCGAGTTGTTCTCCAAAGGGATAATTAAATTTTGAATCCCAAAACAGGTCTTCAATCTGAGTTTAATGTGTCGTTGCAGGTGAGCCTTTTCAGGATTCTGGTTTAATTATGTATTTTTTGTCATTTCTATCCCTGAAGGGAGCACTTCAAGTTGTCGTGTTTACTCCTGGACTTTAAGGCTATTACTCTGTGAGCACTTGAGGATGTAAAGACATGTACTCGACCCATTTCACTCTGGCAGGAATATGGGGCTGGAAAAAAAAAAAGACACAGGTTTTTTTTTAAAACACTCACAGACACAGAGAGAGTTTTACTGTGTGTGTTTGTAAAATGCATTTTGATGTCTGTGCTTTCAGTTTATTGAAAAACCAGACAGGAAGACATGCACACACCTGTAAAAATGCTATTCTGCACAGAGCAGTTTGTGCCATGTCTCTATGTAGCATGAAAGACATGAAAATCTGTGGTACTGTGCATTTCTATCAGCCTGTGATAAATGAGAAATATAATTGAATAAATCAAAACCTGTCAGTCAAGATGTTCCAAATCCTCTTTTCAATTTGTCACACCAATATATGTATTAAAAATGAGGGTTACCAAGATGTCAGGGGAATAATAGTACTTAATAAAATATAAGAAAAAGAAAAATAGAAATATAATGGTCAGCAGTAAGATTGCTTCTTTTCTTACAATGTTCTTTGATAATATCTTTCTTTAACCACTAAAATACAGACATCAGCCTTTTACAGAGCATAGTCTCTCTGTGTGTGTGTGTGTGTGTGTGTGTGAGTGTGAGTGTGAGTGTGAGAGAGAGAGATAGAGAGAGAGAGAACAGTGATTTAGTGAAAAAATGCTGTTCAGTACAGTATTACTCAGAAGTCAGTTACCCAAAACACCATATAACTACATAACCACACATCCCATCTAGAGGCTGTAGTAGTTATGACCCAGAGCAGTGGTGTCGTTCAGATGATGTCTATTTGGGTTGGTTGGATGGTTTAAAACTATCAGTGGACTTTGCTGCTGTTCATTTCCCATTTCCAACTGTGAGTCGGGACAGTTTAAAAAAAGAAAGTAATTACGATCGTCCTCTAACCTTAATCCTGTCGTTATTATTGTAGCCAGGGGTCACCTAACTTTAATTAAGCAGTAAGTTTAACCAACACTAAATGTTTCTCAAACTGTAACAGAGTGATCCTTTAAAGCCAAATCATTATATTTGCCTAAACCTAACCAAGTGATTTTTGTGCTTAAACCTAACCAGTTTTTATCCACAGCGTTGTTGGATCATTATTTTTTAATAGTGTTTTGTCACAGGTCAGATGTAGGAGTGCAATTATATGCACAACACGTACTGTAGGTGAAGGGCCATTACAATATACCATCAATGGGATACTAACTGCATACTAATTCCAAAGACACAATTTTAATTCAAATAGACAAAATAGTTTCAATCCAAGTCGGGTCAGGTTTTTAAACTGAATTCCACACCCATATGTACACAGACCGCAGTAAGCTGGCAAGCGCTAGGGTGGCGGTGCTGGCTAATTATCCAACCTGATAATACAGAGGTAATACATCAACATATCAACCATATATCAAAATATCAATAAATAGTTTTTATCTACAGGAAATTACAGGGATGACCTATTCACACATTTAGTTTATTATAAGGAAGCACACTGTCTGTCTGTCTCTATGTATGTTTGTCCTTTGCATAGCTTGGGAACCATTCACTTGATCTACCTCACACTTGGCGGGTGTATTGCCGGAGACCCAAGGACGTGCAATTTGGACATGTTCAATGTTAACAAACAGAATAAACAAACAAGCAGCGCTCTGTGCAGCAGCGGTGCTGAAGCCTGCTGCAGTGCTTTCACCTTAAAATTTCAATCACACTCGAAGGTAGAGGAAGAGACGTAGAGACGCTGGTACATGTCTGTTTAAACAGGAGTTTAGTCAACTTTGCTGCATTTAACACTGGAGCTAAAAGTGCCAGAAAACACAGTGTCTCTGTTTCATTCTCTATTTCCTTCATAGTTATGTATTTAGGTCATTTAGAGGCAAAACTGTAAAAGTTTGCAGCCTGGTGGGATGGGCAGCAACGTGATTTCTGAATCACATGACGTGCCCAGGTAATATCACTAGTGAAGTATTTAACAAGCTATTTACTGAAGAAACCAAATCTCTTCAAACATGATTTGATCTTGTATTTTGTTTTTGTAACAAATTATAAAGGCCCAACAGCCCAATAGTGTCCTAACTAAACCCATTGTATTGAAATTGAGGGCTACCAAGATGCCAGGGGAATAATAGTACTTAAAAAATATAAGAAAAAGAAAACTAGAAATAAAATGGTCAGCAGTAAGATTGTTTCTTTTCTTACTATGTTCTTTGATAATATCTGTATCTGTGTATGTGTGTGTGTGTCTGTGTGTGTTTGATGATTTTATGACTCAGCTGTCTTTCTTGTCCCCCAGTGGCTAATTTGTCCTCTTCACCTTTTTTCTGCAGCTTCTCTGTGGACCAAGGAGCTTCTGCAGCAGGAAAGGTGAGATTCACAACAAGCTATTCATCTTGTGTCTGTCTGTGTGTGTGTGTGTGTGTGTGTGTGTGTGTGTGTGTGTGTGTGTGTGTTTGTGTGTGTGGTCCAGGTATTCCTCACATTGTGGGGACATAAAATCTGTTTTAAGTAATTTATCAAGCAAAAAGGGACAATCACTTCCTTGTTGCAGAGTTGTAAATGTAAGGACTTCTCTGCTTTTCTTTGTTTTAAACCAGTCAGTGTAAATTAAAAATCTGTTGGTCGAACTGAACATGCAATCTGAATCTAGCTCCCAAAGCTAAAGTCATCCTAGTTGATAAATGTCGATGAGCACGCACAGAGTTCCACATATGACTCATCTTTCAGAGATTTTGATGGCTAGTAGAGGAAGCACTACTGCAGTAAATTCCATTGTTTGATAGAGTTTGGGTCTGTTGCAGGTTTTCTGAATCACTTGGGGTTTTATATATGGAATATATATTCACTGGATGTCATGTTTTGGCTCGTTATTCAGCTCGGTACACTTACTTACTGTAGCACAGTAATCACCCTTTAAACATTAAAATAAACCAGTTACTTTTTGGTGCACCAAATCTACATACTGTGTTATCTTGACATTGTGAATGCAACAAAGGCTATCAGAAACACCCCATTAGCAAAAACAGTCTTGTGTTATCACCTTATACCGTAAAACTGTCCTCAGTTCACTCACCATACAGGCTACTCCCACCATCTTTACTGTTGACTTTGACTGTGACTTTGCAAAGTAAGAGTGGGTGTGTTGAAAATGGAGAAATAAGAAGGGGGAAGTTGGAAGAGACAGCAGCTGACAGTGGAGAAAGAGAAGGGACGAGAAAGCAGGGAGGAAGGTAAGAGGGAGAGCTCGGTTTTCATTATGGAAGCCCTGATGGACAGTCTTCTCCTGACAGAGGGGGCAGACGGTGTAGCTACTGTAAGAGTGCACAGAGAGAGTGAAGATGGAGGCGGGAGGTATTTCGAGGGGAAGACGGATATATTTCCTCACTTCAGTCCAAAGAGGGTTTAAAAGTAATGTATAGACTTTGTTTTAACCTGTTTGTTAACAGCACTCCGCTGGTTGTGCACGTGCGCCCTTTTCCAACAGAACAGTTAACATGAATTGTATTAGGTGCACTGCTAACTGATCAGGAGCTGCGAGATAAAAGTTGTAAAGAATCTGCAGGATATTTCGTAAATTATGCAGTTCCTCCATATTATATGCAAGCTGCCAAATATATCAACTCATCAAACAAGCAAATCCTCATATACCTAAACTATGAAATGGGTTGTCTGTCAGTGCCTCCTACAGTAAAGGTCTGGTTAAGACAACTAAAAGTATTTGGTTAAGGTTAGCTACTTTCGTGATGGTACAACTTTGGGATAAGCAAGATTATTTCCCTCGGTTCATAATGATCGTGAACATTTTCAAATTATGCAGACGCACCAAACAAATCCACATCTTTTTATGTCTTTCCCCTGGCTTTGTATATACTTGTTACACTATTGAAATTCGCTCCAAGTTCAATTTAATATATGTTAAGACTTTTTGTTGTGGTCTAACAACAACATGTCATTTCACTGGTGTTGACAGTGTCCACCAATCACTCTGTTAACACTTGCATTACACTCATGTTGTAATGCTTATCAGTGGTTCCTGTCCAACTATTGCAGCTACAACAGCATATGTACAATCGATCTAATCGGTTCATACTTGCAGCTTTTCAAACTCTGTGTGGTGGTGTGAAAAGCATTTCTGCTCTTCAACAGCCTCCGCTAGTCAGCACAGGGAATTTATGACCACTTGGTTGCCTTCAACCTCTCCAAGAATTTACAGGACACTTGGCTTACTATCCAGTCTGTTACCCAGCATGTGCAGAGCCATAAGTCAAACTCCTTCTGATGAAAAACTGCCAGAACTGAGCGCAGTACCACACTGCAACTGTTGAGGCAGGACTGTAGACTGGACAAGATTTGACATTGTTAAAGACACTAAATACTAATACTAAAGACTGTAAAGTCAAAAATACTTTTTAAATTGTATTTTTTCCATGAGAGGTTGTCCTAGTACAAAATGTTTTTTTTCCTTCTAGAGAGCATCATAGATGGGACCTGAAGCATTTCTTTGGAAATGCTGTTTAGACTGTTTGACATTTCTGCTTTTTTCCACAGTTCACAGTGAAATCGATGTGACATGACGAAGGTCCTAGGTTGAATGTAAGCCTTTGATGATGCATTTATGATTACTGATGTCTTTGCATATGAAACTAGCAGAACACATGGGAAATGTGCCTTTAAAGGTTTTGATAAATTATTAAAAAAAGACACGCACGCAAATAGTGTCCAATAGGACTGGTGCTGGATCAAAAAATACCTTACAGACTTAAAAAAAGAGATCCACACAACAAAGAGAAAGGCTCTTCCTCATACTGTTTCTGATAATTATATAGTCAGTCGCCATATTAAAACACCCATAGTTTACAAAACCACATACATAACACAAGATTCTTGACATAATTCAAGATTTTAGCAATGTACAGACGTGGACAAAATTGTTGGTACCTATCAGTTAAAGAAGGAAAAACCCACAATTCTCACTGAAATCACTTTAAAATTACAAAAGTAACAATAAATAAAAATTTATTGAAAATTAAATAATCAAAATCAGCCATTACTTTTGAATTGTTGATCAACATAATTATTTAAAAAAAAAAAAACTAATGAAATAGGGCTGGACAAAAATGATGGTACCCATAACTTAATATTTTGTTGCACAACCTTTTGAGGCAATCACTGCAATTAAACAATTTCTGTATTTGTCAATGAGCGTTCTGCAGCTGTCAACAGGTATTTTGGCCCACTCCTCATTAGCAAACGACTCCAGTTGTCTCAGGTTTGATGGGTGTCTTCTCCAAATGGCATGTTTTAGCTCCTTCCACAGATGTTCAATGGGATTCAGATCTGGGCTCATAGAAGGCCACTTTAGAATAGTTCAACGCTTTTCTCTCAGCCATTCTTGGGTGTTTTTGGCTGTGTGTTTTGGATCGTTGTCCTGTTGGAAGACCCATGACCTGCGACTGAGACCAAGCTTTCTGACACTAGGCAGCACATTTCTCTCCAGAATGCCTTGATAGTCTTCAGATTTCATTTTACCTTGCACACATTCAAGGCACCCTGTGCCAGATGCAGCAAAGCAGCCCCAAAACATTACTGAGCCTCCTCCATGTTTCACCGTAGGGACAGTGTTCTTTTCTTCGTATGTTTGGTTTTTGAGTCTATGAACATAGAGTTGATGTGCCTTGCCAAAAAGATCCAGTTTGGTCTCATTTGTCCAAAGGACATTCTCCCAGAAGCTTTGTGGCTTGTCAACATGCATTTTTGCAAATTCCAGTCTCGCTTTTTATGATTTTCTTTCAGCAGTGGTGTCCTCCTTGGTCGTCTCCCATGAAGTCCACTTTGGCTCAAACAACGACGAATGGTGCGATCTGACACTGATGTACCTTGGCCTTGGAGTTCACCTTTAATTTCTTTGGAGGTTGTTCTGGGCTCTTTGGATACAATTCGAACGATCCGTCTCTTCAATTTGTCATCAATTTTCCTCTTGCGGCCACGTCCAGGGAGGTTGGCTAATGTCCCGTGGGTCTTGAACTTCTGAATAATATGAGCCACTGTTGTCACAGGAACTTCAAGCTGTTTAGAGATGGTCTTATAGCCTTTACCTTTAAGATGTTTGTCTATATTTTTTTTTTTGATGTCCTGGGACAATTCTCTCCTTCGCTTTGTGTTGTCCATGTTCAGTGTGGTACACACCTTTTCACCAAACAGCAGAGTGACTACTTGTCTCCCTTTAAATAGGCAGACTGACTGATTATGAGTTTGGAAACACCTGTGATGTCAATTAAAGGACACACCTGAGTTAATCATGTCACTCTGGTCAAATAGTTTTCAACCTTTTATAGAGGTACCATCATTTTTGTCCAGCCCTATTTCATTAGTTTTTTTTAAAAAAATAATTATGTTAATCAACAATTCAAAAGTAATGGCTGATTTTGATTATTTAATTTTCAATAATTTTTTATTTATTGTTACTTTTGTAAGTTTCAAGTGATTTCAGTGAGAATTGTGGGTTTTTCCTTCTTTAACTGAGGGGTACCAACAATTTTGTCCACGTCTGTATGTCAGCCCACATGGGCATTTAAGCATGTATATGACATTGACAGTCGAACATGAAATAACACCTTTGATTATTTTCTTCCTGTGTGAGGATAGTAGAAAAAGTTAGTTTGTTATGTGAAATAGCATTGTTGGCAATGGCCACATCATTACTTTCCAGTGGGGACCGAGCTTAGAAAATGTGATGGTATGCCCTCCCCTCTTAGAGACCACTTGAGAGGGTTTAGAAAAGCTCTTCTCTCTCTCTCTCTTCTCTCTCTGGATACAGGCAAATATTTACTGGCACAAACAACTCTTGTGTTCTTTTTCTTTTGGTATAGTAGTAGCAAGGCACTCGGTTTGTTGGAAGTTGGAAACATGTGATGAGACACTTTTACTCCAAGTTTAGTTTTGTAGCCAGGAATTGCAGAAAATAAAAGCTGTTAGTGATCAAATAGTTGCAGTAATAGGTCTGTCTGGTGTACCTGTAAATGTATATCTTGTAAATGCTTTAAGGTAAAATATAAAAGACAGGTGTAATGTAATTAAATCTTGGGATTAAATGGAAATTATAGTCATGAGGTTCAAATTCGTTAGATTTTTTTCCTCTCTTCTCCAGTGCAGCTGTCAAAAGAAACATCATGAAAATACAGACAGTTAACTTTTATTAATTTCACACTATGCATCCCTTATTTTTCTTTTTCACAGCAGAGCAGGGCAGTTGAGACACATGATAAAACAGCAAGGTATTCAGTATTGTGAACTACTCATGGTGAATTCTTGGACCTCACAAAGCATTTCAGCATTTACTCCTGCTATAAAGGTTTTAACACTCTGCTGCAGGACAGCTTTATCTGCCATAGGTGATCATGTTTCCATTATTAAAGACAGCCTATCATTGTTTTATTGCTACAGTGAAATATTTCAACAACAGTGGATCAGTGCTATTTCTTATATATATTTTTTTCCTCCGTGTGTGGCAGTGTCAATATTTGTTAACCAGCAGTTTTAACCTGCTCCACTGTCTACACTCCCTCTACATGCACTCCTCTAAGGGGAATATATATATAATAATACAGACTGTTATTAAATTTCCAACAATATGATATTGCTGCTCTAGTGTCATACTGTGGGAACCATGCTGTGTGTTCATTTCACAGCCTTTTCCTATAGACTGACCTTGACCAAATACACGTTGTTGGATGAAAGTGGTGTCTTTTGATCTTGTCGATGAAACAATCCTTAAAGGGGAGAATCAGTGTGTGTGTGTGTGTGTGTGTGTGTGTGTGTGTACGTATATGCTTGCATATATTTCCATGTGTTTGCGTGTAAGTGGCTCTGTGTATTATGCTTTTTATGTAAGAATACTTTAGAGTGTCCTGCTGTTGTTTTTTTTTTATTGTGTAGGTGTTTTGTTCATCTTCACCTGTGCCACATGATAGATGTATGTATTTTATGACATTCTGTGTCTTGGACTGTGTTGGAAAGGTAGTTTACTAAGAATCATAACATGATGTTAATCATTGGATTGTTTGCTTACGTTGCCAAGGAGATGCCACTTTACATCAAATCTGATCTGATCAAACCAAAATCTTTTAAGTTAAGTTTTCTTATTCTTAATAAGCTATAAATAAAGGGGATGTATTATGCACCTTTTTAGGTCTATATTTATATTCCAGGGGCCCTGATACATCTACAGTTCAAACTCCTTATTTATATATACTGGTCCTTTATGCAGCCCCTCACTTCACCCTCAGCCTGAAATTGGCTTTTTTAGCTCCTGTCTCTTTAAGCCCCCCTCCGATGAGCCCACTCTGTTCAGATTGGTTGGCTTCCAGATGATGCCCTTCGGCAGACTTCCTCCGGCTTGGGAGGATACGTAAAAGAAACAGAAATATGCGAGTAGACAATATAAACAATCCATAGTCTAATCTGAGCCTTAGACTACAGAAGGAACAGTCTGACGTCATCACGAATAAAGTATACTTTGTATACTTTTGTGTCTGAGGTCTGGAATGAGATGTTCAACAATCACATTTGGGTTTGTTTGGGTTTTCATGTGCTTTAATAAGAAAACACAAAGCACCCCTCTAAAATTCACCAAGAAGCTTGGTAACATACGTAAGAACATCACAGGCTCTTTCAAGGGATAAATGTGGAGGAAATAAAGAAATGTTGGAAATGAAACAAGAACAAGCCAAAGTGCATGCAGGAGAATAGACTGCTGCTCTGTGTGTGTGTGTACACTAGTATGATTGTGTGTCTATGTGTGAGAAGAGGGGCATTGAGAGGGAAAGATATGTAGCAGTAGGGCTTTAGAGCCCAGCTACAGAGAGGGAGGTGATAATTCACAGCTCTGCAGCTCCTCCATGTGAGCCAGGCAGCCTCTGTTACAGTCGACCCCCACTGCTAGCCTCACACTGTGCTCAACACATCCTCTACATAAATATTCATCTCACTGAGAATGATCTGCTGGTGATTGTGCTGTTTAAACAAGCAAACAGCTTTGTGTTTATCTTATTATTTTCTGCATTCTTGTGCTACCCCCCCTCACCCCTTCCCCTGACTGGTGCCTTCAGATTCAGCGCATCTCAGCAGTCACATCGCCTGCCCTTCCACACCCACACCCCCTCCTCCCTTTGGCTTTTCTCTCTCCCTCCATCCTATAATTGCAGCCCAAAGGCCAAACCGAACCGATAACCTAATTAATTAAGGATAGGTCACGCAGCAATTCTCAATCATTAATTCAGCCCTGACCCCATTTGGGCCCTAATTTAGATGTTGTCTGAGAGACAAAATGCACAGCGAATAACAAGGGTAAATATTGCTTTTGTCAGTCAAACCTAATTTGCACGTAAATTTAAAGATACAGCAGGATTTTAAAAGGCTGAGATGTCGAATGGTCAGTTAATTGATCATTATGGTAATGAAAACAACATGTTTGATAGTTTTGTGCACATACAAGAAAACACAGCCGAAACTAAACAGTTTGAAAGTGCTGAAACCTCAAGGCAGCCAAAAATAAACTCCCTAAATTTTTAAAATTCTGTAAACACAAAACTGAAAGCTATTCCGTTGAAACTTAAGATGTTCTACTTTTATCATCAAGATAAAACCCTCAACTCAGCTTAAATTCTCAGATGTCTCTTTTGCAGCAGAGTTAATTTTGACCAGTCCAAATGAAGTGTGATTTCAGAACTCATGATGGAGTTATTGTATTTTCCAGTGTTTTATAAAACCCTATGGGGGCAATGAACAACAAAAATTGAGTGATTACCACCACTTAAAAAGAAACACAAGGCTGAGACTGAGTTAAAGGACCCAGGCATTTTGTGAATAATGGCTAAACAGCATCTACCGTACTAGCTTTAACGGAATGATAAATGCACTCAGATGAGGTGTAAATTGTGCTGCACAAACTCAAATCCAGCACAAATAAAAATGATCAGCCTTCACAGTTTGTTTTGTTTTGTTTTGTTTGGGGTTTTTTGGAATGCACAAAAAAATACGTCCTATGAAGTGATTCAAGTTGTTGGAAGGGTTTGGGTGTCTAACGTGTGTCACTCAACTGATTTTATCTTACTGATCACGTGAAATAAAACCAAATCAAACCAAACAGGGAATCCTATATGAACTCTGTAACAAGCTGCACTATTTCTCTTTTGAGTTTCCTTTACAAAAATGTAATGGCAATCTTGAATGAATGCAGATTGTTGGCACAGTGATATTCAGTGTATACAGCAGTTAGTACCAAAGCCACACAGCCTGGTCATGAAAATACTATTCAAAATGAGCTGATGGCAGTTCTTTGCTATGAAAGATTCAATCATATTTAAGATTATATTTGCATAGAGGGTGTTTATTGGGATATAAGCAAATGTTACTACTCAACAAGGTTTGCAGAGAGGCATGATATAGAACATAGGATGTATGCTAATTAGGTCTTCTAATAAACATGGCATGTCAGATTGTATTGTGGAAAGCTGACCATTAACCCATGTAGAGCAACTCCTTTTAAGAGTTTGGGCAGTTCGGATCTGCCAGTCAAGGGCAGATACCAAACACAAATGCAAAGTTGATGTTTTGAAATTTATAATTCTCAATATTATTGTATATCTCACTCTCTCAAACCAGAAAAAAACAAACTTACCATACCTTTTACACAGCAGCCATGACATGCTTAAGAAAGATATCCAGCAGCCGGTTTGATTTATTTATTCATATATACTGTAAATAGCATCAAGATTATAGATATCCAGTTTCAACTTAGCCAACCATAAGATGGTACTATTGCAGTGATGTAATACCTGTCTCAATATAATAAAAACCAACAGATCTAGCCTGTTGGACAAGCCCACCTCTTCTGCACTGATGCACATTGATATGTCCAAGACAAGTGAAGTAACGCTCTAAACCCTGCAGCTAAAATCTGTCAGCAGACAGCTTATCATGGACTGAACCAAAGAGCAGAAAGCACATCAACTGTGGAAGAAGCTTAGGAACAATATAAATACTTTATAAATACTCTGACAGCGATTCTTATGATGATTTATAGATCTTGTAAAAGTAAGGTCTCTGTTGGTTCTCTTTGTAACAGGTTTTTAACTAAATCAAGGTAAGCCTGGTTTTTTTCCGATTACAATGTTCGTGTCCAAGTTCATTGTAGTCCTGTAAATGTCCTTACCATAGTATCAAGTCATGTTATACATGTAGTGCACTTTTTTAGCCATGTTAGCACTATGGCTCTAGTGATGGCAGTGTTGGGCAGTCCATTGTACAAACATTGATTGACTCCAATCACCAATCGATCTGATTGGTGATTGGGTGTCATGATTGATGACCAACTAACGATTGCTCAGTCATGTCAATTTGACCCGTACAAAATAAGGAAGATTAGACCCTACCTGTCTGAACATGCAGCAACTGCTGGGGCAGACTGGCAGGACTCCTCACATGCACTTTCAAATATCTGCAGATGATTCAGAACACAGTGGCATGTCTGGTGTCTGGTCTTTAATCAGCCCAAAACAGCACACTGTTCATAATGTTCCCCTGTCTCCTGTATTACTGCATCAAATTCAAAACCTTGATGTACACTTACAAAACAGCAACTAAAACAGCTCCCACCTACCTGAACTCCCTCATTCAGGTCTATGCTCCCTCCTGCTCACTACGCTCAGGGCCCCAAGTTGCTGGCCAGATTCTTCCCTTCTATACTGCAGCTAAAAAGCTAAAGACCTAGTTCTTTCACAAGCATCTCTGATTCTATGTATTCTATGCATTGCCTCAGTGCATTGCTAGTTGGCACCTACATCCTATTGGTTTTGAACTATCTCTATGACTAGGTCTGTGGTTTGTTGTATTAACTCTCAGATGTACATCATTTTGGATGAAAGCATCTGCTAAATGAGTTTGTGTCTGTGTGTGTGTTTCCTAGTGAATCGTGTTTGGGATGTGGGGGAGCTGATTTTTAGTTGATAACTATTGTCTTTGTTTAACCGTTGGCTCCATCAGCTGACAACGTCATAAACATCTCATTGTTCTCTGTTAAAAAGGCTAACAGAAATAAAGAGAGCTCGTGCAAGTGGGGTAAAGAGAGGCAGAAAATATAAAGGAAAGAAATTTATTGCAGTAGATGTTAATCCTTTGGTCAGCATTTCTGTATCTGTAAGAGATATTTATGATACTTTATAGCCTCTTTACTACGGTATTATAAATGAATACCTTTGTAATAAATTATCACAACTGTGTCAAAGGAAAGTTGCAATGTAGGGATTTTTTTTTATGATGGTCTTCATGAAAAAAAAAAGGCATATTTTAGATAAATTGGTCCACTTTACCGAACTGTGAGGTACCTGAAATGTGCAGTTTGTCGCTGTATTTTTCAACTAAATCTAAACAAGTGATCCATCTTCTGTAGTGGCTCATACTCGATATGAGATGCTTCAGACTGGCTGTGGGGAAAAAGCTTAATGTAAATGCCAAACCACATCTGTTAGTGCTCATTTTAATCATGCACAAGTGAGCCTCAGCTTTGTTTATTTGTCATATGTGTAATAAACATCACCAGCAGAGATGCACTGTGGTTCAACATACTGTCTTACAAGCAAAAGGTCGTGTATATTCTGGCTACACACTCCCCAGAGAGCATCAGGTAATTTGCCTGAAACACTGAATTCTGATCCGATCATATTTATTGATTCAATTGATTGCTAATTTATCTTCTGATGCATAAAAAAGATGTGAAAGCAGAGAGGGCTGAGAGTAACTCGGATAAACAACCACTATCTATCCACTTAAAGTTGACAAGCAGTTGTGATAAGAGCATGGTCGATTTCACTTCTTGACGATGTGTGCAGAATGAGACAGAGGCAGTAATGATGCACTCTTATTACTTCATGTGTTGGAGGAGCATTATAGCTCATAATGTGATTAAATCAGAACACAGTCCCCCTGGGGAATATAGATATCTGTCATCTTCAATGTGCCTAGCGCTCATGATATAGTAAATATGTCGGTTGTTATAACTTTCTAGCGTTGCAGACACCCTAATAATAAAGTTTATATAGTTACAGGTTCTGTCAGAAGGAATTATGATGCTGATTTATTGGGTATGTCTAAGGTGGTTACATTACAACATGGCAGCAACATGTTCTCTCTGTAGGCCTCAGGTTTTAATATTAGAAGCTGCCCTGTAAGGATCTATGTAGTTTTTTGACACACACACACACACACACAAACTCTAAACTGGCAGTTCTCTTTGGTTTGGCTTTTTTTGGTCTAAATAGTGATTAAAAGTTAAAGAAGTGAAATTAATTCCTGTCTGACTGCCTTCACCGGTTCAGTCATTATTTGATTCATTAAACTGAGGCTAGTTAACGCATTTCTTTTAACTTCCTGTGGCTGTCAAATTAAAACCAGGTTAATGTAATTCCTGGCTTTTGGTTAATCTGGATATATTTGGACGTTGCTGTCAGACAGCATTGTATTCATTTTATTTTCCATTTTTTCTTTTTACGTACTTATATATTTATTTTTACTCAGGGTCTTTTTGTTACAGGTATGTAATTGGATGTTTGTATAAGTCTCTTAAAACTGCTTATGGATCAATAGTCTCAAAACCCAACAGTAATTGCTTTTTAGTGGCATGTTATGAACTACAACTATTCAATCTGTTTTCAGGTTACGCAGTCATTTTCTCTGAATTTCTACCGACATTTTTCCAAACCATAGATCAGATTATCATTATTTATTTTTACTCGGCAGAGTCTCTTTTCTCCTCCACTTCTGGAAGCTTATTTTGGAAACCTGCTTAAACGCAGCAGAGTTAGTTTGTTAATTTGCTTTTTGGTTGTTGGTAAAGAGATGTTTCTGACTACCACGTGGGCCTCTTCAGACAGGCATTTGCTTGTTGTTGTTTTTTTTTTGGGAGCCTTTGCATTAAAACTCTTAGATGAGATATTGTGAGCAATGTTTACACCCAAGGTGGTGCAGTGGAAGTGCTTTAAAACTTGTAGTCCATAATGTTAAACCAAAGGGAGATATAATCCAACAAAGCACAGAGGAGAATAGTTTCATATAATTCCTTTTTTTTCTTTTATCTTTTTCTACTCTTCCTATTGTTAAATAGCAGAGATAAGACTGTGCATCTGCGACATTTCCAGGTCTGTATTCGCCCTGTTTTTTTTTTATCCAGCTTTATCTGATTTGCTTTCTATTGATTGGATGTCAACAGCGGTAGTTGTTGTTGTTGTTGGACACTGTGAAAACAGGCAGCTTATCTGGCTTTCGACAAACCCAGCCAGAGAATGACCTCAGAGATGGACTGTGTCCAGCAAACAGACCGGATGTCCATTAACTATAAAAACGTGGTCTTACAGTAAAATCGCCCTCTCTCCATCTCTCGCCTCCTCAAGCAGGCTTCATTAGCAGGAGACTGCAGGTGTTCCACTCCAGTTGAGTGACGACAGTTTTCATTAGCTCCCTCAAGTGCCAATCTGCCCTCTAATGCGACAGTGAGAGACATACTTAGTGTTCAGATGCCTCGTGTGGTCCTATCGGTTCACTCCACGGCGCCCTTGAGTTAAGTAACCGGGACACTGATGCTTTAGAGAAATTACCAGAATTTCTCTAAAGCATCTCGGTAATTAAGATTCAGGCAGGGTAGAGCCAGAGTTCACCTTGGGCATTAAACAGTTGTTGGCTCTGTTCAGACCAGGACACTGGAACAACTACAGTACTGCTGATAATACAGACAGATGGGTGCGGGAAAGAGTTGAGGATGAGGTGAAGAGCGTGGAGGAGGAAGAGGAAGAGGAGGAGAAGACAGCGCCGGGCCTGTTTGTCCTCCTGTTTCCGTCTCATAGAAATGTAGGCGGACACAGACCCGAAGCTTCGACTTTGAAGTGCTGTCTTTGATTAAGGAGTTAATTAAAGAAAAGCTGGTGAACAGATAAACTCTTAGAAAAGAAAAGAAACAGAGCAGATATGGAGTGCAGATGTAATATTGGCAGCTCATCACTTTCTGAAGTGTCGTCCCTCTGATTGACAGGGAAGCCAGCTGCCTACAGGGATTTGAAAGCTGTAAATGAAAAAAAAACACAGCCATAAAAAGAACTGCCACCCACATGTGTGAATGGCACAGTTTCTGCCCTGCTGCAAGCTGTGGTTTTAGCGGCACAAAGCTTTAATGATAATGGATGATTTTAGGACAGCAGGAAGTAGGATGATAATTTATACATCTGGGATGAAAAGACTGATGGCTTTTTCCTTGTATGTGGGCGTAATTTATATTCTTGTTCTTCTTCTGTCTGCCCTGATCGGTCTCCTGCCTTTGTCTCCACTTCAAACCCCCTCCTGCTCCACCTTCACCTCTGGGTTTTTCTCGGGCCTCTCTTTCCTCCCTATCCATCACCTCTTCCTCCTTCTTCCACCATCATCCTCATTCCGTTTTTCACCTCCTGCTATATTTAACATCTGCCAGCCATCTTCCCAAACCACCTCCTCGTCTTTTCATTGAATCGTTTCTGTCTCACTCATTTCTGTCTGTCCTCATTTCTCACATCCCTCTTTCTTTGCTCCTTTTTCTTCTATTCTTCCTCACAACCTTCCCATTGTATCTCCTTCCATCCCCAATCCAAAATCCATCATTCTCCCCTCTTTATGTTTCCCTCCTCATTCTTTTCAAATGTGTTATTCCTCTCTTCTGCCATCATGTATTCCTTTCATTTATTCCTCATCCTTAGCATCATATAATCCCAATTTACTGCCACCCCCACCACTGCTCTCTATGACCTGTTCTCGACCTCTTTGTCTCATTTTCCTTCTCATTCCATCACCTCAATACATAAATAACATATAATAAACAAAAACATGAACCAATTAATAAATAAATACATAGATAAATGATAATAATACATTTCTCTATCCTTTCTCCATCTACACCAGCCGGGGTTTTATAAGGGTGTGGCAGGCTCACAGGTGACCCTGTCCAGCCTGGTGAACCAGTCCCGGGCCATGCTGGAGGAGCAAGCACGCCACCTGCTGACGGAGTCGGAGCGTCAGACTATGGCCTACTATGTGGAGGAGTACCGGGATGGACACATCGGTGTGGAGCAGCTGGTCATGGCACTGTTTGAGTTGCTCAACACACACGCAAAGGTTCATGTCAGAGAAATGAAAGACAGAAAATCAAATTTTATTTGTGCAGGAATCTTGTGTGTGTAAAGGCTTTGAGGTTTGAATTGAAGTTTTCTGAACCCATTGGAGAATTATTCCCAGGCTTTTTAATGCTTACAGTTCTGTTTAGTTTTTCCTCCCTCCCCGACTCTTAAAAGCTTCCTGAACTGCAGCAGTTCACCTTATAAAAAACACAATAAATCAAAAGCATTTTATTTCCAATTTCCCAAGTACACTGCTGAAAGCTTTTGCAGCTGTCTCGCACTATATTTAGAGTTACTATGCAACTTCTTTAGTACATGGGTGTAGTTGGTTAAGTTTAAAACCAGAATTAACCTGAACTAAGAAGAGGGTTAATCCTGATTTAGTTAAACTCCGTTTTAGTGGTTAAACCCATCAGCATTTTACAGTTCTCTTCTTTGTTTTTAGAGAAAATAGATTAACATTCTGAATCATTTTTCCTATTTTGTCTTTTTTGGTTTCCATTTTGCTGATGAACATCCCTGAGAGTGCCTGGAGTCTCATTAAGACTACATGATTGCATCATATGTTTGCCCTCTTGTTTCTTCCCTACTCTACCTTCCTCCCTCAGTTCTCTCTGCTGTCAGAGGTGCGAGGCCTGGTCACCCCGCAGGATCTGGAACGGTTTGACGGGCTGGTGCTGCGACGTGAAATTCAGGCATTAAAGGCGCGGCAGGGTGCAGCTGGAGCTACAGCGCTTCAACCAGACTCTCTGTCCATGGTGTCGTACCCAGACACCCTGACCTCGTCTTCAGCCAGCTTCATGACCAACACCACCCTCAGCTCTGCACGGGTACGCCGGGTTTACTAGTTGGAAAATAATCAGGCTCTTCTTGATTTAGTGTAGGCGGGGGTTTTGTGATTGGTTCCATTGGTGTGTGTGTGTGTGTGTGTGTGAGTGTGAGTGTGAGAGAGAGAGAGAGAGAGAGAGAGAGAGAGAGAGAGAGAGAGACTGAAGGTAGTGTGATACATTTCCATGAATTATAATAGATTTTGCTGTGGAAAACATCCTGTTCTGGTGTGGACGTTGTCAGGCTGAACAATGACACGTTTCACTGCTTTTCTGTTGAGATTGAAAAGTCACTCCGTTGATAATTTATAGGTTGTGTTTTCCTTCTATCACAATAACCCCCTCACCTCCATCTCATTCCTAAAACCTCCCCCTTCCCACCCGTGTTTGTAGGAAAGGCTGCTCTGGCTGATAGATATGATGGAGGTAGGAGTGATGAATGCTTTTAAGCACAAACTCACACATACAGGATTCACACTAGAACAAGGATATGTTAAGTTCCCTGTAGGCTGATGTACCAGACACTTAAACATACACTCTAACTCTCACCCTGGTTTGTGGTTTTGCAGTAAATTTGTTTGCAGTGCTTTTCTTCTTTTTTGCATTTTCTTTCTCTACCGTCCTTTTACTGTGTTGTTACTGCACACTTGTAAAGATAAGGTTGTTTGGACAAAAATTATAGTGCTTATAAAGAAGTGACATGTCTCTTCAGTTATAATATATTCCCATTCGTCCATGTTGTAATGATTGCTGTACAAAAGGTTTTCGCTGTTTTGGTGTTTGTGGTCATAAAAATCAGGGGGTTTGTGGAGTGTTCCCACTCACTCTCTTATATGCATATATACCATATTCAAGGGGACATAACAAGATATAAGACATAATTAACCAAGCATCGGTAAGGGATTGCATGGAAATTGTTGTATTAGGGAGGGAGGCTTAATCTCACATTGCATTTCATGAAAAACAAAAGACCCTGATATTAATCTTTTGACCTTGCCCTCCCTAAAATGGCTCAAAATAATATATGGCACACATAATAAAAATAAATAATAAAAAAGATTCCAAATGATAAAATAAATATGATCAGATATCATGGTTCAGTCTGATTGTCTGCCATAATTAAAACAATTACATGACGCCTGTGTCACATGGCCCAATGTGTTGGTGAACAGTTGTTCCAAAGAGTACCTTTAAATTTCAACATCAGGTTCATTACTGGCTGTGAACTTGTCCAAGGTTTGTAAATGTGCAGAGGAGAGACAGAAAGATGTGTGCAGGGTTACATGATGTCCGAGCCATGTGACCAGGCAGGGACTGTTTCCTTAAATCAGGCGTAGCTGTGGTTTCAGGCTCAAGGCAACAGTTCAGACAGCTGTAGACGAACCGATAAAAAATGTCTCCACATCACATACATGTGTTAATTAACTGATGTTAGTGTTCCAAACTGTAAAAGGCAATGATCAGCATGTTTTATCTAAATTCATCCATTAGTAGAACAAGTTGGCAGCATGTGATGCTGACCCTTTTTGTGACACATTTTACTTAACTGTAGTTCAACAGTAAAGATGGGAGCCGCTGTAGGCTGGTGGAAAATGATTATCTAAAGAGACACAGTTCAGCAAGAGATCCATCTCCTCACACTTTAATCCTTCTATCTGATTTTTGTTGGAAAATAAAGTGGTTGTTCTTTGCATATGGCTAAATGCACCTTTGTGACCCAAGATGCACAAAAAGACAGATTTGTATAATCAGTACACTTTTCCAGATTAGTATTCAGATCTTTTTACAACCGAAGGATGAAATATAAATATAAACCCCTCCCTAAAAGTGTCTTCAGAAAAAGAAAAACTACACAATCCTCTCCCTTTTCCAACCAAACTTCTTAATAACCTCTTAATAAAAATTCATACAGTCCTAAACTCTGATACATTGTATTAGTACTTCTTACCCAAGATGCACTAGTGTTTTGTTTTTTGTGCATATGCTGTGATTTTCTTTGTTTATTCTTCTTTTTGTTTGACACAGCGCAGTGGCTGTGGTACACTGTTTTTTTCATGTGCACACTGAAAATGTGCATAAAAGCAGCTAGATGGACACATTCATCAATTGGCGGACACTTAAAGAGCCTAATATATTATTCCTCAAAGGAAACATTTGTTTCAGCTGCGCCTTCCAAGTCCTTCAGAGAAATATAGCGGCACATAGCTAACTCTCACTTGGGTAATGTGTTGTCTTTTGTATTCATTTTCTACTCACATCGGTAGTTCAGTATACATACTGTATGTGCTAAAAGCTTGAACACAAATGTGCCAGTATGTAGTAAATGTGTTAGCATTCAAGTGACGACTGATTACACATACAAAAAACCCACACACGTACCCACAGTGTCTAAGCTGACAGTGGAGCTAAGCTGCTGACTGTCGGCACATATTTTCACCATCAGTTCTTCTCATTCAGATGCCTCACATGGGTTTTCTCTGCCTTTCTGCTCTCTAACATGTGGCATTTACATGTTTGAGAGAGGGTGTGTGTGTGTGTTAATTTGTATTATTCCCATGTCTGTGTGTGTGTGTGTGTATTTCTGTTGTTTTGGACCCATGGGTGACTGCTACCACTGCTTAATATGGAGTTGGACACACAAACACAGTTCAGATTGAAGAATACTAAATCACTGTTATTTAGTCAATAGTTAATAGTTAACAATAGAAAATCATTCACTACATAAACATCACACTAACTCCTACACACACACACACACACACACAGTCTGCGGATAATAAATGTGGATGAAGAGGATCATACATACACAAACACAGCATACTCTGACTTCTTACAGTGCAGAGCTGTGCCTCAGCATGTAGAAAGTCGATTGACTCTTGTGATAAATAAATTGTCTGTAAGTGCTCCCCGTGCAGCAACAACGGGTTATTAAGCTGAATTGATAGGGCTTTTGTTTTGGTTTAGTGGCAGAGTTAAATGAAGGGCAACGTTTCTCTGAACTCAGCTCTTCTGCTCTGAAATCACTCACAGATCTGTCAGACATTACCTTCTCTCCACCACGCTGGTGGGATTGAGCCAACACCACCACCTCCTGCTTTGAATTAAGCTGATGGTTCTCTATTGATTACAATGCCTGTGTGTTTTCTTACTGAAGAAGACATGATAGCTTTGTGTGCGTGTGTGAGAAAGTCTTATATAGTGGATATATAGGAGTCAGATATTTACGTCTGTCCTTTTCTCTAGGAGAGGCGGAACATCCAATCCAAATCTAATTTGGCATTTGTTTTGGGATAAACACACATCTGTGTTTAACATCTGCTCAAAAGATATCTCCCTCTCATTCTCTTCTTCTTCCTACCTCTGTTTTTCTGTCTTTCATCTCTCTCCACTCTTTCTCTATCACTTGTGCACCTGATGTCCTTATTTCTTTCCTGTGTCTCTCAGAATGACAGTGTGGTGGAGAGTAATCAGGAGGATCCTCCGGAGAGCCTGAACACGCTGCTGACGGACATCTCTCTGGTGAGCCCGGCCGGCAGGCAGGCAGGCACAGCGCTGGCTTTGGCCTGATAAAGATGGATACGGCACAGGGGAGAAGTGAAGAGGGGTGGGAAGAAAAGAGGAAAAAAGAGGAGGGGAGATGAGGTAGGGAAGGATGGAGGTACTTGAGACGAGCTGACCCGCAGGCTTTGTATTGTAGAGTTGGAGTGGAAACAAGTGTTTTCACCAAATGAGAACCAGAGAAAGAAAAAAAAAAGTTAAGTTTTGTGAGAGTAAGTGCTGCTGTAGCCTTTCTTCTTCTTCTTTTCTTTGCTGTATAGAGGAGAGTAGAAGCTGAGCACAAAATGCCTTATGGCCTATTCAAATCTCTTCTTGCCATCTCTGCATGATGGGGGTTTAAAAAAAAAAAAAAGACTGCACGGAGACTTCAGTTTCCAAAGCAACATTTGTTTTTCTGAACTGCGAGTGAAAATAGGGAGGTCAAGGAGAAAAGTTTTAGTCTGCCATTGCCTAAGGCTGCGTGCCACTCAAATCACACCCTTACTTTTGTTAACTTTCTTTTCTGCTCATTTTATATGTCACTCCATACACTGGCGAACCATTCATGTCTCAGTGTTGTTCATTCCACCGTTCAGTTTGTGTTCAAGCACTCTTGCCTAGAAACACAGGACCTAAATGGCGGAATCTAATCGGCAAGCAGCGACGTGTTCAACCAGGTTTGGATGCGTTGAACGTCTTCAGGTCAACTATTATTGACACTTAAACTGGTGGCGTGGTTAAACAGGTGTCTTTGTTTTTCCATATATATCTTCTCTTAGGGGTGTAACAATACAGTCTCGTTTTTTTTTGGGCGCTATACACAGTTCATGGTTTTATACACTGTGAAACTGACTGTACAAAGTCTGCACATTTTTACCATTCTTGGTATATATATATATTTTTCCAAACATGTAAATAATAGAGTCTCTTAAATGGTTGTTTCCTCCAAATTAGATATATTTTGTCTAGAACATTTATTTTTCATTTAGCTCTAATAAATTGTTGTTTGTGGTGCTCACAGCCCTGGAATCTTAGATATATGCATACTGTATATCCTTATATAGATAAAACCCAAACTAGATATAACTAGTGGTAAGTCAGAAAGGTTTCAGCACAATTTTACATATATAGAGTTAAAAATGGAGATTAGACAATGCCTCATACAGATAAAGAGTAAATATCTCGCTTGAAGAACATTCACAAAATTCCTTATTTTTAACATCTTGACACAAACCAGAATTTATATTTGTAGAGTAGCACATTTTTAAGACTTAATGCTTGTGAACATTTTGTTGAAACCACTGACATTTGACAGTGTTAATGGGTGAAATTTAATGGCACACAGACAAAATAATGAGTACCTTCTAAGAGTCAGTAGCGATTAGATTTAGTTAATACTGCTTTCAGTTTTTCAGCTCTGTGATGCGTAGGGTCACATTTTTTATATTTAATATAATCTGCCACAGTACTTTGTTACACCCCCTAATCAATGATGATGAAAAATATCCTCTCACTTCAGGATGATGTACAGTCCACCACAGCTGAATCCCCCCCCTCCTTCAAGCCTCCGCCCCCACCAGGGGTGCAGGGGCGCTCAAGTAGAAGAGACCAGCTCAACAAATGCCCCTCGTCTGAGTCCTCGCACTCAGGCTTGTACTTCACAGCCAAGGCCTCCTACAACCACAGCAAAGACCCAGGACAACCCCCTGCTTCACCCTCGCTACACAACAAACGAGAGAATCCCAGGGATCATTCTCGGGACTATGCGGCCATCCGAAAGAGAACACCCTCAGCACCTTCCAAGAAAGAACAATTAACGTTATCCATGATCTCCCAGCACAACATTGGCCCTTTCCCCAGGGTCCAGTCCCCCGGCAGAGGCAACAAACCTGTAGCCCCATCCCCCTCACCTCCACCTCCACCTCCACTCCCTGCTCCTCCTCCGCCCCCTTCTTTACCCCTTAAGCCAGTGTCTATGTCCAAAGCCTCCGCCGCCTCCTCTCCTGGTACTAAACAACGGTTTGTTACAGTGGAGGTCCACAGGCCCAACGCAGAGCCTGACGTCAATGAGGTGCGGCCCCTGCCCCAAGCTCGAGGTGAGGAAAGTAGGGCACAGGGGGTAAAATGTACAACATCAAGTTAACACATTAATTTTAATCTATATTTATAATTTAATCAAAGTATTAGAACTTTACGAATACAAATAAACAGAAAAGTTTCAAAAAATATATTTAAAAGATGTTAAATATATCACAAAGGTACATAGGACAGCCAGAAGTAGAAAAGAAAGAACAAAACTGTATTTGTGCACACGAGATATTATTTAATGGATATGAATTACTAATTGGTGCACAAACCTTTTCAAAGATTTTACACGTGACATCTTTAGAAGTATTTGCAGTATCTTTCTTGCTTGTGAAACATTCAGATTAGATACTACAATTTGGATTCATTTACTGACACTGAGACTTTGATGATTGTCTCTGTCTGAAGATGCGTATAAATATCAAGTGTATAATCTCTCCAAAATATGTGTTTACTTGGCCGTAATGTGCATAAATGAGCAATAACCCGGAACACTGTGTACGATTGCAACTGCATGCAAAACATTGCTAATCTAAATAATCTTTTAATCTTGTATTAAGTGTTGAAATCATATTATCTTCCAGTTCTGATTGAGAGAGCTATTAAAGGGTAAAACCAACAGATATACGAGTGTTACGAATACTGTCACAGATACAGATTTATAGACCAAACAGTGCATTTATTAATATTGTAAAAGGAACATTGCAGGTTAGTTAAATAAACCGATGATATCAAGTTTGCATGCTGTCCCTCAGGTGGTGCCCTGTCTCAGCTGTCAGACAGCGGCCAGACCCTCAGTGAGGACAGCGGGGTGGACATAACTGAATCAGGACACATCAGCAAAGACAGCAGCTCCCATTCCACACGCACACGCCACCCCAGAGACAGCCAGGGAGGCGGAGGGGACAACCCCTCCAAACCGGTGAGGAAGCGGTTCAACAGCTGTGAGCCAAACATGGATAGATGAGTGGATTAATTATTAAACTGTGGGGAATGTGAAATGCATTCAGTTGATTTAGGTGTGTGTGCTATTGTATTTCTGTCTTTGTGAGGACCAATTTTGAGTTTTAGACCCTGAGATAAAGTGAGTACATGTTTGGAAATGAAAGACTTTTTTTAAAAAGTAAGAACATATTTGCAAAGTGTGGACAATTTTCAGGAGGTTAGGACATTTCAAGAAAGTTGGGACAATGTTTTGGAAAATGAGGGCGGAAAAAGTGAGGACAATTTAGGAAAGTGAGAGCATATTTTGAAAATGAGGACATTTTGTCCAGATCTCACTTCCTTCTAAAAGGTTTCTGAGGATTGTTTTAGGGTTAAGGTTAGAATCATGGTCATGGATTTGGGAGGTAGAGAGTCTCTCTGGGTCCTCATAAGTATAGAAGTACAAATGTATGCCTCAGATGAAAAAAACAGTTGATAAATTGACGGACTATACTGCTAATCCTCTTCCAGAATCTGTTTTCAATCCTAATAGTGATCTCTTCTCTCCTCCCTCTGTTTTCTCACAGACTGTTTCCTTTGTTTTTACTCATCTGTTCATTTATCATTCATGCCATTCATTCAGTCAAATGCTCCATCATTTGTTTCATCACCCACTGCAGTGTAGCCTAATGAAACTCTGAAATCGCTCTCTGGTTCTTATTGATTGATGGAAGGAGTAACAAGTAAGGATTGGTGTAGCCTGCTTTTTTTATGATGAGAGGGCTGTGAAGGTCGATGTCTGTGTTAGTTGAGAGTTATTAGGCTGGAAAAGTGGAGGCTAAATGGGTAATGGAAATGCATTTTATTGCAAGAAACAAATGATTTAAAATTCTCTTCCTGTATGAATGTGAAGCAAGAGTTTGCTGGAAAAAGCAAAATGATATGCTCATAGAAACTCTGCTGAATAAATTTAAAGAAGACATTTGTTTGTGTGTTTTTATAATCGAGTCATCCTTTATGTGACTCAGAACAGACACCAAGCTGGTGCTGAATGTTGGGAAGTTGTGGGCAAGTATGTAAATTTGGCTCAGAGTCACTTAACATGTTTTGGAGAAGGCTGAAATGACAGTGAGCTAGCTGGTTTGTAATCCTGGGACAGGAATGACGCAACTGGGTCACTGCAGTTATATGTCCTATCCACTGCTGTAGGCCACCAAGATGCCTTTTAAATAGTCAATTAAATTAAATTCAAATTCAGTTGCAACATGCTTTAGATTTATAGAGACAAAAGCTTCACTGTGGTACAGAAGCTTTACAAGAGCCGACATAATGGTGACTAAATAGAAAACAGTTACACTTTTACATTAGAGCCGGGTAAAATGAGGTTATAAAATGATTTCTTTTGTCCTCTGATTTGTGAAGCTGTTTAACACGATTGCTCATTCATGAATATATTAGCAGGACTGAAAATGTACGTACGTGTATTACATATAGTCAGGACCTTTATGAAAGAGTACATCTACTGAGAAGACTCTTGAGCATTCCTGGAATAAATAAAGGCAGAAAAATATATGTATGCATAGTGGCACAAACGAAAAGCAAACAGTGGGAGGTTGTGTAATGTCATGAATATATTGAGGCTTTTTTTTTTTTTTAATTAAAAGAATTTTAATTTGTGCCATTCTTTCTCTGCCTTCCTTTAGCCGGGCCTGTTGGAGCCCACATCGACACTAGTGAGGGTTGCAAAGAGTGCCAGCACCCTGGGTATTGCCATTGAAGGTGGAGCCAACACTCGACAGCCACTGCCACGAATTGTCACAATACAGGTAAATCAGGAAGAAAACACAACAGTAATTCAAATAATACAACCATGAGGGTGTTTCTAACCTCTTCTTTACCCACTAACATGCAGTTGAATACTATCCTCGTATTGTCAGCTGTGTTTATTCTCCGGGGAGCTTTTTTTATTTGATTCTCTGCGATGATACCACACGCCATCCGGGTGGGATTTGATGTCTTTCACACTGCAGCTGAACTTTCATCCTTGTTGGGGCTCTCACATGGATGATTTCAACATTAATGGCCTCCTTGAAAAGGCTTGACTGCCTGTAGACTCTGGCAATTCACTATAATTAGTTTCTCCAGGAAAGGCAAGTCGGTATAATGTGGTGTTGATGTTTGAAGATAAAGGCAAAAGGCAGAACCTAAAGGAGATTATCCTTTTAAATTAAAGCTAATGATTAGGCTCAGTTTAGATGGGTACTTTCGTTTAGGCCTAATGATTAGGTTAGAAATGACAGGTTAGTCACCATTAGAGAGAGAGCTATTACTGTGACTGGGTGTGTATATCTGTCTCCCATGGTAATTTGCAAGTCAACAAAGCCTTATATTAGCTCAGGACTATCTGTAGCACTAATCATTTTCTAACTGGAGAGAACCAGGGAGTTACAATTTATAGATCAGTGGCAGTGAACAACTACAGACGACAGTCCACACCCCACTCAAAGCTGTCTCGCGGCCTCCCACTCCAAAGAGGCGGTGATTGAAATAAAAAGGCTTGCTGATTGCGAGGGGAGGGATGAAAGGATTCAAAATCAGCACATTCAAAATCAAAGAGTGTGCCAGAAAGAAAGGATGGCAAGAGTGAGTGAGGGATGCAAAAACAGTGAGCGTGACTGTTTCTGGTTTTCTCTCCGTAAGTGAGAAGTCAGCTTGGTTAATTTTACATCACTGGTGTCTCTTTGCTACATCATTATATGAACCTCATGTTAGCTTCACAATATGGAAAATATTTGATCAAAGAATCTGTGGTGTCGTCTCCACTGCAGAAGAAGATCTTGTTGTAGTATTAGGTACTAGCATCTGATCTTCCACCTTATATAGGTATATTTTGTGTAGTTTTTTTGTAGGTTTATCACAAAAATGTTATCAAGCCAAGAAAGGAGCAAACACTCACACACTTTTCAAAAAACCCAGTACTGAAGCTGTGTACGTTTATTTATTTACAAGTAAACAAATCCTCACTTCAGCCCAGGATTGTCTGTGACATCGAACACTTTATAACCGCAGAGAGAGGGGAAAGTTTTGCCGCTGACTTCTAACCAAAACCTCTCAAGCTCACTGACACTTCACTGAAAGACTAAAATTATAAAGGATTGCGGTGGATAGTAGCAGAGGACACTGGCGCTTTCTCACTGTCACGTTGCTTTTTAGGACATGAAGAGGTCCAGTGCAGCTGAAGCAAATTTAAAACACATTTCACAAGCTTAGCTTAACAGAGTTAACGTTAATTTAAATCATTCAGACAAGAAGATTGACATTTTAATCAAGTTAATGTTATTTATGGGTCTCTAATTACCGCTCCACATTTTAGTAATTGCATAGGTTTGATCCAAACTTTGGTTTGCCATGGTGCAAATTACAAGTGAGAGGAAGCCTCAAGTTACATGACACCGCTGCTGCATCCCTGAACAATAACACTGCAGCGCTTCAGTCATTTAGAGACATTAATAACATGCAGCCTTGAGGTCACTTGTTGCAGAAAGAGACGGAGACTTTCTGCATCTTCCGTATTCAAGGTGAGTTCTGAAAACTTTGCTCTGTCACCTGGGGAAAGCTAACTCAAATGTTATTATGCCCTTGAGCAAGGCACTCAACATCAGTACTTCTCCCAGTCACGGCCGAGCATCAAAATCATACATTTGCCTTGAGGAAAAAAATGGAGGACAAAAAGGTTAATTTTGTTTCTGACTTTTCCAAGGGGCATCGGTTCTATAGATATAGATATAGATATCCATATATTCTATAGAGATGATCAGATGATGGCATCACATCAAAGCCAGTGCCCTGTACTATACCGTCTCTATGCAGTGTAGGATGTAAGCACAGTGGAGTTAAGATACGGCAAACCTCTGGCATCTGTATTGCCTATCTCTACGGGCACAGGATCTCTCACCTCAGGTTGCCTCAATCACAGCTGCTGAGGATGAAGTACTGATGAGTAAGCGGCTGCCTGCTAGCTGGCCGCTATCAGCCTGTTATCACTGCCATCTTCCCATCAGTTCCTGTAGCTCAGGGTAATTGTTGTAGGCTCAGGGAAATAAGAGAAGAGTGATAATGCAGTCCTGGTGGGAAAGGCACCCTTTCTAGCCATCGTTGCACGTAATGAGGTCAGCTGTCATGAGGAGGAAAAGAATGAAACTGGCAAAAAAGAAAAACATGATTTTATATTTCACTTGGTGTGTTATAAAGACCACAAGAAAGTGGAGCCGGTGATTTTTTTTTCTATAGCTATGCTGGTAGATTTGAGGGTTTCTATTAAGGAGCTGACTGACACACAGCTCTAGTATTTCATTGCCTGATAAAGTTGCTATGGCGAATGTTTTAACAAAATGAGCTGCATACAACAGTGTATGGAGGAGGAGGCGACCACAAGGCCTGGAGTGGCTTTGCAGCGTCAGCCGGTGTCCAGTGATGACTGTCAGGAAGAAAAAACTCCACACTGCAACAGACTTCATGCTGCTTTAGTATCTGACTTTGCTTTCACACAGAATATTAGATTATACTTGGCCAACTCTCAATATGACAGAAGAGCACAACTGTCTGTGTGTGTGTTAGTCATAACTCTGACCTTCAGAGTTTGAACACAATCAGGTCTCTGTGCATGTCATGCCCCTCTCTATAACCATGTTTCCTGTCTCTCTACACTTTTGACTTTTCAGATAAAGGGCAGAGAGAGTTTTACACATATCATATCTCTGGGATTTGTTTGGGCACAGTGTGCTGGTTCTTGCAGTTTTCACATTTCACTACCAAGAAGCTCAGACTTTCCTCAAAGAAATTAGACCCGAGTCCTTGTGCGTTTTGTGAATAGCAAATTGTGTCCTGAGAAAACGGTTTACTGATCACGAATGTGTTGAGATGTGTAAAGAGGGTAGTGTTGCCGGTCAAGAGGAAAGCATTTCATTTTGTTAATCACACACTTCTTATTGAAGATGTGACGCTGCATACGTTCACTGCTGAGGTGTCACTGTGTGCTTGGAGGGTCAGACTGCAGGTGTGTGTGTGTATGTTTGTGTATATATTTATGAATCAGTGTAGCTGTGAATGTGTTTTTTCTGTGACAGACATATTTTTTATATTTTTTATTTCTGTATACTGATGAGGGTACCTGTCAAATTTGTAGTGCGATGTTTAAATTTAGGTCAGGCACTGAGAGGAGCTCATCTACTTGGTTGTAATAGAAGAAAAGCTCACATAAAAACCCTTTGTAGGCTCTGAGCTACAGAGGGAACCAGTGGACCTTTTATTGGCTTGTTAACCTTGGACCTGAGCTGCAGTTAGTCTCAGTTCTTTGATTCAATGATCATTTTTACCTTTGAGACAGTCAAATGCCACTTTTTCTTCTAAGTGATAAACATAAACCATTGTTTGACATCACTTATCACTTTTTATGACATTTCCAAAGACATCACTTTGATTTCTCAGAATTTCTAAATTTGAGAAGATTGGTGAAAGCAATAAGCTCCTTTAAATCAGAGATTTAAGAATAAATCTGTTCATACATGAGGTTTTTACACAATGCACATTTATTATTATTATTATTATTATTTTATCTGTTCTTAAAATTAAAACTACTATGTTCTCTTAAAATCCACCTTGTCTGTCTTTCTCTCTCTCAGAGGGGTGGTTCAGCTCATAACTGCGGCCAGCTGAAGGTGGGTCAGGTGATCCTGGAGGTAAACGGGGTTTCCTTGAGGGGCCGCGAGCACAAGGACGCCGCGCGCCTCATAGCTGAGGCCTTCAAGACCAAAGAGAGGGACCACGTGGACTTCCTGGTGACGGACTTTAATGTAGCACTATAGCTGTGTGGTGGACGAGAGGAGGACGATGACGAGGGCAGCAGCAACAACAACAACAACGAGGGGCAGACATTCAAGCATCTATTGATTTAAATGGCACAACTCGTAAACAAACCGCCACCGTCCTTTCCCATAAATCTACCCCTGAATCTGGACACATGATACACAGACTGCGGACTTTGTTCAGGATTCTCTTCAACGTGTTACCTCCCCACTGTGAGACCTTATGCACTACAATGGAAAATAGTGAAACCTATATCTTCTGTTTGTTTATCTCAGTGTTAATACTTGTGGATTTGCCACTGGAACTTCTCGTAGCACTCCCACTTCTCATGGTCATTGGTTTATTTTTCTTCTTCTATCTGAGAGACAACTGCACATCTAAGACTGATTCATGCTCGACTTTACAAGCTTGGATTTGTATATGTAAAAATGAACAAATGTAGATACAGATGCATACTATATACTGTACACATAAAGATCCTCCTATATGAATTATAAAACCCATAACGTCTTTTGCATCAACAACATATAGTAATATATTTCAAAGATGATGATATTTCAGGCCAGCTTACGATGCAGGACTCTGCACATTTTACAGTGATGCTACTGGCTTGTTTGCATATTACCACCCTTTCATAAAAAAAGTGAGGCTAACATTAATACTCATAACATGCTCATATTTTGTTTGAAAAAAAATACTGTACATGTGAGTAATTGCGATCTTTATGGTTTTCCTGTTTCTTTCCCACTTCTCTGTGTGTTATCTGTATGTGTGTTTCAGACCACGTCCACGCTAAGCCAGCTAATTTAAAAAAAATGCTATATAATACAAATGAATCACAAAATCAATACAGCCAACAAAATTCAGTTTCTGCTGTCAGGCAACAGTGCTGGTATAAAATAGCAATTCGATCAAGGGTCACACATGCTACATGATCACTGGATGAACATTTCCTAAGCTGCTGCTCTAAGGCGTCAATAGAATCCCTATTTTATGATAACAAAGGTAATAACAACACCTGTCCTGTAGTCGAGTTTCAGTAAAACATGAGGTCAAACTCATCCACTCTGTGCGCTGATTTAAAAAGAGAGAGGAAAAAAAATACACAAAGATAAGTTTTCAGATTTGGTGTGGATGTGCTCTCAGAAGGGTCCCTCAGCTTTTCATTCACACTGCTTAGCTTTATTCCTGCTGCTTCTCCATACTGAATAATAATTGATGATTTCATGTTGTAATTTCATAGTTTTAATTATATTCTCCCTGGGGGGGGCAGCTGAAGCCATGCTTGGTGCAGCAATTATGCCCAAGAGAGCAGTAATGAGACATTTAGAGGACGACACTACCAAAAGATTTAAGAAACACTCCACACATGCTCACACATGGAACAAGTGCGCACGCACACACATACACTTTTTATCCATTTATAGAAAAGCAATTAAGAGATAAGCAATCAGAAAGAGTGAGAGATGGAGGAAGAGAGAGAGACAGGGAAAGCGACTAAAGACATGATTGTTGCTGCGGAGATGATTTGCTTCCTCAGGAAGAGTGCAAGCATGAAAGCATCCTCCGTGTGTCACTAGAGAGACTCATTATGCTGCAGGTAGAACTACGAAGTAATTTGAGTAATTTATATTGGTTTTATGTATGTATGTGTCTAATGTGAGTGATGTGTGTGTCTGTCTGCCGGTTAATGGACGCAAAGCAAAAAACAAAAAAACAAAAAACAACCCCAGGTGTGCTCATAACAAGGAGACAGCAAAGAGACAAATGTAAATGTCATCAAGGGAGTTGCCATATGAGACACATGAAGAAGTCAAATGCTTTTTGAAGAATACCAACAGTTCAGCACTGTGAGAAATTGCTATCAGACACTGGTGTATCATTCAGGTGACGCCTCATATCCCTGCTGTCAGTCTTTAAAATGTCATGCTTTAATGAAGTAAAGACAAATGTTAGAGATGCACTGGTAGGGTTCATGCTCATAGACAAAAATGTTTGTACCTGTAAAGGCCAACTATGCTGAAATACATTATTGTTTTTTTATATATACAAATCAGATTAAACCATTTGTCTAAGTACAGTGTTTAGTTCTGTAGCTAATTAGACTTTTGACAGTGGCCAAAAAAAAAAACCAACCCAACCTTTTCAAGCTGCATGAATTGATTCAAAAAAACAAGCGAACGGACACACAGCTGTGAGATATTCTCATCTGATTAAGTTTTGAGTTACGTTTCTGTCCACACGATGAGCATTCACTCTTCTTGTACTTCTGGTTCGGTCTCCACCAACTCCTGAGAAAATATCTGGTTCTTCAGCCAGTCTTGGCTAACTTTGCCCATCTGTTATTTAGTGGGTAGGTAGAGATTTATCTGAGCTTGTTTGCTGAAAGAGGTTAAAAAAAACCAACATAAACCATAGAAATCAGGAAACATGTACTGTACATACAGTATGTACTGAATACCGAAGGACAGCACACACAACAACACAAGACAGCACTTATTTTAAGGTGGTTGCCTTCAAAAAACAGACATAGTTTCATATAAATGTCCTTGTGCCTCAGAGTCAAGTGCCAGTTGAAATAAAAGCAGCAACATGATACAACTGAAAATCCAGTTGAGTCAAATCTTCTGGTTTTTAAAGAACCACCTGGATCTGTAACACATAATATAACATTTTAACAGTAACTCCTGTTGCAGCATTTATGTAGGTGAACAGCTACTGAGTTATATCTGAGCCTTTTGACTGCATCCATTAATCTCATTTGGATAAATCAACTGTTTACAAGCAAGCAACATCTAGAAAAGAGTGTGTACTGTAGTTCCTCCCACCACTTACAATTCAAAATGCATCAGAGTGTGTGCGTGATAGGAAGACATGAGAGCTGGAGTGCGTCCTCTCAGTGGAATTACTCTCCGTTAAACAATCTAATCTGAAAGGAAGCACATCCACACAGACGAAGGCTTTAGTTTTCTGAGTCGAGCATTTCAACACAACACACGACCCCTCGCTTCAGACAGAGGAGACAAGGAACGAGTGTTGATTGTCAAACGCTGCGATGGACGGTGTTTTGAAGGAAAATGTGAACAAAGATAAATCTGCCCTGGAAAAACCACATACGTAATATAATATATATATATATATATATTATACTATCTCACTATTTTTGCAAAGCCCTTTAAAGGACAGAGTTGGTATTCTATTTGGATTTTTTCTTATTGTCAACAAATCCCACGAAAAGGCCAAAACCAACAGTGCATTCATCTTCTAGACTTCTCTACTCTGTCTCAACTCTTTGCTGCTCAAGCTCCGGCTGAAGATGGGGACTAATTTCAATTTCATTCACATTTTGTGCTCTAGCGAGTATAAATGCAGCAGGCGAACACACACACATACACACACTGTGTATGTTTTGAAATAAATATAATAGAAATATTATATCAACCGGGGCAACAGTGTGACTCACTGATGTGTTGAGTTTTTGAAACTCTGACACAAAGGAATTAGATAATATCAGACTGGACGATATTTGATAGTAGAATCAGTTAATTGTGGGTTTTGGTCTTTTCATTGAATTTGTGGACAATAATAAAAAAAACACAGAATATCACCACTTATTTAACTAAAGAAGCCAAATTCTCAAAAGTTAAATGTCTAAACTTGAGCCACGTAAGAACTTAAATACAAAATTCTAAAATTGGTAAAAAAAAAAAAAAAAAGATTTCAACTGGAAACTATTTAAAGACTACCTGCAGAATGCAAATCTGAGCTGGTTTTGACAGTCCAACAGTAACAGAGACAGTTGCAGCTTTCTCACTTATTTAACTGAGGTTAATGTCTCAGTGAGAGTCACTAGTTCAGTCTCTGCAGCGGCTACAATGTTCTCCAAAGTTCTCCTGCTGGCTCTACCCCGCTCAGGTGAAATGTAGATAAATGCAAATACGTATCAGAGAAAGTCAAATGTTAAAAAAATTGAGGAATTAAGCTGTATGGGAAAAGAAATAGCCATTATTATATTAAACCTGCATTTATTTATCTATTTAGACATTTATTAACCATATTTTAATTGTCACCGAGCACTTAAAGAAACATTTCATGACTGAACTCCATAATGACCCTGACTTGTAGACATGTGTCGATGTCGGCTCGGCCTTCTCTTTGACCTGATATTAAAGGGCCGTCCAGGAGGCGGGGATGATGAAGGGGGGCGATGGCAGCCGCTGACAGTCTCATTAATCACATGCAAAGACAAAGAGGTGCTGGCCTTGGCTCTGACATGAGACACGACAGCTCGGGCATTGGCTTGTTGCTGGCATTGTACCAAGGTGTGTTTGTTTTATCCCCACCCGTCCACTCCTGAACCACATCTTCCCTGCGAAGGTCAGACTCATGAACCAACCAGTACCACCTGTTGACTCCATCACTAATGTTTATTTGTTTCAGTGAGTGTGCCTCCTGCTTTATTAGCTGCACAAGATGATTTTCATGATGCAGCAATGTCCTTTTGCTATTGTTTTCCTGTCAGTTGTCAGTCCATCTGTTTCTTTTCTTTTCTTTTCTTTTTTTTCTTTTCTTTTCTTTTTGCCTGCTTTCTGCACATTTTAACGAGGAGTGTTGTACAATGACATGCTATTTATACGAAAAGTGTGTTTAATTTTTTCAATAAAGATAACTGCACAAAAATAGAAAGCTTGAAGTTTTTATTTTGAAAGTTAGAATCGTGGCGCTTTAGTCGGGCCTCTTAGTTTAGTTTTCCTAGTTTGTGGAAGAAGTTAACTCACTTGCACAGAGTTCCTTTAATATAAAGTGTTATACAGTCCGCCATCCAGACCTTATCACCCAACACCAGCGTCTGACCTCTACTGATGCTCTTGTGGCTGAATGGGAACAAATCCCTGCAGCCTGGTTCCAAACTGATGTGGAAAGTCTTCCTGGTAGAGTTTAAAGCAGCAGATTAATGTTTATGGATTTGGAACAAGATGTTCAACAATGGGTGTAATGTCCAGGTCATTCATTGGTTCAGTCTCCTGTGGTAGATGAAGCCTGCACATTACACACATGCCTATCCTTGTGCATCATTCTGTTTCTGTTCATTTGTAAACTTGTCTCTTGCTCTTTCGGGCTCTTTGTTGATTCATGTCACCTCAAATGTATTTCTACCATTTCTAAAGATAAGATACTAAAACAGTAACATACACATTTACCCAGAATATAACAGATGTCATTAAGTTACAAAATGCATGAATTCATTATTCAGTTGAAAAGCACAGAGTTTCGTGTTATGAGTGGAACATACTGTACTGAATTACACCTCCGTCTATTTTCTTTTTTTTTTCTTTTATGATGAAATCAACTCAACTTAAATAATTTATTGAGCTTCTCTCCTGTGAGGACTTGCAGATTTTCTCTTTTCTCTCTCTCACTCTTTGTCTTAAAAAACTATTTCAAGACGATGTCCCCACGGGCTACAGGAAATTGTGATGGACATTTTTAACTTTTTTTTTTTTTAATCTTTTATCAACTAAATTATTAATCCATCAGTTTAAAAAGAAAGACATACATTCACAGAGAATGGAAATATTGATTAGTTTCTATTTTTAATTCACCTAAGCTGCGTGTGTTCAGACTACATCTTTGTGCTACCTGCTTCTGAAAATGATTATTATTAAAAGTCATCATGTCACCTGCTTGTCTTTCTACTGGATGCATTCAATAGATAATAACATCACTGACTTTTTGCTGAATGTTTTACTTTTTTGGAATCATAAAACAGCTATGTGATCCAACCGGGTCTGTAACTCTCTTTTTATGTTTTCTTTAAAGCAGAGAACATCCAGATGATCGCTCCTGGCAGACAGATCTGCCCACGACAGCCTCATTCAGACGTGATCTCTGAGACGTGCAGACCAGGTTTTGGTTCAGTGGCAGTGACATAATACTCTATACTATTTATCTATGTTAGCTTTTCTTGTTGCTTACTACCCAGTCTTGATGACAGCACTGTCAACTTCATGGTCATATATATCTGTGTTTAACACATCTTAATAATAACGCCCACATGAGCCACTACAAAGCTTCAACATGCTGCCTGCCAACACTTTACATGTTTTTATGTCGACCTATTTAATGCATTTGCACTAAAGTGTCTCACAGCTTCTTCTTTCAAGGTCTGAAGACTGTGCAGTATTGAAGCCTGGTCCAAAAATATCTGAGGCACAGACCTTTCTGTTGTTTGTTTGTCTGTTTTCTTTTTGAACATGTATTTATTGGTCTGTGTGTGCAAGAGCTTTTTAGGTGTGTGTGTTTTTACAATGGGGAAGCCTGTAGGGGATTTGGGTGGGTAAATGTGTGCTATTATTGCGAGAGTAAAAGGCAGGTTGTTTTATCTTTGGTTTTTACCTCTTGTTGGAGTTAAGATTGTTCTTATCTAGTCTGTTGTTCTTTTCTACATTTTTCTTTCCATCAATAAAATTGGTGATACATATATTGCTTTTGTATAATGCCCTGCACAACGTCTCTGATTTGATAAAACAATCTTGTTCTTTTTTACTTGTATATGTAATTTCATACACTCTTTGTTTCTTTCTGTTTTGCATGTGTATGTTAGACGTCAAGAAAGATGAGTGGATGATATAGAAGAGGTAGTAAAACGCCCTCTTGTGGACTCATTAATGAACTGCAGTCGCAGTGCTGTATTCCCAATGACAATCTACGCAAAGTCCCGCCCCTAAACGGAATTCTAACCAATCACCACACAGCTTTTGATTTCAAGCTTTTCTAGTCGGCCGCCCAATTTTTGTCCTGAATTTCGTCTGGCAGGCAACATCTCTTCCATCAAACTCCCCAAATTAAATAGTTATATATTAAACAAGGTAATAAAAAGTTCACGTTAGGGTTGGGGACACTACTTGGAAAAGGGCAATTTTTGCAAGCGGTCTATTAAGCGTGTAAAAAGGGTGCCTGAAAAACTAAACTCAGGACAGTAGTCTGCCCACATTTTGGTGCCAGCTAAATCAGTGCCACACTTTTCTAGACTGATAATTAGCCTATTAAATGTCACAAAGCCGGCGTTATTGAGAGGAATATACCCGTGTAAACAGTTTAAAAGTAAAGTGCCAACATTACGTATTTGAAAGTTGTGTTAACGTGGTGTATTTGCGTTTGTTTTGCTGCACACGTTATGAGTAAAGTGACGGTAACGTCTAACGTAAACCCAACTTTTAAAACTGGCACTGACTGTTAGCTAGCTCACAGTTACCAGCCGTTTTATTCTGACGTTAACGTAACGGTTACTCCGCACTTCGCTGTGGATAAAACAAGTGAACACGTTGACGTTAATACGCGGAGTTTTGGTGTGGAAACCTGTAACGTTAACCTGTTCTAACTGTCGGCGGTGGTTTGTTGTGGTGTGTGTGCCATGGTGACGCAGGGGTGGATCTTTTCTCCTTTTAGTTTTGCGGTTTTCAAGGCAACCGCCCCCCTGTTGCTGCTCTGAAAGTCTGCAAGTGAAATCTCAGCAGTTTCCTGAAAAAATCTTTCTATCTGACAATATAAATGAAGCGCATATTTCTACCTTAAGGTAAGTGTGCGACGTAATGCTGTTGATACAATTCATACCAAACACACGTTATTTAAATGTCTCTGTGTACATTGTCGTCAGAGACGCAAACATATTGTTTTTTTCTTGTTCAGCCCACCGGCCTGACTGGTTGATCTTAATTAACAGTTGTTGTTGAGTTTACATTACAGGAGCTGCTTGTTGGTGCTGCAGGGGATATGTGTTTGTCTGGATTAGAAAGAGACTGCTGTTTCAGACCACAGTATATAAGAGACTGCTTACTGAACTCTTAGCAAGCCACACAGATTATTTAAATACCATATGATCTCTGATTCATGTGTAATATCAGATGGATTACCAGTAAAAGTTCCTGGAGAAAACTTGCTGTCTGTAGCCAGAATTGAACATTTTTGTGGCAGAAATCACCAGCAATCCAGTGATATTTAGCCTCTTTTATTTATATTCGGTACCACTGCCAATACCTGGTTTTTAAAACCAATATAAAAATCACATTAGGATTATAAGAAATTAATTTTCATAATTTTTTTTCCTTTTAACAAAATAAGCAAAACTTGTCAAATGTTTAATTCTGTCTCACGCAAAGCAGTTGTACAAGGACTTTGTAAAAACACACAAAAAAGTATTGAAGTTTAATATAATAATTTAATAATGAATAACAATTTTATAATAGTTCTAATTTGTCAAAAAAATATGTTAACGCTGCAATTTAATTTTATGAGTCTTTCAGCCATAATATTGGAAAATGGAAGCATAGACGAAGCTGTGATTTAGAAAGTGAATTGTTTTTGTTACAGTGAAAGACCTTAACTCAAACATATCCTGGATTTTTTATATTATTTAAATCAGCTGTAACTAACACTTTTTCCATTATTGGTTAATGTGTTGATGGTCTTATGATTGATCAATTATTAAGTTTAGGCTAGAAAATATCTGATTTTATTGTAGTGTCTCAATTTTCCAGAAACTCATTTGATATCTTCAGTGTTTTTGTTATTTGATTTACAGTGACTTTGGTTCATAAATTAATCAATTGGCTCTTCTCATCACTCCTCTCTGCACATTGTGTCCTGTGTCCTCAGCTCTCCCTCTGCTTCCTAAGAAGATTAGCTGTCATGTCTTAGTCACTAGGCCACCCTAAACAGCTCGCTGCGTCTCTGCCAGCCTCTAGGACAGCTCCAGCTACTTGTGTTCACTTTGTTCAAAATTCACCCAGTGTCATCCTGTGAACAATCTTGCGGTGTCCCTGTTGGCCAGGCTGACTGGTTTTGTGAGATGTGGTGGGCCTGGGAAGACAGTAGAGCCTGTCGGATATTCTCTTTCTCTTCCTGCTCTTTTCCTTCTCCCTCTGTCCCTCATTTCCACCTGACAGTCAGGTGAGTAACGCTCTGCTGCTGTCTGTCTGTCTCTCTTTCTATGGCGAGCTGAAAACTGATGATCATTGTCTGTTTACAATATGTGAAGCCCCCTGTAAGGGGTTTAGAGCAGCTTAATTCCCCCCATCTGGCAGCTGAGATAAATCCTCAGTTCCCCTGGAAGGAACAGGGAGTATAAACAGAGCAACAGGTGAGTTGTTGCTTTGCTTTATTCTAATCAAAGAAAAGTTCTGAATTTAGTTTTTTTTTACAGCTATGGAAAATCTATAAGTGTGTTGAAATTGACTTTGGCTTTAATTTTACTTCTGTATTCGCTCTGAATATAGCAGCATATCTCTGTGTGTGTAAGAGGAACACACTACCACCCATAACTAAAAATGTGTATGTAACAGGTGGCAGAGCTGGCACTGCTAGTTACAAGCAGCGATGGTACTTGTACTTCCCTGTACTAGTAGAATACCAGAGTACAACAATACAAAATCATTCATAAGTCCTGCGTTAAGATTTTACTGAAGTAAAAGTATTATTAGTAAAATGTATGAAACCCCTCTTTTAGGGGTTAGTACCAGAACGCGCACCAAGCCATATTTAAACTAAGAGTATTTTAATAATAATGATTTTATAAGCTCATCTGGTATATTATATATAAAAGTATTCACAATGCTTCACTTTTTGTGAATATGTTACAGCTTTATTCCAAAATGGCTTAAAAAATAAAAACAAGTTTGTTTCATTGCACACAGTGGTCTCCACCAGGACTCTTCCTGGAGCTGCCGTCCCTCTAAACTGAGGGATAGAGAGAGAGAAGATGCAACAAAAAAGCATTGAGCAGAGGCTGTGACCTTTCATGTTGTCATTATGGGGTATTGTGAGTAGAATTTTGAGAAAAAAATGTATTGAATCCATTTTGGAATAAGCTTATAACGTAACGAAATATAGAAAAGGTGCAGCACCTCCTCGTCTGTAGTCCCTTAAGGTTCTTGTGTGTGTTCATGTTAATGTGATCTGAAGCTCTTTCTATTCTGACGTTGTTGTTTGTCTAAACCTTCGTTTTAAGTTCGCAGAGCTGCGTGTTCTCCTTCTTTGTGGTCTACTTTAAATGCATAGGGATCTTCCCATGTTGGCCAGTGTGGAGACTCGCTGTGGGTTTGTGTATGAAAGGGTTGTAGAAGGAGCACAACTTGAGCCTTTTGTGTTTGTTTCCAACACAATGAAAACAAGTGTCTGTGGACGCACAAGGGCCTTCATTTCTGTGCAAGAAAACATACTCTCTGTGATGATTGTGTGCCAGGCACTGTGGAAGAAGCACCAGGCTAATAATCTACTTGCGACAATCTGGGATATTGGAGAAAGAAGCTAAAACGCATGGTGACCTCTTTTCTTAATGACCGTCTGTACTGTATGTCTTGTATTTCTCTTTCTGCTTTTGCAATGCAGATTTTCTTGCATTAATTTGACAGCAAGCTTCTGCTTTAATTTAAATGCATTCCATGTTAAATAACCGTAACTTATGCATGATCCTCGCCACAGGCAGTTTGTCAACCACCGTCAACTAATGTTGCTTTAGAAAAAGGAGGATATATTGTAATTAAAACTTTAAAATCACGATTATTACACTATGTAACATTGACGCACAAGCAACTGCAACAATTCCTTAATATGTAGATGGGTGGGAATTTGGTAATGTGGCTTGTAAGTATATGCACAATATATATTAGCAGTATATGTATACATTAAATGGGTGAGGCAGTGCAGCTGTTACACAGTACGTTAAGACAGAGTTGAGGTCTTGTTCATGTTGTGGAGTTGCCATAGTGAGTGTTGCAGCTCCAGGCAGATACTTGGGGGATTTGATAGGACATTATAAACCAGTAGTCTGATCTGATCTTTGTTACATGTGTAGGGTTCTTATCTGTGATCGGTAAATATGAACAGGATATGTTCAGTGAATTAATTTTGGTAAAAGCTGAATGGTGGGACCTGCTATCAGAGGATTTGAATGGAGGGCAATAAAATGAAAGCTTATGTGGTGTAGACTGACAGAGTTCATGTCACCGTGGAAACAAGTCTGTTAGTGATCACACTAGATTTCACACCGTGCGAGCACAGGATGAGTAAAATATACCTTCACTTGTTTAACTGGCATTATTTTTTGTTACGGTTGCTTCACTACCGAACGCGATTCACCATTTTAAGGCAGCAACTCATGATTATGTTCATGATTAATTCATCTGTGGATACTTTTGATCAGAAAATAATGAAATGAATGGCTTTTACCATTACCCAGAGCCAGAGGCGACATTTTCATATTGCTTGCATTTGCAAACCCAAAGATTAAATTTATAATAATGTAAAAAAAAAACAACAAGAGAAAAGCAGCAAATGTGATTTTTGAGTTGTAGGAATAAGGAAATTTTCATCATCAGTTAATCTGGTAATTATTTTCTGGATTGATCAATAAATTGTTTGCTCTGATTGATATCAAACACCGGGTGTAATTTCAGGAGTTATCTTGTGTTTCAGCAACTGCATCCAAAGACTTCGTCTTCCCCAAGACTGAGGATTCACCGATGAGTCCTCCTCAGCTGTACCTCTGGACTGTTACCAGCTAATTGACATGACCTGTAATCTGTGATCTTCTGTACTCATGGCTTTAAAAGTAGACATCACTGCAGAGCGAGAACAACAAGAAAACATGCAGAAGGTTCCTGTGCCTGGTTGAGACAGTAAGACTGGAGAGAGGTAACAACTGGCTGAAGGGTTGATGGAGATAAGAAAGAGCACCACAGCAGGGGTTATGTTCTGGACCCCTGCCCCTGTCCGCACTGCACCCACCAGCTGTGTACAATCTGAGGATGATGATGACGAACAGGCAGAGAACGAGGAGGACTTTGTTAGCCAGATGGATGAGAATGGCATCATTGGAATGGCAGAGGCACTGACGGACATGAGACTGGAAGAAACTTGTGATTTAGAGGCTGAATGTAATCCAGAATGGATTCTTGGATCCCTCAACCCAGAGGAGGCAGACACTAGTGGGTATGAGATGGATTCACCACCTGAAGAGCAGAGTTACAACCTGAGTGAACACCTGTCCCACACTGAATCACCAGGAGATGATGTACAAATACTGTCACCATGTGAGTCTTTGATTACACATCATCTAATGTCTTTATGAAATGTAATTTACAGATTAAACAAATGAGCTGTAACATGTTAATTAGTGAGCCGGCGGGTGGATTGTGTAATCTTTGGATGGATTCAGGCTGTGTTCCTCTATTTCCAGTCTTTGTGCTAAAACAACAGGCTGCTGGTATTAGCTTCATATTTATTGTATTAATCCGGTATGACAGTGGTAAAGCTCTTCTGTCCAGAAAGAAACTAGAAGAACTGTTCCTTTAAAGCCAGACAAGGCTACTGCTTTGTGGGAGACAATTTATGCCAGCACTTTATTGTTTTCCTAACTCTCCACATCTTCAGCAGGTAACGACACTGTGGGTATCTCAAGAGCACAAACTGAGGATGAATATGTGAGGCAGAGGAAGGAGCAGAAGATGGAGTACCTCCCTGAGAGGGACGAATACCTGGACATGACAGAGGAGGAAAAAGATGCAGAAGTTAAGAGAAGTTATGGAAATAGAAATAAAAATGTTAGCACATCAGGAGAGCTTAGAGCTGCCACTGACTTGGCTGAAAGCTACATTTACAATGAGAAGATCAGCTCAGTACAATCTTGTGGTACTCACCCGCCAGTTGTAGAACCTGCAGGAGTCTCCAACCATCACTGCCCGATATACCAGTCTACCTCACCTCTCACATCCTCCACTTTCCCTCACCTCCTCCACTTTACTGATGAAATGGCTGCTACTGCATGGATTGAAGATGAAACGTTTCCAGATATGGGCTTAACAGAAAGTCTTCCAGAATCGCACAGCAGCTGCAGAAGCCTCAAGTCCAGTCCTCGCTGTCCGTGGGAATCTGAAAGGGGGGAGCTGAAGGGGCTTCAGCCAGCAGCCATCTCTTCCAAAACAAATCAGTACAGTGGAGTCAGAAATGGGCTTTTAAAGTCAGATAAACAACAGAAACAGCCCACTCCCTCACCAAGGAAGACAATGCAGCACTCTCCTGAAGTTACATATTCAAGGACTCGCACCCTCAGCACTCTCAGTCCAGATAGAGAGCTAAAGACCCCCAGAGTCAGGACCAGTGCTGCTGAACTGAATGAATCCAGGTGAGAGACACTCTTTTAATCTTCATGTTGTTTCCTATCCTAAAACCACCCATTGTTTGTATTTTGTTTTTCCATACATCAGGATTAAAAAAAAAAAATATAAGCATGAATTTAATTGTGTTTCCAGATCAGGGGCTCTGAGTTACCCGACACCAGACTTCTCCAAGGTGGAGCCCAGGGTCCGTTTTCCCAAAGGTGGTTACACGCCCCCAAAGAGCAAGCGCTCTTCCAAGAGGGATTCCTTGTCACCCGAGCCCCCCTTAGTGTTTAAATCTCCTGCTGACATTGTCAAAGAAGTCTTACTGAACACCACCGATGAACCTCCTGCCCCATCAGACTGTAACAGACCACCAAACAATGCCCCACTGCACTCCACTGTGCCGCAGGAGTTCAGATGCCGCCAGCAAGCCACCACGCTGCTCGAACAGCTACAGGTACTGAGAGTATATCCACACAATGCTGACAAGAAACATTTTGGCCTGCTTCCTTTTGTCACCCACCGTCACACTGATCTTATTTGTATCCAGCATAAAGAGAGCTTAAAAAAATATATGATGAATGAAAGTTGTGATTGAGAGTGGTCTGGTTGACAATGTAGAACAATAGTGCAGTTAATGTTAAATCGCTATTTTATGTTTGTTCAGTTGTCTGACAACAGAAACAGACACATATGTCAAGGAGAACAATTAAATAAGTTTGGCTGTATTGAAACACAGGTTTCATTAGGTGAAAGGGAGGGAGCATGAGGGCACAGAGCAGAGGTTCAAACAGCTTAAAGTCAGCAGAGGAACCTTATGTCCTGTACCACTGCTCACAGGTGGTGGCTGTGATGCAGTTTAGATGTTTTGTCAACCAAATGAGAATTATTATTATGATTTAGGTGTTTTAGTATATGACATTTTTACAAAAACTACCTGAAAACACTAGTGTGGATGCACTTTGTTTTCACATTACATTAGCCCATATGGTTTAAGTTTGGTAAGTTGTTCCTTTTTTTTCCTCAAATTTGTTATCATTTTTGTTTTGATTTCTTCTAAACATGTGATTGTACAGGGCCCAGTTACATGATTTGAGCACTGTTTACACACCTTTTAGTCTCATGTGAATGTTAGAGAGCAGTTGCATGTTATTTCCTTGAAATGTCTTAAGGGAAATCTTCAAAAGTGAAAGGAAAGAGGAAATTTCTTAAATTTTAACCCAAATATTCAAAACAAGGTGTCTGGTGCAGTTTGCAACACTTCACAGCATTTCATCCTCGCTCCCCCGAGGCAGCTGTATTCCAGCTGTCCCACTTTACATCCTCCCTGTTTCTGTAGCAACGCTGAAGTCAAACAACTAGACATGAAGTAGGCAGCAGGGAAGGCGTACAAATGTTTGTTTTATATTGTGTATATTGGATAGATTTAAATAACTGTGGTACCAAAATGAATAATGAATCTGATGTCTGTTTTCATAGACATTTTTGAGGGAGGACTTCCACCAGAAGCAGTAACTACTATAACCAGATTCCAATGAGTGTCACTGGTGTTGCTGCTGTAAAGATTTCTTTCTGCAAGACCATCAATATAACCGCTCCCTTGTGTGTTTTGGCCCATATTCCAGTACTCCATCCTTTATGTTTTATTCTTAATCAGTCTACTGCACAAAGGCAATTACAAAGCTTCATATGAGACTTATGTTTATACTACAGAGATGATTTAAAGTGGAATAAGGTCTGCAGATCACTGACCTTGAGATAACACATAACACGATAATGTATTCTGATGTATTGTGTAATATAGTTAATTATAATGTACCTGATTTGTTCCCATTCAGGGTGTTGACATACCTTCAATCTACTATGTTTAGGTTTACTTGTGAATTAAACCTAACAAATCGTCTCCATTCTTTCATTCATTGCCTCTCCTTTTGCCAAACTATTCCCTCTCCCTTTTTTAATTCATCTACTTCACATTCTTCTTTTGTGTCCTTTTTTTCCTTCTCTTCTCATCCCTTACCTTACTTTTTAATTTCCTCTCTCGATGCAGGAGGACTATAACAGACTGTTGACTAAGTACGCTGAGGCAGAAAACACCATTGATCGTCTGCGTCTGGAAGGCAAGGTAGTTAATCTAGAAATCACACTTTGATTTGTCACTATTTAACAGTGTGCAACTGTTTGGGGTTTTAAAAAACTTTCAAAATGTATTTTTGGATTTAAGATACTATAACCTTCAATTTTTAGAAAGTTTCAAAAGATGAACCATTTAATACAAACACCTGTATTTGAGGAAAAAATAAACTGTCTATTATAATAATAATAATGCAAATCATTTTAGAAACACAGACGATATCTATAAACGTTGTAACCTTGTTTCTGTAATGATGTGGCGGTTATTAATTAAAGGAACTGCAGTGAAAGCATCATTTTCAAAATAAACTTAATATTAAGAGATATGTAAAGCAAACATGTTAGAAAAGTTAGATTATACTATCCTTTTCATGTCTGGAGAAGTGAAACCTCATCTGTATATAATATCTGTGAACAGATATACTCTATTTTTTTGCTTTTAAATGGTCCATATATCATTCACTTTTGATCATGTTAAACTGTATTTTTACAGGGCAGACGTATAGAGCAGCCCAGGCCCAGACAGTCTCAGCACATCCAAGACAGCGCAGTATGTCAGAATGAGTGATTAGAAATCTCAGAAAAATGGGATGAGAAAGAAATGAAGTAGGAGTGATTAAGTGTTCTGAAGTAGCTCCTTTAAAGAATTATTGGCCAATTTACGTTGGAGCAGCAGTGCACCACAATCGGCACCAATTAAAATCATCTTACTGAGCTCCCCGCCTCTCCTCCATCTCCTTCACCGCAACACTGAACCACCATCTGTCTCCTCCTCCTTCTGCACATGTAACATCACACAGGCAGAATGGGAGGAGGGTAGTGTGGGTTAGACCCAAGTTTAGAGTGGAACTACAAACTACTGAAATGAATTGTATAGTTCAAACAACAACAACAGCTGCAGTAACATTATTCATTTAGGCTTCCTGAGATGGGTTAAAGTGCATCATTGCATCTTATTTGACTTGAATCAATGAACACCATCATTCTTTAACTCTAATTTTCCAATTACAGTTCAAATTTCAAGTAATAATATTTGATTCAAAAGCTTATAAAATTAATAAAATCCTATAATCTCTAATCAAAAATAAATTCAAGTACATTTTTACATATCAGTCTTGATTTTTGTTCTTTATTTACATCATTCCATCTTTCTGACCCAGTTTTTCACTGTCAAATAAAAAATGGGAACTATCTGAAAGTAAGAAGAAGAAACAAGAGCAGCTTAAGTGGCTGAGTGAAATATAGCTCATAATCTTGTGTGTGTTTGTTTTTAGGCACTGTGAGGTCAGTTTGAGGTCATTATGATTTACTGCTCAGAGGGCTTATCATCCTCATTTCATATTTATTCATTCTCTGTGTGTGTGTGTGTACCCTTTTATCACACAGTCCAGTCCATTCAGTGTATTGTCTGCACTGAAATGACCTCCTGTTGTGTTGATATGAACTGTTGTTTGATGAAGCCAAGAGGAAGTGAAAACAAGACAATATATATAATTATATTAATTCACTGGTCTGCTTTCTCTGTTGGGTCTGAATGTTGCAGTTACTTGTCTCTGGGAATTTTGGGAACGTTTCTCTTTTTAGATTGGTTAATCCAACTGAATCTGATCACCTCTGTTTTTCCCAAGTGGTACGATTAGATGTTCAGAGAGAGAAACCTGTTTTATAGAGTGAAGTATTCTAGTCAACAGTACTAAATGTTGTTCAGGCTTTAGCCTCACCTACCACCCATCAATGAGTGACATAGATCATGATATGGATGACCATATCACTTACTTATTTTTCACATTTCCACCAGGTGAACTTGTACTCTGACCCTCCAAAGCCTGGTCACTCTGTGCAGTTGGGACTGAGCAAGCAGGCTTCAAAGGTCATGACGCTGAACTTTCATCAGGCTCAGAGAGCAGAAAGCAGCTCATCTTCTCTTCATTCAAACGGACACAGCCCTCATCAGAGTACATCCTATCCATTATCTTTGCTGTCAAATTCATCATTTTATATATTATATTATATAAATCAATGAATCAGCTTTCCCTCACCCATTACAGTCATACTGGTCTTCTGAACAGTTGTGAACGTTTTTTTCCTCTGCATGTCTGTCAAATAAACAGGAAGTCCTTCTTCATCTGCTTCCATCTCTTCCACAAGAAGTCCAGGCCCGCAGGTGGCGCATCAGCTGGCCAAGATTCTGTACAGTCAGGCTGACAAGTTCCTCCAGCAGGTAGCCGACCTATCAACAGGGATGTGCTGGAAATGCTCACCTCACTGATTTACTTGATAATATGATTTTATCAAAATAGCCAGATAATTTTTTTGTGTGTTTTTTCATTCAGATGGAGACTTTTGAAGACCTCCTTAACAGTGAAAAACTCAAACCGTTTGACCAGATGAAGGTAAGAACAACAAGCAGTTAAGGTCTGTAATCCCACCAGCCATCTCATATTTGCACTAATGAGTCGATGCTCTCTTTCAGGGTCTCTCACAGCTTGTTCAGGGGCTCGACTCTTTAGAAAGAGGCTACCTGTTAGCGAGGGATGAACACAAACTCCTGCAGCAGCGAGGGGCAGAAACCAGCTGCTTTGACCCCGAACGGTGAAAGTGACATTTTATATTATGTAAAAAATGTTTTAACCTGTTTTGGTTATATTTGTTTTATTTACTGTACGTACATGAATGTATGTGTGTATCAGGGAGCTGGAGGGGCTCATTTTCCAGTGTGGGCTGCATATGGACGAGCTGAAGGAGCAGGTGGAAGAGATGCGACAGGAGCAGCCCATCTGTGAGGCTCCTCCTCCTCCACCTCCTCCTCTACCTCTTCAATCTGCCACTTCATCTATACACTGTGAGGGGAGACAAGCCCCACCACACCCACAGGTACCACCACGATCACTGTGCTCTGTCTGCATGTACACAGCTACACAATGATTATGGTAATAACACACTGTTAATAACATGAATGTTTGCATGTCTCTGTGTCAGTGCCTGTGCATTTATTGTACTGGCTTACCAATGTGATTCTGAATAGAAATCTAAAATAGGATTTTTATTTGTAAATGTTCTACATTACATTATGTATAGAAAAATACACCCGTAACTGTTTTGTATTCCTATTGGGAATCATTGCATAACATATTGATACTCCAGTTTTGTCTTCAAGTACTTATAGGGATGCTGTTGCTACTGATGTTGACTTGAAAATGATATGTTCATTCATGTTGAAGTCCAGTGCTTTTTTTTTGTCAAATTGAACCTTATTATGGTATTCTGTCACTGTAAGTAAAATTGCAGCCACATCGTATTTTGTATAATGACTCTACCTTTAATGGTCTGGTTTATAACTCCTTCTAGAGCCCACCTGTACCTTCGCTGTTTGATCCAGGAGAGTTGGCAGCGGTGGAGGTGAGCTCAGTCAGCGAAGAAAGTGATGAAGAGGAGGAGGAAAGCCTGACCTCTGTCTTCCTCAAGACTCTGAATGGAAAACACAGACATTACGAACAAGACTTCACAATATTAATAGACCAGTAAGTGGTTGATGTTGATGTTTGTATTTTTAAATACAGTTTTAATTTTGAAATGTGTATCATTAATAAAATAGTTGCCATCTCACCACCAGTTTCTTTGCTGTGGATGGATGTTTTAATTAATATTAGGAGATACTTTTGATTATTTTGCACTCTGTCAGAAGGATGTTTAGAAAATACTGAGCTCAGTATAGAACCTGGTCTTTCATTATTTCACTATTTTTTCCTCCTGTTTAGCTACCAGAGTTTCAAAGAACTTCCCAAACTCCTTGACTGTGGCCTGAGAGAAGGAGCTGCCCTCTCTGCTGCTTCAAGAACTGACAGGGTACCTGGGGAAAAGGGCAAAGAGGGACATGGTCAAGGAACTGGAAATATGGATGTCCAGATAAGTCTTCCACAGAGGTTAGTTTTATCAACTGCAGGTAGTAAATTCTGGAAATTAATTTAAGAGCTTTGTTGAAGCTATTTTCAGTAGCTCCACAGAAGTCTCTGATTTGTTTCTAACAGACAAGCTGAATCAGACCAACAGGACTCTCCTCCTGTTACTTCTAGCAAACAACAGACCAGCAAATCCAATCTGTCATCACGCAGGGCCTCCAGCCAGCCCACCACGCTCCATGTTCATCCTTCCAGTAGCAATAGCAGGTTAGAGGTAGAAAAGTCCCCCAGTAGCAGTCTGAGCAGTCTGGGAGAGATCACTACGTCAGATAGGAGGAGCTCCAAACTCCAAACTGGGACCAGGAGAGTGCTTTCTCAGGTCAGTTTATTGTAAACTGGTTAGGTTTATTTGCTTGTGTGCAAGGTAAACTCATCAGAAGGCTTTTGCTTTTTAGCTTATGCTCATGCATATGAAACTAAAACGATGCTTTTTGCAGTAATTAATCATAGGATTCCTAGCTGACAGAAATATTTAAGTATTTTATTCTATTTCTTTCTGTAGTCAAGATATTGAATAACATCTTATTAAAACTTCCTAAAATACGTGTATGTTTACTTAATAAAGTCATATTGATTATGAACAAACTAACTAGTTCTGTGTTGTTTTGACCAGGATGGGATCATCTCTCCGGAGACGGACAGCGGGTTTGTCGGTTCGGAGAGCAGCCATCTGACTCCTGCAGCAGCTCCCAGTCCTCTCCACCAGAGGGCCTCAGAGAGGTGAAACTGCTTCTCCACATCACACACATTTATTGCACCATAAATATCACCTCATGTGTTGTCTCCCCACCACCTCATACACAAAGACACACACACAAAGCGTTCAGATGTTTGATCCTACACCTCTTCTGAATCCCCTGCCACTTTTTTTTTTACTGTTGCCATTCATTCATTCATTCATCAAAATTGTCTTTCAGTCCACTTCTTGATCAGGTCTTGTGTGTTTTCTGTCTTTGTATGTTTAAATCTTCTTCCATCATGTGCTAGTGTTTCAGTCCCTCAGGAGGTGAACTCAGGGAAGCCTCAGACAGCTCCAGTCTCTGCACCGTCTCCTGGTTCCTCACCGTCACACAGACGCACAGCTTTGGATCTCAGCGGAGGATCCCAGCGGAGATCCAGACACGCGGAGAGGAGACACACCTTCTCCTCCTCTCCTCAGCGCTGGGTCAGACAGTCAGACCAAACTAGGGCTGATAGTGGAACCAGTGAGTTTGGGCTGGAGAGTGACTGCAGTGAGTCTCCAAGTTCTATCCATCAACTGGGATTATTGTTTTTTTTAAATACATGCTCAAGTCATTCAAAACACTTGTAAAATAACAATAACAAAATGTGTTTTTTATCTATCAAATCAGTACTTAGGCCTGTTGTCTTGTCGTCACCTTAAATTTCCCTCATTCATGACTCTGCAGGTCACACTGTGTCAGAGGGACAGAGCGACCACTACGCCTCCTTTCACAGCTCCTGCCCGACTGCACAGCGTCACCATGGCGATTGTCTTAAAGCTCTTAGATCCAGTCAGGTGGCGAATCGCAAGTGAGTGTGTAGCAGCTGCTGCCATGGCGATAGCCATGCAAACAAGGCCAGATGTATGTCTCCCTGCATAGACTCCTACTGTTACCACTAAGTATGAGTAGAATAGAAAATACATTGCAAGAGCTAAGAGCTGCTGTGTCTTCCTGTACCTGCTCTCTGTTGACTCTGTAAAAAAAAAAAAAAGGTCAGCAGCTTTGATTCAAATCAGACACATGGTGAACTTTATCCTGCAACATCAAGCTTCACAGTTCATGAGATGCTGAACCACCCTTAATGTTTATATCATCATATTCTTTTATGTATTTTATTACAGAATCGGCTGCTAGTGATTGTGGTTGCATATTAGGAGGTACTCTGTCTTGTTTCCTGCATGGTGTGGTGTTGCATGACTCTTTTGCAAAGAGTATGTGTGTGTGTGTGCATTTGGGTTGACACCTGCATTGATACCTTAAATCACCTGTCTGGCCCATCGTTGACTTGAATATTTCCACAGTGCAGTAGGTCAGCGGTCACATTTCCTGGTGTCTTGACTTTGGATACGTGTGGTATAGAAAACCAAAAAAACTCGCAGCGAGATTGTTTCATGTGATTTTAAACATCTGTGTTGTGCTTTTGTGTGTGTTTGTTAGTGATGCAATCCAGACCCTGCAGGCCGAGGTGACCAGACTGAAGGACAGGTTAGAAAGCTGTCTGAAAAATAAAGAGCCTCTCAGCTCTGTGAGAGCAGCTCCTCCAGCTCAGGAGAAATGCACTCACCAAAACACCTCTACGCCTCTCACCAGGTTGGTTTGTGTCCTCCAGGTATAATTATAGAGTCCATCTGTCCTACTGCTACATTGCTGTTTTACAAGCACATAGAAACAGTTTATCTTCAGAGTGAAACATCCATATAGAGCTTGGTAGCCTCCTACATGGTTACCTTTTGTGTATACAATCTAATACCACACTGTTCTAGTTATCTGCCTTTTTTTTTTTTTTTTCTTTACATCAGCTTGTTCTTAGATCAGTCTTCTATCATTGTTCAGGTCCGGGGAGCGCTGGTGTGATGTTAGTGGAGGAGGAAGCGAGAGATGGACGGTTGATGAGGCTGAGGAGTCTACGCAGAGACAAAGAGCCAGGAAGATATCAGCTACTACACACAGACACACACCACAAGCTGACAGCTGTGAGTACATCCAAAGTTTACTACTACAGTAATATATATGTGAGTATCCTTCAATTAAGGGTGAGGTGAATAGTTTATGTTTTCATCCAGGGTATTTAGTACAAAAACGATAACAAACCCTGACCAAATGCTGTGCATCACTTTTACCTGTACATAGATTATTTATAGATTATATATACGCATACACTATGATAGCACATTCATAAAAGGCACCACTTAATGCATGTCATGTTTTTGTTTTTAGTGACGGGTTCAGAGCTGAAGCCCTCCATGCCTCGGCCTCAGCCTCAGCCCTCCACGCCTCAGCCTCAGCCTCAGGTGTCCAGATGTACTCAAACATCTGAAGCCGCACCAGAGAGCCGCCGTTCACACACAAATACTGTCCGCAGCAGGAGGACACAAACCAGTAAGAATATCCATCCTTCCACCACAGACATTTTGATTCAATGAATTCCTCCAACCGAAAAGAGATCCAGTTTAATTTTTAGGCACCTTCAAATGTTTCAGATGAGTCTAATTCAGATTATACTGCAAGTGTCTGAGCTATGTTCCACAGTGGGTGAACCTGCTGCTGGCAGTACAACCCAAGACCCCTAATGGTGCAGTTCAGAACAGAAATACACATGTAGCTGAGCATTAAATTGAGACCCTACTGACAACGACATACTGTATGAACTGTGCTTCTGTCATTTGAAAGGCTTTTAATGCTTCCTTCAGTCTTTTGTTGACATTGTTATATTTCTATACGTGCATTACACACAATATGCCTGCTTATGAATTTATACATTGTTCATGATAACTAACAACCACAACAGTTCAAAATATGTACATGTTAAATGAAGAATTAAGATTACCTAAATGTGTTTTACATGAGAATTTGCTAGAAGACAATGTGTCTACTCTGCTGTTCTTAGGCCTCACCTGTGTATGTTTGTGTGTTGCAGGGCAGGATCCTGGTGTGTGTGTGTCTGAACCAGCAGATGAACCTGACAGCAGCAGAGGTCGAGCTCCTCTTTGTCCTCAGTGTTTATCACGTCGTCGAGAGCAATCTGAAAGTAAGGAGGCTCTTTTCATTCTGAGCAGAAATGATGATGATGATTTCACGATGATCTTATTTGGCTGTTATTGCGTTTCAGGCAAAGATAAAACCCACCTGTTTGCTTTGAAACCAGTGTTGTAGCTTTGTCATCGATGTTGTCCTGTTTGAGTTGTTGATCGGCCTCTTTTCATCCTCCGTCTGTCTTTTGCTATCAGGGCCAGTTGGTTGCAACAAAGAGCCGACCCACTCACCCTCTTGCTTACGTCACTGTCCTCTCTGTGGACTGCGCTTCGAAACGTACAGAAGAACTGAGCCAGGTGAGATGAGACAATCAAACAGGCTTTCTGCAGTATTCACCAAAATAAAATTAAAGACTTGAAAAGAAAGAATTAAAACCATTTTTATACAATAAAATCCAGTTTACTATCTCACTTGCAGGTTATAGATGTATAACGTCTACTGCATCCACACATTACTCTTACTGTCTACAGCAGGCAAGAAAAGTTATTTAAGACCTTTTGTATGTGACATTTAAGACTTTTTGACACCGTCTAAAGGTCTTATCTTGAGGAAACTGAATTCAAGGCTTTTAAGACTTTTTGACACTTTGTCAAAGATTTTGTTCGCAATTGTAAATGGCACATTATTAATGCTTACTGTGAGGTGTGTGTAGTTTTCTGTATCGCTACGTCTCTGCCCTGTATGTGACTTATGATGTCATTAATCCATGACTAGTCAAAATCTGAAAGTGTATTGTTCGATATCAGCAGCTCAAGTGTCTCTACACATAAATCAGTTGGCTCTGCAGTTAATGAAATGAGTTTAATTATCTCAAGTGTTAATGCAGATCCTGACTTGCTGTGTGATTTACAGACCGTCGCAGAGACTCGGACTCTCCCACACACACGAGCCACAGACCAACCAGGTCTCTGGACAGAGCGGCGAGGCACAGATACGTTGCAGCTGCAGCTCCTCCTGCACTGCTGCAGTGCAAGCCAGTGTGCTCAGTACCACTGCTGTAAGTGTCCCACACCTACAAACACCAGACATATGGTGAATACTAGTTCAATAGAGTGTATATTACACACTAATTGTTGCCTTTCCAATTAATATACACGTAATCAACACGCATGTTTGAAAATGAGCCACGCCTGTGCAGAATTGTTCACCAGCGATCTAATGCAGAATACATGCTGGTTAAATTTCTGTTTGATTTGAGACAAAAAAAATGCATTGATTCACTGTACACACACACACAGCAGAAAGTACTATACAAATAGTCTTTAGTACAGTTAGCTTCATCTGAAGTGACACACTTCATTTCTTTGTCATCATCTCTACCTTCTCTTTAGGTTGTACTCCGGTCATGTGATGAACTCATACTCACCGCCCCTCTGCATGTCTCCTAGCAACAGCACTGGCACAACCTCAGGGGTCAGAGGTCGCGGGGAGGTGAGGGGGAGGAAGAGACGCTCTCTGTCCGTTGATAAGCAGCGCTCCATGGACAGCTCTCTAGACAGAGCCATCAGAGCAGCTCGGTACATGAAACAAACCTCCAGACGCATGGCCCGCTCTCTGGCTTCAGGCCTGCAGTACCAGGAGCTGCTGTCTCAGTCCTGCAGCTACTAGTCTGACCTCACTGCGCTACAGCTACTATAAATCACCCTCAGGTCAGCTGCATAATGAGGCTGCCAACAGGACTGAGTGCAGGAACAAAATGAATAAAAATCTGAAACCTTTCTCTTTGTAACTTCTCTTTCGCTCTGAAGTTTGAAAAAAAAAAAAAAAAAACTGATGCTTCTTTTGCTGCATTTTTAATTAAATGACATTGTTACTGTATGTCTCAGGTAGTCAAACATAAACTTGCTTTTTTTCAGGCATAATATTTATTTCGGAAGAGGTGCCGGCGTATGTAAAATGAACTAACCTTCTAATGCAGTGTAGTACTGTAGATCAGTTTGATTAAAATGCTGTTGATCATATTGATTTTTAAATCCAAGAAGTAAAGAGTTTAGCTGTCATAAGTTAATAGTCAATTACTTTGAGGTATTTATTAAGTATGTGACTGAATGTTTTTTAAATATTTTCTAGTTTATATAAATGTAAAAATAATTTGTGCTTTTCAGTGTTATTTTAGTTGCAGCTTTCCCCCCTCGTTGATACCGTAGCATGTTGTGCTGTAAATGAAATGCACTCGCTCATTGCACCTCCTGCGATGGGCTCAGACTGTCTATTCAAAATGAGTTTTTGTATGTTTTATTCTATATGTCGACTACATATTTTACAAATTATGAATGTAATTTTGTACAGTATTTTTTCATAAGCTTGCACATGGAATATAACTAAACAGCTTTATGTGGATCAAACATCCTCAGCACTTTAAACATCAAGGCTGACGTTGATTCATCTCTACAGTTGAAATGTACTAAAGAAATGTGAAGTTAAAAATTCTGTTTTTGCTTCTCTCTAATCTTTTTACTTTTGTACCATTATTTTTAAAACTGTATTTTTTAATATTTTAAAGGGAATCTTCTCTAACCGTGTCCCTAAGGAGCCAAATAAAAATAAACATTTTGTGTATTTTTGATTTTATTTTAAAAGAACCCAACTATAAAGTAAAGATATTCAAAAAGAGTCGAGTCTTAAACGTAATGGAAGCCAATTTATTAGACAGCCTTAGTACATATTAGGTACACATGGAAGTATTGTTTGTGCTTCAACACTCGCAAACATACAATCCCAATAAGTTAAACAGTTTTAGGACAGACTAATGTTTCATTAATATTCTTCTCTGATAAATAAATTTCATATAAATCAATTGATTTGACAAAGTAAACCCTATACAACAGCAAATTATAATAAAAAAAAGAAAGAAACACAAAGTCAAGCGTTTGCATCACAGAAAACGCATTATAGTGCAACTATACAACTTGTTGGCCAGGGAATAAGGAAGGGAGGGAGGAATAAAAGTGAAAGAGTTGGATTTAAGTCTTTTTTTCTTTTTCTTTTGCAAAGCCATTCACCATTGGAGGGTTTACATTGCACCAGAGGAGGAAACAGACAAAGAAAATATAGATTTTTTTTTTTCTCCAGTTGACCACTAACAGCTACAGCTAAAACATCACAAACACGGTGGCTTCACATTGGCATTTTTTTTAAAGGAAAAGTGTCACAACTTCACAGTCAGAAAAATCACCAGTTAACAGTGAGACGCTAAAACAGCAACATATGGCATATACACAACACTACTCAGTGCATGGCCCAATTAAACATCGTTTACTAACCAATGATAAGACTTAATCTGACATATACAATACTGAAATACAACTGGCCCTTTTGAATATTATTCATTAAATATCAGCAAGCAACGGCCTTTTCGACATTAAAACGTGAAGTTTCTCCGGGAAAAAAAAAGGAAAAGTTTTGTGGCGAGTGAATACTTTACAGTCTCAACAGCCGGAGGAGGGTTTTGATTCTGGCTTTTACAGAGCGTTTTCACTTTTTAACGAAGAGTTTTTACTAAACTGAAAAAAAACTTTTATTTTGAGTATCAAACATTGACCGGCTGTAAACTGACATGATGGAACAACATTTCTAAAATGTTACCCAAATTTATGAGCTTTTAAAATGTGAATTATCTCAACAAAAAGATTGACAGCAGTGACCACTTCAAAGACATTTCTGAGGCTATAATTTATCATTTGAATCTTATTGCACTTTACCAAGAGGTGTCTTTAACACTCAATTTATATCAACGACAGACGACTAACTATTAGAAACTCTTAGTATATAATGGATTATACCAAGTTAGCTTAGAGTTAGCTAATGCTCGGTGTTCCTCCAACAGACAGAGCGGTTTGAAAGTGGTTCTGTGCACATCCTGATACTTTGTTTGATACTAAAAACTAAAGTTTTCAGTGGAGCATTCAAGTTTTAGGAAAAAAGTTCAACTCTGCGGCTCCCAGAACATCCACACTGAATACAAACACAGTAACAGTCCACACAGGTCCAAGCATGCTACCGGATACAGACATCTCAAACGGGCAGGGGCGACTCCTCTCTGATGAAATATGTTTATATATGTATTGCATGTCGACTGATATGATATATTTTACAACATCAACCTCTCAAACTGCACATCCCTCCTCCACCCGCTTCCAATAAAACTCACCAAAGGAACAAACGAGAGAAAATGTCTACCTTTTACACATCCTAGCAGGGTTCATAGCATACAATATTACATTTTGGTACTTTCAGTTTTAAATGGCCTTCTGTTCTGATATTTAAAACCTTTTTTTTAAATAAGTTCATTTAGTTGCATCCATTGTAAAACATGAGAATACTTGCAATGATTTTTATTCTTTGATATAACATATATATATTTTTTTTAATCATCTAAGATGTCTTTTTTTTTTTTTTTTTTTTCTTCTCAAGCAAGATGCATACACAATAAATGTAGGATCTTTGTGGGGGAAAGGAAGGAGGTCAGATGGGTAGAGGGGGGGCCGGGTTCAGGTTAAGAGGAGGGAGATGTGATGGGAGTATTTTAACTTGTCACTTCCTCGTCTGGTTTGTTCATGGCCTTGAGCTGCTCCAGCAGGCTGGTGGGAGTAAAGATGTGGGTCGATCCTGAAGACACGCAGAGAACATACGCAAACACACACGCACACACAAAAAAACACATGCACACAAAGAGGCAGTGTTAGAGGTGCACATTTGAAAAGATGCAGAGAGAAAATGTGTTTTCAGCTCTTGCTATGAATGCCTACAGCAGATGACGGCAGTGTCACGTTGAAAGTAAAGGTAGAAAAAACCGAAAGATCCAAAAAAATAAGAAATCATAATCAGTTAGTCTGCAAGTTAAAAATGGATCATGTATTAAATAATAAAATAAAATAATACTAAAGGTGAGAGTGAAGCTTTACTGTACTGCAGAGTATTTTCTTCACTACATTTAGAAATATTTACAAAAGTCCTAAAGACTGCATAGTGATGACTGATGACGGTTTGATTTTAGACATTAATTTAGAGAATGTTGCTGTTGCAGGGAATCATCTATTTTAACTGGTCTGAAAATCCTTATATGACTTATGCAAGATTCACTACACAGAGTGAAAACCATCACAGGTCATTCATATCTCCAACTAGTGTGAGTCCATCACACCACAAACTGACACAAACCGAATCACATGGAAGCTGAAGATTATGGAAGCACACAGATCAGTGATGGCACCACAAAAACGTCATGTCATGTGATCTAAAAGCTGCAGGCGAGCGAGTAGAAATCCTCCGACACCCAACCTGTCTACACAGTGCAGCCAATCAGGCGTACACTAGGCCTTTTTAATTAAATAGCATGCACACCGCTGAAAATACTGCAAGAAAAAAGCAAAAAAAAAGGCGAAAGCAGATCTCTAACCAGAGTTATGTCTATCATCTACTGTAAATATGAATGAAAATGTGAAACTCAGTAGCCCTAATGACACAGGGATGACTCTTGTGACAGCTGAAGACACATTTCGAACATTGTAAAAAGGTGCTCGCCCCGGAGTAAAGCAAACATTTGTTTGTCGCTTCATTACCAGATTTACAGATGGATAACTGCCATCTTAATCTTTATCATAAAGAAGGCAAACAGACGATCTGATTTACTCCTCACACCTGTTCAACACTATCAACGGTATTTGACCTACATTGGTTTGTTTCTGTTGCAAAGCTGCATGTTTCTTCCACTTTGGTTTGATTTGCTTCTTTAGCTCAAAGACATAAGAGGGTCAGAACAGGAGAGAAAGAGGCAAGCCCATCTCGACTTGTGGTGTCGTTATGATGATGATGTCGGGTGTCAGTGTTTGTGAGTGAGGGGTTTAGTGGGGGTCACAGAGGTCAACGTCGGACTGGCCTCGCCTGCTTCTCTGCTGCTCCCCAAACACGCAGCTTCGTGGGCCTTTTTGCCCCAGAAACACAACACCGTGACGTTGATTTGCAACACCACTAAATTATTTAACATGAGCAGATTTAAAATAGTGAAACAAAAAAAATAATAAAAAGAAAAGAAAAGTTTTAGTAAGTGATGGCCATTTTGCTCAGGCAGTATGCAGGGCGGCCATACTGCTTATGGTGAGAGCTGCTTGCTGAGGAAACCAGAAAACCAAAAGTCGGTTAAAACGATATCGCTTTAGCAGATTAGTTAGGAATGAGATGGATGCCCAGGGAAACAGTACACTGTCTTAAGTGTAACTCTTACATGCAGTGTGCTTTTGTCGACACATTTACTCAACACACATGCACATATCAGCTTTGAGCAATCCTGTAAAATCTGGTGACATTTCACCAATAGGTGGCACAACAGCAACAGTTTTCATTTACATGGCTCAATCTGTCGCGTGCACAACCATTCATCTGTGACTGAGTGTGTCTGGATGCAGATTCAGAAACACTCTGTTGTTGTTGTGTTTATTTAGATCTAACCTTTTTGTTGTTCTTGCATCAACATACTAGGAACTATTAATCTACTAGTGACTGGTGTAAAGGATGAGTTTTGGAAGGAATGAAGCTTCTCCTATATTAGGGGTGGGGGTGGGTGGGGTAGTGGCATCTTCTATTTGTTGTTAGGTTGCTAAAGCATATCAGGTGGAACATTGCTACATCGCCAGACTGAGTCAGCAGAGAGGCATCATAGAGGCACCGATACACAGGGCAACTTTTAGGGCATCTTTTTTCATTTTATTTGATTTTGTTGCTCCTAAAATAGCCCCGTGTGTCAGCATCCTGCGGGTACTGTCATGATGAAGATGATGTATTTGCTAATATCCAGCACCCTCTGCAGACAAGCCGTGAGCCATGTGAGCATGTTATTTATGGTGGTCTGAGGATTGGGTCTCAAAATAAAAAGGAAAAAAAGGAGAGAATCCTTCTTTGAAATCCAACATCAACTCAAGGACCTGAAAAAAAAAGCGGTGACAAATCAAGGTGATTGTCTTGGCGAAAGGTTAATACTAAAAATAATCAGAAAGTAAAAGCTAATAAAGATGGATCTCGGGGTAGATTAAATCTGAAGTGAGTGTTCAACGGGCTCGAAGGGCCTTTGGGTGGCCGTTGAGAGGTGATTTAATCCACCCAGCTGAGATGATGGGAGGAGGCAGCAGGGATGGGGTCACGACCCCCTCAGGCATGGCCGCTCTCCAGCACAGACTTTACTTGGGCTGAATCTAACTGTCCACCCAGACTTATGCTCATATACATACATACACAGTAAGATATTTTATACCACCACTTTTTTTTTTAAATATATTTTTTTAATGCGTTTTGATTCAGCCTTCCTGTAGAGACAGCAGACAGGTTACACCTGACTTATCAGGACTAACTCTCAGCCTATAGAGAGTGGAGCCTGATGGAGCGGTCCATGCAGTGAGTAAAGGTCGGGGGTTGCCCATCCCTGAGGGGACACGGGGGAGGAGGAGGGTGGAGGTACATAAAACGGTACTGAGTGATCAAAGAAGAAGGGAAGCCCTTGTGCTGTGAAGGTTCAGAAAGGGCTTCTTTGTGCGGCTGCCTTTACTTTTTTCAGTGTGATTTCTCTCTCCCTCCCTCCCAATCTGTCTCTGCCTCACTCGGCTGAGGGGTCTGCGTCCTCAAAGGACACCCTAGTGGACTCTCGGAAGTCAGGGTGCTGCAGGTCCGATAAGAATTTGGTGGGAGTGAGCATGTTGGTGGAACCTGTGGAGGAACAGAGGCGGCTTCACCACTCGTCTCTCAGCACATGCCACGCCCCCTCCCCCGCTCGCTCCAAAACACAAAAGGGTTAAAAAAAAATAAAAATAAAAATAAATAAAAAACAAGAAACCCGACGTACACACACACAGAGACACACCCGTCCACTGACAGTTCACACACACACACACACACACACACACACACACACACACACACACACACACACACTCGCCATATTGCACAAACATAGGAAACAGAAGAAAACTGGGACAGAAAAAGACGTGGCTGCAATTCAAAGACAACAATTGTTTTTAAAGACAGCAGCTAAAGCAGAGCACGACAGAAATGAGCAAACACTTACTAACACAGAAGCTTTAAGACATTACATAAACAGTACAGAGGGGCATGACATAAAGGGCTATTAACACAACACACAGTAGGCAGGTTGTAACAATCTGCAGCTAGACTCTCTAAAGAATTGAAAAAGATTAAAGTGTGTCAGTGTGAACGCTTCAGGATCTGGGTTTTATGTTGGGTTCTGTTTGCAAAACGTGAATTATAAATTCCTAATTTGTCATTTTGTATCAAAAAGTGTATTTTAAATCTGCCTCTCAGTTGTATAGTTGATGCAAAAATAAATGGAAATCTGAAACATCAAACCACATTGAATATTGATATTGATTTCTTTTGTGTAGTTCACAAAGTTCAACTGTTTTTTCCCCCCCATGATTTTGTAATAAAACAAACACTAAATTATCTTATAATCATCTTTCCACTGGCTTCAACACAGTGAGAAATAATTCCCAAAAGTGATACGTAAAAACTAAAGGTAAGATAATTTCACTCCGCCCTTTGGAGAAGATATAAGGTTTATTAATATGTCATATAAAGTTGTTTTTTTGTTTTTTTTATGCACTGTACTTCTGCCATAGCTTAGACTGTCCATCAGCTGTGTGGCCAGACTGAACCTGCCACTGCTGGCTCAACCTCACGCAGTCCTTTAAGATACTTGATAGGATGTGGCTGTAGCTCCTCTCGGTAGTGAAACATGAGACCCGAGATCATTTTTATAAAACAGGGTTTATTCCGTCATAGAGCGACCCAGACAGACCCGTGAGAACTGAAGCAAAGAAAAGTAACAAACAATCACGTAAATTAATATGCTAATGCAGAGCTTATAAATTAATGTAATTACACAATACACCAAATAAACACACCTCGTAGGCTGCACACTACCAAAGGGCTGAATCTTGTCTTTCTTCCTTCTTTGTCTTCTTAGTTTACGTTTAACGTTGTAACTCTTTATATTAACTTTACTTGTGTGTGTGTGGAGACAACCTGTCGTACCGTTTCTCCCTTGCCATGCTCTGCCAGGTGTTGTATCATTAAAAGGGGTACCGTGTAGGAACAAAAAACAAACAATGAGCCCGCTTCACTGAAAAGTAGGTAGGAACCAAAATTAAATAAATAAGAATGTAATAACTGACGTGGGCAGTTACAGTGGCCCCTGAAGTAGGACGCAGCTTTTATATCTTTCACATTTTCTTCATAACATGTCCACTCAGGGACACGCCCGCTCTGCGTTTAATGTTGCGGCGAGTGTGTCTTTGGGTAGCCATGTCCAACAGATTACACATGAACCCTTCTTCTTGTTCTCTGCCTGCACTCAGTGGTGCCCCCCTGTTGCATTATACTCACCAATGATGGCTTCCCACTTCCCATTGGCCTGTGTGACCTCATAGGCGCAGCGCATCTCGCTGAAGGACACGCCCCCGACGATGAAGACAATGACACGTGGCCCGGTGCGGTACTCTCCAGGTGTTTTATTCTTGTGCCAGTGGCCGTACCGAGCACTGCCAGACAGGAAAACAGAATTCATCTTATTAAAGTATAGCTAACCCTAACCCATGTTTTTTTTTTTTTTTTTTTTTTTTTTTTTTGCTTGGCTGTCTAGTGAAAAATGCAAAAAAAAAAGTCCTAATGCGCTCACAGCTGGGTAACTAAGTAGGTAAACTGTTTTGCCCAGTATTTCGCCTGTAAGGAGGAGTTTCCTTTCAGGCTACATACAGTACAGGTTCCTGCATCACATTGGTGGAGCTTGTTGGAAGCTGTAAACACTCTGCAGCCTGCAGACCCTGCTCAGGGAAAAAAAATTATCTGGCATGTCATGATTCACAGGTGACATCTAATCTGTGTTTAAAATCACAGATAAGCGTAGCAAAGTTAAACTCTGCTATTTCATTTCAGTGTTTGAATTGTGTGTGTGTAAATGTATCCACTATATTTGTCCCTCAAACAATAGATGATAAAAAATCAAACTATGCAATGTGCTGCATTTTATACATGTGAAAATGACTGACTTTACAAAACTGCAATTGTTAAATATATATATCTATATATATTGTTTCCATTGTGAACTGAAGGGGAGGGAGAAGCTAAAGAGGCAGATCAGTTTATAACAGGAGGTCAACCTGTTTACATTTTGGCGAGAGTTGGCAGGGATGATATTTAAACTGAAATATATATATATATATATATATATATATATATATATATATATATATATATATATTTCATTTTTTGTGACGTCATCTGAAAACACAAAAATCTTTTTAAATGTTCCCCTTTTCACTAAAATTTGCATACACATAAAAGCCTCTGCCTGGTGTTTATTGATCTTGTTATAATATATACATGAGAGTTGGTGAATCTCTGAGCTCTGGTCACTGTGCTGAGTTCTGTATACGGCTCACTAACCTGCCTGCTCACATTTTTCAAGTATTGATCTCCAGACTCATCTCCCTTCCCAAATTACTATTGATCTAATGCCGCCATTTTAGTCTTTGTGATGAAAAAGGGGCTATAAGATGCAATGTGTGTGTGTGTGTGTGTGTGTGTGTGTGTGTGTGTGTGTACCTGACTGCAGTGGTGCTGAAGGAGGCAGAGGGGCGGGTGGAGATGGAGGGGTAGTGTTTGGTGTCCAGCTTATCATCAATAGCATCCTGCAGGGGGACAAAAAGACAACAGATCTCTGTCAGCATATTGTCTGTCTTCTGTACACATGCACAGACACACACACACAGACACACACACACATGTTTGAATAGGGGCTTCACAGTTGCATCATGTGTCTTAGCAACCATCGTGTGGCTCCATCATGGAGGTCCATTGGAGAATTGGCTTTGCACAAATAAGGGGCTAAATATAGTGGAGAACAACCAGGCCAGAAAAACAGATGTTTTATTAAGTTTGTTGTTTATGCCAAAAGAAGGAAAAAACAATAATTCCAGCTCAGATTAATTTAGTTTGTTGCTTCCTAATTCCCTGGGTTAAATAAAGACCCTTTTTAACTCGAAAAACACACAAATAAATGAATATATGATCATTTTAACAGAGATTTAAGCCCTACACACCTCCATAATGTCCTTGACCAGTGGTGTCCAGCGGGACAGCTGATAGGTCTGCTCGCTCACACGCTCCTTCCTGTCCAGCTTCTTTCCTCTGCGGAGGGTGGACTGATGAAAGACGAGGAGGCCATAGAAAGGAAGAAATATCAGAATGATATAACATTTGATCCCTAAACTCAGGAAACAGTAACTCTAGTATCTGATGATGACAGATGGACAGTTGGTCAGTGAGGATCTTACATCTGTGATGATGGGGACGCCAAGGTGAGCCATGTTGGTGATGATCTCACTGTCCTCAGGGGGGATCTGAGCGTGCTGGATCAGCTTGTTCAGGTTCTCCTCCGTTATGCCTGAACACACACACACACACACACACACACACACACACACACACACACACAGGTCATATCTAAAGCGTAACCATACGACTGTCTTGTTTACATTTAATATGTTCAGCCTGTACTGTGATGAAGGGGAATTATTAAAATGTGTTTAGTGTGATGTGACTGCACTTCCTGTATATTACTTTTTTACCTGTCAGTCTAAAAATGAGTCACTTTCATTATCAGGCTGTATGAGACTTTCGATATACAGAATTTGGATTTTTTTGGGAGAAATACCTGAGTTTCACAGGCTAATTTTCTGTCTTTCTCTGTATCTGTATAGTTGATTTCTGTCATTCGTACAAATTGGTTATTAATTATTATTATTAACTACAGTGGCCCCTCATTTCTGTCTATTATAATTTCTAAAGAAGAACGGTGACAGATAAATCTAGAAGTTATTATAACTTATTATTATATAACATCAGATGAGCCTCAGATACCAACTAACTGTGCAGTTAATTACCAGGTTAATGATTCTGCACATTTCTGTGCATTTTAAACAGTCCTACGTATAGTAAAGAAATCCTAACACTCACAAGTCTTTGTTAATATTTAATAAAGGACAACAGCTGAAGCAACAACAAAGAGTACAAATCATTTTAACATGTTATAAAATAAAACAAGTAAAGAAGAAAAGAGCTTTTACAGGGACAGACAGCATGCAGGTGTATGCAGGTGTTGTGAAGCCTGCAGTCTCCTGCTTACCGTTTTTGAGGAAGATGTAGAGCAGGATGATGCGGATCTTGTCATATGTGCTGACGTTGGCATCCAGCAGGATGGGCACGATAGCCCTCATGGGGTCTTTGATCTTCTCTCCCTCAGCGTCTGTGCCCATAGCCAGATCCTGCAACAGAGAAGCCAGCTCTCTTATAACATGTGACATCTACGGTGCTCTCACAACCACATGTACGCACACAACCCCTAAATAAACGATTGCGATGATTGTAAAAGCATTTTCTTTAAATAATCTGTGCGCAAGAAGCTTTTGTCCAAGTATTACATTTACATTTACTTTTCTGCTCTCACCTGTTCCACGCGGCACAACTTGTCCACTGTTCCCTGGTAATGCTTCATACAGTCTTCAGCCAGCTGCAGGTGAGTGGAGTACTGCAAACACAAAATACACAGGGTAAGCATACTCTACACACACACACACACACACACACATGCAGGAAAAAAACCACACACACATACCTTGCTGAGCTCTTTCTGGTACTGAGGCATCTTTTTCAGCATCTGGGACAGATCCCTCATTGTGGTCTGGTGACACAAAAGCAACATGAAATCACACGATAATAAAAACGGTCAATAATGTCAATATGAGCGCAACACGTCATAAAATAGACAAACTGAATTATTGAAAACGACTGTGAAATAGAATCAAAAGATGAAAACACTTTCTCAGAAGCTTCTTCTTTACCTTCTCTCCAGTGTTCATCCTCTTGCTGGCAGAAAACTCCTTCAGCTGGCGTGTCACTTCCCTGATGATGAAAAACAGCAAAGGTCGTGAGAGAAGGGTTAATACAGTATCAAAAGACTGAGTGAACTGATGGAAAAAGTACAGTATAAAGAAAAGTACTCACTGGGACACCTCAGCTATGTGTTTGTGTCTCAGGCTCACCCACAGGTCATCGTCTTCATGCAGCAGAACCTCCTTCTCACGAGAGTCTCCCATACCACTGGTGTCGTACCTGATGAACGGAAACAATCATTTTGAGTGAAGGAGAAAGAAAGAGAGTGATAATAATAATATTTTTTTTATAAAACATTCTGTCTAGTGCAGTTTTTACTTATTCCTCAATGAAATCTGAAACAAGCAATAGTTTTTCTGCTTTTGTGGGTTTTTTTTTCCTACTTGTAGACGTCGTTTTCGATGGGCAGCAGGTCGTAGCCCATGGCCTGGAAGGTGAGCTCGTGCAGGACAGGTGAGACGGGGTCAAACGCCCTGTCCAGGATGATCAGCTGTGAGCGAGCTTTATCTGGACCCTGCAGAGAGCGAGAGAAAGACACACAGATGCAGGGGTGAAAAGAGCAATAAAAAGCAGATCTGAGCAGATAATACACTTTACAAAATGTTCTTAGAAAAACAGTGGAAGTGGAAGTCAGGAAGCAATGAGAATATGAGACAACAGGGGACAAAAAAATATATAAAAAAACCTCTTGTGCTTACCTCTCCCATGGTGGGGTCATCAGCCTTGTAGGCGTCCAATTTGTCCTGAACCAGCTGAGCCAGGGTGGCGTTGTCCTTGTACTCCCTGATAAACAGACGGACGCACAGATGGTCAGACAAATGGAAGCAAGGGGAAGAAAGTTTGAAAGGCAGAACTAACAAAAAGAACATTTTGATAAAAGAAACGTCATGGGAAAAATACATTTTGACAGTTAGCACTCTGCCTCTGCTGCAGTTTTCTGTTCATTTAATTTATATTTGGTTTAAAAAAAATGAATTTTTAGATCATAGGGCGTGAACAGTAATATCTGCAGCACCAGCAGCATTCTTTAAGTCATTGCAGCAAAACAACAAAAACAGCAATCTAGCAGAGATGCGTCATCATGCAAAATACATAATTAATACCACTAGCTAATAACAACTAATCTGTGTTATCATTCATAGGAGCTGATTTGAATGCTGGAAAAGGGATAATCCGTCTAGGACACAAGCAGGATACTCATCACAGCAGGCTTCAAACGTCCTTTTACGTTTAATGTATTGTAATGCCTGCATGCTTTAGTTGTTTCATTTTTCACTGTCTAAAATGTCACTGCAACTAGTTTGATAAACACAGGCCAGCATCCTTTTAGCTGTAGCGCAGGTCAACTTTAAGACCTTATCTGTCCATTTAAGCTGCAGTCCTGCTGCTCACCCTCGATATCTGACAGCAGGGTACTCCTTCAGTGTGGCGCAGAGCGTGGCCAGCTGCTCAGCCAGCCTCTCCATCACCGGGTTCTTCAGCTGGGTCTTATGAGGGCTGTAGAAACTGTGGAAGGCGTCTGGATTGTCCAGAGAGTACACCTGCACACACGGACACACAACTTCAACTTCACTTTGATGAAACAGCAAACCGTTTTGTTGATTTGAGCTTTTCTTCCTACACCTCCTGTTCTTATGTAATGTGAACAGATCAGTGTGTGTGTGTGTAGAAGTGTAGCTGCTGAAACACCTATTACAGGTATAACAGGAACAGATTCCAGGATGTGGCTGATTATAGATGTATTTTCATGAAGCGTGTGTATGTTCTGTATAAAAATACAGCGGGTCATCGGCGACAGACAGCGTGTTATCTTACTGTAACAAAACAAGCTGGAGGTGCTGTGATAATATCAAACATATCTGATTCAAATACTCTCTCCTGTTTTATCAGCTCTCCTTCATCTGTTACTCTCCTCTCAGGTTTTCATGCTCATCCTCCTTCTCTCTCTCTCCTCTCCTCTCCTCTCCTCTCCTCTCCTCTCCTCTCCTCTCCTCTCCTCTCCTCTCCTCTCCTCTCCTCTCCTCTCCTCTCCTCTCCTCTCCTCCTCTCATTTGTTTGTCTCCTCTCCTGCATCACTCACTACCACTCCCTCCTCCCACCCCATCTGTTCACAGTCACATGACCTTGCTCTGCAGAAGCGTCCCTGGGTCAGCCCAGCTACGATTGGCTGCTGCCTGCTGTGCGGATCCTGATTGATCCAATGGGGTGAGAGCATTGGCTTGTGGGCGGGTCTAGGAGGCAAGCACATTGCCTGGAGCAGAAAACCACTGACTCTGAATTAATCATAGTTGACAGGAAGGGAGCAAAGCATTGTGGGCCGAGCAGCATCTTCAGATAGGGAGAGAGTGAAGGATGGACAGAAGGACAGCTGTGGGAGATAGAGAGGAAGGGACAGAGGGTGAAATTAGGAAAATGGGGTTGGAGGAAGGGAAAGAATAAAGACAAATAAAGGGAAAAAAGTGATATGCATTCATCCCACAGGGTGGGATGAATGGCGTGATTAAGAAAGCAGAAAACAGACAGAGGAAGGGAAAAAGAAAGAACATGATGATGAGACAGGAATTTGGAAATTTAGCAAGGGTGGAGAAGTGAGTGGGAGGAAGGCGATGTGACAAATGTGAGTCTTTCTGTAACAGCCTGGCAGCAAACAGAGCGACTGATGAGTCAGCAGCAATGTGTCAAGTGGCCACCTGAGTGTGTTTTTCTCTCTCTCGTCTCTTTGTCTCTTTTTTTTATCCATCCCCGACTCAAACGACCAATAACCTCACTGTTACTATTCCTGTCCGTGTCCTTTCCAGCATCTCCTCCCACCTCCCTCTCTGCTCTCTCTGGATCTTTCCCCGTCTCTGGTTTTCACTCACAGTAACCAATAAACAATAAAAGTGAACCAGCATTCATTCATTGCCTGTTTTGAGGAAAAAAAGAAAGATGAATAATGCTAAAGACAAAGAAAGAAAACAATCCAGAGACCACATGCACGTCGCCGGTCCCTTTGTACTCGTGTGTGTGTGTACACAGAAATATGCCGACACACTCTTTTCTTAAGGTTTATGACGCTATCGGTTGTGTTTTAATAATATCAATCATTGTGACACATCCTTAATCCTCTGTTTGCATATCAATGCTGTGTCACACGGACAATGCTCTCTCACAGCGTATTACACAGGGCTGAATGTTTACCTGAGACTCGTAGGGCAAGAAGGCGATGTTGATCTCCGTCAGAGTCTTGATGGTTTTGGAAGCGCGGCTCTTCACCAGCTCGTTGAACAGAGGATCAGGGCAAGCTGGAAGGGACAAAGAAAGTATTAATATTAATAATATAAATATATAGCTTCTGGTTAATCAAGCAGAATTCTCCTTGAAAACGTGTGGATCTTGAAAAACTGAATAATTATTAATAGAGCTGAATCTTCATCCATAGAGGAATTCTGAAGGAACGTTTGCATTTGTTGTAGGTGACACATTTCGTGGACTTTTGTATGTAACTCACAGTCAGTGAAGAAAACATGGGCTGCCTTGTATTTAGCTGAGTGAGGATCTTTGAAGTCTCCAATGAGGGTGTGGACGGACTGAAGAGAGACAAACAGGCGATCACGGTGTTGGAGTGTATCTTAATTCATAGAAGCTTTTTTGGCACAATATTCTGATAAGAAGGACGTTACCAAAGATTTTACCTAAACAGAAATAAATTAATAAATGCAATGACTGCAGAAAAACATTTTTTTTTTATTTTTTTTTAGCTTTACACAATACATGACCCCGAACACTGACTAAACCACCCAACAAAGTTAAATATAGACTTAGGAAAAATCAGGAGCAGCAAAATATGTCAGTACATATCAATCAGAACAACATATGAAACTGTACTGTACTTCATACGCAACACACTTCACATTAGACTAAAAACATTAGGCAGCCTGCTTTGACAACACTGGACTTAATTATAGTATCGCCAATAATGAATTCAGTGACCATGGAAACCAAGAAGTGATCTGCTTCAGCTAAGTCAACAGCCATGTGTTTGGACATACAGCAAGTTCTCTGTTAAAAACACAGGCCTGCCGCCATAGATAAGCCTCTGAATATACAGTCTGAATGAGCGACAGAGAGAGAGTTCACCTTCTCTGTGGGTGTAATCAGGTAAATGGCCTCCAGGCTGGGAAGAGGCTCTCGCCGCTTGTGGATGTCCTCCACAACTAGAGAAAAGGAGAAACAATCACATAACATGCGCAAGATTACACGAACAAAAACTAAAGACATGACCATCGTCTCTTACTGGTGATGCCCTCCGTCATGATGTCTGTCATCTTGCAGCAGGAAGACAACATCCTCATGCTCAGCTGGTCCACAATCAGTGCCTGGAGACAGAGGAGAAGACAAACACAGTGTCCCTCATATTACACGTCGCTGACAATAAAACCGTCTCATTCATGTAACATCAATTATTGGGATCATCTTCGGGAGCTGAATTAAATTATCTTTGCTCTGTTCAGTTTATTTTGATGTCAAAAGATGAAAACACATTGACTGAAGCTATCTGCCCGTCCTGCATTGATTAGTGACTCAGGGTTATTCAGTCATCTCCTTTCCCCATCTCTGCAGGCTTTAACTCTTTTCATGTGTAATGTGACTTGGCTATTCTGGCTTGTCTAATATGGACCCTTGAGATGCAAGGAATTAAGCTAACATCTATTTATCATGCCTTATTACACACAACATCTATTGCATGTCTGTCCATCTCCTCTGTTGCTCTTTCTTTGTGTGTTTTTCCTCATCTGAATCGAGCGTCTGAGGAAAATTTGGGCTTTAGAATTTTGGACTATATAAATAAAATTGATTTACTTTGACTTGACTTATTGAAATATGTATTTTCTTTTCATTTCATCATTCAGTTTGTCAGTTTTAGACAAAAAAAAAAAAAACTAAAAAAACCTTCTTGTATATTTGTGTATATGTTTCATGCATTGGTGTCAGTGTCAGCAAATAGATATTTTAACCATCAGTATTGGTGTGAGCCTGGTATCTGCGGTGCACTAGTACAGTATGTGTCTCCTCTTACCTTCCATTCTCCCTTCTTCTTTATCTTCTTGATTACATTATTCATAATCTCTGCAAAAGAAAGAAAAAAAACATCAGGAATCTCAGGTGTGTGTGCTAATCCGATGAGCAAAAAAGTTGCATTTAGTAAACAAGGAATAAAACACACACACCCACATAGTACCCACGTATTTTTCCACATAGTAAGCTGATCTACACCATCAGACCTATGACCTTCATGTCAACACAAAAAAATCATTCATTTCTAAATTTCAGGGGAGTTGTATGCAAAAACCTTTGTTTGGCCGTTGGCTGCACCCTGCAGGCCTGAATATGTCAACTTTGACTGGATAATTTTGCCTGTGTGTGTGTGTGTGTGTGCGTGTGTGTGTGTGTGTGTGTGTGTGTGTGTGTGTGTCTCTGTCACATGGCTCATTAATTTGAGCATCCAGCTCCACCTCACTGACAGCCGACTGTATGTGATTTGTTGTGTTCCATTTTTCTTTTTTTCTTTTTTTTTTTTTTTACCAGAAATATGAAATATCTTACTATATTATTATTATACACTCATAATTACATTGCCATCGCAATTAAGCAGCGAAAGATCTGTTTCTGCCATACATTTAAATTAACAGCAATTACAAAAGAACACGCCACCAGTAAATATATGATGATTGTATTTAAGAACGTCAGAAACAAAAAACTGCTGTCGAATTTGAATGATGTTCCACAGTTTGATGATAAAAAACAAGTTTAAGGACTACGTTTTACTCCTTTCAAAGTGTAAAAATGTGTTGATTTCTGCCAAAACCACTAAACTCTAAACTTTACTTATTACTTATACGACAACAATAACGTATGTGCTGTAGAGAGAGAAGAAGAGAGAACAGATTTAAAAGCACCACCAAGCGCAATGAAAATGAACAAACAACTAAAACTGAACTGTCCAGCTCTACTGATATACATTTGAAGATCCCATAATGCAATTCTTGCACTAACATGCAAAAGTCAAATATGGCCTGTAACAAGGTTAATGGCCACAGATCTATACCAGAGGAATAAATCCTGTCAGTGCAGAGTGAGTAAAAATCTACAGACCTACAGGAAAAATCATCCCATCCACTGTGAGGTTACGGCACAACAGCTGTGTTTATGCCACAATACTGATATTGGCTTGATCACTTTGCCAACCATCTGCCAGCCGTATTACGATAAATCTATTTAGGGTGAATTACTGTTTAACATCCTGCTGGATCACAGCAAATATAAACCGCTAAACCCTTCGGCCCCGGCTAAAACCTGAAGCCACACAGATCCTGATGGATTACGACAGATTAAAAAGGGCTAGTAAAAAAAAAAAAAAAAAGCTTCTGATTGGCTCTTTTCACAGACAGAGGGAGGATCTGTGGACCAGCAACAGGAAAGATTGATATGATGAAAGAAAAAGTAGATAGGATGGATAAAAAGAAGGAAGTCAGTTACAAACAGGATTATATCAAATGTATGATATCAAATGTATGTTGTAAAAAAAAAAAACACAGAATAGCCCTTTAAAAGCAGCTGACATAAGGAAAATGAATGAAATTTGACCGAGTTAATACAGAAACAGCGTCAGTCTCCGGGCCTCCACCTCTTGTGAGAGGAACTATGTCTGACCTCCTGTGGGACACATGATCTTGGAATAGTGCAAATCTTATTCTCACTAAATGAGAGATTCCCTGACTCAGCTTCCTTCAGTCTATTTCCAGCATCTTCCGTAAGACGCTGTGTCAGCACATTAGCAGAATCAATACAGACCCGAGGGACAAAACCCAAAAACACATGGTCACACATGGCCTTTTACTTTATTAACGACTACGGTCACTGTGGCAAATCTGTGCTAAAAGCTCAAAGTAACAGTTGTAGGATCAAAGCAGGTTCATTCTCATTCCTAAAAAGCCGACTTGTTTTTCATCCGTTGGCAGCTCTGGGCTACAGGATGAGATACTCTGAGAAACAAAGAGGCAGTGGGGATATCCGTCATATCGTTCTCCTTTTTCCTCTGCTGTAGCTGATGTTTTTTCTTTTGTTCCAGCACTTTTCTGATAAAAGCTGCAAGAGTGAAAGTCTCCTCTCACTGAACTGGTACGTTGCCGTGAACTTTTTGAATTGTTGAACTGCGCCTTTAAAGGTGACTTGAGTGACAGCAAAAGCTTTCACCATTTATTTGTTTGTCAGTTAAGGCTCAAAAATCCTCATTGTTATTGATAAGTCATTGATACTGAAGACTGTGAGATATCAGGTTGTGTATAAGCTGCGTTATTTATTAAGTATTTTTATATGAATGTAACAATGTGATGAACCCACAGAGAATCATCATCATCATCATCATCGTTTTAGCACCATTCGGTTCATTGTTTTCTGGGTTAGCAGGCAGCTGTTTTAAGGAAATAACCTCGAGTGACCTTGTGTAATTTCAGTATAGCTCCACCCAACATCAACCTAAATAAGCCCTGTAAGAAAAAAAAAAACTGCATTAAATATGACAATTTTTGACGTTTTTCTCATTTTGACATTATGTGTTTAATTTATTGATTGCGAACTGGCTAAAGAGTGTGCAACTACTGGAATTGTGTTTATTGACTTTAGAAATCCTCCTTATCTATTTGATAGATAATAAACTAGTGAAGTGCCGCGGCTGAGAGTGAAAATCAAAACTACGTCAGAAGGAGACGTCCTGATAGTCGTACAACAATACAGGAACGCACCAGTCAGACAGGAGGGAAGGGACCTGAACAAACACAGCGCAACAGCTGTGTCAACCAAACAGAGTGGCAGGCAGGCATGCATACACACACACACACACACACACACATATACACATATACACACCTCATATACTCCCTCACATCCAGTTTAACAGGATATACATCCTCGTATAGAACAGGGAAGAAAATGAAGACAGACAGAAGACCCAAACAGGATTTTTTCATGTCTTGATCAATGTAATTTATGTGATATAAATGACATTCAAATTGTAACATCTTTAAAGTGCTGTGACATAATTTTTACCAAGAGCATTCATAGACAGGCTGCAGTTTCCCAGGTGAGGAGAAAATAATCTAAATTATTAAAAAAATTTAAATTAATTAAAAAAAAATGTAACTGCTATGATTTTAACATTATTCAAACATTATTCAGACATCTTCCGAGAGTTTATGGCAAGTTGCCCGGACAAATATGGTGGCAACATTAACAAACAATCCAGCAGCCAGTGTGGCGTCTATGTATATATGTCTATGATTTCACCCTATAATAATAACAGTGTGATGTCAACAAGACGCGCTGTGATGTGTGTACATGATATTGCTGAGAGTCAATGTACACTCCTCCACCCAGACTTGACTCCACACGTATGGCAGCCAGTGTAGCCGACAGTTTCTCCCATTGCCTTGTGGTTCTCCCCCTTCAGGGAATTTCACCTATGAGTACATGACCCATTTCTTTCTCTGGATTTCAGCTTCACAGCAGCTTTCGCTCCCAAGAGAATCGGACCAGGCTGATCTTAAAGTGACAGGCAGACATTTCAGCAGGGCTGAGGAAAAGAGGAGGAAAATGGACGAAATGAAGACTATTATTATCATTATTATTATTATTTTGGCTATTTTATGCCTGTATTTGATAGTGATAGAAGAGAGACGGTGTGGTAATATTTTCTTACCGTTTTGTAACAATGTTACAAACATGTTAACGTTCATAGTATAACACCTAATCTTTAAGCTGATTTTATGTAATATAATTGACTAAAATCAATTAATGCCTGTTACTGATTGCTTCGATATTTGATTATTAATCAAGTACCAAACAATTAAAATCTGCTTTTTTTTCCATTTTATGTCATTAAAAATGTATTTAATTTAGGTATTTGCAAGACTGATCTAAAAATATAACTGGTTTTAATACTTAAGCTTGCAGTGGGCATTATAACAGGTTAACAACAATATAATTTAAAAAACTTAAATCAGACATAAAAGACTGCGTGTGTGATGAAAAGCTGAGACCCGGGTAGTCAGCCATTCACAGACCCAGCTGTTAGTCTGCAGCCAGCCTGCAGTTACATAACACCACTAACCAGCCCCAACTGGCACAAGTGAGTTGTGAGAAAAGCAGAAGAGCATCATGAGTTTGTGGCCTCCAACATCCATCCAGTCAGAGCACATGCAGGCCGACAAGAGGTGCAGGTCACCAGGAAATGGGCGGATGTGAGGATCCTTTCCCACGACCTGCAGCGATGGGAGATGATGTACAGGAGCAGGAGACCTGAGAGCAGAGATGCTCTCACAGCAGAGAAGGAAATAGCAGAAATACTGTATATTAATGGTAGTGGACTGATCTCTGGTGACTGTATTAGCGGTATGTCGACTCGTTCTTCTGCAGTTGACTTTAATGTAGCTCAATAGGCTGAAATCTGATGCAAAAGACACATATGACAAGCAGCATAGGTGTGGGTCAGTGGTGTGGAGGGATCAGTCAGCAATGGTGGGATAACTTCATCAACGAATTCACACACTTTTAACATCTTGACACACTGATTTATTTCCTGTTGAGATGCAAACATTTGGTGTGTAAAGACTAAAAGAAGGTGTTCACCTGACAGCAAGGAGCCTCTTAATTAATTTTTTTTTTTTTGATTGTAGCACATAATAATACTCTTTCTATTCTTTTATTAGATAATTAGGTCAATGACAACCACTTAACTAACAGATGCAAAGCTTGGGTTTGCTCCTACTGGACGCCGGCAGGTAAAATAATTTTAGCATGTATGACTAAAATATTCCACACAACATGTCTTTTCAACACGTCTGACTCAGAGAGTGATGACCTACTTACTGATGACAGGCTGTTCATGGTTATGGTTATAATATGAAAGTACTGTTATTTTTTTTTCTCTTAATCTCTTTGTATCTGTGAATAAGTCTATATCTAAATTTCTTCTCTCTTACTGAATACTTTTGATGATTCATTTAAATATCATCAATATATACATAAATATATATATACATGTATTCAAAATCAAATGTAATTTGGAGCTATGACCTGGAGCTAACCCCTCCCATCACATGAGACCTCATCACAGACCCATCATAATACAGACGCTTACGGTGCCCTAAATGCCGTTTCACTCAGACTTATTATTTTAAGCTTGATCACTAATATTTTTATTACACTGATTAATCAGCCGATTGTTTTCATTTCTATTACAAAAATACCAAAAATGCTGATATCGTTTAATAAATGTATTCAACGGACGCATAAATTCAAGAGGTGAATTTTGTTTTCTACGCACTCCACAGCAACTAACCAAAGAGAGACTGGATTTACGGTAAATGAAGCTGGGAAACAATTCACAGAAGCCCAGAGTGCTGAAAATGGCAGGCAGCGTATAATAGACTGTAGGATGCAGGAAAGCAAGTGATGCATTGTGATGCTGCGGGCTGCTACGACCTGTCTGAAGCTCTGAGTGCTCTGCAGTCTCCACCAGCTCAGTTTCACTTGTCAATGTACGGCATAAAAGCCACAATCAATATCATTTTGCATATAAAATCCTCTTACAGTTAACATAACAACCTGGCACGTCACCATGGTGTCACACTATCTCCCCTCTTTCTCTGTAATCTGTGTTTTTGTTGATGTTGCTGGAGGACAAGAGCATCTTGGCTGTCTCTATTTGGCTTTTTGTACTGTACCGATCCCCTATAATTAGACATTTCTGTAACACTGTGTTAAATATGTCTCCGCTAGCATGTGTGCGCGTATGTATGCGAGAAGAGGATGGTGAGAGCAGTCACGCGCTGTTGAGAGGAGTGGGAGGAAGAGGATGTCTGCTGGCTCTGACACAGCACTCTTCCTCAGCGAAAGAGAAGGGGAATTCATTGCGATTATGAGCCACTGTAACTCGGCATTAGGGCTCTATTTCAGTCAGCCCTTCATGCTCTGCAGCCACGGCGACATGACATTTTGCTGTGGATTTATTTGCGAGCCTGTGTGTGTGTGTGTGTGTAGCCTACATGTGTATTTGTTGTGTGTGTGTGTGTGTGTTCTACAGAGGCCCAGGGGCTGCAGGGGCTGCAGGCACTGCGTCAGACACTGATCCCAGACGATGTGTGTGATGCTCTGGTTCAGCGATGCTTCCAAGGTCAGTGGAAAGCTTTAGAAATGTGTATGCGTGTGTGTGTGTGTGTGTTTATGTGTGTGTTCTCTATTTCACCTTCCTCCTTACTTCTCCTCTACACAGTCCTACACAGTAGAGGAGTGAATACACCAGCCACCATCCAGATACTTACAAGGAAGAGTGAACATACTCATTACAACTGATAAAATAATTAAAGGAATAGTTCAACATTTCTGAAAAATGTGCTTATTTGCTTCCTTCCTACAATGCATACAGCAGATTATTATTTTTTAAATTCATCAAATCGAGAGTGACTCTACAAATGGAGTTTGGTAACTAATTCCACCACCATCAATATTAATCTCATTTATCTTGTATGGAGCTGGAATCAGGCTATGGTTAGCCTAGCTTAGCATAAAGACTGGATGTTAGCAGCTAGCATGCACCTGTACAAAAATGAAATGAAATGAGCCTACCAAGACATTTAAAGCCCATCATTAAACACCTTGTATCTCATACTTGTGTGCAGCATCTCTTGCTTCAGTGCAGGTTCCCAGACACAATGCACAGTCACTGTAGCTGGCTGTTCCCCAAGAAACTGTACTTTGGACAGGGCCAGGCTAGCTGTTTCCCCCTACTTCCAGTCTTTATGCTAAGCTAGGCTAATCACATCATAGTAAGAGTATATTGTATAATATGGAATTGGGGCATAATGACTAACAAACTGTTAGTATTTGCTTTTTTTCAGTTTAGTCCTACCTCTTTATTCTTTTGACACATGAGAATGGTAAAAAATCATCACTTTACTGTTGGTATGTAGGTATGGTACGGATTACGACAAGTTGCTTTCAGTGTTCTGACTAGTTGACCGATGAATAAAATGATCAAAATTCCACAAGGATATGATCACAATGTCCGTGGTTCCTGTCAGGCTGTTTCTGCATGTCAAACTCCCGCTATTTACCCTCATTTCCTGACAGCTCGGAGTTAAAAGCTCCCGTATTAACAACTGACAAACAGTAGCAAGGTTACACTGAAGTTACTGAATGCAATTTTCACCATCTAAACTCATTGGGTATACATTGGCTGTGAAGTAGACAATCACATTACCTAGACCTGTTATACGACCACAGATTAACATTCATGCTAAATACTGCGTGTCAATTCAACAGCACTGCATGTGCAACATGAACCTCATGACCCTGCACTGTAATAAGCAGTATGACATTATTAGTAATGAAGCATCTCTCTTGAATAGTCAAAAACATTCATATTCTTTATTTTTATCTACAAACTGTTTCTCAGCTTCTTCTCCCGGAAATGTTTACTTGCGTGACAATATAAAATTAGCCATATAATCCACACTTGAATGAATGAATGAATGACTCACTGTAAATAGGTGATTCTGAGTTGACATAAAAAATCTGGCCTGTTGTATTTCTTGAGGAAATGGACAAAATAATGTGAACGCCTGCGCAACATAATGATAATAACTCTATATGCATCATATTGTAAAGCGTTTACATCTTGAATGTCAAATACAGAATATTTTGGGATGTGATTTGCAAAACGAAATGCAGTGATCCCTGAGTTACATCAAATCTGTCAACCTGAGCAACAGCGTCTTCTTTTAAAATATATACCCAGAAGCCCACACTGTCGCTGACTGATGAGATCCTCATTCAGCCTCCTTTTCCCTCTGTTTCTCTCTGGGATTGATGCTCATATACAGTCATGAAAGGGGAGGGTGAAGGCCTGCTCGCTTCCCATCCCCCCACCTCCATCCTGGCTGCTACATCCACTGCTGCAGAGAGGACCCACGATGGTGTCACCCTCCCTCTCTGCCCCCACCACCTCCACCAATCCTATCCCAGCTTCACCTAAGCCAAACAGAGCGCAGGTGTTGCCTGCAGCGTCCCTGCCTGCCTTCACCTACTGGGAAACACACACACACGAATGTTTACATTGTTCTATGACAGGCGATTCACTCGGCACCGAGCGCCTGCATGTACCCGCCTTTACTTCATCCACCAGGATTATGTAATTGCCAGTTACGAGGCCTAAATGATTAAAGAACGCACAACATGCGAGACTACCTGGCATGCAAAGCTGTATTTTGTAATGGTGTAGGTGCGCAGAGGATTTCATATCCATCAAAATGTTGTAATGCCATGAATATCTCATCACTAGCACCAGCTACCAGTGATGCAGGGCGTAAAACTGCAGCTCTGGGCTCCCAGTTTATTCTAACATCAACCACAATAGAAAAAAAATGATTCCGACTCAAGTATCCAAAAATCTGCTCCAACTGGACAGTAGGGCTGGGCTGTAAGTCAGTATTATCAGTGAAATTATATCATTATGATATAATAATATCATGTGATTGTTTTACCCAAGTATATTGTTTGAATTAACGTTTTCAAGCAAGTGTCATTAAAACGTTGAAGTATGTGGCCTGTGAACGCTGTGCAAATATGTTTATACATAATATACATATACTTAAACTACTAGCAATAAAAAAACCATATGTTATTATATTTATTATGTAATATTATGTTGTTGGCTTCGGAGTGAATTTACATTTTTGGATCTGTAATCATTGATAGTTCAGACTCGAATGAGTGAGTTTCATGTTGGAGGTCAGTAGAAACATTCACCCATCACATCATAGCAGAGGAAGTGTGCGTGTGTGTGTGCGTGTGTGTGTGTGTGTGTGTGATGGGGTGGGGGGTGGGGGGTGGTTGCAGCAGAACCCATGGCGAATATGATGACACCACCGAGCCTGACACCATTTAACAAACTTAATGACTCAGCAATCTCGCTGTCAGAAAGTGAGACATCACTGTAGCTTTGTGTTAGTTAAACGTGAAGCTGGACAACAGATACACTAAAATGAAGCAAAGCCTGCAGCATGGGCAGGGCACATTACCAAACATGATGAGAACCGCATCTGAAAGAAATGACAGCAAACATTAAGGATAGATTAGATAACTGGCTTCACATCATCTGGGTGGTCTGTGTGACACTTCACTATATGCAGGCCTGCCTCACATTAGCACGACCACCAACGCTTGCACCCAGTTGACCCTTCCTGAGGAGAATCGAGCTGCGCCTCCATGTTCAGCCGGGCCCTGCAACAGCACCACACACCGACACTGCTGGAGCATCAGCACAAATACATGAGTCTATAATGATAAAACCAGACACTGGACGGTCCCAATGATGCAGGGTTAAACAGACGGGGTTTGATGGGTGGCGCACTGCCAGAAGAGGACATGATGATGATAATGATGTAAGGGCATTCACTGGTCGTTACTGGACTGTAGCTTGTACACACACATAATGCGGAATTTCTCGCATAAGGAGGCCTTTCTCAGGCAACTTTCTTTCTCTCCTTGAATATAATCCGCCATTAATGTGAAACAGCAGCGTGTTTCAGCTCTGGACTGCACCGCTTTAGAAAAAGGGTGTTTTTACGCAACCGATTCATGCTCCATCAGAGGGGTGAGGCACTGCTGGGATCAGGGAATCCCACAGAGGGACAGTGTTAATGTCCAATCACTTTATAATCAATAGCATTACAATAGATTACGGACTATAATTAGCAAACCCAAGGCGTGATTAAACCAGCGTCTGCAGCATCCTCCTTCACGTCAGCCAAAACTACAGTTTGTGATGCAGCTCCAATGCAGCGCGGATTATTACTGAAATACACACGGATTGGGACTAAAAGGGCGTTGTGTGGGCTACGTTTGCCTGCAGGCTTTCTGTATCCTGCTGGACAAGGATGCCTACGTTTTCCATCAGTAGGCTGATCGCCGCTTGTTCGAGCCATTTTCACGTCTCGGCCGCTTGTAATACTATTGCGCATCCGCGCCGCAGGAGCATAGTGAGACAATCCAGCCTCTGCAGGTTATCTACAGCTCATTCACCACACGGCGATGGTTTACAGTAGCATACAACGGTGGCACCAACAGCACCATCACCTTCATCACCACCATCACCATCATCCTTACAATCCAGCCATCCGCATCCTGTTTAAAACACAAACACATTTGCGCGCACAGCACAGCGCCGCAGCGGAACATCAGATAATAATACTAGTGAAAATCTTACTTTCGCCGACCACCGCCTTTAATCCGATAGGTGCCATGATGCTGCTGAGTGTTGGACGGAGTCTTCACCCTCTGCTTCCTCCCTCACTCTCTCACTCTCTCACTCTCTCTCTCCTCTCTGTTCACCTCACATCGCTGCGGAGGAGCCTCCGGTTGGAAACGTCACTACGTATCCTTCCGCATCATCCGATCATTGATGGTGTTGGGACATAAGACTGCGTCTTATTAGCCTAAAAACAATGGCTTGATTAGTCTGACAGCATTTCATTAAGAGCGTGGCCGCTAATTAACACTTACAGGCTCTTATTAAAAAGATATCTTAGAGCTTATTTACAGAAATATGCTACATTCAATGAGTGTCTATATCCTTTTTTTTTTTTTCATCTCTATAGGCTATGTCATATGTTTTTTTTTAATTGCGTTTGGTGTAAATGACGATATAGTTTTTAATTGGTGATGATGATGAAGTTGGCCTAATGTATCTTTTCATTAATCATATGCTGTAAATGTGTTCCCAGAGCTCATGATGCCTTCAAGTTCCTTATTTACCTGTAAACCTGAAAATGTTCATTTCTAAGATGAAATAAAGACATATTTGGTAATTTCCTGGGTAAATGAAATTAAATGATGGATTAGAATATTTTCTGCTGATTAGAGATGATTAATGTTACTGTATTCATATGGACTCCTGAAAGAATCTGAGTAATAAATGAAATAAGAATATTATAAAAGATATTGTACATGTTTGTTTTCCCCTTAAAGGTTGAATCACACCCATAGACCTACTTTAAGCACAGCGATAATTGGGTTTATATCACAGGTTTGCTGTTGATGGAGGATGTGTGAGGTGGATACAGGCCAGTTTAAATATAAAACAGCAGAGACACTGAGTCTCCACAAGGGGGCAGCAGTGTACCTTTCTGCAGGAAAGCTCCAGCATTGTGGGGTATCACGGAAAACGGTTTTTTACTTCAGTGCAGAAGTTTTAATGGAATTCACATTATTATGGTCGTCCAAAAAAAACAAACAAAAAACCAACAACATCTTGGAATAAAACGAATTGCAATAAGCCTCACTGATTAGTGGTTATATCTGAATACATGATGGTTGGCGCCTTAAACCTTCACATCAACAAGTCATAATAGCAAAAAACCCAAAAAACAAAACAAAGAAACCAGCACTCACATAAACAATAGATATTGAATATTACTCTACGAAGCTCCTGGTCACACCCTTGGCAAGGCCGACTGAACACGTTGGACCAGTGATGACTCCCAGTGGGTGTGTCCTGCCACCGTGATCCAGACTCAGTGTGCACCTCCTCCTCCTCCAGACTTTGGGGAAAACGGGAGAGAATACACAGCAGCGCCGGAGCTGTATCTTTTTTTTTTTTTTTGTTTTACCTCAGCGGCTCAGTTTGGATATTTAAAACAATATCACCAACTTCACCTGGAAGTCTGCACAGCGTTGTAATCAGCTCGGATACTTGCAGGATCTCTACGGGCTTTCCTGTAACCATGGGGGACACGGTTTCCTCTCACCTGGATGAGAGCAGGCGAGAGATGATCACAGGTAAGAGACGAGTTCAAATCTAAAGCAGCACTGGAGGTTTCATTAAAAAAAAAAGTTTGTAACAAGCTTACTAAGGTTTTATATCCTCTTGTAGTGTTATCAACATACTGCTATCACATAATCCATGACTTAGGTGATTATTCTCCTCATTACTCATCAATCAGTGAGTTTCCAGTGTGAAAAACTACTTTTTTTGGGTCTTTTTAAAAAGGTCTTAAAATGTCTTAAATGCAGTTGTTCAAATATAGTCCACTTGGGCTTCTCTATAATATGGGCAATTGTGTCTTTCAAAGTCAAAATGTTAATAGCCAATAGTATAAAGGCTATTCCTGCTCTGCTTTAGATGAACCAAACTGCTGTTATAGTGAGCTGTCACACTGACCCACACAGAGAAATCCACTGAAACCTTCCTGCATGATTAAGACATTTAACTGAATTCTGATACCTGCTTTCCTCCACAGCCGGTGTCACGTTTCCCAGTTTTGTTTATTTTATTTTATTTTATTTTATTTTTTAAAGTTTATTTATATCAGTGCATTGTCGCCTCTGCTCTACTTGAAGAGTTCCTCTGAGTCTGCCGCAGACCTATTTCTCAGAGATAATAAGTAGGTTTCCCAAAGGGGAACATGTTTGTATAAGTTTGGGACTGACTGCTATTTAAAGTCTCATATTGCTCCAGCCTCCCATTGTGAACTGTGCAGGTCTGTGTGATTATTTTAGCGGGGCATGGGAGCAGAGTAACAGAGTAACAGTGTAGAGAGGCTGAAATACTTCAGTGATCAGTGGGTGTTTGCTAAAAACGATCAGATTCTCTTTGCTAGAAGTAGTTAGAAGATCAAAAACAACTCCAGAAAAAAAGAAATGGAGAAAACTAACTTGTTTGTTAGATCCTCTAAAGTTGTGCTTTCCAGAAACCTGTCTTAGAATGATTTAAAGCTGGGTTAGGAATGTAATTGTGTTTTGTGCGTACATGGCAGACATACTTGCATGAGGAAATCAAACCACACAACACGCACACACAACCGAAAATGGTGTTTTTGTGAAACAGACAGAGAGGTATTCTCAGACAGTCAGAAAGCCCGTTTGCATCCCGCCGCTTTACATCAGCTGCGTTTATTACCGTGCATTTAAAGAGGACAATTCACTGATTATTTGATCAACGCAAATTTATTTTTTTTGATAAATGATACATTTTACGTCACTTACCAAAGACAAATACCAAACGTTGTCTGGTTCCAGCTAATGTGAGGATTTACTAAATGTTTTTTCTCAGGTTCATATAATAGAATAAATTGAATCTTTGAGTTCGGGACTGTGGAAGCTGTAATTGTGATTTTACCGTTTTTTCACAAGGTTTTGGCATCTTATCAAGTAGTTATGAATTTAAAAATGATAATGATGATGAATATATGCTATATACTATACTGCAATGATACTGGCCTACTGTCTATACTCACTTAGGGAGGAGATAGGCCTCTAAAGATCAAGCTACACAACGGCCTTTCAGATTCAGGCTGAGCTGAAAAGAAGGTTTGAACAAACAACGTCATAATCTCAAAGGTGTCACCACTTGACCTAAGTGTTAACAAAAGGTTGGACTGTTGAGGAAATCTATTCAGGTTGCTGCCATTCTGACACAATGCAGGAAGGTTCATACTATGTTTATATTAGGGTAGAAAGCGACATTAACTCGTTCGTTGAAGGCATGAATCAGAGGTGGAGGGAGGAGAGAGCATAGTGTGTGAAGCTGCAGAAGTAAAGCAGGTAGAAACATGTCACAAGATCAATATCTGAAACCGCTGACTAGGCCTCACACACCCTCTGCCTCTGTTGTCCCCCCCCCCCTAGATCCTTTGCTGTTTCTATTTGCAGGTACAGGTGTATAAAAAATAACTTATTCTTATAAGAATTTTTGAAAAACAGGTGAACATTAGTGAACAACACCTTTGAAAAAGCTCTCATTTGACCAGTTTAGTCTCTGGAGTCTGTGTGTGCATATGTGTGTGTGTGTGTGTGTGTGTGCAAACTACTCAGAGCATTTCTGTTTTGTTTGGAGTACTCCCAACAAGGCAACAAGGTTTATTCATCCTTGCAGCCTATGCACATTCTCATAAAATGATCTCCTCCCTCAAGACCTCATACAACACACACACACACACACACACACTGGTATTTGTCTTTGGTAAGTGACGTAAAATGAGAATATCTCTGTCTGTTTCACAAAAACACCATTTTCAGTGGTGTGTGCGTGTTCTGTGGTCTGATTTGTCAAAAGAAGAGACAGAAATGATCTCATGTTGCTAGTCATGTTGTGTACATATTTGGTGTAAACAGCCCCTGGTTAGTAATAGTAGTAGTAGTTAGTTTGTATTATCTTCCAAAGCATCAGATATTTTAGTTTTTTAAGGATAAGTGAATATCTTCTATCTTTTTCAGTCAAATGTTTTACCTTCACTGATAGTAATGGGGAGACGAGTGAGAATGACATGCAACAGTCCGCGGCCTGACGCAAACCAGGGCAGTTAAGATTCATGGTTGGTGCCTTGACCAAGCTGAAATAACTTACCTGCAAATCTTACCTTCTAATTTAAAGGTAGTTTGTAATTACATCATGAGAAAGGTTTTTCAAGCTAATAAAATAACTGCCTCTGGATATGTTCCCCCCACGTGTGCATGCAGGTGTGATTGTGCTCCGGCATCAACATCTATACATACTATATATACTATACTATCAGGTTCAGAGAGAGTGTATAAGCTCAGTGATTGGGAACGGAGGAATATTTAAACTGAGAGTAAAAAGGTTAAAAAGGAGAGTTGGGTATGTACTTAAGGGGTGGTCTTTGTTCCCAAACTCCAGTTTCTCAGTCTGCTGACTTTGGCACAGCAAGACAACCAATGGAAAGTATCCACTCTCTGCACATTTTGGAACAGAGGCCTTGTTAACCAGCACGTATCAGGTGGGAATTTAGTTTTTATCCAGAATCAGTTATCTGCATTTGAAAAAATAATAAGAAAGGATTCAGTGTCTATAGTTGGTATCTCTAAAATACTCACACAGAAGACACAGACACAGAAGAATATTAAGGTTTGACTTCCAGCCCTACTAAACAGTGTATTTACAGGGTTGTAAGAGTCTGAGTCTCATCAGTCATGTGACCCTGGTATGAAACAGATGATGTTTTTTAATAAGTCGGTGTTTCTCTGTCCCACCTCCTCCACATTCTCTCCCTGTCTATCCTGTCCTGTCAGCTCTTTCCTTCCTGCTCTCCCACTGCAAAACTGGCTCCCTCCTTCCTGTGTTGTCCCTTCCATAAACAGATCATAGTCAACACTGTCTGCTGCTGACCGAGCCAAACACTTTGATCAGTTCGTTAACTGACACTTTATTTTTTTTTTTTCCAGTGCTGGAACGTGGGAAAGCTCATGTCCCCTCCAGCAGGTTTCTCAAACTATTTTAATGGAAGTTGCTTGCAGGCAGCTATGGAAAACAAACGCTGAGTCAAGCAGTGGTGAGGGAAACTGCCTTCGCTCGCAAACTAGTGCTACAACTAACAATTCATTCTTCAGTCTACTGATTAATCACAAGAATCTGAAAATAGTCAGAAATACCTTCTTTACCTTCTTAATACCTCAATTCAATTTGCATGTCTGATTCTGTAGCGCACCTGTTTTAAGACAAAAGTAGGCAGCACTATGTATCATTTGAAATGCTTCAAATCTAATGCTGATAAGATAATTAGAAATTGGCAGCAATACCGAAACAATACTTTAAAGTGTCTGATCACAATATAAGAAAACAAGATTACAAATTGGACCAGTGATTCAAAGCCAGCATTCAGTGGTTGACTGTGTGTTTTTGAATGGTCAATGCCCAGCCTTAGAATTATTATATATTTATTTATTATGGCTTACTAGATAGGGACAGATACAGTGCACATAGATTGATAAATGAACTGAGAACTGTGCGAGTATAGTGTTTACAGCGGATGTTTGCAATACATATCCCTAGAAAGGCTTTTGTGATAGAAAGATTGAAACAATGAGGTAAAAAAGAAAGAAAGAAGTTACAATAAAAGTTACAATAGAATACACATTTAGCAGTAACACAGCTCCAGAAAACTAGACATGAGTGCAGGTATTGTTGCTGAATTAACCAGGATGTGTTATTTCACTTCAAAAGTGGTGAAGTTTGCAGCAATTTTACAAGTTCCAGGATTTTGCCCCTTTCACATAGAAAGCTGTCTGACAAAAGATGTTTTGCGGAATGAAACTTTACGGTTGAAGCTGCTCTGCTGAATCTGCTGTAAGTAGGTTAGAAATGAGATTTTACGCTAGATCAAATTCAAAAGTCAAATGCACTCAGTAATTCCATTCAAACGTTTTTTTTGACTTGTTATTCGTCCAACTTTGCAAAAAAGCTTTCCATCCCAAAACATTTTCCTGTCACAGAGCTGTACCAGACAGCCATGGCAGACAGGGGAGTGTGAATTATACTGATAATACACGGCAGACGTCTCTTTGTTGAACGCTGCACATGAGTCGCTGTCTTTCTTTTTCAAAAACAGTTTACATTTTATTGAATGGCACTTTTCATAAAGAGCTGATAGCAGCAGTAAAGGTCTGTGGCCTCATCGAGTTTATCTTCATACGAGAATTTCTGCTCTCCGTCGATACATATTCATATTTAATACAGAAATTTAAATGGCAGTACTAAAGACAGGCAGGCCTGTTTAGTTAGGGATGCATTGAACTTTCCTGACTGACTGTGTGGATTTTTGACCTGACATATGTTACAGTGTGTACCTTTCAACACAAACGTTATCCATTATACAAATCTTCAATAGAAGTGAAACATCCTATCATTAGTGTAATATGGATGTTTCCTGATCTCGCGTGTTTGTCTGTGTCTCCTCCTGCAGCTCGGACCAGAGATGTGATGAAGGAGTTTGGTGATTTGTACGAGCAGCAGTATGCGGTGGCTCTCTTCAACAGCGTCCGCTTTGAGATCGAAGGAGGAGGAGGGACGCAGTCACAGCTGCTTCACAGAAAGGCAAGTTTTGGCATTGCTTCATAAGAAGAGATTTAAACCAACATCCAACCAGACAAACTTCAAACACGTATGTTGCTTCCCCTTCAAACGAGGTCTGTTGTGGCATCTTTGGGACATGGAATTTGATATTAAGAGATAATTACAGTTAATTACAACTTGGTTCTTGTTTTGTAGGTTTACTTTAATATTATATATATATATATATACATATATATATATATATGGAGTTGTGATAAACCACTTCACAGAACTCCTCATCTACGGTGGATACCAAGACAAGTGTTTTTGGCATTTTAATGCCTTTACTATAGAGATTACAGTAGGGAGATGACAGGAAACCAGGAAGAGAGAGGTGATGAACAACATGCCTCAAAAGGTCTCCAGCTGGATTTGAACCGGGGGCGTTGCAGTTCATGGTCAGCTCTCTAACCTCCAGACATCCCTAATGACTTATTAGACTATTTCCAGCTTCCTTTCTGCCATCTTAACAGGATGTTTTTTTATCTAATATGAACAAATTTACACTGGTGTTTGTAGCTCAATGCAAAACCTAGATTTGCATCAGTATGGGCTTCATTAAGCCAACAGAACATACTGTAATACACAAATGCATGTTATTTATGTTTATTTCTTTACGGGAAATATCCACTGATTCTGTCACTCACGGACACAAAATCCATAAATTAATATTCTCAGGCAAACAAACAGCAGCCAGCTTGCCTGAAGGCAACAGGAGCACCTTTCATTCTTTCCTTCCTCTCTGAACAGTCACAGGATTGTTTGATATAAGACAGGAAATCTGAAAACAAAGTGGGTGGTGTGTATCCTTGTGTAAACGCTTGTCTTTTTGGTAAAAAAAAAAAAGACTTTGGAATAGTTGAAGAATTAAAAAAATGAATATATGAAACTAATGACACTCAACTTTATCTCAATGTCTATTGAGATATTGTGTTTTGATATCTCAATATATTTTGACACTAAAAATGACTAATGTGATTTTATTTCAGGACCCCCTGGCAGGCCGGTCGATCTTCTCAGGGAATCTGTTTCAGTACCTGGAGGAGAACCGGAAGTGGAGGAATCGCTTTGTGTCGGTGCCAAACAGCTACACCATCAGCCTCTATGAGAGCAAAGCAGTGAGTGCACTTCGCTGTTTAGTTTGGTTAATTTGGGCGCTTGTGTTAAAACTGTCTTTTCTGTCTAACAGGCATGTGAACGGGGTCTGCACCCGAAAGTAACCATCAACTGTGCTGGGTACAAGGCCCTGACCTCCATGGAGGAGTACATGGAGCTGATTAACACAAGCCTGCCAGGTAGGAAAGAAACAGAGAAAATAATAACTATGCACTCTAACAAAACACGCCAAAAATACTGAATATCAATTTGCCATGATGTGCAAAATCAAATCACCCCAGAAAATGGGTAGAATCTGTCATTGTTTAATTTGTCTTTATATTCTCTTTGTCATTACCGTATGTAAAGCACTTTCTAAATCTTCTTAAAATCCTCATTCTGTCACGTGACCTGCTGCAGGTATCAAGGCCAAAGTGGGCAGTAATCCATTCATCAAGTGTGCGTCTCAGTTTCCCCTCATCCTGTGGCACCCGTACGCCCGCCACCACTACTTCTGCGTGATGACAGAGAAGGAGCAGAAGAAGTGGTACGCTGTGCTGCAGGACTGCGTCAGACACAGTAACAATGGTAACGATACACACAAGCATGCAGTTCACAAGTCTTTTACTAAAGGATCTTTAAATGAACGGGGTTCAGATAGTATTTCTCAAAAACGGTGATTAAAGTTGAATTTACAACTCTGTCTCTCTGTCTCTCCACCTTTGTTTTGGTGCCTCAGATGAGGGTGCGGGTGAAGCCTTTACATGTCATCTGAGTGAGCTGGTTGATCTGTAAATGTGATACGCTGCAGGAATTATATATATATATATTTTTATTTATTTGTACAGGCTTTGTTACAGTATGACGTGCTGTCATTTGATCATAGCTAATAAATGTTACATATTGTACAGCCCAGACAGAGAATCTGCAGGTGGGGACTTTATTTACTCAGCTGATGTGGGAACCAGATTTTCAGTTTATACAGACTAGACTGGCTCTGACATCTCTTTGTTATACATTTAGTGGAACGCTTACTGTTTTCTAATGTGATGTTTGCTGGCAGTGCAAACACAACTCTTTCTCCATTTGTTTCATAAAGGTTTTACAGCAGTTCATAGAGTGTAATCTCTTCTAGTGCTGAAACCATGAGATGATTAATTAAGTTGTCTACTGATACAAGATGGATCATTAAAAATGTGCAATATGTAAGAAATATAGTTTAAAACATTTAAAAATTAACTAAAATTATCAACAGGGTGTGGCGAAACAACAGTTTTGACATTATGTCAAAGACATCGATATATTATGTTGCAGAGATGTCTACTGAAGTTAGCATGCTAACCAGCTAGCCTTGTCGCTAGCCTTGTCGCTAGCCTTGTCGCTAGCCTTGTCGCTACCATTTTGTAGCTCTAGAGGCGATAGTGAGTCACTGTAGCGTCCAGTCTGGTCTCAGTCCAACATGAAAGACAAAAGTAGAAGCACTTTGTCTTCTAGGTTAGATTTATTTAAGCTAACATTAGCTCAACGTTAGCACTGAATTGATATTGCGATCATATTTAGTCAAAGTCATAGTTAACTCATTTGCTAGCTAACTGCACTGATAAGGCACTATTGATTTGGCGCTAACGAGCGTAACATGATGGTCATATGCTGCCCCCAGTTGGTTCGGAGTGCGGGGCACGAATTCACCAATTCTTACATATTACACCTTTAATCAATTACATATTTATCAAAATCAGTTAGTTAGTTACGAGTTGCTGCTTTTCCATTTGATTTTTTTCTAGACTTTTTTCCGGTCTCTATTTGTTTGTAGTTACCACAGTGATTTTAGTTCTGGCCTTTTATTTGTGAGTCGATGACACATTGGAGGATATTTCTGAGCATTTTGGATTGTTTGTTTTATGACGGTTTGTTTTTACTACTCTTGATCTGTTATTAGGGTTTCTTTTGGCGTGACTCACGTGTTGTTATATCGAGTGACAGAAGACAGTGGATGTGAAAAAACATCATGTCATCCATTGTTTGGTCACGTCGTCATACCGCACCTCTCTTTGAGCAACACCTGTGTGAAACAATCCAAAGAGGTTTGAGTGACTTTTTCCACACCTTGTTTTGCCACACGGTTGTGGTGGCTTAAAATCATTTTCTGCATTTTAAGTGACAGGAATATTTCAATTTACATTTGTAGTACAACACAGGGAGTCCACATGCTGCCTTTGAAGAGAGTCGAGTCATGTTTCTGTGGTTGCGTGCGTGCAAGCATGTGGATGTGATCTCACATTTATTGTGCTTTATTTAGACATGACAAAGAGAATCAGAATAAGTTGGGAAAACTTGGAAGTTCAGATAAAAATACAAAAGCTAGAGAGAGAGAGATTCAGTGATAGAAAAAAGGCCGCTGCAGTGAACGTGATCAGGCTTGCTTGGATCCTGCTGGCTGCAAAAGCAGGTGGTGTTGATGGAAATTATAGATCAAGCACAGATTATTTATCAATGTTCTACCATAAAGATTAAATTTACAAAAAAAAAAAAGAGAAAACTTTCCGATATACTGACAATATTCATTTTTTTCTATTACAGGAGTCTTTAAATGTAAGATAGATATAATAAACATATTTTTAAATAAATCCACATTTTTGCTTTGCTACAGACAACACTAACCACATCATGACTAAGATATTGAGCATATCTTGACTATAAATTATTTTAGCCAAATTTCATTTTAAGATGACCCTAGTTTTTGGGCACATACAGTAAAGCGTGTGGTTTTACATGCCTGCGGGCACGCGCATACACTTAATCATAATGCTATTTGTGTTTTTAATGTTTTTACGTTTTTCAACAGCTTTCCACACATGAGTTCATTTATGGCTAAAATATCTGTGACTGTGTAAATTGCAAGCGATTGTTAGGGTGGATCGTCATGTGAGTCACCGTAAGCATCGAATCACTCAGCACCTACGGAAGAAGCTCGTCTAACGTTTGCCACTGCGTTAAAGCCTGTGAAATCCTGAATCATGAACAATACAATAACACTTCATGCCATGTCAAATTAAAACAACACACTGGCTCTAAGCTTATCACCAGGTTGGCGGAGTTGCCCAACCTGATTCAGTCTTGTTTTTGCGCTCAGTTGCACCAACTTGCATGAATGCAAAATATTCAACATACCCACATGTGACAAAGCTAGCAGCTGTGTATCATTAGTATCAGTTTGAAAGCATTCACAAGAAATCCCTAAAGAAAAAGATAGCAAACATTAATTAGAAACCATATACCAACTTTAGCGCCTATCGTTTGCTGACTGTTAAACAAAACCAGCTTCTGTCTGTATCCAGTCAAGCTCATCCATTACTTCCCAACACCACCTGTTTGGGCATGCTCAGTAAATGCTGATGTACATTCCAGCTGTGAGTCTGGTCTTCAGGAAGATGTTGCAACTAAGGGTTAACTACGTTAGTCTCAGTGTGGATTGGCTTTCATACTTTTGGCCTGTGTTGACATGCCCAGTCTCACCTCTGTCATGTCAGTATTTTGAGGAAAAACAAAAACCAGTAAAAGAGTTTTCCTGGGAAACATTTTTGGATGGTTAAATCATTAATAGGAATGTTTATAAGGGTGCAGAGGCTATCTAAAGGCTTCACACATTCCTAAAGCGCTCCGCTGAAAAATGACCACTGAATTCAGCACTTGTATAGAGTGTGTGTGTGTAGAGCATATCAGTCATGGAAAGCTGCAGCCCCATAAAGGATAAACAGAAGCTTCATGCAAAGCGGTTTCTCAGCCGAACGCAGACCCTGTTCAGCTGGCTTTGATAAGTTCAACCTATTTGAATGTCCCAAAGCGCCTATTGTTTTATCCTTAATAGCACATCCAATAAAAAATGATCAGCTACTACTTTGCATCACCTTAACAGGATGATTTGCAAAGCGCCCTGTTAATCAGCTCAGTTACAGGTGACCTCATTGCACACGAAGCTGCAGGCCATCTGATTGGATGCACACCACATAATTAAGTAGCCAGCGGGTCATTATGCTGCTGAAAGGGACCATCAGAGGCTGAATTACATGTGCAAAGCTCAACAAGGCTTGACTTTTCTGTTTTCTATGATTGTAAATTAAATATATATTTGGTTTTGGACTGTTGGACAGATAAAACAAGCAATTTTCACTAAATAATTAATGTATTAATTCACTATAGATGGAATAGATGTATAAATAAATCAATGATGAAAATAATCATTAGTTGCAACCGTAATGATGGCTCTAGTTGTTGCTATTAGGCCAGCAGGCAGCAGTCCGATAGTGCAGGGCATCACATTAGTAGTCAGAGTCCACTCCAAGCTGCTGCTGCTGGGCCACCAGAGAGCCATCAATCAAAGGCCGACTCTCCACCCCCACAGCCTTTAAACCCAGCCACCAACCCTCTGCTCTGCTCCACAGACCTCACACTAATTCCACTCAGCGAAAAAGAGATCTGCGATGTGCAAATTCGAAAAGGACGATAAAAGAACATTTCAACATAAGGTTTATAGCTCGTCAGTAAGTAAGAGCAGTGTGCTTCTCAGCTACACGGTTCAAAAGTCTCTATATGGTAGTGTTGACAGACAGTGTATATACCAACACACAAAATAAAACAATAGATAAATAAAGGGTGTCCAGCATTAGCTTATCTGCTGCTACTGAAGGCTAAAATCCCATGTTAGGACTTTTTCAGTCATGTGTTTTTGGATGTCTGCAGCTGATGTCCATGTGAGTTTTATTGTACTGTGGGTTTGGCTGGCTCCATAGGGGCTGCACCATATGGGGAATCCCTACTCATGTGTGTCAACGGGAGCAGCTGCAGTGTCTGAAACATGTTTTAACATCAAGGCAGGTGGCCTGAAGTCCCATCAGACCGTATATATATATGACTTTGTTACAGTGACATAAATGACAGCCTAATAGGTTTTAAAATGTCAAGTATATTCAATCCAGACAAACATACACATACACAGACAAACATTTGTAGATGTGAAGGCCTGGGAACTCGTCTCTGGCTGCTGCTAAAAATCCCACCAACCAGAGCGTGGTGAGCAAAGCAGGGAGGGAAATGCCTCAAGTAAAGAGACCGTGGTAAGTGCTGCCACATGTTCTATTTATGCACAGCACAGCACAGCACACACATACATACATACATACATACATGCACGCACACACACATATACACACACAGAGAAACTGTGATCCTTGATCTAGCTCGGTTCAGACACATGGAGAATTTGTAGCAGTTGAATGGTCTGGCAGGTCGTCAAAAAATATTTTACTTTTTCTGTTGGCACCAAGAGGAAATTTCTCTTCAAGTGAACAACAGGCTGAGAATGTAGAAGAATTTACTTTCAGGCATTTCACTCTGGTGGTCCGTGCTTTGGTTTATATCCTAAAAGATTTGGAATAACTAATTTGCTCTTAGAAACACTCAAATATTTAAGTTTTAGAGTGAAATTGGCACCCAAATATATATATATATATAATGTTATATACGTGGACCAGTACCAGGGTTGGACAAGGCCCTGTGGTTGGTGTTGACATGCACATTTTAAGTTATCCGTCGTGAACTGTTTCGTAAACCAACAGTCATCCTGCTACGGACACTTTTCACTGCATTTGACCTCCAAATGATGGCTGGTCACCTGCCAACATAGCTGATGTCTGAGTGGTTATTTTCCCCACTGCGCCTCTAACTTTAGTGTCCAGTGAATTCTCATGGAAACTTGTGCCAAGACAAGCTTACCCCCTGAGCCTCCGCCCATCAGCGCAGAATTAGCGAGCCTAGAGCAGAGACGGCTTCCTGTCTGGCCTCACTCGTTGGTCACTTCCTGTCTTTGTCAGCCTCCTCTGAGTCACAGACTTACAGCCACAGACAAAACAACTTGATAGACACTCAAACTCGAAGAATACACATTGATGCTTGTTCATGACAAAGCTCACAGATACATTATCAAGCCAGTCAAGCCGGAGCAGATACTGCAATGTCCAGAACAGACTTGTTTGTTGTAACACTGCCTATTTGGCCCATGGGTGGGGGTACAGAGGTACATCTTGACAATATCAAAAATATCAGCCACATTCCACTTTTAAAAAAAGTGCAGAGATGTAGCAGTAACTTCAGTTGAAAAATGTGTATTATTGTAGTACAGTAAAAAAAAAAAAAAACTTCAGCAGAAGCTTATTGCTGCTATTGTTGAAGTTGTGATGAATGAATGATGTCATTTCAATAAGGGCTGGGTAGTACAAAACTGTCATCAGAAGGATTGCCTCTTTTTTGTTGCCGCTGTAGCAAACGCAACTGATGCATTAATAATGTTTGGCTGGACCGCAACAGCAGAGCCAGCCCTACACACAGGAATGTCACTGACTGACTCATAAAGTCATATTATTGGTTGGGCAGACGAGTGTTGGAGTTTCCCCATTAGCCGTTGTGCTTGCAGGGTTTTCTCTAATGTTATAAGACTTAGGTACAGTGCCTAAGTGTTTTTTGACCTTATTATTTAAGGGAAGGACTGCTCTGAAGGAGAAACTTCTAATTATAGGAATGCTTTATTTCCATACATCTGTTCATACTGTTGTGAGGGATGTATGACTTTCATCAGTCTGTGTCTCATGTTCAGAAAGGGAGGGAGGCAGCCTTGACTTCAGCTAGTGATGTATTTTCATCACATAAACACAAGCACATGACCACATAATAACAACCAACTTCCTAAAAACATGCGCTTGCCTTCGAGTGCTTCCTGAGCAGTTTCTATTGTCCTGTCGGCTCGGTGGGGTGGTAACCATAGCAACTGCATCGCATCTGTGCTCCAACAAGACAATATCTTCCTGTTTTGAGGGATGAGACAGTTGTATGTATGTGTTGTCACACACTCCAGCTATTGCTACTGAATACATCACTGCTATTCTGTTCTGAGACAGACATTTTCATAACAGATGACTCAGATGTCATGGAAACGGTTGTTAGTGTGAGATTCAGAAGCCAGTGACATAACCGGAAAAGGAGGTCTTGTTTCTCTAACTTTATCAATCATCTGCTCTACACTTTCCTGCCCCACACAGGTCTGTCTGAAAACTGCACCGTTCAGACGCCAGCCTTCACAGACGCTGTGAGACTTTACAGACAAGCCAAGGGACACTATGGGACCTGGGAGATGATGTGCGGAGCGCCCCCACAGGTGGGATACATTCAGGGTCTTTGGTTAATCACAGTACACATAGTTTGCAATTCTCCAACATCACAGGTTAACAAATTATTGTCATAGAATTTGAGATATGTGATATTGATATCGTGGCACAGTTTAGAGAAAGTTTATAGAAAGTCACAAGAGAATCTGACGGTTGACACATTTATATTGTCACACCACCAAACCTAATTTGAAGGACATGAAAGGTCAACCTACTGCGCAGTCATCTATTGTTTGATAAACTTTTTTTCTCAGAAGACAATTTGAAATGTCACAATAGGACAAGCACGGGTGTAACTAATAGATAAACAACGATTGAATTCCATTTAGCATTTCAGGTTTTCCTTCCTGGTTTGATGCATGCTGGCTCAGTATCACACTGTCCTGGCCTAAATAGAACCCGTGCTGCTCCTGACGGCTCCTTATGTTTCCCTCCTGGGAGATGGACTGACAATGAGGATATTGTGGATCAAATCTCGTGTACTTAAAGAGATTTTCAGGAACTATTTCCTTGTGAATACCTGTCCAAAGTTCAGATCAGCGGCACAGTTCAACCTCTTGAGAGGTTGAAAATGATTTATGTATGCATGTATTGGAAGAGGAAGGGTTGCTTTCAAAAGAAGCAGATTTAGCAAACAACTCATCTACATCATGAACACACACCCTTGCACACGCAAGAGAGACACGCAAGAGGCTGTCACTAACACAACCCCACCCCTCAACATACCAGCATACACAAGGACATACACACTTATAAGCACTGTTGATTAGAGTCTCCACTCTGAATAAGTTCCTTTCAGACTCCTGCTGGAGGTTCAGAATTGTTGTGCGTTTACAGCGGTCACCTTTTCCCTACTTGATGCCTGTGCTTCCTGTCTATTATCCCAGCTTGTCAGAATAGTACAATTGGCAGGTACAGATAGACTATAAAGACTTTTACAGAGAAATCATACTCATCATGTGGCCAAGAAACTATTTATTCACCAAACATTGTGCTTTTTTTAATGTAATAAAGACAAAAGTTATCTGGAGCTTTGTTGTTAGTACTTTTCGGAGAATATAAAAGGGAATGTTGTTCCACAGTAAAGACTTTTTTCCATTTTCCAGCCTCTCCCGTTCAGTGGGGTTTCTTTTTATTTATTTGTTGTGTGATCATAGAAGAGAAACACAGGCAGCAGATGACCATTAGTACATAGATAACACCGTAATGAGCATGGAAAGAAATGGGAGATTAGAGCCAGTTTACAATATTACCCTCAACTTCTAACCAGAATTTGCAATGAGCCAATCAGAAATGCTATAAAACAAAAACCCAACAAAAACTAAATCAGCCCAAAACATCCATAATATTCAAACACAAATATTTATATTTCACCAGTATTAACAGCATGGAAGCATCATAATGCATCTGCCAAACAATAACCACATGCAAAAAAAGCTGTGACCTCACAAGAAGTAACCAATGCACAATAAATGTCAATGGAAAAACAGCACATTGGTAGACTGCAGAAGCATACCAGTGGAAATTAACAGCCAGTAAACAAAACATGGAACAACAAGACATTCGACAGGAAAATCACAGATGTAAGTGATCACATTTATGACAGTTGGGGTTTTAACTTGAAGATGCCATTGTTAATTAAAAGCAACTCTTCTCGTTTATTGACATTATGAGCACACACACACGCAGCAATGCCAAGACACACAATAGTCTGGCGTTATATAACACAAGCAGCAAATGCTTACCTGAGTGAAGGGAAGCAGGTAGTCTTCACAAGCAAGGGATAGCATGGCAGGAAGACGCCAACATTTTCAGATGTTTGATTACTCATCCTGAACTAAAAAATTCATCCAATTCAACATTTTCAACAAATAAAATCTGCACCTGAAAGTTTGTTGAGGGTTACAGGTGATGCAACCAACAGCCAGGGAACAGAAGGACAACAGAAAGAGTTCTGAATATGAAAGAGCCAGCCAGCTTTCATAAAGTGTTTACAGCAGAAATACAGTTTTTAATGAGCCGAGGTCCCAACGGTTTAAATAGACACTTGAAGTGTAGCTAGTATGTCATGTGGAAAAGGCATGGCATTTTATTAAAAACAATATAGACCAATAGTCCAATGCAGACACATTCAAATATTGATCAAACAACAGAACAATTGGAATATACCGAAAGGATGAATAAGAACTTACAGTTTTTACTAAGTTTGGGGTTATTTGGAAATATGTTAAATAGTCCACAGTGCAAGGTCACACCTGTCATTGGCATCAACTCAATAATAACACAGAAAATATTGTTTTTGTGCTTAAACAAATAAGCTCCAGTATGTTGTTTGCCAAGCCCTTCTGTTCGACCACGTGGAAAAATAAATGATGCTTTTGTTACGCTCATTCATTACCCTGCAGCATGTTTAGCTTAGTTAAAGCCTCATGTAGGTTGGCTGCACTTTTTTATGGCTTATTTATGTTTTTCTTGTGGAGGGTATTGGTTGTTTTTTGGACTACACCCTCTAATATTAAAAAAACCAAACAAACCCAATTTGCACATTGCCGTAGAAACAATTACATAACTGTACCTGATGCGGACTGACCTGGCTGCTCATAGTATATATATATATATACAGTTTAGTCATACAGAAGCCAGACAGAATATCTTTCATTTATTAATTTTTTTTACTTGAACATAAAAATACAACAAAATATAAAACAACATAAAAGTGTGTAAGTACATAGATGTGTTGTATCTGTTTGCGTCTGCAGATTCTGGCTAATCTGGTGATGGAGACCCTCCAACCAGAGCTGAGAAAAGTGATTGGTCCTCGATTAAAGGGGAAGATGCAACAGAGGCAGAGAAATTGGATGTTGGTGAGTTCTTGTCATATCGTGCAAACACAAGAGAGAATCAACACCGGGCCAAATCAATCATGCTCTCGAACCACTCTCTCCTGCAGATCTCCCATGCCATGTACAGGCAGGTGCTGTCCCAGACCGCCGGTCAGTATGAGGCACTGATCCAAGCCTGTGAGGCTCAGAGAGTTCAGCTGGACGCCACACTGCGAACCGACATGGACCAGATCATCACGTCCAAAGAACACGTCAGCAGCAAGATACGAGGTGAGCCAATATCTACGTGCCAACAGAGTCTTTTCTTCAGAACGTGTGGAAAACGGCTTCATAAGTTAAATATTCTAAAATTAACTGACTTTCACGATTACTAAAACCATGCTGACTGGGAGGTGACCTGTAGTCAGTAATGGAAGCTGTGAGTAATGTGTGTGTATATGTGAAGCAATGATAGAAAGGAAGGAGGGACGGAATAAAGAAAGACAAACCCGAGGAGTGTTCAGCTACTTACACACGTCCAAGCAACATGCTCCGCTCACTGTGCCGTGTAACATGATCTTCCCAACCTTCGTGCACGCTTCATTGTTCGCCTGTTGTATCGCCTCAGAGAGATGTGGCAGTGGTTTCCCCCGTTTCAGGGATTATTGGTACAGCAAAGTGATCTGTGCGGCTCGAGTTTCTGATGACTTTGTTTGGACTTTTGGCACAAACGGTGGGCCTTTACTCTGTAACTAAATTTCCATCTCTCGTTTTACTTTCCGACTCGTTTGATTAGAAGTTCACCTTGGCATAGGCTGCTCCTCTTTTTTTTTTTTTGTGTGTGTGTGTGGACAGTTTTCACTTTGAACTCAAGTGGAAGAACTGCATTCCATCACCTGCACTGTACATATGAGCCGTTTCTGACTTTATCCCACAGATAAGGCTTCAAACTACAAGTAAAAAAAGAACACCATGATGCAGGGTAGGGTTCACCTTACATGAGGGTGATACAGATATTGAAGCGTGTTTACTTTAACATCACCACATACATACCTACCTTTTTCAACCTGGCATGAAACAGTATGCTGACACAGCAACGCCTTTATTCCTCTCGATACTTTACCTCTTCTGCCATCATCGGCAACTTAACAATTAACAAACCATGTTTTTTCTTCCATCCTCTATGTGCAGCTCTGGTGTCGCCCAAGGCGGAGCAGCTGCTTCGGACCAACGTCCAGCCCTACATCAGCTCCATCCTGGAGGCCCTGATGGAGCCCACCAGCCGCGGTTTCTCCGAGGTCAGGGACGTGTTCTTCAGAGAGATGGTGGAGATCAGCAAGAACTCTCTCAACGGAGGAGGCAAAGAAAAACTGGGAGAAGTAAATCACGTTTTGCTTTGACTCGTTCATTCTGCACATGACGTCATGTAACATCTGTTAGATGTGCCGCTTAAGCATAAACGTCACTAAGCTTTTTTTTTTACACGACAGGAAGTAGGTTAAGTTGTTAATGTGTGAATGTTGAGTGTATTGTCTGACTTTTTGGTTACAATAAAAGTAGAATTAGAGAGCATGGTGCAACTAACCGTGTATTAGTGGAGGCCTCGGTCACGTTAGTCTTTAATTAAAAAACACAGGGAGTGTCCTACCCTCTTTTTCTGTTTTGGTTGTAATGTTCCTCATATGACGCTCGCACCATTTGACTCACTCCTCTACGTCTTCCCCTCAGCACATGGAGAGGCTGTCCATGCTCGCCTTCCACCCTGTCAAAATGCAGAGCTGCTACGAGAAGGTGGAGCAGCTCAATCTGGAGGGGCTGCAGCAGAGGTTCGACGTCTCCAGCCCCTCTGTGTTCGTCAGCAGGGCTCAGATCCTCATGAGGGAGGTGAGATGTCACATCTTTTCTCTGTGTAATATATATGTCATATAGCATTGTCTTAAAGGGTTAAAAAAAAGAGAGTCACCCCAGCAACCTGTCTCGTCTGTGGTGAAGTCTCTACTTCCATCTGCTGGACAAATAAAGCATGACATATTGTAAAGATAAACACAGCTGGGATTGATCTGTGTCCTTGTGCTGTTAAAACGTTTTTTTTTTTTTTTTTTTTTTTTTTGACAGAAAATGGATGATGCAGTTTACACATTTGAGCAGCTGCTCAACCAGTCTTTGGATGCCCAGGGAGAAGATGAGATGTGTAAGGCTATCCAGCGATGCCAGGACAGGGTTCTTAAGGTAAATCAGAGAAATTAAAATGTAATGTTAGATAGATGGATGAATAATTTCACTGTGACATGTTCTGGTCTGACTTGATCTGGACAAAGTAACTGACTCAGAAGCAGAATGAAATTGAAAGATGTGAATTGTTAAAAGGTAAATATGATTTGTGCAATGATTAGATGAGCTATTATGAGTCAGTAATCAATGTATTTCCCATCTTTCCCTGTCAGAAATTTGATTATGACAGCAGTACAGTGCGTAAGAAGTTCTTCAGAGAGGCTCTGCTGCAGATCATCATCCCATACATGCTGCAGCAGCTCTCGCCTTCATACTCATCTGTGAGTAGCACCACTCCCCTTCTTCATTTTATAATGCCTTCATATTTCATACTATATATATATATACACACTATACAAATGCCACTACAATAATGACTATTTCAAACCATGAAAGGGTGACTTGTATTCTGAAATTCTATCTTTCTGATGCCTATTTTGTCCCAGAAACCAAAACCATGAGTAAAAATATATTTAACTATAAGTGTGGAAAGAAAATAATTAATGAGTGTCACTTTGATTGGACCAACTTTTCTTCTTTCCCTGAAAACACATGCAGCTTGTGGCCAGAGATGAATATTAACTGGTGGCGATCAGAAACACTGAATGCTGAAAGCTTTATGAACCTCTTCTCTGTCCCTTTACTCACCAGGAGCTGCCTCGCTTTAAAGAGCTAATCTTTGAGGACTTCTCCCGTTTCCTGTTGGTGAAAAATATGTTTGAGGAGGTGGTGCTGCAGTCTGTCACCAAGGACATAATGATGGGTGAGGGCCAAGAAACGTTAAGATGTAGAAATGACTGTTGCCACGGTGTTAGTTGTGTTAGTAATGAACTTATTTGCTAACACAGTGACTCTTGTTGTTTTCTGTGTGTAGCTGTGAAGGAGGCAGCCGTCCAGAGGAGACACAATCTCTACAGGGACAGCATCGTTCTGACTAACAGTGACCCCAACCTGCACCTCCTCGGAGAAACTTCCCCGGTAGACTGGGCCACCAAATTTGGAGACAATGAACCAGAGGGTCCATTCGGTGGCGGTGTTGAAGGAGGGGGTTCTGGGAGAAGACGTAGGCAGGTTGTGTCTATGATCCAGCTGGAAGGGCTGCCTCTGCCCTACGAGTCCTGTCTGGAGGTTCCAGGGGTGGAGCTTATCCCCGAGGAGGACGGCGAGATGTCTGAGAGCATAGAGGAGGAGCAAGGGGAGGATGAGGAGCAACCAGACCTGCCTGAGAGTCCCAAGTCTCCTGATAGCGTGAATGAAATCAGGGGCCTGATTAATCCGGTGATGGAGGTGATGCTGCAGGAGAAGCAGAGTGACATGACCAACGGGACGGAGAAGAGCAGCATCACCCTGGACAACGACGTGCAGGAGGATGTGACACATGTCACTACCACGGTGGAGGACGTCCCCAGGAAATGTCCACAAGACAGGACGTCCCCGCAGACAATCCTCCAGCAGCTGGTAGGAAGCAAGAAGCAGGAAGCTGATAAGGAGCATCAGGAGGAAGCAGAAATTAAGAACGCCGTACAGGAAGGTGACACCGAACGGATTGCTGAGGTTTGTGCTGCAGAGTCAGATTCGGAGTCGTCACCACAGCCGCCAATAGCTACAGACTCCTGCCTGCGTGATGACAGCAGCGTCCAGTCACCGTCCAATGAGGGGCTGGATGAAGGTAAACCTCAGCCTGTCACAAACGGTCTGAACGGAGAGGACAAAATCATCAACCCTGTAGAGGTGGAAGTGGTTTTAGCATGAGAAGACAATTATCTGTACACGCACTTGGAGAGAAAACAGCAGTGTGCATCACGTGATGGGAGAGAAGTAAAATAATAAGGATTGTATTTGAAGCGTTACCTTTTTCTTTATTGTTGATAATGCGCACTATAAAACCAAGTCTTCCATCCTCTTCTAGCCTTTTTTTGAGACATTTCTTTGGTGAGTGGTTCTTCTTTACGCAGCTTAATGTATCTCACTGCAAGTTTTCTTCATATTTTGTGTATGACACTGAATACATCATACAGTACAATTTTTTGACTGGTACTGCATCTCATTTATATAATTCATGAGGGATATTTAAATGATAATCCACACATATTGAGAGGAACTAAAATGAAGTTATTAGTTAATTTAATCAGGCACATTTATATGGTCAAATATGTTACAGATTCGTCCTTTAACTCTACTGCAGGTGAATGGTTACTCTTTAAAATAATCACAGCCTCTACTTGACAGCAGGTGGTGCTATAAGCAACCTTTAGTTGTGTCTGGATTCTTGTGTGTATTTTAACTGCAAATTTTTTTGCTTTTTCCAAATATTGGTATCTATTTTTATAAAATGTAAGTTTTTAAGTATGCAATTTGTTTACTTTGTAAGGATTTCTTATAGCAGCAAATGGCCTTAATGTTTCAATGTGTTTCAATGCAAACTGTCAGGGAATGATTAATACTTCCACAGTGATTGGAAAAGTAAAGGTGTTCTTGTTCATTTCACATCTCTAAAGGTAAACAAACAAGATTTCTTGACTTTGCCTGTGGCTGTAGACGAGATGTAGTAAATAATGGTTCTTTAACTTAACTAAGATTTTGATGAACCTTTAATCAGAATGATGATTTCGAATATCACTGATATTTTTTTCCTTCAACTTCAGTGTAAGCACATTAAAACAGACATGACAGTGTCTATTTAAACAGTTTACTTATTTATTTTTAAAAAAATTGTCCAATCTGGGTTAAAGGGTCAATACTTGTGAAGACATTTGTTTTTATTCATATTTTGTTACTCAATAAGGGGACACAAATGTTCGATACATGCAGCATTTACAACTGTAAATGTTACTTTTAATTCCAGAAAACACATCAGTCTGTAACAAACCTACAATTAAAATAGCATTTTACATGTCTGTACAGTTTGTTAGGAAGTTTCCAGGATGTATGCATGTTGGATCTAACACGATAGAGAAAATATAAACAATGAGCTGACACAGTTATTTGAGTTTCAGTAGTTGTGTTGAGAAAGAAAGAAAGAAATGCTTCATATTGTATGTTTGGCTGTTGACAGATTTTCTCATTTTTGTATGTTCAGCAGAAGACGAAATCCACTAATTAAAAAGCTAAAATCTAAATTTAGCATGCTAACATATGTTAATTAGTGCTAAACACAAGTATAGCTGAAGCTGGTGGTGATATTTACCAACTTTAAAAGTATTCGGCACGTTAAATGTAGACTAGATGTCGTCTTTAAATGAAACGTTCAAAAAGGGGGTCACCAAAGTGATTACAATTCATCCTGAGGGGGAGATGAACTGTACAAATACAAGAAAATGTGAAAGAGAAAACATCAGTGGATCACCAAAGCCAGTAGGATTTCCCATCACCAGTCAACTGGTATTACCACTTTAAATTATATGACTTTGTATGGTTGGTTTGTACATTATTGTCGTCAGCACCACGTACTTTAATGGGTGAATTATTTTTGCTTCTGTATCATCTGTATGTCAATAGGACAAGTTAGAGTTATATCTTCAATGCTCATTTCATTGTAAAATCACCTCCTGCCACTGTATGCAAGTCACATTTGTTTCAGCTATTACGTTTGCCACCTGTAGAGCTACACCTTAGGACCATTACTTCCAGTGGAGGACCACTGTCACCTCGTGTTTATTTATTATACAAACCTTTGTGTGGTTGTTGTCAATAGCTCTCTTTCAGTGCTTTTGTTGTCCTGAAATATATTTTAAAAATATATGGATAAATAAAATTATTTCATCAACTATTCTTTATTACTGTCATCAAAGTCAAATCATCACTAAGAAAGTTACAGATATTTTAAACATGTTTTTTTTTTAATAGTCAGAATCAGTTAAAAATAGTATAAACTGTATTAATAGAGTTTTAAATATGAAAACATATGAAGTCTTAGTTACAAGGCACTCAGTTTCTTCTTAGTAGGTTTCTAGTGAGTTAATGGTTGCCACAGAACCATATGACCGACTTTCACCAACCCAATAGATGTGTGAGAATAACTCAGTGTCAGTTAGATGACACATCAGATGAGTTTACAAGCAACGATCATATGATTGAGTCAGTTCCTCAAACTTATGACCTCTGACTGTAAATCTCTACAAGTGCTATTCCGCTTTTAGGTTACACTCTAAAAAAAAGCCTGCAAAACAACATTAGCAGAGATCTGTGTTTTATCTAATAAGAAATCTAATCTTTGATTCACTTGTAGTGTCACTTCCCCTTAACTTTACTTGGATAACTACTTGCTGTATCTTTTATTTCTACTGCTGTTGACAATTCAAATGCATTTCACTTCTTTAAATCTAATGTAGATTGTTTTGGGATGAATAAAAGACAAGTTAAGCATTAAGAGCAAGCATTCATCGCCACCCTTGTAGGCTAAAAACATTTTTACAAGAGTTACTCACGTGCTTGAGCTCTTGATTATAGAAAAGAAAACTGAACATGATGTCCCTTACACCCATCTAATGTAAAACTTGAGTCACTCCACCTTTAGTGTCATCATTTCATCAAATAGTAACTGTAATCACAGCAGCAAAAACAACACAGAGAAATTAGTTCCTCAAGTAGTTTTCCATTTAGATTCCAGGTCACGTGATCCTCCTATCTCAGGAGACCAAAGACGAGCAGTCCTTGATCCCTGAACGTACCGTCATATCTGACCCAGCAGAGGGAACGAGATGAAATAACCGAGGGCAGAGCCCACGATGACCCCGAGGAAGATCCACACGTTGTAGGACATGACGCACAGCATCAGTGCATAGCCCAGAGACACCTGCAGCATGTGGAGCACCGTCTGGATACCGTGCATCAACCAGCTGAGGACGAGGAAACAGAGGAATTACTCTCACCAAACTCTACGTTTGACTGAATAAACACTAGACCGTCAACTCTTTTAGGATTTGGGGTTGATTTTACTGACTGGATGTGTTTTTAAAAAAAACCCTGACCTGCTCCTGGTGCTTAGAGCCGGAGGTGGTGGATCGATGGGGGTCAGCGAGGATTCGGAGGGGCTGCTGTCCAGCGCGGAGCTGTTGTCGGCGCGGCAGGATGGAGGGTCGACGGACAGCGTCTGAGGCTTCGAAAAATTAGAGCGACTGCTCAGCCACACCCTCCACACTTTAAGCACCTCGTAGAACACCGTCAGCAGCAACACGACAAACACCGACAGCACCATACCTGCAGACACGCAAACACAAAATTAATGCACAAGGTACCGCACAAAAAAGTATTATAAAAGTATTTAAACTAGCATTTCCTGCTTTTTATTGTGTTGGATATGATCTAAATAAATATATGTCTACTACTATATCTATACTTGTGTTTTAAACCACTGTACCTGTTGTGCATTACAGCTGTCATCCCCCACAGGAGAGCAAGCTTCAAACCTTGTAGAGCCAGCTCCCAGGTGAGTATTTGATGATACATTATTAGGATGCTTCATCTAGGCTTTCTCTACCTTTATTTAGTGTGATGTGATGTTCTCTAAATGTCCCATAAGTATACTGTATGTTTTAACCAGACAAACTGGTTCTTAGGCAGTTATCACTACCAGGAAGCATCTCTCAGTGAGCAGCAGCTTACTCCCTTTGAAGTGAAGTCGTTGGTCTTCACTCGGCAGCTTACCTGCAGGCCCGTGCACATCCCAGAAGTCAAACAGCAGCATCACGCTACTCGACACCCTAAAAGTCATCTAAAGAAAAACAAAAGACAAGTTTAAACCTCTGAGCGCTGTTCACTGCCTGACTGCTGATCTTCAAGTAAACTAAATTTTTAAAAAAAGGCCCCTTTCAAATCCTGAAACACACAATTAATTCAGTACAAAGTCTTACAACAACTACAACAACAAAGCTGACATAATCCTCCTTCCCTTTAGGATCAGTCTTCCAACACTGAGACTACTGCACTGCTGTGTGATCTGTCCTTCATTTTCTAGTGCAGTGAATCAACATGTCCTTGATTATAGACCTAAGAAATGACCAGACTCACTTTATGATAAAAAGTACTCCTCAAAACAAAAAAGGCTGATAAGGCATTATAAAACAAAAGTAAAACAAGCAGTATGGACGAAAGAAAAGAAGGATTATATCATCTTCTCAGTTGTGTTGTAGGAGATGCATACAATGTGCATGCAGGATTCTTTATTCTCAAAAGCTCCTCTGTTCAACATACAGTTTTTGGATTCCAACATAAAGAATTTCATTTTCTCCGCGTCAAACAAATATCTATTCAGCGGATCTTGACCAGGACTGCAGGATGTATTGTCCTACAAAAGCTCACTCTGTTCTGTCCTGCTGCTGTAGATGTGTGACTGACACAGGAATGTTTGTGAGAGTATGTGTGTTCCTAAGTCAGCTGCCCAGTCCGTCTCTCAGCCCACTTCCCTGCTAGCTCACCACCTGTCCGCGTACCAGTTTTTTTTCTCACCACCTGCACACCGGAGAAGGCAAAAACGGAACCTGCCAAAGCGCCAAACATTCAGTAATTCCAGCTTCTTAAATGTGAGGATTTACTGTTTTTCTCTGTTTAACATCATTATAATTTTTTTCTTCCATGTTTGAGCTGATAGCCGGATAAAAACAAGCAATGCGAGGATGTCAATTTAGGATTTAGAAGTATGTGAAAGGTATTTCTCTCAACTGATATTTTCTAATTTAAATAAAAAGCAAACAAGAGAAATGATTAAATCGATCAATTTTCTGTTGATCAGGTGTTAGGGTTAGGTGTTTTTTGTGCCTATGACTCTCATAGTTCCCATCTCTCTTCACTTTCACCTGTCCAATTAAAACCCAAATCAGTGAAATATCAAAAGGACAATAGCAGTTTCACAGCTTGGCTTTTATTCAGTCATAATACCGACGTGACTACTGATCTGGGAACACATCAACACTGCAGTCTAATAGAGCACAAAGGAGCAATCACACTGGGGAATAATTATATGATTCACCTTTGTTTTCTCCTTCAGATGTTTGTCTAACAGTGGGCTTTGTTTAAAACCCGTCTGAGTGTTTGTGTTTATGCCTTGTTAGGTGCTTATTTTTAGTGATATCACCGTGTTCCCAGATCTCAGCGTGGTGAGTAAGATGATAAGACAAAAATAATACCCAATGTGTGGTATACTGAGTGAACCTTTTTAAAAAACAAATATGAAAAAAGAAAATCAAAGTGAAATGTCACTTTCGGTTCTTTCAAATGTTGAATATGTAGAAACTTTTCTTGCTGAAAAAGACTTGTGAACAGCTTTGACATTGGAAAATGGGAAAAGGTCAAAGCATAAAGACTAACGACAGTGCAAAAACACAGTTAAGGTTGACAAAGACAACAGACAACAGAGTTTAAGGGCAGCTTGAAAATGTTCCAGAGAAAGTCAAATACGGAAAACTTAAATCAACAATCTAACTCAAGGCCAGGCAGGGTGATCGTTGTGAGCTTGTGGGTTGTTTTTTTGTTTTTAAGCTGCTTGAGAAAACCAGATAGTTCCCCAGGTGAACGCTGAGATTACAAACCGTGAGAGCAATGCTTCAACTACAAACACTCAGTACATTTTTAAAGAAATCTATGTGGTTTCGCTGGTTTTAGGTCACACAAACATTTTGCAAGCATACCACACATTTATATGCGTTTTGATGTGATTTAGCCTGCAGCATCAACCATGAAATATTACAGGTGAGATGAAACATTAAAGTTTACTCTCTTATGCAATTTATGGAAGGAAAGCGAAAAAAACAACACATAAAAAAGTTAAGACTCATCCTGGAAAAATACCTGAGAATAATGAAGAAATAACTGTGATATGAATTGATTAGATTTTAGATATTAGATATCACTTATATCAAAGTATAGGGACTTTTAATGGAATCAAATCCTGATATGATTATAACATGTTATTATTTTACATAATTGTGTCCCAAATTATTGACTAACTCAGTTAATTATAATTGTTATGAGTTGACAACAACCTACTTACAGTTACACTTTCAAGCTATGAGGTAATTAGCGTTAACCTATCCCGTATAACAGCAGTTAACTCAGCACTTTGCCTGCTCTCTACAGTTCACGTCGCTCGTTTTTAAACTCAACGCCACACTTGAACAGTCATAAACATATGAAATGCAAAGCAACTTATTTAAGAGGTGCAGAAACACACAACTTACAGGCATCATGTTGAGCTTGCTGTGCGACCGTTTCAGTGGTTATTGACTCCGTTTCCCCATCACGGTCAGCTCACGGCTCAGCTGCAATTGTTTTTTTTAAGTGTGCAGTCAAGTTCTCATAAGTACCACATTATTACCCGCAGCTGAGCCACCCAGACACGAGGGCTGACGGTTAGTGGAGTTTTTCAACCACTGCGAATAAAGTCGAAAAAATAATGATTCAAGTACAAGTGCAGTCGTCTGGAAAACCAAATGCCATCGTCAACTCGGAGTAAAGCGCACGCAGCTAATAGAAAATCAATAGTTGTTGGCTAATTTTAGCTAAATAACGTAGCCCACTGTTTTCTTCTTTCTAATTTCTACGCATGCGCACATCACACATTCACACTGTTTACAACTTGTGTCATGTGACAGACGGAGATAGCCGAGGAGGGCATTCGTAGGGTTTCGGCCTCTTTTCGCTGTAGCTCGTACTGTAAGCTATAACAGTGATATTATACTGTGTAATATATGATTAACAGAGAGCTGTTAGCCAGTTATGGTCTCTAAGGGTTATTAACTTGCTTTATGCCCCAGTATTTACACTGTAAACATTAAAATAGGCCTTTTTCACAGCAAACAGTTGACTTATCACAGTAGGAAATGCACAGGTGTAACTGATAACATTAAAAATTGCTCCATTGTAGTCCCCAGTAAGCCATGACAGTGTAACTGTAAATTTATACTATTTTGTCTATTTTATGCAAAATAAAATTTCTCTACGTCATTATCTTTACCCAACCACCTTTTGATTTGAGGATTCCTTCAGTTGAATACATAGAACTTATAGCCTTTAAAATCTATTTTATGAGAATAAATATGTTTTGGGAGCATGTTCTAATTTCAGAAATACAAAGCTGACTCTGCACACACCAAAACACCTGTCAGATAATTTTATTGTTATACTGTACAGTACAACTTTGATTCTGCACTGTAGGTTGAAATATGACATTTACTGATTGAGGTGCTACTATTAGTATCAGCATACTGCACCTGTAAACAGTTTACAAGTAGAAAAATACAAAACCAGACACCACTCATCAATATGTGAGGGAGAAAGAATGAAAAAAAAAAAGCACAAAAACAAGTGGGGATTCATAAAGCTATAGTACCTTTTGGTGAAAAAGAATTCAACAGAATCAGGAACAATAAAGGCAGCGTGAAATGACTTCAGGGAACCAAGCTGCTACTGCTGCAGCCGTCTTGGTGATGAGAGGAATTGCACATATTTTCTAAAACAATAAAAACAAAGTTTAACAGGTCCAGAGTCCTTACGGTTTTTAAAAGCTACATTTTGTACACATCAAGTGCAGACAAAACAGAAAGAGTTGCATGAGCACATCCTGACGTCCTCTAAGACAGAGAAGAAATGTCCATCACAGGCTCCTGTAAGGGCGCGGCAGGAATCCAGATTGTTTAAGGCATGCATTCACAATAATGTAGAGCCAGAATATTGTATTTGGGGTGACAGTCAGGGTACTAAATGTCAGACCTGATGTGTCACAAAATGACATCAATAGCAAACACAAACTTTCAGTACAGCAGATCCACAGTGGCGTTAGTTTCCCACAGAGACAATGAATATGTTCTGATGTTTCTACAACACAGTAGGGCTGGGTGATATATATATATTTTCACCAATATATGATGCATATATGCAAAACCACATATAAAATAACCAAATTGGTGTTTAAAAACATGAAAAAACATGAAAGTTTTATCACCCAGCCCTTGCAGACAGACAAAGAAAAAAAATATCTCTTACAGACAATTTATGATGAAATTGACTGAAAATAGATTTGAGGCGAATCTAACATCGGGTCCAAAGAAACAGCAAGTACAGACAGCTATACTGTACAGACACACAATATATACAGTAAATGTGCACACTTATAGAAACCTGCACACTCAAATTGTCAAAAGTGCTGTGTGGTGCACATGTGTGTGTTTATCATGCGCACTGACTGAAATTTCACAAGATTCTCATCTCACTCATGTAACAGTAAAGAAAGTTAAGGCAACAAACAGGAGAAAAACAACAACATACAATCGCATCTGGAATGAAGAGACTGAAGAGATGTGACGCATCGCATCTCGAAATAACATGAATCACAATTTGTTCAGTTCTGCTCAAAAAGAGTCAAAAAGAAAGTAAGATGCAACACACAGCGGATCTTTTGTGGGTGCAACACAGAATCAAGGACTCAGTTCAGCATTTCACTTTGCATGGGTGATAATCTCAAGCTCCAGTTGCAAGTTGACAAAAAGGCTGTACCAGTACTGACCACAAGAGGGCAGAGAAAGACTGAGTCAGTACTGGAGTCTACATGTCGACTGTCATGTCAACTACAACTGTCCCCTGAATATAAAACTGGCATCAAAGCTAAACCTCTCAGTTTAGTGTGTGTGTGTGTGTGTGTGTGTGTGTGTGTATATATATATATATACACACACACACACACACACCCTATATATACATTTTTTCAGAGTGTGTCAGTGGAAGTGTTCTTCCACATGTTGAATTATATTTATTCAACATAAATGATCTTGCAAAAAACACACAAATAAATAGTGTTAGACACCATCTTCTTCAAAGTAGAACTGCAACGATTAGTCGATCAACAGAAAATTAATCAGCAACTGTTAATAATTGATTAATTATTTCGAGTTGTTTTTTGTTTTTTTTTTAAAACAAAGAATTGACAATATTTTCTGGTCTTTTTAGTTCTCTATAGATGCTTTCAGACCAGAGGAACGTTTTCATAGTCTCCTGGAGGAACAACCTCTGCTGTTTTGAGGGACTTTTTTAGCTCCTACTTCACAGTAGGTACTTCCCCAGCACAAGAGGAAGCTTGTGTGACGTAAGCCTATTGTTATCGGTTGAACACATGAGCAAACGCACCACCGGCAACCGTGATTTTTAAAAACCTGTGTAAAATGTTAGCAGGGTTAACAACCTGAGTGTTCAGGGGAGCTCCCCAGCGGGTAGTTCCTCTCAGAGTCTCAGAAAGCAACCGTTTGGTCTGAAAGCACCTTGTGACAGTAACTGAATACCTTTGGGTTGTGGACTGTTGGTCAGGAAAAAACTAAACCATTTAGGTTGCATCTTGGGCTTTGGGAACAATGATTGAAAACTTTCACCAGATTTTATAGACCAAACAACTAATCGATTAATCAATTATTAGTTGCCGCCCCACTTTAAAGCCTACCAGTGGTGTTTTGAAAAATACACCGTAGCAGACAGCAACACATGCAGAAATAAGCCTGTGAATATTCTCATTCATCCAGGTCATAGTTATCTCATGGGAATTAAATCGAACGCAACCGGACTTGGTTATTTGTCTTTGAAGACGTTTCACCTCTCATCCAAGAGGCTTCATCAGTTCATGCTAGCTTGACTAGGCTGGGACTAGTATTCAAAGACAAATAACCAAGTCCAGTTCCGTTCAATTTAATTTCCTTGACATACATGCAGAAATCTAGTATACAGTTCCTTTTTAAAGACTTAAACCATCAGAATATTTTTTTAAGATGCTAAAGGTTTTAACTTGTTTTACAGACTAGGACCTGTGGCTGCAGGTTCTCCTCTTGATATCCAGCATGAAGGATGACGAGGACAAACAGGCAGCAGCGGACCACGACGACAAGTGCACATTTGGAACGGCGCTACAAAAAAGGCCAAAGTTCGGTCTTGTCAAACAACCCTTCAGTATACCAAAATCATTTTCAAGGCATCACAGATGCAACAATTCATTGAAAAAGAAAAAAGATTTTAACCTGGCCCAAGAAGGAGACAGGTCCAACTAATCACTGAATATTCTAAATGCTGTGTGATGAAAAATACGTCTTTTAGGCACAGTGATGTTCACCTGTTCTGTCTGACACTACCTGGGTGGGGACATGAGGTGAAATTAAAATCCTTATATTCAATATAAGATATGATCCCTTTTCTACTCATTAAGGACAATCATTGGGGTGTTGGGGTTAGAGTTATCTTCCATCCTCTTTCACCCAGCGTGTCTCAGTCCTGATTTGTCCAGAGGCCAGTGCAGACAGGTGTGGGTGGGCGTGGCCACGATGCTTCATCAGCTGCATCTTTTCTACTGTCTACTGTTGAAACTGGAGTTGGCGCTACTGCAGCTTTCCTCATAAGTGGGTGGGGGCTCTGTAACACACAGTGGCAAAAGAAGAAGTCAGTAATACAATTGAACTCCAGTCTCTGGAGCAACAGTATCTGCAGGACAGCATATTTTTGTCATTCTTTCATCAGACTACCTAAAAATATGAAACGTGTACTTGTTGTTTTTACAAAACTGGAGCCCCAAGACCTCAGTTACACCCACAACAGAACTATAAGTGTTAAGATTATTAACACTTAACACATAATTTAAGATTTTTTCTATGTTTGTCTTAGGTTTATCAATAGGAAGCACATATAACAAAACTATTAGCCAGAGTTGTTGCTTGATTTGACTGAAAAAAACAAAAAGGATATTAAAAGCTTTGACTTTGATAAGGATAACCGACTCATATGAATATATATATATAATCAAAACCAATATTGTCTATTGTATGTGCCCTGAATGCATCTGTGTATGTGTTTGTCTGTGTCAGTGTGCAGGAATGTATGAGGATCTAACCATGAGGGTAGTCCCAGCTGCTGTACTCTGGAGGGAGAATGAGAGAACAGGAAGTGGGGACAGGAGTGACGTTTCCCTCTGTGAAGAAAGGTATGGTGGCCCCGGTGGACACACAGAACAGGGGAGCTGACGCCCCGGGCCGTCTGTGGCCGGGAGGCAGCGCTGCACCGGGGGCGTGACTGAAGGCGCTCGGGGACATGGTGACCGGCTGACCTGAGGGATCCTGCTGAGAGTGACTCTTGGTGGGAATCTCCTCACTGGCTACACCACCTGCACACAACCCCTCCTCCAGTTCCTCCTCCACCGGCGGAGCACTGGGTGTCACCCCTGCTGCACTGGGTGCGATGGTTGCACTATAGTGGTCTGGACTGGAGGGCATGGTCCTCGACGGAGACAAGTTCACAGCGATGTTCCCGATGTAGATGGGCAGAGTGACGACTGCGTCTGGAGATTTTAGTGACACCTGTAACACAAACACTGACTTATGAAGAGAGCACAGGCCTCAATTAGATTTTATATTTATGCTGCAATATAATCAGGGCTCATTACCATTTGTTTTGCAAATATCCACCAACATTATTACCATAATATTTCAATGATATACATTTACAGGACAGTACTCTACAGTCAGTAATGAAGGGCAATCAATAATTCACTGATTTCAATAAAAGGTAGATATGACTAAACTAAGCATTTTTCAGCTGGTCTTTCAAAGAATAAATGAGAAGTAGCTAAAATGGACATATTAGTGTATTTAGCTGCCACACAGCAACAACAAGCCTTGATATACTGTATATATGCTGAATGTATACAGGTACCAGCAGGATCAAACTAACAGGAGCTTGAGTGCTTTAAAGGTCCCACTATATATCAAGATATGTCAAGATATAGTGGACGCACACACACATGCTGACCTGAATGAAATAGTCAATATCTATGAGGCTGCAGCAGGCCAGCGCTGACTGAGGAAGAGGAGGAACGATGATCTGCTCCTTCCACTCCGCGTGTTTTCCTGCTTTCACTCCGGCTCCCTCCACCTCTGCGATGGTCCGCAGGTCAAACAACGGCCGCTTGGTCTTATAGGTTACTTTCTGGTGTGCACAAAAAAAATGATAGTGACTTCCAACCACTTCATCCACCTCCAGCTTATTGCGAGGAAATGACATTCTTTTGAAACAAATCAAGGAAACCTATTACTGTTATCTATGTTTGGAGCTCCGCAGTCCCAGCAGAGATTTATAATACATTCCGAGAAGGTCTAAAATAGAGATTTCCAGGGGGCAGTGCACACTTATGCTGGTATTTGTGATTGGGCAAAAGACTATGAAGATGCAGGTCTGTGGGTTGAAGAGGTCAGATGACATATATGGCCCTCTGTTAAGTGTTGTGTTCCGCAGTTTTCACAAAATGTATAATTATATTGAATTATATTCAATAATAAATCCAGCAGCTACCTGTATGAGACTGGCCAGTACATATCCCGTGTCCTTCCCAGACTTGTTGTGGATCTCAGTTGCTAACTTGATCACCTGACCAGGGATGTAACCTCTGAGGTCACTGCGAGCTTTCAGCATCAGGGTCCCCGTCTTCACCAGGAGGTAGCTGAACTTCTTAGTGATCACAGCGTAACTCGAATGCTGCAGGGGACAGAGTGGCGGAAGAATTGCTTGTTTGTTTGTTGCTTTATAAACTGATAAGCTTTTCCTGCTTAGTTCTTAGTAGAGTATCAGGAAAAACAGACAGTCATGGCAGGAAGAGAGTGAACAGTAAGTAAAGAGAAATAGATCCTCCTCCATGAAATCAAATAAGCCTCAACCAACATAAAGGTTGATTAAATAAAGAGATCCATTACAGCTTTTCAAAATAATCCTACATTAACTTAAAAACAACACAACGGCAAAATTTAAGATTGTATAGGGATAAAAATGAGCAGAGAGATTTTGACAACGTGGGTAGATCTGTGTATCATACTTACTTCAATTTCAGGGACCTCATTGAGGTTGAGCAGGTTGAGCAGGTAGAAGGGCCTCTGGGCTTTGTAATCCTTAGAGAAGCGGGGTGTGTCGATGGACGCCCTCACGCGGTAAACAACCTTCCCAAAGGGTCCCTCAAATGAAGTCGGGACAGCAACTGAGGGAAGGAGGCAAGAAGACAACACATAACTTTGACACCGAGGACAGATACTGACATTTCAGGTGGATTGACTCACGTATTAACTGTTAAAAACCCAAGCGTTTAATAATATCCACAATAAATAAATAAAAGTCACTTAACCCATGTTCATTTCCAAATAATTTAATAATGTAATGCTAGTAAAACCAAGATTAATAGTGCAAGATGTTTGTGTGAATTTCTTCTATATAGTGCCTAGTTCCAGAGTAGAAAACTGTGTCCTTATTCATGCAGGTTTCTATTGGAGCTGTCACAAGATGTAAGGACATTTAGGCCCGATTCCTGCACCTTTTGTCTCATCCTTGTTTCTGTGACTCAAGCGACAGTGAAGGAAACAGGGAGGGAAACGACTGGAGGGCAGGAAATTTAAGAAGAGTGTGATAAAAATATCGTTTTGGAGAGAGAGAGAGAGCAGCCAGACAGACAAAAGCAGAGAGATGTTCAGAGCCAGAGGAGAAAGACGAGAAAAAAAAAATACATTTAAATCTAAACATTTTCTGTTATGGTGACCTGGACAAACAATCTGCATATGAATTCTCAAGCAGTATGTTGATTAATGTGCTGTCAAAATACAAACTGAGACACTCTCATCTTTACTTTTCTAATACATACATTTCGTTCCCTGACCGTCATTCAGACGGTAATGTCAGTGCACGGCCAAGTCTGCTGCTGCTGTCAATAGGAATTAACCAGAAGAGCTGCGTTGTTGCTGCCTTGTGTCAAACAGCTTGGCAGCAGACTGGAGGACTAGGCTGACTTTCCCTGGAGACACAGCAGACCGAGCTCCTCGTTGCTGCTGAAAATGGATTGTCTAGTCGCCTACTTCCTTTAAATAAGACCTTTCCCTGACTCTTGGAGCTGCCATCGTACTTTAAGGTGCATATCTTTATTTCAACAATAATGGACCCAGTAAGCACTTGTTGATTGCAGGTAAAAGATATTTATGTTAACATTGGGCTATATGTATATATGAATGAATTAAATTAATATATTGGGTCCCAAACAGTCTAGGGACTAAAACTAGAGAATAGTGAATTTAGCTCTGTTTTAAACTAGAAACTGAAATGAATGCCGATATAAATAACTGTAATATGTTTTAGAATGCAATTTATTATATAGAAGAGATCAAAATGTAACACTGAAAAATTTCCAATGAAGTATTGAAGTTGCTGAGATTGTTTATTGTGTTGTTTGAGTTGCATCAGTCTTGTTTTGACAGTGGCTTTATTAATTCAAAATTGGCAAACAAGAGCTTTATTAAACCTAATCCTAAATCTTCAAAAAAATAATCCCAAACTACTACTCAGCTATAAGGGTATAAATTCTGGTGTCAATGGGACATTTCATTACGCTATTAAGCCTCTTTATCAAGCACCTGTTTCCTGTGTTTAGGTTAATGAATACACAACTGGGTGGTTTTCTCAACAATCTGGTGTGAGCCAAGAACATTGTTTTTCCATTTATGTTAATGATTTGGCTCTTCAAATTAAAGCTTTTAGCTTGGGAGTTAAAGTCGATGAGCAGACTGTGGGCATATTATTATTATAAATGGAGACTTGTAGAAAATAGTCGTAGGTAGTTGTTCACACATTTCAAACGCAGTTTGTCTGAGAGTAGAAGCCAATGACCTTCCTATTCTAAAACCCTCCTTCTAGCTCAGTATGGATGTTTTGAAATGTATCACAGTTCAATTAATTAAATTATAGACATCAGCAGTGAGATAAGAGGATATATGGGGATCTTCCTTCTGCTATGGAATTAGATTCTCACTGGCTATTCAGTTTATTTGTGCACCAACTCATCTATAAAGTTATATAGTAGCACTCTGATAGTATGTATCACCTTATCATCTACTCTTCTCTCCTCTCTACTTGAAGTTGTATCTCATGTTCCTTTTGGAATGAGGCCATCCACCATTTCACTTAACCTTATTTATCGCTCTAAGTGTCCTTATACTGAGTTTATCACATCCTACGCCTTCCACTCCTCTTTGAATTTCATTCCTCACCTGATGCCTCCACTTCCGATAACTGGGCTGGGCTTGTTAAAAGAAATGCTCTGTTAGTACAGCTTGATTTTCTCCTGTTCATACAGCATTAATCATTTCTCTTTGCATTATAACTTCTCATTTAAAGAAAAATCCAAGGTAAAGATGGTAGCATATCTATATAGTCTATATATAACATATCTAAACTAGAAATACTGCTCGCAGTTATATGCCTCCATCAACCAGTCAAGTTGCAGTTTACATCCATGCATGTCCAGACTTTGAAGGAATTTAACACACATCTTCAACCCATCAGCAGAGAAGATGTAAACACCGCGGACACCAAAGATTATTGTCGCCAAACTATTGTGAACATTATGAGGTCACAGTGAAGTTGACCTTTGACCTTTCGGATATAAAACATCATTACTTCATCATTGTATCCTATTAGACATTTATGTTATCATCATTACCCCTTTAATTTCTGGGTTAAAACTCTGGGTTGGGTAAATTAACCAAAAACCTGCACTGCTTCGGGTCAATTTGAAGGATACACAAGAGCATGACAGTTTGTTCAAAGTGCCAGCAGGGGGCAGTAGGAGATTCTCCAATGAGCCATTTATATCTGGCTGATTGTTAACATGGCCTGTGTTGCTGCTCTCATGTCTGAGTGCCTGAAAGGAGGAGAGGGTGAAGCATGGGGGCATGAAGACCAATTAAACAGTGACTGCACAACAGGAGAGGAAACTAAAAATAACCCCTAAGCACCCCCCCCGTGCTCCAGCCCACGCCTGACAGAGTGTCAGATACCAGACAGATACTGCAACGTGTGTAACCTCACAAGTGCCAAGTATATTTAGCTGATCTTTGTGTTATTTTACACAGTGACACTTTAGTCATTTTTTTCGGCCTTCAGTAAAAACAGATTTTGAAATTGAAGAATGTGGAGACACATTATGATCCTCCTACATCTCCTAAAGATTAATTATGTACTGAGCCTTCGCGCACCGTCAGTATCACAGATCTGCGTGCATCTGCTTTTGTGTCGGACACAAAAGGCATTCAGCTAAACACTTTGTCAGTACACATGCTAAAAAAAAGTCCTATGTAATCAGAGGTTATCACACCTGTGCCCTCTTTACACTGACGTCATCTGGAGCTCTGATAAAGCAGGTTCATGAGAAAAGCGTGCTCCTCACATGGAGGAATGAGCTAAAACTGGTCTCTCAGGTTAATTCCACACTCACCTGGAATGACAAACTGGAACGGGAAATTGTGTTCACCAGCTGCCAGGGTTCCTGTAAAAGAAGCGGTTTTATCAGTTACACAGCAGACAAAAAAAGAAGAAAATCAAAATGCTGGTACAGTTACGGTTCTCACGGTTTGTATGTTTATTTCAACTTCACATATTCCTCAGTAAACATTAGTTGTCCAGGTGAAGTGTCGTGGCTGTGAGTCTCTTTAAACTTTATCAGTACGGGATAAAGTGTGTTTCCGAGACAACGAGGCTTTGTTGTTCAAGTGTTTGTAGTTAACAAAACAAACTGAAACTGATCAGCCAGGGTCAGATAAAGCGATTAACTGCCAACATGTGAACACGAAGTTGGAGCATTTCTCAGCAAAGTTAATCAATGACTTACAAGCACAGTGAGGCCAGCAGTGATCGACCCAAGGCTGAGTGCACTCTTCTACGCCGCTGAAACATCTACAGGTCAGCATCACTGTGCCAAGTCAGCCTTTTTAGAGTAAAGGATTTATTCTATATTTTTCCTTATAGAATAAGAATTTTCCTTGACTGGTTTTCGTGGGTTTTTAATGCATCTCATTCAATGACATACTTCACACGTTTAACTGAATTTGTAACAAGAGAATACGTCCTTTTCTATCCTCGTCAGACTGAGAGCACCTTGAGCCAATAAGATGATTAAATCTCTACATGAGCTGACAGCCCAATTAAATTCTTCCAGACAGCAACATGTCTCACCTCATTAGGAACAAGCACAACTTTTTCCATTGGTCTCAACTTCCTGAGGGGAAACACACGCCGACTGGTTGTGTGTTCATTTGCATCATGTTTACTGCTAGAGGAAGCAGTCAAGCTTTCAGCCTAGCACTGTGCAGGTGCAACGCCTACTTTACATACTCAACTAAAGTGGCTAAAGACAAATACTTAAAACACATGCAGAAGGAAAATGTTGCTGTTAAGAGATCTTAAAACTGCATACAAACCTTTGTACAAGTTTGTACCCTTGTACACTCTCCTTACTACACCTGCCATATCTAACACTTTTAACTATTCCCACAGAACCAACTCTATGCTGCACTCAACAATGCAATACTTTGTACAGATGAATCTGGGTTGTAAGCCTAAGTAAACAAGCAGCCATTGCTGTGGTGGGACCTGTAGTGTTTTTAGCAGCCTTTATCAAACAAGGTTTCCCAAAAGCCCCGCACCTTTGCAGGTTAACCTCCAGATGTCACCTGCTAGTTCGGACATGGCAGCAACGACAGGAAGATTTTTCAGGAAGCCTAAATTACCGTTTGACGGTTGTAAAGACGACACTAAAAGATAATAAGGGAGAAAGCAACATTTAGGAGGACGTATTCCAAAAAATAAGGTAGCATATCTCAAATTTCCAGTTGTAGTAGTAAGATGTATGACTAATGTAAAATATGAAAAATATAACAAAAAGAAAATCTAACAATATTTAATTTAAAGTGGTATTTTTACATAAATGTCACCTTTAGCAAATACTGAGATTTCGATAAAAAAAATAAAAACGATAAATTGTTTAGCCCCATCATGAAGCTTTATGTTTCTAAAACAAGCCTTCAGTGGAAGCACACTCATACAGTAGCAGTGGGAAGGAGATCATTTCCTGAAGGTCATTAACTGAGAACAGTGACAGGATGAAGAGCGGACGCTGACATCACTGGTCTTTACTCCTCCAACCGTCACAATCTGTGGCATACCACATTATCAGTCAGTCACACTGAGCGTCGCTTGTTTTGTGAGTGTGTATGTGTGTGTGTGTGTGTGTGTGTGCGGTGATCTTCTGTCACCCCTCCTTGGGGGCAGAGCAGCCCATTTTCGGAAGAGAATAGGATACGGAAAAATGGCAGAGATAAAGAGGGCACAGAGGGAGGGTGTGTAATGAATTATTTATGTCCTCCTCTGTTTGGAGTGTGCCTGGAGTTTTACAATATGCTACGTGTGTACGTGTACTGAGGTGTTGAATGAGTTTTGCTAATGCTTCAAAAGTTTTCCCATTCATATTATTTTGCAAATGTGTTTTTTTTTTTCTTTCTGGGATTTATCACTGAAAAGATCTTGCACAGTAGAAAGTTACAGACTGTGAGTTTAACCTGTGAACGAATCAAAAAAAGCTCTGTGGAGTCGATCACTTGAACGTGGAGCGTCTTCAACAACATCCAGTGTAACACGACATTTCACCTTCTCTGCAGTCTCAGGATCTTATTTCTGTTTCAACTTGTTTATCTTGAAGACACAAACGCTGTATCGTCCTTACTCTCTCACTTCTGGAAGTGAAATCTGTGTTCATATGCTATATGCTATACTAGTCAGTGGTTGAAGAAGTATCTTTTACTTGAGTACACATCCTGCAATTATTAGTAAGTAGTATAGTATGTAGTATATAGTAGTTATATATAGCACATGTTGAAGGACACTGTGCTGAGAATGAGAGTTAAACATTGAACTGCTTCGTGGTGTTTTAACCAGCATGGATTACATGCTCTAATGACTCCTATAAGTCCCACAGTGCAATTTGCATTTACAACAGATTTCATGCATGCACGGCACATTTCACCTTCGGCAACACATACAAAAAGATGGAAGATCACGCTCACAACAAAAGGTCCCGTAAGCCCTCCTTTCCGCAGGCGAGCCGGGCCTCTGTGTTGCAGGGGAAGGCACTGCCCAAAGCCTTTGTGTGTGTGTGTGTGTGTGTGTGTGTGTGTGTGTTCACATTCTCATTTAGAGACTGGTGGACACTGATGACCACGTCTGACCACGGTAAGTGTCACGCAGTGAGCAAGCCGGAACATCTCTGTAGGCGATGATTGACGCTTTAACTCCGCACTACATGGCTTAACTTTAAATGAAATGTAAACATTGTACATAAATGTCTCCATTCATGCACCTTTATAGAGTTTTGATGTGGACAGTTCATTGATCGGGCTAAATGCGCAACCAACAGAAAAGCGACAGATAAAGTCATGAGGGTTTTTCCTGTCATCACCTTTGTCAGCGACAGACAGCGTGCTGTTGAAGTACTGCTCCTCCGCCGCCCACGAGGCGTCGTTCAGTTTGTTGGAGATGCCACATGAGCCCTGACAGTTCACCTTGATGGCTGTGGAAAGAGCAGAGAAAAAGAATCAATGTACTGTCTGAACAAATAACGGCTATCAATAAATGAGTAGGGTGTTGGAGAATTTTCCATCTTTAAGGGTCGGTGTTTTAGTTAGATTGGATCAAGCATAAGTTTTGGGGTCAGAGCAGAAGGCTGTAATAAATATAAATCAGAGAAGACGCTGTCACTGGTGCGGGGTGTTTGGAGATGGCAGGAGGAGGTCAGACACTGAGTAGCATGTATGGGGTAACCAAGGTTAGACAACATACAGCAGGTGGGTGTGGGAGCAGATAACAGTGGCACCAGTCTGAACTGCCTTGAGCTACATTTCTATGAGTGTACATCAATTGTAGCGTAGCTTGTTGTGGTTTAAATGATGTATTTCACTTCTCCATTCTCCTTGATCAAGGCTCAAAAAAACTGTTCAGCATGTGACATCAAAAGCTTCGGATCACTTTTCTCCACCATTAAGGTTACAGAGATTGCATATAATAGCACTGCATCTAACTACTGTATTATTTTCATCATCTATTTACCAGATGATTATTTTCTCGATTAACTGATTAATTTTGTCTGACCGATGGCGGAAAACCCAAAAGATTTCTAATTTACTTTCACATATGATAAAGAAAAGCTTTACATCACAAAAAAAAGTATTTAACCATTTCTTACTTAAGTGACTAAAACAATTATTCGGTTATCAAAAGAGTTGCTGATTGATTACCTGAAAACTGAATCTAAAGCTTTTCCTCCACCAATAATCCCAATAAGAGCTCAAATACTTTGTGTATTACTTCAGTCAGAACAAATCATTTCAAAAACTTTCCATGTAAATTGTCACTATGGTTAGTTTCTATTGTGTGTGCATCCTCGCATGAATTACATTTCATTGTTTCCAATAGATTTCAAGTAAACAGGGGTGCCGCAACTGGTTCTTCCTCTCCTGTTTTATAATTACATTAAATAAAATATAAAAAAATAGCATTACACCCAAACTAGGGCCAAACTGAAAAGGGTTTCGTTATTCCTGACTCTTAAGAGTGTAGCAAAAAAATAATAAATACAGAGCAGTAGGCACAATATACACTTATTAGCATGACAATGATTAAGAAAAAAGGATGCCTCATTAAATAACTATGGGTCTCTGCTGCTGTAGAGGTAAATAAACAGAACTGGCTGTGAATGGGCTTCCTGTCGACAGACGGGAAAGAGGAAGTAACATTACCAGGGAGCTGTTGTCAAACTTAGAGGTTACTGTAAGGTTTGGATGCTTCAGGTCTGACTGGTTTATTTTAACACTTATTGTGCTTCACCCTCCGTATCGACGCTTAACGCAGTAGATTAGATAAAGCTGACTGAGCAGAAGCAACACAAGAACCAGCAGATGTTGTCACAGGTTGTCATTTAAGCAACACGTTCTCCTGTACTGCTGCTTTAGGTGCAGGAAATGATCACATTCTCACGCTTGATTCAAACATCAAGACGATAAGATAAGTTTCTACTCTGCACAGACTTTTTAAACATCAACAGCCCACCAACAAGCAGGTCTGAACACTGCCTGTCTGTCTGTCTCACCAACTCTCTCTCTGGTCTATCTGTTGATCTGTCTGTGAGGAAATGAAAACCTTCTGATAATTCCCACATAGATGCATGCTCGCGCACACACACACACAAACAAACACAAACACCCAAACCGTGACAGAAGCCAGGGGATTATATAGAGATAAGCAGACAGACAGACAGACAGGGCTAAGTACTGTTCTAAATATTTTGTTACCAGTCCCACTGTGACACATGAACGTCTTTACTTCATTCCTTTCTACTCACTTTTGAAAAACTTCAACTAAAACTATTTTGTTTGCATTGCTCCAAACAGCTGTACAATAATGTCATCTCCACGATATACTTTTAAAATATCATTTAAAACGAACAAAGCACCATGCAAGTCAGTTAATATGTAACAAGAGAAAAACTATCCACGATCAGGCCTAAGATGTTATTTAATATATCGTGATACCAATATACATATGGGAATAAATTCAACTGAGAAATGTGTTGAAACTTTAAAATAGACGAAAGGTTTCCTGATCGATTCATTGTTTGAATCATTTATTACGCAAATATATATATTGGCATGAAGCAGTTCTGCTCCTTGATACAGATACAGATATTAAGGACAGACACCTCAACATACAGAATATATGACATTTCTTGTTGTCATAATGTCAAACCCTGGTTTGGACAACGGCCTTCACAAAGCTATAGACACAATTTGGTCACTAGTCAAAAACTATACTGGTTTGATAAGAAATGTGCCACCAAAACAAACCTATACACAGGCTCAGATGTAAAAAATATCATGTCACAGACTGTGTTTGACCAATCACTGGCCCACACCCACACAAGATCCTGTGCTGGCATCACAAAACACACACACACACACACTCAAAGTGGCAGATGGCTGCGCTCTACACACCGGCAGGACTGTTGGCACAGTTTGGAGGAGGAGTTTAAAAACCTAAATCTACAGCACACAAAACAGAGCGGTGTCCTTCAGCTATGCAGCCTTCACGTCCATTTTTATGGTCATTAATTAAATCCTGCAATCTGCTCTTCTAGCCATCTGCCTCACTCATGTATGAGGATAACACCTTTATTCTCCACACACGCACACACACACACACACCCTTTGAGGCGTCACACTTCACAGAAGCAACAGAAGAAGTGCAAAAACAACAGAAAATGCAAGCAATAACTTCTACGAGATATTGTTTAAAGCCATCTGGGGTGGAAAAGTAAAGAGTTCAGCCGGTCAAAGGTCAGCACAGGGGTCATCTGTTAATATCCCAGCAGCAACAGCAACAGCAACGGGAAGAGCGGCTGCAGGAGAGCTGAATAGTTCTGCTGCAGCACAGAGACTGGCTGTCTGCAGGTATATGACGGCTCAGCCTCTCCATGGACACATGGAGACACATGGAGCCAGATGGACCAGGAGTAATAATGATGTGTTTAAGGGGACATAAAGAAGATATGTCGTCACGAGTTAGTACAAGTCCTTAACTTCATCTTAACCTGTTTGACGAAGTGCATTTTCAGCATCCAAAGTCTGCAATCACGGTGCCTCTTTCTTGCTCTTTTAGGCAAAGAATTATCGAGGCTGAAATGTCCATTGTCAATAGATGCATCCATACAAATGTATATCTCTAGAAATATTCGTGAGGACGTGAGAAATCCTGCAGCAGAACTGAGCTCACAAGATTTCATTTGTTATTTTGCGATAACAGGCAACTTCTAACTTGTCCACACACCAGCAGCTGTGCAGCCAACCCCAGGGGCCACTTCTCCACAGAATGAACCACAGCCTGCAGGGAGAATGACACTCAGAGCAGCTGGCTGGATTCGTTGCCAACGCACTGGAGTCCGTCCAGGTCCTCTCTACAGTCCAATGAGAGTGTTTGTAGGATGAGACGATCCTGGTGCTACTACTGATCAGATTTAAAGAATTAGACTGCGTGGGTCGACAGATCCAGGAGACAGGATGTAATCTATAGTGTTTTCTAGATCTGCTTGCTGCATTGTGTCGTACCACGGGTTGTCTTGATGTGGCTGTTGTGAACAGGGTGTTGGTGGGTCATGGAGGATGCGGGTGACAGTTGAAGGTGCGATACGGTTGACTCCTGAAGTCACCTGTTTTTATGCATCTGTGAACTACTGTTTTCACTGTAGTTGGCTGGTAGAACAATGATAGAGAAGGGATGATTAAGTCAAGCGTAAGATTAGGAACAGACATGAAATGTCATGTTGATACTTGACCTGTCTTACTTCCAACACCAAACAATACTTTTTTTTTTCCAATGACACAATAATCAAGCAAGTGTTCAAATTGTCATCCTTTGTTAAAAATGTATTTGTAGTCAGTTTAACTCGCATTCGACTGCAGCGAGTACTGTTGCCGTAGTTATCTACAACCATGTTTGAGAGTGAGCTTAATCATTGATTGTTGATTCCTTAATGCCATCCTACTTATGCCTATAAGAGTAACTTTTTTTGTCTCTATTTGGCAAAGCCACTGATAGCACTCACACTTCTCTCTTCCACCCTCACCCGGTGGAGGATATTTGTCCTTCAGGGCGTACTGTCCTGAGAAAGTATGTTCAAGGTACACAATAGTGTTATTTGCTCTGTCATCAGCTTCGCAAAACAAAGAGCCTTTTTATTTTGTGAGGTTTCTTTAGAGAAACAACACGTTTAACTATTCTTGTAAAAAAAAAAAAAAAAAAAAAGGCAGAAGTGTGTCTGTAGGATAAAACCCATTAAGTCAGAGCTTACAACATGTTGCATCAGTAACTGGGAAAAGTCAGCTGAGGGGCTGCTGGGAAAACATGCAGCGAAACCAGGCTGATAATGACAGTTCCTTATTTACACTGATAACTACACTCCAGCCTGAGGCACAAAAAAAGTCTGGATTTTACAAAAACAAAGCAGACTCATGGAAAGCCCAAACCTCTAAGACAACAGACCAGAGAATAAAGGAAAGTCTTTATGAAACAGCTAGAAGGTCGTCTTGAAGTGGGTCAGGAGTGTGAATGAGATTGAGAAAAGGCCGTTTGAACGACTTGAATTCATCAACGTTCCTCACAGGCACCAAAAGGCTCCTCTCGGACGTCATGTATACACATTCCAGCATAATGTAGCATGGAAACTCCTAAAGTAGTGTGTGTGTGATAAGACTGGATTGTTTTAACATGAAGCTTCAGAAAAAAAAAAATTTACTTCTTGAATCATGATTCATGGAGAGACGTGTTTATTGGTGGTAATGTATGAAGACGTACTACAATTTCATTGTGTCATGTCTCTGCAGGTCTTATTCTGCCAGGAAAGTCAGAGACTGAGAGACGGGATTTTTGGATTTATTTTTATTTTATTTTATTTTTTGTGGGAGTTTTAGGATTGTTTTTCTTGTAGCTTTAACAATAGCTCTGAAGGGCAGATAACACAATGAACTGATCCTCTGTTCTCTGAATATTTCTAAAACCTTTTGTTAAAAATATTTCTAGTTTCCTGCACACAGCCTTCATACCGTACAGCAGAGTAATCCGACGCTACACTTACTACCTTCATTAAATCTTTAAGCGCTGCAAACAATTAGTCCCTCTCACTTTTCCAACATCTCCCTTCAGCCGACAAACACTGCTACCTGATCTAATGATCTGTTACTCGGGACTGTAAGGGAATCCCCTGCAGCAGAACAGAGCTCGGCCTGTTTGTTCAGACACGTCCTGAGTTAGCTCGCTGTAGGATAGTAACAGACAGAAATGTGTCCAACCAAACACTGTCAGAAACTAGAAAAAAACACAGGAACTACAAACTGTTCCCATCACATCTCAATTCATTAAGATTGGAGAAATTACACCACCAGACAATAGCTTTGAGAAAACTTTCGGACGTGACATTAACACAGACGCTTCAAGAAAGACATTTTGGGGTAATGAGGGTGCCAAAGCGCATAATGTTCAGAAGACAACGGGCAGAACGACAAGACAGCTAGCTCCGGGCCTAGCAGCTAGCAGGCTAACAGGTATAGGCCTACCTGCTCAGCCCCAGTATAAACAGTTTGCCTGCTTAGCAAAATTACTATTGCAACATCTGTGTGGCTAGCTTGAGTGGAGGTGGCCGTGAGGGAGGGAAAAATCCCTCCTTCCCTCCCACTCTCACTCACAGAGCAGAGTAGGTCAGCTCTGGAGCTCCAGGCTGCTGAAGGCCAGATGCTTTGCAGGAGGTCCCCACCTGAGGGGCATAGCCGGCAAAAAGAATAGAAAGAAGCAGAGAGAAAAAACTAAACAAAACTGAGGATGAATGTGCCGCTCATTCATTGGGTCCTCAGATGCCTCCTCTTTCTCTGCAAAGCATCAGACCTTCAACAGCCTGGAGCTCCAGAGCTGACCAACTCTGCTCTGTGGGAGAGCTACAACTCAATACTGGAATGGGTCCCATATACAACCTCTGGTGGGATGTCATATGACATGATGTCATCATATACTGTATGACATCATATACTGTATGACATCACACAAGAGGGAGGCCTCTACAGTCATAGTGGGTAAAAAAAATGTCACAGACAAAACTGACAGATATTAACTAGCTATAATAGCTATATATACACATAACGGCAAGCATTACTGACGTTAGTGAGAACAGCCAATAGGTGTCTAGGAACAGGGAGGGATTTCTCTCTCACATAGCTAGTTGATATCATCAGTTTTGTCTGTGACTTTTAAATATCCCAAAAAGATTTTGCTCTCCATAAAAAATATCTCCTGTCAAAATTATACAAATTAGAAATATAAACATGCTACAAAACCTGGAAATATACATAAAATGTCATACATGTCAGTGATCATGCGATCACGTCCCCGGAGCTGCAGATTTAACGATTTGTTTCCTTTGTTTTACTTTGGTCCAAAATAGTGCAAGCAGATTATGAACACATCACAAATTATGGTCTTTACAAAACACTTCAAATAAGTTGAAAAAAATGTGTGCAATTTCAAGAACAAAATGCCCCTTAAGATGAGTTGTTATGTCAGCCAGAAACGCCAACTCGCACTTTCACTTTTCATCCCTCAAAACGGTGGAGTTTTTTCCTTTACTGTCCATGAACTGACTGATTTTGTTGCTGAGCTCAAAAACTCTGTTGAGAACTTTCCCCCGACTTAGCCAACGCACCTCTGTATGATGAGGAATGTCGGCAAACTCTGAATCTATCTCCTCCTCCTTTGGCTCAGATAAAGTTTACAGTTTGCGTTACAGTGCTAATTACATGGTCCATCTTCAGGACTTTGCCACATAGTGCTTCCTGGTGTATGATGCAGTGATATGCTGTATATGTACAGTTCTCCTTCTGCATCTTCACTCACATCCTTCCCACCAGTCCACTTTTTTTCACTGCACATAGCCGGTGCTCCATCAGTTGTAAGTCCAATAAGTTTGTCCCAGGGCAGTTTCATGTCGCTTACACGTTGACATACGTTTTCAAAAATGTCTTTTCCAGTCGTTGTCCCGTGCATCGATTTAATGTCCATTACTTCCTCTGTAACGCACAAATCGGAGTCCACTCCACGGATGAAGATGGTCGGTTGTGCAGTCATCACTCATGTCAGTACTTTCATCCACAGCAAGAGAGTAGGAAATAAAGTCTTTGCTTCTTTCACTCAACTGTGTTCTTAAATCAATGGCCATCTCACAAATTCGATCAGTAACCGTATTTCTACTCAGGCTTATATTTGCCAGCGTCTGCTTTTTGTCTGGACATAGGACGTCGAACACCTTGATCATGCAGCTCTTCAGAAATGCTCCCTCGGTAAATGGCCGGGCTGATTTGGCGATAAAACTTGCATTAAATGCTGGTTGTACCATTCATCTGTTCTCTTTCAGCATGTTGCTCATATAATTAAACAGATATCAGTTAAGTTAAACTAGTTCTCACCACTACAGGTCACTTATCTGCTGTAATATTAGGACAGTTTTATACCATGGACCAACCCAAGCATGGACCATATAAACCTCTTCAATGTTTGCTGAGCTTTGTACAGTTTAATACCATCAGTTTATGATGTTTGCACAAGGTTGAGGTGAGGTGCATACACATACATGTACAGTACACACAAATCCCTGCATAGGTTTACATGCATGTGTAAGAGGCTTATCCCTGCACCAAGCAGACATGTAATCTGTACTCTACACACTCGCTCCCACATTACCCATCATGGCACAAATTTTAACATTTTACTGCTTTAGGCTCAAACCCAGACATACATCATGACCCGAGGATACACACACACACACACACACACAAACACACACAAACACACACACTTCCTCTTGTGTTCTTTATGAACTTCATCAGGAAAACAAAAAACACTAAAGTAATACTCACATATTTAGCAGATAAATTATGACCTGGTTTTCATCATGTGATAAGAATAAAAAAAAGTTATTAGTCATTTTATTCTCTAGATATATTTAATTATCCATTTGTGTGAGACTTGCTCGGGAATCAAGATGCGTAAACACTGCATAACTGCCAGTTAAGGATCACGGTTGATGCCATCTATGTCACCAGAGACCTAAATCTGCACTGGCGTCTCCCTCGTGGCAATCAGCGATGTCCTCAGCTGACCTGGTCTCATTTTACTGGCTACAGTAACAAAGCGGCTGGTTTCGGAAGTTGTCTCAAATCGATTTACACCTTAATTCAATCAAAACCTGGCGCAAAGTCCATTTCATTTGTGCCACTAGATGTGACTCATATAATCATAGACCAATGTTCAGTCAGAAAGTCAGCAAACACATATTTATTCTATTAATAAAGCGTTAAATCATGTCGTTGTGAGGGTCAATCCTACCTCTAACATTTACTAATAAAACTGTTCTTCTGTTTATGTTTTCCATACTCATAGTGGAGAGATATTTACACTGCTCCGAACTACACTACAGACATTAGCTCTGTGTGATTAGTCATATAGTATCAGCTGCCACTCAACAGCAACCTTCAGACCTCTGCTCACTCCCTCTAAATGTTAACATGTCGTTGTTTAAACACAGCTGATATTACAATGTGGGTGTGTTTGAGCTGCTATCGTGGTTTTGTAGTGTGCAGCACTGATATCTGACTCATCGGTGCTATCCAAAGACTTGGGCTATTTGTGCTATTAGTGACCTTTTTGGAACACATGATCCATTATTATGAGCAAAACCTTGTAAAGAAGCACCTCCCGGGCACTGCAGTTGTTTTGGAAAAAAGGCTGACATAGATCTGGGTTACCCAATACTGTGCGTTATGGACACACAAATTACGCAGGTTGGTTTCTTTAGGCATACTAGGTTTAACAATAACAGCTGTCAATGGCCTGGGGTCAGGACAGCAGACTTCTCTGTGGTCTCCAATAGGACAGTGCTAAAAAACTGGAAAAAAAAAAGTGATTCTAGTCTGTCACAAACACAGTTTCCCACAACTGAGCACACTGGAATGAGTATACACGCTAAACAAGCACATGTTTACAGAAACATCACAACCACAACGATCTACTGATACTGAATTCAGGATCTGAGAAAAACAGAAGTGTTTTTTGAAATGTTTATATATATATATATATATATATATATATATATATATATATATGTTGTATATTGTGTTGCATGTTGGCTGTTACCATCATAGGTTGATAGAAAGATGAGCTTTGTCGTGGTTAAAAAAGGGATAAGTTGATGGTGGATTAGCAGCAAATGGGAAACAATGGAATGATGATTGAAACCTCTCATGGCCTCTCAAAAGCTGGACCGAGCACACACACTCGGTTCACCTCTAAATACAGGATATAATAGATATAATCTGTGTGCACTGCGGCCTGTCAATGTGGATTCTTGCTCCACATCCAGGGAAGCCTCAGCCCTCTTAGCAAACATCACACGTTGTTTTCCTCCACCATCTATAAAGATCAAGTTATTTTTACTAAAAGCTACTTTATATTATCTCAGTGAAATTAACCTGGCTTGAAAATGAAGAGTTAAAGCTAAAGCTTACGAGCTCTTTTTAGCTCCTCTTGATGTTTCACTTTCTTTACCAGCTATTCACAAACTTGGTGTCTGGTGCTGGGCATGAAGTGCACTGTGGGTTTATCAGAGCTTGATGGCTGAAAACAGTCTGCTGCTGCTGCTGAAAACGAGGCTGGGAACCCTACGGCAAATGTGTCTAAAAATCAAAACTATGAGGTAAAAGAGGCTAAAAAAAAGCTGCATAAAGCTAATTCTCTGGATCCATGACATCTTTCACATTACACTTCACAGATAACAACAAACCAGAGCAACTATAAACCAACTTCTTATCTCTCAGCTGTATACATGCCCTCTCCGTTTAGTATCTTTGTTAGCGGGAAATAATTGACGTTTTATTTTCTGGAAGTTGTTTCTGCTCTTTTTCTCATTTTACAGCACAGGAAGTAGGACAGTGTTTTAGAGGGAGGAAGAGGGGGAGTGATCAGGGGTGTGTTTGTGCTTATAATGGGGAATGAGACAGAATCCTCTTATGATAGACCTAAATAACCGACCGTGGGGGTTAGACAGGGTGTTAGTTATGGAGGTCAAAAGATAGTTATTATTAACATGACTAAGACCGAGGGGAGAGGGAGCAGCTGGTGCCAAGATCTCCAGCTGATGATGCCGGTTCTATTGGCACAATACACCGAGATGATGATGATGATGTTCATGTGGATCAATGCAACCTGCAAACATTGAAGGGCAGGAGAGAAAATAGAGTCGCTCTGAGTCACTGTTAGTCACACCGAGTTGTAATCATGTGTCACGTACCTCATTTCGGGACAAAAAAGACACCAACTAGGATTAAAAACTCTTTCCTCCTCAGTTCAGGATCATACAGTATAGTCTTTCATAACAAGCGTGTGTCAAAGGACAATACAAAGAGAAAAGAGTCGTCTGGCTTCAGTGCAGCTGTTCTCTCATTCAGACAGACCTCAGACCGTGATGTCATACACAGAAACCTCAGTCTGCGGGGTCACGTCTATGAGCCGCGATAAAGAAATACTCATATGCTGGTAGCAGATTTCTTTGGACAACAATGATGAGTAAACTGCAGTAGTAAATAATCCAGTCTGCATGAATCATTTTCCAATCATATATTCATCTCTTGTTATGTTTTATTTATTCTAGTTCCTGGTGAGTATTTCAGCTCCACCTACATGACGGAGGACAGTAACCTCAGTCGAAAGAAAGAATGCAGAAGTGATGTGATGTCCCTGATTTATCCAGTGTCTGAACCTGTGTGTATGGCACTGTAATCCTAAATTGACTACAATCATATTCATCTAACCTCTATTTCTTTTCTTTTGTTACACATTTATATTCCACTCATCTGGCTTACAGGAGGCATTCAGCTCAGACTTGTGGAGTACACCCTGTAGTAGAGTCAGATTGAGGTCGGATCAAACTCAGAATTTGTTTGAAATCAGACCAAGAGCACTTCCTCAAAGAGTCTCCGAGTATGATTACTGCATTCAGATCCGCCTAAACAAATGACACCAACAGTCAGATTGAACCGGACTAAACAAGGCAGGTTTTAGCATCCAACACCTACTTTACAACACAACCCAATGGCTTGTTTTATCTCGAGTTGTCCGTGATAAATTCTTTGTTCAACTGATTGCTATTGAAGTGAAAACTGTTAAACTTTAATAGTAAGAGCTGATGTCACAAAGTGCTTCACAATAAAACAATAGTGACATTTAGATAAAAACACAGACTAACAGGGTCTAACACATTCACTGACTACTCACAAAAGGCAGCAAAAGTCCAAATTATTTTGTCATTAGCTTGAAAAACAAGTGACTCTCACTGTGCGATTCTCTAACCACAGCTCTTATATACACACACAATGTGGGTGGGTGGGTGGGTGGGTGTGTGTGTGTGTGTGTATGCATGCTTGTGGCCAGCTTCATGTGAGACCAAAGAGACGATAGCCTTGTTTACATAAAGCCGGTGGCTTGCATTACCACAGATGATGATTATGTTACAGTAGATGTTTGTGTTTTTGCTTTGTTGAAATCTAAGCTGAGATCCACTGCTGTCATCTGACACACAAAAACAATTACACACCTAAACATCTCATTTACAGAAAAGGAGTTTACAGTACAGTGAAGATAAAGACTACAAGCAGACAGGAGGTCAGATCACGTGGACTTTTTACCTAAAAAGGTCTGTCAATAAAGAAGCATGTCCCTCACGAGATAAAATGTCCATACAAGCTGAGACACTCAGTCAATACAGCAACATCTCTAGTATCAGGTGACTATAGAAGAGGTGACTATAGAAGACAAAAGAGGAGACTAAACCAAACAGACATGCTGGCTCTGCCCACCGGCTCATATCTATAACTCACCATCATCAGTAACACAGACACAAATCAACTGTCAAACAAATCAAGTTTCAACTGTTTTTTTGATCAGTTATGAAACAGGACTGTTCAGGAAATCCATCCTGTATCTGTGCTAACAATAACACCAACAACAATCAACCTGATATGGTTATGGCTTGGGAAAGATGGTACGATACGTTTATCTTGCAACTTGAATTACAACGTTAGCATTAGATGTAAACCATGTACTTAGAGCTGAATGATTAAGTGAAATAAGCCCTATTGATTTTTTTTTTTAAATCTTGATTTAGACCTCCATGCGATCTCATTTTTATGTGACAAGTCAGCCTTGTTTGCATTAGCGCAGATATCTGTTACATCAGAACGAGCACATAGAACAAGACTTGACTTGACGTGACAAACTGTTCTGAAACCCCAGCGACGGCGAGGAAGAACAAAATCAACCAAGACAATGATGGCAGTCGAAAGCACCTACCTTACTTTCCAAGCAAAAAAGTTCTGCAAAAAACTCATCAAGGCTACAAGAGGCTAAACATGCATCACCTAAGTGAGCCAAAGACACGGAAGGAAGAGATGAAGAACGCTTTGCTAAACAAATGCTGCTCAATGTCTTCCCAGAACTGTTCTTCGTATCGTGCTTCCTGCTCTAATATTATGACAATAATGACATGTCCATCAGTCTGGTTGTATCAGTAATGCATCATGAACAGTCTGGATCACACAGGACAGGCTCTTCATACCTGCTGGAGGTGGAACAATTCAAATCTGGACTAGGCCTTTGTGTTTTGACTGTCCTTTAATGGACATAATCTTACCGTTTGTTCTGTGGATTGCAGTTAATAATTTTTGTCAGAATCACTGGATATAAACATAATTCGTAGAGAGATACCGGTAAGAGGTTTCAACTGGCTTGCGGTGAATGTAAAGTGTACAAGTTGCTTATTCATGTACTTTGATTCGTGCATTCATGACTCCACTCAAACGAGTGAGGAACCCAATCAATACAAATGCTGTTTAATGGTCTCCATCATCAATAATAGAGTGAGGCTGAGAATTTGGATCACTACAATATCTAGCAGCGCCGAAAAAGCCTGTATGTGTTTATTATTATCCCTCTGTGTTTATTTCATCATGCTACCTGGTAACACAGTACACACCGGACTCTGCAATGTAAATATAGGGCTAAACGGCTCATATGGTGCCACAGTCTATATAATGGACATCCTCTGTGGTTTATCACAGCATTAAAACATACATTTATATATCATGCCGTAAAAAAACTAGAAGTAGTAGAAGAAGAATTAGCAATCTGGGGATGGATTCTGTGTTTCATGGGCGCCATGTGGATACCTGGTGGGAAATAGCAGCTGTTAAAACCGACTCATGAACGCTGAATGGAAGAGAAATGGAAAAGCTGACTGGACCGGAAGAAGCAAATGCCTTCAGTTTAAATGTGTTTTTGCCATTTTTTAATTGAGAGATATTCTTTCTTTTGATAAACAAACAACAACAACAAAAACAAAACACTCTTAATCTCCCTCTATATAATTGCTGAAAATGGATTCAATGAGGAACCTATTTCTGACTGAGCCGCTACTCCTCTAAGATACAAAAACAGGAAATCCTCACACTCGAAACAAAGCAGACATGCAGACGTTTTTCCTGCTTCAGCATGATTCGAGCTATCTGATTGATGGAATCATCAGCGAATCATCAGCGGCTGTGGTTTAGAGGGGTGATGTCACTGGGCACATACTGCAGCCTCTGCATTTACAGCACATTAACAGATACGCTGAAAGCCCGAGATGGAGGTCTATCTCCGATAATATATATATACACAATATTATCTTGTATATTACTTGTTAATCACACTTTACATGTCAGCAATTAACATGGAGGCCCTTCTATGTGCTCTGCTGCATGCCAGTACACACATTTATTATGGCAGAAGGTGTTGGCTGAGAAAGACAACAAAATATAGAGATACATTTCAGTTATGACAAAGATGCCACCGGAAAAAGAAGAAGCTAACCTTTCACCTCCCACTTTGCACAACCTTCAGACTAGTTGAGCTACGTCTATCATGGCAAGAGTCTAATAACACGTGTTGTTCTATTAGGCCGTCTCAGTCAAAGTGTTAATAGTTAAATGTTGGTGGAGATGCATATCAGCTCTGGCAGAACCTTCAGAACTGACTTCAGACAGACAGACAGTGAAAATGAAAGTTGATGGACCGACCAGTGACCGTAACAGACACCGTTCCAAGTCCCTGCAGCTGATCCAAAGCCTACAATCAACGTCTAAATCTATCTACATGTTCTGGTCACCATCTTAATGTAAAATACTTTTACTGGGCTTTGTTCTTATGCAGTCATTTAGAGAGGAAAAGCCTGTTTTTTACCACAACAGCCACCACAAGAATGGTCTAATTTGGGAATACAGTCTGGTGTCAGGTACATCCGGGTGACCTTACAGTGTAACGGAGCTCAGCGGGAGCTCTGACCTCTGCTGCCATGCCATCTGCTTCAGGTCAGCTTGTGCATTATGGTAAATTAATCTCACTATGACTGATATACACACAAAACAAACAAACACAATTTATCTTAATTCAAGAGGTGAAAAGGGTTTTTAAATTAATATAGTTACTTTTTTTTTTTACTAAACCCTCTTGAGAGCAAGTTCTGCTTAAAATATTGCCTCCTTTAATAAGATGGATCGACCTTTTTTATTTTATGGCAATGACACTTTTAAGGCTTACTTTCGCTTTCAACAACTCCTCCTAACACCAGCCCCATCTCTTTCACTGTCCCTGTCAATTAACATACCTCTGTGCCAGACTCCCACAGTTAAAAAGGTGCTTTAGTTCAAGTCGATAGGAGCCCTCTATTAGCAGAGAAGAATCCCCATAAGGATCACTTTCATACAATGGATTCTTTGTGTACTTCCATGGCAACTCCAAAAAAAGAAAGCTGCTCCCCACCTTGCTAACCTACTTACTTCCTCATTATTAACTGTCCCCGCTGGTTTGAGACGTTGGCAGTAAATGCTTTGAATGTAAAATATAGCAATAAAGAGTTGAACACCTGTTGTTTTTATCTCTTTGGATGCTTCTCGCTGTCCCCCAAACTGTTTCTAAGGTTCGCTAGAAACAATACGTGGAAGCAACATGTTTATAACAAGCAGGGTTTGATGCAGGGCGTGTGTGTGTGTGTGTGTGTGTGTGTTTTATACGGTCTGACATGAACAGAAATCACCGCTGCTGCTCTGGTAATGTGTTGGGTGGAAACGCTGCGTCCGCTTTCTGGCGCAGCAGCACCAACATCCGCGATGTCTGCACCAAAAACATGTTTTTTAAGGCGTTCACAGTCACAGGGCGAGCCCTTCAAACGACACACTGTCTCCACAGCCACCGTGTCCACCGTCACGGAGGAAAAGTTTATTTACATCGAGTCTGTCTCTGCGCGCTTCGCTGAGCCAAGAGCAAAAACAACAACACATGCTCCTCTTCCTCCTGTGTGGAAATGTTGGAGGAAAGCTTACCTTTATACTGCAACGAGTTGCCGGTTCGTATTTTCACAGTTCCGCTTATAGACTCTCCCGGACTGTAAACCACCTTATTGTTGGCAAAAGTGATATCAAATTCTTGAAGCTTTCCCATGGCTCCGCTCCTCCGCGACTCCGCGACTCTGCGTCAGTAAAGCAGCGAGGAGGCGATGCCGCGCTCACCTGCTGCCGCCAGCCCCGCCCCGCCTGAGAGAGCGGTGACGTCACCTTGACGACCAGTTGAAAGTAATGGGAGGGGTAATGACTGATTTATCTCGCGGTTTGTTGGGCCCGAGGGCGAGGATCGCTTATATGATAGAGAAATCAAATATCACGATATTTTTTGACCAAATACCTTGATGTCGATATTGTGGGAATATTGTAGGGAAGACTATTGGTGCTATCACGAAATATTTACTGTGATGCAGCCTTTAAAAGCAGGAAAAGACAACACTTGTGCCATATTACGAAATCCAAGACGATATATATATAAAGTTTTAAATTATTATGAATCTAAATTAAGTGGATTAATACCATCAAATGGACCATCTGCTACACCTGCTATGTGTTTTTTTTTCCTTATGCAACCTCATCATTTATTAAAAAGAAGAAGACAAAAGGGAATACAGAGCTCCAAATACAAACATCACTAAATGGATATGACATAGTTGGTGATGGTGTTATCCTGAGACATATGCACATGAAAGTTGGACAGAATTCGCACCTGTATCCTCGTGTGTGTGTCTGACTGTACTGTAATATAAAAGTTTACTGCAGGCACAGTTTCATTTTTGTCTATACGGGACTTTACAAAAATAATAGGAAGTATGTTACCACACACTTTCTGAGAAATATGTGAAATTTGTCACACCCCTTGCCAATTTATCATAACAGATGCATGGAGTACACCAAGGTAGCGATTAACTCCTTGTTTTGTAAATTGTGTGCATTTTTCTATGCTAGAATTCTACCTGTGCGGTTATGTGATTAAACATAAAATAATTTATGGAATACGTAACATGTGAGTACAAAACTGAAGTAAAAGGATTGTTAACTAGTCTTTCCACAGGGACCCTTCTCAACACAGGGCCTCAGGCAAGGATACCAGATACCAGATGTGCACCAAAAGACATCCAAACTTAACAAACTTAAAGTAAAAAAAGTTTGTTAAGTTTGGATGTATTTGGTATACCAAATATTTTTCCGTCTCAGCTGGCAGTTAAGAGGCAGTTAATTATTGCACCATCTGTGATCAATTATCACTGTGGGACTACCATGGACATAAAAATTCCACATTCATAAAACGAAAGTATTTTCGTCAGCATGCTGGCATTTTTAAGTCCATTTCATTTTGTATTTTGGTAAGTTTAAACATATTCAACACAACTGTGTGAATAAAACTGTCTCATAGTAATTCCCCTGACTTATACACTTCCTTGTAAACTTGTATAGTCCTTGTATACTTCCTGTCTTTAACTATACTTCCTGTCTTGATGTGTAGCGCCAGCAGCTGAATGTTATAGATATGAAAGTTATAATAACTGTGATGCATAAACCATTATTTGCTTTTATTTACTCTTTTCATTATCATGTGGTGTTTATGAGATGATAAAAAGACAGACTTTTTACTCCGCCTCTCTTTCTCTGTCATCATCTCACCATGCTGCTAATATTCCTAATAAAAGCTCTGAGACAGATGTTTCCATGACAACAGACAAACATCATGGTTGCCAAGTTACTCCCTGTATCAATGGGAAAGCTGGTATGTGGTGGTATCTGATCTGGCCTAAAGAAGCCCTCGTTTTTTGTTTTGTTTACTCATGTTGCAAAAACACTTGTCTCAAACAGCTTGAATAATGAGTCATTTTGACACTGCTAGGCTGAAAATGAGAGGATCGTATGTCAGGAAGTAACAGGATAAGATACACTGAGCATCCACGCCAATACTGAGAGAATGATAACTAGGCAACCTCAGTCATGTCTTCTCTGCCATGGTATATCATACATTTTGTTCTTGTGGTTTGATGCTTCATTTTCTCAAACCACATCCTACTCCTCCCTTCATAGATTGGTCTAGGCCAAATTTCCCTAAAGCATCTTAATGCTGAGGTGATGTTAGCCCATAGACTTACTATGGGACTTAGTCTTAAGGCCCTGGTCTGTTATGACTCTCTGACCTTCTGTCAGGTGGATCTGGCAAGTGAAATTACAATTGTTGTCACTGTGGCATCACGCTGAGACACAGTAAGATGAAAATCATATCAGAAGCTCCACCTGGTGGTCAGTCGCCAGATGTATTTAACATCTGTAACTACTGTTGTGTTTTAGACCAGATGACTGTTACATGAAGTTATTTTACTCATGGGTTGTTCACGTTATTTCTCAGTTTAAAGCAGGGATCCTATGAGCATGATTTGCCTCGTTCGTCTTCGCTGCCGTCTTCTTACTCTCATCTTTTGGCATCTGCCTCTGATGAGATTTAGCAAACTTGACATTCACCTTCCAAACAATAGGACAAATGACACTATATTGACCGTGATACTATTTATGTTATATTCATTTATTGCTCCGCTCTAGTTAGAGTGTGTTACATTTTTACAAATGCTAATGGACAAACAAAAAAGAAAAAAAAAACAGCCACATGTAACACAAGATTATAGAAACAATGACTAATATTTGAATGCAGTATAATATGCATGTGGGGTCAGAAAACAAACATAATTATTACTGACAAAGCTGCCAAATATTTAATTTCTTATTTCCAAAGACATTAACAGTATTAGAGAAACACCTGTCATAATGTAATGTATAGTAATACAGCAACAACAACAAACACACACTTCCTAATTTCTTCATCGACGTGTGTTTCATTCAGCCTCAGATAAACTCACAGATAAGATGTACATGCCGCCTAGTTGCTTTCTTCTTCTTCTTCTTCTGAATCAAGCAGGCAGGTGGTTGCGATGGCCCTCGTCACAGCATACGGGTCGCAGTTTGCTGCAGGGCGGCGGTCCTCAAAGTAACCTTTCTTCTCCTGACCCACCTGGCGAGGGATGCGGATGCTGGAGCCTCGGTTGGCCACACCAGCAGAGAAGTCTTCAATGCTGGAGGTCTCGTGATAACCTGTGAGACGTCTCATGTTGTCCTGACCTCCACGTGGGTCGTACACTTTGATGTGCTCCGGGTGTCTTTTGCTCAACTTCTCAATAGCCTGCTCGATGTATCTGTGTCGTCAGAGAGAGAAAAAGAGTTGAGTCTAGGAATATTGCATCTGCACAAATAAAAGCATCACTAAATTAAAAATGAACGCATGAATTGCAGGAAACGGTTACTCACTGCAGTCCTCCTTCTTCCCTCATCTGCTCGGTGCTGACATTTGTATGGCAGCCAGCTCCGTTCCAGTTGCCCTTCATTGGTTTGGGATCCAGTGTTGCAACAACCCCAAAATCTTCACACACGCGGTGCAGCAGGAAGCGTGCAACCCACAGATGGTCTCCCATGTCAATGCCCACACAGGGACCCACCTGGAACTCCCACTGAAGTTACAAGAAGGGTAGAGGCAATGGAGAGAAGGAAAAGGATAAAAGAAAAACACATGAGTAAGAACTTAAGTTGAATGCAAAAGCATGCCAAATGTGAAAGCAATTTCTTTTCCATTAGAATAATGTTGACACCTGCCTGTGATGGCATAACCTCAGCATTGGTGCCATAGATTTTGACCCCTGCATAGAGACAGGCCTTGTAGTGACACTCCACAATGTCCCGTCCATAAGCGTTGTCTGCCCCTACGCCACAGTAGTAAGGGCCTAAAAATGGAGGGACAAGATGAGAAGCTCGTTAAGACAAAATTCCTGCAAAACCTGTGCGGAAATACCACTGTAAATGTGATTAAGATCATTTTATTTTTGGTGCCACTTTATAATATGACACACTTTATGAAAGGTTTTAAACGGCAGCTAATGACTTAATATATGATTAACAGACAATTTATTAATACTTTAAAGAACATAATGACGATATTATTAGGTAAAACTTTTGGGTTGCCAATTTGACTGGAGGTGATCCTCCTCCAGCATAAATTAATTTGTCTTTTTGGCTTGTTTTTTCTTTTTTTTTATTCACAGGGAAGATCTGTTGAGCCATTTGTAAGGAGAACTTTCAGGTTGCCAAGTTCTGAAAAATCTCTGGGTAATCTCTTGTGAACCCTATTGTTATTTTTTTTTTTAGATGAGTCTGGATTTGTCACAACCTGGCAACCCAAATGTTCAGCTCACAAATAACTTATTGTTTTGTTAAGCATTAAATACTTGTCAAACGCCAGTAAGCCATTATTTATTATGTATATGCTTATTAACGGTGGTACCTTATTTTTTAATACTTTTTTCCACATGAATGAGGAGAGAAGATTGGCTACTGATTCACCTTGGGGTGCTGGATATCCATTTGCAGGCCAACCAAAAGGGTGGGTGTTCATTCCTAAGAGAGTGTATTCCTGCTCCATGCCGAACCAGATAGAGTGCTCTTTGACCTTCTCCATCACTTTGTTGCAGCCCGCTCGATGGTTCGTTTCTAGATAGTCAAAATGAAACACAGTACAACTTGTTTGTCCTAAACTTAGAGATCGCAACCGTAAAATGTAAACAGAAATGTGAAAAAATATACCTGCAGGCAAGCGGTTGTATTTGAGGACCTCACACAGGACCAGTTTGTTGGGGTCAAGTGTGAATGGATCCCTGAACATACACACGGGGATGAGGTACATGTCGCTGTTGGAGCCTTCAGCCTGGTAGGTGCTCGAGCCATCAAAGTTCCACTCAGGAATATCTGGTAATATCGTTATATTAGCCAAAAGATCGTCAGCATATATAACATCTCGTTTACAAAATTAAAGTTAAAGCTAGAGCTTGGTGTGAACAGTCGTAAAAAGAATTTAGAAACCGGTGTTAATAAATCGCATAAAGTGACTTTTTATGTGCTGCATCAAAAACAGGGAAGAACTTTGATGGTACAGGATCAAGTTTTGCCTGAAAATGTGACCATAGGATATTTTAAGGACATTTGGTGGGTTTGTGGTGATAAAGTATCTATATATTTCTATCATATGGGTGGACAGGATGCTGTTATATGGCAATATTGAAACTCCCATATGAGGTTTTTACTGTCCAGAACGGAGAAGGACCGGATGAGGATCGATCTAATGCTGTTGCTGGAAGTAGGAAGAAAAGGGAATTTTCACAATTCCATACGATGGAATTCTACTATTGGAGGATAAGTTTAGGAGAGAAGTGGGGTATAGGAATTATAAACTATTATTATCTTTTTTGTAGTTTTATTGCTTTTTTGAGTCTCTATTGAGTCTTGAAGAGGGGAAATATGTGGTGTCTGATGTTCTATGAGTTATGTGTTTTTCTGGAAGAAAGTAAAGGGGCCCAAGGTAATGTATGGCTGCAGGGTGTAAACAACCACCTTTAAATAGTAAAGGTCAGAGGTCAGAGAGTTCCACATTGTCTTGAATCCCCTCCAGGCAATCCATGGTGCCTGTTTGATGCTGAACTTTGCTTTTAAACTTATTTGTAACAAACCTTTTTTTTATACACGCAAGACACTGTCTGCGGAGATTCCTTCGAATATCTTCACATCATCGCTATTTTTAAAACAAAACATGCCATGTACCGTGAAATCTGATAAGATCACAGTCTGTTTTAGTTCTGGCACATTGTAGTATGAAGACTGTCTACTTGTATCTATTGACCAGATGAACTTGTTTCTTCTGTTTTGTTTGTTTCACTTGTCTAAAATACTCACTGGAATTTTTACAATGGAGACTACAAAGCCTGTAGACTTAGTTATTTGATCCGTTTGCTAACTTGAATATGGATTATAGCTTTAAGAACCAGCGCCAGCGGAGACCTCAGTCAAATACAGAAAGATTTGAGCCTCAGCCAAGCTGGCAGTTTTTCCTGAGTTTGTACCAGGATGTTCTTTTACACATGTGTTGTTTACAATATAGGCGTGTGCAACCCTCCTTTCCCTTGGAGCCTCACCCTAACAGAGCTCTTACTTTTCTGGATTATTTTTTATGTATATCACCTTCACAAAAAAAAAAAAAACATTGAATGCATATTTTACCTTATAAAAAAGTAAACTCATATAACGAGGACATTTACCTTCTAGGCTCTTTGGCTCTGCATCCAGGGTTCGAGTTTTGTTGCGAAGTCCCTCTCCAGTGCCATCGATCCAAATGTAGGTGACCTGGCACTTCTCTCCCTGCGGCAGACCCATGTACTGCTGCCGCACAGCCTTGTTGAGGCTGGAGCTGACCGACAACGACGTCATGTTGGCCTTTAATCAGAGAGGAATGTTTTTATTATATTATGTGACTTGTTACGTCCAGTGTATATGTCCTAGGTTTTTCATTTTTATTAATGACAAATTAATACGATTTATACACACCAGAGCTTCAGTTGTGGATAAAGAACATATCTTCATCATGTTATAATATTATTCTTAATTACATTTAAGGGTTTCATTAACTTCATTAACTTTCCTTTACTCAGCAACTCTTATCCTCAGTAAAATGTAAAAGTTGTTTCGGCCAATTGTCACAAAATAAAATTAAACCTGAAGACTAAAATGAACGTATAAAAATTTTCTACAAAAAACAGACTTTCCAAAACCTTCAGATCTTGAGTGAGTTCAGGCAGCTCGAGCTGTATTACTTGATGAATTAATGTATCCGGTTAATTGCGTCAGACTCGACAGCACGTTTTTTTTTGTTTTTTTTTAATCTAAGGATTAAAGAATAGAAACATGAACTTAAATGACTCTTTTACTCACTGAGTTAATTAAGATTAGAGTTAGTGTTGTGCTTTGCTATCATAAATAGAAAGTAAGTAGCAATAATAAATAGAAAATAGTCAGACTTACTGTGTTACAGGTGACTCCAGGTGTCTACAAACAGTTAGTGTGTGGCTTGCCTGAACTGGTTAGCAGTATTTATCTGGAATGTAAATGACATCAGAGGCGTGTTCACGTGATATTGCAAATACGTTCATAGGTATGTGTTCATGCGTCATGTGAATAATCATGAAAAATAATATGAAATAATGTTCATATGAAATAATGTTTACATGAGACAAAAGCAGATCCTTCATGCATTTCTGATGAAGAAGAAAAAAAACATTTAAATATGTTACAAACCTACAATTTGCCCTGTGGAGAGAAAACAAACAGTAAACATGACATCCATATGCATTCGGCACATTGTAAATATTTAAACTGACCTCGTCAGTCACATACTGTGTGGACAAATGTGCAAAATTACAAATAAAACATTTAAAAGTGTGCACAGAAAGGAGAACACGTGGATAAACAACAACAACAAATCAATCAAACCATTACACAGGTACAGCTGAGGTGAGAAATAATAATAAATAACACCCACCTGTGCCGAGGAGACACTTGCTGATAGCGACTGACTGCTGTTTTTGCTGTGCTGAGTCGAGTCTTGCAGCTCAGTGAACACAATCGCAGAGTAGAAGCTGCTCGTATGTTCAGTTTTCCATCTGGTTAGCTGTCCTGAGATCAGGCAGAAATTCAACAACTCTTGCAGAAACAGGACTAGTCACACGGGACACTGTGGTGGTGTGTTGAAGTCAGCACAGTGTCAGCCAAAGACACAAGCAAGCTAAGCAGCTGTTTGGGAGGGTTAGGGTTAGGGTTAGGGTTGGGGTCAGCCACCAATGGACCAGCATGAGGTTCTGTTGTATCTTAATAGGACTAGCTCTGCATGCAAGAACATGGATCACTTTATTTCACCTGTTTTAATGAGGTTTATTTCAATTATCAATTTAATTGGTTTTTATTACTATTTCTATTACCATTTCATTTCCTGTGTGCATTGGTCTCAACTGCTTTTACTTTTTTTATTATTGGCTTGAAAGTCATCTGTAAAGCACTTTGAATTGATCTAACCTGGTTTACCATATTCACCATCTTAGTTTAATTTGTCAGCATGCTAACATTTGTTAAGTAGAACCGAGGCTGGTATGTCACCAAGTTACAAAGTTTCAAGTTTTGCAAAGTACTGGAAAAATGAAAAGTGTGACCTGATGACGGCTGGATGTAAATGGATGAGACGTGTCTCTACAAAATGTCATTACGTGCATCCAATGTTGAGACATTACTCTTAAAACCGCAAATGTGAATATACTTGTTGAGATATTTCAGTCTGAACAAAAGCAACCAACTGACATTGCTATCCCTAGAGCCATGATCCTCTCAGACATGTATTAATGGACATGTATACTCAAACAGTAATGTGTATCTGACATGTTTTATATATATGTATGTGTGTGTGTGTGTAAATAGTCTTCTCCTGTCAAATCCTGCACATACATCTTTCTGCACAGTGAAGCTCAGAAATCCAACTGTAGGAACAAGAAGAACAGCATATTTTTTGAGTGGAGTTTATTAGTTTGTTTATGGGTGTGTTTAGGTATGTGAATTAAAGCTCAAAAGGAAAGGGAAATAAAACAAATAAAATAATATCAGTCATTAGGATTCTGAACAAAAATCACCGGATAAACAGGTCATATAAGGATGTACCTTCATCATCACAAACTCTTTCATTCTTAATCACAGCGATTAACAACTTGAAGGACGACATTCTTTTGCTTGACGTTTTCCTTACAGCCTTTTTTTTTTTTTACTTATTATTGTTTGCTGGCACATGACAGTTAGAGATGTTGGCAGTAATTCAGAAGTCTACGACACTGAAATCCCTGCATTGATGTCACTAAATGATTTAAACCACTTCCCAATCTGTATAGTATCTCCTCATGTGATTTTAATTCTATTTTGAGGGCTTTTTCTAAACCTGAGAGACAAAAAAAAAAAAAAAAAACAATGGAGGAAAAAAGGTCGAACAAAATAGAGCACTGACTGGGGAAAAGAATATGGCACATTGAGGTCACATTATGAGTCTTAGGCCAGTAAAAATCAGCCAGAGATGCCTGTGATATTTCACATTTGATCCTTGATCACTCGAAATATGTGATGAGTGATAGATGGGTTTAATAAGCTGTCTTAGAAGTACAACTAAAAAAAAAAAAAGTCCATCATGAAGATCACTGCTGAAAAAAAAAAAAAAAGAATTATTAATTAAAATAAAACCTGAAGGCAAGGTGAACTGGATCAGGCAACAAACTCAAGTCAAAGTTATCCTCCTTCTATCCTTCTTCTAACGGCCATCCATTAAGCTTTTCTCACAATGCGTCCACTCTTCCTCAGGTCTCTCCCTCCTCTGTCCGTCCTGGCTGGCTGGATGCTGACCCTCCACGCTCCCTGACACACCCGGGCGCTGAGGAGGAAGTACAGGGGATTAAACAGAAAACTGACAATTTCAGCAGAAAGAGTGACAGAGTGACAAAGTGTGTGTGAGCAAACCCCAGTTGTAATTATGTTTAATTTTGTCTGAAGCAAATCATGTGTTAATTCAGAACTGATCATCCAGATGCATTAGAATAAAAGATCCAACAAGTACTTGAATAATTAAAACACTTAGTGTCTGGCAAGGAAACAGAAACAACAACAAACAACAGACTTCCTTATTCCTTCCATACCTGTGGATATTTGGTGTCTTGTGCTATGCAACAAATGAGTCAAGACAATTTCCCGCTCAAGAACAATAAATTAGATTAGATTTTTATCTTGTCTCTTTTTAATGCTCTTATGACTGAATGGAAACAGATCCCTGCAGCCAGGTTACAAACTCTTGCATAAAACCTTGAGGCTGTTGAGGAAATAATCACATAATTACTTTTTAATCATTTGGAAATTTTCTCTTCACTTCCAGAACCAAAATTTGTTTTAATGGGTGACAAGTGAAAACCCCCAAAATATTTAATGTATAATGGTGTAAAAAAAAAAAAAGGGTTAGGGTTACGGTTAAAAAAAAGCTGAAACTAGCAACCATGTTTTTGTTTGTTATCAAGCTCTTGTGAGACAACTTTTGATGCATTTGAAGATTTTGTCAAGTGCAACAACATTTAATTAAGGGAGGAGGCTATTCATCTTTTATATAGGTTCTATAAGTTGTATTATACATACATACATACATACATATACAAATATGAATCTTTGTCTAATCACTTGTTCAGCTAATCCTTTCAGAGCTGCCTTTGGGTTGTCAATAGCCTTTGAATCAATGCAGCAGTGCATCCATAGGCCTATTTACTAAGACTAATATTTAAATTAAAGTGTATCAAATCTACATGGCAGCTCTCTCTCTCTCTCTCTCTCTCTCACACACACACTCTCTCTCTCTCTCTCTCTCTCTCTCTCACACACACTCTCTCTCTCTCTCTCTCTCTCTCTCACACACACACACACACACACACTCTCTCTCTCTCTCTCTGTGTCTCTCTATCTCTCACACTCACTCACTCACACACACACACACACACACACACCTTGAGCGCAGCAGGGGTCCAGCCCGTTTGCGGGGCTTGGCGCTCTGTCTCCGGTACTGCATCCAGCCACAGACCAGTTCGTGCGCGATCATCACGTACAGCAGGAAGATGAGCACTGCGGGATCCATTCAGCTGCACGCACCGCTGGGTGAGAACCGTGCGGTGCATAAAAAAAAAAGAAAAAAAGGAAAAAACGGTCCAGGTGAGAAAGAGCAGCACCGGGGCTGCAGGCGGCGCGGGGTTGCAGTCTTGTGCAGAATAAGGATGATGGTGATGATGATGATGATGATGAGGAAGATAAAGAAAGAGTCCTCGTGCCCAAGTTGCCACGTGTCCACTCCAACTTCAGGCGCGAGACACAAACGGCTGCAGCATTGGGCGCACGCGCTTCATCCATCACATCACACCATCCTCCAAAATCAACAGTTCACCCGAGTGAAAACGGTGATTTTATTTCTCTCTTTCTCTTACTGACAGCAAACGAGAGTCACGGTGACAACTGCATAGAGGGGACATCGGAGGATGTTGCCGTAGAGACGCGACCGTTGCTATGGACAGGATGTCGTCATCCCCTGCCTAAAGATGAACGAGGCATTTGACCAAATGCAGCCTTACAGGGAGCTACCAGTCAAGAACACGCATGACTGTGCTTTATGAGGCTATGTCACCCATCCTCTGACACTGCCTGCAGTTCATTTCTTTTAGAAATATTCGTTTTAAACCACAGATAAATCTTTAGTCTCAAACATTGTGGGATATGGAGCATATACATATATCAATACTGTCTCATCAGCAGCCAAATGTAATATAATGAAAACAGAAAATCAAAAAATTCAAAATGGAAAAGATGTTGCAAAAGCATATAGTATAGGACGTCGACTCTAAATAGTCAATTAATTAAAGGTTAGTCAATTATCAAAGATCTCAAACATTAATTGTATATTAATATTCATATTATATTAAACTTCTGCACTATGTGTTCGCAGAAATATTTGAAATTTCACTTTAAACACTTTCATTTCTAATCACCAGAAGCTCATTTTTACCCCCAAAATATTTCCTATCTCATGCATGATGCAGATATTTATTTTCCCCAGTCAACCAATTTACTCTGAGTGAAAAAAACAAACCACTCAGACACGAGTGTTTCAAGGCTCAAGTTTAATTCATTTATCATCAGAGTTCAAGTATTTCTTGTTTCAAAGCAGAGTAAATGTTCCCCTTCAACACATCTAAAGCAATACCTCCTTCTTACAGTCTTTTTCCAAACAACAGCATCACAGCATGTCCACAACTTCTTTGTAATCTCACTACTATTATTTTATACTTTCCACAAGGTCTGTTTACAATAATTCTTTTCTTTTTTTTTCTCTTTCACTTCAGAGGGACATTCCAGCGATTTAGCATTGCCCTTCTATAAGGTTGTGGAATATGTGAGAGCCATATAAGAGTCAGAGATATGCTGATTTACAATATCTAATATGAGCCAAGCTCTACTTGCATAATGCACTTTAATAGCATCTTTCTTTACACCCTCCCTGCCTGGTAAACAAGTCTTTCAATCTTTCTGTTGTAAGTGTGTAGATTTCCTGCTAATACGTATAAGCTCTGCATCAAGCAAGTGTCCCTTTAACCTATATAAAAAGGATTTACCATATTCATGTATAGAGCTTGACCTGTCCTAGACACTGTTGGAACTCCTTTAGAGATCCTCCTTAAACCTGCATGCAACCATTCTGCCATTCATGGGTTATACCCAGTCTTGATTTCAGGAAATTAATTTCCATCCATGAAATGTTACATGTTGTCCTTCTGACTTCCATCTGTCCGTCCACAGGCAGAGAGCTGTGACCCCTGGGGGCTCCATCAGATCTGAGGCAGATCTGCACTCATTAGGTCTTCTTCAGCATTTCAGTATGTGGGCTATGTTTGGTGTTTAGTGTGTGTGTGTGCGTGTGTGTGTGCGTGCGTGTGTCATGTGAAGACGACACAAGCAGTTCTTCTGCTGTGATATCGCCTAAATTTTACAAAGCCACCTTTGGGTGGCAAGACCACCACTCCTCCCGCCTCACGCCACCTCCACGTCAGCAGAGACCTGCAGAAACACAAGAAGAAGAGTCAAATCTGTCAGCGAACACAACTTTTATCTGCCCATAAACGGGTGAAGGAAGGACAATAATTTGTCAGTAAACAGTCAATAGTTTCATGTATAGAAGCCTGAACAAACATGTTTGAGAAATAAAACAGAACTCTATAGGTCTACTCACAGAAACGTTGGGGTTATTGAACCCAGCTGCCATCGGATGGTTCTGCACTGCTGGAACCTTCACATGGTCCTGCTGAAATGAACATATGATTAACCATGAATAAGACATAATACAGAAAGGAATAAGCTACATTATATCCACAATGTACCCACAATCCACCTGTGGGTACAGGTAGCTGGTACATTTACTGTGGCTGGTTGGTTAGTTTCTAGTCATCTACTGTTACATTATCCTCTCCAACTATATTACAATGGTAAGTTTGTGCTTGTGCTAAAAGCTATGATGTGTAAATTATAGACGTTACAGGCACTAAAGGGTTGTTTTTGCTGAGTTTTTCTTTTTCTGAAACTGACATGACTTGACTTACAACTAGTTTATTACAGCTTGGGTCATGGAACATGTCAACATCGGAGTCTGAGGAAGATCAGCATACAGACTCAAGTTGTAAAAAAACAGAATGAGTTGGAATGAGTTTTTTTTTTTTTTTTTATCATTATGTTATCAAAAGTTTTAATGTCATTAACTCACCGTGAGGTCTGGTTCATATCCTTCATTACTGAAACCATCAGCTGGGGAAGATGATGGTAGTAGAGCATTCACTGCCTGTCGGGTCCGCAGGTAGTAAAACAGCAGGGCGACCATCGTGCCAATCAGCAACAGGACCACGATGACAGACGCTGCAATGCCTCCTGTATTGTCTCGCTTTGATGAGGCTACAGCGGAGACGTGAAAAAAATGTTAAGACTTTAGAGAATTGTGCTGAAGGCAACAGGAACGTGTTAGATTTCAGGTAGGAGTATTCAGTTTAAGGCGTTTTAACGGTTAACAAATACCACTGTCAGTGGTATTATAATAATAATATATTATAATAGTCAGTAAAAACACGTGTGCTGTTAGCACTTATTTGGGCTGAAAAACACGTAAAACCAGAGGACATTCTTACTTGTCACTGCATCTGTGACTTTGTTTGCGCAGTCGATCCCGACTGTGTACTCGATGTCGTCCAGAGCTACGACGCCTGAAGTGCCTTTGATTCCTTCAAAAACAATCTGTTAACAACACAACAGCAGAGACACAGCAGTAGTCAGTATCTCAACTGCAACAATTTGTCTATGATAAAGTCATGCAGAATTTGATGCAACATTTCTTGTGCTGTACGTAGACAAACAGAATGGGGCTAAAATGTTAATAATCACCTTAACATGTTAATAATCACTTTATTGGTATTCAGTGTTTTGTAGCAGGTGAGAGTCTAACCTGGTATTCCTCAGTAGACGTGATGTTTACGTCGAAGCGTTTCCACGGCCCTCCCAGTTCACCCACCACCAGCAGCTGCTGGAGACGACCTCCAGACAGACTCCATACCTTCAGCTGGCTGTCCGCTGCGGACATTAAAAAAAAAAAATAATAATAATAAAAGTGGGTTGTTACAAAAATCATAAAAAAGGGAAATGCACCTAAAAATGAGATTAAAATCTGGATGAACCAAACTTCCTTAAAGATTCGTTTAGGACTTACATGAGTACGGCTTGTAGGCCCAGAATTTCAGGCAGGTGCCTTTGGTCGGGGGCAGGTGAGGGCTCAGCAGCTGGGCATTTTGATTGGCTGCTGTCCGGTTGCTGCTCGGAAAGAACAGGAAGTGACCTGGCGAGAAGAAAAGGGAAGGTGGATAACTTTACATTGTAGGATGTTTTTTTTTTTTGTACATGTTGGATCAACAAACTCTGTCTGGTTTACCTTTCTCTGTTCCCAGGGTGTGGTCCCCAGCAGGGGTGGAGTAGTGCCTCTCTGCCTCCTGACTCGTCAGTTCCCAATCCAGTTTGTCCATTTTGACATTTTGAGTATTGCTCCAGCTGCACAGCCCTGTCTCCAGACTGCACTTAGAATCTAAGACATTCGACAGAACAAACGTGTATATAACACAAAGTCCTTTATTTGGTGTGGACAAATGTGTGAATGAATCAAGTCCATTTGAATTTGTTGCCACTAATTGTTAAAAAAAATAAAGTCTGTGATTCACTTTCATTTTGATGAAGCTGATACGAACCTCGATTCTCACATGGATGAGAGGAAAAGAAGATGTCATCAACCGCAACATGAGTGCCTTTCCCTCCGGCTCCTACCACCTCAAACTCCAACTACACAACAAAACCAGCACAAGATCAGACCGGTTTTAAACAGCAAACACAAGATTCAGCATATTAAAGTTCTAACTAATCTAACTAATCAATTCTCAAAAGCTTCTGTTCTGTTGGAGAGTTGTGATATTTCAGATTTAAGAAGTGTCGACAATACAGAAACTAAATGGGACAGAGCAAGGCAAAAGTAATATGTTGAAAAGACCAGGGAGTCTATCTATACAGAGTATATTAATTAGAAATAAATCATTTATTTTGATATACTTTTAAAAATAATCGCTTCATAAATTATTTTCAATGCATAAACTAATTACGTCTGTTATCATTGACCACTTGAAAAGCCTATAATTGTCCCAGCGTCCCTCTCCAGCCTCCACACCGTACCTGCCAGTCCACAAGGGCACTCGAGATGTTTCCGTTGCCATGGCGCCAGACGTCTCCCTGGTTCAGACTGTCAGAGAAGATCTTCACCCTCGCTCGCTTCTCTGGCTTCACATACACTGTCAAATAACCTGAAAACACACACACACACACACACACACACACACATCATATCGTGTTTTTCTGTAACTTTTTTGTGTGTTTTGTGTTTTTCAGCGTGTGCAGGTGTCTCACCTGGATTCACTCCACCCATGTGATACCAGAAATGCACACACTCTGTCTTAGTGGTTCCTTGGCGAACAGGAGAGGTGAGGACTGTAGTACTGCCAGAGGGAAAGAGTGTTGCGTCGGTGTTCACCATCATGTAGAAACCTGAGCACAGACCAGGCAGAGGACTCCTTGTTTACACACACTTAGGACCAAAATGTTTTGTTCTTCCTGTTTTAAATCATTCTAAACATTTTGAGACTAAATTATTTAAAAAGTTGATTAAAAGCTGATAACGGATAAATCTATAATGAAAACTGTGTTATTTGTTACTAGTTGAATGTATGAATATCTTTTATTATATGTTTTCTAATTTTTTGTTGCTCTTAAGTTCTTTATGTATTTGAATATTTATTACACATCTGAATATTCATCTTATTTACCCTGTTCAGACTCCAGAGTGTGGTCGGTTTTGGGCCCAGTCGTTGTCGCGCTGTGTCCGTTGCGGTGGAGCCAGTGAACTTGACCAGAGCTGGTGAACCCACACTTCTGACCCTCAAAGGAACACATCCTCGGCACGGTGCACGGACTAGCAAGGAACGTCACATCATCAATGGCCACCCGCCCGTCAAAGCCGGAGCGAACTGCTTCAAACATCAGCTGTTGGCAGGTCAACAGTCGGACAGGGTGAGTAGAAAAACAAGAAAGTTCTGTTTTTGACATTTTACCATAAAGATTCCCAAAACTGCAAACCGCTTCTCTTTTCTTCTCTGATATTACAGATAGATTGGGTGAATTTTAAGATACCGATTAGTATTTTCAGGCTGACTGTTAATACCGTACCTGAAAGTTTGTGAGCTGATGCGGTACTGGGCAGTGCGCTTCATGCCAAGTGTTGCCATGAGCTCCACTGCGGGTCCAGAGGATGCTCTCATAACCGTTGTTACCCAACAGCTTCACATTCAGAGTACCTGGATGGGATCAGTGGGTGGAAGAAGAAGACGGGTGGGGGGGAATAACCAATTAGGTGAAATTCAATCACAAACCAACATGGCTCGACTGGCTCAACAGCTCACCTATGTTCGGCCCGTAGAGTTTGTAGAAGAAGGACAGGCAGTAATCTGAAGAACCTGCTAACTGCGGGTATGAAAGTAAACGTCCAAACGCACCGCGAAGCGATGAACTCCACATGTCCACAGCAAGACTTCTGCCTGGACATTGACAGAAAAGACGGGAATATCAGTAACAGTTAATATACTGCAGTCATACTGTATCTTCTTTATGTTATTGATGCAATTTATGAACAACAATATTTAACCTAGTTAAAATATATAGAAATATCTTAATGTCTATAGTAAGTTCAGATGAAATAAATATTTGTTGTTACTGCATGTTTCCTGATACAGGCTGATGATGAGTATAATAGCTTAAAGGCTGTTTTGGGACTAGAATAACTAATAAATTTTATATCGCAAAAATATGAAAATATATGCATAGAACTCATTTTAGCAAATATTGGTAGATTATAAGAAAGAGAATTACTCTTCTATGTGTACATAAAATGATTTAAATGGAGATAACACCAGAGACAACTAAAAATGACTGTTAATGCTGCACTAATGGCATTATTATTGTACCAAACCATGATTCCAATATTCCAGTATTCCTTATTCTATATGAGATATAATTAAAATGTTTTCTATGAGTGAAACCAAGGTAGGTTGAAGGTGAAGTATGTGTATCTACTAAGAAGCACGCTGGTATATTTTAGTATATATACTTTATTTTTAAATGACATTACCGATCCCTATGGTATGGTCCATCCCATCAAGCACCGTCCAGTCAAAGTTGTCGCTGTTGTCCTGATACCATCCACACAGTCCATTCTCAAAGTTACATGACAGCGCTGGTCAAAAAAAAAACAAAAACAAAAAAAATCCCACAAAGGCACCAATGTATTGAGATATGTACAGGTATTCAAATATATTCAAATATTCATTATGCAGTATCGTGTGTGCATTTTGTACCGAGTTACCTGTTGGAGAAGATGGGAAATAATCAGCATGGCAGCTGATGAAGTGAACGTTTTTCACTTTAATCTTGGAACATGGACACAGTTTCACAGCCTGAGCTTCGAGCGCCAGCTGATGAAGATAAAATGAAAGAAAAATGAGTGAAAAGGGCATTCATGTAATCAACACATAAGGCTTTTACACTCATGATTACATTCAAGTAATAGACATGAGCCTCTGTTCTCCTCACCTGGAAGCGATCTTTCCTGGCTCCAATAGTTATATTAACCTGTTTCCACGCCTCCTCCTCTGTTCCCGTCTTCCCACTGAACTCCCACAGCTTAGGCTGCAAGCCCAGCATGCTGTCAATCACCCTGACTGACAGCTCACCTGCAGCAGAGAGGCGTAATCAGTTATATTAAAAGATCCAAATTATTTTTTCCAGTTAGCGCAAAATCAAAGCTGAGGGTACAAGCTGGGCCGGAGGGGCCCAGGAGGGGGGTCCGTGTCTGGGCCTCAGTCAGTTGCTGGCCCGGGGCTTTGGTCACATACAGGTACTTCTCTAAGAAACACAGAGAGGTGAAGAAAACAGTGAGAGCAAATCATCACGTAAGAGAGAGAAATGTTTAAACGTGCTTTTTTTTTTTTTTAATAGTAATGATCAATAATTAAAGAAAGTGATGAAACCTTCGGTTGTGAAATTTTCATACAGCACCCAGCCTTGACTCCCAATGCTGGTATCAGTCCAGCCTGAGCTGCCCTCAGCGTAAGAGAAATCCCCTGCAGAAATCGTTCATGGAGACATCTTATTCAAAATATCTGACAGTTATGGTAATAAAAGCATTATTGTTTTTCAAAAATTGGGAAAAAACAGTTTTGTTTTTTTTTAATTGCAGTGTGATTATGATTTATACAAACTGCCTGTAAAACCATCACATTTCCACCAGCAGGTTCTTCTTTACTGGAACTTAATATATAAGCATGATTTTACTCCATCTAATGCATGCCTGTGGAATAACAGGTATATTTTGACTAGCCAGAAATCCTTGTTTTTTTGGAACTTGGATTGAATGAGGAATATGGGCTGTAACCCATTTAATTAGTGAGATTTATGTGGTAAATTTGATCTTTTTCCTTTATTGTTTATGCTGCTTGAAAAAGACCCTGATGCTTAGTCAACCGAATTTTGGTTTTATCTATAATAACAATATCAGTGTTACATTTTTGTATTATTGAAATATGTTTTAAGAGTAAAAGTCAAAATGTAAAAAAAATACACAGCAATCACAAAATGTCATTATTATTGTAAAAAAAATAGGAAACTTTTTAACCGACCAAAGTAAATGTATTCTTATTGGACAGAATAAAAGCAATTAAAAAAACATTAAGGATACTCATTATAATAATAAATCTGTTTGCACAAAATACTTCAGCAACCTTATTACACATTCACAAATTCAAAATATTAATGACCCTTATTTGATCCTATGCTCGTGGCTCCTGAGGCCCTAAGCTGGCTCATAATTGCTTTTCAACCTTTGCAAACTTGACGATAAAAGCAAAACTGGTTAAACAGGATAAAATGAACTCACCGCATTTGGCTTCATCATCTGCTGGTGAACAGTCGGGGTGAAAATCGCACATCTTGTCTGGTTCGGTGCAATCGTGTCCAGGAGGTTTTGGGAAATTCGCAAAGGAATAATTTGCTGTTGAAGAAGAGAGTGTGAGTAGGAAGGAGACACTTATTCTTACTTTTTAAATGTGTGTAATTACAAAATCTTTTTTTTAAATTAGAAGTTCAGACAGTTGAAGAGATTACCAGATGATAAGCGGCATTCGGGAGACAACACAATGCTGTCGATAGCGATACCTCCATACGCAAAGTCCCTGATTGCTGCCATTATTACAATCTATAATGAGAGGAAATTCAACATTGGTAATTGTATTATTCCTTACTTCTATTCATCAATATTTAGGTTTTAAATGTATTACTGTTATCTTCTGTACACCCACAAACTCAGGTGAAGCACTCACTTGGAAAGTAGAGTTGGTGACAATCTCCACCTCTGCCTTCACCCAAACATCGCCCAGGGCTCCAGCCCTCTCCCACACCGGGTAGATATTACGATCCGCCACCAGCACTGTCAGGCCGCCGGACCTCGGCCCGAACTGGTGAGTGTACATCACCATCTAAAGCGAGAAGACACGGGAAACATGTTGAATTAGGTTCAAAATCTGTTTAAAAAAACACATTTTCTTAATTTGAATTTTTGTAAACATGATGGGATGACAATTGGAGTCTCATAGTCATTTTCTTTTCCATATTTTTAATTTTTAAGAGACTCAGTACCTATAAGTTAAGTGAGACTGCATAAAAAGTACATGAGTAAATGAGTAAAATAAAACCTCTCTCATTGAATAGGGAATGCACTTGGGGCTCACCTTGCAAGGATATGAACTACTGGTGGGTTCAAGGATCGGACTTTGGAAAGCTGCCCAGTCATTTTCCAGACCACCAACAGGAACGGTGACATAAAGGAAGTGACCTGCAATAATAATAATAAAAAAAAAAAACATTAACTATGAACAACAGTTTGGTTTCAACAATGAAAGAACACACTGTACTGACTCTGATTGGTCAGATATGATACCTGATGCGCTGTTGGTGGAATGATCCCTGCCTGGTCCTTGCAAAGGGTCCATCATGGTGATGTTTTCCTGACTTGTCCGTACCCATTTCAGTTTGGACAGTGACCTCAAGTCCCAACCACACAGGTCCTCCTCGAAGTCGCAGCGCCAGTATTCATCTGGAGACACAACGACAACAACAACACAATCTCACTGATCACTGGATGTACATACACATGTTGTGAAATGTACTGTGTTTCTTGTCTCTGAATATGAGGCATATTGTGGAATGATGGAAAGTGTATCCTATACAGAGAGCGTTATTTCAGTGACAGCAGGTTCTCTGCTGGCAACTGATTTCTCACCACATTTGTTCTCATCAGTCCTGTCGCCGCAGTCATCGCTGCCGTCACAGACCTGCCGCTCCTCCACGCAGCCCTCACGATCACACTCCATCATCCCTGCTGGACACTCTTTACCAAGGAGGGGTACTGATGATGTAATGAAAGAAAAACATCAGTTACATCAAAATAATAATCGTGATTATGACAGTCAAACTTGATGTGTGTATTCTTTGTATGTTATATATTTTTTGAATTCTTGGCATAAGAAAATGAATGTTACAAATTACTTTTCCACAGCCTTGCAATTTTTTAAGTCATCTATTTATAAGGCAGAGGTGACATGTGAAAGAAATATTAGATTGCACTCACAGGGCAGAGCACAGTCCAGAAACTCCATCTGGTCTATGGCTACATCGTCTCTTCGTCCCTCAGAGCGCTGCGAGTAAAGATGGATTCGAAAGGATGTGGGAATACGGCCCAGAAATATGGTGGCCTCTCTCCAGCCGCGCACACTGGTAGCCTCAGGACGCCACGCTACGGCTTCTTTAGAGTCAGGGTAATGGATAGACGCCCACAGGGGTGTGGAGCCCAGTCCTGTGTTGCCTTCACAGGCAATGACAGACATTTTTAATTTGGTTTCAATGTACACAACTATAAAATGCAGTAAAGCAATCAATTGAAAAACCAGAAATTACAAACAAACATTTACATATGTAAAATGCATACATATACTGCTAGTAAATATGAAATCGTGTCGTACGAGAAGCTGGTCGAGGTCAGCAGTTTTACCTGAATCCCACAGGAAATATCGGAGACGAAGACGACATGTTGGCGAAGACTGTTTCATCTCTGGAGAGACTAAAAGTGTCCTACTGGGAAATGCTGTCTTCACTGCACTCACTCCCATAAACCAACCTGTGTGATGTCAAATTATACATTTCAAATGTTGTTGTTACTGTTTTAACCAAAGCATCTCATTAATATATATATTCTATTAGCAATATAACAAATGACCACCTCTAACATACATAATGGACAATTATATCAAATTTATAATCCGAGGATAATGTTTTAAAATCTTCCAAGTAGAAGTGAAGTTTCCATTATTTCTTTTTTCATACTCTCTTTTTGACATGTTAGAATCTGATATTTCTGTCTTCAACACATGTCCTCCTGTTAGGTGATGACTCCCAGCTGCTGGGAAGAGAGAGAACGCTGTGGTTATAGTTGACCTTACAGCTGCAGAGAAATTACTGGTTGTTGAAGCTGGCTGTGAAAGTCAGCCCCATGATCCTTAAATTACACACTACATCAGTGCATTTCATGTTAGAAAACCTTAGTCACGGGCTGTTCTGTTGCCATTTACAGCATGGAAGATGCTAACCTAATTTTGTGCATCTTTTCAGTATGTATTTGTTGTAGGAGGAGTGGTGGTTGCTATAGAGACATATCTCAAAAACAGGCAAAATTGTTGATTGAAAAGAGATGAGTGGCTGCGTATTAAAGTACACCTGTAGCTGTCCCGATGGTGAAGTCAGAGGACGGTCCGCTGTCGGGCAGCAGGTCGCCGCTCTGACGCCTCTCCCAGCTGTATTCTGCATCCAAGGACTGGAAAGACCATCCACACATCCCCGCGTCCTCAAAGTCACACTCAAACGCCTTCCCTCTGTAGCCTTGGATGGAGTTAAAAAAACAAGAGTCAACTATTGTATTATGTTACTAAACAAGTAATACAATTAGATTTTCTATCAGTGCGTTTGAAGTGCTTCAGTAAGTTACTGTTTGACTAGTTTGAGAAGGGAAGAACCCACTTTGCCATGAAGAAAAGATCTTTGTCTTTAATTTTAATTTTTGCCCGCCAGGCCTGAATTTTGTCATATCATTATATTCATGTGCTACTTCTTGATTTATATCAAATGTAAATGATGTAAAAGTCATTATTATTAGATCAGGGGGCTCAGCCTCAGTAGATACACTGCCCTCTTGGTAAGTGAAGAAGTTAGGATACTTTTGATACGTTGCAGTTTTCAGCAGTGTGTTTTGAACATGTTTAAATGTCGGAAACGTACCACAGTCCTGTTCATCGCTGCAGTCGGAACAGTCACACACAAAATCACATCTCTGCTCGCTCAGACATGGATTAGCCTGTGAACCAGCAGCTGTGTCACAAGATAAAACATCAGAAGACAGTGTTACTTCTTTTAAGTTCAATCATAAAAACTCAGCAAATGATTAAACTCTGTTTAAACATTCAACGTTTTCTGAAGTGATTTTTATTCAAACATCAGATTATGTCTGTGTCTGTTCCAGTCAGGGGTAAAAAACCTTTGTTTTAGGACTAACTTAAAAACTGTGAACATATCCTTTAATATGCAAAGTAACAAATAAGCCTTCAAAACATTTTTTTTTTTAAATAAAAAAAATTAAAAAAGCACTATATTTTTTTTCTCTTATCAGTATTCGATTCTGTCAGAGATTTATGGCACATCTTATGCCAACAGGCCCAAAGGCCATGAGAGAAGTAATCAGATTATCGCAAGCAAAATGTCATCTGTTCATCCAAAGGTCTCTGATTAAGACTCAAGACTTTGTGCTTCATCAGCACAACCACTGGAAATTAGACACAATATATTGATATATTTTACTTTAATGATTTTATGATGCTTGTATGTTTTTTTTCTTTTATACTATCTTTACATTAGTAAATGTTCATATTGGATGCAATTATGCATGTAGCTAATTTAGCTTTTCTACATTTTTTCATTTTCAAAGCAAAAAAAAACCAACAACAACAAACAAACAAACATCTTATATCTGTTTTTAAAGCCTCATTTTGAGTAGCAAAGAACCAGAAAGTGACCCAGCCAGAAATCTGAACCCTCAACCAACTTTTCAACAATGTGACTTGTGTTTTTTCCCACTTCACTCAAGCTGAGTTCAGCCCAGCAATCAGTTAAAAAAAAATTCCACAACTTTTGAATGGAGTTTGGCTGTATGTGTACTCACCCCATTGCAGACTCAACAGCAGAAAAAGGCCCGAGCTCCTCAAATGTAGCATCTCTTTCTACCACCAGATCAGTGAGGGTCTGAACACACAACCTGGAAAGTCTTTACTAGTTAACTCTGAACCCCTTTCTGTTTCTGAGAGATAACAGCTGGACTTTAAATTCTCCCAGCATGCAACTGCAACAAAGCATCATAAAATAATTTCCTCCAAATGTCAATGTTCAACAGTATACATCCGTAGATTGCGCAATAACTGAAATAGACACGATTGGCAACAGAATTACAGAGTCATTCGAATGCAAAGTGCAATGTAGTCTTAATATTAGCTTTTTAACGTCAGTGATGGTCAACAGAACATTTTAGCGTCTTTCAGCTCATTGTTTTGGTTTTGCTGCGGCAACTTTACTGTTTTGATTGGTCGCTCTCCTCATCAACATTGTTTCCTGTCCCAGCATGCACGCTATTTTCAGCAAATACGCTCAGACAAAAACCACTGTATGTCACCTGCCCTGCACTAATAACACACAGAGTAAGCGACTAATATTGGACTTACATTAGCCAAATAACCAGAAACATAAATTCCTCATAAATGTTAATGATGCTCAATTTCTGCTGTTTTAAATACAGAAGCCATTTTCACTTCATAAGGTGATAATATATCTGTTTACATCTTATTGCACTGCCCCCAAGTGGCAAAAAAATAAAATAAAAATCAATTTATGCAGGTTTATCTTATATTATTTATACAATAGATACAAAAGCTCATACAATACAGTATGCAACTCAACAGTGAATCTAGCATAATCTCACTTAGAGACTTGTATAACTGGCAGTTATACAAGTGCAATTATAATTTCAAAAATGCACACTGGTAAACCTGGAAGATCATTGAGTTCATCAGAACTCTAATCTAATACCCACTTTAAATGAAGGCCACGACATTCATCAGCAGTTTACAAGAATTGAGTCGCCGTTGGCCAAAAGTAAGATAAGCAACGGTGAGGAGATTTTCATCGTCTTGCTCTGCAAAAGAAGGAACACGGTATGCACACAACGTGGAGGCAGATTACAGGAATCATTTATGAATGATACGTTGCATTGAAGCATTTTATAACATGTACGGTTCACTTCCTAACTTATCTAAGTGATAAGGTGAACTTTATGACTCTATGTAACTCTAAAACAAGTCAGTATGTGACCGTATGACACCGCAAAACTGTCATATCCAGTTATATATTTTATTAAGAAATGAGTTTCATGGTGAGATTTGACTGTAATTATCATGCATTTGTTTTAGCCCTAAATAAAAATGAAAAATGTGAAACATTGAACACATTGTTTGCTATACTTTACACAAAGGTTTGTTTCTATTTAGACTCGTCAATCTTTGTCTTGGATTATTAATGTGGGATCAGAAAGTTCCTTATGGACTCTGTATGGTTTATGATGAAGCTGTGAAACTTCACAGATAAATACTGAGTCAGTCCAGGATGAAGAGTGTCCGACTAAGGCTGGTCTTAGTTCAGTATCCTTCATTATCCCAGGTCACCTCATAGTCTGGATACCGGGCCTTCAGTTTCTCAGTAGTTACTGCGTGGTTTGCTCTTCCAAATCCCTGTAATGACAAGTACCACATCGATGTTACATTGCAGTTAAAAAAAACAACCACTTATTTAAAATCTAATAATCAATACCTTTATAATATTGGATTCAATGGGAACATGAAAGGACATGAAGGTGCTACATAGCTTTAAAGCCTCTTTTACCTCATAGGTTTGTTTTCATGGCACATTAACTGTCTACATGTCCTGAGTATTTATTCAGCAGGAGTCTCTTACCATAGAGTATCCATAGACGTGGATCTTCTTGGCCTGGGCATCATGTTTAATCCTCCCTCCTCCGACACACTCACAGTCCAGGTGTCCGCCCTTTTCCAGCTCCTCTGAAACCTTCTCATAAATATCAGCTGCCAAAAAATAAAATAAAAAAATAAATAGTTATTTCATGAATCTAAATAAACATGATTAAAAATAGCATTTATAATTTGAGTTATGGCAGGAGAATAGTTTGAACAGATTTTGGCTACAATAAGTACAACATTTGTATTTGAGTTGCCAGCTGTCCATTAAATATGTTTATATATATCATTTCAAATGGTTGCTTGTTGTGTAGAAATGCTGCCCCCATCTGGTGCTTTTTATTATATTCTGCTATTAATGAATATATTGATAATATAAACAGCATTTAGTCCCCAGAAATACAAAGAGTACAAACATCATTCAGCATTGTGTTGTACATTTATTTACTTTTTTTTCATACGGATATTTGTTTTTCTCTTAGATCAGCAAAGGCAGATTCCAGCACTGCAATAAATCCATCCTCCCTTCATGAGACTTTAGTTTATACTGAACAGGTGTTTCTAAAATGTTTCCTTTTGGTTGCCATGGATCTCTATTTCTAACAGCATGGTTCTTTAACTTTAAAGCCTGTGAAAAAGTTGCACCACTTACAACTTGTCATCTCAGCTGACCCCTAATGTGTTTGGATCAGATGGCCAAATTGTACACATTGCACCTTTAATTCTTTCATGAAGGTGCGTTTTACTGCATGGCTGCACTAGTTTTTAGTAGTGAACCTAGTAACTGGATGTTTAGATGTTGATGTTTTGTGGGTGACACTTCAGCCTGCTATGAACCCTGCAAACCTGCAGCACTCAGGTTGTGTTGCTCCGGACTCACCGTGGTACTCCGCCCAGCCGTATCCTCGGACTACATCTACCTCCGCGTCGTCTCCCTCCTCTGTGCTGTGAAGTCGGATCAGGACATACTTAAACACGCCGGACGGGTCGATGTCAGCCTGCGGGATGTTTGCCATCAGAGCCGCAGCCCTCGTCTGAGTGCACATCTCCGCTGCAACACTAGCACACAAACTAACAAGCTCGTATTGGCTCAACAAACACGCGTGAGGAAACACGTCGTTAATGGTTTTAACCTGACGTATACGGCAATATCGATATTTAATCACTACAACAGCAAGCGGCTCCTCTACTGCCACACTTGTTCCGCCATGAAACAACAACAGAACTACTTCCGCTTAGAGCCTTTCAAAATAATAACGTAATAGGGGGGGAAAGGGGAAATGGTTCAATTATCGTTACATTACAACCATCATTACACCATGCAGGAGGAAATGAAGGTCTAATTACAATCACTGCATGTCAGTTCATGACCACTTCGATGCAAAATGTGAATAGTAATGCTTCTTTTTTTGGTATTGCTAGCTTAAACAGGTACAAATATGTATTGTTTTAAGTTTGAATGTCAGTAAAATATATACACTACTACTAATCTGGTTTTATTGAAAGGTAACATTTGACACACAAAAAGCTATTTCTGTTATCTGTAAGGGATTGTATTACTCTACAATGAGTAAGACTTATACATACTGCATGTGTGTGTAGTCTTGGTTCTAAAAAAAAAATGAGTTACTTTATTTGCTCCAAGCTTTTAATTTGAAGGCAAAGTGACTATGGCGGAGGTTAACGAGTGGTACACTTCCGTAAAGAAAAGCATTGTGGTAGTTGTGGTCCAAGAGAGGCTAAAGAAGGAGGGAAGCGCATTTAGAAAGTGGAAATGCTCAAACACAGTGTATAACATTGTACAAATTCAAAACATTTAATTGGTTATGTGAAGTGAAACAATGGTGTAAAGTCATGAAAATACAAAATGAACAATGGTTAATTAGCTAAGCGTTGTTGATCATTCAAGAGAATATCTTTGTAATAAGATTTAGTTTAATCTACTGTCACCTCTGTTTAATCAGACATTGATTTAAGCACCACATAGACTGCACTAATTACGAGGATTTTTTCTATAACCAAAAACACTTTACGGGATCAACACAATGCTGTTTAACACAACATCAACTAAAACTTCAAAAAGATGGTTTTCATAGCACAAGTACACTCGTTTTCATCGTTTTCACGTGTACTACGGTAAGTATAGCTTGACTTGTGATGCCTAAAGTTAATTACTTCACACATAACTAAAACCAGCATTAAACATATAAGAAACATATGAGCACAAGGTCTGTGAGTGAATTGATGTTTTGGCAGATTTAATGTGAGTTTTCTTCAGTAACTTCAGTAATAAAGCACAAAACAATTCCTTTCACTAAAATTTAACCATCATTCTACATTTTTTATCATGAACTCTATTCTATCAGATATCAACCCGTATAATGAAAGTACAAGTTAATATTTCCATTACTGACTATTAACTTCTGGAAGAGTCACAGAATATAGACAGACTAAGATGTTAATTAAAAACTACTACTTAAAAAAAAAACGTCTTTCAATACATGTAGAATATTGTGATCCCTCATATACTCATATAATGTGTTTATTGTGACAGTCTCACTCTCTGCAAAAGAAAAAGCTGTAATTTCATTCTCAAGACTTCTCAAAAATAAAAATTACATTCAGACCTCCCCTGTAGTGCTCACGGCACCACGGCTATGTTTTTTTTTTAATCATTCGGACAGTCATACAGCATTTCAGTCAGTAACACATTATTCATTTTGTTAGCTCTCTGTAATCCAACACATTGTATTTCAAATGAATAAAAGACTATGTGGGTAATGTATTTTCTTAAGCCGAGTCCACCAATTTTAGGGGACATGAAATAATTAGACAAGTTAACATAAGTCTAAGTAACTATTTATATAATTGGTGTAAATACTTTGCAATCTGTAAACATACAAACAAACATAATATTAGGTTGAATTAACTTAAAACTGGGGGACTTAAAATTGGGAGTTATGGCCTACAACGTTCACTGATGATAATGTGAACACCATGAATTTAAATTCAAAGCAGTACTTTTACCTCATAGTCATATCTTCAATTCATATCCAATGTGCTATACTACAGTGCAAAAACATGCAGGATCTAGATGGTGCTTTCACTGACTCCCTTCTTCTTCCCATATCGAGCTTGAAGTAAAAGGAAGACGAGGACTGTGACGAGGAGGAGGACAAAGAGGAAGATAAGTGTTCCCCATGCTCCCGGGTTCAGGGCCTTCTTCAGCCCCACCGTCTCTGCCGGCAGCAGATTGCTCAAACTCAGCATGTAGCCCAGAGCCCAACCCACTGAGGCATCCCCTGCCTGGAGGATCAGCAGTATAATATCGTTGCAAGTTAGTGGTAAAAAATGAGCATTGAGGTTTATACTTCAATGTAAAGCGAAGATGAATTTTCTCACCTTCTTCCGGAAGGAAATGCGCGGGAATGACGTCTCATCGAAGCTGTATCCTCTCACCATGAGGATATTGACAAACACAGAGGAAGCACAGTAGTCCTGCAAACGAGACTTTTGCTCTGGAGCAAGAAGCAGCATCTGGAACAGGATCAAAGAATGTATTAAAAATGTGTGATGAATAAATTAAAATTAAAAACAATGTCAGTCCACCTAAACGTATAGTACTAGTCCATTGCGAATAGCTTTCATTGCATCAATTAATAAATGACAATAATTAAGCAATGAAAATGTATAAATTGGTCAGGTGGCACACTCTGTACATATAAGCGCTCCAACCATGTGAAGACACAAATGGGATAATGTGAATAAATAGAAAAGAACATCACCCGCTTGAAATTCATACTGCACAGGGTTTTTGCTGCTTCCTCCATCTGTGAGGGTGTGCTCACAGTAATATTTGTGATACGCTGCAGGAAGTTGTGAATGTAGAAGAACGCAGAGAAGGCCTGATAACACAAAGAGAAGACAAAATACAAAAGTCAGACATGGGAAATTACAGTAACAGTACCTTGGAAAATGAATTAGCTATATATATATATATATAAGAGCAATAGAATTGACACAAAAGATGTGCACAATTTATGCGCAAGTCGCAACAACATATTTAATATTTGTCATGTACAGGATAGTACAGTACAGCTGTGGGTGGTGCAAACAGATTTCTAAATGGTAAAAAGTAGAACTGTGAGCTTCACTTACACTGTATCTATACCCTGTGTGTGTGTGTGTGTGTGTATGGGCGAACTGTTCTTACCATGAAGCTACCGGTGACATTTGGCTGGTAGACGTCATCAAAGGAGCACTGGGAGAAGGGACAGCTGGTGAAGGAAAAGATCTCGGACACGTTGCCCACACAGTGTTCATAATGTCCGCTGCCTTGTACTGTCAAAGGCGCCTGGGGGTTGTAAGAGGCCGGTTTGTACTTTGTTGTACACGGAGAGTTGAATATACTGTCCAGCTTTAAAGTTATAGTGGTGTCCACGGGGTAGCAGGGGTGAGTGACTGACTCCGAATAACCCTGAGACTGAGAGAGAGAGACAGAGACAGACAGAGAGAGACTTGACACATTCCCTTCACAAATCCTTTAAATGAATAGAACAATTACACACACATATATATATATATGACAATTGTGTAATTTTCTTTTCTACAATAATTACAGACTGATATTGTGAGGCAATTTTATTGTAGTTTATTACAGATATAACTGTATGGTTGAATATGCTGTGAATTGGTGTTGCCATTACACAGTTTATCCACCGGAGACCACTGAAAAGTTGAAATTATACAATTACGATTGGAGTTTCAGAATTTCCCGATTTTAAAGTGACTTTTATCATCAGAGGTTTTTACTATAACCCACAATGAATTAACATTAGTGTTAGCTTGTTAGCCCTTGGCTTTTATTAGCGTTGTCTTTACATAACGCTAAATAATTAACCTTGCTGGTTGGCTAACCAAGCTAACGTCACCCCTGAGTTTAAAACTAACATTTTCTTGTTCAGTGAGCTTAAATATAATGTTTAAAAACTGCAGGGAAGAGGCCATAATATGAACAATACATGTAGTAGTATTGTTATAGTGACAGACAGACAGGTAAAGTTACATGTGCGGCCTGACCACAGAAACAGTTTCGATGTATTCAGTCTCTTTCCTGTGTTTAACATACATTTTAAAATGAAATAATAGGATGGTTGATTTTGCTTTTAGTGAGTGTGAAGACGGCGTGTTACACCACCTTCACCATATGGGCCAGCAGTCTCTTGAGGAACTGGTCCCGCCCGTAGCAGAGGAAGCTATGTGTGTACAGAGAGTACTCCTGGCCATACAGACGCAGTTTTATGATGTCCTTCTTGTCCTTTATTTCCTCCTGGGTCTCAAACGTTATCTGGGTGGACGCCCCGCCGAAATCGAGCGCTCCCACTGTGGGTCTGCCGGAGCTGAACCAGCGCCCAATGAAACTATACTGGGAAAAGAAAAGGAAACAAAAGCATAAAATTGTGTTTTTTTGTGTATCCTATACATACTGTGCATTTCCACATGCTGCCTCATGCAATCTGTAACCATTTCCCACAGGGATTTATCACCATGCTAAGAAGGTGATAACAAGCAGTCACCTCTGACATCAGAGGAAATAGTGACACATGACATTAGTGCCGGAGACGCCACTAGGTGTCATCAGTTACCCACTAAATAGGGTTTAAAGAGACAAATACCTCAGGACAGACAATCTTTGCAACAATTACCAAAAAAAACAAAAAAACAAAGGACATATTTTAAATGAATGTTGATATCACAGGAATTGATTCTAAGTTCCTTTTTTGGCATCATCCTGTCTCACATAAGTACAATGACTGTTATCCATTTGTTGCTGCCAGATTTCTAATTGGTTGCCATGACATCAGTTGGCCCGCTACTGTTGATTTAGATAGAAATACAAATTCCTACTGATTCAAACCTTCTGACACTTGTTGCACGAGCATTGGTACCTTGATAAAGTTCTCTAAGAGATAGTTGACGGTGACCCAGCCGTAAGCCCCCTCCTCTTGACCGCTCAGTATGGTTGCACCCCGGTAGTTGAAAGGGTAGGACTGGATTTTACGGCCCACTTCCTGCAGAATGCGAGCAGACTGCTCTGGACTGGAGATTCTAGTCGGGAGAAAAAAGAGTTTTGTTGTATACGTGACGTTATATGTTTCAGCTGCAGTAGGTCATTTTCTGGACATTCATTCAGACATTGTAAGAATCAAATGCTTTCTTTTAAACCTGGCTTACTTCATGTTTCACTCCAGACCTTGAGGTTTAACATGTCCTGATTTGTGGTGGTGAAATTAGTTACACATGTTTGTTAGCAGGACCAGATGCACCAGTTTCACCCAGGCTGCCTGACTCCACAAGAGCCAGGGTTAATATGTCGTGAAAGTTTAGGAAAATGCTTTTTTATTTTAATTTATGTTTTCAAGTGTGGGGACCTCTGATCTCTGTATGCATATAGGAGTCCTTTGATCAAAGCTCAATGAATTACATATTCTTGCTATTGAGTTGCTGTTCTGTCTGGTGTTTATTCAGAAAGTGCCTCCACAGCTACACTGGAAGAAATCAACACTGTTTGTATTTTTTATTTATTTTATTTTTGATTTTATCCCCCAGCCCACTGTAGCGAGTGATGGGCATCTGCCCCTGTAACCTTAGTGACACAGGCAGCTCACAGACAGACTGGGAGCTGATCAATCTATGTAGATACGACTAATAAGTTTAAAACACATACACAGTGGGCTATTTGTGTGATTTAAACAGCTGTATGTGCAGATAACGCTTCACTAAACACAACAGAAATAGACTCAGAGCTCAAAAAAAAATGCAGGGGGGTCCCTGGTTACTATGGAGACAACCTTTAAATGTGACCAAACCTTTAGATGTGATGATAAAAGCTTTGACAGTCTGGATATTTTTGATGTAGGTACCTTGAAAGTGCTTGAATTTTACTCTTAAAAGCTGTTTGAATGCTGAAGAGTTACCAAATGGACTCATTAAAAGCAGAATCTCTTAATTACTTAACTCAGTTACATGTTGGTTATATAAACGGTTTCTGTCCCTGCCTTGCATCTGTGAACTTTAAGTCATTGGAAAACTTTGTCGATCCAGTTTGGAAATGTCATTGAAAAGAAGATCGTTCTTAAGGTCTGGAACAAAGAGATATTCCCTTGTTTTGATGATGTTATGTAAATCGGGTAGGTTTAACCCTTCCCTGACTATATCACAGCACTGAGGGGACCCACATCTCAATTCATTTTATCTTCATAGGTAACCTATAAAGAAGAGTACGCTAATTGTTGTAATGTGCCTGTTTGTTAACCACTTCAATGTTTTTCATTGTTTTATGGTACAAAAACACACACAGTCACAGTCTGGTCACACAGACAGACACACACACTGACTCACTGCAAAAGCCTCATGCCAGCTGTGGCTCCCAGGTACACAGGTGTGACCTGATGTCTTTCTTTGGGGATGTCACTCACTGCCTGGTCCAGACATGCCTCTAAGCTCTTCCCTGCTGCTCCCTGTTGGCCTGCATAGCTGGAGATCCCTCCACCTGAATGAGTGACGAGTGAAAAAAGAATCAGCTGCATTCTGATACAAATCACACTCACTAGACATTTTCCTGCTACCTGGAAAGAAAGCTGCATCACAATCCAACAAATCACGTCTTCCTTACTGTTATCAAAAAGTCATACATATACAACAAATGTTAACAAACATTAAAGGTACTTTAAATTGTCTGATTTATTAGACATCTTTACAATGACAAAGTAAACATCATGGTAATGACTAATTGGAAACAAAAGTCGTTGTTTATTTTTAATATATAAAGACCCTTCGGCAGGACAGGAGTGGCAACCCGAAGAGCTTAAACTCTGACTCATGTGTGCGTCACGATTGCTGGAGACAAAGATTTGCTTTACAATTCATTCTCTAGAAACAGCTGGCACTATTTCAGATCCCACCCACTTTTTGAATATAACTAGACAAATAACTTGATATCACTTGACATTAGTTGGCAGACTACTGGTGTTACAATGTGCAGAACAAAGTAAACGGATTGCTGTAGCTACATTTTAGCATGTATACAAGAGTTTGCATTAATTTATCAATTTGAAAGCCACACATCTGGACATAATTTAGGCATAAAGCCTTTAAATGTTGTTGTACCTGAATCTCCTAAGTTATATAGTGGTCCCTTTGAAGTGATAAGAGATGCAATATGGGAGGTCCTGAGGAGTAAAAAGTTTCCAGATGTGGACAGAAAAAACTTTTAATTAGCTTTTAGGCCTGCCAACTGAAGTTAGCAGTGCACTTTTCCCATGGTGATTGTTTGGTGGCTTGTTCAACAAGACTTTAACAGGAAAGCTAATGTGAGTTGTCGTTCAGAGTCTGCGGCTCTTGTGTTGTGTAGCAGGATGCTATCAGGCTCGGTGTGACCGTCTGCTTTGGTTATGATAGAACACCACGTTATTGTTCATTCAAGATTTGATTTGCTGTATTAAAATAAGATATCCATCTTAAGTAAGCAGAAAGTAAAAAAATAAATAAATAAATTTCTCATATTTTTCTAAAATATGCCAAACTGCTGTATGGCATCTTCTGTTGCTAGTGTCATTAGCGCTCACTTTAGCTTATTTATGGTCATCACGAGCTAGCCCGTTGTTAAACAGAAGCCATTCTGACAAAAATATAACTGTGTGGAACAAACTGACAATAAGAATGGAAAGAGGAGAAACAGAGAGATAGTGTTTTGAAATGTTTCTTAAGGTATTCTGACTGATATCACTGTGAACTGGCTGCTGTTGGAATTGAAACCATTATGAATCTGAGCCGACTACAGCTGCCATTGTCTGAGAAGAAGAAACCTTTCTCTCAAACATACGAGCAGGAGTATTGGTAGTGATGTGCTTGATGTGCAAAAACCCTTTTTTGGTGGAAAGACTGCTAATACTTACCCTGCACATTACATTCTGCGTGCTGGGTCACCACGCCTGTGCCATTTTGCTTGTCTGCTGGCCACTTGTATATATACAAAGATGTGTGTGAAGATCCAGCATCCAGGACAATCCCATACTACAGAGTGAGAAAAAAAGAGTGAGACAGCTGGGGGTCCAGTTAACCAGGTATAAGAACATGACAGTCTGACCTGAATGTTGGCATCTGGAGGCCATTTGGCTGCAGACTAGGTTAAGTAATGAGGTCAATCTTCAAAGGCAGCCTTGTGGGCCTCATCTTACACAGGCATTTATGGTGGAAAGACACTGATTACAGTACATTTTACTCCATCTATAACCCTCACCTTTTTAAGACAAAAAAATGATTTCACTGTTAAAAAATAAAAAAGCTCTCAAATTTTTGCATTTTTTGATGCATGAATTATGAAAGCCTTGGTTAAGATTATTTGTAACCTAAAACATATTGTATGTGGACAGCACTCATGGTCTTAGTTGTTTAGCATCACTATAATATATACCTTTTGGCATTGTATTTTTTACTATCTAAATCTAAAACTAAGTAGTCTTCTGTACAATCAAGTTAATGCCACTGCTGGATTTCTTACATCCAGCCAATTGTGTGTTCTTTTGATTTTGTGCAGGAGTGTTCCCAGGGGTGTGTGTGTGTGTGTGTGTGTGTGTGTGTGTGTGTGTGTGTGTGTGTGTGTGTATGTGGGGTATAGCTCAGTTCAATCTATGGAAACCTTTTGGGTCTGGAAGTCGTTAAGTCCCCCTACCTTCTGACAGATAACGACCGTAAAATCCTAGATTTTTTCCAGACACTCTCTTTTCTACTGATCTGTCCCTGACTGCATGTATGTTCTGTATTCGCTTTTTAACCTTTTCTCATTGTTCAGACAGCAACATATGAACTCTTCATTTGCACTCAGACTGAAAACAGGCCTGTGTTGTGGGTATGGGCGTGTTGTTTAATGTGCCATTGTGACAATGAAATACGATCCATCAGGAAGCGTGAATTGGCCTTAACAGAGACAAAAAGCGCACAGGGTGAATTCTATGAACGGAAGTGAATGAAGGAGATGCCTTCCCCTGCAAAACACATTTTATTTCAGTAATCTACATCCTCTATGAGATAGATATATGGGGGAAAGAAAAAAAACTATAAGATACTGAGTCATAATTATGACAAAAATGTCACAATACTTTTTTTTTTTAATCTCTTCACTCTCATACAGCCAAGATATTTTGTTTACAGGTTGTCATGACATATTGTAAACTTCTAGCATTCTTATAACATGTTTGCTGAAATGGGAATCGAACTCGCATTTTACTGTACATGAACGCAGTCTCAATTATAATACTACATTACCATACATGTTATTACAGCTTTTGTAAAAGCACTAATAGTCATTCCAATAATATTAATGAAAAATATCAATACTACTTGCATGTGGACAGCACTAATGGTCTTAGTTGTTTAGCAGAAATACTTCCTCTAATAAAAAGAGCCTTGACTCCAGAAGGGACCACACATGCACACATGAACACATGAACACGATGCACATGCTCATAGATACTTAGATCCTTCTACCTTTGCATTTGTAAACACACCGTCTCCCGAATCAGTACAACAGGTGAACAGTAACATCATGTGAAAGTTGGCTGCTCACTTCTCATAATATTTATCTCATTACCGCTGTGCAGTCAGTTGTGTAGGACTTGCGCTACACTTGCCAAAAACACAAAGAGAGGCTCTAATGATCTGTTTGTCCTTTCATTTCCTACACTATGGGAACTCTTGCAGTTGTCTCCCTGAAAAAAAATGTAAAAAAACCCCCACATTTGTGTACTGGTTAATCCCATTGTTACTGAGTAAAAGGGTGGCTACATTATACTAATACGAAACCATGGGATATTTAGCCGGTAACACAAAAATGGGATGGTGCAGAGGCAACAGAAGCTGGAGCTGACCTTTGCAGTAATCCTGCTATGAATGCTAAAGTGGCCGCAGTTTCAAAACAAGGGAACAGACAGAAAAAAAGTCCATATATACGGTGTTGGGTGTTTTTGAAGTTTTTTTGTGTATTGTTATTAGATATATGGTTAAAATTATAACATTAGAAAACCTTTACATTTCACTTGAAAAGCAACATTTCTGCTGTATTTACACTGGAAATTTAGCCCCATTTTAAAGTCATGTGATGCAAATCATTTTCCGATTTGAAAATAAAAAATAATTAACAACAACAAAAAAACATATAAACCATAAAGGACTTTTTAAAAAATATATATATGTTATGTGCACACAAATAACAACTACAAATGTAACCAGATGATATGTATTTTATGTATGTCAGTGTTTTACTTCCATACTTTTCAGCTGACCCAGAGACTATTAAACTAACTCAGCATTTCTATCCCAGGATGTAGCCTAATGGTGAACTTAATAGGTAAAAATCAATCTGATTAAACTACATCTAGGTAGTAATATCACAGAATCCTGCACTGACACTGTATTACACCTTGTATTTTTCGTCTATCTGCACCCGTTTTAGTTCCCCCTACAAATCCTCCACAATTTAACACGGTGACAGATCCAAAAATACCCGACCCGGGTCGGACCTTACCATGAACCCTGGCGCCTCCTGGATGTCTTTGGCGGGGATAGTTAGGAGCAGGATCGCAACAAATCCAAAAAGCAGCAGCGCGACGGGGGCGACAGGATGAGCGCAGCGGTGAGCCATGAAGCGAGAAGTGCAGCTCCTCTCTGCGCCTGCTGGGAAAACGTGAGCGTCGCTATATAGCGGCCAAGTGGGAGAAGTTGCCGCCGGCCAGGTGATCACAGCCTACAGTTTCACGCCTCACCTGCTGCCTGCCTGCTCTACCTCCTGTTTTACATGTCACTTGACATAGCCATATCTGACCTGGATTTATGTTCCTAGCGCAGCCAAGTCCTCCTCCGCGCGTCACCTTCTCCTCGGTCAGTGAATGAAAACAGCTCCAAGGCTTCTGGTGCCATGGAGAGAAAAATGTTTTGTTTTTTTTTTCTTTACTTTACTTTACGGGCCTGATCTGGTGAGAGGAGAAACCTGCTGCTCGTTCACATTCAACGGTTAGTCAGGGTGGAGTTACATAATGTCAGCATAATCATTTCCTGGTTAATTTAAAGGAGGGAAATAATCTGATGAGTTATAATCATTCAGTCATTATTGGAAAACAATGCGTTGACCTAAACCGGTAGAAGATCCAGATTGTAGGCAATTGGATTGGTTGTTGTTTGTTTGTTTTGTTTTTTTTTCCTTCCTCAGTTATTTGCATATGAATGGGTGCAGCTCAAAACCAAATTGCAGCCTCATTTGAATGTAAAGTAGAGCATGGACTTGGACTTTATATATATGCTTTGTCTGAATCCTGCTCTGACAGCGTCTAAATTTAGCAGAATATGTAAGGAGGTATTTTGAAGGAGCTTCTGAGTTAAGCCTTTGAGCTATCCTTATGTTGTCACTCCAGCACATACTTACATTTCTGTATCCGTTGCAATAATTCGTAGACGTTAAATAAATAAAATAAAAAAATTAAATAAAAAAATACCAGAAAATATATACTGTTGTTGCAGCTGTCAGTATCCCATCATAGGTTAACAGGATCATCTGGAAGACTGTGTAAATGCCAAAATTAATTACAGTAGTGTGGCAGCGCATGTGAACCTTAACAGAATACACATTTGTTTCTCTGAACAAACATGCATTTTTATATATATATATATATATATACATATCCAGGCAAACTTCTCTAGGATTCATTGTACTTTTGATGAGCCAGTGTTTTTCTAAAGTTTCTGTGACAGTCCTTAGCAACCGCTGCAAAATCCACTGTGAGAGTCATGTATGAACAAGTTCGTCTCTGAAGCTGCAGAGATCTTTATGGGAAAACAAGGCACATGTTGGACATCTTGTGGTCACTTTTAGAACCTGCAGCGGCTGATGAGACAGTCACTGTTTTTGGCTTTTACACGGTAATGCTGCTGAACGTGGACCAAGTTGTTGATGATTTCGTGTCTCTTGGTGACGTTTATAAATCAGCAGCAGCTTCAGGACATTTAAAGTAAAAGGCTCAGTTGTTGTTGTTGTGAACACCCACTTCACCGACTTAATGTGGAGTTATTTAGAGGCAAATATAGGTAAACATTCACTATAAAACTGGGAAAATGATAAATATAAGATATAAAATCGAGTAAACGAGCAATATATTTTTTGGAAATGAGGATATATAACTGACGTTGTTGTGTTTTTCCAGCAATCTGGTTGTAACACACACAGGACCAATCAGCAGTCGGAGTCATATCAATCTGACAGAGTGTGACAGTGTCTGCTGTGATCAAGGCACAGGCTTGATGGAGCAGAACAAATGTCTCACCTGACAATATCCTGCGAAACTCCTCTGCTCCCACAAAGCACGTCGTTAATTACCAGTGACAGACGTGATCTAATGAAAGATGGCACTCCAGCTTTAATTAAACATTACGCTGACAGCTATGGTGTCAGTGCTACAGTATGTTCCGCTGAGGTAAACGCAGAGTAACGTCGCTATCATTTCAGATGCTGCTGAGATGTTTTTCTGCCAGGAAACAGAGGAAACATACAGTCAGTTGTAGAACTGACTCTCTTTTTGATGCCGGCTTCTTATGTTTGAAGCAGTTTTTGTATCACCAGGGAAAAAAACAGACTCCCGAACACCACAGCTAACACTTCTTCCACATTCACCAGACACAGTACAACATTATTACATGTTTGAGTCCACTTGTTTTAGCTCTGGTTTGGTCTCCATGAGACTCCTAAGGGAAAACATCAGGCTCTTTAGCTGCTCGGTTCACTTGAGCTCTGCTGCTTCTCACTGGGCAGGTCACACACACACACACACACACACACACTCTGCTTGTCTGAGCTTGTTTTCTGGAAATGAGTCGCTTTCACATAAATGCGCGTGGTCGGTATGAGCAATAAGGAGTCAATTCCTACAGTTTGACAAAGTTTATAATACTTACGCAGTGTGAAAAATAATATGTTAAAACAATAAGTCGATCGGTCTATTACTCAATCGAGACGATGGTTTTGGTTGATTCGATTTATCGATTAAGTGAAGCAAATTTTTCTCAAATGCTACTTTTTTTTCTGTTTTATATGATTGTAAATTTTATATTTTTGTGTTTTGGACAACTGGTTAGACAAAACAATACCTTAGAGATTTTTATGTTGTACTATTTATTGATTCATTGAAAAAAAAAAAAAAATAATGGCGGAGAGTAAAATAATTAAAGCAGAAGAGTGGTTGGACTGGGCAGTATGTAAGTATATTTTATTTACAGTTTTATAAACAAGATGATTCAATGCAAGAGATCTTTACTGGAAAAGGTAAGAAAAAACAGGTGATTCCTCCTTTAAGGGGTTTATGTGTGTCTTGTCATGCCTGTGTATCACAATTGTTGTGTGTGTGTGTGTGTGTGCGTTATTAAGACATTCTCAGCTGCAGTCATAATACGAGCACAGTACAATCTCCTCAACCCCCATGTACACTGAAACAAACTCTATTTACATTTCATTCAACTTAAGTGCATCACATGGTTCTGCTAACTGTACACGGCAAACAATGCGCATTCAAAAAACAAAAACAAACAAACAAAAATAAAAAAAAATAAACAAAAGCACTGTTAATAACACGCAAGCATGCATTGGCCAAGAATGAGGCAAAGTATTGGTTCAAGTTTAGAAACCAAATTCTGTTTTAGTACGTTGTGTGGTTTAAAATTATTATTATTATTATGTCACTTATAAAGACTTTGTAGACACTATTGTTGTTTTTTAAGAAATAAAATTAAAACATCTTAAAGTGGAGAAGTTAACATGTCTGACTGATGTTGCAGAGGTTGTGTTGTATTTTTCATAATGAATCTTTTCAACCGTTTGGGAGAGACCCCTCAGCATAAAGTGCTAACGCAGTGCCAGCCAGACACCAGAAAAGGGTGTGATAGTCTTTCAACGAGCAGCAGTGGTTTCTCAGCTCCAGAAAATGGGAAACGGCCTGTTTTTACATCTAACCAAGGTCTGCAGACAAGCTGCTCGCTTTCAAATTCACTCGGGTTCCTTCATGTAAAAGTTCTCCGGCGCAACGCAGGAATAAAAGGTTTTGCATGAAAGATCGAGTGCTGGTTGGATGAAAAACCTGGCCCTTTGATGCAACCCCCGTCGAGACTGGAAATGAGAAAGACTGCGTGCGGCAGGAGAGAGGAAGAGAGAGGGCATCCCCAAACACGACGTGGCTCACAGCTGAACGTCTCAAACACGTCGAGAACATAAAAACACCAGCCTGACTTGAAGGTCTCATCAGATTGCAGGTTAATCATGTATTCACCTCCTTATATCTTGCTATAAATAGTAGCAAAGTTTAACTGGTTTCTTAAATTCTTAGAAATTAAAAAAAACAACTACAGAGTATGGAATATAGTCTAGTCAAAATATCAATAATCGATTTCATTAATTATATCATTCAGATACATAAAGCACTTATTCATATACAAGCACACACACACATGCTTCATCTCTTTCATCTTCACTGATAGACAAGATGAGTCATATCCTCTTTGTTAGTGCCGTTATTAGTGCCTCCCAATCAAAGTAATATATAAAACAAGAAGTTCCTATTAAAAAGACTTTGATATCCATTGAAGCTTACAGTATGTATTGTATTGTGCAGTATATGTTGTTAAGAAATATTAAATATTACTATTGTATGTAGGCCCTATTTGGAAAGTGATATGTTGACTGTAGTACTTGCACCAAAACTGGTTCTATTTAAACCAAAGCTGGTTTGCTAAAGCCGTACAGCTGGTCGAGAAACTGGAAATAACATCGAACATTAAGTAAAATTTCTGTGAGTAAAATGACGGAAAAACAAGGTTAAATAAGTTATAGCTAATAATATTCAGAAGGAAAAAGATTGTATATGCGAGTTAGATGGGTTCTTCCGTGCATGCTCAGGGACCCTACAAACATCTAACGTCAGGTAATCCTGACTTTAAAATAAAAAAAGGTGCAAGGTCAGTGTTTTCAGTCACTTCTTCAGCAAGCGGATTCCTCAAAAGCTTCGGCTTCAACGGTGAAGGGAACTTCTCCTTCTCCTTCTCCATTCTCCTTCCTCGTCTCGTTTCCTCTCTCCTCGGGGGAGTAAACCTCGGCGTCTCCCTCTCTTTACACCACAGTGCTGACAGACGGGTCAGACAAGTTGAGTTGTCCTGTGATGTCAGTGGGTGGGTACTGCTGCAGAGGGTGAAGAGAAATGGTGGGGGAGAAGGCGTAAAGGGAGACACATAAGAGGGTATCGTTTCTTGTTAAAAAGCAGCATTTTGGAAGCTCTGCTGCGACTTAATCTATACATTCATTTAGATTTTTAAGAACACCTGCTCTTCATTTCTGTAGAAATATAGAAGCAGGAGGATTCTCTAACCCCTCTCAGGCAGACTTGAGTTTTTCTGATTGCTATTTTGGATATTTTTGGATATTTGGAAGTCTGATTTTTTTATTTTATTTTTTCATAAAGCATCTTTGGTTGTGCCTGAGGTGGGTTAGTCGGGAGCAGACGTAAGTGTCGTGAGAGTCTAGACAACAGCCACTTTGAATCAGGTGATCCTTTTATTTTTCAGCCTTACAACATGACTGGGTGATAATTTCCTGCCACGTGTGAATCGGACAGCTCATTTATCTCCCCGCAGTCATTTGTATGCATGCAGACAGACAGACGGCTTCTCTAATTTTAGCAGCTCGGCAGGAGAAGATAGTTTCAGGCTGATATCAAAGTGCTGTTGTGTGGGACTCTTACATCCAGTCCCTGCTTCACTGTGCTTCTTTTAAAGCAGAGTGCGTTGAATTAGAGGCGTCTACAGTGCCGAGGACCCGATTCCATGCAGGTGCTTAGTTTCTATGGCAACAGTGATTCTGCTTTTGAGTCTTTTTGAGTTTTGTGTGGTCTGACAGCAGTAAGCCATATTTGTCACAATGCTGAGGCTGCTTCTTTTTTTTTTTTTTTTTTTACTAATGAGCAAAAATACAGAAGCCTTATGAAATAATCACTTGTTAAACATTGTGTCGATTACATCATAAATATAGCTTGCAACATGCAGGGGTTTTTTTTGTTTTTTTTTGTAGAATTGATTTCTTGTGTCATGTCATGCCAAACAGAGTAATTAGCTTGTTAGGTTATTTATATTAGGACTGATTTGCAACAAACCAAAATTATGATTCACAGCACTATGCTGGAAGAACCAGTTTCATAACATCCAACAGACATTAAGTACATTACAAATAAATATTGAAAAATGTTGCCTCAGTGTACCGATCTCGTTTTTTTTTTTTTTTTAATCTGTCTTCATTAAGCCAGATCTTACTGATTTAAGTGCCTCTTATTTTAAGCTGATAAGACACATACAAGCATATGAGCTACAGAAGCTTAAGTTATGATGCAACTAACATGCTGACAGATGGGGCAACATCCAGATTGAATAATCAGAAGGTTTCATTTTTCTATATAAACTGGATGTCGCTCATCTCTTTGACCCATGAGTTGCATCATCATATGGCTTACAGCCCCCATTTGGGTCTCCTCATGTCTTGTACCTTGAGGGCCTGCTAACAGCACACCCTACCGGGGTCCAAGTGGACCAGCAAAAGAGAGACACTTCACTGACATCACAACCACAGTTAATGGTTTTAAAGCTACTTATTCAACACAGCTATGGTGGGTTATCTTAAGATATTTCGCTCTACTTGTTCTACTGTTGCTACATCTATGACAGTTAAAGTAATCGGCATGCTTGCAGAGGAAGAGAGGAGCAGTGTGGCATGTGGGTGAGGGACACTGACACTCAAGTCCATTTATATCCATTAATATAAAAGAAGAACATTTATATAAAATTAAAAAATAATGGTCAAAGACTGAGGATGGTAAAATCTTTCGATTGGAGCATCTTTTCTTTTTTTTTGATTACGCTGAATCCTGTTTAAAGTTTCCACTTTGAGCTTTTTTTTTTTTTTCTCACCGGGGCTCCCAAAACCAGCATCCGAATACTAATACAGACATAATAACAATGGCGATCCCGCTCTTCTCTTCAAAAGGTCACTTCTATTGTGAAACCTCCAGGAAAGAGTGAAGGTGATTTGGTTCAATGCAGAAACATCCATAAAAAAAAAAGACAGTTAAGACATAAGAAAGAGATAAAAAGACAATAGATCAAATTAAAAAAAATTAAAAAAATCACTCTTTTACGTTGTGATACCCTTAGCTGCAATAAGCTATACCTCCCCTGAGAAACACATTTAAAACACAATGTTAGTATGGAGGCCTTTCACTGAAGGTGTCTGTGCTATCTCCAGAGATTATCGCTGTTTGCTGTTTTAGAGTCCCATGCCAGATTTGGTCAGCGACCAGCTATGTCTGGCAGAGCAGCTGGGCACAAATGATCGCAGGGTTGGTCAGAGCACTCAAAGTTTGTGGAGTGCAGCCTCCCGACGGCAACGTGCAGGGCTTTTCAACCGGACTGTGAAGGAATTGAGAAAACCTGACACTCTCATTGTGCTGCAGCAAAGGAGTCAAAGAGGTATGAGCTCTAAAGATGGTGTTTTTAAAGAATGACTAGCTTGTATTTACTGTGTTTGCTTTGTAACACAGTGAGAGTCTGAGGCTTCACAGAGTTTGTAGCCCATAAAGACAAGAATTAAAACAGGAAAAAAAAGAAGAAGACTGTCTCCGCCACCTGAAAATATACCCTGAAATTAGCATGCACAGTTCAGACCACGAGGACACTGAAAAAAAAAAAACAAGAATTATGACAAAGAAAATATGACAAAGCAAAAAGTAAATTGATTAATAGAAATCCACATGTGTAATCCTGAAATAGACATGTTGATAAATAAGACCACACATTAGTTTTCTTCTCAGGAGGACCGGGTCGTCACGACTACCTTGGAAATGGACTTTGGTACAAAAATGACGAAAAACACCAGCGCATGCTTTTCAAAAGACAAAAGCAAAACAACAGCGACTGAAACCCAAACTGTAGGAGGTGCGGGATTGGTGCAACGAAAAAAGGTGGATATACGAAGGATCGAGCAGTCAAAATGACAGGACATGAACACAAATATACACACACACACTTATTTACAGGACACACACACCACAACGGCACCAAGTAGGACACAATTGTCAGAATCTACGTCCAAACCAGAGGCGGGGAGGAAGAGCAGCCCAAGACAAAACACCACTGGCAGACTGCTTGCTTTTGTCGCACCCCTTCTCCAGAAGAACACGCCACTTATCCCATCAACCCCCCCACCCCCACCCCCACCCCACCCCCCGGACACTTGGGCGACCCCTCCCTATTTTAGAGCCCAGCTCCTGGCCTGGCCTGGCCTGATCTGAGTTCCTGCACTGATGCCCTCTGGCCTGTTGAGGAGCTACAGATGCTAAATGGTGATGGCTGATCGATGGTGAACGGACAGACACGTGGCAGAGGCCGTGGAGCCGTGTGGAAATGGGTGAGTGGAACATGGGACTCTAGCGCGGTCGGATATGGGCATGTAGGCAGAAAGGACAGAGAAGAGGAAACAAAGAGAAAAGAGGAGAAGAAAGAGAGGGAAGAATAAACAAGGGAAGATGTTGCTTCTTCGTCTCCTTACCGTGTCTTTGGAGGACCTACGTCTCTTGATGCTGGAGGCCAGGGTGGTACTGATGGACCTAAAAGAGGCTTTCTTTTTGGGGTCGGGCTCTGCTCTACCACTTTTCCTATCCTAAAATAAATATATGTAGAAACATTATTCATGTTCTCTGGCCCGGGGTGATAACCTTGGTTTCGGTCTCACCCATTCTTCTCTTCCCACAACCACTAACCTACCACCCCAACGAATTACCTCAATACTTATTTTCTAAATAGAGGGAGGGTCCGTGTGAAAAAAAGACTACGTCATTTGGAAATGTAAAATGCGCAAAGAGGGAGAAAGAAAGGGATAAAGCCTGTTAGATGTGAGAGTGGAAATAGTCTGTTCAGTCTGATATGAGGGCACTCGTCTTACATTTTATGCAACATTGTCACACTGGGAGTGCAAAAGATGGCACAGTAGTCCTTTAGAAATGTGCTGACACATTCACTCGGCTCCTAGAAATGCATTGGAATGAGTGATGACTAGTAAAGATGTCAGTGGGTGTGATACCTGCGTTAAACTACTTAAACCGTCACTATTACCTGAACACACAACTTTACAGTTCCAACTTCATCTTCACATATAAGCAATGTCAAATTAAGCATGGACCAACTGAACAGAATGCCCAATATGACTTTTTGAAAATATCTAGAACGCACACTCGCTATTCGGTTCTAGAAAACATTTTCAAATGCATTCCTGTCACAAAAAAAAACAAAGAAAGAAAGAAAACGATAAAGAAGCTTTTTTTTTTTAACCATATCCTTACAAGATGGCGAGCCAATTTGGTGCCCTCCCTCCCTCATACCATCAGAGTGCCCCACAGCTACTCTCAGCACAATAACTGGGTGTTTGTGTGCAAAAAACTCATATTAAGGTATTCTTACATCCTGAGTCTCTAGAGAGGAAGAGGGCTGCATAGAGGGAGAAAAGAAAAGTAAAATAAATTTCCATCCACTTGATTGTTATTACTTTAAAGAAGATCCTTAAGCAAAAGCTAAGGGAACCAAAAAGTGCGACTATCTTAAAAAAAAATAAAATAAAAAACACTAGCAAAGCAAACATCTACATCCAAAGCCAGGCAGGTATAAAAAGTCAAGAAGCTACTGCAGTATCAGAGGCAGGAGAGCCACTAAAATGCATATCAAAGAAGGAAAACAACAGCGACAAAAGTCAGTATTTAAAGCCCATTTAAAGTCATTATACCTTAAAGTGGTATAATGGAAATTCACCCCACACACAAGGGGATGGGATGGAGATGGAAAAGGAATGGTCTACCTATTGTAGCTGCAAAAAAATAAAAAAAATAAAAGATTCTTTCTGTGTGTTAAAGTGCAGAAAAGGAAAGATGGTATTCCTATAAAAGAAAGTATTAGTAAAGTATAATAGTGGGATGAGTAGTTGCAGGGAGGGAGGCCCGTTGGGCGGGCGGGGCAGTGTGGTGTGAATTTCAACATGCCAAAAACATTTTATGGATGGAGGGAAGGAAGGAATAAAAAGGGGGGAAACATAGAATAAGTAAACACAAAACAAATAGCATGACAAATCAGTTTTGGCCAGCACTGGCCCCGCAGTACATCCTTTTTCATCAGGTCACATGACTAGGCTCTTTTAGGGCACATTTGTACCTCCCGTCACCCTGCCAACCAGCACTTTCCTCTCAACTCCCCTGATGTCATGATATCAGGTGGCGAGCGGGCATTAGCTGGCGTGGCGGTTGGATCAAAGCTGGCAGGAGGAGTGATTGGTGCGTGACATCACTCGATTTTTGACTTCTCATGTTAGTAAACGGTGAAAGTCAGCGTGTGTAACAAGTGCCTCTAACTGTATAGATGTCTTGGGTTAGGAAAAAAAAAATCAATGCCCAAGTGAGGTCACTTTTTACCCCCCACCCCCTCCCCATTTCTTACATGTGTGAGACTGCAGGAACACAGTCTGATCGCTCTGAGCCCTGATGAGGTGCTGCGTGTGCACAGTCCCGGCCATGCAGGGCATGCTGCGTCGTCAGAATCGCCTGTTTCTCGTTGGAAACAGAAGCGAGCTGCCGCACTGCATCATCATTATTATACACCATCATGACCATCATCATCATCATCATCATCATCATCATCACGCAACACGGTTTCTGACACCGTGTTTTCATCTCAGATTGACAACAGTTTCAGTCTTCTTTAGACAGTGCACTTCTGACTAACAATCTGTTTTAACAGAGAAAGCTAGAAAGACAGACGTGTAGCCTCTTAGCGATGTAGTGGTCAAACAAAATGTTGGGTAAACTATCTGCACCATATCATAGTAATAAGAGACATCAGAAACATGTGGACAGACCGATATTATTGACCAATATTATCACTTATTGCACATGTATTGGCATCAGCATCAATGGTGAAGAAAAAACGATATGCTGTCGTTGTATAATTGCTCCAACTTTAACATGTATATTATTATTGGCTTTATTTGTCAGTAAAGTTGATGAATTTTGCATTTACAGAAAGAGCTCAATCGCAGTATTTGTGGTGTCTGTATGCCTTGCTGTTGAAGGATGTAAGTCATGTTGTCGTACACACAGTGGCATCCCTCACAGTCCCATGAGTGCCTTGTTGTCTGGTCCATGGTGCAGAGGAAAAGCAGTTCACTAAATCTCTGAGTTGGACGGTTGCACATTTATGTAATAAAGTGCATGTCTGAAAGAAGCTTTACAGTCATCTTTGATTGTAAATGTAAAATATAAATCTAGATCATAAAGTTTTAAATCAACATTAAAAAGCAGATCTTATCCAAATATAAATATGTACTGAGATTAAGTAGGTTTACCCCCACTACACCTCTATGGCTACAGCTCCATAAAGATGGATTATTGTAGGCATGCAATTATTAACAATGCGTGCATCTTTATCTATTTGTAAAGCATTGTGAAAGCAAAGTGTGTTCATTAATGAACTTGCATATTTTGCGGGATCATGTCGGCCTGCGGATGATGAGGAATGTGCTACATGGACAGATTCAGATTAGTCAGAAGTGCTCTGGTTCTCTGAGGTTACGTCTTTGTGTTGAAAGGTGCACAGGACTGCACAGTGCTTTGAATAATACACTGACCTGAGGCAGTATAAGCACATAATAACATACAAACACACATAGAAGCAGTCAAGAGGTCTCAGTGCTTGTTGTACTAAGGAAGGAGAAGGCCACATAAACTGTGAATCTTAGATTTTCCATTGTGATGAGTTTGTGTCCTACATAACCAAGTTGTCATTTTTTTTAATTTGCGGAAATCAGATCACGGGGGAGTAATCACATCGGCGCACCCAAACAGTATGAACAATATCCTGAATAATATTTACGCAGAACAGAGCAGATTGTATTAGCTTGGGCTCCCTGTGTGTACATCACATGAGGCCCCATTACAGCGGTTATAGTTAGAGCAGTGAAGATGTTCGTTTTTGTAGCTCAAGGCCCGGCATGAGCAAGATGAGCATGCATGAGCCATCTTTGTTCGGTGGTGCAGAAAAATCAAACTGATCATTGTCGACATGGATCTAAAACATGTCTACGGACAGTTTAGTGTGTCCCTCTCCTTTCTCAGTGACCCCCTCCCCTCCTCCCTTCCCCCTCCCCATTGCATGCATTCGCCTGCCGTGTGCGCCTAGATAACGTACATCCATATGAGGACACCCACGACAGTTACATACAGTAGTCAGGTCGATGGCAGACACTCTCAGAAGGACATTGATGTGCTGACAGGCACTTGTGATTTCATACTGTACCTTCCTGCTGCCTTGCTGTCTCTACTTAGCAGGGCTGAGCACTGAGTTCTGGTTCAATTCTTTTACAGCGATGCAGCAGAAAGAGCCACATCACACACACTCATAGTGACCATTAAATGTGGCACCGCTGGACCTCCAAGCTATTCAATCAGGGAGTGAAAACCATAAGAGTAAAAAGGAAAAGGAGAGTGTGGGGGCGGAGGAGAAGGAGGAGGGGTGCTCCAATGCTCCAACGCTTCACAGCCGCATTTGATTGCATTGGCAGGCGAATCGTTATCAGCTGAGAGGAGGACTATTACTTGGTTGTAGCTTAAAGGGTCGGCTCACTCAAAAGAAATAAATTCTCATTCACTAATAGTGCTATGTAGCCATGCAGATAACCACAAAGCTCCCTTTTAGTTGGTTACAAAGACACAATATATATATATCCAAAACTAATCGCATGGCTAGATATCACTACAGCAAGTCAGAAAATATGTAGTCATGTAATTTGATTGAACTGACCCTTTAAATGGCAGCCTGCTAGGCAGCCACTGTGTTGCATTAAAGCCCCCGGGGTTTGACTCTCGTTTGGTCTGTGCATTATGGACACTGCGCGTTACAGCTATGTCGACAATACTGCGAGAGTCACTGCTGTGTGATTGTGCCAGGGCATTGATTTTAATCTTTATGCTCTATTTGCATTGCTAGCTTCGGCATGCAGTTGGTAGATTGAATTAAATCAATGATGACGCGCTCAAAGTGCGTTAACTGTACACTAATCACTGTTATTATTGGGTTTCTGGCTGGACATTCGTTTCTTTTCCAAGGCTTTCCATGTCCGTGTCATCTGACCTTATGAAGTGTATAAGCGCCACAGCAGCAGCTTAGAAACTACTGGTTCATGCCATGGACGTGATAGGTGAAGTTTTAATTTTGATGTCCAATATGTGAGAGGATCACAAGGCTGATTATCTTATTGTTACTCTAACAGCGAGCGGTGACATGGCGGTGGAAATGGCTCTACATACTAATGAGGGGGTCCCGGCTACCGCTTGACTTCCAGAGGTCTCCTTATTGTCCTGCAGGCACACACAAGACACATGTGCGCGGTTGGCCTCTGGGAGCTGTTAGGACGTACAGGGTGGCCGCTCAGGATGCCTTACATGAAGGCATCGGAGATCACAGTTTCTCATGCAGTGATCAAACCACTGCCCATGTGAAAAAAAAAGAGGCTGAGAGACACAAATCGACCCCTACGAGAAAAGAGAGGCTTTGCTGGCTCGCACCCCGGTCCCGACCCTTCCACCCTGTATGTGAGAGGACAGAGGGATCATTCCTACCTGTAGGTTCTTCCTCCAGACATTGACGGCCGCAAAGGCCAGCTGCATCTGCTTCCTGCGGGCGTCTTTATGGCGCTTATAAGCGATTTCGATGAAGATGAGGAAGATCCCTGCTGCAATGCCTCCAGCCACCAGCATGAAGACCCCTGTTGGGAAGGGATAGACGGATGGAGAAAAAGAGCAGAGATGGAGATGTGTGAGCTGCTGATCTACAACGCCCGCCGCCCCCCCTGCTGAGCATGAATGCATGGTCTGCCTGTCATGCTCAGCAGTCGCCCCACCTTTTTTCCCAACACGCTTCTACTGACGACAGCGGCTGAAAACCACACAGTATTATTTGCAGACCACAACCGCACAAAGCCACAGCACAATATACTGTACGGCACACTTCCACAGAGCACCCACGCCGACACTAAAACAACGATTTTGCAAAGGTATTGGACAAAAAAAAGCTACAGTACCTTACCACTGCAGTTTTTGTCCAATCACTTTTAACGGTTTCTCTACGCTATAAGGACCATACCTGCCATGTTTTCAAAGGTGAGTGTGGCTGGGGCATTGCTCCTTGAGTCACACTCCTGGTATCTCACCCAGGTTTTATCTAGGTCTTCCATGAAGCCGTTCTCATGAGAACTGCAGGGGGTTGGGGTTGGTGGGGAGAGAGGTGACAAAGTTAATAAACACCGCAAATGAGGGAATATTCGAGCCGCTCACTCCCAGATAGCAACATCAATGAAACTGAGACAGCTGGACAAGTGCACTGACAAACAGACAGACATGAACAGACAGAGACAGACAGAAAGGGCAGGAGAGGGGAGATACAGAGAGAGATGTGACATAAGGCGATGTATTTGATGGCTGTAAATGGTCAATATGTGACCACAAAATCATATTGATAAGAAACAAACAAACAAAAAAAAAAACAAAACAAAAAAAAAAAAACGAGTACGAGTAATGCAGCTTCGGCTGGGACAGACCTGAGAATGGCCAGGGACACATTCTGTTTCCAGGGGCTGTCCTTGCGCATGCCTATGCCAAAGCCCGAACGGAAAAACAGCTCTCCCGTGGTCACCAGGTCGCACTTCTGCGAGGCTTCAAACTCCAGCACCGCAGAGTCCCAGATGAAAGCATGCAGCTTGCTGTGGGGGAGGGGGAGGGAGGAGGAGGAGGAGGAGGAGGAAGGAGGGAGGAGGGAGGAGGGAGGAGGAGGAGGGGAAGGAGGGGGTTACGGTGCAACAATACAATGATTTACATACACATTTACGGCTCCCACCCCTCTCTCTCTCTCTCGCACACCAGATCGTGTGTGTCATTCAGCGTTTACCAGCAATCTCTACCGCTGCTTATGGCCCAAATGAAATCCAATGCCAGATGGGTGAGTGCGCGTCCCCCATTGGATTCCCCCCATCTCAAAGATGTTCGTCTGGGTACAACCTGAAAAAGGGTGCTCCTCCACTCAATGTTAGCTCAACCTCACACTGGTGCCAGTGCTGTTGACACCGACCACACCTGCTCCTGACCCTGAACGTCTGCCTTGGCTTGGTGATGGGCCTGGATCAGATAGAAGGCTGCAGTAAGTCCTGCTGCTTCCACCTGGTCCAGAGGTCCACGTCCTCCCCCCTGAGCTGACTAGACTGACCCTGGTATATATGTGCCTGACAGGTCGAGCAGCCGGCCGACACATGCCCTGGTCGGCCCGGCCTGGCCGAGACTCACTTGTCACGCACAGCCTGGATAGCCTCGGCGGCACTCTCATAGTTGTGCTTCTCCATGTGGCGGTACATGGTGCTAAGCTCCACCTGCCGCCGGAAGTAGATGTCCACAGAGCTCTGCTTCACTGTGGCGTAGATGAACTTGTCCGATGGGTTTCTCAGCTACGCAAGGAGACACGGACAAGACACAACCAGTCATTTAATGACTGCTAAATTCCACCGATTTAACCTAGCTTCAAAAACACCGTCATCATCTACAAACCCTCGGGTCGTTGATGCCGGTGATGCGCTCCTCAGGCCGGTCCAACACCAGGAAGGCAGCCAGGTTGGCAGTATAAGAAGCCACAATGATCATGGCAAATCCGGCCCACACCATACCCAGGATTCTCGCTGAGAAGCTGCGCGGGGCACCTGTGTGGAAAGTTCAAGATTTGACTTTAGATCTCAGAAAATTGCAATTTCAATTGCAATTCGGATACTTTACATTTCTGTCAAGCAACCGTTTTATCTCTCAATACTATTAACCCCTAAAACTACTACCCTACAAAACAACACAAAACAACCTAGAACAAAAAGAAAATGACCTAGAACAAAAAGAAAATGACCTACAACAAAATGACACAGTTGAACACAAATAAAACAAGCAAAGGAAAGCTGTTAAAAGACAACCAGCAGCATCAAAGCCTGTCTTCACAAAATGTGAAACCAATTAATTTCATCAAAGAAAAACTCCACAGTGAAGCATTTCTTTAAACACAAATGTCTTCATACAACTGTTTAAAGACCAAAGCGCTCAGCAAAACGGTTCTTTTTTCACAGTGGACATGTTGACTCGTCACATTTGGAGATGTTCAATTTTTCTGTGTCTCACCTTCTCCTATTCCAGAGTTCAGCAACACTCCCCAGGAGAACCACATAGCGGATGATAAGGTGAGGGCATCTTCTTCTTCTTCTTCACTGTTTACTTTAAATCTTCCAAACGGGCTAGGAGGGAAGAAATTGGGAGGGGGGGGGTTGCAGGAGATACAGTGAGAAACCGCACGAGAAGCTGTAGAAGCGAAAACCCTGGCGAGCCCAGGCAGGAAAGGGAACTGAACATGAGCGAGCAAAGCAAGAAAGTAAACGGGAAAAAAAAAAGAAAACAGACAAAGACGGAGGCACAGGGACAGAGCGGTGGGATGGTTGGAGCCAATCTTCACCTCTGTCTGCCTTCTTGTCCACACCGAGGGAAGATCTGCAGTGGGCCAAGAGTGAATGTACACACAAACACACACACACACACTCACCGATTCAGTCGTGAGTAGACATAAACACACATACACACACACACACACACACACACAGGTCCCCCTTGTACCTGAACCGGTCTAGTAGGTAAAGCATCACCGCCACCACATGCACCGAAAGACCCACCAGCAGCCACAGCGTGCTTTGGAACGGCTGCATGAACGAGTCCAGTGTACTGCGAGGGATTTCCTGAAAACACACACCGCAGACGGTTATTGATTGATAATCGACAACTTTGATTAGTCCTGCACATAATGTCCTATACTTTTCAATATACATTTGAAATTCTTTGCTGAATGTTTTTTTTTTGGATTTTCTGATGTATTTTTCCTTCTGGCACCTTGTGGCTCCAGGCACCCTTTTGTTTGAACGAAAAAAAAAAAAAACCTTGAAAAACTTGCTTGATTGATTTTTGAAGTCAGCACTGCATTACCTCATGTTAATATGAAGAAAAGAAAAAAAAAAATATATATATATATATATGGAGAGAGAGAGAGATTTTCTGTTCAGTGTGATGGATTAGACATGATAAAAATGCTTAAAGATTCCAATATCATAAAATATGGAAATGGAAGAACGCTAATGGATGGCTGAAAGTGTAGAAATAACACATTCAGAATTTCTAAAACGTGTTTGTACGTGTTTGCAAAGTGGTCAGGTGTGATTAAAAGTATGTATGATGTATAGAAAATAGAAGCAGTGAAGCTGCATATATACTCCGCCTCCCACTCAATAACTGTTTCAGATGAATGGTGACCCAAATGTACGTAACTTGTGTTAACAAAGCACGTTAACAGTCATACATGTCGCAGCTGTGTCACTGTGCCCTGCGTTTGTGCTGTTGAAACAAGGTATTAAATAACACTTTACTGGTCCGTACTGGTGGGTGGACTAGGAATTAAAAAAAAATGCCTTCAAGGGTTTCTGGTTAAGATGCAAATGCACAACAAGCGAGTACATGCAACTCCCCTGTGGTTGTTTGACACCAAAAAAACAGGAACACGCACCTTTTTCACGAGGATGGTGAGACCTTGGTATTTAAAAGGTTTGGAGAACTCGATGTACTGGGCTCGTTCGTTGTTTATAGTCAGCGGGGCCACAATCATGTCAGCCAGGCCCCCCAGGAGCTCTCCCATCATGCCATTCCACTCTTTCTTGTTACTGTTGTTCACCTACAGGGTGGTAACATGAGAATCAGCAATCAACCCGCTGGCGACTACATCATGGAATGTTTTTCCAGGATTTAGGATTTGGGTTAAGCCTAGCGGGGATATACAAAAGTGCTAGACATGCTCCACATCTTTAAAACTGGTTTCAGTATATAAAAGTAGGTTCACTGTTTTCTGTAGTTTATAAAATCTTGCATGTAACACCAAAAGTGTAGAATATGGTGTTTATGCTTTGACTATAGAGCAGGCTTTTTTTTTTTTTTTCTTGGTTCGAGGTTCATGTTTCCATGTGAAAGTTGGATCTGTACTGGCTTTTATAAAAATGAATAATATGAAATAAAATATAATAAAATGAATTGTAGGATATATGGTACTGACACTGCATCTAAATAATGTGGGTAAGTATATACATTCAAATGAGTTACACCCTTGAACAATGCAAGGGCAGGTAAAATACAGCCAATCATACGGCATTGTCAGGGGAATGGTGAAAATGAATGGATGGATATTGTTCAATGACTGCTTAACGCCTCAGCTTAGAATAAGTGAGATTACTACTGTTGGTGCAGCACAATAAGATGATTTAAAAAAAGTCATTTAAAGTAATGAATGTGAGATATATGGTGAGCAAAAATGTGCATTCATGCCTAAAAATACGACAGATTCGGCAGCTGGAAACTGACCCGCTCCTGAGTTCCAAATTTCCCATCAGCCACCAGGTGAACCTCATAGGTAAAGTTCATGGTCATAGCCAGCTTGATCAGGAGATCAATACAGAATCCATAACAACACTGCGGTACAATTGGGCGCCCTGTAACAAAACCAGCAATGGTTGCAAGTTACAATCACTCCTGAGGAAACGTGTTGGATGTAATTTTTTTGAATCCAAAGGCGGCGCATGTAGACTGAACAAAATGCGTCACACAGAGCCTCTTGCGCTCACACACTCGCACGCCGCACTCAGCAGAACTCGCACGTCCCAGCCTCCCGACAATCACACATTCTGGATGGCACACTCAGCAACATGCATACATATATAGATACCTACTGCATATATATGTATGCATCTCCAGTGGGGTGTTTGGCGGGTGCAGTAAAAGCACATTGATATTATAAACGTCCCTGATGTGTTACCTGGGATGGTCTCATTGGGCCCAGTGCAGATAACCTTTTTAATTAAGACTCCATTTAATGTCATTTCCTCCTTGCATGTTCCATCCGGCATAGTGGGTTTGACATACACAAATGGCTCCTGGTGTATCGTCACTATCTATAACAGATGGGGGACAGAAAGCTGTTTATCACGTAGTCAGAGCTGGATCCGTTTTCCGATCCTGAGGGACTTCAGAGCGGCCGGCCGACCGACAGCGGGAGAGAAATAAAACCCATGAACAAACACAGATACAGCGGCACATAAAGACAGACAGATAAACGAATGCAAAAATAACTGACAAGGATACAGATGAGGGGCGCTTCCAAGGCCTGTGACAAATTTGAAGAGATAAAAGTCGTAGCAGATAAATCGATGCGAGCTTTTATGGATGAGGAGTAACTTCATTTCCCTCTGAGAAACAAAATGTCCAACACAAGCATATCAGTTGCGGCCCGTACTCTGTTTGTGTAGACATAAATGTCACAAGGCACTTTACCTTTAATCGAGTGGACATCTGGAAGCCCTGTGGTTTTTCAGTCTCTCCTCCGGGCCAGATGATCTTCCGCTGATTGTTCATTACCACCTGCAGGGATGCCACACACACACACACACACATATACAGTATTATAGGTGAGTGATGACAGAAGGCATGCTGCTGATGAGGCTCCAACACTGTGGGTGAGCATCACTAATGAGTCAGCTTTATATATCCACAGCTCAGCGGTTCCTCTATTTATCAAATCGACCTCTGACTTATGTATCACACCTGAGGGTTTCAGGAACTTCTTATTTCACGTGTCACCAGGAAACTAAAGTAGCTGATCCCTGCAGTCCTTATTGTTTGTACTTTACACGGCTGCTGCATGTTTAATAACCACCATTAGCTACAAATCGAATACTAACTAGCAAGCATATCCCCATAGCTTTTAATTGCATCTTAAGCAAACTCCAACGACTTGTGTGAGATAGGCGATCCGATCCAGCAAACAGCGTTTTTGTCAAGATGACACAGTTGCCTCAGGGACAACTAAGATGTGGAGCAGCTGACTCTTACATTTCAGTTTCCACCCACGACTTGAATTCATGGGTGACGTCTTTGTTGTTAAGCCAAACCTATATGATTATTCATGATGGGAATGTTTTTGTTTCTCGCATTTCAATACAGGCACTAAAATCTTTGGCCATCAGCATCTTGATGCATCTTTTTAATCGACTTGTTTTTAATCCTTTTTTTTCCCAATCAGGCAGGTTCAACAGTTCAACACTGGAATAATCTGCAACCTCCCCTGCAGTAAAAAGTCAAAATCTTAGCAAAGTTAATTTTGAACTGAACTGAAACAGAAACACGCTCTAATCCATCACCGCTGTAGCATCATGTACTGCAGAGTGGTTTTGTACAGAATGAGGACTGTGGAGTTGTCCTACATTAGCTTCATTGTACTATAGATAGAAAACTAGAGCAGCATGTCCAGCATAAGTAAAAAGAAGACTGCGTCCATGGAGTAGGGACAAGATACACGTGAGTATGTCGTATATCTTAAATCTAGTCCTAAATCCCTATAAAATGTGCTTCAGGTGTGTGTCCAATAGGCAAGCAGCTTACCTGTGTTCCATTATATATGCCGACTTGAATGAGTCGACTCTTCTGGTAGTTGAGAATGCTGTAGTGGGCGTACTTCCTGTCTCCGTCGTCATTGAACTCCACGCGTCCAGTCAGGCCCTCTGGGTATTTAGATGACATCAACACCCTGCGGCAAGCCAATGAGAATGATTATATGTTTGAATGGGCATGCATGTGTTTACGCGTGTATATCATGTATTGTATGTCATCTTCTAGGAGTCCTGTATATCGTTCGCTATGAGGCTCCCAATTCAGCGCATGTGTGTAAAAAAAAAAACGGAAATTTTTATAAACACAACAGAGCTGTGGTTGTTGAGCTGTGATGATATGCATTTCTTCTATGATATGCTGTACATGCTGCTGAGAAACCACTCTAAGCAGGCAGTTGAAACTCAGCTGTTTCATTTGGAAACATCGTGGGAAACCATCATCATCATCTACGACAGTAAGAAAAAAAAGAAAAAAAAAGGACTGGAGCGTTGTGAATCCGAGCTCACCGTTTGAAGAGAGGGCCGGTTTTCCAGATGTTGGTGTTGCCCACACATCCTCTTGGAGGTTCTGTGATATTCTCCTTCTCAAAGAGCTCCTGGATGGATTGAGCCACCACAGCCACTGCGTCATTGATATGCGCAGACTCATTCTTCCCGTTGATGAGCTGGAGGCCGATCAGACCTGAGACCAGGCCGACAACAAAGATAATCACTTGACCTGAGCCGACTACACAGTTTCTCTGGAACCTTTTGCAATTCACAAAGTGGATAAAAAAACTTATAGGGTCTCCACTTTAGACATCCCGAATAAAGGTCAGACATCAGCTGCATGATCCATCTTCATTGCCTGTTAATCTATGCGAAGATAACTCAGAGAATATCCACATTGTGTCATTTATGAGACCAGGCAACTGAAATAAAATGGATCTTTTTTTTTTATGATGTTGCCTCTGATGACCTTTTCACAGCATGTATAAAGAGTCCCTTGAAGTTGGATTTTTTTTTTCCCCCGGACCCTAACAGCTAACGTTTGGGGAATCAACACAGGCAAAACATTATTTGTGTTAGGACCAAACAAAAAATGTCACAGAGTAACAATCCAACTTCAGCTAAGTTTTCTGATTGCAACCAGGTCCGTCAGTCTTGCAGACTCCTGGAAGAAGCCGCAATGCAGGTGGGAGGAGACCGGACACAGACAGGACAACAGACGCTCTGCAGGGGTGGGTTGTGTCTAGAGTGCCTGAAGGGAAGACGCTCAACGTTTGTGACCACAAAGTGATAAAATACTGTGAGAAACTTGTGCGGAAATCCAGTAACAGAGACAAGAAAGGCCGTTGTAGCTTACCATTCTATCAGTTATCTGTTGCAAAAAGTCTCCCCTTCATAATTCATTAGAAACCAGGGTATTAATTAAATGACAGAGTAGCACAATGAATTTACCGTCGGATAAATCCAGGACATACACATGTACACTAAATTAAACTAGAGTGTAGCTTTTGCACACAACACATTTAAACCTTTAAACACACAATGCTTAAACGTTTAAATGCTCAACACACAACAGGCAGTTATAGTTAATCACGTAATGCGTCCATCGTTAAACAGTTAATCTCTCTAATCCTGTATAGAGAGAGTATGTGTGTGTGTGTGTGTGTGTGTGAGTCGGGGGGTTAACTTGTGTATTTCCCACTGATCTCTAAAGGATGAAACGTACCGTCTGGCGCCTCGCTCAGGGCTTTACCCGACATCTCCCTCTCGCCCACCAGCCACACGTAGCCCGAGCCCGTCATGTTGAGGAAGCGGGCAGCCTTGTACACTGCAGCAGCATCTTCCTCACTGGGAATGATGGGGGGGGGGGAAAAAGACAAAAAGTTTATTTGTCCCATCAGAATATGCTGAATGAAAGTGTGTTTTGTGATGAATCTTACTGTTATTATATAATACAGGCACACTAAAATGCACTTGTAGCCCCCTACATGCTACATACACAGGAAATGTATATAAAAAAATAATAAACAGAACAAGGATGTTTACTCTCAGAAGTTGGATGAGGTTTATGTGCATAAAGGATAAAAGTCTCACCTGGCGGACAGGATGATGACTCGGGCCTCCAGCTCTTTCGCCTCCAGCAGCAGGGCAGTTAAGTTAGTCTCCTGGCTGAACTGGAGGACTTTCTCTGCCTGTGATCGGGGCATAAGAAAGGTCAAGCCAGCTACTTTTCCCTACCGCAGATACCATGATGCCTCTTTACCTGCTTGGTTCGAGAGCTTGGTCGATTTTGTTTGAAAACGGGAGACAGAGATAAAAAAGGAAAGCGATCCAGGGGAACCGGCTGAACTAAAAAAAAAAAAAAAAAAAAAAAAAAAAAAGCTTGAAGGGAAAAAAAAAAGAACTTTTGCATTTGTTTGCATGCAAACTGAGGGTTATCAAGGCTCCAAAGAAGGACGTGCATGTGTTAGGTAGGGGGAAGAAGAAGGTCAATGCAACCAGTAACTAAAAACGGGTGAAGGGGGGGGAGGGGGGGTGAGGGGGACGTTTTCCCCCAACAAAAAAAACTGCTGAAAACTAGGGAGGTGCTACAGAACAGGAGGAAGTAGCATCTGGGAAACGGTTTTGTCCCACACTACCGGTTCTCCACAGAGGAATGGACTTGCAAACTTTTTTTGTGCGTGAGTGTGTGTGTGTGTTCTGAGTACATGCATTCCGTTATTGAAGGAGAAAATGAAAATGATAAAAGCGGGGCGCTGTTCACTGATTTCTTTTTTTTTTTTTTTTCTGTAATGACCGAAAATTATAGATTTCTCATAACAAAACCATTCTTCATTTAAATCATAGGGAAATGTCTCAAAGTAAAAAATTAAAGTAAAAACACGTGCTACCAAGAGAGGGACATTTCTGGGTCGGCTGGTGACTGGTTTGGGCTGGTTTCTAGTTGCTACGTTTGGAAAGTTGGTGGGCGGCGTGCATTGACCATGCAAATATACCTTAGGTCCTCGTTTGTTGTCATAGGACAGTTGGTCGAGGTTTTCATAGTTCCTTTTTTTATTCTGATGAGTAATGTGCACAGAGAAAATATGCAGACACAGAAAAATATTATAAACAGTTGAAAATGGAGGGCAGTAAAGCATTCCAAACAAATCTCCACTTTTCTGCTTCAAATTGAGATCTTTAACAGAGGGGCTTGCAAAGAACATCAGAGATCATCGCTTAATGATAATAATAATAATGATAGAAATCAGAGTGATTTATTTATTACATTTGATTCATCAATTACCAATGATGCTGATTCAGCTGCATCGATCAACTATGAGAAAGAATTGGATCAAAATGCTCTAGCTCCAGCAATAATTAACACTCTGAAATGACACAAATGCAGCTTATTGACGCTAACACGTTTGGTTTCTTCTGTCCACAAACAAGTCCAAACCATGACCACATTTTGCTTCCCTAAAAAAAAATAAATAAATTACTCAATAAAAAAGATGTGCAGTGTGAAAACTGCAAAACCGAAATAGGAAACTTCTCATCTATACAACCACAATATTTCCACCAGCTCAGATGCACCAACTGCAGAGGCTGCCGCTCATTATCCTTATTAATCAGTCTGACCACACTCATCAACGGCTAGCTAAATAGCTTCATTTATATGGACAACAGATACACATGTTTTCCCAATATTGCTGGCCTAATTTAATTGTGATTTACAAAATCAAATTTAACCCAAATCAGGGAAAATAAATAATCGATCTTAAATCACAAGCACAAGTAAAAGATTCATATATGTTGCATAGTACCTGATAAAACTGTATTATACTATAAAGATTATATAGTAAATACTGTATACATTTAGTATGTCATATGGAATTGGAACACAGTACAAGATACTGATTTTCAGTCGTGGCTAAGCAGGTTAAACTTAACTCGGACCTGAATCGGAGATAGAGAGAGAGAGAGAGACACTCAGGAGTCCTGCAGGAGACAGGGAGCCATTTTGCTGGAAAACACAGCATCTTTCTGCTTCACAGGGTTTCTTGTACAGCTGCCTTACAGCTCACACCTCAGTGCACTCTGTGGCTCTGCTTCCCTCGCTTCACAGACTCAACGCTGACCGTGCACCAGAACAATATTAATGCTGACAAGCAAATTCACAACCAATGTCGACCAGAAATGCTTTCCAATCACATCAACTGAAAGCCCTCGGGGCCTGTTACACAAGCTGAGGCTGTCGCGATCTTTGTGTTAGTCATGTTAGTTTGAATGAGTAATTGTGTAACGGTAAATCATCATACTTATGACAAACCATAGTTGTTGTTTTTTTCCAATGACAACACATTTTCTTGGAAATAAAAAAACCAGAAACAAATTGTCAGTGATGTTATGAATGATTCCTCCTATTGCACTTCTGCATTTTGAATGATGGTCTGAGATTATGACGTGTTTTAAAAGAAGGAGGAACAAATGTTTCAACTGTATCAAACTAAACTTGAAAGTGAAATAAGCAAGAGTATACATTTTCCCATTTTTGTTGGGAAAACTGAAATATTAAGACAAATTTTAACCACAATCCAGTTCACTCATGCATAACTGTCTAGTATCAGTATTAAATACATAAACTGGTTTTATACGTCTTTGGCCTCCATGAGCAACTCTAGAAAGAAAAAAATATAATAAAAGCCTGTCTTTGTCTTTTCCCATGAGATTTTCTATTTTTGTATCCTCAGCCAGGCGTTAATATTTCATGTTGTGTTGGTCACGTTTGCTCTCTAACTGAGCCCGCTGTGTCCAGAGCCTCTTAGCTGGTGGTGACAGTGATTCTCCTCCTGTGACTGTGTGACCTCGGTAACAACTAAAAGCTAAAAATACTATGTAAATTCACTGCATCCATGTAACACAACGGGGTAATTAGCAGCAATAACACCTCTCTCTTTTAATTAGAGCGTCGTGTGACCAAACTGGAATCTGCCACATCCAAACTAACATCATCTAAAACAGTAAATGTGTACACTGTATTTATAGTTCAGGTTTTTAGCTCACACCCAAACCAACATACGATGAAAGAGCAGGTTAAGGTTTCATCATCCTGCTGAATTTCAGGGCTCAGGCGGAAATTAGTCAATAATCAGTGTGAACACATTTTCTTTTTAATCTTATCTAAATGTTAAAATACACACCTCTTGATTTTCTATACAAAACACCAGTGGAAAAAAAACAGCTGGGCACTGTCATTTTTTTACTAAATATTACTTAAACAGGTGTAAATATATAGTGCATTTGTCGGGGACTATTTTCAGTCGCGGATTAATATACATTTGATGCATTATTAGTGAGTGTTTAGGATGGTGTGTGTGTGTGTGTGTGGGACTGACTTAAAATAAACTACATTGTCTGTTATGATGGTAATGAAGGACCATGTCAGCCAGTCTAACAGTGTGGCTCATTAATGTGCTTTTAACAATGGAGCTCATAGAAATGAGATATGCCAGGCTTTCACAACACACACACATGCTCCATTGTAGGTGTTATCATGTGATTTAAAGATAATGAGAAATTAATTTAATATCTCTAGCCTTATCCTTTGAGTTTTACCAGTTTTTTGGTTTTTTTTGCTGCACGTATTTTGGGGGATTTCAATAAATCCTTCTCAGGGACCCATGATTGCTCCAGCTGGCCCTGCAGTTCTAATTAAATACATGCATGATTAGAGCCTCATAGCACAGAGAGTCGCAGCAACTTCTCTCAGCAGTATGAGTTTCAGTGGGACTCGCAGATGGGCTCATTTTGCGATCCAAACTCAGATTATACGAACATAAAAAAATGACTTGCTAGATTCTCATCAAATGCTTTTTTTTATATTCCTCTTCTCTCGCGGCAGGATGTGAGTCACCGCCTAATGACTTCGAATGTCATTACTCATCATTTAAACTGCATGCGGTTGCTATTAATCAGTACTGATCCCGGTCACTTAATCTAAGCATGCATTCACTTTACACTGTTGGTGCTGAATTACACCAGGGTGTGTGTGTCATATTCACTGCCTCTGCAGAGTCTGATTTAATTAAGCCTCTGAATCGAGGACTCATTTCACTCTGCTTCACAATTACAGCAAAGATCCCCAGAGAGGAACAAGCATCGCACAGTATAAAGAAAAAAATATCCCAAGGTAATTTCATTTTATTAAATAGATGAAATAGATGGCGGTTGGGTATTTTTTTTTTTCCCGCTCCTCTCACTTGCTCTCAGTTCCTAAAGGGCATGCATCGCCGCAGTCTCAAGTCTGTTTTGGCTCATAGAGGATCAGCATTTCACTGACCCACATACGAGCTACACTTAGAATGGATGCATCAGCAGTATCTGAAAAGGCGAAAAAAACATCTCCCATCTTGTGAACATGACCTCGCAGGGTGCAATAAACAGAAGGCCTCTGTGCACAGTAATGAAACCCAGGCCATTCAAACACTGTTCACTCTGTGATGGTTTGCAAAGCCCCACGTTAAAGTCCACTATTTGGCTCCCATTGTGGATAGACACAGGATAATTTGGACTATGGCGAAAAGCAACGTGAAGATGAGCAAATAAACATACAAACTTTTGTCAGATTAGACCACATTAGACGCTGTTGATGTCTTTAGGAATGTTAGCCAGTGTTTACACAATGGTGAGAAAGAGATGTGGCCACATAACAGAAAGGAAAACAGTTACATACATAGAAGACCTTTGAGGTCTAAAAAACAGAGGCCTTACACACACACGCGCGCGCACACACACACACATGCGCGCGCTCACGCTCACACACTCTAGAGGGGAGGGAGCAGGAGCGTCTCACCTTTGTTTCTCTCTCCTCCAAGAGGGTCTCGAGCCTCTTTTGAGCAGCCCGCCCCTCGTGGTCGTCGCTCACTATCAGGATGATGTGGTTCCAGTTGAACTCGCGCATCAGGTCGAACCACACGTGCGCCTGGTGGGAGTAGGGAGGGACCGTCCGCAGAAAGGACAGGTGGATACTCTGAGGAGCACGAGGCAAGAAATAGAGATGAAGAGTATTACGTTAACGCCGTATATCTTTTATGAAGACACGAGAACAAAAACAAGACACTGATATCTCATTAAAAAAAATAAAACTGGATTTATTGCCTCTGATTTCCCATAATTTAGACAATTAGGCAGAATGTCACTTTAATCGGCTTTTAAAGTCCTTGGAGTTTTATTTATGTGACTGCGTTAAAGTTTCATCTCTTGTGGCTTGCGCTTCATAAAAACATTACTTAGGTCACAGACATTATTAATGATGTTCTTTCAATTTTCATCTGGAAACGCATTTGATCACAGCCCCCCTAATGGACAGTGATGGGACGTTTAATCAGGGAAGCTTTTGAAGCCGCCTCAGGGGATCTTTCTCTTCCGGTTTTCCTTTCTCTCTCTCATCCATCACTTACCTTGTCTGAGTAGATGGACATGCGGGTGGTGAGCCCCACCACCGGGATGCGGTAGAAGCCTGCGGTGTAGGAGACAGGCGTCGGAGTGAGGTGGTCATTGGACTGGGGAGGGTGACTCACCAGGATAGCATAGACCTGCAGAGACACAGAAGAAGAACACTTTGTCATTTTGACACTGGCATTAGGACACTGCTGTTCACACGCTTAACTCTTAGAGGTGCCCATTTTCAGCATGCTGCAGTTGGACTAGCTATCTTCTAACTAAGGGAACAAAACATGACATGAACCACAAAACATATATACACAATACACACATACATGTACAGTATCCTTTTCCTAATCAAATAAACTTAAACCATCCTGATCCAGCAAAGAGTTTTGGCTCGGTTAGGTTTGTTAGTTAGAAACATCCCAGATGTTTCAGAGAAATCCTGACTTCAGTGTAACACTGTTTTTTTAAACCCAGGTTTGATCCCTAACCCTCTTAACTTGGTTATAACATGAATAAATACAAATGTACAGTATTGTAAGACTGTCTGTAGAGTTTGTCTGTCAAGATTAAGTACAAATGCAGGAGTCGCCTTTCCAGTAATCGATATGCTGAATCTAAAAACCTTTGGTTTCTATGACCATCTGGAGCAGTTGGTCAAGTTTACTGGTCAATAATCCAACCACGATCGAAACATCTGGTTTTCAACGTCAAGATAAATTAAACTTGTATGTACTTTAATTATATTTAGTCATCTTTCTTCCTCAAATGTCTCCACTGTGCAGGCTGGCGGTACTAATGTCAATTTGGAGCTACTCTTTCGTCTTCGCTTTAGTCTTTTTGACAACTATTTGAGAAAAGAATCATTTCTTGCTCTCCCTTGCCTCTCTCCTCTCTTAAAGCCCAGCCTTGAGAAATGCCTCGGAGCTGTGGAGGAATAGGAATAGTTGGCATTGCTGTGCAGGCATGGATTATTGGATATGAGCAGCCCGTATGGTTGGGTCAAAAATGAGGTCTATCTTCCAACGACTGCTCCCAGGCCTCTACTCCTCCATCTGCCACGGTCTTTCATACGCAGAGCCTACAAGCCAGACATATCTGATTAAACCTTCCCTAGACTTTCTGCCTAAATGAAGTGTGAGGTGTGCCTAATTTACAGAAGGTGTGTGTGTGTGTGTGTGTGTGTGTGTGGATATTTTTGCTGAGCCTTTGTTTCTGTACTGTGCACATCCTAATGGGTGGATTACACGCTCATGCTTTGAGTGAACATGTGACAGGAGACTGGATGCAGCAGTATTATTGAACAAGCCTGTATGAATTAGGACTCATTACACTAAGCACAGGACCAAGGACATGAAAGCAGCACTGAAGCTTTTTTTTTTTTTTGCTTGTTTGAATAAAGCCTAATTATGTGTGTGTGTGTGTGTGGGAGAAATGGGACATCACGCCTCAACGTGGTGTGACATAACGTAGGCGCTTTGTAAAAAGCCATGTTGAGTGTTATATGAGAGGATGGACGGTGCATTTTAAGTGTGCTTCGGTGCTTTAATAACTCTCAGAGGTGCACATGCTCACTGTATTATTACTTACGAAATGTGTTTTGTTTGCTAGATGGACCCTTATGCTGAGAGAAAATCCTGGGTCTGTCTCTGATGTGAAGGTATTGTAGTGATGCACCTCTGAAGCTGACATACAGAAACTGTCCTACTGCTCTAACTGTCCGCGGCCGTGTCAATCTCCTCCTGCTAAAAATGTTTTCATGCTGCACACACAATGACACTGACAGTCGGGTTGGGTAATTGTAAATGATGCATTGCACATTTTCACCCCTCACTGGTTTCTTTGCAGTTCAGTAGATTTTGCAGCTGTGTGTCCTGGAACGTACAGTTGCCCTCTCATCCGAGATATGCCCCGAAACGAATGACTATTTTTGGACGTCTGTAAAACAGATGGGTCCGTGGGGAGTTCACTGTATTAGGATTGTATAACATGGACTCATTTGTAGGTTTATGTGTAAAAAGGGTTGGGTGGATGCCAAATAACATAAATGACAGGCCTGTTATAAAGCATGCACTGTTTTCTTTTAGCCTTTCTGCATACATTTGGGAATATCTACATGCTGAATGGACAGTTGCCCTGCTAGAGTCTGTATAAAGAGAAATCAGACCATTTAGCCATTCAGAATTCAAGACTGATGATTGGTTATAGCAACCTGATCAAGGCACTTGAGTGAGAAAACACATCTGATTATGACATGTAGGAAAATGTTTCCTGAAAGCCCCAACTTTGTATGGCAAGGCACAGATACAGAATCTAACATCAAACCATCGGCTCATATATATACCTGTGAGTTATAGGCTATGATTCAGAGATGAATGAAGCAGCTATCTGATTAAGCGCCCATTGAGAGGCGTTAAACTACCTGACTGGAGATGAGGTCCTCGCAGACGGAGAGAGCCATCTGGATGGCGTTGGGTTTATGCGTTACGGAGATGGCGGTCAGCTTGAATTTGTCCCTGCCGTAGACCTGGTTGGCCTGGGTCACGGCATCTTTGAAGACCTGCTCGTATCTCTTCTGGCTCAGGACGGCCCCGATGTTCACGATCTTCGGTTCGCAGCCGGCCCGCGCGCAGGAGCACGAGAAGAGCACCGCCAGCAGAAACAGACGCATCGTGTGGATCACCAAACAGCACAGTGCAGCCCGGTCGCTTTTCTCCCCGGTGGCGGGTCGGCTCGACCAGCTTCTGGACAGCAGCGCGGCTCAGCCAGTTGCTTGCAAGACTGCAGATACGATTCCAGGTGGGCGTCTGTGAGCGAGGGAGGCCAAATTTAAAAAAAAAAAAAAAAAGAAAAAAAAAAGGAGGTAGAAGATCGAATAAGAAAAAAAATCGGTGGGTTTATGTGCAATGCGGAGGAATGTGCATGATCATTTTAGGGGCAGGCTGTCAACCAGATAAGTCCAAACCGCAGTGTGCACCATTTTTTCCCCCCTCTATTCTCCCCTTGCAGAATTCCTCAAGCGAGTTTAGTTAAATCATAGTCCGAGCTTAAAGGCGTGTATTGCAGCCGCTGCTCCGTGCGCTCTGTGCGGACTGATCACACCGATGCGTCGCTGGCTGCTCGCTCCGGGCTGAGCGGCTGCTGTCCTTGGTGCTGACAGCTGTGCATGCGCGTTTCGGTGGTACTGCGCGCTCCCGCCGTATCTGCTACCCACTCTGGGTTTTGCGCGTCGGAGTGCTGCTGCTGCTGCTGCTGCTGCTGCTGCTGATGATGATGATGATGATGATGATGATGAAGCAGAAGATTGTATAAAAAATAAATGCACTTACTTGTTCAAAATAGTCTCGATCACCAGTGGCGATTCTAGGGTCCAGTGGGGCCCCAAGCAGAAATTCATTGGGCGGGCCCCCCACCGCCCGACCCCTCCACACAACAGAATTTCACTCTGGGCCTTTGTAATTTTAATAAATAACCAACAAATTGTAGCAAGTATAGTTTTGTTTTATTTCACAAGTTATAAATATTACTTACACAAACATTGAACGTTAAACATTGTGAAGTTTCTGCTTATTTTAACAGAGAGTGCAATATCAAATATAATATTATATCAAAATCTATTATTTTAACATTATATTAAAACAAACAAACAAAAGAAAAGCCTTTAAACTTTAAGTCTTTGTGTAAGGCAACGGTTCTCAACTTTTTTTAAAAAACAAATGCCCCCTGAACCTCACCATATACCTCCAAAAAATAAAATGGACCAATAACCTCCAATATATGCAGCACCACCCCCAATAAGCTTGATCTTTCTCAACGCTACCCTATCTTGCTTTCTTCTTTCCTCTTCTTCTTTTTTCTTCTTTCTTTTTTCATTCCCGGATGGATAGCTTCTCTTCATAATTTAGCTCTCCATAATTTTCTCTCCATAGTAGAGAGCGCAAGAGCCGATTTGTGCAAACATGTGGTTGCGCGCGCAGCAAGGGATTCCTCTGCAAGCGCGGATTGCTTGAAGACTTTTGTCACTCAAAAATGTGGTCACGCAATTGGCTGCTTAGCATTTTGTTCCTCCCAACAGCTTGTTGTAAACGGGAAACCCACGAGAGTCAGACTCAGCGAATGACTTTTCAAAACGCAAATTTCGTTTCTTCACTCTCGACTATGTGCAAATTTCGACTCTCTGTCGCCAGCTAGTGGGGGCCCCAAGCAGCTGATTGGCTTGCCTGGTGAGAAAAATCGCCTCTGTCGATCACCTTGTTATTCATAACGTGACATGACAGACAAAATCACACAGAGCTCATGCAGCATTAGGTTGTATACCTGCAGGGCACGGATAGCTTATAAATTGAATTCAGATTCATATGTGGGCTTTGTTATAGCGTCTGCTTTGAAATGAGAGGTCTTCTCCTCAAATGGCCTGATTTGCAGAGGGGCAGATGAGGAGTGTGTATTCCAGATTGACTGGTTTTAGGTCAGAGTTGAGCCGTGGACGCAGGCTTTGGTGTGGGTTATTTTCCTCCAAACTGGAAGGGGAGTCAGGGACAGTTCATTAATCACGCAGCGTGTCAGTGACATCCGTCTTCTGACTCCAACACAAGACCTTTCCTGCGTTTTTAATTATGACTGTGTGTGTGTGTGTGTGTGCAGACAGGAGTAAAAATCAGACCGTGGTGAGGAGGTTGTGTAATCTCTGGCCTCGCTTTGAGTGTTTAAGTAACTGTTGGGAGCATCTCTGCAGCAGGATCAGCCTCCTGTGTTACCTAGGAAACAGGCTTTTTTTTTTTTTACAACATACACACAAAGGAGGTATTTAATAGAAATAAATAAATATATAACTTCATCAAAACGCGAATATTTGCTTTCTTTTATTTTAATTAACATTTTTTTCTGGGTCTTGGTGTGTTTATTCCAAGAATTGATACCAAAAATTCCTGCAATTGGAAAAAAGGTGTTTTGGAGAAGAGGTTTAAAAATCATTGAACATTGTTCTGCTTTATAAATGACAACACTGTGGCGTCTCTCTGTGATGCAGCAAGCTGATAAATTAATCACAAGGCTGAAAAATAAATAAATAAATCAACATTCATCAACTGCTGGCTGATTTCACCTGTGTCAGAAATGTCTGCTGGCTGTGTGCTGGAGGTGACAGGAGAGATACTGTATGTGACTGATAGACTGGTCATAGAGAAAAAAAAACACACAAATTTGCTTTTATCATTATACAAATCAACAAAAAGACAGGAAGCAGAGAAAGAAAACACAACTGAAGACATTACACCGGTATTATAGTTCCAAATAAGAATGATGATGATTATTATTATTATTATTATTAAATTTATTATTAAAGCAACCTGTCTAGATTTAGTATGAATTTCCAGGTCAATGTTCGGGTCTGGCTGGTTGCAGGATTGTGGCACAGATTCTCCCTCTGGAGCTCAGCCTGGATAGATCCGTTTCAAAAAGGCATGTTCTCTCATTGAAGTGAATAAGCTACTGGGGCCATAAAACATACTGCCACCAAAATGCTTACCACACAGACAGGAGGAGATAAGTCCCTGCCACCATAAAAAACACCGAATACAACTGAAAAAAATCACAGTGTAAGCAGATCGCTTAATGCTAACCCTCCCAGCCTCGGCCAGTTGATATTAAACTCACCATAACTGGAAGGCCCTGACAGTGTGAAGCCCTCCTCTGCTTTTCTTCCAGCCCACCCACCACTCACACACATCAATAAGACTGGACCAATCCGCTCTGCAGCCATTATGTAATAAGTTTGTTTATTTGCTGCTGGAGCAACAAAACACAAGAGTCCAATAACTGACTCTCAAGCTCAGTGAGACTAAGGCACAAAAAGAAACACACGCAGCCGAGCGCACATAGATCATACACGAGCACACACACACAGACACACACACACACACAGAGACACACACACACACACACACACATGCACAGTCTTGAGTTCACACTTTGAGCCGTCCGCCCACACAGAAGTGATACAGACTCATACACCACCTACACGGTCCTCTGCAGGGAGCTAAGAGGGATGTTTATGTGTGTGTGTGTATGTGTGTGTGTGTGTGTGTGTGTGTGTGTGTGTGTGTTGTAAAATAAGTGTTATTTAGCTTCATACCAAAACTATTTTTTCGGGCAAGATTTATCTAAATAAGATAACTCATACAGCAAGGACGTTTCTCATTGCTAACTATATAACTATATATATATATATATTATAAAAGTGTCCAGCTGGTGTATGTCAGTCATTGTTTACTCTGTTTTAACTCTGCTTTTGCTGTCTACGTATTCCTGAGGATTTAGCTGCTAAATGCTCCACTTTGTTCACCAGCTAGTTAGTAGTTGCTTTGTCTGCGTTTTGGTGCTAAGCAGGCAGCATACAGTAGACTTATCAGAGCTTATCAGAGAGAACCAAAACAGGTAAACAATGAGCCGAAACCTGAAGTCGTATACTTATCCTTTAACCTCCAATCAGTAGGTAAAAAGCAGTCAGTTAACAAAAACAAAATAAATGAAAACCTGATTAGTATTACTCTTCTATATCTATCTTTTTACTAGCTCAGTGTCATTTTAACTCCTCCTTTGTTTTATTGTTGTTTTGATCTTGGCACACTCTTAATTATTTATTCCACGTTGATTAAACTAAACTACTACATTAAACTACACCAGCCGCTACATGTAATGTTAATCATTTATATACTATACTGCATTCTGTTGTTGTGTCACTGTACAAACTCGTGTAGCTAAAGCCTTTTAGCCGACAAGCTAATCTTCATGTTCAAGTGTACATATATAGTATGCAGTATATATATATATATATACTGCATACTGCTGTAGCGTTTTAGTATTTTAAGTGAATTTGAAATGATTGTCTCTATGGTGTATGTAAAGGGGTTTTTTAAGGGGCTTTTGAACCTTTTTCATCCCATTTAAAATGAAATCCTTTCGTGTGGTAATCATGATGTCATTTTGCTTTGGCATCAACTAAAAGCGCCTTAAAACATGACATTCCTTTTGGAGGTTTTGCAGGGGACCGTAGCTGTCAACGTGTTTTAATCAGGTCTTGATAAGGATAACCTTAATGAATTAAATAATAAAGGTTTTTTTTAGGATTTTAAATGGTCAAAAGTGATTTTAATTGGATAATCGTGCATATATGAACCAAAACATACAGCGTGGAATCAGAGAACAGACTGAGCATGTCACATTTAGACTCCTACATGATTTTTGCGCTAGGCATGACAACGAGGCGTGTCTGCAGCAACTCGGCTGCTCCTTGTGTCAGACGAGTGTTTTTCAATGTCCAAGTCGAATGGTGTGAAGAAGACTTAGGCTACAACACATGATATGTGAACGTTGCTTCAGTGCATCAAGCAGGATTTTGTAGTTGTTGGTCGTCTGTGGGTGACATAGAGGCCACAGTATCACAGAATGAGGAGTGAGGGGGGGAAGCAAACCAGGTCGTGCTCTGCCTGCGCTTTGACATAAACAGAGCTGATGAGGTCTTGGAAATGGATTGCTTCGATGAGTCATCTGCAGATGGATGCCTCCCTATTTGATGTGTTTCTCATGTAGTGTGAAGTCCTCACATAAATCATAGATGTGTGAGCCCCCCCCTCTGCTCGCTTGCTTCCTTGTCCCCATGCCAAGCTGAAGTATTCATGCTGCAGAGAACACGACGACTCTTTAGGATGCAGCTTTACTGACAAACACGGCACAAAGCCTTAAGGGGGGCTGCAGGCCCGATCAATATGGATCAATTATTCCTTTCATATTGGAGAGGCCTGTTAGTGCCAAATTTGTGTTTCAGTAACTGAGAGCCAGGAGAGAATAAGGATTTGATCTCAGGAATCATGTATACGTGTTATTACAGAGGATGTAAAGCCACCGCTATGATCCTGTTGATTTACAGTATACTGAATATACTGAATATACATGTTGAGTGTGTGTATGGTCGCCTTATTGATTGTCTTTTCACATCATTGTTTTGTTCAGCATTTTGAAACAGCATCAGGTGATTTTATGTCTCTACATCAGTGTGCTCAAAGTGAGAGTTCTGTACATTTTTTGTATGTTTGAGAATATTGTCTTGGATGTACCAATTACAGCCAGTCAACCGCTGATTCTGGGGACATTTTTCTTAATCTTATCTGAGGTGTTTTCCTATGTAGTAGCAAGATGCTTCAATGATTTTTTTTTAATAAGATGTATAAAATGTCACTACAAGTGACCTCTTTCATTTGACCCATTGTTAATATAAAGAATATTTTGCTAAATTCAGCTTTAAAGCTAAATCTAAACATTGTCTTTAGGTATCGTTGAATTTTGATTTGATAATGTACAAAAGTTTGCTGACAAAGTTTAGTTAAGCAGAACTCTAGTCAGAGTTACCTAAACATAGTACAACTACAGTAGTGACAAACTTAAAGATGCAAGTGCATCAACAACAACAAAAAAACAGGAAGAAACTAGTCAGGAGAAGCGTCAGTTCCAGCTTTCATCATTGCTTTCTCTCTTTGAATAAATAAAGCGGATATAAAGGATAAAATTGTAGGGCCAAGTCTCCTTCATGTCCGCTATGAAAGGAGATCAAGATGGGGTTTTATTGCTAAGAATATGTCTCAGCTAAAACAGAGATTAACTGAGCTGATATGATGACAAGTAGGTCAATAAGAGACCCAGAAAAGTAAAAGAGTTTTGATCCAAAGTCAAACATCAGTTCTTCCTATAAAGCTGCAGCACCCTTTAAAGAAAACAAAAGTCAGAGGTTGACAAACTGATAAAAGACCGAATCCTTTTAGTCTTACGTTTTTTACTACTTTATTACTCTTTTCAATATATTGCAAATCATCTTATTTAAGAGTCAGTTTGGCTTTTGCCAACTCCAAATTTGGATGTTTTCGAATAATAATATCTAAGAGACTGCTATGTAGTCTAAAGGTGAGTCTGGGAATAATCAGGTTATGTGAAATGAAAGATATGAGAAATGAGGTCAATCAAATAACTGTATAATAAATGACATTTGACATTGAGCATTGTATTCCTCACTGTTATAATGTACGTTCGCCATTGAAAAAGGAAAAAAAGAGAAGCTGATAGCATTCCCTCAGTCACTTATATGTGATGGCATTAAAAAAAAACTAAAAGACAGTTAATTCAAAGCTATATAAAAACTGTTTTTGCCAAAGCCAGACAGCTGAAACCGATCACATGGTTACCTACAACCTTAGCCATTACTGTAAAGTATAGATAGTATCATAGCAGGAACAACCATGTACAGGAAACAACCCAGCAGCACCATGAAGAGCAGCAGGAGGGCAGTGACAGAGAAGCAGAGGGAGTAGAGCCGCATCAGTCTCAGTCCTCCAAGAAGGCAGGTAGGATAGACGCAGTATCCGCATATGCTTGTGTGTGTGTGCGCCTCCAGCTGCCTCTCCAGAGTGAAGCAGCATAACGGTGATGCCGGGACGGCCTGAAGTTCAAGGCCAGGGCTGATGACGAGGGCCGGTGCCGGCTCGTAGACGCTGCCACTGTACGACTCCTCCTGCAGTCTCCTGATCTCCCACTGTGGGAACGGGGTGGTCTGTCGACAGAAGGGGCACTGCAGTCGGCCCGGGTCCTTGGCCCGCCTCAGGATTCCGGCTATACATTGGTGGCACAGTGTGTGGTTACAGTTTAGTAAGACGACTCCGTGTGAGTCGAACAGCTCGTTGCAGATGGGGCACTCATGCCGGCTGCTGTCACTGCACAAACTCCTGACACTTCCACTGCAGCCAGGCGGATCCCGGCCAGCAGATTCCAGCTCTTGTGAAACAGATGTCTGTCGGTCAGCCCCATCTGTCCCCGTTTGCGCGCCCGCTTTGTGACTCTCATCACGGCTGTCCTGATGTTTGCGCTGAAGCAGAGGCTGTGTGACCGAGCCGCTGTCATCGCCTCGCTTCTCTGCTCCCCTTGTTGTGTAGAAAACTCTGAGATAAGTCTCCCCTGTAGCTGGCAGATGCTTTTCTTCAAGTGTAACAATGCCCTCTTCCTCAGATTCAAGGACTTCTGCTTCAGCCATCCTCTATAACTTTTTTTTTTTTTCCCCTGTCTGTTCAATACAGTTAACACAAGTTCAATATACTGTATTTCTTCATAACAGCACGTCTACTTCTTCCTGGACAAAGCTTAACTGAGCTTGTTGTTGTAATGCTTCAGTAAAACAAAGGCAACACAGTTCTCCCCACCATGAACCAAGATAAGATAAGCACATTCACAGATAAGGAGTGCTAAGCGGTATTATGAGCCACAGAGAAGTGCCACTGGCCGAGTACTACAGTGAACATTTCACCATTCTGCTCAATTAAACACGCTAACGTATGCAGCGCAACGGAAAGCTTTTGCCAGTTAAGAAACGCATGAGCAAACACATTAGAGCCCAGCAGACAGATTTATTCTGCATATCTAAATAAACATTACATCTGTAGATTAGCCAGTTACAAAAATACATTTTTAATATTGAAAGGAAACAGAAGGGAAGCGTTCATCTGATACATTCATATGAAGTTGGTTTTTTTTTAACATCGCTGGTTATATTTAATTTGAAATGTATCACTTTTCTATATTGTAATGTCAATAACAATCTCATATAACCAACACCCCAACTGAACATTATTGCTTTGATACTTCTGTCACATTTCAGAGAAGGCACAGTCGCGTTTAATAAAGATTCCCAACATTGTCGTCATCAGTCAATAAATAAGGGAATCGCGTTTTCAATGCGTAGCTCTGAAGGATATCAGCAAGAAACCTCAATCAATCACCTATCTGGACTTGACAGGTAAGACAAAAAGAAACAAAAAAAACATCTCATGCCATTTGACTGTATGGACAATTATGATTATCAAAAGAATAATTCAACATTTTTGGAAATATACTAATTTGCCATTCTTTCCAAGAGATGAGGAGATAAATATAAAGTCTGTACAGAATACAGTGCTGGAGTCTGGATGTGATTAGCGTAGCTTAGCATAAAGACTGGAGGCAGAGGGGAAACCGTTAGCTTGGTTCACCACAATATCCTACCATGTTATTTCATAAAACAAGCATAAATAAAAACACTGAAAAAATGTTTTAGTAAAGTGCTTTAACTATTTCTATTTCACAAAGTCAGTTTCACGAAAAACTGTATCCATGAGCGATACGGTATGAAACTGTCGGTGACCACAGGGTTTAGCGGAGGTTTATTCAGACGTACTGTAGTACCAACCTGGCAACGGCAGCACAAGACAATCACTGCAACCTGCTGTTTCTTCTTGGATTTGTTAAAAAGATTTGATAAAAAGATAGCTTTTAGATGGTAAAAAACAGGTTAGCTTGTTCCCCCTGCTTCCAGTCTTTATGCTAAGCTAACCGTAACCCTAGTTAACAAACATTAGATTGATATTGATCTTCTCTTTTCTCTATGACCTCGCAGATAAGTGTATTTGCCAAAATGCTGAACTATTCCTTCAATGCTTGCTGTAACTGATAAAAAGCATGTAGTCATTATTATTACCCCAGATCCTCCTTTTGATAGTTTTGAGTTGTTTTTTTTCACAGTTTCAGGTTCTTTAAGGGACCAGATTTCGTATGAGCTGTGGTGTAACAGTGATTACTAACAGTCATGTCTGTCAAAGTCATACAATGACAAATTCTGATATGTAAGGCTAAAAAAAAAAAAAGTACATGACGTGGCCATTTAAGTCATTCTTATTGGACAACTGGTCAGCTGACTGTTGAGTAACCTTTATTGAGATATAAATCAGAAAACAAACACGCCTGCAGTTAAACCTGTGGCTGAGTTTGGTTACACATTAAAGACTGAAACGGTCACTCTAACACATGACTGTGTATGTAAGTATATGAAATTAGCCAGATTTTTTCAGGGTGAAATGGTATTGATAATCTTATGGTCCGAGGCAATTCTGGTGCGCTGTATGCGTTGATCACTATCAAAACTTCATATTTATGGCCTGAATCGTCTCAGTCAGTACTATTAATGCATGACACCTTCAGGAACTTGACAACAAAGTCCAATTATTCCGCTCCATCCCACAAACAAATCTGGCCTCCTTTAATTTATTACATGTGAGGTAAAAATCCTGGACCCCGTTCTGCTTTGAGACATAAGTGTGATTAATGTCAACCCTGACCTTACATCTTCTTTGCCGATCCCGGTCCCTGTAGTTCAGAGAGGTCAGAAGTTTAAAGTGTCTTGCTGGTACTGTAGCCGCGGGCTGTTCTCACTGTAGAACTGACTGAACCAGCGTCTGTGCTTATGGATGGCTGAATCCTCCTTTACCAGAAGAGGCTTGGAGATGTACTTCTTATTGTTCCAGATCATCACATCCCGCTCGAACTGGACACAAAAAGAAGAGAAAAGGTCACCGGACAGGATTGTAAACTGATTTCAAAAAGCTGTGAAGAAGACAAACACTGAGTGTTGAGTATGAATATTTGAACAAACATGATATTTTTAAGAGGTTTGTCCTCATTTAGTTTCCCCTGAGCACGCGATAATGACGCAGTTGCAGATTTAAAGATTTAAAAAGGAACAGACTTAGACATGAGTAGGACTAGGAATTAAACTAAAAGAACATTCTGGGGTTGTTTTTTTACTGCCTCACTGCATTAAATAATTATAATTTAACAGCAGGGATGAAGTGTTGTTGACTAAATGTCACTCCACAGTTACTCCGTCAGCTGCTGAGATTTGGCATTTCGATTCAAACTCCACCTCTTGGAACTATCCTCTAAAAATGAGTTTACTTATGGTGGCTTTTACTACATCAGGAAACAAAGTCATTCAACAAAAAGAATCCTACTTGACTTGTAAATCCAGCTAATAAACTTTTTGGGCCAAATTTTTAGACTTTCTGGTATGTGATTGCACAGCATTGAGCACGACCTTTTTATTTTCCATTCACAAAAATACTTTTCTCCTTGCCTTGTGAGCCAATGTATTGGTTTTTCTTTTTTCCCCTTTAAAAAAAATTTTAAAAAATCAATGCCTGTGTTTTATCACTTTACTATACAGCTAATTAGCACTTTTAATGAGGACTATTTACACCTTTTCTGTGATTGTGTGGTGTTGCTTCTGGTGGCAATGAAGAGGTAAGAGTGGGAGGCAAATACCGTCAATGATCTCTTCACATTAAAGTTTAAAAACTATTCTGAAGTGAAGGTTATTTATGAGTAATAAGTTTCATTTCAGAGCAGCAAGCACACCATTCAGGCAGTTCAGGCACTTTTGATATATTCTCCCAAAATACCTTATGATATAAAATTCAATATCACATGTAAAGCTAAAAATGCCACAGTTCCTTTATAGTTTGTCTGCTGATAGGGCTATTCTTTTTTTTTTGGTTTTCTTCTTCTTGTTGTTGTTTATTTCCACATCCAGCAGACACAGAGCAACATGTGCTGACATGGTGTAATATTCTCCTTTAGGCTCTCAATCCAATCCATCATTAATGTAAAATCACTGCACTAACCAATGTTTTTTTGTTGTTTTTTTTTTTTATATTTCATATATCAAATGCTTAAAGTGTGGGTTTTACCTGAATGCACTCTGCTTTGAGGATGAATTTGGGCACCAGAGGCAGTATACTGGACTGATAGAAGATAGTGTGAGAGACACACTGCAACAGAGGCTCCACTGGAGTCACACATTGTATGATTATACCCCGTCCCAAAAAACTGTGGTCAAACAGCAGAAACACCACCCCTGGTCCTATCTGAAATGTAAACAAAAAAAAAAAAAAAACTTTAATTGGAAATATAGACATCCATGCTACATCCATGTACTGTTATAGTAAACAAGAGGAATCCTTAGAGCTGTGTCTTCAGTCGGAAGGAAGAGCTGATGTTAACTTTCCATCTAAATGTAACAGCCATCTAAAGCAATACATTTCTGTGCTCCTGAGTAGAAGAAGCATATAGCACAGGACAATATTAAACAGTTACTGATTATATTATGTTCTCTATTCTGTCAATATAAACTAATCGCAGGAAGTTATGTATAAAACTGCATTCCTCATTTGAACTTGACTGTACCTGTCTGGCCACAACGTTAACATCCAGCAGAGACCAGTGGCGTCCAAACACAGTTAGCGAATGTTTCAGCAACATCTTAGAACAATGTTTGTTGGGCTCTGACTCTGGTTCCCATTGAACCTTGAATAAATACACATGCATACACACAGACAAAGAGGCATTAATCACAATCGCTAGTATGGCGCAAAGTAAGTTAAGAAAAAATGGTAATTGAGGTGTACATATTTGGCAACCCGGAAGCTTGGAGGATTGAAGAAAGCATTATCATCCTCGTCATTATCACATCAGAGCTTACCTTCCAGTAATGTCGCACAAATTCCCAGGTTTTGCTGTACGTGTAGCGCAGATCGACTCCGCTGACGATGCCCGGTGTGTGAAGGTGAGCCAGATGAGCGACATCTCCTGCATTTTCAGGGATTTCCTTTAGGGAAGACAGGTCGCCATGACACTTTTTTATGTGATAGTGTGAAAAGCATCTACTCTTCCTTGGGGGAATGAATAAATTTGTGCGTGTTTACACTAAACAACCGCATTGATCATTTCTGAAGTTACCATAAATATCACTTCCGCAAGAGTAGTACACACCTCTATGTGAGCGTTGATAAAATGCTCAGTTCTCCCTCGATAGACCCACTCGCCCTTTGTAATCTCCTGCTGCTCTGGGACGGCCCAATGAGGATCTTCTCCATCACAGTGAAACCAAACCAGAATCTGAGAGTTGACCTCACAGCTGTGCCAGCGGTGCACTTTGGCAAAATCTGGTACTGAAAGGGAAAAAAAAAACTCTTTAGTGTGCATGCATACAAGGAAATGGGTAAGACTCATAATAATAACAGCAATATCAGTATTGTTTGTTATGGCAGTTTCATGTAACAAAGTTTAGCTTTTTACAAAAAAATCACAGTAACAAAGAAAAGCAGGTCCATAAATTAGCATTTAATTCATAGTAATTTATTTTGTTGCTCATCACTGGACATCACCTTCAGTTAATACCTTTTTCTGCATAGGGGATCTTCACACACTTGCCATCTTCACCCCGAAACTGCCATCCATGAAATGGGCACTCGATACAGCTTCCCCTCACCTGTCCTCCCACAGCCAGGTTGGCACCCAGGTGAGGGCAGTAGGCATCCACCACGTAGGCCTTCCCATCCTGGCCCCGGAACACAGCCACCTGCTCACCTAGGAGCAAAAAAACATTTCCTCAAATGAGCCACCCCTTCAGAATACAACGGTAAGAAAATAAAGTTAAGAGAGAGATTTGAGAAGTCGACATCAATACGTGGAAGCTTTTACTGATTTAACTTTGGTTGCATCTCTGGAGATCGGTGTGCATTGCAATACCTACTCACAGTGTCTTTTCACTACACATAGTGGCTTTGAACACATGCAGTTCTTTTGCCTTCTTCCTCCTTTATCCTCTGTCTCTTTTGCAATGGATAAGTAGACTTGATTGGTCTGAGTAGGTTCAAGTGATAGACTGCAGCTACGGTATTTCTGGAGAACCACTTTGCATGGTGTACCTACTGTATTTGGCTTAACATTTGGCTGACCTACAGTGCTCAGATTGCGCCTAGATTAGCACAGGCTGTGTGACAGCAATTAAGAGTGACCCCTGAGCCAGCTCTAGCAGTGTCTAGTCAGGGTGCATCTCAGTAAAACTCTTGAGTAATCCAAAATAAGGTTCACCCAAATGAGGGAGTGACACAGCACCACGCTGCTGCCCCTTGACTGTTATGGCGCAGGGTTGAACCAGAGCCAAATGTGGGGGGGGAAAGATGCAGTAGGCACAACTGAATAAATCGTAAATGGATGACGACGGAGAAAATTGAGGGCGCTTTGGTACTTCACAGCATGATGCAGACTCTGAAAAAGGCCAAGTTGATGTTGATTTGGGTCAACAGAATTTGGGACAGCTGGAGGTTGCAGCTGTACACTGAATAACTCTGCAAGAGCGGGTGTCTCTTTCTAATAGGGGGTATCTTTTTCAGCTAGAAAACCTTTCATGTTGTTTGTTGTTGGTTTATTTATGGCAGGTGATATGACGGACGTATGAAAGCACCTTGCGCTCTTTGAAACCTTTTTTTTTTTTTAACTCAAGCTCAAAGAAACTGTCTGAACAGATCAAACGGGCCCTAATTTAAAATGCGGAACACGTAACCGTTTTAAATCACGTGACGCAATGAATACATACCGGCATTAAAAATACGTTCTATTTAAGATCTGTTATCAAGCAACTCGAGGTGTATGTGTGCACAAAAACAGACATATTAATAAAAGCTTTGAAGCTGATACGGGACAGATTGACTGTCAGATCACCATAAACACTCAGTGAAAAAGGTCTGCTGAGAGCTCCTTAACTCAAAATCAATCATAAGAGGCTTTTACTTTTGCTTGAAGAAGTGTTTAAATGTCTTTTTTTTTTTGGTCAAACTTGGTTGTCACAGTATGCTGTATTAAAGTCAGGCTGCTGATCGGTTAGTATGAGGAAAACCTGTTGTTGTAGGAATCCTCTGTGTTGCTGTACTTGGCTGTATACTGCACACAGCAACATGTATTTGTTAACATGAAGATTTCATCTGGGCTGGAGTTGAAGACTCTGCACAAAGTTAATCAAACAGACAATTAATCTGCAAGTATTTTTAGTGTCAATTTACCATTTCAGTCATGATGCTTTTCTTTTTCATATATGACAGTTGACTGGATCATCTGAGAGCTGTCACATTTAGTTGATCAATCGATTAGAAAAAATAATCACCAGCTATTTTGATGATCAGACAAAATGAGTTGTCAAAGGATCGAGAAAATAAACAAATCAAATGATAGATATATATTTTTTTTAAATTGTTAGTTGCAGCCCCACTGCCTTTATGTGATTAACTGATTCAGTAAATATTAGTAACCACAACATTCGCCTCCAGTCACACCTTCAGATTAAACAGGTAGTGACCTGAAACAATGAGGCTTTCTTCAAAATGAAAGCATTACTAAGCAACCAAATATGCAAACACACACCAAAAGCCATTGTGTCTGAAAAGCATACTTTAAATACCCCAAAAAATGTTCGTAATATGAGATCGTCTCTGCTATCATAGCAACAGGAAAAATAATTGTCAACTCGTTACGAACGCTGAGAGAGAGTCACGACAAAGATGAAGAAAACTGAGCACATCACACCAATTCCTCCGAGGTATCTATTACTTGTGCCTGTCTATGAATCTACCAGAGGTTCAGGACCAGAATGCATCTCCCTCTCTGCCTCCCAGATCATCTAGTGACAGGCTCCTAACTGTTCATGAACATGGCAGTATTTAGTTACTATGCTCTGAAGAGCTGGAACACATTTCCAAAAGATAGAAGACTAGCTGTGACTTTGACTGCCTTTAAAGCCAGGTCAAAAACTTTTCTTTCTCTTTTTTTTTATACAATCCTACAAACTGTGGTTTTCCTGTTCTGGTAGTTTCAGAACTTGGTTTTGATCTAATACCAAATAACACAGGGCTAGAATCACTATACATATATATATATATATACACGACTATGTACTGCATATACCTGGATATAGAATCAGAAAACAAGACGTAGCATCTGTACTATCGATATTTTGGGATTGATCCGCCCACCTCTACTGCTGAGGTATAATTACTTGATCTCCTCACGTCAGTCTACAAACTGATACCTCAATACACTGAAGCTTTTTTTTATGTGACACAGATATTGTCTTTGAATTGATAGTAGGTATATTTTCCATTAATAAATGATGTTTTAATGTTGTGTCTGGACGTTTTTGTCCTGCTTTTACTTCTCTTTAACATCTAAATGCGTCACACGCTATTATAGGAGCCGGTTATTTACAGTAATTACTGTGACCCCTTGTTTTTAACCATTGAATTTGCATCGTACCGACAACAGAGACACTTTTGACCTGGCCCCTGTCCAGCATCTGTGAGTCCATCACTCGGTACCAGCCGTTTGGATACACCGGAGGCAGCTCTCCGGTTTTCCTCCTCCGGCGAACCTCGTTTGCTGCCCGCGCCTTTGAGCGGCCGTTCTCGGCGATGTATCCCACATCATCGGGCGCTCTGAGCAGCTCCAAGGGGCTGAAGAGCAGCCTGTACAGCCAGCCGGCGGCGAGGACAGAAACCCCGGCAATGATGCAGACTACCAGTCCGATTTCCGTCCACGCTGGGTACCCGATGCTGACTGAGCCCAGTGTTTCTCCACCTTGCATGACAAACACGGCACATAATCCCACCCCGGTAATAACAGCAGCCACCTTCCCGGTAAACATGTTGTGACTGTCCATCATGTCCCCCTGTACTACATCAGTGTAGCATAAGCATTAGACACTTGTCATGATGCGTAGTCCATGAATGACACAGGTGCTTAGAGACAAGATGCGTCCTTTTAAACTGTTTAAGCCACACCCACAGTTGGCCCTGTCTTCCAGGTTGATCTGAGGTGAACGTTTGTTTTTGTTTTTTTTGCCTACTAAGTTTTACCACATACAAGAAATGCAAAACACTTAGTTCAGATGACCCAATATTATATGTCTATAAAACACACACACAACACAGAAACACTAACATGACCTCAACAAGGGCGCTCATCACAGAAAAAGAAAGATTTATTCTGCCAGTACTGACAGAAAGAATATTAACACAGTGCTTTAATTTATTCCCTTTGTCAAACTAAATAATTGAATCAGGTTTTGAATGTGTCTTGTACAGTCTGTCACTGTCAACCAGGGGTCCTTGAGGTAATTCAATGATCCTTATGTACTGTGTATGGCTCAGTTATTAAATGTGACATGCTGGTAACTATATATTTATACAATTTGCTTTTGTAACAATGGTTTGTGTGAAAATTGACACCATTACTGATATATCATATCTATTCATCGTTGTGTCATCAGCCAGATTTTATTGTTTTGAGACCAATTCCCCCTCATTAATAATAATAACAAAATGCCCCTTACAACACCTTGAACAAGCCTACACAGCCTAAAAAAATGATAAATTGATGTAGCATTTTAGTTTAAGTAACACATGGATTTATTGATGACAGTTTCAGTTTATGTTTGAGGAAGTTGGAGAATGTAGAAAACAACCTCCCTCATGTTTCTCTTCTATTTCACCACCGACTGTTGAAATCTCCTCTCTTGGGAGGTGAAAGCATAGCTTTTATGTGGAAATTTCACAATTATGACCTGACCAGAAGTAATGAACGCCATACTCATTGTCATCTGCGTATACTGTGATATATATATATATATATATATATATATATATATATATATATATAAAACATTTTCAAAACTGAGGTCATTCTGCAAATAATCAGACCGTTATCTGATTTGGGAGCACGTATGAAAGTGGCCCAAATCAGAATTGAAAATATCATATGATTCCATATGATTTGTGCTGTTTACACTAATATGAAAAAACACATCCAAGTCACATCTGAGAAAAAAAAATTTGATTCGCATCTAATTTATAGAACCAGAATTGTGGACAAATACAGTGTTTTTGAGCGCACATATAGAACAGTCAGCTAGAACGGTAGTTCTCAACCTTTTTTTAGCGTCAAAGACCCCTAAATTAATACACATTAGGCCACAGACCCAGATCTGGGGACCTCCATCTGAAAAGATTTTGGCTGTTAGATATGATTAAGATTATAGTTTATGAGATCAAGTGCAACCTATGATTAATAGTCGCTCTCATGACACATAGTCAGACTGGGCTCAATTCTAGTAAATGGAGAACAGAAAATTCAGAGTAAATTACGTATGAATGATGAATGAATGAATGAATTAATGAAAATGCATCAGGTCACGGTAAGTTTTATTCTGGGTCATAATGAAGAAATATATCTATATATGTTATCTATATATTTATATAATAAACATTTAATATGAAATAACTATTTATATAGCACCTTTAAAAACAAAGTGTACAAAACTGCATCACTCCTAATATACTGTATATAATAAAGAAAAAAGCAGGTCCTGTTTTTTCATTATTTTTCATTATGGTCATGCATGTATTATGTATTTGAAAACACTTTTAGGATGTTTGGATTGTAACTAAACAGGAAGATACTAGGACAGGCATCAGGTCTTTCTTGAAACATTAGTCAGGTGTCCAAATGAACATTGAAAATGTTTTTGTCTTGATTTAGTCATTCCACAGTCCTCATTCTGTGCAAAAATGTACTGAAAAGTTTATGTGATGTTGATATGAAGCTCCAGCCACCCAAATGTGTTAAATCAATTAATTACAACCGAAAGCTTTATTAGGGTTTTAAAGTCTTTTTTATTTATTTAGCTAATTAGTTAATTATGTCCTCTGCATCTTTCTCTGTCGTGCCAACCAACTGCATTACCTCCTCACCATAACCATGAACCTCCTCTGGCTTTCTTCTTTTCCTCTGTGCCCAGGAGTGATGAGCAGGAGAGAGGCTCTGCACAGCCTCAATTTCAACAGCCATATGAGATTAGTGGAGGTGTAAATGGCAGACGCAGCGGTTACGTGTAGTCTGAGTCTCAGGATATGACTTAAGCTCTGTGAGTTCTGCATGCTTGCACAAGATTTGTCTTGATTTCAAATGATTTGTCACTTCCCTTTTTTTTTTACCACATTTGACTTCCCATTAACGGCAAACTTGCAGATGAAAACAAAAGTTACTGTCTTACCGTCAGTCTATCGGGATGCACGTCAGGGATGAAGTCTTATTTAGGGGTCACAGAGACAGTCACTTGGAAGAAGACAGCCAAGTACTCTGAAACACAAGCAAAATTCAGAGAAAAAAAAGTGTCACTGTGCAAAACACAGTTAAGCGGAATAATCTCCAGTTACACAGCAAGTGCTCATTCTTGTATATCTCACCTTGGATGACATGAGAGTTTTCCTTCAGAAGAAAGTTGTACAGGTATTTGCAGGCATATGGCAGAGCTGCGAAGAGTAATAACAGAAAGCCAAAAAAAAACAGAAGGGAAGGGATTAAAACACTCAAAAACAGAGTACGATATGCATTCATTTGGAAATTCATTTTTGAAGTTTAAGTAAACGGATGAGGCACACAAAGTAAATCAATAGTGTAAATATACTTTTGCAGAATTTTACCTCCATGCAAGACAGGAACTGTCTGAAGGAAGGAGACGTAAAAGGAAGATGACGTTTTACTGGATTCAAAGAAAATAATGTGGGTGATGTGAAAGGAGAACTTGCTGCTGTCCTCATCTCCTTTCACATCACCCACATTATATACTTGTCTTCTAGCAGAGAGTAATAGGCTTATTACTCTCTATTCTAGTAAGCCAGAATATTTACATATATTACCTATTATAAAGTTAAATAACACAGTAAAAAAAAAAAAATCAGGCAAAGTTAACTCCTTTGATTGCAGATTTTGTCTTTATTTTATTTAGACTCAACATGCATCACTCTGCATCTGGGAGGCTCTGAAGGGTGCTGGTCCAAAGCCGCACAAAACGTAACCTCAGGTCTTGTTCAACGGAGCTCTCGTCCATCTTAGAATTGATGTCCAGGAACAGGCGTCCTGTGGTGGTAAATTCAGGCCAGGTCACCGGCACCTTCATGTTTCCTTTGTTGGGATCTCTGTGAAAATAAGAGTATAGTTTTGTATTTACAGCACTTATAGCTACTAGAAAAATGACCTCATCTCAATCACAGTGTTGACATGCATGCATAGTGTGTTTTACCCAGTTCGTGCAAAGTTAGTCCAGTAGGCAATCATGTAGGCAGACAGGTCTCTCTGTCTGTCCCCATAAGCCTTGGGTGTGGTGAAGGGTTTGCCGAACACGTACTGCAGGTCATCAACGTGGTCGGCTCCCACCCAGTCGTGATAGGGTTTGCCTGGTCCAGCCAATAAACTGGGCTCAGACATCAGGTAGGAGTAGGTACGGCCAGTCCTGTTAAAGACCGTCAAAATGTTCTAAATTATGATCTTAAGGGTAAATTTCACCAGAGTACAGGATCAGGTGCAGCATTAGATCATTTAGAGCTGTCAAAGGTCAAAGAGCACTTCAAAGAATATGTTGAGTAAAGCATCCACGTCCATAGACTAAAGGCTGAATGTCACAGCTGAGAGAGAAATGCATCATAGTTCGTAAGCGCTTGTCTTTTTATATGTATTTATGTCTTTTGTTGTTATGTATAAAAAAAAGACACTGCAGCAACTGACTCACATGGCGTTAGCAGCGTGAAGGTAAATGGCAGTCTGTGTAGGAACCAGGAACAGGTAGTCAGTCCCAATGGCCACAGCAGTTTTCTTAATGGTTTCTTGGTTGGGTGTTGATCCCCAATTGGACGAGTATTCAGCGAAGGCAATCTCAAAACCAGCTTGGCCTTTCTCTTTGGTATAAGCAGCGAGGAGCCTCTTGACATCTTCTCTGCAGAGAAAATAAGGCGGAAAGCTCCGTTAATGAAATTACGCTGCAAAAAAGCTGTAGGAGCTCACAAAAGAAAAGACCGTCTTTCTGGAGACAAAGCAACCTTACTTGGGCGTCTCTTGATTCTTGTCATCAAGAGAAGTAATGTCCTTTGACGTGAAGAGGTGCCCATCCATGTTATTAATCCCTGCGAGGTAGTCGACCTCAGCAGCGTTGTGGAACAACTTGTCAGGTTGATCAGGGAGGAAGTCTCCATCAACAACGGGACACAGGAAGAGGCTTTTAGCGTTCGGCTCTGCAATCGATTGACACAGAATTAATGAAGTGGCACCTTATTGTGTGCACATTGTAAAATGTTACTGGTAACTTAAAGCAACTTTACTAAAAACAAGTTACATTTATCATTTATCTTCAGATTCATGAGTGCATTGTAATTTTCCATGAACTGATCAGTAACTGCTGTTCAACAACGTTATAAGGAATTAGTGATGCGATGCCGCTCCAGATAAGTAATGACATTTCAGTGATGGCTTTCTGGAGGTGTTGATGACATTATAAGATAACTTTGGTGAATATTTGACACTTTTTTTTTTCAGAGACCTGCACTGTTTCAGCTTCACAGGTTCTTATCTGACCAAATCAGCATGCCACATTTCATCAATATCTATGACAATGTGGTCCACAAGTGTGATTATTTGACCCGGACTTATCCATATACCAATTGCTTCATTGAAGGAAAATTATGCTCACGGTCTGGGGAGCCTTCTGCGCCTATAGGAGTAGCCATGATGAGAGTCCCAGCATCAGTTGATTTCAGACAGGCCACCATTCTGTCATCAGTGGGGCAGCCGACCTTCTCAGCAACCTGACAACGTGGTAGGTAGTCAAGCCATGTACGTTTAGGCTAATAGGATATTCCACTGATATGGACTTTTATGATGTTATTCTAAACACATTTTGCTTCTATAAAGGATTTGGCTGGCAATTTTCTATGTTCTATCTTATTGTCAACAAACCAACAATGATCTCATCGTACTTTGAGTATTAGGCGAGTATCCAAAGCCTGATATATTTAATTGCTTAATCCATTTTACATATGAGTAATCATATGGTGCATTGTCAATATATATATGTCAACATGTTGATTATAGCCGTTTTAAAATCATTCGGTATAACTCAAATTAGATCATAAATTGTTGCGCTGAGGTGGCAACTCTAAGCTCTATGAATATAGACAGAATGAAAATGAAAACTGATAAGATATAAGAGATATTCCAAGTGGACATTTTCATATTTTATTGTTTTACAACATTGAATCAAAATAGATCTGATATAGTTATGATATATTGACATAGTTGTTGTTTTTTATACTGATCAACATAAAAACACCCTAAAACTTTCAGAATTAATACTTTTTATGGATATTTACTTGGTCTAAATGGCAAGTTAACCAGCTTAAATAGCTATGAATTGACTGCATGTCAATGCATATGTGGCATATACTGTGCAATATATATGTAACTTATATATACAAGATAGTTATAATTCAATTTTGGTCATCAAAAGTCTAAATGCTAATACCTATATACCTATCTATACACCTCTATATAAATGGGGACTTATGTGGGGACTTTTTCACGACATCAGGGTCCATCTCTGTGGTGTCTGACAGTGACACAGATGCAGTACATACCTCGTATGCAACCTTGAGTGGGTTCCTGTTGAGAGCCCAGGGGCCTAAGGCAACACCACTCTGAGAGATGGCTCTCTTCAACAGTCCTTTGTTGTGGGGAGAGAGAGTCTGTGGAGTATAACATATATTACTTGTAGTTATGTTTATTTTACAATTGGTCTTAAACGTTCCACTTATGACTGAAATCTATGAGTAAAAGTCATATTTCTTGTTGTGTAGGCACGTTTTATAAGGAATACTTTAAAGGGTGGTGTGTGAGTTATAACTAATGGCTGTTTTTCGAATGGTATGTTAAAAAAACAAAAACATTTCATTAGAATTTTATTGATCATTAATAAAGCATTACATTACAACTTAATTAACCCTCACGTCCACTCAGAACGGTGTCTGATTTAACTTCATTTAACTTTTAAAATACATTTTTTTGCTGAGAGCTTCTCACCTGAAAGTTGACACTAGCTCCACCTGCAGACTCTCCAAAGACGGTGATGTTGTCGGGGTCTCCTCCGAATGAACGGATGTTCCTGTGCACCCAGGCGATGCCGGCATGCTGGTCCCACAGACCATAGTTTCCTGTCAACAAATATTGAGTTAAAAGTGTGTTTTTTTTCTCCAGTAACTGAATGTAAAGTAACACATCGTAGGCACATAGGAAATAGGAACTATTGTACAGGATTCCAGCCAAGTTCCTTTAAATGCACTCACCAGGTAAGCGAGAGTCGCCTGTACTGAGGAAGCCCAGCATCCCCATACGGTAGCCCAATGACACCACAATGACATTACCCTTGTCTGCAATTTCCTGACCACCGTACAGATAGTTGTCGAGAAAGTTTGGACCCATAGAACCTCCGACCATGAAGCCTCCACCATGCAACCAAATCATCACTGGAATATTTGATGACACTTAGGAGAAAAAGAGAAGCATTTTAACTTTATATTATAAGTAACTAGAATCTACTGTGTCAATTATTCTAATGTTAACATATAGCATTACAAAGATGCTACCATGTTCGCCATGAGGAACCCAGATGTTGAGATAGAGGCAGTCTTCACTACCAAAGGTTGACGTCTGGAGCATGCTGATCTGGAGACATCTGTTGGCAAACTTTGTTGCCTTTAGAACGCCTGGGGATTTTGATTCATAAAAATGACAGTGCTTAATGTTTTCCAAATGATACGTTAAAATTTTCAGCTTTGTCAGTTTGTCAACACACCATCCCAGCCCGGGTGAGGTTTGGGTTTCTCAAATGTTCCAGGCTTGGCAGCGAATGGAATTCCTTTGAAAACGTCCACAGAGCGGAAAAGACCAAGGGGGATATTTTGTCCCTGAACGCTGCCACCTTCTGTGTGCACCACACCCAGCTAGAGGCAACGTCAAAAGAGCTTTTACCTTCAGTGACAATATATAAATATGAAAGCTATGCTAAAATATAAATTCTAAAACACATATTTTAAAGATTTGAACATAACAGAGCGCAATTTTGTATTTTGTAATTTGGAAGGATTAAACTTTGAAACTTGGGAGTTGGTTATAAGAATAAACTTTGTGGATGGTCAATATAGATAAAATGCTGCAAACATTAAACCTTATGTACCTGTGTATGAACAGCTGTTAAGAAGTTAAGAAAAAGACACTTTTTACCACCAAATCAGTCGAACATTTTCCAAGTCACAACGAGCAGATCTTGTAGGCTTTTGAATCACATATTCACGCATTCAACATGAGATTAAATTCTGCAGACTTACAGAGGCCGCTGAGGTTGTTGCCAGGGACAGGACAACAGCAAATAAAATCTTCAACTTCTTCATCATGGCCAACCACAAACCAGCAAATGGCTTTCCAGGTGCTTATATACACGAGACTCCCTGCAAGAAAATACATGATGAACGTAACTGTTATGCAACCGTTATACCCACACCTTCACCATGGGGACCGACTGACCATGATTTGATATCCGAACGTGATGGGAAACAGCCTGGTGTCAACTGTTATAACCCATTTACTGCACTTGGAAATAACACAACGTCTCACAAATAGTCTCTTTATGCCAAATAAAGCCACAAATGTACTTAAAAAGACTATCGCAATATCTCTTCTTTGATTAGGAGTAAAAACATTTGCCTGTTGTTATTTCTTATGTCACTAAAATACTATTGAACAGCAGAAGCTCATTGGTTCGTGTAAAGCTGGGACTGAAGTCAAGCTGCTGTTGACTCAGAGAAACAGGTGGACTGATTCTCAGATTAGAACACAAGTGAAGATAAAACTTTAAAATAACTCCACACCAGTAAGCTGCTACTGTTGAAAAGTGTATTTGATATGAAGTATATTGTTCTATCTAATGCAAAGCTATTCAGAAGTCAAACGTGTAAGTTAATCAATTTGTTTTTAATTCAATTAAAGCTGTATTTTTAGTAAACCTCACATATAGAATACATATAGTATTAAAAAATATTTGTGTTTGCAGTGGTAATGAATGTCATTCCTACTTTTGGGATATTGTTGTATTAGTAATTGTTTTGCAATCACAGTCGATTCATACAACAACAGTATAAAAATTTAATGGACGCCATTAAACACAGAAGTCTAACTGCTTTTGTGTCCTTTTGCAGGAAGGCAAATTGCCTTAAACAACATCAGCTGCATTTATAACTAAATGGTAACAAAATCAGGCTAATAAAATGTTTTACATTGCAATTCTATCACATATTTGTGCTGTACATACAGAATATATATATATATAGTAAATTTAAAGAGGTACAATAAAGATATGTATTATTAAATAAAACCAAGGAAATAGTGAAAATATTTATCATCAATTTATTATTCAGTTTTTCCAATACTGATGTAATACTTTAGATCTACAGGTCCACACTGCAGCTGCACAGGTGGTCTTTACTCTGTGATCAGTGTGGGAAGTTTGGGCAGGATGCTGGTCCAGAAATGCACATAACGCGTCCTCAAATTCTGTCTTACGTAGTTCTCGTCCATCTTAGAATTGATCTCCAGGAACTGGTGTCCAGTGCTGGTGAATTTGGGCCATGTAGTGGGCACACTCAGGTCCCCTTTGTTGGGGTCTCTGTGGACATGAAACAGAAAACAGGCAACTGAATTTGGCAGTTTTAGTGTTGTATTTCTTTAGGTTAAGACTGAATTGAATTGCAGAATTATACCCAGTTTTGGCAAAATTGGTCCAGTAGGCGATAATGTATCCGGAGACGTCACGGTGGCGAGGCCAATATGCCAATGGTGTGGTGAAAGGCTTTCCGAACACGTACTGCAGGTCATCCATGTGATCAGCTCCCATCCAGCTGGGGTAGGGCCTGCCAATCCCACCCATACGGTTGGGCTCGGAGAATAAGTAGGAATAGGTGCGACCAGTTCTTTGATTGGACAAGAAGAGAATAGGGATGTAAAAAAATGACTACAAGCAAGAAACAGCCTTGCACAAAAAGAAGGAAGAAGTGGCACTTATAGAACTGAAACCTTGGTCAAAAGTCAGGGCCCAATTTCTCAGTCTGGTGAAAATGACAAATACTGAAGGTTGTTTTAATCCCTGGTACCTACATGTAAAATAATACGTTGTACAGCACAGTAGAGACCATTTTGGATGCACGATACTGTCTTTGGCGATGAAATCATTCAATATAAATAAAATTAAATAATATAAAAAATATACAGAAAGAAAAAAATCAACACGATGTGTCTTAGAAAGTGTCTCTGAGCTCTCCTGATGTGACGGCAAAATATATTCCCTCATTTGGTGTTTTGATGGTGGTGGTCTATCTAACATCCTGGTCCAAAATCTCCCATAGGTGTTCAACTGGGTTGAGTTCTGGTGACTGTGAAGGCCATAGCATATGATTCACAACATTTTCATACTCAAACCATTCAGTGACCACTCATGCCCCTATGGATGGGGACAGTGACATCCTGGAGGAGACCACCCCCATTAGGATAGAAGTGTTTTATAGTAGGATAAAGGTGATCACTCAAAACAGACATGCAGCTATGTGCTACACTACAGCTTAATAAAAGAATCCAAACCACAGAGCAGTAACAGGAGTTTGACTTTGAGTAAACGTGGTCAAATCTTCACCATGATAAATTAATCCCAAACACGTTTAAAATCTGGTTACTAAAATTGACAAGCCAATGGTCCCACATGAAATAAAGAAAGGTTACTTACTTTATTCTTCACCTTGTAAAGCAATATGAGCAACAAAAGTGCTTTAAATAAATTGACAGTGACATAGAAAGATCTTGTTCTTACTTGGCATTGGCAGCATGAAGGTAAAGAGCAGTTTGTGTAGGAACCAAGAAGATGTAATCTGTTCCAATCTCCACAATTGTTTTCTTAATGGTCTCCTTGCTGGGATTTGTGCCCCATGTTGAAGTGTATGTGGAGTAGGCGTTGTCCAAACCAGCCTGGCCCTTCTCTTTAGTGTATGAAGCCAGAAGCCTTCTCACATCCTCACTACGATAAAGAAGAGAAGGTTTGAAACTTAGGTCGTTTAAAAAAAACTTTCTGCCGCACAAAATGTTAATAGCTTCTAGTTCAAACAAAAGTATGGTAAGTTGCTTTGGGTAGCTCAATTCATTATAGTCTAATAGCTTGAACTTACATAGGGGTGTCCACCAGGGGGGAATTGATTGTAGGAATGTCCAGACCAGTAAAGATGTGTCCGTCCATGTCATTGACTCCAGCCATGTAGTCAATTTCAGCCGCATTGTGGAACAAGTTGTGAAGTTCATCCGGCAGGAAGTCCCCGTCAATTACAGCTGACAGGTACAGGTTGTGTACAAGTGGGGCTGATGGAGGCAGATACAATCAGAGATCAGTGCTGTATGTTTCATACATGTCCAGCGTTCTAATTTAACATTTACTATACCTGCTGTATTCTTAGTATTCTAAGTAATTTTCATGGATTAAAAATAATGACAAATTATTTGATCTATGGCAATAAAAATGCAGATAATGTACTCTGTCTTTTTATATTATGTTCAACAGATATATCTGTAGGGCAAAGAGTTTACATTGTGTTTTTTTCAAGTTCAATTTTTACCAAATTTGTAGTTACTGCAGTTTGGCTTTGTAGGGCAGTATAACACTGAACAGCTGGATCTTTTGGCTTCACTTTGGGGGAACTGTCATATCGTCCATCTTTATATACCGTCTATTGTCAGGACCCTAAAGGGCAACACACAGTGGCTGTGTTGCTTCACTTTTCAACTTTCAACTTTCAACTTTATTGTCCCTGAAGGGGACAATAAAGTTGCTGTTGGCTTTTGCTATGAACTGCTTGCTGCTTGGTTGTTGAGAAATAACATCATTACATCATTAACATTATTAAGAAATAAGTAATGTTTCTGTCATAAATAATCCAGCCATGTAGCATAATGTGTAAAATAAAAATAGGATGAAGGGAAAGGTATGGGAGAGGGTGGAAGATATATATTATAATAGTGAGTGAGAACAGTGTGAGAGAACAGTGTGTGACTATCAGTCTCACACAGCTGGGTTCAAGGTTAGAATAGTGGTAACTATTCATCGCCCACAGGATGCAGCTGGTTTCCTTAAGAAGCCATATTAGGAATTGTTTTGTAGAACTTTGTGTCATGTATGCTTGTATGCTTAAATTGCAGAGGGTGCGCCCACGAGACGATGGCAAGAGAAGAAGAGAGTAATGACCAAGGACGCCTGGAACAATGTAGAGAAATCACACCCAACTAACTCTGTATCAATAATAAAATACTGTATCAGGAATAGAAAGCTTGCAGGCTGACTGATCACTGTTATCGGTTAGGGAAAGCATTTCTGATCCAGAGCTCTGTAACTGCCCATTGCTTACTGAAAGGATTTACTAAACACTCACTTATTTTGGTCATTAAGTATTTTGAAAAATGCACCCACTCTTTGGAAGTCAGAAGCTTTTCATCAGCAGATAACTACATATAAAAAGCTCCATCAGGAAGAAGATTATGGTTACTAATCGTGCAGTGCTTTGCTTCTTTAGGAAGCAAAGACACTATGTCAAAAATATATATATTTAAACAAGGCTAATTGCAGTTCTTACAATCAGGTGAGCTGGACACACTGAGACTACCAGCCATTGTTAAGAGCACAGGATCTGTAATCTTCAAACAGGCAGCCATAGTGTCATCGGTGGGGCAGTTGACCTTCAGAGCAATCTGGGAAGAAGGTTCAGATTATTTTTAAAAGTGAACTGTTCCTAAAATGCAATGCGTACAAAATTCCACAAAGGTTGTTAAATATGTCATGTACCTCCTCAGCGAACCTGCGGGGGTTCTTGATGACACCCCAGGGGCAAAGGGCGACTCCACTCTGGGAGATGCCTCTCTTGATTAGCCCTTTGTTGTGGGGAGCGATAATCTGGAAAGACAAACAAACAGAATGAATGGGAAATGCGGTGTTTTAGTGTATCCTTTAAATTAAGTTTATATTAACACTATTAGTACTGTTATTAACAGAATAACATATTGATCATATGTTTCAATGCTTCATTAAACCTCACAGTTGTTTTTGTTGTGATGTAGCAGTGCATGCACTGAGTTAGGAGACAAGAAAAGCTTCTCACCTGAAAGTTGACACTAGCTCCACCTGCAGACTCTCCAAAGACGGTGATGTTGTCGGGGTCTCCTCCGAATGAACGGATGTTCCTGTGCACCCAGGCGATGGCGGTGTGCTGGTCCCACAAACCATAGTTTCCTGATGAGAAACAAACAGTGTCCTTGAAGTAGCTTGTATGTCTTAGAACATAACATCACTTCACTACACAGCAGGATTTACTAATTTGATGGATCAATTGACCAAAACCTTTCCCCACCTTTACCTGACTTTGTCCAATTGTGTTGCTTTTGTAAGAAAATAACCGTACTTACCAGGTAAGCTAGCATCTCCTGTGCTCAGGAAGCCCAGAGTTCCCACACGGTATCCCAGTGTCACCACGATAACATTTCCTCTGTCTGCAATCTCCTGCCCGCTGTACAGATAGTTGTCTAGGAAGTTGGCACCCATCGAACCTCCAGCCAGGAAGCCTCCTCCATAGATCCAGACCATGACCGGCAGACCAGTGGATACTAAAGAACAAAAACAACTAGAGCCATTTGTAGTATGGATCTAATTTGAATGACACTGTCTGCTTCATCAAGTCTTTACCTGAGTAGCCGTGAGGAACCCAGATGTTAAGGTAAAGACAGTCTTCACTGCCTCTGGTGTCAGTCATGATTAAGTTTACCTGAAGGCACCTCTTCCTATACTCAGTGGCCTTCAGAACACCTGACAAGAAAACACACACACACATTGTTAGATGTGGGCAATAAACTTCAACATGATATGCAGGACTTATGCCAAGATAAATTATGTACATTTTCTTGACACATTAATCAGTTTCTGCCTTGATGTGATGCATATGACAAGCAACCATAAAACCTTTTCAATCAATACAATTAAAGGAGAAGAATTGGTAGAATTGGTTGCTGGTAGTTACTTTTATCATTAGAGTTTGTTGTTATTTGTCTCAGTGTAAAATCCAATAGGCGAGTAGTTCAATAAATCTACCCACCATCCCAGCCAGGGTGACGCTTTGGTTTCTCAAACCTTCCAGGAATATCAGCAAAGGGAATCCCCTTGAAGACGTCCATGTGACGGCGGAACCCAAGACGAATGTTCTCCCCCTCCACCATGCCTCCCTCTGTGTACACCACCCCAAGCTACAGAAATTAAGCAAATAAATAGATTAACATGATGCGGCAGTCCACCAAACATTTAGCATGAAAATAATTTTCTATGTAATCTATGACATTAGGTGTATAGATTTTAGGTTGAATTTCTTTCTCAATGTCTTGGAAGAATTCATAGCATACAGCAATAGTACTTTAAACACATAAATAGGTTACATCTTCTATCGGTCAAATTGATTGTTGGATTACAATTTGAGCAAATAATCATTCTTTCCACCATTCATATTCAATATGTGTGGAGCCGGATAGATAGCCTCACTCAAAGAGGTTACACATGTGACCTTCTAGTCTATAGACATACTAGAAATAAAATGTACTTACAGACGTCGCAGAGACAGTCTCCAGGAACACGGTGACAGCAACCAAAATCCCCAGTTTTGCCATCATGACCAAACTATGACAACCAGGTTGATTGTTGACCAGACTTTTATGAAGGGCACCCCGCCCCTAACCAGCATCTGACCAGTGTGTAATCTATGGGAATACATTTCTCACTGTTGCATAACATGTCATTTTATCACTAGATTCCAAAATACCACAACCTGTGGACATTCAGAGCATGGTAAACAAAGGATGCTGAGAAGGTATATTAAGTCAAGAGTGAGACAGTCAGAAAATGATTCAGTAAAGCACATCACCCAGGCCTTCATAAATAAGGTTCAGTTGTCTACCCTTACAGAAGTGACTTTTTAGCTTTCCAACTTTTGCAGTTCTGTATCAGGAAGCCAAACTCTGTTGACACAGCTGTCCAACTAGACTCAAAGTCACACAGTATCTACGTTGGGATGATTGATGCCATGGCAAGTACAATGGTACGCTGGCAAGGTTATGTTAGTATTCAACAAGTCTTAGTCCGAGCCGCAAAAGCATCGTTGAAGCAGTACCAGCTATTCTAATTATCCCCCTCAATTTAAAGGGTTACATGATGATGAAATATTGGATATTTTCACCTTTTTGGGGTATCTACAAGACCACAAAATGAAGACAAATCAAGTCTACAGCGATGCTAGCAGCTCTGTAAGGCTGCACTGATGCACAGCAGTGCTTTGAGCTAAATGCTAATGTTAGCATGCTAACATTTTCATGCCACTATTAGGGTGTTTCGTATAATGTTTACAATATTCACTATGGATGAATCTTTGTATCAAACATCATGGAAATCCATCAAATGGCCAAGACATTTCACTTCAGTTAAATACTGTTTGGCAATCACAGTCAAATAGTACAATTAGCTGCCGAATACTTAACTATTCAATTCACGTATCACAAAGTTTGTGTTTTTTGTTCCTCTTTGAAAATGTTCCATTAACACTTTGTGGCAGGACTAGAGTCGGTGATGCTAAAGGTATATTTTAGCAGAATGGGAACTCTTAAAAATAGTTAAAAATCACCATTGATCTAAAGCACTGTACCAGATATATTCAGCTATAAATATAAACATAACTTTACAAGATCCCCTTTTGAGGTAGGTTTACCAGTTTCAGCAGACAGGGAGGCACCTAGCTAAGCTGGTGTTTAAAATTTGCAAGATTGCTGTTAGCTTGCTGTCCCAACCCACGTATTCCATGTTATTACAACTTATCTTAATTTAGTTAAATATCTGTTCATTGCATCAAAATATAAGGAACAGGAGACAATGAGCAATCCCAGGCAGTAGGTTCAAACAGTGGCTATAAACTACCTAATTTAGCTAGGTAGCTTGCCAATGTTAGCCAACTAACAGGTTTGTCAGCTAGGCTAGGTTGGGCAGGCATTGTGTTGATTTCATATTTTTTGGTTGTCTCAATTATTTGTCTACGGTCCTTTAAACACAGACTTCCCTTTTGTTTCTTTGGCAGGCATCCATGTGTCTTGTCATTGATAATAACCTATGAAAACCTTGTTTGAAATTAGTTCAGCTCTTTTCGTGTCCTTTTGCAGGAAAACAAAGGAGAAACATTACTGCGTTACTGAAACCGTTGCCTCTACCTCACCAAATATTGCCCCTAAAGAACATCAGCTGCATATATAAACTTACATTAGCCAAACTATATGCTAGCTAACGCACATATAGTGGTAACAAAACAGTAGTACAGCTTGAATATTATTGTGAGTTTGTTTTATATTGCAATTCTATCACGCATTGTATGGCACAAAAATATGAGCTCAATGTCAGCAGCATTTGTTAAATGATAACCCAATACTTGTGCAATACATAGCCTACAAAGTACATTTGTTATATTGTAAATTTAAAGAGTTACAATAAAGATATGTATTATTAAATAAAACCAAGGAAATATTGTAAGTATTTATCATCAATTTATTTTTCATGAACCAATACTGATGTAATAGTTTAGATCTACAGGCCCACCCTGCAGGTGCACAGGTGGTCTTTACTCTGAGATCAGTGTGGGAAGTTTGGGCAGGATGCTGGTCCAGAAATGCACATAACGCGTCCTCAATTTCTGTCTTACATAGTTTTTGTCCATCTTAGAATTGATCTCCAGGAACTGGTGGCCAGTGCTGGTAAATTTGGGCCATGTAGTGGGCACACTCAGGTCCCCTTTGTTGGGGTCTCTGTGGACATGAAACAGAAAAACAGGCAACTGAATTTGGAAGTTTTAGTCTTCTATTTTAGTTTTTGATTAAGACTGAATTGATTTCTGTGATGTTTCTTTAGTGTCTGCAGACTTATACCCAGTTTTAGCAAAATTGGTCCAGTAGGCGATAATGTATCCGGAGACGTCACGGTGGCGAGGCCAATATCCCAATGGTGTGGTGAAAGGCTTTCCGAACACGTACTGCAGGTCATCAGCGTGGTCGGCTCCCATCCAGCTGGGGTAGGGCCTGCCAATCCCACCCATACGGTTGGGCTCGGAGAATAAGTAGGAATAGGTGCGACCAGTTCTTTGATTGGACAAGAAGAGAACAGGGATGTAAAAAATGACTACAAGCAAGAAACAGCCTTGCAGTAGAGAGCGTTTTGGATGCACGATACTCTCTATGTAAAACAGCATATCTACACTACAGCTTAATAAAAAATCCAAACCACAGAGCAGTAACAGGAGTTTGACTTTGAGTAAACGTGGTCAAATCTTCACCATGATAAATGAATCCCAAACACGTTTAAAATCCGGTTACTAAAATTGACAAGCCAATGGCCCCACATGAAATAAAGAAAGGTTACTTACTTTATTCCTCACCTTGTAAAGCAATATGAGCAACAAAAGTGCTTTAAATTTATTGACAGTGACATAGAAAGATCCTGTTCTCACTTGGCATTGGCAGCATGAAGGTAAAGAGCAGCTTGCGTAGGAACCAAGAAGATGTAATCTGTTCCAATCTCCACAATTGTTTTCTTAATGGTCTCCTTGCTGGGATTTGTGCCCCATGTTGAAGTGTATGTGGAGTAGGCGTTGTCCAAACCAGCCTGGCCCTTCTCTTTAGTGTATGAAGCCAGAAGCCTTCTCACATCCTCACTACGATAAAGAAGAGAAGGTTTGAAACTTAGGTCGTTTAAAAAAAACTTTCTGCCGCACAAAATGTTAATAGCTTCTAGTTCAAACAAAAGTATGGTAAGTTGCTTTGGGTAGCTCAGTTTATTATAGTCTAATGACTTGAACTTACATAGGGGTGTTTACCAGGGGAGAATTAATTGTAGGAATGTCCAAACCAGTAAAGATGTGTCCGTCCATGTCATTGACTCCAGCAATGTAGTCAATTTCAGCTGCATTGTGGAACAAGTTGTACGGTTCATCCGGCAGGAAGTCCCCGTCAATTACAGCTGACAGGTACAGGTTATGTACAAGTGGGGCTGATGGAGGCAGATGAAAGGCACCAATCAATTTTAGGATTTTTTGCCATTAAAATGCCACCACAGAATGTGGAGCGTTTGAAACATACAACTCTCCAGTGGTTGTTGGTTCAAAAAAGACACTGTGACTGTAAAAACACAGCAATGTCCACTGATGTGTGTTGCAGAATTTACACACAAAGAGTTTGTTAATCAGCCATTCAGTGTATTTTTTGCTGTGTCTTCAAGTTAAAATTTTAAAAGACATTAGGTATTGTGAGGTCAGTAGGTCTTTGAGGTCGACTTGGTGTTTCAGGGCCCTGAAGGGCAATCATCGAGCCATAGTATCATGTCGTGCTTTGCTTCTTTAGGAAGCACAGACACTATGTCAAAAAACTGAAATGTAAACAAGACTGTTTGCAGTTCTTACAATCAGGTGAGCTGGACACACTGAGACTACCAGCCATTGTTAAGAGCACAGGATCTGTCATCTTCAAACAGGCAGCCATAGTGTCATCGGTGGGGCAGTTGACCTTCAGAGCAATCTGGGAAGAAGGTTCAGATTATCATTAATTGTTTCCCAGCCAAAAGTTAACTGTTCCTAAAATGCAATGCGTACAAAATTCCACAAAGTTGTGAAATATGTCGAAGAAGCTGTCATGTACCTTCTCAGCGAACCTGCGGGGGTTCTTGATGACACCCCAGGGGCAAAGGGCGACTCCGCTCTGGGAGATGGCTCTCTTGATTAGCCCTTTGTTGTGGGGAGTGAGCGTCTGGGTAGACAGACACAAAAAAGATTTCATTTCATATACATCATATGTTTCAATGCTTCACTAAACCTCACAGTTGTTTTTGCTGCGATGGAGAAATGCGTGCAATGAGCTAGAAGTTGAGAAAAGCTTCTCACCTGAAAGTTGACACTAGCTCCACCTGCAGACTCTCCAAAGACGGTGATGTTGTCGGGGTCTCCTCCGAATGAACGAATGTTCCTGTGCACCCAGGCGATGGCGGTGTGCTGGTCCCACAGACCATAGTTTCCTGATGAGAAACAAACAGTGCCCTTGAAGTAGCTTGTATGTCTTAGAACATAACATCACTTCACTGCACACTACACCTGACTTGTTCAATTGTACAATTGTGTTGCTTTTGTAAGAAAATAACCGTACTTACCAGGTAAGCTAGCATCCCCTGTGCTCAGGAAGCCCAGAGTTCCCACACGGTATCCCAGTGTCACCACAATAACATTTCCTCTGTCTGCAATCTCCTGCCCGCTGTACAGATAGTTGTCTAGGAAGTTAGCACCCATCGAACCTCCAGCCAGGAAGGCTCCTCCATAGATCCAGACCATGACCGGCAGACCAGTGGATACTAAAGAACAAAAACAACTAAAGCCATTTGTAGTATGGATCTAATTTGAATGACACTGTCTGCTTCATCAAGTCTTTACCTGAGTAGCCGTGAGGAACCCAGATGTTAAGGTAAAGACAGTCTTCACTGCCTCTGGTGTCAGTCATGATTAAGTTTACCTGAAGGCACCTCTTCCTATACAGTACTCAGTGGCCTTCAGAACACCTGACAAGAAAACACACACACATTGTTAGATGTGGGCAATAAACTTCAACATGATAAGCAGGACTTATGCCTAGATAAATTATATACATTTTCTTGACACATTAATCAGTTTCTGCCTATGAGAAGCAATCATAAAATCTTTTCAATCAATACCATTAAAGGAGAAGAATTGGTAGAATTGGTTGCTGGTAGTTACTTTTATCATTAGAGTTTGTTGTTATTTGTCTCAGTGTAAAATCCAATAGGCGAGTAGTTCAATAAATCTACCCACCGTCCCAGCCAGGGTGACGCTTTGGTTTCTCAAACCTTCCAGGAATATCAGCAAAGGGAATCCCCTTGAAGACGTCCATGTGACGGCGGAACCCAAGACGAATGTTCTCCCCCTCCACCATGCCTCCCTCTGTGTACACCACCCCAAGCTACAGAAATTAAGCAAATAAATAGATTAACATGATGCGGCAGTCTACCAAACATTTAGCATGAAAATAATTTTCTATGTAATCTATGACATTAGGTGTATAGATTTTAGGTTGAATTTCTTTCTCAATGTCTTGGAAGAATTTATAGCATACAGCAATAATACTTTAAACACATAAATAGGTTACATCTTCTATCGATCAAATTGATTGTTGGATTACATTTTGAGCAAATAATCATTCTTATATTCATATTCAATATGTGTGGAGCCGGATAGATAGCCTCACTCAAAGAGGTTACACATGTGACCTTCTAGTCTATAGACATACTAGAAATAAAATGTACTTACAGACGTTGCAGAGACCGTCTCCAGGAACACGGCGACAGCAACCAAAATCCCCAGTTTTGCCATCATGACCAAAGTATGACAACCAGGTTGATTGTTGACCAGACTTTTATAAAGGGCACCCCGCCCCTAACCAGCCTCTGACCAGTGTGTAATCTATGTGAATACTTTTCTCGCTGTTGCATAACATGTAATTTTATCACTAGATTCCAAAATACCACAACCTGTGGACATTCAGAGCATGGTGAACAAAGGATGCTGAGAAGGTATATTTAGTCAAGAGTGAGACAGTCAGAAAATGATTCAGTAAAGCACATCACCCAGGCCTTCATAAATAAGGTTTAGTTGTCTACCCTTACAGAAGTGACTTTTAGCTTTCCAACTTTTGCAGTTCTGTATCAGGAAGTCAAACTCTGCTGAGTTGACACAGCTGTCCAACTAGACTCAAAGTCACACAGTATCTACGTTGGCATGATCGATGCCATGGCAAGTACAATGGTACGCTGGCAAGGTTATGTTTGTATTCAGCAAGTCTTAGTCCGAGCCGCAAAAGCATCGTTGAAGCAGTACCAGCTATTCTAATTATCCCCCTCAATTTAAAGGGTTACATGATGATGAAATATTGGATATTTTCACCTCTTTGGGGTATCTACAAGACCACAAAATGAAGACAAATCAAGTCTACAGCGATGCTAGCAGCTCTGTAAGGCTGCACTGATGCACAGCAGTGCTTTGAGCTAAATGCTAATGTTAGCATGCTAACATTCTCATGCCACTATTTGGGTGTTTCGTATAATGTTTACCATATTCACTATGGATGAATCTTTGTATCAAACATCATGGAAATCCATCAAATAGCCAAGACATCTCACTTCAGTTAAATACTGTTTGGCAATCACAGTCAAATAGTACAATAAGCTGCTGAATACTTAACTATTCAATTCACGTATCACAAAGTTTGTGTTTTTTGTTCCTCTTTGAAAATGTTCCATTAACACTTTGTGGCAGGACTAGAGTCGGTGATGCTAAAGGTATATTTTAGCAGAATGGGAACTCTTAAAAATAGTTAAAAATCACCATTGATCTAAAGCACTGTACCAGATATATTCAGCTATAAATATAAACATAACTTTACAAGATCCCCTTTTGAGGTAGGTTTAACAGTTTCAGCAGACAGGGAGGCACCTAGCTATGCTGGTGTTTAAAATTTGCAAGATTGCTGTTAGCTTGCTGTCCCAACCCACGTATTCCATGTTATTACAACTAATCTTAATTTAGTTAAATCTCTGTTCATTGCATGAAAATATAAGGAACAGGAGACAATGAGCAATCCCAGGCAGTAGGTTCAAACAGTGGCTATAAACTACCTAATTTAGCTAGGTAGCTTGCCAATGTTAGCCAACTAACAGGTTTGTCAGCTAGGCTAGGTTGGGCAGGCATTGTGTTGATTTAATATTTTTTGGTTGTCTCAATTATTTGTCTACGGTCCTTTAAACACAGACTTCCCTTTTGTTTCTTTGGCAGGCATCCATGTGTCTTGTCATTGATAATAACCTATGAAAACCTTGTTTGAAATTAGTTCAGCTCTTTTCGTGTCCTTTTGCAGGAAAACAAAGGAGAAACATTACTGCGTTACTGAAACCTTTGCCTCTACCTCATCAAATATTGCCCCTAAAGAACATCAGCTGCATATATAAACTTACATTAGCCAAACTATATGCTAGCTAACGCACATATAGTGGTAACAAAACAGTAGTGCAGCTTGAATATTATTGTGCGTTTGTTTTATATTGCAATTCTATCACACATTGTATGGCACAAAAATATGAGCTCAATGTCAGCAGCATCTGTTAAATGATAACCCAATACTTGTGCAATACATAGCCTACAAAGTACATTTGTTATATTGTAAATTTAAAGAGTTACAATAAAGATATGTATTATTAAATAAAACCAAGGAAATATTGTAAGTATTTATCATCAATTTATTTTTCATGAACCAATACTGATGTAATACTTTAGATCTACAGGTCCACACTGCAGGGTGCACAGGTGGTCTTTACTGTGAGATCAGTGTGGGAAGTTTGGGCAGGATGCTGGTCCAGAAATGCACATAACGCGTCCTCAATTTCTGTCTTACATAGTTTTTGTCCATCTTAGAATTGATCTCCAGGAACTGGTGGCCAGTGCTGGTAAATTTGGGCCATGTAGTGGGCACACTCAGGTCCCCTTTGTTGGGGTCTCTGTGGACATGAAACAGAAAAACAGGCAACTGAATTTGGAAGTTTTAGTTTTCTATTTTAGTTTTTGATTCAGACTGAATCGATTTCTATGATGTTTCTTTAGTGTCTGCAGACTTATACCCAGTTTTAGCAAAATTGGTCCAGTAGGCGATAATGTATCCGGAGACGTCACGGTGGCGAGGCCAATATCCCAATGGTGTGGTGAAAGGCTTTCCGAACACGTACTGCAGGTCATCAGCGTGGTCGGCTCCCATCCAGCTGGGGTAGGGCCTGCCAATCCCACCCATACGGTTGGGCTCGGAGAATAAGTAGGAATAGGTGCGACCAGTTCTTTGATTGGACAAGAAGAGAACAGGGATGTAAAAATGACTACAAGCAAGAAACAGCCTTGCAGTAGAGAGCGTTTTGGATGCACGATACTCTCTATGTAAAACAGCATATCTACACTACAGCTTAATAAAAAATCCAAACCACAGAGCAGTAACAGGAGTTTGACTGTGAGTAAACGTGGTCAAATCTTCACCATGATAAATGAATCTCAAACACGTTTAAAATCTGGTTACTAAAATTGACAAGCCAATGGCCCCACATGAAATTAAGAAAGGTTACTTACTTTATTCCTCACCTTGTAAAGCAATATGAGCAACAAAAGTGCTTTAAATAAATTGACAGTGACATAGAAAGATCCTGTTCTCACTTGGCATTGGCAGCATGAAGGTAAAGAGCAGCTTGTGTAGGAACCAAGAAGATGTAATCTGTTCCAATCTCCACAATTGTTTTCTTAATGGTCTCCTTGCTGGGATTTGTACCCCATGTTGAAGTGTATGTGGAGTAGGCGTTGTCCAAACCAGCCTGGCCCTTCTCTTTAGTGTATGAAGCCAGAAGCCTTCTCACATCCTCACTACGATAAAGAAGAGAAGGTTTGAAACTTAGGTCGTTTAAAAAAAACCTTTGTGCCGCACAAAATGTTAATAGCTTCTAGTTCAAACAAGCGTATGGTAAGTTGCTTTGGGTAGCTCAGTTTATTATAGTCTAATAGCTTGAACTTACATAGGGGTGTTTACCAGGGGAGAATTAATAGTAGGAACGTCCAAACCAGTAAAGATGTGTCCGTCCATGTCATTGACTCCAGCAATGTAGTCAATTTCAGCTGCATTGTGGAACAAGTTGTACGGTTCATCCGGCAGGAAGTCCCCGTCAATTACAGCTGACAGGTACAGGTTGTGTACAAGTGGGGCTGATGGAGGCAGATGAAAGGCACCAATCAATTTCAGGATTCTTTGCCATTAAAATGCCACCACAGAATGTGGAGCATTTGAAACATACAACTCTCCAGTGGTTGTTGGTTCAAAAAAAGACACCGAGACTGTAAAAAGACAGCAATGTCCACTGATGTGTGTTGCAGAATTTACACACATAGAGTTTGTTAATCAGCCATTCAGTGTATTTTTTGCTGTGTCTTCAAGTTAAAATTTTAAAAGACATTAGGTATTGTGAGGTCAGTAGGTCTTTGAGGTCAACTTTGTGTTTCAGGGCCCTGAAGGGCAATCATCGAGCCAAATAATCATGTCGTGCTTTGCTTCTTTAGGAAGCACAGACACTATGTCAAAAAACTGAAATGTAAACAAGACTGTTTGCAGTTCTTACAATCAGGTGAGCTGGACACACTGAAAGTACCAGCCATTGTTAAGAGCACAGGATCTGTCATCTTCAAACAGGCAGCCATAGTGTCATCGGTGGGGCAGTTGACCTTCAGAGCAATCTGGGAAGAAGGTTCAGATTATTTTTAATTGTTTCCCAGCCAAAAGTTAACTGTTCCTAAAATGCAATGCGTACAAAATTCCACAAAGGTTGTGAAATATGTCGAAGAAGCTGTCATGTACCTTCTCAGCGAACCTGCGGGGGTTCTTGATGACACCCCAGGGGCAAAGGGCGACTCCACTCTGGGAGATGGCTCTCTTGATTAGCCCTTTGTTGTGGGGAGTGAGCGTCTGGGTAGACAGACACAAAAAAGATTTCATTTCATATACATCATATGTTTCAATGCTTCACTAAACCTCACAGTTGTTTTTGCTGCGATGGAGAAATGCGTGCAATGAGCTAGAAGTTGAGAAAAGCTTCTCACCTGAAAGTTGACACTAGCTCCACCTGCAGACTCTCCAAAGACGGTGATGTTGTCGGGGTCTCCTCCGAATGAACGAATGTTCCTGTGCACCCAGGCGATGGCGGTGTGCTGGTCCCACAGACCATAGTTTCCTGATGAGAAACAAACGGTGTCCTTGAAGTAGCTTGTATGTCTTAGAACATAACATCACTTCACTACACACTACACCTGACTTTGTACAATTGTGTTGCTTTTGTAAGAAAATAACCGTACTTACCAGGTAAGCTAGCATCTCCTGTGCTCAGGAAGCCCAGAGTTCCCACACGGTATCCCAGTGTCACCACAATAACATTTCCTCTGTCTGCAATCTCCTGCCCGCTGTACAGATAGTTGTCTAGGAAGTTAGCACCCATCGAACCTCCAGCCAGGAAGGCTCCTCCATAGATCCAGACCATGACCGGCAGACCAGTGGATACTAAAGAACAAAAACGACTAGAGCCATTTGTAGTATGGATCTAATTTGAATGACACTGTCTGCTTCATCAAGTCTTTACCTGAGTAGCCGTGAGGAACCCAGATGTTGAGGTAAAGACAGTCTTCACTGCCTCTGGTGTCAGTCATGATTAAGTTTACCTGAAGGCACCTCTTTCTATACTCAGTGGCCTTCAGAACACCTGACAAGAAAACACACACAGATTGTTAGATGTGGGCAATAAACTTCAACATGATAAGCAGGACTTATGCCAAGATAAATTATATACGTTTTGTTGACACAATAATCAGTTTTTGCCTATGACAAGTGACCATAAAACATTTTCAATCAATACCATTAAAGGAGAAGAATTGGTAGAATTGGTTGCTGGTAGTTACTTTTATCATTAGAGTTTGTTGTTATTTGTCTCAGTGTAAAATCCAATAGGCGAGTAGTTCAATAAATCTACCCACCATCCCAGCCAGGGTGACGCTTTGGTTTCTCAAACCTTCCAGGAATATCAGCAAAGGGAATCCCCTTGAAGACGTCCATGTGACGACGGAACCCAAGACGAATGTTCTCCCCCTCCACCATGCCTCCCTCTGTGTACACCACCCCAAGCTACAGAAATTAAGCAAATAGTCCACCAAACATTTAGCATGAAAGTTAATTTTTATGTAATTTATGAAATTGGGATCATAGTTTTTAGGTTGGATTTCTCACTTCATGTCATACAGCAATTCACACAGCACCTTATTAATAATAATAATATTTTAAACAAATAAATAGGTTACATTTTATATCTTTCAAAGTGATTGATGGTTTACAATGTAAAATGAATTACAGGAAGTCTGTGGGTGCAAAATAATAGTATTTTTACATTCTGAATATTTTAGACTATCAATCCACCATTCATATTCAATATGTGTGGAGCCGGATAGATAGCCTCTTCACTCAAAGAGGTTACACGTGTGACCTTCTAGTCTATAGACATACTAGAAATAAAATGTACTTACAGACGTCGCAGAGACCGTCTCCAGGAACACGGCGACAGCAACCAAAATCCCCAGTTTTGCCATCATGACCAAAGTATAACAACCAGGTTGATTGTTGACCAGACTTTTATAAAGGGCACCCCGCCCCTAACCAGCATCTGACCAGTGTGTAATCTATGGGAATACTTTTCTCACTGTTGCATAACATGTCATTTTATCACTTTTCAGTATAGGAGATAAGGGGTTTCCACTAAACATCAACACCACACAGATATGCCCTAGCCTTTACAGAAAAGGTTTAGGCGACTAATCTTTCAGAAGTGATTTTTAGCTGTTAGTTGTGTATAGGGAAGCCAACCCCTTTACTGAGTTGACACAGCTGTCCAAATCGACTCAGTCACACAGCCATAGGCACTGCAAATCAATGCTCCTTTGATGTATAGCCATTCTATAAGCTTTGCAAAGTCTACATGAAAAACTACTTAGGTAATTACCGGGGACATTAGCACAGTTCCAAAATTGTAATAATTTTATTTTTGTTTGTGTATATTAATCTGCCTAATAACTTATTAGTTATAATTAGTTTCAGACAACAATTCTAAAGATTAACCTGAGAATAACATGTTGAAAATGTTGTAGATTCTAGTCTTAAGATCATGTAGATGCTGTATTCAACTCTGCTGTTTGCTCATGCTTAGTTTTTTATTTTATTTTATTTAATACTACGTTAAATTAAAAGATATACAATATCCTGCACACGGGATGTACAAGATATTTGCATATCTGTGTATCTCTTGGTTCATGATGGGTATCCTTGATAAATTTAAGTCATACTGTATTAGCAAAAAGCTTCGAACAAACAAAACAACAAACTGCCTCTCGACACTGCCAAAGATGACACAGTTCTTGCACAAACTGTTAGAAATACTTTCACTTTTATTTACATCCAACTACAAAAATAAGTCAAAACATATCATATTTTACAGAAAGAAAAAAAATGCATACGTCTTTTTGTCAGATGTAATCCAGAATTTCTGTCTCCATCTCATTTTCACTTCCCTCTGATGGCTGAAATTCATCATCTTCATCTTCCTCTTCATCCTCCTCCTCCTCCTCTGCATCCAAATCTCTCGCTGGGAGTTTTAAACCCAGGCCTCTGCGCCTGCGCTTCTTAGGGATTTCTGGCAATGCTGGGGAAGAGAAATAACAAGGCTAAAAGTATGAAAGCCACCAGGCTAATGACATTGAGAAAGTTTGTGAGAGAGGAGTCAACTCTGAAGTAGGGCAGGATATTTGCTCTATATATAACACCAGCCCCTTGGTCACACTTTTGACCATGTTGTGGCTACAGTAAGAGAAAAGTGAAATATCAGTCTGAGTCGTTCATCTGTGGTCACACACGTACTGTAGGGATCACAAAGCGGGCGTGGTGTGTATGATCCACAATGCAAACACTGGCCATTCTTTGTGAAAGATGTTTTCCCTTACATGTTTTCTGTGCTCGGATGACGTTCTTGATCATGGCTGAGATTAAGTCCCTCAGTTTGTCGGTGGTGCCGAGAAGACACCAGCCGTCCCGCTCATCACATACTTCCTCTTTACCGCTGTTCTGCTCAATCACCTGCTGGACACTGGAGACACACCCGAATACAGCAAGAGGGACAAATGTCAATGTTCATTATAAGAATTACGAATGATTTGACACCACTTATCCACAGCACAATGTACCTTTCCACATCCAAGTCACAGAGCTGATAAAACATCTGTCTGTGAGGGGGCAGCATGCCCTCTCTGAAAATGTAGGATGAATCCTGTGGAGAGGAAACAAGGGTCAGGTATCAATAAGATTCTGTATCATGAAAGCGTTTCCATGACTACTCCAGAAGATAATTTTAGACTTTTCTCAGAACAGATGAGACATTAGTCCCCGACATTTTAATCTATAGGTTCAAGGTGTTTAAGATATAAAATCCTGGACCTTCACTGACCTTCAGTCGGTATGTGACTGGGACTAGATCTCGACTGCTGCTCGTACCCTCCTGAGCTGAAAGTTCCATCACACTCGCTGGCTGAGGACCTGGAGGAAAACAATGCAGTAGTTTATGCAATATGTTGTCAGTTTGCCATGGCAACTACAACAGGACAGCGGAGATTACTGATGACTTGTTACAGGCGTCAAATTTACATGCATTGTAGTAATCTGGTTACTGTAAATCAATGTTTACATCCAGGTCAGGAATCAAATTTCTCTCCAACCTTTGACTGTATTTTAGAAGCATTTTTAACTGCTGTAGTGCGTTTTGATTTTTCATTTTTTGTGCACAGCTATTCTCTGTCTTCATTTTACCTTTAAGTAAAAAAAAAAAATCTTCAGCTGGTGAAACCTACTTGTTTAGACTTGCAGAGTGTTACCGAGTGTGAATTTCAGTTTGAGTGGAATTATTTTTAATATGCATGTGTTCAATAGCGTAATTATATCTCCTTTCAATCCTGCTGCTTTGCTGTCATACTTGGTCTTTTCCTTTCTAAAGTGTTTGTCAGTCACATGTTGACGTGTGAGAAGCAGATTAGAAACCTGTTAACTGTATGAATGACCAGGAAAATTAGCTTTTTCCAAGAGAGATCTTGGAAATCCCCTCCTGCTATTATGGGAACTGGTTTCTTGTTTACATGACATTTAGAAAACCATGTTGTGCACGTAGACTAAAGCCCCTTCACCTACTTTGTTCATAGTAAATGTAAATTTTCTGCTTTTTTTTCTTTTTTTTTTTAAATGTAGTCCCGATATCTCAGGAAAACAATCTTGTGAAAAAGCAAGAATAGTTTTGAATCACCTACACTGATTCAGTTTCTTGAGGTCAAAAGTGAAATAAGCCGTCTTTTTTTTTTCTCCAAAATGTTTAATGAAAGTTTGACAGATTTGTCTCTTTGCTGAGCCGGTTTGCTGTGAGCTTCTGGTAAGAACTTACTTTTATCTTTTGAACCGATTTTGAGCTGCATTTTTAAATACAACACAGCTGTTAATGTTACTATTCTCCTACTATGACAAGGCCTGTTGACTTCTGTGTCATATAAATAAATAAATCCAAATAAATTCACCTACTCACCAGCTTTGTTAAATGTGATTGGCAGACTGTAGTTAAGGGCACTCCTCTTTGCTTTCACTGGCATGTCAGATAGTGAATACCCTGAGAGTAGGGAGAAAAAAAAAAGTAAACAGTAAGTTTCGATAGACAAGTTATAACTTTTCATTAATACTATGATATCATGCTGAGGAAAAGTTTCACGGAAGATGCTGAATATATGTTAATAAACCCAATTCGCAGCGCTTCATTTTTATTTACCTGTAGCCTGGGAACCAGACATGTTTTATTTGTTCTGTCAGATATATCTGGTCCCCCTCCCATTCAAACTGATCTCCAGGCAGCCTGGTGCGAGTCAGGCTAATCTCAACTGTTTAACTAACATGCATCTTTGAGCGCCACTGAGGCATTTTCTAAAAAAAAAAAATCGAGACTAGTTCACATTTGCAAGTTGGTCTTTCAAACAATCAGAAAGAAAAAGCTGTCCTGTCTTGCCTCAGGCTCTTACCGTGCTTGGTGCTGCAGCGGATCCTGAAGTCCAGCATCTGGTATTTTTTGGACTCTGTGCTCTTTCGTGGGTCGTAGCCAAGCCTCACCCACAGACTTCTCCAAGGTCCTGTCACCTACAAAAGTCAATTTGATGTTAAGTTTACATTTGGGCAGGAATGAATGTGGATTCTCACCTTCACGTTAAATTATTTTTAAAATTCTTTAATAATTATTCTATTACAGCAGACTGTATAAATCACTCTATAAATATACAGACACTGAGTGAGTTACTTTTTTTTTTTTTTTTACACACAGGTTCCTGCTTTCGTGTCTGTGTACCTGCCGAATGTACTGTGGATACATAGCTTGTTTATGTATATGTATTATATTAGGATGTATAACAATCCTCATACTTGTTCATATAACTTTGTTGTAGCTGTTGCAATCTTTACCGACTCCCTGCATGTTTCTGTTGGGCTACGTCCATGCAACATAAATAGAAAAAGTGTACCTATTAGTCCTTTTTTATTTTTATTTAAGTTTATCTTGTACATCCAAACAATATCAGAGACGTTGCATTTAACAGCATTTAGTTTTTTTCCTATGAAATACACTCACCATGTAGTAGGCGTAGACAGGCAGCAGCAGTTTCAGTTTATCAGGATGAATGTTGATGTTGGCCTTGACTGCATTTCGTGACCAGATGGGACGGCTCTCAAACATCTAGATAGATAAAATAAAGGCCTTGAGAATGATAGCGAGTTATATATAAGTTATTAAAGGTACCCTGTAGAGTTTCTGACCACTAGTGGTGCTAGAGGGCAATGTTTTTACAAATGGGTCCATGTTTTGTTTGGACACAGGTGACTTTATTCCACTGATCTACAGGTTGCGATAAAGCGCCAAGACGTACAGCAATGCACCGGCAAATGCAGGAAAGAAGACTGCAAGCTGGCAACCATGGATGTAAAACAATACAGGTTTCAAAATTTACCTAAAATAAAACTGGCTTTGTAAATCTTGTACTAAGAAAGAAATGCATCCAATACATTTGTTGGACCTTAAGGACACACCGTGTGTTTTGGTGAGAAAAAACACTGAATATAAAGATAAGAAAATTCCACAGGGTGCCTTTAAGACGTGTTAGGTAATAAGACTGCATATTTACCTATGATTTACCTGACATACAATACTACATTTTTCAAGACAACGGTAAATCAGTATGCACAACAAAAGAAAACAAATTTAAAAAAACTAGTCCTGTTGTGAACAAAACGGAACAGATTTGGATTTAAAATAATATTTATAATCATAATAACCATCACTATTTCTCAGAATACAAGGTGACATCTTTATATTTTTTTGTCTGACCAACAGTCTGAAATCTAAAGATACTTAAATTATAATTCATTTAAATCTATGATAGGCAGGAAATCATTTCTGCTTGATAAATGACTTAAACAGGCTAATTTACTTTTATTTTGGAGTTCACTATTTTCTAATTTCTACCTAATGAGTCCTTGTAATGTGGTTTAGCTCATACGTATGTCTTTATCTAATGGGCCCCTCCTGCTGTCAGGCCTTGCATCAGAGTGCCTCGGGTTTCTTTATATTATTCCTTGCATTATTACACTAGTGACCGTAGCAATCGGACGGTGTGTTGTGCTTCCAGCATCCAGCGCCCACGATTTCAAAAAGCAGACATACCCTAGTCAATTGTTCTTCTGCCTGTTTGTCGCGCTCCTTCATGCAGACCCGCGTCCAGTTGACCTTGGCCGCCTCGAGGCACTCGGTGGGCACAGTGGGTTCAGTGAAGCTGACAAAAATGGCGTTGTGAGGCCGGCGGGCGCGATTCAACCCGATGATGTTCTTGTTAAGGGTCACTTGGCTGTGAACAGAAAGGAGGAGAAATATTATAAAGATCTATTGACAAGATACATAAGCAGCATGATGAAATTAAAATATATACCAGAAAACCTGCAGAATAATCCACTTTTCTGCCTGTATGAATTATGGTCAAATCAATGTTCTAATTAAAACATGTAGTCTGCTATTTCCCACAGAGACCTTGCTGACTTCTGATGAATGTCAGGCCGGTAGAAATAATCCACGGGAGTGTCGAGGCGTGAGAAGATGGCCGGGGGAAGAAAGTAAGGCATGGGCTTCTCGAAGAACTCCTGATTCTCGGATTTGCGGAGGATGATTTTGTCGTATAAAGAAGTGTCTTTTCCGTTTTCCGAATGCACAGCGAGACACTGAAAGTCTGCCAGTCCTGCAGAGAACAAACACGTAGAACCAACCTCAGCTCTTAATTTAGTCATTTTATTCTGATGTTTAAACTGTGTGTCTATGATAGAGACAAGGATGTGGTTTTTAAATATATTCCTTTAAATCAAACCTTGGAATTTGTACGTTGTTCCTATGACTCCGAGCACATCCATGTGGATCTCAGCCTCGTTGGGGTCACTTTTTCTCACTCGCCGTCGCACCCTGAGGAGGAGGTTGTTGGAGGAGAAGCGGTTTCCACACAGAGAATGACAGAAAGGGTCCTGAGGTCGGTAACGCAGCTCAAGCCGCCGGTTGGGGTGAGCAAAGGTCTGTGAGATTCACAAGAAATGCAGACAGGTGTCAGATCAGACAGTAATCTACTCATAAAACATAAGACTTTATAGAAAACTAAGATTTCCAGCTCCTCAAACGTGTGTTTTCTGATTTCCTACTATCTTTTATTCAACTCCCATCATTCTGATGAACTGATTGATCACAGGTACAACTGATGAGCATCACCACTGTTAGTTAGGGGACACATTTAGGGGGGGGCACGGTCGATAATAAACGCTACAACACGCTCTGCTTACTTTGGACACTGCTTGTTCACCACCGAGAGTGTCCAGCATCTTGTTGACATTCCTGACCACCGCCGGATACTCCACACACATCAGCTTCTTGTCCTGCAGCTCCACTGTGGACGAGTTGCCGGGAACATCTTCAGTCTGACCGGAAAGAGTCAGCTCTCTCAGGGTGATGTCCAGCTTTGTTATGGAGCATCTTTGCTTCCCCTCCTTGGGATCCGCCATTATGTTTTTTACGTTTGTTGCCATGTATTTAAGCGGGCTCAGTGAGCAGATAAACCCTAAACCGTGTATGACAAACGTTCACTAGCTAGCTACAGCCGCGCGAATGCGTGTCCAACTGCAAAATAACGCCGGGTGGAAACGTTAGTGAACACATGTAGTTCCGCCGTCATTTATTCCGAGGTTATTTATTTATTTATTTTTTCTTATTCTTATTTTTACCTCTGTCTGAAGTCACGAAATGCATGCTGATGCTTGCATTTAACTACTATATTCTTCTTTTCTATATACTATTTTATTTATCTTGAATGCTACTTTGCTGAATTGTGCTGTTTTTATTATGAAAATAACATATCATAATACTGTTCTCCATTGTCTCCTGACTCTTCCATTGTATTTTTTTCTTGTATTTGCAATTTAAAAAAATAAAAATATAATAATTGTTACAATAAAGTGTGTATCTACTGAAAATCAAAGCGCTGCTGTCGTGCAGCTTTTGACCACACGATGGCGTTGTGAAACCAAACAAAATACAGCCAATTAAGGAAATGATCCGGCTGTGGTAACATCATCAAACCTCCATCAAAGTCAAACAACATAAGTAACTGAATTCTAGTCTAGTCTATCTGAATTAACCCTTATGATGTATAAGTGTTTCACATTGGATGACTGGACATGTTAAATGCCACTAAAAGTCATTTTGTATTGTCAGAAGGCCCCATCCCATCCTCTGTTGTCAGAAGGACTTTAAGCAAAAGCAAAGAGGATTTGCGTGCTGTCCCTCCCTGAAATTGTCAACAGACTGTCATCCCCTCAGAGAAGAAGGAAGAAGAAGGAAACAGTTGTGTCTGTTTACCGAGTTATTTAAGATGCAGTTAAATATAAGAAATTATAATGTGATGTGACACTGTGTTTACTTTTATTCTAGTTAGTCTTCTTTCATGTCTTTGTCTTCTTCGAGCCTTTAAGGGATTATAAGGTTTAGCACTGGATTTTTAACAATGTTTGTTATACTCCTCCCTTTTTTTTTTTTACTTTTTCTGATTCACCTTCGTTCGAGCTGCAGTATAAGTTGAACATTTTGCTTATAATGTCATGTCAGATGTCTGTGTCTGGGATGTATGTAGCCGAGAGTGTGAAACGTCCGAAACGTCTGCTGGATTGGTGCATTCGTGTGCAATTGGAGAGGTTCGCTGAATGTTAACTTGTAGTATCAAACGTTTTAAAACCCAATTTCATTTGTGTGTCCGTGCAGGGAAACATCTTGGACATGTTTAGCCTAAGAGACGAGAAGCAGTAAATCTAACCCCAAGGCCAATATATCTTTACATGTAGAAATAGAAACATATACACACACACAGACAACAAGTTGACATTGTTGTTTAAAGTACTGTAGGTGTATTAGACATTAAACAACAAGCACCGGGACAAGTGTTCTTATGCATTAGTTCAAAAGTTCAGTCCACATTTCTCTGAATAACATACGTAGCCACTGGACATTTAAACAGAGCCATCATTAATGTTATCAGTGACACATGTGCTTTTCCTGCCTGTACCACTTTTAACGCTAATCCTCATTCGTTTCTCCGTTTGTTTTGTCATCTCGTTCTGTGTGTGTGTGTTCTGTTGCTCTTGCTTCATTTCACAGAAAACTTACAGCTGTATCAACTTTATGAACTCCATCAGGGCTTCAGTAAAAACAGTAACAGTCAGCCTGTACAGGACCATCAAAGTGAATGTAATGAAGCTCAGTGATAAGTGGGAGGGTCAGGAGGGGACACAAGGTGACTGAGACTCTGACTGACAATCTGTTGCGCGCTGTGGTGAAGTAAGGATTTTGATGATCTCTTTCTGTCTTTATTTTCTCTGGAGGGAGCGAGAGCTATGTTGGATATTCGTCCGGCTCTTGGTGCTATCTCTGTTGAGGGCTTGTTTGCTCCTCCCTGCCTCTCTGATGGCCTGTTCCAGCCGTTAGTGTGTGTGGAGGATATGATAACGTTATCAGAGAGCCTCCGCCGGCCCGGCTCACTCTGGAAGAGCCTGTTGCCCTCAGATTTCACCCTCTTTGCTCTCACTCAACACATCCCCTCTTTCCTGTCATCCCCATCTCTCAGCTTCTCTGCACATTCACCGTTTGGACCTGCTACTGGCTGTTTGTCAGTTGGAGAGGCAATCTGTATCCGGAAGTGTGATGTAGACATTAGGCCACTCCCACAAGGCCTAATCACTTTATGTAGGCAAAACCAAAGATTTTTATCAATGAATGCTTTCATTGCACTCTAGTAATTTATTCCAGAAATGTCTCTGATATGATACTTCACCCAGGAGTGTAATACAACCTCATCAGCATTACATTTTTTATTACATGGAACTAGACCAGGTAGCACTCAATTATTATATTTCCCTGTATTAATTGAATAATTGTTAGATACCTGAAACATTGAAATCATACATTAAATCATATGTAAAAAAATAAAAATAAAAAAATAAACTAAAAAAAACCCCAAAGAAATAAATCTGGTTTAGCATAAATGTTTTTCTGCCTTAGGTTCACAAATTGACAACGACCAGGTGAACATATAAACAATCCTGCTGACCTTTAAAAAGATCCTGCTTAATGTGCTTTCACTGTTAATGACTGGGGACAAAATACACACATACACAATATATTCAAAAGTGTAAAGTTGAAAGATAACTGCTTGATATGGCTCACTGAGCTGAAGCTTTATGTTACCTTAAAAAAAAAAAAAAAGAAAAAAAAGAAACGTTTGTGGAGTTTGGCTCCCGTCATTTACATAAGAGGCATATCAGGAAGGGACCAGTATGAACAGCGAGCAAAAATCTACTTCAATGTTCATACAGACTTATCCTTTAATCATCTCATGAATAGGTTAGGAACCACTGCAGTACACTGTCTGTGACAATGGGAAATATACTGCTAAAAAAAGACTCATTGGTTGGCCTATTTTTTTGTTTGTTTGTTTTTATTAGAGAATTTTGACAAGGAATCAAAGGAGTCAAGTCAATTTTTATTTATATACCTAACAATTCCCCCATAAGCACGCATTTGGTGACGGCAGGAAGAAACGTGGTGGCCGATCATCTGCCCTGATGGGTTTATATTCCAGGGATGCCCCACACGGTTTACATCCAAGTCTACTGAGCAACTCCTGCCACTGTGTGTTTACATGACATCCATAATTTCTGGTGTCATGACATATTTTAGTTGCACGCCACACACTATTGTGAATAAAGGAATATTTTTTCTGCAACAAAATAAAAACACATCTAAATAGGGCCTTTTACTGGTAACTTGACAGCAGGTTGTGTTGACTGTTGACTGTAAGACAGAAACAGCATCCGCAGGAAATGCTGATCTATTTTTTCCCACTCGTACAACACTTTGTAGGCGTGACCTTCTGTGTAGGCTAGGCTAGTTATCATCACACTTATCTGTGGGTAGGCAGGACATGCTGGACCACAACACAGCGCCTGTAGCAATCAAACAGTATTACACACTCCAACAGTGAGTGACAGCAGCGGATGTGGTCATGACGTCCGGTCATGAAGAGGAAATCTGCTGACTGCTGCTGTTTATTTTTCTATTTGGATAATTGTATCTGTTTTTTTTTTCTTTGAGTGATGGATAGCCGCCATGTGCTTATAGTTATGATTCAAGAGAAATTTTTTTTTTTTTATTAATAATTCAATGTGTTTGTTCAGTCTCCCTCCCAATAACAAAATAACAATACAATAACTGTTTTCAACATCCATTCTGTTGATTAAAGGTTATATCCTCAGTCGATCGTTTTACATTCACCTAATGCCAAATTGTGTTTATCAACAATATTCTTCTCTTTTTTTTTATATATATATATATATTTATATGTAGCTATATATTTTGGGTCTATTCCCCATACTGCTGAAACAGAATATTTCCTTTTGTTTGACGTATTAAAGGTATTATCATCTAATTTAATTGTATTTAAAGACGAGAAAGTTTATGCATTTATTTAAAAAAAATTTCCCCTGATTTGACAAAAAACAAGACCCTAAAAGCAGCTTCTTATCAGAAGCATATAGCACCTTGCTGCTTCTTCTATCCAATGCATTATCTCATGAAGGAGAGGACAGTTTTTCTGATTTACAGCCAAATCATTTGAATCATTTGAATCACCTGACAGGTGCAACACAGAAAGAATCTGGGCCCTACAGCCGTATAAGTGATTTTTCTTTACGTGTAAACCCCAAAACAGTTGGAGATATGAGGTGGAACACGCGGCCTGCTTAGTGACAGCTATCTTACAGTGTGGCCCTTCTCAGATATCTCTCACTCTCTCTTCCATGAATGTGTCACCAGCGGTGCCTCAGGCAAGTTCAGCCATCCTTCCATCCAGCAGTGTTTCCACAGAACCGGCCCAGGTTCATTTGCATAGAACAAATTTGCAAGACAAATTCATCTCTGTGCTCCATCTCTTTGCCTGGTATGTGTGTGTGAGTGTGTGTGTGTGTGTGTGTGTGTGTGGTGTCTGTCAGATAGAGAGACAGACAGAGCAGCATTTGGATTGAAGTGTGTCAGTTTTGGGAAATAGCACAAATGTTGTAAATGTGTTGGTTGGCCTTTGCTAGATGGAACAGATTTGGTAGTTTCTGTCTTTGTTTCCCCGTCACTGTGTTTTCCTTTATATCTGCTACACTTAAATATATATACATTCAAATATAGGCTATATATATACATATATATATATGAAAAACCTTCAGACCCTTTTCCCTGACCATTCCCAGCTGAAGATTTTATGAGAGTTGAACAGTTAATCAGGTAAATTTCAGGTTACCACAACCCCCCCAGGCAACACAGATATGCAAATAAATGAGGGCTGGATAACCGCATAAACACCTTCAGCAGAGTCCTCATCTGCTATTTTGTCTGTCATCCATGTAAAAACAATAAATCAAAATGACTCTACTGCATAAAGCCTTTCATACCTGTACACCTGTATGCTGAAGGAATGGGCCTGCGTGCTTTTCTTCCGTTTCCTTTTCTCACGTTTTTCCCCAGGCACACACCCCCACCCCCCCAGCAGCCCCACCCTTTCAGGACCCATGTCCTGTTTGTTTTGTCCCACCCAACGTGATCCTCCGTGTCTCTCTTCTGTCAATTACCTGTGTCGGATTTTGATTTGCTCTCTCTCTTTCCTCGCACCAGGATGCAGCCGCAGCAGCAGCAGCAGCAGCAGCAGGTCTAACTGTTATGCAACATTACAACGGACCCTGTTGCCCTGGTAATATCAACAAATTTTGCATAAAGACCTCAGATTTGTTTGCCAGACAGTAAGTCTTTGTGTTGTGTTACGTTCCCACACTGATTTCTGCATAAGTCCCACTGAAATGCATAGGGCAGCAGAGGTGAATAAACCTTTGCACTTCTTATTATCTCATCTTCCAACTATTAGATATAATATCGATGATCTAAATCTGGGTTTTTTTTACCCAGATTAGGATCCATTAAGATGTACAAAATATATTGTTAATATGATGACACTCGGCAGTTGTCACTTCTTATCTTTAAAAAAAAAAAAAAAAACCATGTCTACAAACTCTGGTGATGTTCCATCCAGCTCTTATCAGATTTGCCAAGGCCAGGTGATGATCTGATTTGCCTCGAGCAGCTTAATGTCCTAACAGGTTTGCTGTTTGAGGAAGGAGTCTTCGTTAGAGCCGCCACTTGTTTGTTGAAGTTAAATCCAACAGGCTCGCTGGGTGTGGTGACGGTTGACTAAGTAATCAATCCCTTTTCCACAACCTCTTATTAATCCCTGTGTCCCATTCAACTCAATGGACTTTAAAGGCCAAGCAGTCACACTAGATGTATGACCAAAGGGTGTGTGGCCAAAATAAATTTTGATCTACCTGACAGTTTGTGCAATTCTGATTTTTTACTGAGATTATAGTAATATCGAGGGAGCTCCTGAGCATCAAATACAATGATATATCTCATATGACAACTGAGCAACTTTCATTCATCTGCTTTCAGGAACAGATATCTCTCTGGTCTTGGATTTGCATGGCGTTCCATGTATGTTATTTGAATGCAGGACTCTACCATTTATACACTATATCTGGTTTTTTTCACCTGATGTAGTTATTCTACATCCTGCTCCGACAGGAAAATGACTCAGAAAAACACACAGAAAGAGCCAAACAGGGTGAAAAAGTGTGTTTACAGTGCTAGACAAACAGTATGAGTGTGTGTTGCCCTGCAGGTACGAGGGATTGTATATTGTATTTCACTTTGCATGTCTTTATTCTAACAGAAAAGCCAAAGATTTTCCCACTCAGTTCACTCTTTATTTCAGCTGAAGACATTCATCACATCACACATACTGTACAGGCTTTAGCCTTTTTTTTTACACTGTTCAAGCACATTATAAATAAATTATAGGTAACTATAAGTAATGCTGTTCTCATTTTTGCTTCTTTTTTTTTAAATAACAAAAGCCAAAGAAAAATACTTTCAAATCTAAAGGACATCAGCACATCTCCCACTGATCCACATGTAAACGCCTCTTGAAAGATTACTTCCAATATATTGAGTAAATATATTTTCATCTACTGACGCAGTTTCTTCATACAGAAGACATTATTCTGAAGTTTTAAATCGCCTTTCCGAACAGAATTAGATTTTTTCACGACTTCCTTATTCTTGCACGTGTATTTTGAAAGGCCATCCAAAAAAACATACCAGATCTCCATATACGAATATCTTTTTTCTTTTTATTGAAAAACACTTGCTTCTGCTACGTTTGGGTTTATTTTCTCGTACATGCCGCCGTGCTTCATTTCATGCTGTGCTGGCTCTCGTGGTGCCTGCGGAGATCCACCTTGCGCTGGAAGCCCTTGGAACAAACGTCACATCCAAACGGTTTGAAGCCCGTATGTTTCCTGCTGTGGGTGATCAGGTTGGAGCTCTGGCTGAACGCTTTGCCACACACTTGACATTTGTGGGGCTTTTCCCCTACAACATAAAAACACACAAACACCCAGTGAGGGAATCTCATAATCAAATGTTGGTTCATTTACAAAAGAATCAAGTGTGTAAAAGGTGTTGCAGTTTCCTTCTCCGCATGCTACTGAAAAATCAGGTTTGTCATCTGTACCAAAAATGGCAGCGAGACTTTTTAACCATAAAAGTTTGCATTAATGTCCATGGGTAAAGAATCATACCATTGTTCAGATTTGTTAAACATTTATTGGCAACAAATGTCAACTGCATAGAGTTCCTTTTACAGAGCTGTGTGTGTGTGTGTGAAGCAGGAAAACCAGATATGCAAATCTACACAACATTTGTTTAAGTTTCTTTTTCTGATTTATCAGCAGTTATATTACTCTTGGAAACAATTCCTGCATGCTGCACCTGGAAAGCAGATAATTACAGCAGCGGGAGGGACTGTTATAGTTTTTTTCTTGCAGTATCAGTAAAATATGGGCCACCCTAATGTAAAATAATCTACCTACCGGTGTGAATGTACGTGTGTTTCTTCATATCGGACTTCTGGTGGAACCTCTTGCCGCAGTATTGGCAGGGGTAAGGCCTCGTATCTGAGTGGATGAGCAGGTGTGTGGAGAGAGTGGAGGAGCGCTTGAAAGTCTTCCCACACATTTTGCATTCGAAACTTTTTTCCTGATCAAAGACAAATACACAGAAAGAAGTGTTACGCAATCGCCAACGGACGACTACTACGCTGGCAAAGTTGAGCATCGAAGTTCTGGCTTGACCTGAAAAAACAAAGCTGACAAAAAAAATAAAAAATTCTCAAGCTTTTGATCATATCACATCATTTTCATCAGCATCTTAATTTTAAAGATTTACTTTTAAGGCAACAACAATAAGAAGCGTTTAAAGAAAAGAAAAAAAGGGACATTTTAACAAGTGAATTCTGTGACAACTCCATCTGCTGAGGAAGACCATATAATATGATCAAAAGCTCCACGACAGCTACAAAACATATCTTGTGATAAGATTGTTTTGTCTGCATCATAAAAGAAATTTGTTTTTAAAAACCCATCCAAGTGAAATCAACTGATCATTCAATTAAATGATATTATTATATTATAGTAGAAATAATCCATTATCAGACCCGAACAATGTCAGAACTTTGAATCATTTATTCCTTCTACTTAAATTTCATAACCTGAAAAGTGTCCTCATGAGCATCCGCTATAAAGTTTAAATGCTTAAGACACTGTACTCTACAGCATGTGGTCCAGAAAGCCATATCCTTCTCATTTAAACGCAATAAGTGTGTAACACAATGAAGACATCCACTTCGGTTCTTTGCCCCATTTGTCTTTACTTTTAATATTTCAGATATTTGTCCTTGTATGATAACACTAATGTGATAGTGGCTCTTACATTTAGTGAAAAGTCTTCAACTGTGGCTCTAGAGGAGCTTTGTCAAGTCTGAGAAAATAACCCTGATGACGTCCCAACAGTGTCATCGGGGTTATCACAATATGAAAAGGCCTGTGTTACAAATGAAATGAACATGTGGACTCTTTTTTTTTTTTCTTCTTCTTCTTCTTCTCATAAATCCCCCAACTTCTATTCTAAAGCAGCGGAGTGCTCCTTTAAAGTGAAGTAGCTCCTAAACTGTGCAGCGTTCGTCACTGATCTATGTACCTGAGAGTGGACATTCATGTGCTGCTCTAGACTGACGGCGTGGCCGAAGGTTTTCCTGCAGATGCTGCAGCCGAAAGGTCGCGTTCCACTGTGTGACCTCCTCACATGAACCTCCAGGCCGTGGGGCGTTGAGAACACCTACAACAGACAAAATATTCTATACTATAGGAGGGTGTATACTATGAATCTATGAGGGTTGAAGTTATGTGTGTGTGTGTGTGTGGTGTGAGGTCAAACATGGCGGTGTGTACCTTGTCACAGGTGATACAGTGGTAGGTGTTGGAGGTGGGGGAGTAGTGCGTGCTGCAGTCCAGAGCCTGCTGGTGCTGTGGGCTGCGGCTGATGTGAGTGCCGTACAGATTGCTAGCATGCTGCAGCACTGTGGGGCTAAAACTCATCTGACGGAGCTCAAAGGACGACGGCACCGGATCCCAGGCGTACGCAGGCTTGTAGTAAGGAGGGTATTCTGCAATGGGAGGCTCTGAAAAATAGATGATACATGTCTGTGATTACAAGTTATAGGCTACTTGACACTATGCAGGAAAAAAAAAAGATAAGGATGTTTGCATGAGCAGCTCACCGGTTAAGTAGTATGGCTGTGTTGGAGCCACAGAGTGTCTCGTTGGCTCTGGGTGAACAGGCAAAGGGCATCCAAGCTTTGTCTCCTCGTTTTTAAATGTGCTGCAGTCTGAGGGGGAAAGCTGCCCTTCTGACCGAGGCCTGTCCGAGGAGTCCGTACTCTCAGCATCTGGTGGGACTTCTGTAAAATCCAACAACAAATAAAAGTGTGATTGATTCAAGCAAAAATATTATGTGATTAGAGTGAAAGTAAATATTTTATAAAAAAACAAAATCCCGCAGTGCAGCTCCTCTTGCAGGGAGAACACGTTTGTTTAAATAGCCTATGACACATCTATTCAGTGCATCTGACATGCTCCAGTTAAAGTTCACCAGCAGTGCGGTTTCTCAGGTTGACCACGTTGTTATTAGATATATATATATATATATATATGTAGCCGTGACATTTTCAGAGTCTCACCTGTAATGATGGGGGCCTTCGGCTCCTCCTCATATGATCGATGTACATTATATGATGTGCATCTTTTGTTTTTCACCAGAAATGAGCGAGGCATGTTGATCCTATACCACAAAGATTTTTGTTAGCGACACAGTTACACTTTAAAAAATATATATTTTGGAGTATAGTCGCCTGAGCGTGTAGATTTCAATAAAATATTGATCGAGTGAAAATTAGTGAAAAAAAACACCCGACAGTTACCAAAAATAAAATAAAACAACAACAAAAAAACAACAACTTTCTGTCTTTGGTTGCAGTTTCTTTGTTATATTTAAATATATCATAAAATATTAAAGTCACGCGCTAATTTTTTCGTTCGACTCGCTTAACAACAGAAGTTTAAAAAATAATAATCATAATAATAATCATAATAATAAGGAAATAGTGTAATTCACGCATTTTAAATATGTCCACAGTTTACATTTGCCCTTTAAAAAAGAATAAAAGTCGGTAAAACTTTGGCTCTATCTGGGTTTAGACTTTATTTAATAGACAGCAGCTACTCACCGTTAACTTAACAGGCTCCCGTCGGAAGGAAGTAATAATAAATAAATAATAAATAATAAATAATAACGTCCTGGTTCTTTGGAAGTTAATCAGCTCAGTTCGACCGAGGAGCGCAACAAAAAAAGAAATCCTTTCCTAAAAGTCAGAAAAGCAAACCAGTGTAAAACCATCACACTTGTTGCTCTTTCTTTTTCACCCCTCCCTGATTTTCAATCAGATAATTTGGCAGGGGAATCTGACTGTGCTTTCAACCAATGAGAAGGCCGTCCTGCAGGTGGAAATTTGCGTAAAAAAACACTGGGGCCTTTGCTGTCTCTGGAGTCCCAGTGCTCCGAGGAAAACTAATGTTGAGGATAAAAGTTAAAGTGTAAGTTAATACGTTTTCATGTAGAGGTGTTTAGTTATTAATTAAATAGAGGATTATCTTTAAAAAAAAAAAAAAAATCCAACTGCCTTTTTTTGCGCTGCTCTTAGAAATATAGAAAGAAAAATAAATAAATAAATATAAAAATAAAATATAAAGAAAAGTCATTTTAACCAAACAAATCCGACTAAATATTTCCACCTCTCAATGTTTGATTTACAGGATTTAGGCCTACTTGAAGTAATGCTGTGTAGGCTCTGACTGTGTTGTGTGCAAGATTTAAATACCCAAAAAGATCATATGAGACTGTTGCACCTCCAAAGACACACACACCAAACCAGTCCGGGCGATTATTAGTGTTGACTCTGTTCGTCTCTGTTTATTGAAGCATGATATTCAGTCACGACAGATTTTCTTTTTGTTGCACTGGATGCTTTGGTGTCACACATTGTGCCGAAAAGTTAAGACAGCTGGTGGTGATATGACAAAATTAGAGAATTCAAAATAGGTTTTAGGAATAGGCTTTATTATTATTATTATTATTATTATTATTATTAAGAGGTATGTCATATCACGTTAAGAACGTCAAGTTCTACGTGGGGAAAAGAAACACTTTGAAGAGGAGAAGGAGGAGGAGGAGGAGGAGAGCGTTTACATGTGGGAAGAAGTACAAGTGCGACATCTTGTGGACAGTTTTTTAAATATCCATCTTGAGATTTAAACTGGGTGTTTAAGATTTAAGGATTTTACTTTACGTTGATATGACAAATATATTTATGATATTAAATGCAAGTAAATATTTCTTCATATGTTCCTGCAGCCTAAATATATATATAGAATTCACTTATACATGTAAACATTACTGATGTAAACAAACCCTTCAACAACAACAACAGTCCAAGTATTAAATTATCTCTCAATAAGTGACCAAAAGTACCCTGATTATCAACACTATTAAAATTTAACTTAATAGTGTTTAAATCATGTTACATGGAAGGTTTGAAACTTGTAATTATCTTTAACTTACTGTAGTTACTGTTATTTGAGTCCTATTTTTATCACATGCTGTAGATCTTGTATGTAAAGCTGTGTGCTGTATTTAAGCCACAACACAAATCAGTCAATAACACTGTCAATGTCAATGTCAGGCCAGCAGCTTGAGCAGATTCATTTTGATACAAAGAGGTATATTTTACTAATGACAAAAATGCAAAGTCATTACATGCTGTACGGTTTGTAATGAGTGTATGGAAGCCCGTGAGAGGAAAAACAAATAAGCAAAAAAATAAAAAGAAAAGAAAAAAACCAAACCAGTTTGATTTGAGTTTGATTTAGCCTAGTAAAAAAAAACTACTTCAACATTTTGACTTATTGAATGGTGTGGAGAGGAGATCAAGATGACAGGGAGGGACCCTGCATGTCATTCCCCTCTTCTCTCCCCTCATCTTAGCCTTATCTCTTCACTGTAAAAATCCCCAATTAAACCCTTGAAAATGCCTTCACAAAAAGTCAAAATCTAGATCCAATATCACATTGCCACCTTATCTCCACTGTTCACTTTATAATCAAGTTTACACTTTAGCTCTTGATCAATTTGTACTTTACATAGACAGAAATAGAAGAAGAAATATTATAATTTCTTGTACTTATTATGTACTGCCTGGGAATTTTCAATTCACTATACATACTTGCACGCATATGTGACAAATAAAAATGTATTGATCTCTTGATTTTTACTTATAAAGTCACATTTGTTAAATAAAATATTATATTTATTTTGATTTTTTATATGTATTTTGACTTTGGTGTCTTATTGTTTTGACTTACCATGAGTATATATATATATTTTTTTTTTACTTTTCTTTTCCTGACAGATATGAACTTCCATACATATTGATCTCTCAAATACCTAAACAAATAACAAAAAAAAACAACAAGAATTTGCGCGTGCGCTCTGTACATGTGGGTCACGCGAAACCGCATTACACGCACTCCATCCCTCCACCAATCATCAGCTGGGACAAACACTCTTCAGCTTCTCAGCAGGGAGCGAAGATTTGTGCGGAGTACGAATGAAAACACGACCTCTAAATTATTTGACAAGTCCACAGACTTTATTTTCGATGTTGTGTGGGCTGAATGAGTCGTAAAAGTTGCACTTGCGACTTGCAGGGAGCGCTAACTTGCGGGATTAGTTTGCATGCAGCCTGACAGCGGAGGCTCACTGCGGTGGGATGGGCTGTGAGGTGTTCAAGATGGCGGCGCCCTGTGGAGTGGAGCTCCTCTAACAGGTAAACAGGTCCAATTATTGACATCTTCCGTGTCTCTCTTACAGCAAAGCTAAACGCACATGACTTGTTTGACTATATACTCGCTATTTAGCGCATTATTAAGCCGGTTAAACGTGGCTGACAGGCGGGATGAATCCCGAGGCGAGTGCGGGTCGCTGCTGCCAGCTAGCGTTAGCTGTGGCTGGCGGGACCGACCTGTACCCGCACAGACCCGCAGATGGTTCACTGGATGTTAAAGGTTTTCATCTTTATTTTATCTGTGTTTTCTTCGGGGTTGCAGACAGTGACCGGTGTGCTAGAGAAAAACGGTGCCTACATGTTTATATAATCGCATAAAGTAAACCCAACCCTGCCCATTGTTCTCTGCGAGTTGTTTACGACACCCATACACGCAGACAAACACTCACGTACACAAACAGCAGTTGTCTCTGTATGCATGCCAGTATAACACAATATAATATAACAGGCCTGTGTGCAAGTGGAGCCTCTTGTTTGATGCATCTCTGTGCAACATATCCTGCAGCTTTCTGCATCTTTCTTATTGTTCTCTTTCAGCTGCAGTCACACACACTCATTCATCTTGGAGGCTATGTTCACCATCAGTCAGTCCTGTCTTAAAACAGCAGTTAGGTTCCCCAAAAAGAGCACTGCCACATGTTTTTTTTCTTGCTGTAATCCTTCCTCTTGTTCATGCACTGACCATTAGAAGATCCCTTCATAATGCTCTTACAGTGTAAGTGATTGGGTGGAGAGGGAGCAGGGGCCAAAATCCACAAGCCTCCTGCTGTGAAAAAAATAGATTTGAAAGATTATCTGAAGCTAACATAAAGCTTTGAGTGGATATATTTCAACGTTGAAGTCTTTTTGTTACTATACTTTCACCATCCGAGGAAACACAAAGAGGGAATTTGATGCTTAAAAGGCTGTAAATGTCCAACATCCACATCTGACTGCTGATGCCTTTTTATATAAGCTTTAGATAAACTTTTGAAAAGCATTTTCCCACATAATGACTGTGTGGACACATGAAGAGGACCTTTTTAATAGCCAGTATGAACAAGAGGAATGATTACAGCAAAGGAAATGTCTTTTAGTGTTCATACGGGAACTGATTTTTCACCCTATGAACACATCTAACCAGTATCCTGTTATCATGAGTTAATCCGCGGGTCATCACTCAGGCTCTTCTGCCAACGCTGAGACAAAATGGGTCACTATTTAACAGTCTGACCTCCTCAACCTCCTCTGTCACATTGTGCTGGGCTCGCTGCCTTCACTGTCACCATGTCTAATGTCTGTTTGTCACAACTTTGTCTAATCCGTGAAAACTGCAACATCTTTGATCCAGTCTTTTGAATGTTTCAATTATCTGGAATTGTCATATTGTATTTATTCAGCTAAAATTTTTTATATATATATAAATTTACTTTCCAAAGCTAGTTTCAGCTCTTTTTTTTTTTTTCTCGCATACCTGTGCTGCAGTTTCTCATCGTGCGTGCAGCTATTAGATATGTAGAATTAAGTAAAGGAGAAACGGCTTGTTTACAGCCAAATGTAATGTTCAGTGTGTAGGCTACATGGACGCTCTCGGGCTGCATAAAGGTTCTTTGTGTTCTCCTGAGCGTTCCCGAGCTGACTGAGATCACATCGAGGGTGATTGGTGTGTTTGTCCCGTCCCTGCAAGACGCTTGCGTGGATTGAGAAAAACAACCACGTTTGAATCCACTGTCCACACCCCAACTCCCGACCTCATGACCGAGCAGTTAATTGATAACAGAGAGACAATTTCACCGTGACTTTTTACAAATGGGATCGTCTTCAAGCATTCAGCATCTCGTTATGATCGAGAGAAGTCATGTTTCATCCCATGTCATGTGTTTTTTTTGGGTTTTTTTGTTTTTTTTAAATCTAACATATGACAAGTGGAAATAAGATCAAATACACTGGATGTTGATTAATTTCTTCTTGTTTCACTTAGCTGCTGTTATGTTGTATGAATATGTTGAAACATTCAATATTCTGCACTAATGGGATAGTTTATAGCCTACGGAAGTATAAAAACAGCCAATGTTTTTGTCATGTTTTGACTAATTATCTATGAGTGTTGTGGCTTCAGCATTTGAAAGGAGATGCTAAGAGCTGATGAGATCTCTGCTGCTGATTCATTACTCCTGTTAGGGCATAAGCTGCTGGCTGCTATAATGACTTGCCTATCAGGATTATTTATGCCTGTTTTTCCAAATGGAAATTTGCAGGCCTCCTCTGGCCTCTTTAACTTTGAATGACTGACTGTTCAGCATAAATGTATCATAGATAACATAAATAGGATCAATTACCTGAAATTACCTCATCCTAGGTACAAAAACTGAACAGATTTTAGTGCTAAGGTTCGGGTTCTCTCTCTGACGTGCTCCAGTAAGATGCAGGTCATACATTTGGATCTATCACACCGTTTTAATTACTACTTGGAAGTTTTCTGCTTTATTTGTTTTTGCTTAATCTGCTTTAAATCTGTTGCCTGAGCTGTTCTTGGTTCGTGCTACGTTGTGTAAGTGTGGTAGCCAAGGTTTATTTTTGTTTTGTGAGGTCGTCTATAGTTCAGTTATTATATTCTCAACTCCTGTTGAACTGAGCCCCAGGAGTGGTATGTAAAAAAAAAAAAAAATCAGTGTTAAAATGTGTCCCGAGAGGTGGAGAAAGTGAATGAGTAACAATTAGTTAAATCTCAGCTAGTCAAGTGTGAATGTGATGACATTATTTTGTATTTTCAATGGGAAAGTGATCAGTGCCTGCTGAGTTTGTACTTTCCTGAGAGGAAAAAAAGATCATTCATTTTCACTTTTTGACATGTCACTGTAGGAAAAGCACACATATATAAATAATACTTTAAGTTTAAAGATGGCTGAGTTCAGTTTCAGGTTTCTATGCTCGCTGTCACACTGTCTCGGTTTACTGGGACACTTGAATAGAACAAAGCTGCTGTTAATGTTATTAGTTACAGCTGCTGCTATACTCATTAAATATTACTTATTTAAGAATGAACTTCGCCATATAGCACGACCATGGGCTGAATTAACATTGTCATTTGACACAATATTTATAAAGTGGTTATATTAAGCGTGACTCGCATGACAATGTGTAATGAGACTGAGAATATAAGTTCAACCCACATTGCGAGTTTCAGCCCTCAACTGAACTTTCTTTGTGATATATTGTGCATCACCTTTTTTTAGCTATATATATCATGATAGTATTGCGAGTTCATCTGTGATTCCCGCTCTTAGTGGCCCCAGGAGTCCTCCAGGCAGGAAGGGACGGACACCGCGAGAAAAGTCCTGCCTCCACCTCCACCTCCACCACTGCCACCATGGCCAGGGAGCAGCCCAACGTGGGGGATCTCCTCCCACTCCTGGAGACCTCCGACCTCCACCAGCTAGAAGAGATCAGAGGCCTTATTAACGAGCAGCTCAGCACCGGTAGGGCCACATGGCTTGTTTCACGTCAGCATGGTTTATCTGTGGCTGAGCTTTGGGAAATTGTGACTTTACTGATAAGTTTCGAGCAGTGTGTCAAGATCACACCAGATTGCTTCAATAATTTCCTTTTTTATATCTGTTTGGACAGTTGTTTATGGTGTAACATTTCTCAAATGATATGCCTATTGCCCTTTTTAATTTAAAAGCTTGTCAAAATATCCTTTGTGTTCTCCTTAAAGAGCGAGGGTCCATGCTGCTGAATGGGCTGGTGGACTACTTTTTGGAAACTAACTCTGCCCAGGCCATGCATATCCTCTCCTCAGTCAGAGAGCCACATGACAAGGTGAGAAACGCCCCTATGAAAGCCTAGCCTCAGTATTCAGAACCACTTTTTTGCTTCATAGCCCGCAACTGAAATTTCTTGGTTCACTGTCACAAGTCTCAAAGTGTCAGTTTTGGCCACAAGGCTGCTGTTGACAAAGAAGAGGCTGTATGAACCCCACTGTACGCTACCTGCTCAGCGTCAAACAGCAAACACACACACACACACAGAGTCAGATATTCTTCTCAGCAAACATGATTATTTCTGTATTCTTCATTCCCTCGCAGCACCTTCTGGACAAGATGAACGAGTGCATGACCAAACAGGCCTGCCGGCTGCCCACCCTAACCCTGCTCGGCCATGTAATCCGCAAGCAGCCGTCCTGGATCCACAAGATTGCTCGATACCCTCTGCTGCTCTCACTCCTCAAATGCCTAAAGGTAACGACCCAGTTATGACTCAGTGAACAAAGACATCTCCTTGACACGTCTGAGAGGTGTGTGGATAGATGAGGTATCAGAGATTTCCAATATATACTTTTGGATTTATTTCATCACAGATCCTTTAGGCTGACTTTCAATCAATGTCAATTGTAGATGCACTTTTTTTCCAAACCAAATATTTAATACTGGCTAGCACCAGTTCCTTACAGGTTTGATACAGTATGTAATTGATCAGCTTTGTCAGTCAGTGCTCTTTAGAGAAACAGTGTGTTTGTCTACTCAAACTAGACAGAGGTGTTGCTGCACAAACATTTGTTGATTAAATCCTCGATTAGATAAAGTTTTAAGCACACTATAAGCAGGTCTCCAGACATCGACGCTGGTCTATTGGTCCTCTGCTTTGGTTCAGACTGACGCGTTTTTTGACAACTATTGGATGGATTGTTATGAAATTTGATACAGACATTCAAAGAAGGAGAAAACAAATGTTGATACATTCACGGACCATCGACAAACTCATGATATGAAGAAAATGAATACAGAATAATGAACATGCTGGGCATTTAATTTATACAATCATTCTTTATTTCACTGGTTAAAGCCATGTTTACACAAAGTGCTGTTTTAGTAAAGTGTTCCTCCACAATATTTAGAATAATTAGAAACGTAAAGCGACTGTCTGTCAGATCATCACTTAAATCATATTAATTTCAGCCTATCAATCATCTGTTTAATCAGCGTCTTTGTCATAAACTCAAACACATAGTAAAACTTTAATTTCCCGGCAGACGGACACAGACGTAGTGGTGCTGATAACTGGAGTGCTGGTGCTGATCACCCTGCTGCCCATGATCCCTCAAGCTGGAAAACAACACCTGTGGGAATATTTTGACATCTTTGGCCGCCTGGCATCCTGGAATCTTAAGAACCCTGGTAGGAGCTTCCTTTTAATGTCCCATAAAACATATTAACGCAACATGTTTGTACTCAAGCGTTCAGTGTTGCTGACAAAATCTGGGGTGCCAACTACTCCCATACTAACTTCTAATAAAGCAAAAGAAAAGTTTTGCATGTATTTGCTGTACAATAATAAATAAATCCAAAATTTGGTGAAAGGGGAGGAAGCCTGCATGGACAGAATACTGCAACTTGGTTTGCTAATTAATTTGTTGTGACTCTTGTTGTTTAGCCTGGAGTTCATGTTTGTGTCTCTTTCATGTTTTCGACATATTCAGGGCATGTTTCAGAGGTTTACCTAATCCACCTGCACGCCAGCGTCTATTCACTTTTCCACCGTCTCTACGGCATGTACCCGTGCAACTTTGTGTCCTACCTGCGCTCCCATTACAGCATGAAGGAGAACATGGAAACCTTTGAGGAGGTAGTGAAGGTGAGGATATTATCCCTGCTGCTGTGCTCTGTTGCCCTTCTTAAGAGCTTTGTAGAAAAACCGATAATTTAAAAAAAAACTATATTTTAAACCTTTCTATTCAGCCCATGCTCGAACATGTCCGTATACACCCAGAACTGGTGACAGGAACCAAGGACCATGAGCTTGACCCCACCAGGTAAGTCTCAATCTGTTCCTCCTGGTGAAGGAATAATTTGGTGGTTAATATTCTCATCCTAGTCCCGTGCATCGATTTGACCAATGGTCCTATGTTTTGCTATAGGTGGAAAAAGTATGAAATCCATGATATCGTCATTGAATGTGCCAAAGTGTCTCTAGACCCGAAGGAGGCCTCCTGTGAGGAGGGATATGCCACCATGCCTGAGAACTTCTATCCCCAAATCCACCTGAGACCACAAGACTGCACTTCCAGCCCCTATACAGACCTCCACAGCAGCTACGGTCAGTTAAAAAAAAGTTTCAAAAAATCTGATAATGGCAGATATTTAGTTTACTAAAATACATAACATTTACTGTTCTGGACATGTTACTTTTAAAAGAAATTGACAAACTATACTAATGCTGATATTTCTGCAATCATAGGACGATAATATTAAGCAATGCAGTCTCAAAACTGTTGTGTTTTTATCAGTCTACCCTTCTCTTTTCACGATGTACAAGATACAACAGGAAGATGACAGCGTGTGTGGTGTTATAACAGGAAATTGCAATGATCATTCAATGCTACAGTATCCTGAATAATATTAGGGTTAAGAAATTATTTTGACCTCCACAGCAGCTCTTTTTGTTTATGCTGTCAAAAGAATTCAATCATGATTCACATTTTTAAATCGGTTATTATAATTTAAGGATGTCTTTTGACCTATTTTGTTTGACATAAGCACCAGTACTGACTGAGTATTACTGGTTTTGAAACAATTGGTTTGGTGATTACTCACCTAGTTATTTGAAAGAAAACTGACAACAATTTTTATACTCGTAAAAGAATATTTTTTAGCTTATCAAATGTGATTATTTGTTTTTCTCTGTTTGTGTATATTTTTGGGTTTTTGGAACAAGTAATTTTAAGCTGTCACATTGTGCTGTGGGAACATGTAATCTTGCTATTAAACCGTTATAGAAATATATATAATATATAAATTAATCAACTATAAAAATAATGATAGTACTGTTTCCTAGTAAGATTTTTCTCAGTTGATAGTTGTGCTTTTTTTTCTCGCACTTGTATTTTCTATATAAAAAAAATTGAGATTGAGATTTCTAAATGGTTTTATGGACAATGAACAGTGGTGTCCAAAAGAGCAGAGACAGACTGGAGGTTGTTTTGTGAATCCATTTGGACATTGATCAGACCGTTTGTCTTCTTGACAACAGGAAGCTCTTCTTCGACCCCGTTCTCGACTCCACGGCAGCCGCTACCCCCGCCGCTGTCCTTGCCCCCCTTCTCAGGGACACAGTCCTCCTACCGTAGCCCACAGACCTCCAGGCGCCAGGTAAGATCATCCATAACATGGTCAAAAGCTGACAAGTGTGTTGATTTAGGACACACAATTGCTCAGTAACTGATCATCAGAGTCTAATACCACAGCACGTTGTTAAACTTCTGCTAGCTGTTGTACACAGGGTCACGTTTACACTATATATCATCTGTCAGATCTTCTGAGTTGATTGCTTGTCTCCAAAAGGCCCTCAATGCCCTCAATCAGAGCAGTGACTAACCTCCATGTTTTTGAAAGACATGGAGAGAAAGCGGATGGACAGACAGTTTGGAATTATAACACACATCTCTGTAGACACTCTCAGGGTTGCCTTGGAGAAGCCATCTCCCCCTTTTCTACTATTGGAACAACCATACAAGGGAGGAGTCAGTGTTTTCCTACCCCCTGAGGTCTGTCTGAGGATTTATCTCTGCCTTATACTCCACCTCTTCAAATTCACCCCACCCAGTTGGCCTTTCCCACTTGCTGCCTGCCACAGCATGAAATTGCTTTTCCACCATATTGTACTGGCTCAAGCCAATTCTACTTGCCTTTTTTCGCTTTCTGTCAGGCAAAAGTTAGATAGAAGAAGTGGGTAATACCAGGTACTTTTTTTGGTATCACTTAGCAAAAAGGAAATTTGAAAACTCTGCAGACCATTGATTAGTCTGCAGGACACTGCGATGGAAAGTAAATAAATTAATGAAAAGGAGAAATGCAGAGGAGGAAAATTAAATGATAATTTCCACAGTAAATCATCTGTTGAGTGTTTGGCGGTTATTTATTTCTTCTTTAGAATGCAACTACCATGAAATAATCAGAAAATACAATTATTTTTCTCAGTTCCTGATTTGTTCTCCTGCTCCTCTCACTCACTCACGCTGTTTCTCTCTTTCGCTCTCATCTTTTTTAAAAATGAACGCAAATACAAAGTCTAACTTTACTTTTAACATTATCAAACAAGAAGAAATGTCCCCACCCATCCTAAACTGGTCCTAAATCGATAAGATAGTTTGTCCTTGTTTGAAGGAATGAATAAAGCGGTACACAGACTCTTAAAAAAAACTGCGCTGTGTGTTGTGACCAATCAGTGACGGTCATCCCTGCAAACCCTGCCCCCATTGAGCGGTTACTATCTGCTGTGGAAAATGAAATCCAGAAAAGTAAAGCGAGCACAGTTAAGTTGAGTTCAGGCCATCTTTACTTGACTTTACATCTAACACTCATTCTACTACAGCAGTTAGAGAAGAGACATGCTTGACTGTTACAACAACCAATCGACAAACCTCCATCTGATCCACTATTGAGTAAATCCAAAAATTTTGAAAGTCAGTCAAGTTGCAAATAAATACTTAAATTAAGACAATGCAACAACCGGGTGAAAATATTCAGGATTGAGCAGTTTTAGCTCAAAATTGAGGTGTAGAAATCTTCAGTTATAATAAATAGAGCATTAATAGTAACCAATGGGCTTACTGGAAGGTCCCTGAAATGTTTAATTTGGGTCAGTCACTCTGTTTGTTATATTTCCCAGTAGCCGCCCTAAGTACGAGAATGTCCTTCCAGTTTACAACAGATGTTTTGGAAGTCATCTGTGAACTGTGTCAAAGTATGAAAACATCAGCAGTGAATGAAGAAATGTGTCACATGAAGGGCATGTGTCTTTAATTTGCAAGATTTCTGATGTGCCACATTTCCTTAAAAGACCCCTTTTAAAGGGTCAGTTCACTAAATTACAAAAAGTGAAATGTCATCTGTGCATTACCCTTATGATTAGTAGTAGTTGTTGTTGTTTTTGGAAAACACAAACAAAATTCCACTTACCTCTATGTATCAAAAGTTTCTGGCTGTTATCTAAGAACGTGTTTTTTTTTTTTTAAATGAAGTGAACTAACTCTTTAAACAAGAATACATGAATGCACGTAACTTACCTACTTAGTTACTGCTTTCTACAGAGTGCCCTCTTTTCACAGGTTGTGTGTGTATAACCAGGTGTCCCATATAGACCCACATTTCTTTTTCCTAGTAGAAGCACAGTGGAAATAAAGTTAACTATAACATTGAAGATTTGCAGCTTTTATCTTTGTTCTGATGCTTTTTATCTGTCAGAATGTCAGTCATTTCTCTGTCTGGTCTCTCTTTTTCTTTGCAGAACTCCACCTGTGAACTCAACTCTTCCTGTGGGGGGAAGGACCCTCTGTGGAGCCCCTCTGCATTGTGCGGCATGGCCACACCCCCCTCGTCCAGGGGCATGTCACCCAACTTGGAGCTCTCCCACAGTGCCTCACACCTTCCCACCCGCTTCCACTGCACATCAGGTCAGCGCTTACATCATTGTAACAAATTTCAACTCGGCCTTCAGTGCCTTGGAGCTTTTTTTGGGGGGGGGGATTTTTCTTTTCTGCTGACACTGACTGTTTACATCCAAGCAGGAGGGAAAGGAACGCCTGCCTCCAGCACTCCAGCCACCTCTTCCCCACCTCCCACCCTATCAGATGACTTCCCCATAATCTCCTTACCAGCCAACACAGTCCAGTCTAGTCCACCAAGAAAGGTACTGTCCAATTAGAAAAAACTTTGTATGGTCCTCTTAATGACTTTAGATAATTTTTTCATCTTGCAGGACTGCACAACTCATTTGAGTGGTTTGTGATTTATTCATCCCTCAGTGTGCTATGTTTTTCAGAATTTCATGATAAAAACTAATTTCCTTGACAGCTGGAAAATTGATTTATCGAACATGGTTTAAGTCTTTATGTTTTTGCACTTGGAAGTAAAGGAACAGGGGAAAATATTTGAATTCATTACAGTCATATTATTGGTTCTCGGTAGTAGTCTGGTTTGTTTGAATCCCTGTCTGACAAATGTTCTTTATTCTGGTATATAAATGTACAACCCATTGTGATGTTTTAACAGTCACTCAAATACAAATAGATGGAGAATAGATTCCCTAATGCACCTGGCCTGCATGGCTTTAAACTAAACAAAGGGATCCCGCAGGAAACATAAAGAGCTGGCGAAAACTACCAGTAGGATATTTGAAATATGTTCATAAATCAATTCATTCCTAAACTATGAACCATGTAACGTTTCAGGATCGCAGACAAGGAGAAAGCGGGAAGCCTGCACTGATGAGACAGGAACCAGTGAAAGACACAGAAAAGAGTGCAGACGGAGCCGCAAACAGAGGTTAGTTCTGATGATTTTCATTACTGTGATTTAATCACGTTGAACGGTAGACGTCTCCACGGGTGCACAATTGTTGACCTAATTTTCATCAGACGTCCCGAAAATCCTTTTTTAATAATTTCTCTTTTAAATGTTTTTTTTTATTTTTTTTAGAGCATAGCAGGAATACAAACAAAAAACAAAAAAAACACACAAAAACAACTTGAACACAACACATTAGTCCTTATGTTAAAAAAATCAGTACAGTGTCCAGGTATTATTGAACACACCTCTTCTATCTCAATTATAAAATCTCTGCCTGTCCAGATGTTTGCTATTATCTCAACTACAGAAACAGACATCCTTTTTCCTGCGCTTCACATTTAACATGAAAAACATTAGGACACACCATGTGATGTTTTACCATTTAAACAACCTCTATTGTGATGCCAAATGTTGTATAATTGGATCATCAATTTTAATCTCAATCATGTCCAAACTTCCTGACTGCCTTCCAAAAAAACTGACCGTAAGAGGTGTATTAGTTTTTGCTTTTTGGAGACCTTCTATTTCTATATCCTATCATACCCGCACTGATGGTACATTAATTTCCACATCAGATGCAGGAGCTGCCGCGAACGTCTCCATGACTTTAACAGAGCTGTCGGTCTACATGAAGAAACAGGAGCTGGAGCTTCAGCTGAGAACAGAGAAAGAGAAGGAAGAGGGTGAGTATCGGTGGAGCTTACAGAGCTAGATCAGATCAATGTGGGACTCGGCAAATGGAAAATACACGTCACATTGTGTACACAAAGCAGTCACAGAAACAGAAAATGACCCTCCCCTTCCAAAAAAAATATATTTTGATATGTTTTAGCAGATCATTAAACTGCTTTGTGTGCAGAAATGAGTTGCCTAAATAGATTTTATTACTCTTGGGTTTGTTTTTTTTATTTGGCAAAGAAAGACATTCATTTGTGTGATAATGATTGTGATTCATAGCTGAAGTATTGGCGGTTCCTGCGTTCGTAGGGCTCAATGTGAAGAGATTTACACTGTATTTAGTTTTAACTTTGAATTGATCAGATTTAATTACATGGATTCTCCTGCTAAGTTAAATAATCATGTGCTCATACACATTGACTAAATATCCAGGGTGTTAACACACCCTTGTTTATGTTCCTGTGTGTTTCACTAGCTCTGCACAGTTATTGGTTTAAGTCCCACTTGAGCCACTTGCACTAAAAATAAAAGCACCTACAGTACCGTCAGCCACTTTGGATAAAAGCATCTGCCAAATGGCACACGCTCTGTTGCTAAAGCTCAACACTTAGATTCATACATTTCTTTCTCATTAGGGAAATAACAGTGAAACCTCGGTTTGTCTATGTAAGATAGCAGGTTCCTGGTACCTGTTGTGAGTGCAGAAACATTTCAGAAAATCATTACATGCAGGTTTTTACTCCACCACAACCCTCCATATGTTCTTATATGTTGTTTCTGCTGCAGCTGCCATCACAGAGGAGCTACTGAAGATCACTGAGGATAAGCAGGAGATGCCAGCCCTGAGGGGCTTTGACTCCCCTTTCTACCACACCACTGAGACTCTGACCGGCTGTCAGACACAAGACGAGACCCTCTCTAACACCCAGCCTGGAGGCCCCGTCCGTGACACCCACCATGTTGTGTCGACACCAGACAAAGCGGAGAACACTGCGAGCACCAGTGGTGTTGGAAGCGAAAGAGGAGGGGGAGCAGGAGGAGACAGCAGGAGTTCAGCATTCGGACTTGAGCAGTCCTGGTCCTTCCAGTCAGGTTTCACCCCCATCGATCACCACCTGCACCGGAGCCCCTCCGCCCCGGACGACGAGGTGGGCAAGTTTGGGATGTTCTCCCCGAGCCCGTGCAACAAGACTCCGGCACCGGTGCCCTACGAGTCGTTTTTCAACCTGGCTCTGCCCAGGGCGGCCTCGCTCTTCGTGGGCCAGAAGACGTCAGAAGCGGTGCACAAGGCAGCGCTGGAGAGGCTCTCGCAGCAAGAGGAGGGGTTGGAGGACGGGGAGGAGGAAGGGGTTGTGTCTGCTTCACCACTGGAGGTGCTGGATCGCCTTGTTCAGCAGGGGAGCGATACCCACGATAAAGTCCTCAAGAGGTGAGGTTTAGTTTCAGCTTCAGTCCTGTGCAGTTACTTTTCATCAAGGTTTACTGGCTTTTATTAGTACTTTTTCCAATTACATATTTTAATTTTCCTTTATTTCTTCTCAAGTACAGATTAAGTACATTGAGTAGCAAATTTGGCCATATTTCCATCCATCCTGAGTCACTTGTATGAAGCTCAGGACACGTGTCATTACCGGTAATAGTCTGTTTTTAAAGCAGAACCAGATGTAGATGAAACATTTCATAACATTTTCCGTTAATAAAAATTAACTTTTGTTTTTAGAAGATCATGAAGCCTTGGCGGAGGTGTTTGCTCCCTGAGTGCTCTGTAGTTCTGTTAGTATGTTGTCCGTTTGAAATGAGTGTTGATCATACTGAGGAAACTCAGGAGTATGTTGTGATGTGCTGTTCACAGCAGAGCCTGTCCGGATCGTTTCCAGTCTATTACTGCAGCCCAAAGGAAACACCCAGTTGAGAACAAGCACAAGCATTGTTCAGTTGCCCGCTGCCCCCTGTCCCCTCCCTTCTTTCTCCACTCTTGCACACACACTCACAAACAGCGAGCCGTTCCTCAAAGCCAGTAATACAACAGCAGAGACAGTGTCAGCAAAGTCAGTGCGGGGCACAGAACAATCTGGCTTTGCTTATTTCAGTGGCCTGTCACCCCCACAGTTCACTATCCTCACCAGAGCCAAACACGGCCTGATGGAGGGGATGAAGTGAAGAATAAAATCCTCCATTCAAATCCTCGAGTATTTATACATGAGAACTGAAAACCACAATATCTTGATATGACTTAGTCCTAAACCTAGTTTTCAGTTTAGGCCCATTTGATTAAAATGATGCTACACATATAGGTGGGAAGTGTATGTGCTTGTTTAATGTTGCTTCATCTCAGTGAGTTATTTCATAATGTAGTGTAGTTTCAGTTCATATATAATTGTTTGAGTTATTGAATTTGGCTACAGATGATAAGATGATCTACTCTACCAAACATCACATGGAGTATAATGCCATTCCCAACACCAGAGACTGTTACACGTTATTGTTTCTACTCTCTTCTGAAATTGAATAAATCATCGTTCACCTTGACTGACATGACAGGATAACTTAGGAGGGAAAATAATGTGGGTTTTCTTTCATTCTCTCCCTCTCCAGATTACCTTTGCCAAGTAAGTCAGCTGACTGGACGCACTTTGGAGGTAAATCACTCAGACCACAACACTGTTGTATGCTGATAAAAGAAGCTCTTATGAAGAGAAGAAGAGCATTATGTAGGCATGACTAGTCATTCGTCATGAGCACAGAGACATAAACAGCATGTTAAAATGTTACGCAGCCAGACGGGGAATTTGTTCAGCGTTCCCACAGACACAACATTAGGTTGAGTTATGCAACTCAGAAATGTAAAAAAAATTGTTCAGATTTAAGATGTCCTTTCCTTTCAAATTGCCTCCCTGCCTGAACTCAGTCAACCAGAACAGGAATCTAATTTCCTCCAGCTGTAGTTCACAACAGAATAGAAACACTCTTGTGTTTTTGTTAAATCTCTCTTGCCAACTTGTAATTACAACTGTGGAATTTAATAATCTCCCCTGTTTGACTGATGGGAGTCATGTAATTTCGATTGCATCTTAGACATAACTCCACTCAGGAGGACGACTGTTGAGGTCTTGGGTCAAATTCTCCAGAGAAATTTCCTCTAAATGTTCCCTCTCTGCTCTTATATGTTAACAAGTGAAGCTCTGTATCCAGAGTTGTTTGCCAGTTTCTTCTTCTTTTTTTTTTTTTTTTTTCTTGACATTTTAAATATGTTTATAATGTGATTCACACAGGTAAAGTTGTTTCCACTGGTTACTGGTTCAAACCGAAAGATAAAATCTTGTCAGGTGAAGAGCGATTCATAATAATCTGTCGTTGTTGAAGGAATAACATCAAGATATGACGCAGTGCAGCTGTTTGGCAGCCAACAGAAGGCTGCGCTTGTTACCCTTCCTGTTTTCCTTCATATTAGTCAGTTTATTTCTTATATCTGCTGTTTGTTGTATCAGGATATCTTCACTTCATTCATTTATAACCCATTTTTCATTGAATTAAATACGCAAAGTTCTGGAATGTTGAATGTGAAAAGTTTCCTAAATAAAATTGTTTAAGATGAGCAAACTTTGTATTTAAATCAGGAATGATCTAATGAAGTAAACAAGAGTATGAAACATATCCACTAACTTTCAATACTTTTGCTCTTTTCTTTTCATTACTGATTTATAATGATTTGAAATTTACATCTGAATCCCGTTAGCCTTTCTGCCATTTATATTATTTATATATAAAAAGTTGGTCTTTTTTAATCCTCATGACATATACCTGTGCTCTTCTGGTGTTCCACATTTGATTTAAAAAAAAAAAAAAAAAAAAAAAAAAGATTCATCTTGTTTCTGATAGTGTGTGTGTGTGTGTTTGTCAGGTGTGTGTGACCGTGTTAATTACATTATAATTACTGTGTCCTCCCCAGGCTCGGCTCCGCTGGACGAGCTTCAGACGCTGCGCAGCCAGCTGCTCCTGCTGCACAACCAGCTGCTGTACGAGCGCTACAAGAGGGAGCAGCACGCCGTCCGCAACCGACGCCTCCTCCGACGCATCATCAACGCCACTGCACTGGAGGAGCAGAACAGTGCTATGGCAAGTTTGCATGTGCTCAATATCGCAGAGTAGCCCTGTTTTGAAGTATTTTTTTTTTTTCTAGAAATTAAAACTGTATTTACAATATAAAGGAAGTGCAGACATTGAAACAAATAAAAACACAACACAGACATTCACTGATTACGGCGTCACTCGTAGCATCAGTCAGGTCTCATTTACAGCACGTAACTGAAACAGTAACTGAAGTTTTTCAGTTTTTTGTTTTTCCAACAAGTCATGAAGGCTGTTTTTGTTTTGTTTTTGGAATGACATGTAACCAAACGCGAGGACCGCTGGCGCATTCATGCAGGAATTAGCTGAAAGAATAATTAGTTTTCTCCAAATATGTGAAAAATGTTGGGAATTGATTGAGTTTTATATCATCCTCGCCTTCAGAGAAAGTCCAGCGAAGCTTGGGAATGATTTACAGGAGAAAAAGTGGCACAAACTGCCTTAAAACATTTGGATATTTCTGTACATTTTGTATTTAACTTGTGTGTGTGTGTGTGTGCGTGCGCGTGTGTGTGTGTGTGTGTGTGTGTGTGCAGAAGGACCAGCTGAACCTGCAGAGTGTGGACATCTTGTCTCTGAGGGAGAGTCTGCAGGTGGAGCAGCAGCGATACAGGCAGCTGTGGGACGACCGGGAGACGGTGGTGACGAGGCTGCACAGTCAGATCAGACAGCTGCAGCAGGGACGAGACGACTACTACACCAAGAACCAGGAGCTCCAGGTACACACACACATTCACACTGATACATTTCATCTTTATTTTCTACACATACAATACAATTTCAGTCACAATACATTTGTTCACTGTAGTCACCAATATAAGATATATGTCTTTTTTTTTTTTTTTAACGGAACGTGTTTTGTGTCTCCAGAGCAAGTTACAGGAGTGTCAGAAAAAGATGGATGAGCTGGAGGCGGAGCTTCAGAGGGCCAATAACAAAGTCTGCCACACTGGTCACCTCCTCAACCAGATGACCATCAAGGTAAAGAAAAAACCTGCTACATGATCTGATTTTAACACATTATTTTCTCCGCTTTTGAAAGTGACAGAATATAATTAAAAATCCCTTTTCAAACGTGGAATATAACATGACTGGCTTCATCTGTCTGTTTATGTAATGATATGAATGCTGATGTCTGTATCTGCGCATCTCTGCTGGAGGCTAGCAGCTCTGCTATAACACATCCAGAGCTCCAACTGCCAAACAAACAAAGAAGAGATGATAAATCAGTATAGTGCTCTTTTAAATTAGCAAGATTTAGCCGCTGCTCCTTCTGGCTGATTCAGTGTAAATGTTCAAATTTAGCGACACATTTCTGTGTGTTCATTCATACTTTCCTTAATAGAGAAATGGGTTAAGACAGCAAGCAAGCAAGCTGGCAGACAGTCGGGTCACACTTGCCCATGTCCCCGCCCTGCCACCTCTCTGTAGACTGTCCCAGGGCTTTGTTGCCTTGGAGATTTTTGTCTCTCCCGCTCTATTTTTGGGTCAGCGGGGCAGGGGGTCTGGGTGTTTTTCTGCCTCTTGGGGTTTGTCTGAGGTCTGTTCTCCTCTTCTGACCCAGACTGAATGAAAATCCTGGCAAATAGACATTTCAAATTGGCAAATTAGAATGAACAGACTGTATGGTTAAATAGTCTATGACGTCAGGGCTTGGGCATTGATTTCTTAAGATCATTTTCACAGATTGGCTGAAGCATAACATTACTCTTCAAGTTTACCACAAAGTGAAATTCTTCTTAAGCAAGATTACCTTCTTAAGGGTGACCTCATCGGATTGAGCCGGATTAATTCTGTCGTGCTTATTGTTGACGTATTCCCAAATAATTATAGACAGGTTAGATTTGTAGTGTAATTGCTGTTTTGCCCTCTGTCATTATTGTTTGTCTCGTGTGTCCTTCAGCTGAGCAACAGTGAGAGCACCCAGCAGCAGATGAGCTTCCTGAACAAGCAGCTGCTGCTCCTCGGGGAGGCACATAAGCTGTCCATGCAGGAGATACACCACGCAGGCGTCGATAATACGAAGGTAGGCGTAGGGGTGGGGGTGTGTGTGTGTGTGTGTGTATGAGATCAAGTGAACTGCAGAGTCGACGTAATGAGGTGAAAAAAGAGACACTAACTGGGTTTGTTGGGGGTTGAGTCAAACTGTCCCAATGAAAGGTTTAGATTTTCTGTAACATCTACGTCATAGGCAGCTAACTTTGGAGTTTGTTTTAATTGTAGATGGATAATTTCTGAAAACCTCATCTTGATCTTAATCATTTCTAAAAAGCAAAACATAAACTTCATGATGTTATGACAATACATGCAATTCAATGAAATCACCTGAGATTTTAGGACATTTTTTATCTTGATTTACATTCAAATGTGTTATGGTACTGGAAGTAGGTAAAAACATTTAATATGCATTTGAAAGGTTCAAGGTACAGTCACCAGAGATCTGCCCCACAAGGCTTCATCTGTCTCTTTTTTTCCCCCCTTTTTTTTCATACGTTGTCATTACGTCGTGGCTCTTTGTGCCACTGTGGACAAATGCTCTGCCGTTGAAGGAGGCCCAGATGCTGCAGGTGTCTTATAGAAAAGAGGTAGAGACGCTGAGGCAGAGCCTGCTGGTTCAGAGCCAGAAACTGGAGGCAGCGCAGCAGAGAGTCACAGAGCTGGAGACGCACCTCTCCAAGAAGGAGCACCTCATCGCAGAACAGAAGAAGTTTCTCGAGGATGTAAAATGTCAAGCAAAGTGAGTATCTGTTTGTCAGGAGTTAGTTTGAACCTCCAAGTCCTCAAAATAGCCTTGAATAAAAAATTTAAAAAAAGGCATTGTCGCTGGTGTGGGTGATCAACACTTTGTATGTGCGATTGTTGTATCTTTGTCTTTTCTTCTCTCTCGATCGGTCCCATCTTACGTCTTCCCTCACTCCATTTGAACCTTGTCTGTTCTCATGTTCTCTGTTTCTCGCTCCTCAGGGCGGAGCAGCAGGCCTCAGACAGCAGGTATCAGGCTCAGAGGAGAATCACTCAGCTGCTGCAGACTGAACTCCTGCAGCTCTACAGCCGAGTGGAGATGGAGGCTCCTGTCGTCACTGCCACCAGCTCACCGCCAGGGGGCAGAGCTGAGCCACACACTCCTGCTGACTCCAGGTCAGGCTCTGAGCATGCTCAGTGTAGCTGGGCGCTGACCACTCTTTTATCAGTTTGTTCATTTTTTTTAAACTTTTTTTTTAGGCAGTCTATTGAATGATATTGTGTAAGACACATACTGAACAGAAGAAGTCAGTCAACTTTTTTATGAACACAACAAAAGCCTTCAACTGATGACTTTTGATCCGCAGTAATAATTTGGTAATAAATATTTTATCCTGAGTATGGAATTGGTTTACATTCAATAAGATGACAATATAAATACAGAATACAACTTGGAGCTCAGGTATTTGGTAAGTCAGTAAGTACATTTTAATCATGTCTGTAGTGAATTAAAGCTGGCGGTGAATGGTTCTATTTTTGTGATAATTTTAAAATGGGCAAATAACAGATGCACATTTAGTGTTGTTAAATGTAAAAATGTAAATCATTTTCTTTCTTTACATGTAAATATTTTTTTCCTCTACAGTGTCATGGTGCCAGATGGACCAAGTAAAACTCACAGCCATGAGGAAGTGGACAGTAGACCACCGCATGACTCCCCTCAGGGCAACGGCAGCACTTTATCACCAGGGCAACCAAAGGCGAGTAACTCTTTCAAGACAACAGCCAACTCCATCAACGGCAGCCAGGATCTGGCTCCGCCCCTATTGGTGGAGCCCTCCCTGTCCTGTCCCCACGCCAACCTGCTCGCACCCGTGCCCTCCTCTGATGCGCCGCTCACAGTGGGCTCCTATCCCAGCGCCAAAAGCTTCCTGGGCATGAGGGCGCGCGAGCTGTTCCGCAACAAGAGCGAGAGCCAGTGTGACGAGGAGCAACCGCCGCCACGCCTGGCTGGCCTCGCTCACGGCCTGAAGACTGAGCTGTGCGTGGAACCACCCTGCCCGGGTTTTATCGGCCCTTCCCCTATCCCGACTCCACCTCCACCTCCACCTCCTGCTCCCGCTCCCGCCACTCTTCTCACTGTGCCCACCGAGGAGCCCCCCTCTGAGCCCAAGCAGCGGGCCTCCAGCCAGGAAAGTCCCCGCAGGAAGACAGGGGCGGGGCAAGGAGGAGGACGGGGTCAGGCGGGGTCAGGGCGCCCCCGCCAGCAGCAGCTAAAGATCATGGACTACAACGAAACACATCACGAGCACAGTTAGAGAGACAGAAATGAGCCGGGACACAGGGCGAAGGAGGAGAGACTCAAGTTTAACGATGAAGAAGAGCTACAAATCAGCAAAAGAGTAACATGTCAGCAACTCTTTTGAATTCAGTGTTATTTGTTCTATTCCTCTGAGTGGACAACAGGATTCCCCCCATTTTTTTCTACCTTTTTGTCTTTTTTTTCATACTGATTCATTCCCCTCAATAATTTAGGTGAAGATGACAGGGATAAAAATTTACAAAAATGCACGTTTTCCCACTTGGCTCCAGTTGTATGCAGCCATGCAGGTTTGGTTGTATTGTAATTATCTGTCTGCCTCCACCCCAGTATAACGGAGCCGGATGGAATTTTGTTTGTGGTGTTCACAGCTTTGATGAATCACATAAAGAAAACTCCAACTTGTCTTTCCAGAAACGGTGTCCCAGTTAGTTTGGATAATCCACACACCTCACAGAGAACAGTTTTCAGTGGAACTATTTTCTGAGGAAATAGTCACTTTGAAAAAAGTTCACTATAAGGTCTGAATTATCTGGAATAATGGAGAAAGTGTTTCTGGAAAGAAAAGTTGTAGATGTCATTTTCCAACACTGTAGGACCGCAAGTAAAAGTTCCACTCACCTTTAATTGTGTCGGGTGTGGCAGCAAAAATCAGAGAAGGATATCTCAAATTATGAACTATCTGCTCTAGTCGGTAACATTGGGTGTGAATGTGAAAATGCTTTTTTTTCTTGCTAATTTGGATGTACTGAATCTAAAGTTTCAAACTTCTAATCAAATCATGAAAAACCAGGAGAGTAGGAGCTGTTACATTTGTCACAATCATTTATTTGGCGTGGACCAAAAAATGTTTTTGATATCCGTTCATTGTGAGCGATTGTTACATCAGAGTGGTGGAAGTGAGACCATATCATTGCTTTACTCAATTGGAAAACTAACATTTCCATGCAAAACCACATTGAGTTTTTGTCCACATTAAGTCAGAAGGCCAATGTTTGCGAATGTGTGACTCACGTTGCTTCTTGTATTTCAGCAAAGATGGAAAGTGTATGAAATTTAGAAACAGATGAAATTTTATGCATTTTTTTATTAGGTCAACATGTCGTATCTTTATTTTTTTTTATTTATTCAGCCGTAAAGGATGCTCACAATTACATTTCCTAAATTTGAATTAGACCTGGCGAGTGACACAAGCCTAAGCTACAGATGCAAACATATTTATTCTGGCTGAATTCAAACATCTCTTAAACAGAAGTGTTGTTTCCTGTGTTGCGTGCACATTCAGCCGTTGCGTACAGCGTAGGAAACGCAACCCGAAATCATCAGGTCCAATCGGTTTCCCTGCAGGAAGCAGGCATGACAGACACAGACACTTTTCTTGTTTCTTTATAGTATTCAAAGTCTAAATCCTGTTGTCCACCGGGAACTCCTACTGTCATTTCCTTCTGCCTCGCTATCTAAAGCATGTTCAACAATCCTCTTTAAATGCCAACAGTAGACTACCGCAAACCAAGACAGAAGGTACAATCAGCACAAAAGGAAGAAAACCAGGACTCTGACCGGAGCTGGATAATCTGGGACAAAATGGCAAAAAAAGCAAGTTCTTAAAGCAGTGGCTTGTGTTTAACTGTGAACAATAAAGATCGTCTTCAATGTTTTGCACTACAATTCTGAGTTTTGCTTTTTTTTCCCTCTCCTATTAACGAGTGGGTGTCTGATGGTGTCATCTCTGTGAAATAATGTGAGGATTTACTGCTTTTCTTTGTTTTTATTGTAGTATACTGAATATCTTTGAAGTCTGTTGGCAAGACAAACCAAGACTATAAGGTTGATCATTTAATCGGCACCAATAGGACATTTTTTACAAACTATAGGTGAAACTTGGCTCCCATGGTGACCGATGGCTGCGCAGCGGCCACTGGTCACGTGGCGTGGACATATGTCACTGTTTTGCATGGAGGCTGCATACATGAAGTCATTAAGGTAATTAAGGGTTTTTTTTCTACTATAAGTGCTTTTTTTCATAGAAAAACCAATTCTGCTGTGTTTGTTTTGCCGTCATTTATGGTGTCTGGACGATGCTCAACTTCAGCCTGACCCAAACCCCTAACCAGGCCCTCAGAAATGATGTCGGGCCTCATTAGAACCGGGAGGAGTACTGGTTCCGACAAGGTCAGTGTTTATACCGGAAGTGGTTCCCAAGAAGCAACGAGAACGCGCGCGCGCGCAGTAACGCAGGTGAAGCGTTTACCTGAAGATTACTGGGATTGATTAGCGCGGTATCCATCTTCTCAAATATTTACCTCTCGGATAGAAAGATAGAAATATTCTTCAACACATGTCACAGAGGTGAGTCAGCAAAGTAACAGACAGCAAAGCTTCTCCAGAGTCTGTTTTAAACAACTCCTGTTACTACACAGTGTCATTTAGGTTCAGGAAAACTCTGCTTTACATTGAGATTAATGATATTCAGTTATCATGGTCGGTGTTTCAGACGTAAAATATTAATATATGTGGTGTTTCACATGTTGAAACATCTACTGTGGGGTCTTTATACTGAGAAATTATAAACTTAACTTTTTTCCACCCTTAAACTTTATTGTTTGACATTTCTAAAATATCCAATATGTTCTGCCTTCTTTTTATGAAGTATTTAAGTACATTTCTGTGATTTCTTTTTACACAGATACTGTATGTTTTTAACATAATGTTTCCATAATTTACTTCTAATCTTCTGTTTGTTGTCCTGTTCCCACCAGAGGACACTGTTGCTCCAGTAACTAACACCAGAGCCTGCGGCCATGTTGGAATCAACAGGTAAGACAGCCTGGTAAAAATGGTGTTACACTGTTGATGATTGAAGATGATTTACATCCTTAGGCTGGTAAAAGTGCTGTTAAGGTCAATATGTGACAGTAGTATTGATGATATTGACAAATTGTGGTGTTATGAGATTTCCCACCACACCCGTGTGTGTGTGTGTGTATGTATATATATATATATATATATATATATATATTTTTATTTTTTTTTCAGTTTAACTTGATGTTACTCAATAAGAAAATATTTGTATCATGACTGTTGCCAGGCTCTACAAAGAACGCAAATAAATTAAAACCGGAAATGTCGCTGATGCTGAAAACCATAGATTTATACATTTAAATCTGTTTTATTAATTTGTATATGATTTTTAAAAATTGTGTTTATTTATTTATATATATATATATATATATATTGTGATTGTATTTATTCAGTTAATTACTGTGTGTGTGTGTGTGTGTGTGTGTGTGTGGTTTGTATATGTACATATGTGGCTGTGTGTTTTATCAGCTCCCAACTCCCAGGGCCACGCTGTTAACTCTCATCCTGCTTCCGGGACTGAATCATTTTTTGTGAGTATAACCGACCAAGTATGATTAGTTTATCAAACGCGTGCATATGTATTTCACAAGAGAGTCCAAAAAAAAAAATGGTATGATTAATTTACCAGCATTCCGCAGGGTCAAGGAAATTGATGCAGGATAATTGGGCACATAGGGAATCCTTGGCAATTTGTGCTTTCAGACTCTACTTGAGAAATTAGATGTCAGTGCAAATGTGAAATTGCTCCTCAATGTTCTCAAAGATTCCATGAAAATTTAAATATAAATCTTAAGCATTTCCAGCAAAGAGATTCTTTCCTTCTTTTTTTGTGCCAACTTGAAATGAAGCCCTGTGAAAATGATCTGAATGAAGTGAAAGTGTATGAGGAGGGGAAAAAGACATCCGAGCTTGTGTAAAGTTGGGGCTGCGCTCCGAGGAGGATGTCGAGGCTCTTGCTCTCAGTAAAATCCTCATGCAAGAATTCATTAGATTCTTTTTTGACAGGAAGTAAAGTTTGAATTCATCTGAAGACGTGTAATTATAATATTCAAGATATGTACACCTATAATGCAAAATATAACTCAGGCGGTGCCGTATAGCCTACTCTTTCATTTTTTTTTTCTCTCAGGGTGTCAGTGTAGAAGTTGGAAGGTACAAACATACGACACATGTGTTCATATGAATGAGAATAAATTATATAAGTGAATAATTGATATAAAGAAACATATATTTGTCAAGTTCAGGGGGTCATTGATAAAGTTGCTGTGTGTTTTTAGTTTGAACGAAGTTAGATTTTTGTTCTTAAGAGCATCCAGACTCTTATGAACCACTTTATTTTAATGCAGTGGTCAATAATTGGATTTTATCAATTTAGTTTCAATTAGAAGGACTACTGGAAAATTAATAAATCATCATTTTGTTTGATAAACTTGTGGGAAATTTTATATTCATGCAAGATCAAGATAAACTGATCGCTTAAAAGTCTCCCTCCAAAATCCTAGTTATATTTAAATGTTAGTGTTTATTCCTCACGGACGCGGCAGTGCAACAGAAAATGCTAAACAAGAATATTTTTGGTAAGCTTACTACATACTGACACTCTGGAAAACGGCTTCATTTGTCCTCATTAAAAGCTTAAAAGTCCATGAATAAATAATCATTAAAAAGGATACTTTTTTTTTTTTCTCCTCTTTTTTTTTTTTTTTTTTTTTTTATCTTCGGCCTTATGCAAAATACACTCACTGACTAAATAAATACGCTCCATAAAGGCTGTTTAGAAACGTGCCCTCCCCCCTCTACTTCCACATTTAGATGGCTGACATGCACCTAAAGATCAGATCCTACATTGGCTGTTGGTTTTGGAGGGAAAAAAATTGGACCTCCGAGAGTCAACTTAATGCAATTAAGTGAGGATGATGAGCCTTTTTCTCTCTGTGCTGCTTGAATCAGTAAGCAAGGCAGAATCCAAACTTAAAGGCGAGAAGAAAAGAAAAGAGCGGGAGATGAGCGTGCACAGACCGGTCCCAGCGGTTTAATTATTTTAATTATCTCTCCTCTTTCAGCTTTCCTAAAAAAAAAAAAGAAAAAAAAAAAAAGAGGCCATTAAAGGATGCCCGTTTGGGTTAATCTGATTAAAAAAACAAGATGGAGGGAGAGATGAAAGGCTGCAGATGTCAGTGCTAATCAGGGGAGTTAAAACTGCTATTTGTGAACTGGGACGGTTGTTAAAGTGGGTAGAAAGTGCGTGGAGTGTGAGTGTTTTTTTAAATACGTTTTTCCTCACTTCAAAACACCTCCTTCCTGCAGCCTCTGTTGATAAACTCCCTCTCATGCATCCTCAAACTAACGCCATGTTTGATTCTCCGCCGCGCTCTGTAACTGCGCTGGCAGCAGGTCAGACAAACACGGCACGACTGCAGAGAAATGATAAAAGTTTAAGTTTAGTCCCCAATGGTATGGTTTCGTTTTTCGTAAAGACAGATGCCATATGAGGAGATGATGAAAGCAACATTAGCATTTAGCAACACCAGAGTGGATATTAATTAGATTTTGCATCAAGTCGGCCGATAAGGTACACGATTGTTGATTATCCAGTCCCTGCATAGATGTCATAATCGGTCTGTCGGTTTCCAAAGTTGTCCGTAAAAATCGGAGATGATTTTTGTTGATTCTAATGGAACAGCGTTATTCATTCTTGTTTCAAGACACATGAAGGTTGAGGGGAAAGGAAAGTTGAGCACAAAACGTTCCTGCACCCCGATCAGCCAGAGCGCCGCTTTAATTCTATTTATCCCAGTTTCTCTGTTCAGCACAGGAAAGTAAACAGTTATACCTTCTGCATCGAACAATCTTATTTCCATTTCAAGATGCAGTAATTCCTTGAAAATTCACTTACTTTCTAAATATTAAATATTCTTACTGCACTGGCATCTTTTTTTACTTGTTCCAAAAAAATAAATTAAGTTTTCAAAGAAAATGTTAATATTTCTGTCTAATACAATTTTAAATAGACCTGACCTGGTGAGATAGGGATTATTTTTGCAGTGTACTAGGTATAAATATCCATATGCATCAAATCTACATCACTTATCAGGCTGAATGCAACACTGTCAGCTCTGGTAATGCAAGGAGTTGTTAAAGTTGGTCTGACTGCAGAGCTTGACATTTGTTCAGGCAAGAATGAGCACAAAATCAGCACAGGTGTTGAGCCACAGCATGGCGAGGAGAGAGGAGGGGAAAGGAAAAAAAGAAAACAAAGATCTACTTTCAAACTAAATCAAGCAGAAGGAATGTCCTGAGTGTGTAGAGCGATGGACGGGAGCCCATGCAATATTAAAGCGCCATGTCTGGCAATGCCAACCGTGCCACTCCTCTCCGCAGCTCCCGCCCTCCCGGCTTCCCGGCCATCGGCTCTTCCCTCAAGGTGACACTTCAAAGCGGGCACGCAGACGTGGCAAGCCTGGCTGTCGGCATGGAGCCAGCCCCCACCCCCCCTCCTCCTCTTTCTCTCCCGCCCACCACCCATTCTACCCTGCTGCCCCCCTCACCACCACCTCAAAGACACAGCTCCTACCCCCGCTGGGCCAGGTCAGCGCCAAGATCCACACCGCTCGCCGCCTTGGGAGCCGCTGTCAAAAAACTCTACCCCACAAGCTTAATTAATAACGGGCCATTCCTAATGCAAACCCTCTGAATCTGCAGCCTGTTTCCCTCCGATCCTATTGGTGAGTTCTGAGGCCTCGACAGAAGGCAGACAAGGAGAGGAGGGCTGGTTGGGGATGCATCCAAATCATTTGAATTTCGATGATTGGATTCACATGCATTATTCTACAGGCTTTATAACCTATTTTCCGTGTTGTACAGTACGCCTGCCTGCCTGTCTGGGTGTTTTTTTTGTGTTTTTTTCCCCAAAGATGTCTCTTTTCTACAGATGATTGGAGACACTCGAACCAAAGAATATAGGTCTGTTCTCCTCAGCCTGTCTGACAGGTGGGGTAGGAAAAACCTAAATGTGCACACATACACACACCCATTCTGCATCAGCTGGGTCCAAGTCTTGTAATCACCTCTCAAACCTGGAGGGAGAATTTTACCGACCATGCCGTGATCGATATTTGCCAATCCGTCTGCCTGTATCAACCTCAAATAAAAGCAGAGAGCAGGAGACAAGACAGCACAGGCAGGTCGTGGGGAGGTCTGCGCACCCCCGTTTGATGTCTGGAAAAGCGCTCATCAGTGTGTAGAACCGTCCTCATCTCGGCACGTCGGGTCACCGCCGCCTCACCCCGAGCAGCGCACGGCTGATTGTCTGTCTGTCGGGGCGAGTGGGGTTGTTGTTTTCCGAGGTGAGAGGACAGATCTTTTCCGGCAAACTGGGCTTCTTTTTTTTTTTTTTTTAATAGGGCCCCAGCTCCAGCACCTCGCAGGCCCACTCAGGCCAACGCGCTGATGAGGAGGAGGGAAACTTGTCCAAACTTACTCCTTCTCCTGCTGGGCCTGAGCTCATGTTGTTACTGTATTTTTATTCACTGCATGTGATCCACTGCCTTATCCATTGCATTCTTGATGGGTTGAGTGTGGGGGGTTGGGGGGGCAGGAAAAGTGCAGGCTAAACAACCCTGTGTGCCTCAAGAAGCCGTGGTTAAATGGTATACGGCTCAGAAACATAAGGTCTGCAGGTACGAGCTCAGCCACGAGAGCATTACGGCATTTAGGGCAAGGAGCTGGTTACGTTAGCTGACACACTGATATAATTAGGTCGTAATAAATAAGGAAGGCAACAGGGAGTGAGGGCGTGTCCCAGCAGTGGCCATTAGAGAAACCACATAGGTTGCTTTTTAAGAGTCACCCGTCTACCTGGAAGTACACACACTTTCACATATTTACACATTTACTCAGTGTCCTACTTGCAGAGTCCTTATCAGTGTTGTTCTAAGCCCCAGAAGCCCTGGCCCTTTAAGTGAGCTAACTGGGGTGGTTGTCGGCTCAAACCAACCTTAATTAGTACACTTAACTGCACAGCGAGGGCAGGTATGAAGGCGAGCCTCCGCACTGCAGTTTCCCTCAGATTAAGCCTCTTTCAGACGAGGGTGTAACCTCCCACAATGACGCGGTAATTAACTTCATTAGCTTTAGATTCTCTTGTAGTTTTGGCAAAGTGGGTGAGGCTTAGTGTTGGCCTCCATTGAAATGAGAGTTGCAGAAATCGGTTAATCTCGTCTGTCTGTGTTTTATCTCCACCAATGTTGCTGTATTTCATGCGTGATACCTGCTGTTCATCTTGGCGACATGCATGTGCATGAGCGGGTTGTAATGAGTCAGGCATTGGGTTTTAATAAGCAGAGCTTTACCCACAGATCCTTCTGTGATTTGCATCCATGTCGGACACGAGGCGTAAAGCGGGGTGATTGATTCATGGCTTGTCCCATATTGGAGCGAGGGGGAGAGAGAGAGAGAGAGAGAGGGAGGAAGACTGTAGATTTATTATCAAGCTCAGCGACAAAAGGGAGGAAGAGAGTGTGCATATGTTAATCCGCTGGCTGAACGATGATCAAAGACTGGAACAAGCTGAGCCCTGCTGATCGCCTCGGGGCAAACGATGCTCTCCAAGCAGCTGGGAAAGTGTGCAGACGAGGAGTAAACAGATAGTTAGAAAAATCAATAGCAGAGGTTCGGGCCACGGCTTGGTGTGAAGGTCAGGGGAGGCTGGTGTCTGCGGCGCGCGGAGGAAAGTCTGGAAACCAGGGGCGCTTTTAGGCCAATATAAGAGAAGTGATGTGTTTACAGCTGAGTTGTGTCCAGGCATGAAGGCAGTTCATGCTGAGGTTACGGTTACTCTGAAAGAAAAAAAAAAAACACTATGAAAAATATCAGTTTCTGGTTCAAACTCAGACATCTAAGGATCCGATTCATGGGCAGTGGCATTGGAATGAGGACTTTCGCGTCTGCTCATTTGGGTTTCAAAGGAATCAGGATTTTCTTTCTAGTGTCAAAACACCCTGCATGGGTCCCGTTTGTTCGTTATGTTATCTCACGTGTTTCTTTAGACTGACCCACAGTATTCCCACACGGCCTTTTCTTCAGGTACCCTCGCTGGCTGGCTGCTCTGGGAATTTGTGCCATCCCTGTGATCCCATCTTCAGGGCTCATTTTTGGATTTTGCAATTTTCATCACCATAAACATTCGATGCGATTCTCCCATATGTCAACATGTAAATATGGAAGAAAAACAAGCACTTTCCCTTTCTTCAAAATGGTCACCTCTGAGCACCGTAATGTGCAGTATTTGTTAATAAATAAAACTATCTGTCACTGCTCTGTTGATTATAAATTCATATCTTTGTTTGCCTATATCAGAATAATTAAGATGACTTAACTTTTTACCTCCAAGCGTTGGCTTCTTTTGACTTCCACTGCTTCTGTAGCGGATTGTTTTTGTGATTAGTCACTTTGTTTAATCTGGTAATGATGGCATCCCCTCAGGCTAAATGCCTGATTCGTGCTTACCAGTTTATTTATTCATTTGTACTTTTGACGTGTTAATCTGCATAAACGGCGCAGAGGCCCACCAGGACCCTCAAATATCTCCCTGCACCTGTCAATTACAACAAATCTGAGACACCAGGAAGCAACCACCCAGCTCTCTGCACCTTGATCTGGGTAGAAGTCCGCTTGTCAGTCAGCTCTGATCCACCCTGTCCTGTCAGGGAGATATTGATATTCAGTCCCTCAGCTCTACCTCAAGTCTGCAGTATTAATTGAGCAGAACTGCAGCTAATTAAGATTGATGAGGGAACATGCAGCACTGTACAGACGATACAATGCCAGAGTGCAATGCTCTCTCTTTACTCCAAGGCATTGACTTTGTACCTTTTTGGCTTGGGAACTCTTTAAAAGAAAAAAGCAATGTCTCCTAGCACCCCTTCGTCACTGATTGCCTTTATTATAGATGTATTTTGAATGTCTGAATCCTTTTTTAGAAGTCTGAAAAGGTAAAACTGCACATTCATTTACAAAAAAAGGCAAATATTTGAGGAAAGACTTAAAAATAACCTTTTAAAAAAATACATGTATTTTCTGCTTGACTATCCTGTTAAACTTGTTGACGATTTCTTGCCTGTCTGGGAATATTAGAGCCTTGTACAAATCTATATTGTGCAAACCTTCAAGTAATTCAGACTCACAACCTATTTGAAATAGGCCATACCTAAATAAATTGCAGATTCAATAATTTTACATTAGTTATTCTTTCTGAGCATTATCTAGTTATTTTACTGACCAGATAAACAGATGTAGAAGTGTCCGTGAGCAAGATACTGAGCCATAAAGGCCAACACTCCTCCACCATTGCTGTATCTGAGGAGGCACGCTGTAAAATGCTTGGTGTAAAAGCTGCATGTTGATCATGCTCATATCATCTGAACTGTTGTTCAGTAATGTATTAGAAGTTTTGACTCAGGAGTTGTAGAAGTGGATAAACCCGTCTGTCTGGAGAGTTGACAACACACCTAACGTCAAAAGAAACCGGCTGACCTCTCGTGCTGCAGTCTGGCCATTAGCAAATCCTCCAGTATGTTGTCGGACTGTCGGAAGCCTATAATTTACTGCAGCACGGCTCAGTTAGCCCTACAGCAGGCCTCTGGTTATCTGATGCAAATGTTCCCAAATGAAACAAATGGGAAATATCAACAAGCTCTGAGTAATTGCGGCTGATAAAAAATGCATGGGGGTTGTGGTGCCGGGCTCGCTTCCTGCAGAAGCTGGGAAGTTATCTCTCATTACCCGCACTGTGGTAAAGTGCATTGACTTCACCGTCAAGCTAAAGCAATGCATCCAGCTCCATCTAATAAAGTCTGCCGACCACTCTGTTGCCAGTGAAATCCATTTGCAGCAGTTTGTTACGGAGGAGAAATATTGTTACTGGCCACAGCGATTTAATTTTCTCTCTCTCTGCTTTGACGCTTGTCTCCATAGTTAAAAATCCCCGCACATGAAGTCTGGATGTTTTATTCATTGTAAAATTTAATCTATATACAAGTATGGATGTAGACTACAGTATAGGAGGATTTCACACTAACAACCCCCACGGTGCACTCAAAAAGCAGTCTGTTGCAGTTCTTAATATATTATCGGTTAGTTTTTAGCAGCAGCTTGTCGTTCATTGTCGTTTCTTGCTGTATTAAGTCAAGACCTCTGTCACTCTTATCTGGCACCAGGAGTTAGGACGAAGTCTGATTCAATCTGCCATGCAAAACAGCTGTTTGGCTCCAAGAAATCTGAATAATAAAGGGGATGACATGACGGCTGTTCGCAGCAAGCACAGCAGGGGATTCAAACTCACAAACCAAAAACATGAGACTTGATTATGAGGAATGGATGAGGGTAGTTTCATTGCAAAGATGAGCAGCTTTTCTGTGCTGCTGGCAAAATTTGTAGTCTGTGAAGATTTGAGAAATGTTCAAACAGGGAAAGACGATGTGGATGCTGCCTAAAAAGAATTTAGGAAAGGTCAGATGAAAGATGGCGCCAACATTTCTGCATGTGTTAGCCCATTTGCAATTTGACATCAACTCGCTGCTGAAATTTTATTTTTATGTTTTTGAATGTTCTTCTTGCCTGCCAAGGTGGTCCCCTTTTAGTTCAGTTTGGTGTTTAAAGTCAAAATGCAAGATGCAGATTTGCGTGAGATATACATAATCTGACACTTTGAAATGCCGTGTCATGATTTATTTTTTTTATTAATGTCTTTGTACAGATGGTATACCTAAAAGCAGAGCTTGGGCCAAATCCAGGTCAAATCTTAAATCTTCAAAAGCAAATTATAATCCAAACTAGAGGTCTCTAAATGCTGATTATTAAAATACACCATGATCATTTTTATTTATTTAGATTTTTTATTTATGTGTTAAGTACCCCTGCAAAGCTGTCTTTTGATTATCTTTTGGTTGTTTTGAAATTTCACCAAGTCAAACCTTGAGACCTGAATGTTTTAGCCATACTAGCAGCATGAAATCTTGGTTTGAAGTCAAATGTCTTGAAAGCTGTTTGATGGATTGCTATGAAATTTGGTTCATACCTTCACACCTTCTCTCACAGGATGAGTTGTGATAATTTTGGTGATCTTCAGAACTATTGTCTAGTGCAGTCACTTGATGTGAAATTCAGCCTCAGCTATACTTTGTCTTTAATTCTAATTGTTGAATATTAGCACCCTAACACGTGAAAAGGTGGATGAATGGTGGATGGTGAATATATAGTAACATTAGCCTATATCTGCTCAACATTAGCATGTTAGCATTGTTATTGTGAGTATGCTAAAGTTTGGTTGTTGACTCTTAGTCTGATAATCACTTTTAAAAATTAGATATAGAAGTAAAAGGTGTTCTGTGTTTGAGTTTCGTACTGCACTTAAATGGAAACAGATTAAAATAATTGTTGTTTTTTTTTTTCAAGACAACCCCGTGCTTTTTGCCAGAGCTCTCTGTTTTGGCACCAGATGTGTCAGCGGATTGGAATTATTTATATAAATGAGGGGCGATGCAGAGATTTGTAATAAATGGGTGAAACATGTAAAAACTAAGTTACATTTAACATTTATTGGTAACTTTTCCAAATTCTTCTCAAAATACTGTGAAAAAAATTATCCCTCTTTGCATGACGGATAACGTTTCTATGACCTTTGAGAATTGCATGTTGCCCATGCAGATGAAAGGATTATCACTAAACCAGAAAGAAAAAAACTCACTTCTCAACTAGGGTTAATGCTCGTGGCAGTGCACTGACGTCAACAGCTGTTCTGAAACAACCCCTTTGATGACTCATTGACAGCAGAAGCTCCCGATTGCCACTTTCACTAACTGGGGAAATGTCAGCGTCTGCACTCGGCGGCGAATGATCACAGTCCCTCCACAGCTCTCGCCTGCCAGAACGAGGCAGTGATGAAATAGCTCTGGTGTTAATGGATGTGAGAGCAATGTTGACCCTCTCCAAAGAGCAGGCTCTCTGTATCCATTAAAAAAGGAGCGATAGAGCGATAGACAAGGGTCTGGATCAGAGCCTTGGTTCTCTCTGTGCCACAGGGAGTAACCAGACAAAGGTAATTGTAAGCCTCCTCTGCCCCTCCACCTCCACATCAGGACTCAGGGGAGTGCCTGTGGAGGACACGGATTCTGAAGTAGAAAGAAAACACACAGAGACAAGTAATGATTAGGTTATTAGCATTCAGGTGACTAATTACCTAATTGTACTGTCAAAAGGGGTAGCAGGCGGAGGAGCTGGCCTGCAAGGTGAGGAGAGGAGAGGAGAGCAGAGGTGGAGTGTTTGGAGAGATTCAGGTTCATCTCCTCGCTCGGTCTCCTCACTGTCTCTTTTTCCCCGCGGCTTCCCCCCAGCCTGCTGTTCGGGTCTCGGTGACATCTGCTCATAGCACGGCGTTTCCCCCCCCACCCCCCTCGGAGGCCGGAGCTCCCCCCACACACACACCCACGCCCACATGTCTCCCTGTGCAGATGTTGCAGTCCCTGGGTCCTGCCTGCGTGGAGAACGTCAGGCCTGTTTGATGTGTGATGAAACGGAATCGAGCGAGCCACTCAGGGGCTCAGGGAGCAGAGGGGGTGAGGAAGGGTACCAGGAAAGATGGGTGGGGGGAGGAGGGCAGGGGGGGTAAGAGTACAGGGAGGAAGGGATGTTGGGATGAGTCTCATTACAATATCAGTCAGAGGCCAGGCACAGAGCATAGGGTTGGACTGTTCCTGTACTGGAGGTCAGAAGCCTCAGGAGGAAGGAGGACAGGAAAGGAAAAGAGATAAGGCGGGGAAAGGAGATGAGAGGAGATAGGGCAGGAGGAGAGGAAAAAGTTGTGACATAGTGAGAGGAATAGAGACCAGTGGAGAGGAGAGAAGCATGAAATGTAAAAAGGAGATTAGATTAAAGAAAACAGAAGATAATGAGAAAAAAACAAGTAGAGGGGAAGACAAGAGACAGGGTAAGAGGATAGGAAACCAGAAACGAGGAAGGAGAAACAAAGAGGAGAGAAAATATAAAGAGAGAAAAAGGACAGAAGGATTAGTAGATTAGCAGGGAAATGAGACAGATGAGGACAGAAAATGAGCGGAAAGGAAACATCAGGGGAGGAGAGGAAGAAGGATATTCAATTAGAGAAGAGAAAAGAGTGTAAGAGAAGAAGCAAGGAGAGATGAAATGAAACAAAAAGGGAGGAAATGAAAGTAGATGAGAGAAATAGGATTTAAGGAAATGAGAATACAATAAGAAAGAAGGAGAGTAAAGTGGGTGAGGAGACAAAAGAGGAAAGAAAATGGAAAAAATTAGATGATGAGAGAAAAGATAGAGAGAGTAAACAGAAAAGAATGAGAAGAAGAAACAAGGAGTAGAGGAATCAAGATAAAATGAGAGGAAACAAAATAGGACGACAGGAATGAGAGAAAAATGAGAAAAAATTAGTGAAAGGAGCGGGAGCAAGTGAAGGAAATTAAAGGAAACAAAAGGTGAGCGAAAAGTAGATGACAGCAGATGTGATGAAAGGAAACAAAACCAGAGGATCAGAGACTACAGTTTAAAAAAGAAAGGAGACAAGAAGGAAGGAAAATAGAGAGTATAAGAGGAAGGTAGAGGAGATTAAATGAGATGAGAGAAAAGGAAATAAGAGGTCAGAAAGCAGTAGATGAAAGGAGAGAAGAGAAAGGGTGACAGGAGACAGGGTGAAGAAACCAGTGGGGGACAGAACAAGCAAGGTAAGAGAAGAAGAAGTGAAATTAGTGGGAAGAAAAGAACAGGAGAGACAAAATGAGAGGAGAGGTAGTGAAATCTGAAGACACAGAGTGAGTAAAGGAGACAAGAGGAAATGACAGAAGAGAGAAAAGCAAACACGAAAAGCAACGATATAAGTAGATGAGAGAAGAGGAAGCAAGAGAGGAGATTAGATGAAGGGAGGTGAAACAAAAGGGGGAGGCGAGGAAAGTAAATCAGAGAAATGGCAGTAAGAAGAGAAGAAGCATGAGTAGAAGAGCTGGTCGCAGCTTTTTCTCTTTCTTCCTCCCCTGCGTTCCTCTGTATTCCCTCATTTACTCCTGCACCTCTCTGCCTAATCTTGCTTCCTGTGCAGTATGTTAATTGTTGTGAAAGAACAGAAAGTTAATGACGACGGTGAGGAGGATGATGATGATGATGAGATTATGATTAGCGGTTAGTGCGGGCAGCGGCGTGCCTCGTATGAAAAGTTTAATGGGAGGAAGTGGGTGAAGAAGCACTAACGGGATCAGGTGAAGCGATGGATAGGTTAGCAGTTAAAGATCAAAGTGAAAAACAAAGGCGGATTTCAAACGGGCCCAGAGAGCTTGGCAACAGACCCACGGCTCCTCTGGTAATACTTAGATCTATAAATGTTTCTCTTTTTTATTTATTTATTTATTTTCTTATTTATTTTTAAAATTATTCATCGCCATAATAATTTGGGCCTAACAAGCACTTGAGGGAGACGGCTTCCTTTTGCATTTCTCTCCCCCATTTCTTTAGTTCCCCGCTCTGTGGTGCAGGGAGCTCGGGGATTTGGGGGCACTATTAGAGAGAATTTCTTTTATTTGCTGCTAATGAATGATATGCATGATACTATTTTCTTTTTTCTTGTGTACTTTGTGGGAGTAACTGCGAGGATTGGGGCAGGAGCTGGAGAATTGGACTCTTTTTCAAGGCTTTGTTCATTTAACCCTCTTCTCGCCTTCTGAGCGAGTGCATGAGGTTGTTATCGTCACTTTGCTGGATTTCCAATTCAAATATGTTATCATACTTCACTTGACACTGCTGATACAACATAGTTTGACTTTGTTTTGCTAATTTCACTCACACAGTATGTTTATGAAATATGGGTTAACTGGTCTGTAGATATAAGAGATACACTGCAGGTCTGTAAACATCTCTGCCACCAAGACAAACAACTGCACATTCATTGTTCTTTAATTAAAATGATTCCAACTTGTTTTTTTAAATGCCCACATGGTGCAAAAACAAACCATTTTACTATATTATTATCATCTATTTTTTTGTGTTGAGTTACTCACAGTACATGTTGTAATCAGCCAATACCTATGATGCTCACACTTAGTGGATGCATGAACCACTCACAATCTGTTCTGTCTTTTGACAATAACAATGGCAAAGTTTCAGTTAAACAAGATTGAAGAAAACACACCAGTTCAATTTTAACTCAATGAAATAAGGCAGGTGTGAAAGCCCCCTTATTTGTGTGGTAAAACAGTCTCAGCAAAGACAAGAAATGTGAAAAATTGGGCTGCAGAACTGCTCAAACTGCAGTTGACAATAATGTCAGACCTGCCAGAGATACATATCCAAAACCCAAAATTGTTTGGGTGATTAATCAGATGTTGCAACCCTCAAATTAACAGACCAATCCAGCATTAAAAGTCAGCTTAATCTGTACAATGTTTGCCCATCTCAATTTAATATGAGATATCCTCATGTTGTTGGAAAGCATGTATGTCATTTCTGCCACTAATGGTCTTGCAATCAAAATAACAAAAAATGGAGTTTAATGATGTTACAAACTGCCATGCAACTTCCAAAATGGGATCATGGGAGTTGTTGTCTTCATTGTTAAACAACCATTACAGATCGATCTGACTTGACTGAGACAGAAAAAGAAAAGAAATCATGTTTGAGGTCATGTATTAAAGTTCATATCCAGGTTATGTCATTCCATTTTCATTAAATAATCACAAGTAATCTTAGCTAGTGGTGTTTTTTAACCATTACATACACATACATTACTGTACTCATTAACTTGGTGGATATAAATTAAATGTGCCGTTACGGATCCTCTGGGTTTGAGCATTGTTGGAAACATTTGGGATAATGTAAGTACACAACTCAACAAAATATATGACAGGAGTCTTTCACACTTTATCACATTTGTGGATATGTTGTGAATTTGTTCTAACTTTTTTGTCAGCGCATCTTTTGTTATGGGACTGTTGGCAGTTTGCACCTGATACTTCATCTTGACCAAATTAAATTCAAGAACCTTTCACATTGCCTAAATGTAATGTTTCAGACAACTCTATGAATTAGTAAATCCAGTACAAAATTGCAATACATTCACCAAAGAAGCAAAAGCTGCAGACATATTCTTATAATTATGACAATGCTTGCATCATTATATCATCTATTAAAATACATACATAAAATGAGAAGGGTGAGGCTCAAACTCATCTCATATTTTAATGCCTGATGATGGTCTATGACTGTATGCTGGAGTCAGCTACCCTTTTTTTTTATATCCAGTCATACAATTCGTCCTATAATAGGAAACACACTGCCATCAGTTTAGTGCAGTTTTTTTTTGTTTCAGATTTTTCTAGCAAGTTAATATTTAGAAACAAAACAAACAGGGAAAATGTGCTCACACCAACAAAAGTCTTGCCTCCTTAATGGTAGATCAAGTTGACTCTCCTGATGCCATGTTGTATTTATTTTGCTGATTGTGCAACAATGTTGATATTCGCTGGGAAAGCTCTGACCTTCACCTCTCCATGCAGAAAATAATGCAAATATCTTTTATTAAGTGTCGTTTCACTAGACTTTTGGAACAACTGCACACACACGCATACACATACAAAGACAAAAACAGGAATGTAAACTATTTTTCCTGCAGTGATCACCGCACTGTATTCCAAATGTTAAAACGGCAGCACACGAGTGAGCTCTGTGCCATCGTAAACATGGCCTGGTAATGACCTCCCTCCTGACTGTACAGAGCTGCTCCTCCTCAGCTGTCCCTCCTCACCCATCTTCTTCACCTCTCTTCTTCTTTGGTGTGATATGTGTGTCGACCCAGGCCCCAAAAACTTTGAAGTTGTGTCTCTGCCACCTTCTGCCTAAACCGGCAGTTTCAGATGGGAGTTGATGGAGGTGCTATTGTCTCCCGTTGGATTGCGCCGCAGAAGAGGTTGTGTGATGAATGTTTGAGCAGCGGTGATAAAGCTGTACTTTTCCCATGCTGAGAATCATGCCAGAGGCTTCACACGCCTCGCCGGTCAGGAAGAGAGAGGGTCCAGGCCAGGCCGCCCTGATCTTTACCTCCTATAGTGGGCTATATGGACGGGGCTTCAGGGAGCTTTGGGGCTAAAGGTCGACTGTATAAGTACCGAGCACAGGTCCATAACACACCTAAGAGAAAAGACTTTGCTTGTGTTGATGTGCAGATTCACATTGATGCCTGTCTTTTTCTTCTCTGTTTGACACATGGAACAAAAACAAACTTTGTACTAATAATGCATGTGTGGACACTGCGGGCTCATGTTGATATTTAATGAATCGCTGTAATCGCTGTAAATGACCATTAATTAATAAACGACATACTTGAGTCTCCTACATTTTCCATGAGAAAACATTTAACTTTTAATCTCTGAGTAAAGATGTTGATACATGCTATCGTGGCGATGTTGAATCCCTGGCTTTGTTTGCTTCTGCACAGCTTGTTGCTCCCCAAACCCTGAACATCTGTGCAGTGGGAGGGGCTGGGGGGGGGGGGGTTGATGGCGGGCCACATGGGGAGGGCCTCCTCTCTCTCAGTCTGTCAGCCCACCTGACTGCTGCTATGGCAGTCCTGCCCAAGGCAAGACCACAGGCTAGGGCCTCTTGTGGGCCTTCAGCAGGGCTCACCAGCCTCCCTGAGCCCATTAGAGGACCCCTCCTGCCATCTCCGCCTGGGCAGCCCCCACCCAGCCCTGCAGCCCTCTGCCCCAAGATGCCATCGCTCTCCGTCCTGCTCTGCTCTGAGCTGGAATAACTCTATTGTTTTCCACCGTTTGTCATGTTTTGTCTGTAATAGGAGCGGTTTGGGGGCATGTTTTTTTTTTAATTTTAATTCATTTTCTCTGCCTTTGCTTACCTTGTCCTCAGGCTGCAAGGTTTCAAATTTAGGCTCCTGAGAGGCTCTGGCTTCCAGTGGTGTGAGAGTATTTTTTAGGGAACATATCCCAGAAATGGCTTTTTACAGTTACTGCATTAATGTGGTGTAACTGTCAAAGATTCCACTTGTGTCCGCCGCTGAACAGTCCAACATGGAGGATTGTTGAAGCACTTAACCTGGATTCATTGTGTCTTATAGCAGACATAATATCAGGGTATGCTGCTGTTGTATACTTCTCTCTGTGTCTCTTACATATCTTTGCTTTAATGTGATCGTCTCAGGGCTGAGATCCTCGGGAGCCACGGTGAGTTGGTAGGGGAAATGATCAGATATTCTGGATATCCTGTGATTCTCTGTCTATTTGAGTCTTTTTGATCTAAATGAAACTACAGGGTGCAGAATGGACCCTGTATGTGAATAAGAAGCTGCAGGAATATGAGGAGAGCAAATTCATGTTCAACCCCAGTTGTGGATGCAATTTGTGAACGTGAGCTTCTGAAGCGCGCTGTAATGGTTCAATTTATAATTAATCACATCTGATTTGCCAGATTGCCATAAACTTGGGGAATAGAAATTGGGAGTGTTGGGGTTTGATTTTTTTAAGAGCATTAAGTATTCATGATTCTTGATGGCTATATAATCTGTGGTAAATCAATTGCCTTGAATATTGATTACGTTTAATTAAAAATGCAGTTTGATAAGAAGGTTAGCAGCTTTCTCTGGTCAGTCTGCCCCTGTTTTACAACTTTCTTATTTTTTTTAAATTCCTGACCTCCTTGCCGTGTTTCCCTGCTCGCAGTTCAGTTCAGTATGCCAATTAGCTGTAGAGCTCTTTAACGAGCAAGTCATTAGTTCTAATTAGGACGTGGTTAACTGCGATTCATTAAAAGGCGAAACCCATCATGTTGAAGGATGGTGGTGTCGCCGCTAAGCGCGACTGGAAACAGCTGTTGACTTTCCTGAGAGGGTCACGCTATAAACAAATGCTCCCCTGAGCACAGTGAGAAGATGGGACACCTACTCAACGAAATGATTGGCATGCAAAATTATGAAAAATCGGTGACTGACGTGCAGTTGGGAAAAAAAATGGTACTACCTGCTTAATTCATATTCATTTACAAAACTATCCATACAAATGTTACAAAAATGATGTAGCCTATGTGATTTGCTACTATACCACTGTCAGTTTCTGACAGTAAATTGAACAGCTGAGCAGTGTTTTTTCAAAATAAAATAAAGTCTTTATTTTGCATTTGGGGAAGCAGTTAATGTAAAGTTTTAACAGTGTTACTTAAATACAATTAAAAAAATGATTATTAGTTTATTATTTTGATTTTGTGAACGTGATTTGGAGAACAATCCTCCAAAGTACTTTTGCAAAAAGTGTCCTTTTTCAACAACAGAACAGGTTTAGCTGTTAAACAAAAGAAAGCAATTTTTGTTACTATTTAGCTCCTTACAAAGAAGCTATCCTAGACACTTACAATATATTTCACAGACCCTTTTAGGAGAAGCTGTTTGGTACATATGGAGGATCTGAATCCCATTACACATAAGTCAAAATAGTTGGCAGACAACAGTTTTTGCTAATGTGTGCGTGGGGGTGAGGGAGCCGGAGGAAGATGGCGGGGTGTAGCTGAGGATGTGCAGGTGCACGGTGAACATGACAGAAAGGTACACAGGCGGAAAACAGACAGAAAGTGGTATGAAACACAGGAGGAGAAAAGATAAAGAGGAAGAAGGAAATCATTGAGCGAGACTTGTAATGTAGGAGTCGCGGGGCTCGGCATAAATCGTCGTAGATTACGGAGCCTGTGGAGATCTTTCGACTTGTGTTCCTCCTCTTCCTGCCTTCTGTTTGACATGAGAGTGAATGAGGTAATCCACGGTGCTCAGGGGTACACAGGCGCTGCTCCCACCTGGGCTTTGAACCTTTTGCTCACCTCTCGCTCGGTCTCTGGTGTGTCGTGGTACAGTGGAGCACGTCAGACAAAGAAATTAAAGATGGCAGTTTACAGGGAAACACTCGGCTCTTTTGGTAACGCGGCTCCAAGAAGAACCTGACAAATTGATTTAAAAGGATGAAATACGTTCCCCAACCCACAAACGTTTTCCCGTCACCTTTTAAAACATATTTACCTCCCTGTCTGTTCCCGTTTTGTCACTTTGGGAACGTGCGCATACTTTGTGCACATTTGTGTCTGTTTGCATAGTTGCAGTTATGTACTCATTCATTTTTCATGCCGTGATCGCACTTCTTTTGCAGCTAGTGCTATCAATGAGGGGTTTTTTTTTGTTTGTTTGTTTGTTTGCATGTGAGATTATACGCGAGTGCATACAATATGTGTGTGTTTTTGAAAGTGCTCTGCTTGCAAGTGTGTGTTTTTTCAAAAGCAGGACTGCAACTGTTCCTTTGTTGCTCACAGCTGTCCCACATTAGGGATCAGCCGCTATTCCCCAGGCAGTAAAGGGTTTTCAGAGGCCTTGCTAATTGGCTGTAATCTCCTTTTTAAACTTGAAAGCCAGCAAGCCTCCAACCTCGCAGTTTACAAGCAATTAATGCAAGGAACACCAATATTGCTGGTCACAACTGGTGTATATCTGTTCCCTCTTCCTGCGGTTCCCTCTTATCTGATCTCACGCCCATCTCAGAGGCGGATTGTCTCCTCCCGCGTCGTGGGCCCCGGTGTAAACAGCTACTCAGTAGTGGGGCCTTCTGGGGAAGAGGCACAGCGGGGGGATTTGGTCTGAATCTTGAAGTGTCCGTGGGGATGATGGCAGGGTTTGGGGATTGGAGGGGTTTCCTTCTTAGGCGCTGATGAAATAATAATGCACAGAGTTGGCGAGGCTGAAATTTGCACATGAAAATCCTCTCCCTTCGCGCTCCTTGCGTCTAATGTGACAATCCCTGCCTCTCACAGTTTATATGCAAACGAGTTCTCTCAGCTTCCTCCTCCTCAGAGAGTCGCCCAGCCGAGTTAGAGAGAGCGAGATAGACAGAGATATAAAGTGAAAGAGCCAGAGTGGGGCTTTTTTGTTGTGTTTTGTTTGTGTTTGTCTTGTTTATTTTTAAAAGGATTTTTAAAAGATGATAATCTATTTTAATTTTTCCCTTTGTTTTTTTTTTGTTTTGTTTTTTTTGTTTGTTTTTTTCCTGAAAGGCGATATGCAGATTTCTGAGAGTTTGAAATGCTAGACTTTTATTTTGTATTTAATTGGAACATAATGCTGGGAGTCTAAATAAAGTGTTTGTATGAAGTGAGAAATGGTTGTGTAATGTAATTTTAACTGTTTTTTTTTCCAACAAACAAGACCTCTGGAGTCTCCTCCCTCCTGCCTGTCTGATTATTTTTCTTTTTCCATATTTAAAACTGTCTCCTCTTGAATGACCTTTGCTCTGTCTGCTTGTCCACAGGACTCGACCTGCTGTTCATCTTTCTTGTTGGGTTATGAGGTGCGGGCGTTAATTCACCGGGCCTTCCAAGCTACGGGCTAAAAATTTGGTTAAATGAAAACAGAAGAACAATAGATACAGATCAGAAATCACCGGTAAGCACGATTTTGTAGTCCAAGTGGATTAAAACAGGAAGTTGTAGATAATGATTAGTATCAGCTTCAATCACACGAGCTCAGCTTTTGCTTCTATTTTGAGAAAACATCTACTAAAGAAGCCAGACCGATCAACAAACAACAGGGAGTAGTTTAGATGATGATTACATTCCTCACACTCCCAAACCTACTGAATTAAAACTTGGGTTTGCAGATTTTAAACAAAGCATGATTCAGCAACAGAATGACCCATTTTTCATTAGTCAGAAACTGATTACAGCAGACAATTTAGAACAAATTTACCCAAAACGTCTCTTATTGCACTCAGACTTTATCATGCTGTACTGTCTGCTTCATATGAGTTTTGTCCAGGGTCCACTGAACATAATTTCAGGTTGGTTAATTGATACTTTTAAACAGTTCTTGTCAAAACAAGAAATGGCTGAAGGGTTCATTGTCTATTTTCACTGATTTCCTGTTACCCCCAATACAAAGCGAACAGGGCCCAGTCAGACGGGGGCGGGGGTACAGAAACAGAGGGGGGCTTCATGTCAGCCTGCTCTCCTCAGTCACGGCCAGTTAGTTAAAGCAAACGCAGGCAGACCCTGGAGAGAACGCAGGGCGGCGGAGAGTGCCAATCACGGCCGAGCCCTGGGCATTCCCTGGTACAGCTCGCCGTGAGCAACTTTTTATTAATTTAATAAACATCCCACAGAGACAGAGCAGTGTGGACTTTCGTAGCCTCTCAGACAACAGCACCACTTGGCCCTAATTAGATGTGCTACTCACGCACGCACACATATACACACGAGATGTGCGCATACAACAAGCATGCAGCGTCACAGGCTCGGTTGCTCAATAAGCATGGGTGAGTGTTAGTCGGTTCACCGAAATGATGATTTCATACTTACCTACCTGTGGTCTCTGGCCATGAAGATAGTTTCTGTTTTATTCACTCAAGTTTTGAGATATCTGTCTCTTGAGATTTCTACCTCTCAAGAAACAATAGTACATTGTAAATTTCATAGAATACAATTTTAACAGTCATTCTGTATATATTTTAACATATATATATTTGTAATTTGGGTGAACTGACCCTTTAAACTGGCATGCTGACTTTGAAATAAACTATTTCTCTTCGGCCCCTAAAACACTCCTCAGACTTCATTATGATTCTGCGGTCGCCACGGCAATGCACCAGGGGTCCGACTGAGAGCGCAAAACATTATGAAAATAATAATGATCTCACTTTCACGCTTGTTTCTTCCTGCCCCGGCTGCTTATGGCGGGCGTCAGTGTCGATGGGAGTCATTAGAAGGGTCGGGCTCTCCTCTCGACTGATGAGGAGCGGCTGCAACAGGAGGGACCAGGGGAGCAGGAGGAGGACAGACTGCAGCACGCTAACAACCACAACCATCATCATCATCGGCATCGCCACGCATACCTGCTGCTCCGGGGAGACGTTGCCTCCTGTCAAACAGTGGAAGGACCCCGGTACGCCTGCGATGCAAAGTCATGTGTGTGTAAATGTATGTGACTGCTTCTGCTTGTGTATGTGTGTGTGTGCACCAGTGTATGGTTGTGCGCGTGTGTGCGCTTCTTGCTGTCTCCATAATTCCCTCCCAGTCTCGGCTCACTCTTTGGCTTCGACTGTTCACTCTTCTTTCTCTTCCTTCACCTCCACCCTCTGTCTCCCCTCCGCCCCCTCCTCCTTTTCTCACTGTATCACTCCATATATTCATGAATTTCCTGTTTATCATGAAAACTTATGCATGAAAATAGAGGGTGGGACGGGGGAGAAAGGGAAAAAAAACAACAACAACAACAAAAAAAACCAAACAGGGTGAATGTTGATGGGGGTTTTGTCTCGTCTGGGTGCAGCGCTGCACCGACAGCCCAGTCCTCAGGGGACGTATGTAAGAAGACCTCGATTCCATCTCTCCTTTCTTTTCTTTTCTTTTAATTTCCTTTCCTTTTCCTCTCCTTTTCCACCCACCAATCTACCGACTTCTTCCTTTCATTCCCCCCCCCCCCCCTCCCCTCGTGCTTATCCATTGCCTTTCTCTTCTCTTCTCCATCTCTCCTTCAGAGTGTCAAAGCCAGTTACAGGCAGAAGAGCTCTCCTTCTTAAATAATTCACAAGTTGATTAATAGACTCACAAGGGTATAATTAGGCAGGGGAGAGACAGTGGCTAGTGTAACCAGTACAGTGCTTAGGGGAATTAGAGAGCAGGGTTATTGAGGAAATGGAGAGTACCAGTAAAAAAAAAAAGAAAAGAAAAGAAAAGAAGAAAAACGTGGCGGCTGCAGTAGTGGACTCGTGAAGGGGATGAAGAGGCGGGGGGAGGATGAGGAGGGAGAAGAGGTGGTGGTTAAGGGAAGAGGGGGGGGCACCTCTTTCTGAGGCTATGTGTTGGTTATGAGGCAGCCTCTCCAGGAGCATGGAGCCCAGGGTTTGTTTGAAGTGGAAATTGGACAGTTTGAATCCGTCTCCTTTAATTTTTCACAACTTACAGGGCCCCCCTGGGTGCCTCACATTCCTCTTATAGGATATAAATTAGTTGGGGTTTTTTTTTGTCCTCTCTCACTCCCTCAGTTATTAAACCCCTTTTCCCTCTTTTTCTTTTACACATTGCCAATGTACCCATTTTTTTTGTTTTGTTTTGTTTTTTTGTTTTTTTTTCCGCATCACCTTCTTCCTCTTCCTTGCTGAACGGAGTTGCAGGTTCACCCCCGGTGTTTGTCAAGCAGTCAGTCATCAGCATAAAACTTCACTTATGTTGCCTCTAAGGCATCTTTTGTATTCTGAAAGCGATGTGCTTTCCGCTGCCAGACTGGTCTTCAAAACAAACAGAACAATAGAACAACAGATCTCTCTTCTCAGTTCAGACATCATATTTCGGTTGTGGTGATCTCTGTCTACCTCGCTTTTGCTGTTAAAATAAAATGAAAAGAACCAATGGAAATACACCCAGACAGGTACAACACAGCTTATACAGCTTGTGCTTTTTTTTCCTTCCCGGGAAGTTCTCTGCAAGTTAAAGCAGTCATATTGGGTACACACTGCTGTTTCTTTGGTTTGTTCCTCTGTATTTATTTTATTGTCGATATCTCAGATAGCTTCCCCCCCATCCCCACTCAGCTGTGAGTTTTTTTTCACACTCAGGATTCACCGATATCCAAACAGACTGATGTGTCCATCCCGGCGCTCAGGGCTGGCTCTGATGTGCGGCGTGTCTGCCTGCATGTCGACGTGTCAACTCTAATTCAAACTCCTCTGTTCTCCTCTCATCTGTCTGCTCCAGATGTTGCACTGGTTGTCAAAATGGATCTCCTGTAAAAAAAAAAAAAGGTGGAAAGCAACACATTTCTCTGTTTGTAGAAACTGATAGATACACTTTGAAATTCAATTCAGGCATGCAGGAGGAGATGAGCCCAATTCAGTGAGTGGAAGCCTTGACGCCACTGCTGATTTCATTTTTTTTGCTTGTTATCTGCACTGAATCATCTGACATGACTGCCAGGAGAAAAAAAAATGCAGTGCTTATTTGTTAATTCACTTCTTAACTTGTCTGTACTTGACAATTGTGCATTAATTATCCTTTCTGTACCTTGTAATTGGCCTTTCTTTGTTGTCCCCAGCAGACGACTAATGACTTCTTGATATATTTTCCCTGATTCTTGGCTGTGCAGATACCCTGCCGCCAGGAGGTGCTGAAAAGAGCGGGACCCCTGTGTGTTGATTTATTTATCTGTGTCTGGATTAAAGCCTGTATACCTGATAAAGGGGATGTCAGAGGAGCTTTGACAGCCACAGAGGCGGCAGAGTGTGTGCGATTTGGTCGCTGCACCGGCAGAAACAAGGAGTGTCGATGGCATCTTTGAAGTCTTGACAGACGAGGGCCTCTGAACATCCCCTTAATCTTGCCTTTCCCTCAGAAAGGCGTACGAGCAGGCAGGTTCTGAGCGCGCTCGGATCCCTGTTTGCCTTATTCTCTTAATGACACAAACCATTCAGCGACCACGCATGATAGCATTTCATCTGGCATAATGTGTGGTGGCTGCTTACTTCAAACGCTTCAGCGCCTCTCCGCGTTAAGCCGGCTGGAGACGGCAAGAGCCGGGACATGAACACACAAGGCTTTTCCTATTGGCTTGATGGGATGCCTGTGTGTAGTGTATGCTGTTTGATTGTGCTGATTGTTTTCGTGAGCTCACCAAAAGCAAATACAAAGAAGCTGCCGTGTATGATTGTCTGGAAATCAGATCAGCGGAGAGAGATATGTTTCGCTCTGCCTGTTGAGTGATTCACAGAGCTTATAATGACCCTTGAACCTTGAACTGTTCGCATTATTGTTACCTCATAAGATATTGTTTTCCTCTCATAACACTAGTCACTACAAAGACAATGTCACAATGTCAGGTAGGTGCAGCAATAGGCTGTGAAGGGTGGCATTGCATTACTCTGCACTCTATCTCAAACTTATTTCCCATCAGCACCGATTTGATGTTTTTCCATCAATTCCCATCTTCCTCTTCATCACATCCAGGACAATGACAGAGCAGCAATACAGGCAGAGTGGAATACGGGGGGCGTTCATTGTGGAGGACCAGAGCTGCCGGGCAGAAGAGGGCGCTGAGGTTAATTACTCCATTACTGGGTGGCTCAGCCAGGAGCTGTTTAAACAGGCTCCAGTCAGCAGGGGATTAGGCCTCATTACTCCAGCTAAAGTTACGCCCACGACCCTTCCCCACTGCCTCTTACTGCGGGCTTGTCAGGCATTCTGGAGAATATTCATATGGAGGGAGGAGGGGAGGATATAGGAAGGGAAAAGAGATTAAGATCATGCAGGTGGGGGGGGACAGGTGAGGGGAAGAAGAGTAAGCTGGCGAGAACGGCGGGGCTTAACTCCAGCAGATCGCCTGCATCATCAACTGAGCTCAGCCAGGGCTACAATTATCCCCCAAAATGCCGGAGCGTAGCAAGATTAGCATCTGAGGCTCAGGTTACCCTCCCTCCCCATCGAACCGAACCCCCGGCCATCCTTGGCCACCGCCTCTTCACCATCCTCCTCCTCCAGGTGTCTGATGGCACTCGGTGATAATGACGGTGCTCTCGTTTGCAAGAAGGACGGGCCGCTTGAAATTAGGTCGATGTTTGTGCTCCATGAGCGGAGCACGATGGGTCAGTTTACCAGGTCTATAGGGCATGAAATACTTCGGTTTACAGTGACAGACATATCACACAGTGATGAAAGATGTCTTTATAAAAAACAGATGAGGTGATGTTACAGTGTGTGAAATAATGACTCGAATAATGACTGCAAATATAGTATAATACAGTATTTGTATAGGGGTTGCTTTTTTTGTTTTTCGTGCATTTTAAATACTAAAACATGGCTGAAAATGTTCAGGTGTGCTAAACATCATTAAAAGTTAATACACATGAAATAAAACATTAACTTTTGTGGAAAAGAGAGGGAGACACTATTTCACAAAACAAATGTAAAACATTTAAAGGATAGGAAGACACAATATAATATGTAAATGAATGAGTGCTGGCAGGCAGATTTTTGAGCTCTGTCCAGTCTAAACTAAGCTCAACGTCTTCTGTTTCATATTTAACCTAGAGACATGACAGTATCTATTTCCTCATTTAAATTTCCCAAAATGTTGATGTTTCCTTCAAAACGTCATTCATTCAGAGGTCATCTTATTTTTGGACTGAGCTGGAGTTCAAATAGCTGTGAGGTTGAGTTGAATTTTTTTTATTTTTTTTTTTCCAATGAAACCGGGTCCAGTTGTGTTTTCACTCACAATGATTCTTCTACCTGAAGAACAAAATGTATCTATGCCTGGGAGGATAAAAAAAAATTTAGAGCTGTATTTCAACAAAGTTGCGAAGGGCTCAAATGGCTATAAAAGTGGATGGCTTCCAATTAGAAGAGTCAACTGTGTACAGGGAGAACTAATCCAAAGGCTTTTGAAAACAGATTTGTGAGAGCTTGAGTTGTGGCTTGCTGAACTGCACACTCAAAGTTTTGTGTCAGTGCCTCTTCGTCTTTAGTCCAATCACCTGGAACAAAAAAAAAAAAAAAAGAAAGAAAAAACAACTACAGACATACACTTTTGTATGAGGCGCAGGAACGCGAACACGCTGGCGCGCAGTTGTCACGCAAATCTCTCCAGAGGGGTTGCCAAATGCAGTCGATAAAAATCCTATTTCATATGAGTCAAAATGCTTTTTTTTGGATTTATAGGACATGCTTGCTCGCCAAACTATGTGATTTAAGTTCAAATCCAGAACAGAGCTTTCTATTATATAATTGAGGGAAAAAAAATCAATAGAAGCAGCTGGATGTGGCCGCGGCAGGCACAGCTCACATCCATATTGAGAGTGTACCCTCTTCGATCTGTGTCTGGGCCAGGCTCAGCTTCACTAGCCTAATCACACACGGAGCAGGTCGATTGGAGGACTTAGCCAGTGGCGCTCTCCGATGGCATATGTTAACATGATTCTCCCTCTTGCTCACTGTTGAAGAAGAAAAAATAAAAGCTGCACCTGAGATCCTTGGCCATTCAGAGCTAAAAAAAAAAAAAAAAAAAAACAGGGATTATTTTAAACATAGCCTGAGGTGAGAGCGAGATTCTCCGCTCCAGTAACCTGAGCGAGCTGGAGGTGGGTGGGTGAGGACAAGAGGGGCAAACAGGATATTTATCTTATTGATTTTCTAAAGTTGAAACAAGAAGATTTAGGGGGGCTTGACTCTTAAAATTCCCAAGGAGACGCTCACTGCTCAGCTGCATGGCCATGAACACACACACACACACACACACACACACACACACACACACACACACACACACAGAAAGCATCTTGCTAGTGAGAAGTGTGTGAGTGAGGTTTAGGGGCCTTGAGCTGCAAAGCTGTGCTGTGCTGTGGAATGATGTGCCCCAATGTGTGTCAGAGGAATCATTATAGCTAGTGCTAGTGCTGAAGCCCGCCTATGGTGTGTGTGTGTGTGTGTGTGTGTGTGTGTGTGTGTGTGTGTGTGTGTGTGTGAGAGAGAGAGAATGTGAGTCATGTAGCAAAGTGGAGGTGTGAGCAGACAACAGATGGGAAGAGTCTCTGTATTGCAGATATGTGACTTTTGTCTTTCCTGCTGAAGGAAGAAAACTTGCAAATCAACAACAAACCCAGTGTGAAGGAAAATGTGTGGGAAAGTGACTCAGCACACAGAAAGTCTCCTGGAAATGTACAAATTTGGATGGCAGGTTCACAGTGCAAGGACTGTGACACTTTGCCTGTTGCTATATTCAGAGTGTTACATTTAGTCACAGATTGTTCTTTAGAGCAATGATCCAACTAAAAATTGACAACGTTGCTCATTTTCATTGTAACTCGGTCTGTTAAAAGTTGTAATATGGTCGTAGAAAGTCAGAGGGGTAATTTCAGGCCTCCAGAGATCCGAAAGAGAAAGTTAGATTTTCTGCATACAGAAGGTTAGGTGACAGTTGGAGCACTTCAAGGCTTCGATGGATACTCTGATGGATACTGAATCATTAGTATAAAAGATTAACATCAATAAAAGTGGACATAAGCAGGCAACAACAGAAGAAGTCCAAGGGGCATTGTGTCCTGGTAACGTTGAATAAAAGTTAAAGATTTCACGGTTTAAGGCGCCAGTATACTCCGTCACAACTATTAATCAGATGGACAAATAGCTTCAGAAGCATCCTCCCCAAAACTCTCTAACGTCATATTTGAGGAGGCTGTGCACGGCCATTTCTGTAACTTTCCCGAAAAAACCGATGAACTGACATTCACACCCACTTCACGCAGCGACTGGCCAGCTGTGCGGAGATAAAAATGGAGCCAGGGTATCAACTTCTCTCTCTCTCGCTCTCTCCTTTCATTTTTTGACACAACGGTTTGTGTCACGTCCATGAGAGACTGTTTGAAAATGTGCCATTATCCCTGTATTTAAACTATATCCCATCTCCGCCCTCTCCCTATGACAGCTGGCATTTCCCTCTACCTTTGAGTGAAGCAGTTCAAAATATTATGCACACTTTTGCCGATATGTTGTCCAATGACGTTGTACGATATAAAAGAGCCGACAGGAATCTCTGGTGTAAATGTTCTGCCCGTAGAGTGTGCATTCATCCAGCCAGCACCAGTATAATGCGACATACAGAGATAGATTTACCTGGCGGTGGTAGTGTTATCCAGCATTGGATGTGATGGAGATTCATTTATATGAAAAAGTCCTGCACTTTAGCTTTAATTAGCATTTTATTATTATTTCTGATCTGGATTTTGTGGAATTAGCTTCTGTAACTCATGGCAATCACAAGATTCCTGGAGTTTACTAGACAAACTGGCATCCATTACTAAGTTGAAATTATTGTGATTTCAGGTTTGATTACTTTGTAAGCATGCATTAAAAACTACAGATCCCATTGAAATTTACCAATAAAGCAGCACAGATGCTTCTGTTATTATAACTTGATTTTTAGTTGTACTCTTTGCTGCCTAAACACTTATCTGAACTAACCTCAGCTCACTCGTGGTCACTGATGGCCAGGGGCTTTTTGGACCACTAAATAGAAATATGAAATAAACAATCTGAAATGCCTCAAAATTGATATTGTACAGTCTAACACAGATTCGTGTTACACAGTGTGACAGGTAACAAACATGTAGAATCGCTGTTATCGCACAGTGTTTAGGAGCCTTTAGTCCTCATGCTCTATAATATGAGGTCATTTCATAATATAAACAATCATGTATTTCAATACATATGCATCACTTGATGATAATTACAATCAATCAGAAAGGTCACAGGCCGGCAGTCTTGGCTCCAGTCGTTCTCCAGCTGCTGCTGTTGGACCTTCTGGGTCAATCTGCAGCCACGACTTGTCGCCCAGCAGTCATGACTCGTGACTCCTCAGTCATGCTCGCAGATGACTGCTGATCTCATAGGTGGTAGAAGGGGTGGGGGGGGGTGGCTGCCATGGTAATTGTTCTTTGGAGTGCCCCAATTATGCCATTAACGGCCCCTCAGTGATGAGGCTAATGGCGAGAGACCTCGTTTGCATAGCATTATCTTAATTGAGCCTGAGGCCTGGCATGAAAACAAGCCCGAGATTATGTTACTGATGGATGGTGGCGATGGTCCGGCGGCAACCATTTACCCGACAGCTATATTAATTAACAGCTATCCAGTTACATGGGCTTTAACAGGGATGAATAAGTTAACATGGTGACTGTGACGATGGTGGTGACAGGGCTCCTGTGCTTATGTGTGGGCTTCTAATGGAGGTGACACACTAATATGGTGTGTGTATGTGTGTGGAGGGATGCTAAAGAAGGCCTGGCATCGGATCTTATTACCCATTTCCTAAAGGAGGAAATCGAGCCAGTGTTAGTACCAGCCTTTAAATAAATCACCACACAAAGCCTGTGCTAATACTTTTAATCGTGAATTAATTACACGCTCGTTGCAGGGAGAAGACCCATAAATGCTCCAATATGTTCGGGCCTGAATCTTTATCGTGCGATATTTGGGGAAATGACACTTCTCGAATGTGTCTGCGTGCATAAAGCGATGCAGAGACTTGTTATGAATCGCCCTCAGAACAGGAACCTGGACTCACACGCAGCGTGCCCCTGGATCAGGATGGAGTTTTAAATGAAGCGGGCCAGCCAGGGTAGGCCTAGCTCTTTTGTTATGTAAAGATCTGCCATGTGATCCGGTAAGATAAAAGAGGAGAGAAAAAGAAACCGTTCAGATAAGCTTCCCCTCATCAGATAATTAAGGATGCCTTTGCTCCAGTTTCCCCTTCTTAGCATAAGTGTCTGATCAACTTTCAAAAAGCTCATCAGTCAGAGTTGCTGCGCGGAGCTCCACTCCAGGTTCCTCCAGGACATGTCTGCCTGTGAGTCGAGCTCTGCACCAGGGGGCCTTGGCCCGCGGCTCGCCCTGGAGGACCCAAATAAATTTGCAGAAAATCAATTATTCCACTAAAAACAGCCAACAGCAAATGGCCAATTCCAGGATCAATACTAGGTATTGTTTTGTAACATATATGAGATCTTTTGTAGGGCTGCAACTATATAATTATATAAACATATCTTGTTTATTTTTCTTTAAAATGACAATGAGTGACATCTTTTAATCTGTAAAACAATGGAAAATGCCCATCATGAGGTCTGTCTTCAGATTGCTTGTTTTGTCTGAAAACCAAAGATCTTAATTTTTACAACGATATAAACCAGAGAAAAGCAGAAACTGCAACCAGCAAATGTTTCAAATTTTGGCATTTTAATGGGTCGATCGGCTAAACGATTAATCAGCATTTTTCCTGGATCAAAGATTTAAAACAATAAATCTATGTTATCACATCAGCTAAATAATGAATTGACTAATTGTTATGTTGTTTTAAAGTCACATGGAGACTCTTTTCTTTTTTTATTGCCCCAGTTCTCCAGCTGCCGGTGACTGCCGGCATTTCTGCGGCAAAGATTTTCATCCCAACCCTTGGATGTCACTGCTTTGCTGTGCTGTGTTGCAAATGAGAAAACAGAATTATGAAATCGTGTCTTAACGACATGCAGAGGAGGCCTGTGAGCCACGCTTGGCTACAGGCTACAATAAGTGAAATTAATTATTGTTTGTGCTGCCATCTAATTGCAGCCTCTCAATGAACAGCTTAGACTTTTATTTTATATTTTCCTGTTACATTTTCCCACCTCGACACCCCTTTGCTCCTTGTCAAAACTTCTCCTCCACCTGTCACAGTGTCTGAGTTTTGTGCACGGCCGTCCCTCCTCCCACCCCCACTCCTCCTCTTTCTCCTCTCCATCGCCCCCTCCCTAGCCTCCCCTGCTGCCAGTTTTTAACTACACTCCACTCTGGCCTCTGCTCTACTTGTTACAGCCCCAACACGAGTGCAAACAATCAAAGTCTTTGGGAACGCTAAAATATGCATGGCTATCCGTGACAGACAGATAAAGCAGGGCAATTAGCCACGTAATCCTAGAGCATCGTACGGAATAGTCCGCCTCAGCTGTCCGCCCTCCCCTCCTTCTCTTTACTCTCTTGGTCTCCATTAGTTAAATGTACTCTGTGTGTCGGCTCCCCATCAAATCAAGTAACACTTCCCCTAATTGGCTTATAAATAATACAGCAGGGCCTACATTATAATTTCATCAGTGGTAAACATTGCGGGGGCAGTTGGTAAAGAACCTATCCCTCATTAATTTCTTAATTTGGGTAGATGGAACGAAGGGGAAGTGAGGGAATGAAAGGTGGAGAAGGAGAGAAAGATGTGGAGATCAGATGAACAGAGGGACTCGTATCACCTCAGGCGGAGAGAAAGAGAAAGAGTGAGGGATGGCAGAGGGGGGGAAAAAAAGGAGGAAGAAGATGCGACTGCTGCTGCTGCTTTTGTTAAGAGATGTCAGATATTCAATCCAAGGGTTTTGTCAGTACTCCTGTGCAATAGGTGATGAGGCCCCCACCGCCCCCCGTTTCACACACAAATACACACAAGTAAACACACAGTCTCTCCCCAGTCTCACTCGTTGTTCTTTTTTATACCGACTTAATGAATATTTCATAACGAACAACATAAATATTCATTCTAATGGTTTTGCACATAGTTATTACCGGTACTTCCTTTTTTTTTTTCTTTTTTTTTTTTAACAAAAACACTCATTACAAATTCTGCATAACCAGGGCCCTGAAATAATTTCCCTCACTCCCATGCAGATACACAGAGGACTGCGCAAGATTATCTAGATCAACAGCTCAGACAGTATTCCAACACAAAGTCACTGGAACTGTTGTGAAAATGTCCCTGAACATCTTGTGTTTGGTTTTAAGGTGTAATTATTTGCGTGTGTGAAAACATATTTATCTACAGGAAGAGGCGTAGAGTTCATTTTTTAATTTCAGTCAGCGGCTCCAATCGCAGGACAAAAGTAGAGAAATTCACAAAGATTCCCTGTGTGATGAAATCCTTTTTGTAAAAGGCAATAGGTCTGTAACCAGCCGTCCTCCCTGCGGCAGATAAATGTCACTGAAACTTGCTATTATATTGCATAATGCACTTTTAAGATAATTTTACATGGCCTGTGATAGTTGCTGTGAAGTATGTAATAATATATAGGTGTGAATATATGACACCCTTTGATCTCTGAAAGACAGATATTAAAGCAAACTCTCAAATGAGCCACCCTCCTCCCCACTTTCTCTTCCTGCTGAAATCTGGAATATAAAAGGCACACGGAGCCCTTCAGCCTTCAAAAGGAGCGTTAAGCGTTGCACATTCTTGGTGAGATTGTAAAAAATCGAGCCACCTGAAGGCAATCTGTCACCGCTGGAGTCTTAACTTGTCACCGTTACAGAGAGCTGTCACTTCCAATGCCAGCGCTGATGGAGACAGACATCCATCATCCCTCTCTGCATTTATGAACACACTACACGTGATGTCTTGCAGGCCTGCCGAACAGTATGTTTCACTTAAGATCTGCCGAAGCACGCCCGGGCAGAACCACGAGTGCTTCCTGTTGTCTTATCCCTGTCGTCTCGAAGTACCGTTTTTCAAATCCTCATGCGATAAAGAAATAACTGTCCATCAATCACTCTCAAAGCCACATCACACAGATCTTATTGAAGGGAGAAGTACCTAAATCCTTGACTGAAAGAAGAAAAGAAAAAAAGCAGCAATAAGTCCTGATTTCAAATTTTACTCAAGTAAAAGTAAACAAGTGTTAGCTGTAAAAATGCATTTAACTATCAAAAGCTCTCATGTCTTGTTCCAGATTTAGATTGATGTTATGGGATGATAAAACAAATATTATAATACCGTTCCTGTTTACTTCTTATACACTACTAATCTCTGCATCCAAATCATTAATATATTTCAAGGTAGATTCATTTGTTGTATTACATGATTAATATGTTCGCTGATGTTTTAAACACTGTACAGTATACTGTATATATTTTGGATAATTACGCTGATATAATTGTAGGGCTCAATCTGGGACCCCTCCCCTGTGTTGACTTTGATGTACATACTGTATATTGACATGGTGAGATATCTGATGGCGATATTAAAACAGTAGTATTGTAGCTCGGGCCAGATTGAGCCACTAGGGGGCCCCGGTGCGGAAATGACTTTTGACCCCCAACTCTCATGAACATGTTAGTCAGTAATCATCAATTAGTTTGTGATACAACAACAAAGGCCTGAAAACTAGATTTCAGACCCTACCCCCCACCACCCAAAAGATGGGGCCACACGATTATGTAATAGGGGGTTGTCTTGAGGCCACGATCATTTCAGTTTTTAATGTGCTAACTATAAAGAAAATATCAAACATACATTATGTCATCGAACCAAAACAAACTGTTTCCCAAATGTTGATATTTTAGAGATGCAACTCAGGAAATGTTGTTTTATGATCTCATTTCATGTACTTTAAAATCTGAAACTGCAAAATAAAAAAGTCATTTGTAGAGGAGAGAAAAGTAGTGCAGAAACAATAAATTGATTAAAAGTTAACACCAGATTGATCAGCAATTTTGACAATCGATTTGTTCTCGGTTCTGGCTTCTCAAATGTAAGGATTTGTCACTTCTCTCAGTTTTATATTACTGTAAATCAAATATGTTTAGACATATGTTGCTTGTTGAGGATGTAATGAACTGTGGGATATCGTTCACTATTTTATTTAATTTTTTACACCAAATGGTTGATCACTTAAAAGAAAATATATATTGTGAAAATCTTCTAGCCATAGTAAACAGTTCATTTCCCTCTGAAATGTAGTGAGTAAAAGTCTCTTTAAAAAAAATCTAAATACTTGACTAATTGTCCTCCATCACTTCCCACCTCTGAAAGCGAGGATGTTGGGCTAAACATCAGAAAAGGTTAAACCAGCCGTACACACAGTGCAGTGCAGCCCCTCTACTTAATTATAGCAGAACAAGAGCGACAGCGAGCATGTTGAGAATGAGCTTAATTAATGTAGCAGTAAAAAGTGTCCCTCCCTCTCCAGGTCCATTCTGCTGTTGAGTATTAGTTCCACTTCGGTGCCCTCAAAGCCCGGAACAAATAGTGACTCTAATGATGGACATACAACCTCCCCCCTCTACCCTCCTCGGCTGGTCTCGGGTCACTGCCCTCTCTACCCTCCCTCCTTCTCCACCCTTAGCTCCCCTGGGAGAGCAGAGCAAGGGGGGGGAGTCAACCAGTTAGACATCCATGTTCACCCCATCAGCTCAGAGAGAGCAGAAGACAACCTTGCATACTGACTTCATTAGCTTTGACAAGTTTAGGAGGAGGGCGGGGGGGAACTGAGTTTAGAAAGGCTTTAGAAACAGAAGAGACGAGCCTCACAGGGGCGTGCACTGAAATGATGCAACTCCGAAACATCGCTCTGACAAAGTCTTTACTGAGGTGTATATCTGAGCCCAAACTTTGGAGACAGGTATAGGCTTGGATATACACCACCAGGCCTATTTCTTATAATCAAGTCTAATCTGCCCAATGAAAAAAGATGATTCGACCAAGGATAAATGAAGGTTTTCAGTAGGCAATACGTCATTATCAAGGAAATTACACTTGAAACAAGGCTTTAAAAATGGCTTAAGAAACGGAGTGACGTCGCCTAATTGTGTAAATTCTTTTCAAAATTCCGATTTTTAGGATTCCAAAATAGACTTTTATTGTGAAAACAGAATATACTATATAATGTGGGCAGTGGAAATACAATCACTTTATATTGTGAGATTGTGAGCATCTGTTTAATGGATAAAATACCACTTCACAATGGTTTAAAGAGAGCTACCACAGTATATAGACAGTATGGTAAAAGCACTGACAGCTGACAAATTTATATCGCCTCATGGTACATATCATCACTTTTTACTCCAAAATGACTCTAATGTTAAACGAATCAACAGGAGACTCATAAAAGCTCTGCGTCTAAAAAAGCGTGATCCCACCAGGTGATGCAGTCAGAGGCGGCGAAGCAGCTGCCGTGTTTTTACGGAGTAAATTGGGAAAATTCGGAGGCGACAAAATGAATCGATACTCTTGAGAGAATACAGTGAGGCATATCATGTTCAAAATCGAGTCTAAACAAAACAAAAGGAATATCACATGAAATTAAGGTGTGTAAAGGTGCCATGAATGTTTTATGCCATCCAGCCACTGACATAAAGGATATAAATATTGTATGCAAAGAGAAAAAATCCCCCGTTTGAAGTCTTGAGAGGGAAGACAGTGGGAGAGAAAGGGAGGGGAAGCAGGTAATTACTGGTGGAGATGCTCTTTGACGGATTATTATATTAAAGCAGGAGGAGGATCAACCAAACACAGCTAACCTCTGTAACAGTGCTGGTCTCCACCTATCAGTGACAGGAACATCACAACCTGAGGAGCCACTTTCACTTGACAAACAACACTTAGAGCACCAAATCCCCAGACTGGGAAAAAAAAAAAAAAGAAAAGAAAAGGCAGCAGCAGCACACACTGTAAACCTACCACAGCTAGGCCTGATGAAAAGCTCTTCACGAGGCTTTAGATACTGTCATGGAATAACTTTTCACTTCACGTGCTCGGACTCTTTCTAAAATCTGTAACTAAAACTTGAGCGGTTTGAACGAAGCGCTGAACTCTGCTCGTTGAACAAATGTAAGATAATTTTCTGTAGGACTCGTGTTTGCTTTGAAAAGTTGAGATTTTCTTTGTGTGTGTGTGTTGTTGTATTTAGTGTGTAAAAGCTGTTTGAGTCCACGAGGTCTGCTATTCTTTTTTTTATTTTTAATATACTATATATATATATTTCTTGCATAGCAAACATTACAGAATTATTGACATTAACTATATTGGTTATTATTATCTGCTATTTTAATTGCAGCTCAGCTATGTTACTAAAACTACACTAATCATATCACCAACCCAAAACATTTCACAGTCTCTTGCAGCCATGCTCAGGATAATGTGATCAACGATTCACTTTCTAGTAAAATGGGAGGCACCCCCTCTTCCTTTCTCAAATGGACTGAATCTTCTTCTTGGTCAAATAAATGCCAACGCTGAACTGAGATATGCAGGCTTTAGGAGAAAGGAATAAAAACATATATATATATATATAAAAAAGGTCCCTTTTCATGATGTCCTGAGTGTCGGGAGCAGAGCTGCCTCCTCTCCTCTCTTCTCCTCGCCCCGGGGCAGACCATCATCTCCAGTGACACCAGAGGGAGGGCAGACTCCATCCCACCACTGCTGGTTCTGGGGGATGTAAGGGATGAGAGAGGCCTCAGTGGAGAGAGGCTTTGCTGCTGGCCTGGTCTCCCAGGTCCAGCTTCCACTTTGATCACCGGCCGCCGACCTCTATCTCCAAAACAAGGAAACAGGGCTGAAGGGAGGGACGGAGAACATGCTGCTGAGCCTGTATCCCCTCCCTGCAGCCCTTGTTCTCTCCAAATATGAAAAAAGGGTTAATTGTATTTAACAATATGCTCTCTAACCCCCCCACCATCACCACCGCCGCCGCCACCCTCCTCCCTCCCTCCTTGATTAGAATTAGAATCACATCTGGCGCCATGTTCGGTCCCTCATTACTGCTGAATCTCATTACAACGCGCTCCCGTGGGAGGGACCGAGCTGCGTTTTTTAAGCACACTTTTCGCTTTCTTCCTGCCTCTTGCTCATCTCATCTGCCTCGCCGCTCTTTCTATTCTGCGTTTACATTAGCGGAAGTCCTCATCTGAGAGAATGACTGAGTACCACCACCCTCCTCCTCCTCCTCGTCCTCCTCCCAGAGCTTGGAAATTGTTTTACAGTGCCAATTAAAGTAGGTATGTTGAGTTTTTTTCCAGAGGATGTATTATTCAGAATGTATTATTTGTTGCACTCAAAAAAAAAAAGAAGAAAAAGAAAAATCACTAAAATAGGACTAGCAGAGTGAGTTCTACTTACTAAAAACTACACCAAAGGTTCGAAAATATAGTCAACATAAGGAAAATGAGGGAGCTTATTTATGGTGCCCCCAAGTCCTACTGAATAATAAAAACCTCCAGATATAACCACATTTTAAACTTTGTTTCTTTGCACCCTTGTGCAAACACCATGTCTGAGTGGGAATTAATTTCAGGAGGGAGGAGGGGGGGGCGGGGTAAAAGAAATCTGTAAAGTTTGAGTCCAAAATGTTTTACCTCAGTAAAATATTCATTTGAAACCACGGCAGGGGAAAGCAGTCTCTCAGCACACTTTGTAGGCTACACTCGAGAGGAAATAAAGAGTTTCAACGTATAATCAAAGCCTTTTATTTGCACTTTTAAGCTACCAATATAAAGTAATAAAAACATGAACAAAATGAAACATGAAATAAAAAATAAAAAATAAAAAAATTGTAGCAGTGATGTCTGCAAAAATTCAACCCTGCGTCAGAGCGGGAAGCTCTGAAGGTCGCAGGAAGCCCTGAGGTTCCTCCCGTCGTTCAGCTCTAGATCATCGGCGAGTCGCAGAGCGTGCAGGGCGCCTGAAGTATCTTCCTTATCCACTCTGGATCTGTGAGGAGACAAAACAAGTCGTGTTTGTACTGAAGATTTCTAAATAAGCAACCATTATAAGCCCCTTTCAGACGTCAACCCGGTTATATGTATAACGTATGCATGCAAAGGAATTTGCTTTCTCTGGGAGAATTGCTCAGGCTTCTTCTCTACTCCACCCTGACAACAGAAACTGGGTCTCTTGTATACAAGACATCCGAGCAATCGGGTTGCCAACTGTAATCCGGTTACTTCAGTGCATCTTATAGCACATGTGAATGTTTGTGTCATAGCCTACCTACTGAGCTACACTGGACCAAACTGAATAAAGTCATGCAGATAATAATATAACAATATAATAAGATAATTTAATTCTACACTTATAACTGCCAATCTACAGTAAATTAAGTAGATTTTGAGCCTTTTCAAAAACACGGACAAACTGAGACATGAGTGACTCCTCTTTCTGATTAGGAAAGTACTTTAGAATCTGTCCAGATGGTGTAACTGAATACAGGCTACATATTTGTTTCAAGTTCTTGATTGTACACTCAAACTTCAAAGTTTGACACATTTGGGACGAGACACAGTTGTTTTCTTTTTTTGTGGATGTGGCACACAAAGAACCAAGAACCTGAGATAACCTTTACTAACGAATTATTTGACTCCATGAAAAATTGTCTCCACTAATTCTAATAATGATTCTTGTTTGTTAGGGTAACATGTTTTTGACTGACTCCAAATCCAAAATGTCAAGTGGTGATCTGAGCGGCAGAGCGGGGATGAAGGCTGACGTTGAGGGTTTCAGGAGGAGATGGCTGATCCAGAGTGTGACTGTGAAATGGAGGCGGAGGGAGATGGAAAGTGGCGCTTACCCTCAGGCTCTGGCAGTCTGGCGATGCTATCCAGCAGGAGGCAACGTCTGAACGTCAGTGTCTGGCAGGCCTGGTATGACAACACACACCTGGAGGAGACCGAGAGAAAGGCATTATAGAGCTGACACGCATGGAGACACGCACACACATCCACACACACACACAAAAAAAAAAGTAGAGCAGAAACAGCACCGAAGTACAACTGACGGGCACAGATTTCCTCCTCAGTGCCCACCAGAGGCGCCGCGATCTAGCTCGAGTGAGAAGGCAGCAGAAATGTTTGACAGACGATATTTATGAGACCATGAGAGTGGCGCATGGGTAAATATCAAAAGGTGGGAGGCTTGATTACACCTCTGTGAAGATAAATAAACCGTCAAAGAAAGCATTTGGCATTAAGATTCAATTCATGTCTCGACTATCAGGCTCGACTGTGCTCGCGTCTGAAACCAGAGGCTGAAGCTAATAAAAACACACATCTTTAGTGGATTAGATTTGAACTTATGGAAGTTGTTCAGAAGTCGAGGATAATCTCTATACCTGAGCCACATGTGACCGTTTTTACAGATTGCTTGTTTGTGGTCGGTGAAGGGCAGCACGGCCTGACACAGACTGCAGCGCTCCGAGAATGTCTGCTTGTTCATCTTGTTCTTGATGTGGCCAATCAGGACCTGACAGGGATGACACACACACGCACACGCACACACACAGACACAGACGCATACAGAGGGTGTGAGTGAAGGCAGCAGAGAAGACAACATAAAAGCCAATAAAAGGTTCAACAGAACATTTTTATCTGATCTGAAAGACCAGAAAGAATTTCAGAGCGGCCTCAATGACATGTCAGTTACACGACAGTACCTACATGATGTTAGCTTAGCATTAGCCACCGTAAGCTACTGGTCATAATAGACTGAGCAGGGTCAACACCTATCAGGTAAGTCAGTGAGTTTTACCTCTGCAGCTCTGTCGTTAGCGTCTCTGGCGAGGTACTCCATCAGACCACAGGTAGGTACGCTGGTGTTCTCAGCAATCCAGGTGTTGAGGTAGACCACGCCCAGCACCTTCTTCATGTTTTCTCTCATCAGGTGAGTCTCCACAGCATTGATCCAAGCCTGCACTTCCGCCATCTGCTCCTCCAGGTTCTCCTCCTTCAGTCGTTTTACTCCGCCGGGCTCACTTTCCTCTTGCGTGGAATCTTCTTCGTTTTCTCCGTCCTTCTCTTCCTCATCCCTGACAAACACCTTGCTTTCCTCGTGCGTAGGTTTCCAGTGGTGATCTGTCGGCGGTGTTTGTAGTGACTGGTAAAGTACACGCACCAAAAAAAGCTTAAAACGCCACAAGTAGGGAGAGTCTACTTCCTGGATCTTTTGGTCGAGTTCTTCCTGCAGCGATGCAGGGATGCACTTGTTTTTCAAAATTTGCCACCTCACGAGATCGAGCAGGTCGGCCAGTCTGTACAGGTTCTGCGTGGGCGACTTGAGCAGCAGTGCCGCTGCGGTTTCTGGCGTTTTCAGGGTCACAAAGTGCACCTGGTAGGTCCTGTTACTCGGGTGATAGTCGCCCACCATACCCTGTGTGCTGGCGAGTGCAATGTACGCTCCGTTGTGGCTCACCGCAATCCCGTGTATCCGCCTCCCGGTTAAGTTTTCAGGTCGCAACATGTCCTCTTGATTGAAAATCAAAGTGTTCTCTGTAAAGGTCGGCGTCAGCTTTTTTATCCACCCATCGATGGAGCAAGTGTACACTGCAACGCCATGATGACTGACTGCTAGCGAGACCACGGGGAGCGAGTGGAGCCCCGCCACGTGAGAGTTGTGTACATTTAGTCCAGCCGGTGAAATCATGAGCAAACACCAAAAGACGTAGCAGCCGCGCGAGGCGACGATGAGGCTGCAACTGACTTTATGGATCGGGTGGATCATCGGGACACATTTGATGTTTTCGACAGCGATCTCGTCACACTCCTTCCAGAGGATGACGGGGTGTCGGAGGGTGAAGTAGCCCTTCACTCCCGATAGGCTGACCGGCATGATCTTGACGGGCCCCACCTCACTGCCGACAATCAGGCCGCTCATCCGGCGGTCTGCGCTTTCATACTCCCACCACGCCAAGTCACTGGGACTAGTCACACCCGATTCAATGATGTCATAAAACACAACGTCTGCCTCGTTTAGAAAGGGCAACACAAATTTCCACAAAATAAGGTCGCCGTTCTCCATTAAGATGGCGAGGAGAACCATCTCCACATCTACGCACATGTTGTCCGGCTGAACCTGTTTGATGGTGTAAACGCTCGACCACTCCATCCTCAGAGGGGTTTGCATACGGAAACGCCGCTGCAGCTCGTCAAAGTCGAGCAAGTTGGCCTGCGGCGGCTTGTTGTCTTTTTTGGCGTAGCCTCGCTCCTTCAGCCTCTCACTGTACTTTTTGCTGAGATCGATGAGCGTGCTCCACTCGAGACGCTTGTGGCTATAATGAACAGTAAGTCTGTGATCAAGCGTTAGGCAAGCAAGCAGACAGCGTCCACTGGAGTCACAACCCAACGGAGACCAACTGGCATACTTTATTCCTTTGTGCACTCCTAACGACGGGTTCATCACTCGGTCTGCCAGAAAAACCTGCCTTACTGTGGGGTCAGGATGTAAGGAAAACTTGTCCGTTGCTTCAGCTTGCTCTTGGGCTGGTCCCACCTTCAAATTACAAACAAACAAACAAACAAACAAACAAAGCAATAAATAAGGTTGAAGGTCATTTCAGAGTGCATCCGAACTTAATTACTGAAGACGTTTGGCTTTACTGTCATTTTTAATTTTTTAAACCCAAAAATTCAAAATGGAATAAAAAAAACAACAACCTCTATTTGTGAAAATGTGATACATGCACATACACGGATAACACAACAGCTGCCACCTGGACGGGTGATGTAGAAAAATCCTCACGTTATATGTGGTCTCTAAAAATCAACTTGTGCTTTGAGTGCCATCATCTACAGCTGCCAGAACAGCAACATTCATATTCATGAGTATAGTTACTCATATGTAGACACGACATCAGGACGTGTTCCCTCCTGTTACTGTGCCTTGTGAATGATAAAATTCAGCTCCATCCAACAGTTTATCTGCCAAGTCCCTTTTCTGGAGAGAAGACGAACTCGTAAACAATCATGTTTGCACTGCAGAGCAGCGACACAGAGACACGCTTACCACAGCTAAATAATCTGTCACTTGAGTTTTTCACTTTTCATTAACATTTGTGCTCCGTGGTTTTAATTATTTTTACTTCCAGTTTGGTAAGTAAATAGTAATAAAAACTAAATTATAGAAACAGCCACTACTGCCAAACTGATAGCACACTGGTGGGTTATTGCTTGGCTTGGAGTTTCTCAAGCATGTTTACACAATTTGCTTAACAAGTACACAAACAGGAACACTAACACAACTCAGAGATGTCATTTTGTAATCACCTGTTTATTCTTGTGTTAGTTATTAACAATAATAATTTAATGTAATAATTTAAAATGCCACTTATGTTGTCCAAAACATATGACTTCACTTGACACATATGGGGACTTATGATTATTGATTACTTGTCCTGGAGGAGAAGATAAGTGTAACATTAAGAAAACTGGTAGCATTTCCCTTTAACTGGAGGGAGGGATGCGCTCACTAGCTGAGAAGACGCGTGTCGAGGTTGTTATCGTTTCCTTATACAACATATCCCTACTTCATGTTCACAGTTCAACATCTGTGTCTATTTACCCGTATTCTGTGGTTCTCAGCGGGCACCGGGATGGAGGTCCTGTGCAGCACCAGGTCCTGTTTGTTGCTGTGGATGTCGCACACTAGCTCCATCAGCGACATGGAGCTGGTGGTGCACACAGCCAGGCGGTGATCCTGCGACCAAGCGAGCGGCTGCTGCCCGCTGACCGGAGCCAGGAGCGGGACGACAGGCTCCCGCCTAACCGGCACATCCTCCGGCCCGATGAGAAGCCCATCGTCGTTCTCGGGCTCCGTCTTAATGACTACATCTCTGGGAAGTGAATCCGCCGAGTCTGACGGACTGGCAGCCGACATGTTTTCCGTGTGGAAGTGACGTAGGCGAGCGCGAGATCAAGAGGAAGGCGGGACTTCCTCCGCACTGTTTTTATGTTTTTATTTTTTTAATTTATTATTTAACAAATAAAGCACATTTTCAGGTCTTATTCATCAAACAGATCTTCTGCCTCAGGTTGAGCAAGAACACATACAAAAATATTAAAATAAAAATACATAAATAGTAAAATTAACAAATTAACTTCAACATATCTAGTAATGAAAACAACGGAAATGCTTTCTTGTTTTTAACACGTTTCAGTGACTTGCTCTTCTACATTTACAACGTCCCCAACAACAACATGATATTGAGAACAAAGTGTAAGCTCCTGTTTTCAACACTAACTATTACAAATAACCAACTTACATTTTACAGTAATTTATGTTATACTCATGGATATTGGAAACATTCACCTCCTCGAACCTCTAAAATGCCTTAAAGTGAAACAATATAAGAGGAAATCACCTCCTCACAACTCAAGATAACAAACATTTAATACACTGAGCCTTTTGAGCCTAACAGGAAACACTTTGTGTGAGAGCAGAGGTTCAGCTCATTTACATGTACGGGGCAGATGAACATAAGTAGGACGACTCCTTCATCTGCCTCCGTAAGTGAACAGATGACTTTAATGTGAAAAGGTGAAGCAGGTGTATCATTTCTATTTATAAGGGGATGATTGCAGTTTTTGACCTGCCAGCTGTCAGAACAACAAGCACTGATCAAATGTGAAAATACTTTAGCTGATCTCTGAGATGTTGTCTTTTGAACTGCTCACTTCACTTGAATGCCAATCACTTTCCTCCTCAGACTGTCAGCATGCAGCTAAGGGAATCGCGATCGATAACCTTCTGTGGCTCTATCAATGAGTATTGCAGTCACCAACACATGCTGTGCATATTAACCATTTATATGGCTAATTAATTTTGTATATATACAGTATATATATGTGTGTGTGTATGTGTGTATTTTTTAAGCTACAAACAATACTTTCCATTGCCATGCAATGACAATACGTTCTACAATAACTGAATTAAATATGAAAAATAGGAATGCATTTGTTCATATCACAGCTATGAAATTCATCTATTAATCAAGCCTCTAATGCATATATTTATGCATGTATAGGCTTAATTAATTAACAGTATTTTGTTCTCCAGGGTAATTGTGCAATATTTGTATTACAATATACAGTATGTCTCCATACATTACATTTCTTTCTTTATAAAACAATTACACCACATTATCTGTAATATTAAACACAATTTATTTCATTTTAAAACTAGATATACCTTTTTTCTTTCTCTTTGTTTTCTGTCCTGACTTTGGAAAAGCTGCAATATCTCAGAACAATACAGCACATTCATCTTTGGACAGTGTGTCAGGACTTGCACATCCTTATTTTAATTAGATTAGATTAGATGAAACTTTAATGATGTCCATAGGGACATTTTGTAATCTATGTGACACATTCATTCAATGATTGAAAGCCTATGTTGAAGCAGCACTGACACTCCACAATGACATATTCACTACTCTGACTGAGGGGGGGGGGGGGAAATGAATTCAATCCCTGACAGCTACGACATCAGTCATTTCATCTGTCCGAGTGCGGTCACTCGTCACCAAGAGAGATCATTAATTGTCATATATCTGTGTTAATAAAAAAAAATATATATATATCGGAGCCATCTGCAGTTGATGGCTCAGATATATATCAGCATGTTTTATGCGTTGAGTCACTGGACGCTCCTGGACCGGTCAAAGGTCAAACTGCTGCCGTCGGATGCAGCGCTGGAGATTTCCCAGGCACACAGTGATTTGTCACAGCCCTCACATATGAAAAGCTCCTCTCACAGTAGCTGCCTGACTCTCAGCAAGATGACAGCGGGATTTCAACAGGCAGAGTTGTTTGTCACAAAACAAATTGTTACAAATCTGTGAGACAAATATAGAATAGCGCGCCCGCCATGTTTTAATCTCTCATTTTTCTGTCTTTTGTTTCGATAATCGAAATGAATAAATGAACGAGGACCATGGTATGTTTCATTCTTAATGAAGCGTGTAGTGAATGAATATTTCAGACACCTGCTGTGTGTCTTTGGTGGGTTTTGACTGGGGACCTAATCCCAGCCTGGGATGTTTGAATGTTGGATTAAACATTCATCAAATGCTGTCACAAAAACTTTATCCTCTCCTGTCAACCACACATAAAGATGGAAACAGGCCCCTGCACAGGCCAAAGAAGCTCAGCCATGATATGGACCTCAGCCTTTGGTTTACTTATTGTGTGGTAGTGGAATTATTTAGGCTACACTTGAGTGATGTCTGAAGGTATATAGGTTATGTAGTGTGGGTTTATGGATATGGATAGGGTCTACTCAGGTCAATCCCCTGCATCTCTAATATCCACCTGCTGTCTTGTTATTGCCTGCAGGTTCCTCCTCAGCCTTTCAACCCTCTGTAGACCACATCCTCTGCTGTTTGCTCGCTCCAAGTGTCAGTGGAGCCGCTTACATGTATCTTGTGAGGAAACCCACAGGGACGTTTTGATGCATGGTTCATCATACATGTTTTAATCATTCAGTCTCTCAGACACCTCCCAGGAGAGGGCTGCTGCAGCGCATTACCGGGTACACACAATTAGTGATATAATCATGATGATGATAATGAAATGTATTTAGAGCATATCAGCGTGGTTCATTCTGTTCAGGGAGACATTAGCAGGACTGCAGGCCTGGAAAAGCCTCAGTGCTCGGGCTCCTGGTGCTCTCCCTCTGGAGACTGGCAGAGCCCGGCAGGTTGCCACGTCAGAAATTAGCAGTCATAGCAGTCGACTTGACGCTCCTTCTGCGCTGTCAACTGCGAAAGCCTCACCTGACAGGTGTTGCTCTCAATCAGTGCTCCTCTGCCCTCGCAATGCTGTCCTTGGGGCGGGGAAGCCTCCCCTCCCCCTTTACACATCCTGACAGCTTCTTGCAGGCAATGCTCTGAGATGTATTTGGCTTCATACACCAGTAAAGTAAATCCCTCCTCTCAATAAGAAACCACTGATATCACATCAAGAGGAAACACAGTGCTGGCCTTTTATTTAGCTTCCCTCCAGGGATGTTCAGTCACCTGTTAAAGGTCAAGGTGATGGGATGTCAGGATCAGAGGGAGGGCTTCAATGTAGGAATAACAGTACATGCTGTGAACTGTTGTAACACTGTAGGACAGAAGGAAACCAATGATCACAGGTTAAAAATAACACCAGGAGCCAAGGGTGTCTTCTGAATAAGATGATTTATGTTTCCAGGAATGTACCATTTAATACTGAATTGCTACAGAAACCTAATGAGATAATAGCATGTATTTGTATTGCATACAGTTAATATAGAATGGTTACTGGTTACACAATGTACTGCATGAACAGACATAATCACCACACATAACATAAACTATTGAACAGTACAAAGAAGCCACATATGCAACTTTGAGTTTGTGACCAACTCAAATCTAACATTTAAAAAAATAATTTTAAGCACCACCCTTTAAAACTACTGTTTACTGAAGGAATATCTGTTGCATCATGCTAGTAGTTAGTCACTGGGAATAATGAAGAGTAATGGCACCACTGAAGAAAAATCCTTCCTCCTCCACTGTAGTGAGGTGGAGGGACAAATGTCAGAGACAGATATCCCATACCCTGAACAAATAAAACCAAAACTATCTGCATAGTAAGTGACAAAATGTTACTTTTTTGTGAACTGCCCCTGTTAAATGCAGATAAAAAAATATGTTCACAAGCGGCTGGTAAATTAAAAAAATCACGTATGTATAATCTTTCTTTTGACATTGTCAGCTGGCTGGTGTTCAAATCCAACGCACCCTCGAAATTTGGCGGACTATTTAACCTGTCGACGCCCCGCCCACACTTTTGGTCCGTAACGTACGTTTAGAAACTTCAGGGAGAGAAAACTAGAAATACTGCTTTACTTTTCGTGTTACAGACTCTTTTATAAACGCTGCTTTAAGGTGGAAGAAGTTGTTTCCTGACTTGTGAGGAATACGCAAGACGGGGAGTCTTTTAAAAGAAGGGATTTCTCATTAGCTTGGACGCCTGGACGCCATGTTTGACTTCAACAAGGTGAGTAGCTGCTGGTGCTAACGTGTATTTTTGTGGATATTTGCTCTGTTAATACCTGGTTGCTATTTTCTGCTCTTTTAGGCCTGTTTACATAAGACATTTTGACATAGTGGGAAAAGCACATGAGTAAATAATACATTTAACAATGTCTGAATGTCTGAGTTAGTTGTTGCTAGCTTGTTGCTTGTTTTCAGGTCCCAGCTATTAGCTTCATCACCAATGTATGAGTGCTTTTCCTACAGTGAGTTAAAATGCTGTAAAATACCTGCTACTCTGATACTGTTCAGCTAAAGGAGCATTATGACGCTTTCGTGCTGTCATTTACATTAGCATTAAAAATTTGAATGCTCCACTTTGTTGTTGTTGATGTTTTGAGCTGGTTGTTGTTTTGAGCTACTTCCTGTTAGCTCACTGTAAAATCCGGTCTCTACTTCAGAGTAATTAGTATTGATTTCAAACATTCAAATGGTTGATTGCCTGTAGTATTGGCTTAACATGGCTTTTATTTGTTGCAATCAGTGTGTTTTTCTCTCAGCTTTTCCTTAATATTTTTCATATCATCTAACCTGCTTGTTCTATGGTTTGTTGGTTTGGTTTTGCTACTACAATCAGCCACCATCATGTACTGATGTGTACATGTACTGTGCCTTCGTTCTGCACACTAGGCAGTAGGGGTGGGAATCTTGGGGCACCTCACGATTCGATTACGATTACGATTCAGAGGCTACGATTCGATTATAAAACGATTATTGATGCATTTTTAATTTATATATATTGATGCACTTTTTCCACATTTCTTTTTGTCTCACTGAATGAGTATTCATCATTTGCAGTTCAAAAAACAGTGCATTTGCAATAAGAAACAAAGAGTTGAATTAATTTCCATTATATTTTATTAACCTTTATGGAAATATCCATTGGAATGGAAATGCAAACATTTGAACTAAAGTGTACAGCTCAAGGGGCTTTTTGCTGCTTTTAGTGTTTCATATGTTAGTTACAAATAAAACAAAAGTGCTCTCAGGCTTAAATGAACCACTACTTCAGTACCAACAGCTCAAAACAGTAAATAAAATACTCAAGTCTCTCATTTTGTATCAGCAGCTTAACAGTACATTCAATCTTCAATAAAACAAATGGTAGCATTTTGTAGAAAAATATTATTGTTTTTAACCACTCAAAAGTGCGCTCAGGTTTAAATGAAAAACAATGTGTACTACTACTTCAGTACAAACGGCCTTTTCTGCCTTTTAAGTTGTGTAAACATGAACGGGTTTCCCTGAGGTACAAAAAAAAAAAACTCAAGTCCTTTTGCATCCGAACCTCAACAATATGCAGGAATCGTGCTGTGTGACTTCTCATGTTCGTTGTGTTGACAAAGTATTTTATTTTAGCGCGACAAACCTTGCATACAACGTAGCTTTTGTCCAATTCATTTCCTCCATCAACGTTGTAGAATCCAAAATGATTCCACACGTCTGCTTTTAAATGTTTAGGAGCAGGTCGGATCTCAGGTGGGTTGGTTAGCTCAGCCATGCTTGTTGTTGTTTTGTTTTTTTTCTGGAGGAGTGTGCTGTGGATGTGTGTTCTCGGTCCGTTTCCCATAGCGTCTCGAAGACCGAGCTTACTGTATTTTAGTTCCGCTTTACTTGGCATATATAAATTTGGAGGCCGTATAGTCTATTCCCTGTAGTGTTTAGGGGTCTTTATTGGGAACATGGTGGTTAGTGGCTCAGTAGATAGAGTGGGTCGTCGGTTTGATCCCCGGCACCTGCAGTCTGCATGTTGAAGTGTCCTTGGGCAGGATACTGAACCCTAAATTGCTTGTGTGAGTGTGTGAATGGGTGAGCATAGAAACATTGTAGGTCACTTTGAATAAGAAGTGCTGTATCGTTTTGATGAGCAGTATGGCACCTTGCATAGCAGCCTCTGCCATCAGTGTATGAGTGTGTATGAGCGTGTATGAGCGTGTATGAGCGTGTATGAGCGTGTATGAGTGTGTGTGTGTGTGTGAATGGTGGTTGTTAAGACTAAACATCTGCAGCCATGCTAGCAGCTGTATGTGGTCCTTTGAGCTAAGTCGTAATATGAAGAATGTTAACATGCATGATGTTTAGCATATATAATGTTTGCCATGTTAGCATGCTAACACTTGCTAATTAGCACTAAACAAAGTGCAGCTGTGATGTCATTAATTTTGCAGGATCATAAACAAAGTATTAGATAGACTTATCTTTTTTTTTTTTACCTGATTGTGGTGCTAGATGAAAAAAGTTATTCTACGTTTCACGAGTGTCATTTCACTCAAAGCCACAAATGCAAACCTCATGATGGCACTAGAGGAAAAGTCCCCAATGTCATTAGGATCATAATCTGCAGACTGCATGTAGGTATATCTGTACAAATGTTAGAGGTTGAGATATTCCACAGTATAAGATGAAGGCTCAGGATTTATGTTTGGGAACCATATAAAATTTCATGGTAATGAATTAAATAGTTGTTGAGAACATATTATTAAAAAAATATCAACTGACTGACCAGCTAGAAAGTGCCATCTGTAGAGGCACGACCATTTTCACACGACATTATAGTCTAAACTCAGATAAAACAGACAGACTTTTCTTTCCCCATTAAAAAGATCTAATGGAAAAAGAATCAGGATAGTATTCCCAAATGAGCCTGTGGTATTTGTCTTATCATGTTTATCTGCAGGGCACTAATGTAGGAAGTAACTTTCTAGAACTGCTGAGCCAAAGGAGTATTTGTTTAGTTTACAAAATACTGCCACTACCTATTAGCTAGAAGGTGTGTTTACCTGAGGCCAGGCCCCAATCTGTAGGTTATTAAGGGAAACATGGAAACCATTGGGTGGAACTCGGGAGGAAAACCAGCTCCTCTATTTATTCCTTGCGATAATGGCTGAATTATTCATCCTGTGTGATGATTAATTAAAAAAGGCCTCAGGTCCTGTGGCAGGTACAGGCTGCCGAGGCACACGCTGACATTCCCATGTGATGTGCTGGATGTCTCCGTCTCCACCCCGCTCTCCTCCTGCTTTTCTCTGCACGTCTTTAGGGAAGGCGCCCTTACACTCATTACATGCCTGTGCACCCAACACTTGAACCTAATTCACAAATACATGAGGTGACAGACTAGGGTCTGGTAATAATGTGTAAAAGCAGACTGGGGTCAAGTTGCATTCTCAAAGTTTTCATGATTCACTTCAGGAAGGAGGAGGTTGTTGTTGTTAGATGGTTCTCAATTATATAGATACGATGGAGGCATGTACAAATCTAATACAAGACTCTGAAATATATAATGTGTGTAGCTATTTTGTGAATATTATGTCATGCTAACAGGTGTTGGTATTCAAGTGGATCAAACAGAAGTTTTTAAATGTTTTGGCACAAATTGGATGTTTCAATTCTGGTTTAAAATAAATGATACTGTTATGTTGACATACAGTACTCTATAGGATTGTGTCTGCAACAAAAAATCAATACACAAGGAGAATCTGATGATGCAAAGAGATACCACATAGCTGCAGCGAAATGCTTGTGAACATGCCACAAGTTCAGTATTACTATGCATCCCTATTTGTATCTCCAGCATCATTTTTTTGTGTGGAGAGACTGTGTAGCAAACATTATACACGGTCCAAAGTTAACTACTACTTTGGACATTTTAGCGATACATCTATCCATTCGTTACATTGATGAGTATCTGTTTACGTTTGATTTCCTATCCAACAGAAATTTGTTTTACTGGACTGATATCTGAGAGATAAACTGGGACATAAGGTTGTTTGGTTTTGTGTTGATGAATTCTGTCTCACTGTAGCGGCTGGTTGCTGCCAGACTCAGGTAGGCAGCGGCTGTTGCGTCCTCTGACCTAGTGTGGGCAGCTGGCAGTGGGCAGGACATGCCCTGTGGCAGTGCCAGGGGAAGGCCAGGAGGGCTGGGGGTCCGGGCCTGCCCTTGCCTCTGCTTGGGCCCCGCTAATGGAATGGGGCTGGGTCGCCCATATGGCACTTGTGTGAAGTACTGGGGGCTCTGGAGGTTGGCACGCGGAGCCACCAGGCAGTCTCCCGTTAGATATTAAACAGGACAGGGCCAGACCTATGTGATCACCCCACGCCCGCCCAGTGTTATAGATGTGCTCGCAGATGGGGATGGAGACACACCTGCACCAGAGGCTTCCATCTGCCTCTAAAGGACCATGCTACTGTTTTATTCTATTGTCAACTGTTACTGATCTAAAGCGCCTTACGGGTTGTGTAAATTATTGTTGCATAGTCATGCAGTTAAAGACAGGTATGGCATGCAAGAACCTGCTGTGTTCAAAAGCATATTGTGAGAAAATTAAATACGGCAGACAAGCGATAAACAAACATAAGTGTTATGAGTAGAATAATGTGAATTTGGTCATTTCCTCTTTTGAGTTTTAATGCATTAACAAGGAGAAGGAAGTTTGTGTTCTGTCACTACATGACATCATGATCCTAAACTTGACCAAGTGTTTTAGTTGCCTAACTCTAACCATATTTTAAAACCAATTATTGTGTTAGCCAGTCCGAAGGGAAATTGATACTGTTCACAAAACAGTTGCAAACCACATGATATAGAGTACTTGTTATCTGGACATAGCTCTTTATTTAGTAACTTTATTTTCAGACTTCCTGCTTCATTTGCACCACCTACTCTCTACTTTTTGTTTCATTGGAGTCTCTTGACAAAAACAGATTAGTGAACCAACAACTTGGAGAACGTCCTCTAGTTGGAGGTCAAGGATATATCGGTTTGCCAGGATGTACACGGCGTTAGCCCCGTGTACAGGAGCTGGCCAGATAGCCTGTGTGTATGCAATGAGGTGGACAGGAGAGAGCAGTGTAGCCCACCAGCCCTCTCTGGCACTGGACCGACCTGGCTCCTCTCTGAGCTGCGTGGGACCAGGGGAAGGAGAGCCACATGGGATGGGAAGAGAGAGGAAAGTGCGTTGGAGCGGTCTGCAGTGCAGTAGTGTTAACAAATGTGTTTGCATACTGTATGTACTGAGATAATGCTTACCCTCTAGAATAACTCTGTGCTCCTTGCTGACTGTACCACACAGGCTGATGCGAACGGAACTAAAATTACCACTTCAGGGTGACACTGGCAATTTGTACTGCAGATCTAAAAAAAGAAGAGACGGGGAGGGTAATTGCAGTTAGTGGAAAAATACAGTTGGACGTTGCCCTGGCCTGGTTTTCCTGCTAATACTCCATTAAAAAGTGAGGCCAGACTTTTAAAACGGGTCACTCTTGCTAACCCTCCCTCCCATCTCCATTTTCTTCCACCTCTCTCTCCTCCTCCTCCACCCTGCCTTCATCCTCCTCCTTCTTCTCCTTCCACCACCCACCTCTCTGGATCTGGAACAAAAGCCACCTCCGCTGCCACCACCTCCCCTCCCCATCTCCTGCTTTTCCATTTTATTGGTGACAGCTGCCGCGAAACAAACTCGCGGAGCGAGAGAAATGATGTGTCAGTGGAAGGTCCTTTAGCCCGCGCTGCTAATCTGTCACACGCCGTTTGTTGTTTACTGTTTCCTCCTGCTCGCCGACTGGCCGGCAGTGTGCGCCGCGCAGTAATGGCGACAGATGCTGACCCGCAGAAGTGTGAATCTTGCCGATTTCTCCCTGCTGTCAACCTGTAAATTACAGCTATCGGGAGTAATTAGACCCGATAAAACCCTTCCAAGCTTCACCCCCCTCGACACGCACACAGACACACACAGCTCTGGCCTGTCAGTGACCTGAGCGTGTGCCATTTTGAGCTAGAAGGCTGCAGGCCTTGAGCTGCCCTGTTCAAACATTATTGTTTTGATTTGTAGATCTTTATCTACATTGTTTTTTACATTTAAAATGAGATAAGGGGCTTATATACTTGTAAAATATCAAATAATGTAAAATATTGAGCACTCTTCTCCTGTTTAAAGATCTAATTTTTGGGTCATAGTCTGACATCTTTCCCTAAACCACCTCATGACTTTGAGGACTCTAAGATGGATGCTGGCAGCAGCTTGAAAGTTGCAGAGGTGAGTCGGTCCACAGTGAACTATCTTGGATGAATCTGCAGACATTACCAGTCGTCCTCTACTTATCCTCACTGAGGTTTTGCAGGGCCAGCGGGGTCCTGGGCACAACCAGACAGGTCAGCATCGGGGCCACCTCGTCTTGACCTGGCATCCGTGTTCGGCCTGCAACCACCACGGCGGCCACCACTGCCAAGCATGCTCTTAAAAGCGAGGCCTGTGCCCCTTTAAGTAACTCTGCTGATACCAAAGGTCACGCAGCCGAGTCTTGTCATCCTCTCCCTGACTCTCTGCCCTCCTCCTCCACCTCCTTCCCCAGCCCTCGGTGCCCACTTCCTGACCATCAGAGCCAATCACTTTCCACCCCTTACCTCCTCTGCCGCCAATGCCGAGCGACAATCTGTCACCCGGGCACTAGGAGATGCCACCCTGCCGGCCGCCTTCCGTACACTGCGGTAATGGCTTCTGGCAGCCCTAGAAAGATAAGTAACCGGCAAAAAGGCAGGAGAGTGGGATGAAGAGGGAGGGAGGGCCGTGGGCCAGAGAGCAGAGGACCCTCTCTCACATCCAAGCTGCCCCCATCTCGCCGCTGTTCGACCCTCCTCTCCCCCTTTCGCCTCACCCCGCTTTGGCCCGGTCGCTTTGCACGATACTTCAGTGAATAAATGAGTCGTTTTAATCCGACTGACAAGCTGGCATTGCCCAGCCCTGCCCTCCATCTGTACTGGCGGCCAGCGCAGCAGCAGGCCCCAGGCAGCCCGATGTGCCAATCCAACACACAGCTTATCCTGGCTGCAGCTTCAGGGACAGAAGGGTTAGAGCTCTATGCGGCAGCTACCCTCTCCACCAAAAGAGCTATTTATATAAGAAAGGGATTAGCCGGTGGAGACTTTGATGAATTGGAAAAAAATTATGAATTTGCTCCCATCTTGCTCGAGTGCATGTTTGAAGTCCTTTATCATAAATGAAAAATGCAGGTTATTTCCTTCTTTTCCGTGTCATCAAATAAGTGAGTGTGGTTGTTAAATTTTATTTTACACCCACGTTCTCAAAGCAATAATTTATTTTTAGGGCTTCCATGATGTTTTCTAAAGTAGTCATGAGATTATTTAGTTTTTTTCCACAATTGCATATGCCCCTGCAACAGATGCATGTGTTCACTCTGCGGCAGATACAACAGGAGAAGTGAAACTAGCCTCATTTCCTTCTGTCCCCACCACTGAGGGGTTAATTTTGCTCTGTCATCCTTGGCGCAGCAAGAGGCCAAATGCACTATCACTCACGCGGTCCGCCGTCCCGACCGAAAAACCCAGAGGGAGAGAAAAAACTTGGCCACAGGAGGTGCTAAACCCTCTGCTCCATTTCCTTTCTCCACAAGCTCCTCTCCACTCCCACTCTTGGCCATGTGTCACCTCCAAGTCGTTTGGGAAGGGACCTGGTAACATTTGAGTGCCCAATTAAGCGCAGGGGCTCAGTCCGGGACCCCCTCTGGGTTCCGTTCAGGCACGTCACCGATGAGCGGGCTGCCATCTTCCCTGTGAACCACACACACACTCACATATATACGCACTCCTCCCACCCTCATATTCTTTTTCATGCTTCTTTCCCCCGTCTGTTCTGCTTCTTTTTCACACAAACACACTCTCCTCCCTGGTTAAAGATCCCCCACAGATCTGATTGCAGCTTATCTTTGGAACAGGAGGTTATGACTGTTTGATCCATGGCCGCCGAACCCGTTGGCAGTTATACACCGGGGCCTGGATGCTGCTTATTAACCAGAGGGGTCCTCCCACTGCAGCGCTGAGGATGCAAGGGCCCAGTATTTTGCTGCTTTTTGGTGAAAGATTAAGCACCGTTCTTAAATTAGCCTGGAAAACATGAAGCATAAACATAAAAGGAAATATTCTTTATACTCAAGGTCAGCCAGGCGCTCATTATCACCCATATTGAATAATTATTGAACTTAAGAAGTGCAGAAAAAATAAAACAACAACTCTGCGTTAGCACAGTCAGGCCTTTTGAAGTGTTAAAGGAGTGTTTATTCCCTTAACCGGAGTGAAAGAGCGTTGCTGGATAATTTAGGTTACAGGCTCGGCGGCGACAGCTGGGCAGCATTGAAAGCCAACCAAATCGACATAAATCACTGACTTTTTTTTCAATAAGTAGGTTAATATCTCAGAATGGTGTTTTAATGTTTTATTCAGCGCAGAGGCATGGACAGTGTAAAGGGACGGCAAGTGTTTTTGAATGCGGATGGGAGGTGGAGGGCTGGGCAGGGTTTGGCATCTCCCAGAGGCCGCCTCGGAGCACGCCGTCCCTGTTAAAGGAGCGCAGGAACGATCCTCGCTCCTCTCGAGCCCTCTCCATATTAAACAAGTGCTTTGTAAGTGTGCCGTCATTACTATTCATCACAAATAAATACTTAAGCACTGAGAGCTTAGCACCCCGCTGCTTTACAGATATCCATTATTTCTGTCACCTGGTTGTCCTTTTTCTGTCTCCTCCCCTCTCTGCTTCTCTTTCCCTTTTGTGACTGAATGTTCTGGTGCCCTTCAACTCAGTAGTGTGCTGGGAGGGAGCTGGTGGCTAGTGCCCATGTGCCAAGCCTCCCTGCTTTGTGTCCCATATTCTCTGCCCTCACCTGAGGCCCTGCCCCAACAGGACAGCAGGGCCAGAGGCTTTATTGTGCTCTATGCTCTTCCCAAGATGATGCCCTTCTCAACACCTTTCCCCTTCCACACTCTTTTTTTTCTTCTCTTTTTGCACAAACATAACAAACACACACTCAAGTTCAAATGTGCACCTATAGTCCACTCCTGCCCCAGACATGGGGGCAAAAGTCCACCACACCCCGTCCTCTACGGCGAGTTTTTGGAAGGTGATCCGATCCCCCCTTTTTTTTTCTTTTTTTTTTCTCTGCCACGGTGCTTGGCGGGTTGGCTGGCTCTGTTGCAACGCGGCGTGCGCTGGCGTGGACTGAGCCTGGGCCAGTGTGCTCAGAAGCTGATGAATTGCAGGCGAGATGTGGGGCGGCAGCCGGTGAGGAGCTCCAGTGAGCGGCCGTCACGCACTATCACCGTCTGCTCATGTGATGGGGGAAATCGGAGAGACAGCGCTGACAACTTAATTTAACACCAGATCTGGAGGAAGCCAGAGAGCCACTGCGCTCTGGATAATTGATAACTCTGCCACCCCGCCACACCTCGCTTCACCTCGTGCCCACCACAACTCTGCTCATCATTTTACCCAAATCAGTGGTGGACACATTATAGTACAGATATTAAAGCTTGTTGGGTAGTTTTTCTGGAATTGATTTCTCAATGCAGAAGCAGGGTTAGAAAGTGAAAAGTGTTTAAGTACTCAGTGGTGTATTTCAGGAGTTGTTATGGTTTGACATTTTTTGCTTCTGGTGCCAGTACAATAAGCTCTGCAAGTTTCAGTACCATGTACCCTTAGTTTTAGGACTATAAACACTTTTAAAAACTCTTTAACTTCTAATAGTTATATTTGTTAATGTTTTCATGGTCGATGTGTTCTTAACCTGATCTCTTAATATCCGAGACTGAGAGTTTAATGCCAGCTTCTGGTACTTTTAGGAGGCTGTTTAGGATTTTTGTTGCATTCTCATTTTGAAACGCACTGATTGCAGTCAGAGAGGACACAAAATCTCTCCCTTGTTCTGACTTAAGACTGACTATGATGCTGAAATTTCTCCTTGGGCCTCAGCGGTGCGACACTGCAGGGGAAGCACGCTGCCTGGATCTCCTTCACAGGCTGCTGGAGGCTACTGAGCAGAAGCCCGGTTGACTGGTAATGCCTATTAATTATAATACAAACTGCTAATTAGCAGACCAAACACTGGCATCTGTACAGTTTGTTTTCCCTGCAGCGATGATATTGAGATCTAACACAAAGAGGCAGTAAACCTGAGCTGCCTGACGCGCATCAGAATCAAAGGGGACTTGCTGCTAAGCATAATTAATGCCAGGATCATGCACCAGAGAGGTCAAATAAAGGTCAAATCCAAATTTCACGAGGATATTTCCAAATGACCTGTTGTAATATCAGCAAAACTAAGTACTTTTACTCAAGTAACATTTGAGTAAAAGTTTGATGTATGTGTAATTCATAGTTTTCACAGTCACACAGTCTTGGAGCATGTTAATAGTTCTACATTTTGGATTATTTTGTTGATTACAGTTTTCGTGATGTCTGAGTCATTGACATGAACTGCCTGGTGGGTCTTTACTGTGCTATAGTGTTGAAACTTGTCTGCCTACTTGTAAGTGAATTTTAAAAGCAGGACTTTTACTTACGTGCCAGTACTACTGTCAGATAATGGATTTTCTTCAATGTATTTGCAACGGATGTTAGTTACCACATGATTCGGTTACATACTATGCACACTTACACTTTCAGCTCACTACCTTTAGATTGTCCCACCCCCAGGCTCCACCCAGCTCCTCCCAGCCAAGACAAGACTCCCCCCCCACCACCACCACCCTGCCACACTACGCTACTTGTACACAAAAAATAAATGAGTAATCGGCCACAAAGTGTCAGCCAGCCTTAATCCCCTTTTAATTTCCTTGTGGGGCCTGCGCCAGGGCTCTGGCTGCAGCGTGAGGCTGGCCGCTGGCGGCAGGATGGCCGTGGTGACAGGCAGGCAGGCAGCGCAGGCCTTGGGGGTCTTTACTGGGATCCAAGCAAAGAAAATACAATAACCACACACTGCCACCACTGTTTGCTTTACACTTGAGTGGGATTTAGGTTTCCACAGAACTCTGTCACAAGTATGTGTGTGCACACACACACAGAGGATTGTCATGCAACCAGATTGTCCTATGGACATATGCATGCTCTTTTTTTCTCTGCTTCCCTCATGAGGGTGCACACACAAGCACACACCTACATGCATATATTAAGCATGTGTTCGAGCACTCAAGCACACCCCTGGTAATACTACTCCAGATGAGGCTATTTATATCTTAATTTATACAGGTTGGTCTCAGCATAGGGGTCGATGCCACACAGCTGCCCAATCCCAGGCAATCACACAATGCCAGGAGTATTATCTCCTTTTGAACAGCAATTTATTTTCTTCTCTCCTCACTGTTATTCAAAAGTAAAGGTCCTGTCATTAAAATGTATGCTTCTTCAATGCACCCGCACTGAAAACCTAATGAAAGGCAGGCTGGGGAGAAAAAGCTGAGTAGATGATGCACGTCTTTGTAACACATTTGCCCGAGAGGTGGGTTCAGTGGAACAAAATGGAGAAGGTTAACATTATTCTGGCAGATGAAGGAATTTTTCATGACATTTACACACAGCAGGGATTTTCTCTCTGGGAGCTCCGTCATAACACTCGACTACACAGCATATGAGCAGTGGCATATGCATTAAGTGTACAAAATATTAAAAGTTTTAGAGCTGCCGTAGCTGATGTATCGGTTGGTTGATTTTAGAATATAATAGACATGTAAGTGAGTAGCAAGAAACTGAGGTGCAGAAATGCTGATTTGTCACAATGTAATTTAGAAACAGTGGCGTCATGACAGAGTTTGGTTCAGTGGTTAAAGGCTCAGCTTGTCTTATCTTTGTCACAATAACTAAATAAGACTGAATAACTACATTTAAAGAATCATAATTGTTTGTGGAAAACACTGAATAACCAGTATATCATCATCAATATATTTAACACTCAAACATAGCGTTATTGTAATAATCAGTCGGCCCCCAAAAAAAAAATCAAGTATTGGTTAAATTTTAGTAGATTATGAAAAATAAAGTGTCCTTTTCTGTTTTGCAGCCAGAACGAATCTCCAGATTAATTGATGATTAAGATAAATATATATATATATATTTATATATATTATACTTTTTTTTTTTTGGGACTGTTGGTTGGACACAAAAAAAATCAAAGATCAAATCTTCTTCTGCTCTATGAAGTTAAAATGGACATAATTTGCTCTTTTGTGGCATTTTCTAGATTAATTATTAATAGGTTAATAAAAAAAAAAAGACAGGTCTGTTGATGTTGATGAAAATAATAATTAGTTGCAGCCCTATGTGAATGACTCTCCTCATCCCCCTTCTTGAATGTATATTAAAGCATCTGCTATGTTGTTTGATTATAAATAAAGCCCTCTAAGTGGAAAAGAGAATATTCAAACTGTCTCTTTCTGTCTGTGGAGGTTTTTCTAAGCGCCAGTTCTCACAGCAAAGGTCTTTATGGCAACATAAGGGGTTAGCCTAGATTTTCAGTCCAGTCTCATTTAAGGCTAATTCCTGTGTGGGTCTGGATGTTTGATCCCATTGCCCATCTGAAGTAATTAAAGGGTTATTAGTAAACAGATATTCACGCTCGCTCACTCTTGCCAACTGTTTCATGCCATCTGCTGCCGGCGCACGTGCTTTGACATTGGAAATATGCTGCTGAACTGACACGGGTGTTTCAACGCATTGGGAATGAACTGAGCTTTCATCAAGTCTAAACACAGTCAAACAGTGTCATCTTCGTGTGTGTGTGTGTGTGTGTGTGTGTGTGTGTGTGTGTGTGTGTGTGTGTGTGTGTGTGTGTGTGTGTGTGTGTGTGTGTGTGTGTGTGTGTGTGTGTGTGTGTGTGTGTGTGTGTGTGTGTGTGTGTAAAATAGAAGGAAGTGCAGGAAATTATGAACCTGTTTGTGCTATTTTAAACCTACTTAATTTCAATCCCTTTTAACTGGCTCTATGTTAGATATCAGCCTACCACTGTTACATCTCTTCAGCCCCCTCTTCCTCTTCCTCTCTGTCTCTCTCTCTCTATCTGTCTCTCTCTCTCTCTGTCTTTCTCTCTGTCTCTCTCTCTGTCTCTCTCTCTCCTCTGGCTCCAGCTCTGCCCTCCTGTCTGTTTTTATCCTTTTTTTATTTTCAGTAATATAGAAGGGATTAACCCTGCTGGCCCCTCGGTGGTTACTGTTTCATTTTATTCTTATTAAAATCTTAAGAACCTGCTTTATTATTCCTTTTTGATACTACCTCAATAATCCTCTGCCTGCCTGTGTGTGTGTGTGTGTGTTTGTGTGATTATGTGTGTGTGTGTGTGTGGCATGCAGCCACAGACCCGTAGGTGTGCTGTGTGATGGATGCTTGTGTTTCGGCTGGCAGGAAGTCCAGGACACATTATACACATATTTTAATCACGCGTGTGCGACATATAGATTCACAAACAGAATCTTCTGCTGGGTCTGAAATCCAGGAGCTGCTTCTTTTACACATTTAAGACTTAACATATCGAGAAGTGTCATAAACTGACACGTTGTACATTTCAAATCATTGTCTCCTGTGTTTTTTCTTCTCTTTAGCTGTAATTCGCCACTTCTGACAGATATATTTTTTCCCGTTCGTGTCGAGATGGCTATTACCGCTGATGGGTCTCTAGTGTTTGCTGTGATCTTTCTTACAGCGAGCTGCATTGATTTTGTGAAACCTCTGATAAATCTCAGACAGGAACCAGACAGGAGTGTTGTCACAGCAAAGCTTCCCTGGATCACGCAGTGATTTCTCCTGCAGTTGCACTGACCTGGAGAGGTTTATTTAGAAAAGCAGTGCAGAGTGACACTGTAAACTGTCATGTTAGTGTTGCATTACATCTACTGCTAAACAGTTTCCATTCAACCTCTGTTGAACATCATATTCATTGAATTTTCATAAATTTTATTTGCGTGTGTTTTTTCTCATCAGACAGGGAAAAGACCTTTGCAGAGGCTGTTGCTCTGTGTCTATCTTCCATATATGAGCAGGAAAAAATGGGAGGCGGGGTTAAATTAAGGTTTAATTTTATTTTTATGCTGCAAGAAGAATATCTAATGCGATGTTAACCTATCATTTAGTATGCTTTTGGAGAGCATCTGTCCAAGTCCAGCTGTAAGCTTTTCAACCTGGAGACCAATCATCTCTTCATTAAAAGTGTGATACTGTTCAAGTGTCTCTGCAGGCAGCGAGGAGCACAGAGGATTACACTATCGACTTAGCGAAAGGCCAACATTATTTGATTTTCTCAAAGGTTACTATTTATACCTATTTATCGACTGCCGTTTTCTCATAACATACTTGAGGCGTGTGGGAACATTACATACCGTACATTCATTTCCTTTTCTTTGTCCTCCCATTTGAGACTCGCCTGCAAAAGTGTGTGCATTCTAATTTCTCATTTATGATGCATTAAATTCAGATGAGAGGAGGATTGTTGGGGACAAAGCTGATCACGCTGTGCGAGATGAATCAGAAATTAAACCAAAGTGTTTCATTAAGAGCAGTTGGCTCGGCTGCTAAGACAACACAGGGGTGTAATCCCCTCCTTCACCCCCCTCCTTTTTTACTCTTTCTATGTTTCTCATCACTATCTCTTTAACTCTCATCCTCTATAGGCGCATGCTTGGTCTTTTTATCACCTCACCTCCCCAAAAAAACATGTAACTGTCTCGTCTTTTACTCCTCTTTTATCCTCGCGTCTTCCTTTTCCTCCCTCTTTTCCCTCTCGTTCTCTGAGGCCTGCGAGAGCTCCTCCTCCTTGCAAACAGAGACATAACCAAATCCTCCCCCCTCCCGCCTGTGCACCGGGGTCACGCCGTCAAAATGACTCTTTTTATTACAGTTCATAAACAGCGGCTCCCCCAGCGGCCCCGGGAAATTTCACATAAACTTTGATCAAACAGACGTTAGCCTCCCTGGTCCTCAACCACCTCTCTCCACGCGTGAAAATAGCTCCGCTCAATCACAGGCAGAGAAAACACGCCGAAAACAGTGCAAATAGCAAGGCAGTCACTGATATATCAAGTCATTATAGACCAGAACACCAGGGGAATAGATCTCATATAAAAACAATAAGTTACTCTTTGCCTTTTTTCACCACTCCTCTACCCTCCCCTCTTTTAGCGGAGGTGGAAATGTAAGGCGATGCACTGGCAGTAAACTTTGTGGCTTAAAATTAATAGCATGGAGGGGAGCACAGGTGAGCGATCCAAAGTGATAAAAGCATCTGAAATAAAAACCAGCAGTTGATTTAACTGTGTGTACGCAGAGGCTGGAAGCTGTACAATAGTTCTTAGCGGCTTTTCTCTCCCGCTCCGTCATCCTCTTCATCTCGTTTAGTAGAGCTGTCAGACCGGTTTTTCCTCAGCGTCGAGAGCTCACAGTGCTCCCTTGTTGGTAATCGTGGCCGAGGCTCGCTGTAATGGAGATGAGCAGCAGGAAAGCAACACTGCTTTGTTGTGTCGTTAGGTTTTTCAGGGTAGAGTTGCCGCAGGTTTTCAAAACTGTAAAGCTCCAAATCCCAGATAAAGGTACATTTCCTTTTCACCTTTCTCAGACCGCACAGGATAACTTTTACGAGTGGTTTTCATAAAACACGTCGACCATCATATGACGCTCCATATTAAAAACCTGACGCGTGTAAGACTCAAAATGTACAATAAACGTTTGCCAGTTAAATCTTACAAATGATAGCTCGGTTGTATCTTCTTTATAATTTTATAATTTTACTGATCGATGATACTGACTGACGGAAACATAGTGACATCCAAAATAGATCTTGTGTCATGTTTTAGAAATGAAATCTCTAAAATGTAAAACACTGTATATAAAGTAGCATTTACTTATATTATTATGGTCATTTTCTGTTTCTTTATGCATTTTATTTTTTGCTAAGTCCCTTCTTGTTAAAATGGTAAACTATCTAATTTTGGTAGATGAGCATCAAAGCTGCTGCTCAACCAGTCTGTCCCTCTGCAGTCAGACAGTGATGACTGTCTGTATTGTTTGTGCCTCTGCCTCCTCGCTACCGGCTCCGCCTGGGTCCTCATATCAGCCGGTCTGTCTTCATCTCCACCCCCCGCTGACTCCTCACCTTTCCCTGCGCTGCATCTTATGACTCAACCTCTCCTTTCTTTAATACTCCGTTAGCCGCGCCAATTACTCTATCTCTCTGAGCCATCTTCCCGCTCCTTTACCCCCACCCCCCCCTTGCTGCTAATCCTCTCCCAGGTCTAATTGAAGGGGACAGTAACTCTGTAGGGTCACACTCTGACGTGGCATTAAAAAAACGGAGACCCCATGTAACGAGTGACAAGTCTCTCCGTCGTGATCAGCTTGCCATATATACACCCAGCCGCTGTTTTTTGTCTGAGCCTCTTGTCTGTTTCTCCCTCCTCTCCTCGTTCTCCTCCTCGGGGTCAGAAAGCAACCTGGAGCCAGAAGTAGTCCACAAATTGTCAGAGAATCCCTGAAGAAGAAATGGAGCCTCAGTGCCTCTAGTTCATTATGCTTTTAGGATGCGAGTTAGGCAGCAGTATGTGTTGACATTGTCACAGTTATCACGAGAACATCTGTGTATGGCCTGTCAGAGGTGTGTGTAGGCAGGTGTGTGCTCAAAGCCAAGGGGACATGTTTGTGTGCCTGCATGCATATACATATTGCAGATGCATGTGCTCTCTGTGCATTTGTGTTTTTTTTTCTGTTTTCATGTGTCCATGTGGAGGCTGATGGTTCCAGGTTTGGATGGCAGCGTCTTGGCACCCGTGGGTCTGCTGAGACCTGCCTCTGTGCAGGATCAAGGGGTGCAAGGCTGCTGCCGCGCCCAGCCAGCCTGACTGCACGCCAGCTGCAATCCCTAATGCCTCCGCCACATCCTTGGCAGGCTGCGCCCCTGCCCTTTTCCTCCCAGCTCTTCGTCTTGGCAAAAGCGGAGGCTTCCTCTTATGAATTTATTTTATTCCTGCTTCCTCCTCTTCACACCACCGGATATGTGACATACGTTAATGCCATTCGATGATAGTGTTTGGCTAGCGGGCACATGATGAGATGTGATTTCCGCTCAGCCTTTTAAAGCTGCTAAAACTCTGTGTTTTATGGGTAATTACACTGGAAGTAATTGTGTAATATGTTACAAAAAAATACCCCAGCAAGCAGATTATGAATCATGCTGTGTAGATAAATGTTAGATGTGGTGGATTTGTATAGGGAGCCTGTTTATCTTTGTACTTGTGTCAATGTTTACAAATATGTTAGAATTATTTTGTATGGCTCATGGTGTTTGTCCTTTACTGTGTGTAAGAGGATGTTGATATTCTTAGGAAAGTGTTATGAGAGCAGTCAGGAAAAGTTGATTCCCATAAACAGGCTAACTTGAGACATCTGTTGTGGGAAGCACTTGAATCACTATTTACTGTTTTGCAAATTTCCGCTGCACATCACAACCTGTGTTTTTTTTCATTATTATTATTATTTTTTTATTCTCTGGCAAGTAGAAGAATTTGTTGTGTTTTCTCGGGATGTTATTATGGTTGAGTTCGGGGACTGTCAAAGGGACGCGGTGCTGCACAGTTAAACTGGGACTCTCAGTACCCATCAGGCCCCTGTGAGTGTTTGTGAAGACGACACCACAGAAGGTGCCTTCCAGAGAAAGCGTCACATCCAGTTAGCAGACACCCGGCGCGCTAAAGAGGTTAAACTGCTGCGCCTGGCACAGCCAATTGTATTGATAACTGTTTGAAGCTGGTTTTCTCTCCTACCTGGCGTCACGCTTCACACGCTTTATTTGGATTGGCACTCCAGACAAACTTCAAACCTGGGAGAGTGTCTTTTCCTCCACTCAGGTGTATATAGGCGTGGGTGTCTGTGGGCGTCTGTGTTTATATATGTGTGTGTGTGTGTGTGTGTGTGTGTGTGTGCGCGCGCACACAGAGCCAGGGGCCTGCTGTTTGTTTGTGCTGCCTCCATACTATAAACCAGGCCTCTGATCTCCCAGGCAACATGCCTCCAAATTCCTCTGCCGTTCCTGCTCCATGTAAATATATCGGTGTCAGTTTGTCTGATGATGAAATGAGCATTAGGATCCGGAGCAAGGCAGGGAAACCACACCGCTTCTTTTACGATTAAAGCCATCCTCTCGGCAGTGTGAGATCTGCGCGTGTTCAAGAATAAAGTTTCTGCAGGCGGAAAAGTGTCTTAGCACATCTGTGTTTCCTCTTGACTTCTCGGTCTATTCCTACTTTTGCTTCACCGCTCTGTGCTGTCTTTCCCTCTAACACTCCCCCACTCTTTCCTTATCGGCTTGTTAGCCCGAGGTCTTCGCCTTGGCCTGGAGTTATGGCTCTGTCGGGCAGCTGCTCGGCCAGCCCTGGGGGTCCTCAGAGGCAAATGGCATGTCAAGGAGTGGTCACTGAGGTAGATTGTCTTCCCCACAGTTAGCCCTTACCGACAGTGGTCTCACTTGTCCAATTAGGGGCTTTTTTGCCCCCCTTTAAGTCCCCAACCAGTCCACTCTTGACTGATTCTTCACCATCTCTGGCCCCAAGATGAACACACCTGACACCCCGCAAGAGCACATAAATACTGTGTGTGAACAAAGTAACACACACACACACACACACACACACACACACACACACACACACACACAGTAACAGTGTGTCAACTTCTTGTGCATGCATATGAGAACGTATGTGCATTAATGAGTAGCTTATGCATATAGCTGATATTTATATCAGCTTGCATAATTATGTTAACTATCAAATAAACACAAGTGAAAAACAAGCGGGTTGCACAAATGCCGAACATTCACTTTTCAAAAGAAGATTCTCTCTTTTCTGTCTTTTGTAATCGCGATATCTCGAGCGACAATGACGATGTCAACTTGGGTTCTGAGCAAATGTGATGAGCATTTTTTTTTAAACTTTTTTTTTTTTTTTTTTACATTTTATTGACTAAACAATTAATTAGTCAGGGATTTAAAAAAAAACCACTTGAATCTCTAATGAAAATAATAGCTCCTGTTCTCTGTTAGATCTGCTCACGTCGGGTCGTGTCAAGCTTGTTACTGCGTAGATTAATTATAAATGAGACATTAAAGTGTTGATTATTCAGTGACAATTACTCTGAGTTGACAGGACATTGTGTTAATTTGGTAACGAGGTAAACTAACCCTTTAAGGTTGTTGTGTTAATATGGCAGAGCCGAGCTCTAACACATGAATCTCAGCAGTCGAACTGCTCTGCGTGTTTTGACACTTTGATTGTAACAATAACTCAGTGGAATCTTTTCCATGTAAATCAGACTGAGGCTGTATTGTGACTCCTGCCTGCCACCACTGATTGAATCGATTGTCGTGCGCTCGCTCGCTCCCCTGTAGGCTATACAAGCAACATCAATCATTTCCTTCCTGCCAGAAACCACAGCGTTGCTCCCTTGACATTTCTGCAACTTCCCCATCATTTACCCAGTGCTGGGACACGAGTGCTTGATGCAATCAAATTGTAAAAATCAACAGTTTGTTGTATGTTTGGATGAATTTGGAAGCTTGTAAAAACAACACGTCTCCATGTTTGTTAGCATAATACAAAACTCAGATTTAAGTGTTTAAAATGTAATACTCCACCTCCCTGAATGAAGGCATCATGCATACCTTTCTAACACTGATGCACATATTTCCATCTCATCTGCATTATCAAAGTGTTTGCATCCTTTAACGGCTTGATGAAGTCCTGCAGGTGCAACACTTGTCCACAGTGATTTTATTTTCAGTGTAGTACATTTTATTTTATGCTTTTGATTTCTGCCATATCATCTATTAATCCTGTATTCCATCTCCACTCAAATCACTCCTTCCTTTTGTTACACTCACATGCACACTGATAAACAGCAATGACCCCGCTGGGGAGAACCTGTTTGCCATCCATACCTTTTTTTTTTTTTTTTTTGTAAACAAAGACCACCTAGCCCCCCATACTCAGCCCCCTCAGCCCCCTCAGCCTCTTCCTCACCCCAACCAGCACACAGAGAGGGAGGGAGGCCTAATTCAAAAATACGTGGTCCTGCACTGCTCTCTGCCCTCTACCAGGAGACAGAGTGTGAGAGAGCTGCCAGACATCACACGGAAGCACTGTTAAAAATACATGTATACCACTCCTCATCATTTATTGATGGCCTCTCCTCCTTTTATGTTTATGAGGTGAGAGGCCTCCCTGTGGCCCTGGTCAGTGACCCCCCCAGGGTCTGCCGGGGTGTCCGAGAACCTGCCTGTTCCCTCTAATTTAGCCCGCTTTCAAATAAGACCACATCACGGACACTCCTCCACATGTATAAGCTGTATGCAGGGATCACTTATAAATAGTAAATTGCTGCTGTGTTGAAACAGAGTATAAGTATACTCCTTTCAGGATTTAGAGAATCTACTTTATTATGAGATTATTAACCTTGCAACTTTTCAAGATAATCATAAAAAAATGTCAATTAAGAAGCACTATTGAAATACATCCCATTGTAGACGTGTTTATCATCAATATAAATCACAAGATAGCAGTCAGGCCAACGTGTATCTGTACTTCAAACGGTCTGTCTTCACACAGAAGGGTTATTTTTCAGTCTGTGTCGTCCTTTTTATTTTGCTCTGGCTGAATTTATTACATTATGTCGACCATGGATGAATAACTTTGCATTTCCCTTTGTGTTGGTATTTTATGACCAGCTTCGCCATTTCCTTGAAAAATCTCTGTATGGAAGTCACAGACGGATCAGTGTGAGATTTACTCATTGCTTGAGGATGTTGTCTGGTCCCAGAGGCATTCTCCAGAGCCGGCTGGCCGGTGGGGGTCAAGGCCTCGGGGTGTTTTTTTGCCATGTCGCCTGGCTGTAGAGGCTACTGAGGGAGCGGCGTGGCAAGCAGCGAGGCCTGCTGTAACACAACAAGATATTGATTGAATAATCTGTGTGTCATCTGATGGGGATGCACCGGCCCCCTGCTGCGAGCTACACAGCTTTCATCATGCCCCGGGAAAAGTGGAGGCATTTTATATCCAGAAGAAATGAATGTTAATGTTTGTTAATGAGGGAGTTGTTGTATTTTTTGAATTTTAATTTTCTGTGTGTGTTTTAATAGCATTTTAAAGTATTGTTTTAGAATATATCACATAATACTCATGTATGTCCCTATAGAAGCATCTCTCTTAAGCAAATCCCAGTAACACCAGTCGCCTGATCAATTCAGCAGGCTGGTCTAAAATCATATTGACCATTTCCGAAGCCATGTATGATCTTCATGAATACACCATGGGCAGTGTTTTTTTTTTTTCTTCTTATTTGGTCTATTTAAATGAGCCTTGAAGTATTGATTGATTTAAACAAATGCCAGACCAAGAAACATTTAATAGTCAGAAGTTTTAACAAAGGAGTCGTTCTTATTAGTTTTGTTGTTGGAGTTTTCGAGGTTGTAGAAGCTCAGCCCCCAAAAATCAAGACAAAATCTGGGATTGTTGTCCTACAGGGAAACATGGTGCTTTCTAAATTAAATACTTTTTGTAGATATAAATTCTTTGTGAAAATGTATAATGTAAAATGTACAAAAATATATAGTTTTGTTATCAGTACTGGAGGTCAGGTAGCCCATATTCATTGTCAAAAACACTAACCAACATCCCCCCACATGTTTACAAAAAACAATAAAAATATAGCGGACTTGTCATGTTAAAGTGACAGTTAAAAAAAAAAATAATCTAGTCAATTAACTTAATGTACATAAACTAATGCATCACAGGTATTTCATAATATAATCCAAAATTACCAAAAATACAGCAGATTTATGAAATGTAAAAGGAGCAATAATCTAACTTGCCACTATGGGTTAAAAAAAACCTTCATTCTGCCTGAATAAGTTTTCAGTTAGTGATTGAGGTAACCATCGTGTTATAATGGGAGGTGTTACCTTCTTGCCATTCTGCCAACATTGCTTGAATGCAGCATTAGCCTTGTGTTAGCAGCGATAGCAGTTGGATGAATAAAATGGATCATTTCAGTGGCTTTCCAGACTTTAGGCTACTGAAGCATAATACATAATAATATTACACTGTTATTTAATACAGTTTCCTTGTGGAACTTTTCCCAAAGTGTGGACTTCCATCGCTCAGTAATTTATCGACATTAATGAAGTTTTTGGCGGTTTTCAGTGTGTCTTAAAGCGGTTGCATATTGTAACTTCAGTCAGTCACTTGTGATGTCCTCTCTCCTCCACAGTCCAGTAAAAATGAAAGAATGAGAGCTTTCTGTGGCTGTGAAGCAACGGCCCCACCTCTCTCCCTCTCTCCCTGCATCTATTCCTCGCTCCTCTCCCGTCTTCCTTCCTAACCCTCCTTCTGATCCGAGAGGAAAGCTTTCATTATTTGCTGAGATTGGGATGTCAATCCCCGTGCCCCTGACCCAAGTTTGTAGTTTCTCCCCTGTCATACTGGGGAAATGATTAGTGGGGTTATCTCCCCTCCACTCTGCAAGGCTTTCATTCCTCCTCGAGGCCCCCCAGTACCTCCAGGCAAACGAGCGGAGGGCTGCTGCTCTTCTTTCACTCATCCACACTCTTCCCTCTTTACTCTTGTTCATACTTCATCATGTACTTCATCTCCCTAAATTTCTGCTCATTGCTGAGTCAGATTCATTGTCACATCAACCTTCTCGCTCCTCTTTTTCTCTGCCTTATTTTAAGCTATTGAGCCATGCAGTGACTTTTTAATTTTAGCTTTTAATACAGTGCTGAAATGAACCGTATTATTGGAAAAAGTATGACTTAACTGGAATCAGTAGGCCTGCTGCTTAGACTCAATACAGCAAGCAGCCTGAACATCATGATTTACTATGAATTTACAGCATAATTTTTTGGGGAAAAAAAAACAGAAATGTATATGTTTGGGTTTCTAGTTTTAGTTCTCTGATTTAATATTTCAATCGTCATCTTTTCTATTGTTCTGTCAGGAGTGAAAAAGGCAGACCTTTTGTGTGTGGATGTGGGAGAAAGAAAATCTTGAACTTTCTCTGTTTTGAGAAGCAAAGTCAAACACTTTGTTTGGAGTGTTACACATGAGGATCTGTGTGTAATAAAGTGTTTTTGCTCTATTTTCAAACGCTTCTGTGCGCTATTATGACTTCAGAAGTTATTCCAAAATGCCCTACATACATGTGAGATATAGAGGGTACATATGACAATAAACTGATGTCATTTCTGCTCTAACTGTAATGCAATGAGCCGCATAAACACGCGTTTCGCTTATACTCACGAAACATGTGAAATAGTAGTTCTTCGTTTATGGCTATTGTTTGTTTGTTTGTTGGGCTAAAACGGCAAAGAAAAAAAAAATAAAATAGGCCATGCGTTTCTTGAACATTTTTTAATGATCTATTTTTCTTCTTCCCCTGCGGATTTTGCAGTGTTGAGGTTGAAACGATCTTAATGCGCGCTGCTGTTTGGCCTCATTGGTCCACTGAAAGAAATGAAATGAAACTAAACAGGTTTCACACCACGAGCACAATGCAAATCACGCTTTGATTCTCACTTAATTTATCAAAAGATTGGGTTTTTTTTGTTTTTTTTTCTTTTGAATTATTATTATTATTATTATTAGGAGTCCATTGGATTAAGCAGAGTAACTGATCCTTTGGGTCTAAGCCTTTTTTTTTTTTTTTTTGTCTGTCGGGAGCTCAACGAGACTCCATCCGCACTTCATTAACCCTGAGCCGGGGACAATCCACGGTAAGAGCCGGGGGATTTACCACCAGCCTTTCACATGCAAAGGAAAGAGGGGAAAAAAACCCTCCCGAGTCATCCAACAAGACACACGGGGCTGTTCCTTATATAATCAGCTGCGCACTTTGCAAGAATAACCCCCTTTTGATAACAAAAAAAGGGTCGTCGTTATCTGAATCGGTCACGGATCCTCATGATGGGATTTTAATGGTCTTTTGGCAAGTTGGGAGGTGTCTGATTTTTTTTTTTTACCCTCCTGTTCACTTTCCCAGTCGTCAGAACCCGGCGGCTCGGCTCACTGTATTTTTAATGCAATTTTACGCATCATAAACGCGCCAGTTATCAGGCCGTCAGTCTGATGTTTCACGGCGTGGTCAGCCACTAAGTGGAGGCCCCAGATAACAGGTGCCATGCGTGGATGACAGCAGGGGGAGCTGGCTATCAAACCCATTATCGACTTTCAATTAAAACCTATTAAAGTCTTTTGTCTAATCGTTAACATCCTACACGCCAAGTCTTGTCCGTCATCCTGAACTCCTTTAACCCCCAACGCGCCACGGCCGGATGACTTGGGTCCACACAGACTTGGAGGAGGAGAGCGAGGTTGGTGGTTGGGTGAAATTTGTATGGAGGAGGGGTGGGGTGGTGGTGCTGGTGGTGCTGGTGGTGGTTGTGTAGCCGCTGACCAGCTGTCCCCACGCTGATCCGCGGGCTGCAGTCAGCTCCAGCCCGGTCACCAGCTGTTGGAGCCGTTTGGCAGAGGAGCGCACATCCAGCGCCCTCAAGGAAAAGAAGGATGGAAACAATCAATTTCCAAATGGGATCATTTAGGGCACTTAAACAATTGCGCACATAACATTAATATTTTATCTGCTGCATTGTTTATGGGGAACGCACTGGAGTTGCTGCTGTTAATTTAGGAAAGTGGGAATAGTGAAATAGGGGGGGAAGGGAGGGAGGGACACGACATTTTGGCTCAAAAGATATTAGCTGGAATTGATCTTTGATTGCTCTTTTGGATCATGTTATTGTTACTGCTTTTTGCTATCACTTTTCCAATCAAACTTTCCCTCAACACCTTAGAATCAAAACTGTTCACTGTATTTACCGTTTACAAAAATACCTGAAAAGAAAAAAACACCAGCTAAAACTTAAAATCTAAGAGCAGTTATGGTGCTATTTAACATAAAATGTCATCAACATTTTGTCTTAACTGAGTTGTTAAAAAAAATAAAAAATCTTGCTGCAAATCTCTGCTCTTTTTAGATTTTTTTTTTTTTTTTTAGAAAAGGTTAAGAAAACTGCTCCACTGGTGACACTCTTATTAACTTTTTAACGCCCTCATCTCAACATTAAACAAATTAAATCAATGACACCAAACCAAACAGAGGAGTGGAGAAGTCGTTTGACAGACATGATCAAATTCACTCCGACACGTTTTCCCCTCTAATAGAAACCCGCCAGAACCAAAAAAGTGTTTATTTTTCAGCTGCTTCCAGAAAAGTGGAGTCGTTTAATTAAAGCTGCAGCACCCATCTCTCCCCCCAACCTTTGCTCATTGACATGTGTTCATATCACTTTATGATAAAATGAGTCAAAACGCAGTGACAGTGGGCAGTCAAGCCTCCACATGAATACTCTCTCTATGTATTCTCCTCTGTTTGATGTGAGAATTTTATTATTTTTGTCATTTTCATCTTTTGATCAGATAGAAGCTGTTTTTGGTAGCAACACAGAGTGTCAAAAGGTCAAATTTAGCACTTTTTTTTTTTTTTTTTACTAAATGTTTTTTCTTTTTATGTCAATGATCTGAAACGAAGGATATTTGTTTTGTTTTCTTTTTAAAAGGCTATTATCATGCATTATGCACTGCCTTAGTTGCATTAAACAGATGTTATTTTAGTGGAGGATATGATTCCTGCTGACAGGGGCATTTTCTGTTCCACACATAGAGCTCAAGTAGTCACATGATTAAATGAAAGACTTTTATTTCCACATTTATAAAAGTAATTCTCTTTTACATCAAATCCTCCCCCCCCGTTTCTGTCCAACTTCTGCTGTGAATTTCACCCCAAAAAAAAAATGAACTCCACGAAATGGGGAGAGAGTTTGGGGAAGCTAGAAATAAATAAATAAAATATAATAAAAATAATAATAATAAAAAAATAATAATAATTAAAAACGATCCAGGAAATATTACGAGAACCACTCCACAAGTTTGATATCTGCAATATACATTTTCACCAAAAAGGAGAGTATCACAATTAAGGGTTATCACGGCTTCATATGAAGTAACATAAGTTTATGCACGACGTCTGTTCAAATACATTGATAGCAAATCAACAGGCGGTGACACCTGCACGTGGACCCGAGTCCAATCGGTTTGTTTATCGAAAGGATAAAACGTAAATAAAAACATTACTGCGGTGATTGCTTCCCCGTTTCCCTCTCTGCAGGGATAAAACTGCCTTTTTATTTTTTTAAATAAATGACTTGACTTTTTTTTTTTACTTCGCTAAAACTTCAACTAAGAACAAGCAAAAGACTTTTTTTTTTTATATAGATTTATTTATTTCCGTAACTCTCGTGTTTGTGCCTACATGTGGGTCCAGGCATCCTTTCTCAGACAATATGTATGTTTTTGTTTTTTTGTTTTTGTTTTTTTTTCCTTTATTCTTCTGCCTCGTGCGCCTGTACTGTATAGTTTCTGATGGCTAATCTAGCCTATTAATGTTAAACTGGATCACCGTGGTCTGAAAAAGACACACTAATGGATCAAACTAACAAACAAACAAAAAAAAAAAGTTTTCTTTTTAAAATCAGTCTCTTTCGAATAAAAGGGAAAATATTCTTATTTACAGGTTTATGAATGCTGATCATCTCCACGTGTAAATAAAAATCAATAATTTACAAGGAAAATGAGTAATTGTTCCTTTGGATCCTCTAACTACATTATATTCAAATTACATGGTAGGGCGTTCGTGTCCGCCTTTGCCCATATCCACGAATATCTAATAATAATAATGATAATAATAATAATAATAATAATGCCAATAGGGGTCTATTTGGCATTTAACTGTAGGTCAAAGTATCGCCAATAATTGTTGGGTAAACAGTGAAAATACTGAAATTGGAATCAAATAAATACATAACTTAAATGCTTTGATTCATATTGAAAAATAAATAGATAATAAATAAATAAAGCTCATGTCCCCAAAAAAAGAGGGAAAAAACAATCCTTCCACTCAGAGTTCAGCTTCAGTCAGAAAGCTCCGTCCATCATATCGGTTGTTTCGCCATATAAAGGTCTTCAACTGAACCGTTTTTTTCTCGTCAGTAATATTTTTATTTCTGTGTATTTTTTTATCTCTTCTAATGAGTCCCAAGCTGCCAAGGTCGGCGTACAAAAAAGAAAAAAAAAACTATGTGCAGGGGCCGGCTCACCGCTGCTGAGCTGGCCGGGGAAGCACGCCGGACATGGGGGGTAGAGGAGGCGGAGGAGGCTCGCTGCCACCCTGCAGACCGTGCAGTAGGATCCGAGGGACCAGGGGTCTCTGCAGGGCCGGTGGGGGCGCCGAGGGGCCCCTGTACAGGTAGAGAGCCGCTCCGGGGTCCAGGTTGGACACCAGGCTCTGTGGGTAGAAGTACGGGGATGGGAACATCCTCTGCAGGGCGGAGTAGTTACCAGCTTCCGCCAGGAGCTCGAGTCCCACCGCGGTCTGCCTCTTCCACTTTGTCCTGGGGATAAAAAGAGACAGTTTGAGCCTTTAGCATGTGCATATCTATGAATACATGTAATATTAGTGAGTTTGTTTGAATTTGACACGCACCGAAGTAACTCCCATCTGTTTACCTGAGGTCCAATTAAAAAGCAGGAGTAGGCTACATCTGTTTTTTTAATAACCAAAATCTCCAACCTGCCACTTGTATTCACACCCAAGGATGTCTGTTAGATTGCCAGTATGCGCCCCATGCAGGTGAATAATTCATAATAAAAGATAATTGAGTAGATATAGTGGTTTGTTTGAATTATTGATATGCACACATGCAACGATGCATTATTCATACCCCAAAGTGTTGTGTTTTTATATTTATTTATGTCATTTAGCTGCCTGAGAGGCGAAGCTGCAGACAAATAAATGCTGAAGTTAATTCAAGCGAAGACTGCAGGAGAACACGCGTTTATATGTTTCTACATGTGAGGAGGACGCTTCCTCTCACTGCTGCCTTCATTCCCTTTAAAGCAGGAGACGTTGGCACCTCCTCGTTTTTAAACGACCTGCAGTTTAATTGTATGCGACTCTCCTTTATTTTCAGGATCATATTCGATTAATCTTTCATGAAGATGCTGAAAATCTACTAACTGACATGCGTCCATCTTGTTGTGTTGATGGCAGAAACAACGTGTCGTGTTTTCTTAGAATAGAGAGCTAAAAGCCCAAATTAAACTCAAGGTCGAAAATATTATTATTATTATTATTATTATTATTGTTATTATTAAGAACAACAATAAATAATCATAGTAAAAATGGCGTGTCTCTGATGGCTAATAAATATCGGTTAATTTATTGTCTATCAATCAATAATTGCTCCTGGTGAATTTGCTCTATCTGTATTATGTTTTTGCAGACGTCTTTTACTGTGTGAATATTTGGTGGTTTTCCACTATTTCCTCTTACATTTTGTGGGCTAAACAATTAGTTAAATCATGGCGAAAATAACAAGCAGATTAATCGATTGAAAAAAAAAGAGTTGCTGTCCAATAGTGGCAGTGACCGAAGTGCAGCCAAGTAATGCCACCTTTAGGGTGATGGTGAAGGGGAAACATGGCGTCCCTGGGTCCTTGTGTCTATAGCCTCTTTATGTGAGCCAACCGTGAGAAATCAGATTATCCTTTTCCTCCTCCTCCTCCCCGTCACCCCTTCACCCTCCCTCCGTCCCTCTTGAAGCAGCAGCAGGCTGGTCTTTACCTCCGGTTCTGGTACCAGGTCTTGACCTGTGTGTCGGTGAGGTTGAGGGAGGCCGCCAGCTCCATGCGGTCCTGGACGCTCAGGTACTTCTGCCGCTCGAAGCTGCGCTCCAGCTGGGCCAGCTGGTGGTCCGTGAAGGCCGTCCGGGCTTTCCTGGGCTTCTTCAGCCGGACCTGCGGGCTGTCTCTGCTGCTGGAGATCTCCCTGTCCCCCTCCTCTTTCACTGGTGGACAGAAGAAGAAGAGTGAATAGAGAGTCAAGGCCTCATATGCGGTATACTGTGGATTATATGCGTCCATCTTTGTGTTAACGTAAATATAACGTAAATAAGTCTATAAGGCAACTATCCGTATAAACTAAAAGAAAAATAAATCAAAAATGAACAATTTTGTGGCCTTAAATACAAATATGAAATTAACTCAAAATATAAGAAAAATATAATCCTAATAACATTTTTTTTAATTGAAATCCAGTATGAGAGATGATATAAATAAGGGTTTAATTAGCTGATTAATTACATAAGATTTAAAATAATATTGGTATAATAATTCGTGCTCTTCTCAAAAAGCTCAACTCAACTGCACTTAATTTGATTTTAAATTAAAATTTTTAAAAAGTTTTATGTCAATGTGGGGAAAGTGGAGGAAACCACAGAAATAAATATTCTTTTAAATTACTGGTTTGGACACCTACGTGTTTACTAAATTTGGAATTTAAAAGAAATTGACAAAAACAATTTTGTATATTATATAGTGTTAAAATGTGTCTGTTGTTATTAGGCTTCTGTGTGTCTTTATTCAAGCTGCTCATTCAAACTGCGCCTATGGGCTATATGCAGCTATTTGATTTGCTCTTAAATTGTTATAAAAAGCTTCCTCCAATATTCGCACTTCCAATCTGATATTTCCCCCCGTCAGTAGAGCCCACAGCCTTTGTTCTTGTTCTGCTTGGTGTCATGTCAGGGCGAGCATTGATATACAATCCTCATAGTCAATTCTCTGAAAAAAAAAGAAAAGAAAAGAAAGATAGACAAGAAAAGAAAAAAAAGGAAGAGAAGCGAGCGAGGCGAGAGATCTTGGTAGTTGAATAGTTGAGTCGTCTCAAGAAGCACAATAATCCGCCTAATTGAGCCACAAGGGAAGGACGAGCCTTTCAACCGCGACCGGAGAAACTTCACAGGACCGTGGAAATGAGTGGAAATCAGGAGCCGGGCGGCCTTGCGCGGTTACAAATCTGATTAGCGCCGGGGACAAATTGCATCAAATCCCTGAAATATTATAGGGGAGGCGGATTTCGTGGAAATCAAAGCCACCGTACAGGCGCGCTGTGGGCCCCGCGGCTCCTTCAATCAATCAGCGCGTCGATGAGCATCTCCATTCACACGGTGACACACGTGAGCGCGCGCGCGCACACACACACACGCACATACACACAATTTGTTGAGCAAATTGATGACGTGGCGCTGTTATCAATAGCGTGCAAGAAAAGTGAATTTAAAAGAAAACCTTTATATTAAAAAAAACTAAAAAAAGTGACCCTGATACTAGTATTTTTAATAATAGTAATAATAATTTTCATATTTCTTAAATATGATTTCTTTGAGTTGTTCCCTCGTAGCCTACAGCGCTGGACTTCTTTCCAGGCGCCGCTTCATTAAACTGTCAATGGAGGTGACATGTCTGTTATGGCTGACATGATTGGAAACAGAGAGACCCTTGATGGCATTTATCTGGAGGCGACCCTGTCATCTCCCCCTCACATCAACAGATGCTTTCTGGATATTTCTGCTAACGCGGAGCCTTTTGCTTTCTCAATGTAATAACGTAGTAATGAAAGTGAACTCATTAACCTGTCACCAGCGGCAGAGCAGCCTCATTGATGCTTCCGGTGGATACTAATCAACTGTAGTGTCAGGTTATTAATAAATAGCACCAAGTGGTGACTGTATACTTTTTCCCCACATTATTTAAAAGCCCAGTTACTTATTATTATTATTATTATTAATATTGTTATTATTGTTGTTGTTATTATTATTATTATTATTATTATTACCAGAAACATCCATATGAAAGGGTCTAAACACTTGCATACATTTTTAAAAATGACCTCTGTTAATTGTGAACATATTTCTTATGTTTTTAAAATTTTATGTCACACAGCAAAATGTAGAAAGTTTCATTTCAACTTAATTTATTGTTCTTCCAACTTAATGTCATATTTTCCCACATTGCACCATTGCACCACACATCTTGTATCACACCTCCCCGTGACCTTTTTTATTTTATTTTATTTTAATTGTATTTATTATTATTTAATTTGAATACGTTTCAAAGACAGAAAAAATAAATACCAAGACCAGACAGGCTGCAGGTGATGAGGGCAACTAGAAGTGTTCACACTTTTTGAACTGGAGCTAAAAGTCCAGCATGAAACCAGAAGGCCAAACCAGAACAGCTCCTTCGGTGTCTGCGTGGGGGCAGTTTTTCTGTTCTTACCTTTATATTCACTGTCTGACGATGAGTTGCTGTGGATTTTCTCCATAAAGTCGTCCGCTATCTTCGAGGCCAGCCTCCCCGCCTCCTGGGTCGGCTGTCCGTTGCTGGAGTAGGGCGCACATGCGGCCAGAGGCTTACAGTCCGCGAGAATATCTCGGATGAGGAACGACGAGGTCACGGTCCTCTGCTGCGACCCCGCAGATATCTGCGCATGCTGGAGGTGCGGCGGCAGGCCGACGCCGTGACCCTGCCTCTGGGCCACCTCCTCCACGCACTCCCTCCTCGGCGATGGGGGCGACGAGCAGCCGCTCTCCACGTCTGATCTCGGGCTGAACTCCAGAGGCGAGCGGCACTCCCCCACCAGGCTGTTCCCTTTGGACACCGGACTTCCAGGCCTGTGGGACAGCAGCGAGTCGATGCCAAAACTGGACCCGTTGGCGGACGCCTCCATTGTCTTGATCGTGGGATCCTCAAACTACCATTTGGTATTCAGGAGAAGTTTTATTTTAGGGAGGGAGGGGGGGTAGTTTTAAGTGTCAGTTGATCCAGCCGAGGAGAAAGAACCCCCCTCCCCGGACCAACAAAAATCTTTTTGGATGCGCTACAAATGAAGATTATTCATCCACTATTTCCAGTTCCACAACTGGTTCTTTATAGAGTAAATATCTCCAGGCTAAGTTGTGTTACAGCGACCGTCCACGCATCCGGCTTTCGTTTTTTTTTTGGTCTTGTTTCGTTTTCAAGTCTAGTGAAAAGACGAGTCCTCCTGAAATCGATGCAGTCGGTGTGTTCAGGTGCTTCTTTTTGCTTCCTTCAGGCTCAGCTCCTTCTGTTTTGAGTTCCGAGAAGATATATAACACTTATTGCTCAAATTATCTCACCTGCAGGGCACGAAAATACGCAGAAATATATACTATTTATGGATATTTTTTTCGGAGCAGCAGAAGCGGTGTCTTCGTGAAAAACCGCGTTTCAGCACCATGGACAGGTACAGCCGCTTCAGACCTGAGAGATCACCGGAGGGAACATGTCACGGCCACGCAGGCGACAGAGGAGAAAACTGTTCGCATTCTTTGAAGTATAGAGCAACAAAAGCCTCAATAAAAACACGAAGCAAAGAGAGTGTGGAGAGTCCGAGAGCTGCAGCAGCAAAACGAGAAAGAAGGAAGAAGCGTAGGACGGCCCGATGCGCGCCGCAGAAGCGGAAAAAAAGAAGAGGTAAACTGGGTTAAATAGTCACAACTGGCAAGTAAAAGGACGAGATGTGATGGGGGTGGGAGGGAATCCCAAAAAATTGAACTTGAGGAAAAGTCAGGAGCTAGGTTTTAAGAGAGACTCGTCCACGTGAGTCCCCTGTGACAAGCCTTCATTGGCTGAGAAGAGCTGGAAGTGGACCTCCCTACACGCCCACTCTCTCTGCCTCCCTCCCTCTCCCATCCTCGCCTCGCCTCCCTGGCTCATCCTCACTTTGATAAAAGAGACACTGAATTCATCAGGAGACTCAGATCCAACTGTTTACAGGCAATTTTCACACTGTTTGCTTTCATTACATCATTGATGAGGCTTATAATGGGGTTATTATGTGGAGCAGCTCAGTGTTTTTCTTCTCGACTCCCTTTTCTTTCACTGGATTTGTTTCCCACCTCCACACTTCGTCTTTCACCAGACACCCCCCCCCCCTCCACACACACACACGCACACACAGCATTTTGATTTTCCATTATCATCACAAAATTTTATTTTTATTTTGCATTATTTATGTATCAGATTTAACATTGTTTGCAAGTGTTTTGACGTTGCAAAGTCCACTGAGAAAACGGTCTAGATACAGTTAGAAAAAAATGGGTTTTTATTAATTTTAAACCTCTTCTACTGGCTGGTGGTGATTGTATTGTTACAAATATATATTGTATTTGTTACAGGCCTATTATTATATATTTTTTATTTTTTTATATATATTATAAATATAACGATTTCACTCTTAGATGTCGTTTACTATCTCTAAACAATATTTCCAGATACATCATGGCTTTTTACTTTTTTTTCTTAGCCCATTCAAATAATAAGAAACAATATAATAAAGATTTAGTTATTAAACACGAACACTGTCTCGCCGTTGAGCAGTCATCATTTACTGCATAATGACTATCTAATAGTCTCTGGTAATTGTACACAATAGTCCGAGCAGCGTGACGCAAAACTTCAAGGCGCTTGAAATGCCATTGTGCGCACTTTTCACTTTAACATGCGTGAAATGCCATTGTGTGCATTTAAAAAAAAAAGCATACTACACAACAGTTTGCCCCGCTCGACGGCCTCGACAGCCCCTAATAATCTAACTAACCCCCCTCCCATCATCACCGCCCCCCCACCCTCCACCACCCCATGTGACCACCAGATTGGAGGCGCGCGTCGGTCTCAGACACCGGCAGGTTAGTGAATCCGCTCCCGGCTCCCATGGGGTCCCATCACGGCTGCAAGCTGTCACATATGAGGCGGGGACAACACAGATATAAGGCGACACACACCCACTCTGACTTGGCTGTTTCTTTCTCCTCTGCTGGTGCATGAAAAGGAGCAGTGGTTTGATGTTTTTCTGTTTTCTTTATTGTTACCGTCCACACGCTTCAGTAATATTGGAGTTAATGAATCAAACTATGACTTCCTCTTTGTGATCAGCATCAGGCCCATGAAACTTTAATTATCAGATTTGTTTCTTAAAAAGACCCCCGAAAGTCCTCATTTTATGATTTTTAATTTTAACTGTATATCACCCAGACTGATGCAGTTTCTGTCACCAATAGTATTTCAGTCTGTAGGTTAAATAACTCTTATTATGAACCGTGGGTACATTTCGATTTAAATGGCTTTCCATCTCTCTTTGTAGTCAAACCTACTAGCAGGTAGTTGAGAACATAAAGTAAAACCATGATTAATGTATTATTAACACCATTCTCTAGCATCCCTGCAGTGATTATTTTACATTATATAGATGGTTATATAGATAAGGCTGTAACTGAGGGTTATTTTCATTATTTATTATTCTCTATATAAATATATTCATATAATTTATTATTTTTTTTCCCCCAACCATCAGTCAAAAATCCCAAAATATTGAATTTACAATTGAAAGAAATGGATAAAGGCGGTAAATCCCCACACAGGCCAAGCTGAATGTTTGACATTATTTCTTGTTAAATTACTTAAATAATTGATGATTGAAATTTTGATGAATTGAATACAATCCACAATAAAGGATTCTTACAAGTTTTTAAATCTTTTGACTCTGCAGCTAGCCTGATATTGTGATATTTTGATTGTGTGTGTGTGTGTGTGCGTGTGTTTTGGCTCACGCTCCTGCTTTTTTGGACAAGTGTCTCTCTGGTCAAGTGAAGCTCGATTTTGTTTTTTCTGATGTCTAGGAAATGGTCTGAATTTGAGGGCCAGTGCAGCTGTTCCCCCAGTGATGAAACACACACACACACACACACACACACACACACACACACTGATGTTACGGTTGTTATTGATCCATGTTAAAGAGAAGAAACAGGAATGGTTTCAGGAAATGGTCAGTGCATGGAGAATTGCTGTCTGTCTGTGTATTGGTTTCTATCTGATAGCTAAGTAATACTTTATTATTGATCCACAATAAACAGCCTCACACCTTTCACTTATATTTTTACAATAACAAACTTTCACATTTTAATTTGACTGAAGCAGAGACTGTCTTTTCTTTTTTTTTTTCTTTTTTTTTGGGGGGTTTGAATGTATGTATTTAAAACCAATATGGATATTAATATTGATTATTCTAATCGGGAGCATGCTACTGGCCCTGTTCTTCATACGTGGATAATCGGGTTATCCAGATTAAAATGTTGACAATTTGACATAAATCTGAATTTTTTTGGGTTTTCAAAACTGTCTCAAAATTAATCTGTAACTGTTGTCATAGCAACAAGTCCTTAAACCAAAGCCTGCCACAGTGCAGTCTTATTGACGGTTAGTTGGATCGTGACAAAGACATTTTAGGGTGAAGCCCAAACATTTCCAGATATAAATGTCTCAATTTCTTTTTTATAATAAAAGAATGTTGATGTCATTATGATTTCAGAAGATCTACTGGTGTAAATATATAAATATTTTTTATAATGAAGAGACATTTACTTACACCTGATAAAATATGCTAAATGAAGGCTTGTACACTAAAAAGGGATCAATCCAAATTTTGTTATAGGATAGGCTACTTTGAGCAAAATGACATACACTCGCTTACTTACAAGGCCAATGAAGCCAGAACATATGACAGTAAATTTAACATTTGAACACTAACATGTGTTAAATGATTAACTGCAGAGTTTCTATTTTAGTTTAGTTTAGTTACTTTAGTAAGGTTTAATATTCATAGCAGGTTTAAGATTATCGCTTAGTAGTCACTTTATCACTTTGACACCTCTGATGAGAACCCTGACAGTCATGCACCCAACATCACTCGCAGTCTAACCACATTCATAATAATAGTAATATGTAATTGCTTAACAGCAGCATTGTGGAGAACAACGTAGAACAAAATGAGACTTATATCCATTATTCTTTTACCCCAGTGCATGCTGGGAAGGTTCCCAGCACACCTGCCTCATTTAACTGCAATCACATGATCAGCACTCAGCCAATAATATGAATGCTGGTCATAATTTTACCTATTTACTCATTATGCCCTTGTAATTTGAGATACTGCATTCAAAGAAGTAAATTAGTTTGATGATGATTCTTATTAATTTATTTTAGTCTAACATGTTAGTCTGAATGAGTCACATTTGAAGAACAAGGCCCTTGTCTTTGAGTATTTGCAAAAATATAATATAATAATATGAAGCTTGAGTCAAGAAACATTGGCACCATATACAGTTTCATTGTAATAGCCGACACTGAACTGTCAGTGTTAATAATCTATCTGTGGACATGTGCTTCATTTTGTTTTGTTTTTTTCTCTCTCTGTGTGCATTATTGGAATCCTGTCCATAGGCTTTACTACTAATAATGCCTGCTGGGCCTCCTCAGCTTCCCAGGCTTTTGTGGGAAAAAAAAAAACAACAACAAAACATTGTGCTGAATTTTATTTACTTGCTCAATTGAGCGTGTGTGTTAAATATACATCTAAATATGTTTTGTAAAAAATGTGTGTCGCCTTTGAATAAACTTTGGCATCTCTATCGCTTTGGAACATCGAGTAAAGCTTGTCTTTTGAGGGGGATGTATGTAAAGAGATGACTTCTCTCAACAAACAAACAGCATTAAAAAAAAAAAAAAAAAAAAAGCCAGGGAAAAAAGTAAAGGAAAAATGTGCTTGCTCTGGAGCTGGTGCTGCACCCCAGACCAGTCAGAGATGCAAATGATGCACCTTAACGCCATCAGGTACTGGAGTTGACAGAAAATAATGAGAACCCGCTGAATCTTTTATAAGGTTAACACTCACATTTCCCAGTCAGCTGTCACACAAGAAAGAATTTAGCACATGCATGCGGGCGAAATAAACCTTCATCGTCTCATTAATGCTGACAGGGCCCTGGACCGCCAGCTCCCTGCGCCAGCGCCGCCACCACCTTCGTTTTGTGTCGGTAATTTGCAGCGGAGACAGACCCCCTTCTCCTGGAGAGAAAGGAGGAGGAGGAGAGGAAGAAGGAGGAGGGAGAGATTACGGAGGAGAGCAAGAGTGAGAGAAAGAGGAGAATGGTAGAGGATCGTGGAGTGAGTGCAGAAGAAAAGTGGGAGGGAAGGTGGGCTGGGGGGTGGGTGGGTGGTTGGCGAGTAGGGGGGGGGGGTTGTGGTGGAAAGATGGCTAGCGCGCCAGGAGTCTGATTCTCCCCTAATTGGAAGCATTGGGCATTGTCAACGGAGGATTTTCAGCTGCTCACTGACAGGTAGAGCCGTCAGAATGATAGCCCACTTGTCAGCGCAAAAGACCAATAAAAACAAACCACTTTTGATTTAATTGGAGGCCTAACCATGGTGTGTGCGTATGTGTGTTGCCTGCAGGCCCAGGGCCATGGGGAGGTGGGAGGAGATGCGTGGATGAGAGAGAGAGAGAGGGGGCGGGGGGCACATTTGTGTCTGTGTGTATGAAGGAAATCATCACTCTAACCATCAATGTGCTCACCCTGTCTCCATCTTTGCCATCACTCCTCGTCCTCGCTCTCATCTGGCGGCTCTTCGGGGGTGAGTGGTCACCGGCCTCATGTGGCGAGAGGGTTTCAGGAGAGGCAGGTTTTGACTCTGTCCCAGGAGGGCTTCCTGAGCAGCAACATCAGAGTGACAATACTTTCTCCCTCTTCACTCCCCCCCCCTATTTTTCCCCTTCATCTTTCCCATCTTCTTCCTCCATCAACAGACTTGGATTATTGCCACAGATACCAGCCTTTCAAAACAGGAGGAGCGGTGTTTGATATTTCTTGCGCCACTCTGTCGACAGAGACAGAGGAAAGAGTGAATCGAACTTTTCTCTTCAGGAGAGCAAATGTCACACTCCCAGTTTGTAACACAAGTGTTCTGGTAAAAACTGTAAGTCTTGAACTCAAGATGAGATTAACTTGTTAGAGTTGTGGCAAAGATTTGTGGAAGATGATTTCCTGTTCCAATATGTCGTTGTCCCCAACGTACACAAAGAAAAGCTTTTTCCCAGTTGAGTGTGGAAGAACTCCACCGAGCTCTGACCTCAACCCCATCCGACACCTTTGAGATGAACTAGAACACAAAATGTGAGCCAGACCTTATCACCCAACATCAGTAGCCATCTCACTGATACTCTTGTGGATGAATGGAAGCGAATCCCTGCAGCGTGTCTTGTTTAGTCTTGTCTTGTCTTGTGTCTTGTTTAGTCAAACTTAGTCAAAGTTTATTGGTTTGGAAGCGTGAGGGACAAAGCAGTTACTCTGCAGTTTGGTAAGGATGGTTATGGTGTAGGCCTCTTTTTGAGCCAGATGTGTGCTTGTGATAAAAATGTAGAATAAACTCTAGCCCTTCCCTACACTTTCCCAAAACCACAATTAATTAATAGTTATAATAATTAGGATGCTTGAATTGGCTCCATTAACTAACGTGTGTGTGTTTGTGTGTTTGTATTTCATAATTGCAGGTCCACATGTGGATCTGAATATGTGGCCACGCCATCCAGCGCTGCCGGCCCAGCGTGCATGCCCCTTGCAGCCAGCGTTTTATTATTCTTGACAGAGTTCAGCGAACACATCTGGTCAGAGGATGAGAGGGGATGGAGGGATGGTGCCAAGAGGCATGGAGGTGAGTGAGGAGCCAGCTCAGGGGGTTGTGGGGAGGCGGAGGACGAGGACCTAAATGCATCCATCATAACTGTCCCTCATGAGGAATGCCCGCTCCTTCAAACTAGGGACAACCCTACTTTCCCTGATCTTTGACCTCTTGGGCCTAAACTGTGAAGTCCATTAGATCCATCAGGAATGAGATGGAGGAGCTCTGGCTTTAAGTGGTTATTTTTATTCATTTCATTACTTGCATTAGATGCAAACTACTCGAACTGGGCTGCAACTAATGAAAATGTTCTTGATCAGTTTGTCTGTTAAATGTTTGTTTTAGTTAAAAATAGTGATAAAAGCACAACAAAAGTTACCAGTCTTCAGAATATGAAACAAAGAAAAGCAGCAAAGCCTCGCGTTGAAGAAGCTAGCTCCAGTGAATGATTAGCATTTTGCTTGATAAATGACTTATATCAATCAGTTATCAACATTTTTATTGACTGACTGATTAATCAATTAACTAACCTGTTCATAACTGGTTAACTGGTCTGTTTTATTTCTCTAAGATTGACTGTCATTCAACATGTATGGTGCATTTCTGCAGCCAGAGCAGTGCTAGATAACAGTCAGAGTCATTTTCGCAATGCAAGATGTCATAGTTCAATGTTAACCTGTCATGTAGACACCCCACCTCCCCCCCTGAGTGATGGTGTTTTGGTGGGCTCACATTGGGCGGTGGGTCCCCTGCAGCTGCCACAGGGAGATGCACACAAGCTGGTGAGCAGTGTGGAGGCTTCCCCTGCAGCCTCTGTACCTCTGGGGGTGGGGGGGGCCAAAGGGTCCAGGTTCGCCCCCTACCCTCTACCCTGCCAGGGGAGGCCGAGGCACTAGCACAATATGCAGGTGTAATTAAACTGATGTTTGACAAGATGCTTCGGAAAATTGTTATAGTACCTGAAGTAATGTCCTCCTGCAGGAGACAGACAGCCTTGGCTGCTCTTTGCATTGATTGTTTTTGTGATACATTGGTTATTTATTAGTCTATATAATGTTGTTTCCAGGGCCAAAGGTGACCGCTTCAAATTGAAAATGATATAAAGCAAACAAACAAAAATTGAGAAGCAGGCATTTGTGTTTGATCGACTAATTGGTCTTTTTTTTTCAGTTGAAGTTTTATCTTTACATGTGAAGAATTTTGTCCATTGCATTTAACGTGAGTTTTATCACTTTAGTATCAATATATTGGAAACATATCAATATTGGAAGTGCTTTAATGTTTAATATCAGGGTATAGTGAAATTCATCACTATGTGCAGGTTGTAGGTAAAATATTTGTTGTAAATTGTATTTCCATCTCTACAACGTTACTTACGTTCTAATTCCCATATTTTTGCTGGCACACCTGACTGAGCAGTTGTTACTGAAAAGAAATGTCAAACCTTGTTCTAGTTTTGTGACATACAGACATACACACACACACACAATATGTGGATCACGGCAGGGAGGCTCCAGTGCTACGTTCTGGTCTTAAACTCCCTGCTTCCTAATTTGGCCAATATGCAGGTAATATGTGGGGTCGCAACATCTCAATTACCACACCTCCTGTCAGCGGCTGCCAATCCTCTGTTCGCCGCTACCTTCCCCTCCAACATGCCTTCACCCCCCGCCCTCACCTCTCCCGCCGTGACTTTTATTGCTTCATTAGTATGCTCCACATGCTCCAGCGCACACCCACGCTCCAAGAGCCTTCAAACCCTAACAACTTTTGGCAGATCAGCACATGATGAGGGGATGATGAGGGACTCTTTCTACTAAAAGCCCACCTACCTGGCGCTGTGGCCCATTTTTGTCCGAGTACTCGGCCTAACCTGGTGATACAGACAGTAGGGGAAACAGCTGGGCAGGCTGGTGTGAAGGTTTCTACTCGGTGTCACTCCTAAACACTCACAGCAGATGAGACGGCCTGCCTATGGTTAGGTATCGTTTAAAATGTTTGCGATACTGGTGACAATCCTCAGTTTGAGCAATATGTTTTTACAAAATTTTCCAAACCTTCTAATGCAGTGACCTGCCTTGACCTGTCTTTAAGTTGTAGTGAAGATGCCAACATTTCCAGAGACACCAAATTTATCAGGTTAAATTTGAAGGAAATGTATTTCATTTTGAATATGTATGTTCTTCAGTGTAAACCTCATGAAGCTTCACTGAATAGTTGGAACAAACAGAGTGGATATGAATAAGATAATATAAATGATATGAATGATATAAATAAGATAATTTTCTTCAACATTATAATGTTAAATGAATCATGTTGAAACAAACAGTCATACAAAAGCTTTGTCTGAATAAAGTTTGGGAAATATCTAATCAAAGAATGAGCAAACAAGACTAATCATCCAGTACCGACTTCTGAAACCTGACAGTTTGTCCCGATGCTAAGGACACACTGAGTCAGTACTCAAAAAAAAAAATATTAAGATTCAACACTCATCCCCACACATACCACAGTTCACACCTGACATGGATCACTCACCTTGGCCAGCTTTCTTGAGCACCTGCTCTCCTGCAGCGATGTCTGATTTCTGAGTGAAATACCTGTTGGGATGCATGCAAGCATGTTATATTTCCTGTCACAACCATCCATCCTACAGCTAAGCAGGTATGTCCAAGGTGTGTGTGTGTGTGTGTGTGTGTGTGTGTGTGTGTGTGTGTGTGTGTATTGGTGCTGGGGCTGGTGGTGGGGGTGTTCAGTGTGGAGAATAAGACCCCAGAAAATGCTCATTAGAGTTGACCTTGGCACTTGGAGCGGGCGTTTGATGGATCGGGTACAGGGCCAAACAAGCCCCTGGGGAGCCATGATCTTATCTCTTATTGTACACACACACCTACCCCCCAACCACCTCCCCGGCTGACCCTGCCCCCCCACTCCCCACTCACTCACACTCCTCTGCTCTACACGCATCACAGGCAGAATAAATCTGTGTCTGACACCACAGGAAAAAAGAGAGAGAAGGAGGAGGGAAGGCCTAAGGGAGTAAGCAGAAAGAAGGCAGTGCTTGAAGAGAGATGGGGGGGTGAGGAGGGAGGGCGACAGGAGGAGTGAAAAAACACACAGAGGGCCGAGGAAAACCTATAGCTCACTGAGGTGTCATTACCTACATAAGTCAGATGTGTGTGTGTGTTTTTTTCTCTGTCTCTTTTTTTTTTTTTTTTTTTTTTTTAAATATCTGCGAGGCACATGGAGTGTTAAAGGGAAAATGAGGAAATTGGCTGGGTGGGGAGGAAGAAGGGAGTGGGGGTGCGAGGATCAGGAGATGATGAGTGTGAGATGAAAGAGGAGACTCTCAGGTGTGTCTGTTGCGCGTTCAGTTTGTTCTGTTCCTCTTACCTGTCCTCCTTCTCCATGACACACACACACACTATTGCCACCACCACCCTCATGTCTCCCCCTCTGTGCTCCCAACCAAGGGACACACCAAACACGCAAAGAGACATGAGGCAACATCCACCTCCAGGATGGCAAAGTTTCTCCCCCACCACCACCACCACCCAGCATCCCCATATTCACAGGGGTGGCATCACAGGCTTGTGGGCTCTTTGTGTTTTCTTCTTCTGCTGCTGCGCTACAGGGAAAAAGTGACACTCTGAAGTCTTAATTGAGGTTTACCTGGTGTTTTTTCCTCAGTGTTGTTGTGCGTTAAAAGTGTGGTTAAACTTTATAATCAAGCCTACAGGGTTTACAGTGTGAAGCGCAGGAAGCGAGGAGTGTCTGATGACATTACAAACACAGTTGTTTACCAGGCTCCTAGCAGCTGCAGCAGCTAGCTCGCTACCTGCATCTTCGGGAAAAATAACAACAAAATTCTGCCACATTCTCGCTGTCAGTCAACAGCCTCCTAAACAAACCTCTGAGTGTTCCCAGAAAAGGAATTTGAGTAGAATGCAACTATTTATTGAATCTTTGGGCATGTTTGAATGGCTCCCTCTATTTTTTTTCTTTGCACTCCGTCCCCCCAACCTCGCTCCAGTCTGTCAGTCTGTCTTTGCAGAGATCTGGGAGGGACTGAGAGACTGATGTCTCAGCTCCTCCAGGATCCCACCAGGAACGCCTTTTGACAGTTGCAGGAGCAGCAGGATACAGCGCAAAGATGTTGCTGTAATTGCACCTGGTTGCGTCATGAAAAAGTAATAATTTGCTGTCAAGGACGTCAAGGTGTCAGCGTTCGGCAGAAGTTGATAAGGTATTGACTGCCTCCAGAGTGCTCACTCACTCACTCTCACTCATACTCCTTTTATAAAGTTGACTCCCAGAGAAAGAGGGGAGACAGCAGAGGTTGGGGAACAGGGGAGAGAAAGGGGGAAGTGAAAGAGAAGGGGAGGAGATAAAAAGGACGAAAGGAGAGAAATGAGCAATGAAAAAATAGGCTAAAGACAGTCAATCTGCATGCTCCGAGCTCCAAGACATTAATTGCACTCTATTTGCCACTTCGGAAACCCTGTTCATTTATAATACATGCACAGATAGCGTTAAATTATACATAAGCGATCAACAGGCTAAAGCAGCGTGGCGTGCTCCCAGTAAGTTGAATAATACACAATTACCACCTGGCTCATTCTTCTATTCACTTTGATTACTGTCACATGGGTCATGGCTCACCACTGATTGACACTCTCGGGTGGGGAAAAAAGATGCAGCTTCTTGTTGGGAGGTGGACTCTGCTGCACCCAGTGAACCCAGTTCCTAGAGTGAACACAAAACCTTAAGGGAAGGGTGAACCTCCTCTGTTGAATGGTGAACAATGCAGGTGTCTGGTGTGCAATCGTGTGGCTTTGTGCGATGTTGAGTTGGGGTCGAGGCCTTAAAATCAAAGACTGGTGAATGACGGTGAAGAGGATGTAATGTCGGAGGCACTAACACACTAGGTCGACCTTAAAGAGTCAGTGCCATCAAAGACAAACAGATACACTGCCTCACATCACTTGATATGTTCTGCACTTGAACCTACTGGTGCCCATCTGACCCCCAACATGTTCTGCTCCTACAGAAATGACTGCATTCATACTCCAAGGAATGACGCAAAAACACGAACAAAACAAACTCGCCAACGTAGTCGGTATGAACTTGATGGGACAGCCCTGTCTAATCAAGACAAAGTTGCAACTGGCATTGTCGAGGCTTACTTAATTTTACTCTGGTCTGTGGTTTCAAGCATATGGAGAGGCAGAAAATAAAGAGAAACCTCACTGCTTGGGTGAAATGACAGATTTGCGAAGCTGAGCAACCAGTCCTGCAGCGCTTTCCCTCGATGTGCAGAATTTGCATGGTAAAACAAACTGCTGACTGCAAGTCAAATCATTAGTCGTCACTAAGATGACTAGATTGCTTGAATCTGTAAAATGGATCTGTTTTCTTCCGAGTAGTATTGCAGCAATGCAACCAGGCCTTCATGGCCCAACCTGAAATAAAGCAGCGTAGTGGTGTTGAAATTCAAGTCAAATTCAGCTCTAAATCTCTGCACGCAAGATCACCAGTTTCCTCCTACATCCAATTTAAACAACTGCTGACTAACACCAGCAATACTGGAGACACCACAAAAAGTATGGTGACGTTGGTCACAGACACAAAGCAGGCGACTCAGCGTGGCATGTCGGGAACACTTCTACAGCACTCATGCACAGAAAGATGCCGGCTCCTACAGGCATGAAACCTGCAGCCTTCATTTACAGGACAATCGCTCTCTAACCAGTATTCTCCCCAGCTGCTCTCTGATCTCTGACCTGCTGCTCCATCTTTGATCAGGGGAAGGCCCTCTGAAGCTGGATGAAGCCTCGGGCTTGAGCTTTAATACCCAACTTCCCCCTCTTATGTCTCTCCTCTTGATGTTCAGCATTTCATCGTCACAGAGAGATGAAAACATGCTGATGACGTCTTTGACAGTTATAACATGCAACACAGCATCCACACATGTGTGAAGAGAAACACCTGCTTCAATCTTTGCCTCTCGTCTCTTGAATATGCTGCCCCGGCTTAACATAAGGGGAATGCCCTATGCATTAAAGCAGGGGTGACGTAAGCTAAAAGCTCCTTCTGAGTGTAAAGTGAAAGCCACCAATACAGCAATGCAGTGGTTATCTGTCCTCATTGTTGCTTAATGAACCGTCAATGGGGCAGCTTGGACCAGCTTATAGACTTCTCATTGTTGCGCAGGGGCTCCCAGGGTTGATAGATTCAGCGTTAAGGGTCAGGATTTGTGGAGCTAGAGGCGCAATCCTTCGGATATTTCCCAGAGATCTAAAAGCTGGTTAATCAGCTCTCCCTTTATGATCTCCCTGGCTGTTCATCTTCCCATGGATGAGTTCTATCAGTCTTTTTACCGCCAGCCTCTGTGCGCTTTCTGTGCCTTTCTTCTGCCATGTTTGTGTTTGGGATTTGCCCCCAGATCAGTTGACCTGACCCCCAGCTTGGCAGAGAATAGTTTGGGTCTTAGCTGCAGCCTCTCGTACATTTTAATCACAGCTCTCTGGCTTGCAGACACTGCCACACACATAAACATGCACTGAACAATTTTTTTTTTTCACTAGGCAAAATGATGAGCACAGTAGATGTTATGATGCTTCTCTTTAACCTGTACTTTTAAACTGCGGTGAAGATGAACTCATCTCTCGCAGCGCCTTCTGTAATTAAGCCTGCTGTCTTTATTTCTCTTGGATCACCTTGCATTAAAAATTTCCCCCTGGATATCAAGTTCCCCCCTTCACGCTCCTCCCGCCCTCTCTCCAACTGCATCCCCCCTTCCTGCGCAGTTTGTCAGCTGAAGTGATTGCCTCCCTCTCCCGCCCCCTCAGTGGCATTTAGCTATTCTCATTTGCATGTACATGCCCTCGCTGTGCGGCCCGTGGGCTGGCGAGATTGATCAACAATGCCACGCCGTGTTTTATTACATGTCAGACGAAAGGCTGGTTACCACACGCCATGGGCACACATGTGTGCGAGCAAATGCAGGTGTGTATACTGGAGAGTAAACGCGTCGTGCTGGTTTTGACGCACACACACGACAGGTACACACTCACAAACAAAACACATACAGAGCTCATACGTCACCTTCAGATTTTGGACACTTTACAAACACGTATGCATATGTGTACACTTGGGACCTGTTTAAAAGGTAACCAAAACACACACCATCTTGGACTCTGCCCCCCGCCGGAGTCGATGTGGCTGAACATGTAGGTTTATGCCTGTGTTTATGGCAGTGTTTTAGCGTAGCCTAAGCCTTCGTCTCCTCATATGTACTGAGCTGACAGATATTAATATGCAAAATGGGAGGATGCTGAACAAAATGCTGATAATTAAGCGAAGATGTTCTGGGTAGAATCGCGCTTAAGAGTGTGCACGTGGGACCCAGCACATGGTAAGCCATATGCCTCTGTGCAGTCAGCACTATCCTTTGGGGTGGGGGGTGGGGCGGTTGGGGCCTGTTTCCACACACACTGTACAAACGGAGCCTGGGAGACTTGAAATGTATCCTTATCACTCTTATATGGAGTCATCAGAGGAGAAGGATGCTGCTCTCACTTCAAGGAACAACATGTTGCTTTATCACACCAACACAGAGGTCAAAGGTCACCTCAGTCTGCCATTACTGCTATCACTTTATGAAAATGGGATGATGTGTTCTACCTCACAAAGACGTATCTCCCTTCTATCAGGTTGGCTTCCTTACCCACCAGCTCCTCCTTCTCTCCCCTCCCTTCTTCCTTCCTTCCTTCCCTCTCCCGGGCTGATCTCTCCCACTGTCCCCAGAGGGGGTGAGGGAAAGAGGGGAGGATTTTCGTGCTGCCGGGGGCGACAGGCTCTCTGTGCCATCCACTTACACAAACGGCAGGATCAGCGCTCCACACAAGAATAATTAGAAGATAATGGGTAGTAATGCGGCCCGATCTGTCCCGATTATCTCCTGGCACCGACCAGCACAGCGCCATCTGGTGCCAGATCTCGGGGCAGCGGCTGCTCTGCCACATGAAAAGAAGGTGGGCTTAGGCTTAATCTCACACCCCATTCTGTTATTGACTGTCTGTATGGTGCTGTATTGAAAAGTGAGTTTGTGTGCATGTGTGTCAGTCTCTGTCTGCCTGTCTGAGATGGTCGATGGTATATCACAGAGAAGAAGTGAGATTGCATTTATATTACATGTATAGGTGACAGCTGATGTTGCTGAATGTCTTGGTGATCGACAGTAAAGCGGAGTGTTGTTGAGAGCCCGGTGTGAGTTTCTGGAGAGCTGTTACATGGACAAGTGTCTGTCACGCTGTGCTCTCTCTCAGCTTAACTCCCACCCTGCATCTTCTTAAACAGCTTCTCTCTCACAGCTCTGGGCCAATTCAATATGACAGTCCATTGTATGGCCAGTGTAGCCCGAGGTTTAGTGCATTAAGGCTTCTTTGTGCTTTGTGTTTACAGACGCTTTACGTTCCCGGCAGGATTCAAAAACCCCTAGCTCACCCCACACCTTTGCACAAACTGAGCGGCCTAATTCTCGTAATGCCCCTGCTATTATCTGTTAGATTGAACGGAGGCGTGCTGCTCTATCAAATTATCCCATCACGTATTTCACAGACAGCCAGTGCCATTTACGAGAAGTTTTGCTTTTACACAGCAGCCAGGGATTGACTTATGCTTGTAGGAAGGAGAAGTTACAAGTTGTTCTGCATCAGTATTTCCTACAAAGTGGGCAGTTAGGCTTCATGCTGCAGTGTCAAAATTGCTGAAACAATTTTTCAACAGATATTTAATCAGCATTTGTGACTGTAATAATTGATTGTTTGATTAAAAAGTCATTTTTCAAGCAAAAATTGTAAACTTTTGCCAGACAAGCCACTCAAATGTTTTTTTTTTTTGTATTTTCTGTTGGTGTAAAATAAATTAAGTACTGTTGGGTTTTGGAGTATCGGTCAGACAAAAACAAATAATTTCAAGACATTACCTTGGAAATTATAAATATGGCCATTTTTCACAACTTAACTATTATTCTGTTAAATTTAGAGATACTATTAGTTGCAGAACTATATATTTAAGAAAATAATCAAAGTTCAAAAGGCCACTTTACTATTACTTATTCAGAAAATCTATATAAATTTAAATGTTATATACTGTTTAAAGAAAAAAATATATACTACTAATTCAATTACATACTATGTACTGTAATAAAGGTACATAAATACTATGTGCTTTTTAAATATTGCTATTGTATATAAAATAATATACTTCTTCATATGATTCATTTAAGATTATAATTAACTGGATTTGGACTATTAATAAATATCAATATATTTCCTTTTCGGACATTAGTTGGCATGAAACTGTACATGTTTAAAAAACATTTCTGAAGATATTAAGGAAATTGATGTTTAATATTTTATTTATCTAAAGTTGTCATATAATTGGAATATTAGGGTCTTCTCTTTTTCTAAGTCAGCACACTGCTGCCCCCCAAAAGTGGCAGAAATTTTAAACAATATGAAAAGTTTGGACGTCGGCAGATACTTTTCTGTAACTGTTCAAATTGCCCCGATAAAGCACACTGTCTGGCAGTCCTTATGAAGCCAGTTTGAACTATTCAGAGTTCACCGTCCTATCTCCTGCCAGCTCACACTGCACCTCCCTCCCTCCTTCCTTCCACTTCTGTCTTTACACTCCCACTGTCCCTCTAATTTGCTCTCTGCTACACAACCTTTGCTGTTTATTGAGATGCTAACTCTCTTTATGAGCACCTAATCCCGGGACAGGGGGGATAATTTATGAAGCATTTACATGAAGAAGCCCAGCTAATTGGAAGCATGTGTCTGGGTAAGCCTCGCCAATAGAAGACACACTGCAGATGAGCAGGCCAGGATTCTCACCGCCTCTAATGTAACATCATCATCATCATCATTTCATCGCAGAATAAGAATTCACCATATCTCTTTTTTTGGACTTTGCAAGCCAGCCAGTTCATGATAGCGATGGTTGTAGTGGTGCCATATGTCAAAGAGGCCAAGCGATCAGCTCAGAGAGTCTGGAAAGCAGTCTTTTGTTTGCTTGGACACGTACAGAGACATCATTCTTCTCAGGCTAACTACCCCATCAGCAGAGAAATGAGCCGTCTGAGAAACACTCTGCGCTGCCTCTCAAGGCTTGACCCCCAGTCTGCCATGTCCAGGGGGAGGTCAAAGGTCAGGTAGGCAGGTCTTTGCCTGCCTGCCAGCCAGCCAGCCAAGAGGGCACTGGCCATTTTGATGTCAGATGATGTTGATTCTCCACTTACCACACCCCAGTATCCGTGGCCCTATTCTCTCGAAAAACTGAGCCTCCCTCAAAACACCCCCATCCTCATTTACATCAGGTCGTTTGTTATGACTTTATGATTATATATGGGGCTTTGTCTGGCTGTGCATGTACCTTCACCACTCCCAGCTGGTCCCCATTAATAACAGGGCCCCGGTGTAGACAGAGCAGGAGAGACGGAGGAGCTTGTTAGCGTCATAGCCGAGCGCAGGGGCTCAGCATGTGAGAGTAGAAGGGCCGACAGGACAGGAGGGAGATGTACAGTACACACACAAACACACACACACCTGGAGAATCATCTTATACTACAACTACAAATTTGTAGTACATGACATGATGTCCAGCATTTGTCCTAGCAATTGCACAGAGCCATCATGACTGTATTTGTGAGGAGCTACATGTGTATATGTGTCAGTCTGTCTGTGTTTCTGTTGGTGTTTGTGTGTGCGTGTGTGTTTGTGGGCCACTGGGCATGTGTTGGGGTGAAAGCATAATGAGGCTGACTGAACTGAACGGGCCGCCATGCAGACGGGCTCCATTGTGGGTCCCAAACGACAGCAGAAGCCCCTAAAATCTGCGTCCCTGATCTGCGCTCCAGGAGTCGGTGGGGAATAAAGGCGTGGAAATAGGATTTATTTAGCACGCCTCATCAAAAGGGAATTAGCAGGGTTTGGGAGGGAAGACGGGTCTCTGTTTAGAGCTAGGATGAATGGCAGGATCATCTCTGTAATCCCTGGCCCCCCTCCTCTCCTCCTGCACCCAAGAAAAAGAAGAGAATCACCCACATTAGCTCTAAAAGTGCCTTCTGTAGCCTCACCCCGAAACCTCAAACCAGAGATCCTAAAAGGAAAATCAGTTTGTAAGATCCTGGCAGGTGAGGTTAAAGCACATCACCTGGTTCTTTTCTTCCTTTCTCCCACACATCTCTTATCTTTTAATTCCTCGTCTTCCTTCAAAACATGGCCGCGGAGCTGTCACGCTCAATGATAGCCAGGCTGACGGCAGAGAGCTGGCATGCCAACATGCAACAAACAACGAGCGAGCGTGTAAACTAAAGCAAACAAAGCCCTTCTCCGCTCCTCCAAAGGCAGGATCCCTCCCACCTGCCACCCTGTGCCGCTGATGAAACATACAGTAACAGAGAACAGCCATTAAATGGGCGAGCGGTAAAACCGAGTTGTACAATGTGAGGGGGGCTTGTTGTGGCACATCCTGCTCTCAGTCTCACTGACACACACACACACACACACACACACGGAGCTTGTTCATTATTATCCCCGCTCATGTTTGTGTTTTCTGACTCCGTAGCCCCAGACGTGGCGGCTGGGTGCAACGTTGGGGGTTTGTTACCTGAGGAAAGGTGACAGGCTAAAGGGTGCTTGACTGGCAAATCTCTGTCAATGAGGCAATAAAGTCAAGTTCCAGACAAATCTTATCAACATTCCTCCCAGTATTTATATAATCAGATTTGGATCGAGGTATTAATAATTGACAAGGAGCTCTATTACCAGGATTTGACCAAAATAAGGTGCAACTATCCCTTTTTTTTTATGTCACAGAACACCAGCATCTAAAATATATATTCATGATGAGCTGCGAATGTTTTCTGGTCAATCTTTTAATTTCTCCTGTTAAAAAACTACCAAGCCACCAAGGCTTAAATGAGGCTAAAGTCCACACATTTAGACAAATGAAGTTTTAATTGTGGTAAAATATGCAACAGTATTAATCTACATTTTCTTCTCCCATGGGCTCATCTTGCTCCCTCTCTGCTTCTCCCTCCTCCTCATCTTCGTCTCAGGAGCAGGGCTGATATAATGGGCTTGGCCAGAATAAGCAATGTTACTGTGCCCGTATATATCTCAGCGCCTGGGTAATTCCATCTCAGTTTATGTGTCCTCGAGGCTGTGTTGGGCCCCGGCAGACCCATAGCTCCTTTATGTAACACCCTGGAGAATCTGCCCCCTGCACACAGGTACAGGCCTGGGAGAAACAAACACCATCAGTAACCTGTCTGCCGTACATGAGGCTGCTGGGCCCACCTTCACCCCTCCTCCTTCTCCTCCTTCTTCTTCCTCTTCTCCTCCAGTCCATTCGTCCCTTCTTTTCTCCTCTCTCTCTCTGCACCCCACAACCTAATCATCGTCGGCCCCCATTCCCATGATTTATCGCTCCACGCGCTGCTGAAAACCAATAGATCAGGCTTGCGGCGGGGGGCCCGGGAGGCAGAGAGGTACAGAGGATGGGGATGGTGGCAGGGGGCCCGGATGGGAAGGGGAGGGGACCTGGAGAAAAACCCACCTATGATGAAGTGCTCTGTGACGCAGAGGAAAAGCAACAGCGGCATCACAGCTCACAGTCGGCGTCCTGCCGTCCCTTTGAGCACATTCCTCTTTTTTTTTCCTTAACTCCATCTCTGTGCAGCCCTCTCTCCAGTGTCCTCCTCTGTGTCTGTGTTGTTCTCATCTTTTTTCTTTATGAATAGCCTCTCCTCCCTTGTTAAAGCTCTTCCCTGTTACTCTATAAGGACTGAATTTCAAAATTAGCACAGAGATAATTTCCACAATTAGCTTGGATCAATGGCCTGTGCTCAGTGGCGAGTGAAATGGAACAAGGCCATAACCAGGATTTACTAATACTCCAACTTCGTTTTCCTTTGGCCTCAAATTAGTCACATTTAAATATATAAAGACTAAACATGTTGGAATCAGCCTGAATAATACCAGGCATTTGTAAGCTTTTCATTGTAGGTTGTAAACTCCCCCCAGATTACTAAAACCCCAGAAAATACCACATACATGACCTCTGTGTCCTCAACAGTAGCTATGACGCTGATGAGTGCAGTGAATTGGACTAATTTGTGGTTTTCAGCTGTTTGACATAAAACTGCACAGTCGATATTCGTGACCACTGACCCTGACACAAGCTCACCGTGTAGCTGCCAGAAAAAAGACTCATCCTCTTCCAATCCTTTCATCCTACTTGTTATAGGCAGGACATTTTTATACTATGTGCTGACAGAATTGTATCATAAATAGAATATTCTTTAATGTTTATAGTTGATCATTGAAAGATGTATTTTTATAGCTGTCTGTAAAAAAAACAATTAAGATTATACAATACAGAAATGCAAAAACCAGAAAACAAAAACTGTTTGTATGAAGATTCAGCTATTTTCTCTAATCAAGAAACTCCAAAACCCACATATATTTCAATTACAATAATATCAAACGGAAATGCTTCAAATGCTTTTCAAAAGCTAGAACAAGTGAATAATTGTAATTTCTGCTTGATTGATTAACTTAACCAATAATATAATACATACTCTAGCACATCAGAACTGCTTTGTACCTGTCTATCTAGAGAAATAGATATACACTCACTTTCTACTTTATTAGCTACACCTGTACAATCTTGTCAAGCTTTCAGTTTTTTCAGCTTTTCTTGACACTGTCAGAAAGATGAAAGGTGTTTCTAATATTTTGTCTACTCCATTTACATACATGAGAGTGGCAAAATATTAGAAACAGAAATATATGGATACAATATGAGTAAATTATCCAGTTAGAGGACTAGTAAAAGAAACACTCGAGACAACAGACACGTCGGTTAGCAAAATTTTCTGTTAATCATATCAATTGACTAATCGACTACAATTTATGTAACTTGAAAACACATTTTTTAAAAGATCAGCATCGTTTATCGTACTGAAACGTGCGCTTGCTGCGTCTTTACACCAAACCTCTCAATCCAAAAGCGGACACACATAGGACAACAGAATAAACCTTGGCCTTGGAAAAACGCGCAGAGCCGTGCAGGTTGACCTCCTGGCCACCTGGCCTCTGCGTTTTACAACGGACACATGGTGTAAGTCCTCAGAGAGTACACTTCATTACAAACATAGATTGGATTATGTCTTCCAAAACAGACTGACCGTGTCCAATCACTCTAGTGCGGCTTTGAATGAAGAATATTCACCTTATGTCTGGACTGGTGGGTCGAGAAGGTTGACGCACACACACACACTCAGACACTGGCCCTCCTGGGGAGTGGTACACGGGGCTGATGGAGGAACTGAGGCGGGTTGGTGGGGTGGGGGGTGGCAAAAGAAAGAGAAATGTCTTTTAAATGACATCCCCATTGTGAGCCGGAGCAGGACGATGGCACTTTGCAAAACTGCTAACAATGAGCACAGGAGAAATCCTTTATCCTACAGGGGCCCGGCAGCATGCTTGCCATTACCATAGTCATTTAAATACAGTAATCTCATTTTCTGCCTCAGCCGAGGGGGCATGCTAAATTTCCCAGTGTGAAGGGAGGAGGGAGGGATGTGCACAGTGTTCATAGCATGCAGGATTAGTGACTTTTCCCAATCTGTGTCTGAGTTTGTAGTAGTGGTACACTGCAAAAAAAAAAAAAAACATCCATCAAGTCATTTTTTATACTATTCTGGCTTGAATGCCTAGTTTATTACAACTTGGGTCTTGTTTTAGTAGCTATGGTCATAATTCTTTATGTAATAATAACTCAGAGTTAGTAGCTAATCTTGGAACGCGGAGACAAGTCAGATGGAAAAGCTTTAAATCGCAGACTTTAAAAAGTTTAAAAATACAAGCTGCCAATGCAGTATTGTTTCCACTATAATACAACTTTTATTTGATTTTTTTATTTTTTATTTAACTATAGAGCTGCAACTAACAATTGACGTTAGCAATTAGTCTTTCTACAGTTACCCAGAACCTAAAGTGATATCTTTGCTTGTTTTTATTCTGACCAACAGTCCAAAATCAAAAGAGAAATATTTTTATCTTTGGTTAGCTGGAGCCAGATAATGTTTGCCACTTTTTGCTTAATAAATGATTTAAACAATACCCACTTATCAAAACCATTGTCGATTAAATGTTTGATTAATTGAAATCAGTACTTTTTCTTTACTATGGTGTATCAATCTGCCTGGTCCACTCTATGGTTGATTTTTAAAAAATCAAATAAAAGTTATAATATAGCGGAATAGTACTGCATTGGCAGCTTGTATTTTTAAACTTTTTAAAGCATAATTCTAATTTATCACAACTTGGGCCTTGTTTTTGCTGGCTTGTCCAACATTTCTATTGGTTGACATGTTGTACTCACCAAAACAGAGGAAATCTGGAAACACAGTGACATTGCTGCAACAAAGTCCAACAAGGCAAGAAACACAAGCGGTTGAAAAAAAAAAGCCATTTTAGCCCGTTAATTAAAACCACTTTGGAAGCACCTGAAATGTCTGTAAAGTGTGATGATGAAACAACCAGTTTGGTTAATTATTATATAGTTTGCATTTCTTTATCTTCCATATCAGTTTGGCTCACCTGGCTGCTATTTAGTAACCTGGTATTTACTTTGGAGTATCAATCTGCCTGGTCCACTTGAAACCAGCTGACCTTCACTGACAGAATTTGTTTACTTGCTTTAAGAAAACACAACTGTGCAGACTCTAAACTTGATCAGGGTGGATATTTTTTTGCAGTGCAGGTGTCCTTACATTGCAGGACTGTGCGTTTCGGGGAGGGGTTGGAGTAAGTGTGTGTGTGTGTGTGGGCGTTAGTCGGGGTTGCTGTAGCAGCTTTGGGGCCATCATATCAGATCGCACAACAAAAGAGGAGCGAGGGAGAAAAAGCTGCTTCCACACAAGCTGTTTTCATTCTTCTATGCTTCCGGTCCAGTGGAACAGTTGATGAAGTTTAAATGAAGCAGAATTAGGAGATCAAGCAGACACAGGAGCCGAGTGTCGATGGTATCCGCCAGGCCCCCTTCTTGCACCAGGGGAATCGAACCGGGGACAGCTGACCTGGATGAAATCGAGAGAAGGAGAACCACAGAGGAAAAAAAAAAAGATTGAAGCCGAAGGAGGAGGAGGGGGAGAGCTGGGAGAGATAAGGGGATGAAGTATCTCCTAAATGTGATAATCTCCAATCACATCTAACATCAATTCTGTCAAGGCCCGGGTTAATGAGCTCACAGCCGATCAAGCGTTATGCGCCACCACCCCCTGATTCCCCCTTTCTCTCCCTCACAGTCGCTCTCATCATCGTTGTTGTTCTTTTGATTTAATCCCTCTTACTTCAGCTGATTTGAGCAAGAGGGGAAAGAGGGATGGAGGGAATGGAAAAGCCTATTACCCAAGCTCCTCTGCTCTCAACTATCTAAATGCTAACGATGTGAGGGGGCGAGAGAAGGGGGGGGGAGTTTGGAGGGAAGGAAAATGATGATGGGAGGAAGACACCGGGGGGAAATGGAAAAGAGAGCGTGAGCGTGTTGGCAGGAGAGATGCAGCAGAGGGGGGCTAATCTGCTGTTGCTCAGGGTCTCCGGGAGCAGTTTGGTTATTTTGAAAGCAGGTTAGCTGAGGAGAAAGCCCAGCGTCCTGTGTGCTGACCCTCTGTCCCCGGGGGTCAAAGCACCTGATCGTGGCACTTTACTTCCACTTGAGCAGTTCTGACACGCCAACGGCAGCCTTGTCTGCACTCACATTTTTTATTTTTTATTTTTTTTAAACCTGCGTTCTCTTTTCTATTGATTAAAACACAAGGAGAGCCCGTCCACCCACTGCACAAAATTAGATGTTATAGATTTGATTCACTTTGGCTGGTGTAGTTGGTCGGAAAAGACTGGGGTAAAAGCTGTGGGTCACCTTGAACTGAGAGTAATGTCTGTTTCGATCTGGTGGTGCACCCAGTTAGGAGATTTCACTCCTCGCTCTGCCTCCTGAACAATTGTTTTCTTAGTTAGGCTTCTTGATACAGTACCCAGAGGCCCTAAAAACAACTGAGTAAATATTTGGCAATTGCTTGAGCTGAAATGATGATTATGAGCCAAGATTTGGCACGACCACGGGATGCAGTGTCTGTGCCACCACAACTCAAACCGACTGAGCTTTAATTGGACTACAAATTCTCCAAAGAGAGCACAAGCAATCCGGCGTTTCCCTTGTTTAATTTCGCTTTTGTGAACTTTGCAATTACGCGGCGGTAGGTAGCGAGGCACCTGTGTGTCGCGAATTAATTGCCTTGCAAGTTCACACGGCAGCTCGGCTAATTTACATGGCGATATGAGGGGGAGAAACACGCCGCAATGTGCCACTCTTTCAACTGTAACAATCATTTTGATTTGTTTTCACTGCTTGGCACTCAGCATTTCAATTCATCTCGAATACACAAGAACAATGGGAAGAATTTGCTCGAAACGCACGCACACATTCGGATTGTTCACGCCTGCCTGAGAAGCACAGTCACTTATTCTGTGCATAACAACTCTACCCCTCAGATTCTCCTCTTTCAAGAATCCCATTTGATTTCATATTGGCCAATGAAACAGTGGAGGGTGAGAGGCAAGTGAACAATCAATCTTTGTAATGTGATCCACGGATTGAGCGCGGTGAGTAAATGTTTGCACAGGCAGCCATCCAAGCCTGCAGTCAAACGAATTCTGCAGAAAAGGAATCTATCCAGGGCAGGCCTCTCTCTTTATCTCTCTCCTGCCCAACAGCAGCAGGGTATCAAGCACATTATATTCCAGCGCTCTGTGCATTTTTCATATAGGCTCGCCTTTTATGTTTTATGTACGCCAGCTCAGGGGAGAACAGCTGTGTGGGCGCCGCATCCTCTGTAAGTTTAGAGGGAGAGAGAGAACTCATTTCAGTGGGAGAAGTGGAGCAGAATGCCAAACGCAGCGAGCACAGTACCTGCGAACAAACAGGAGCTGCAGACCAAGGCCTGCCTCAGCTATTACATTACCATAATACACAGAAACAACACCTCGCATGCTGTTACTGCAGTAATTTGAAAACAGATTGACAGGATTTACAAATTCTCAGCTTATCTTCGCTATGACCTCTGTGACCTCCATCTTCACTGTGAACTTTTGGAGTAAACTCATACGCTGGAAGCTTATTCTCAGTTGCGGCAGACTTTTCCAGGATAATCTGGATTTATATGTATAATAATGCAAATAGATTTTTTTTCTCACATGTTGCATTCTGTGGAAGTGGGCCCAGACCAAAACAGAAAAAGAAAAGAAATATAGTGTGATTTTATAATTGACCCTACTTGCTCTTTGATGCAAAACTGATAAATCCCTCAGGCTGGGACTGTCAGTCTGTTAGGATATAATACACTGCTTATATGGAAGATCTCATTGAATGAAAACTGTGAGCAGATATTTGAGAGATTATCCTACTTTTGAAATTAGTTTATGATCTGTCTACATAGAAAACAATATGTAATTCTAACATTTTTAAATAAGTAAAAAAAGATTTAAATATTGTCTCGTTTCAATTAAAATATATAACACTTCATAAGAATAGACAGAAACCAGCAAGGTAATTTTGATGCATCGGATTCTTATCCAGAAGAACAGACGTGGAAAGCAAATACATAATTATTATTGTGGTTAAGTCATTTTAAGGGTATTTTTAATCTATATTAAGCTTCAGACTGGTCAAACCTAGATGTGGTGTCCTCTAAAATAACCCAAGAGACTCCTTTCACAGACCGAGCTCCTCTGCAGGAGACACAAGGTGAAGTCTTTTTGTTTGGAGGCACACACTGCCACCCAGTGTTAGAGGCCGTGAGGCAGGAAGACTTGAACGCTCACTGAAGTTTGTCCACTCAGATAGGAGCCGCTTCACCCAAGACCTTCCCTGCTTTAATGATCCCGTCTGATGATAATCTAGTCCAGAGAAGTTGACTGTACTTAGAGCTGTATGTTTATAGTGATATAAACGTAAAAAGCTCCTGAATGGAACATCGCTCGCTGCTGAGAGAACTTCACGACTCGATGTAATTATGAGATACTGAACTTACAATTATGTGTGATTAGCCGTCATTTAAATAGCCTATGTATATCATAATTATGATATAGGAAGGCAAGTATAACAGAGCAGCCAATTTCATTATTATCTCATGACTGTAAAATTTCTTATTAAATGAGACACTACGTCCTATAATATGACAAAGAATCTCAAAAGTATATAAGTATATTTGTTTTTAAAGAGCAGCTTATTATCTGATAATATTACTGAAAAAATCAAGATGAGCAACACAATGGTGATTTTTAAAACCTTGTATGCTAATTGTGTGCTAATTTGGTAATCATTATTGATATGAGTTCATAAGACATACAGGGCTGTTTGCCCTGATGGATGATAGAGGAGCATCAGTCCAGTAGATTTCAGTCAATCACAACAAACATAATTTGCTCACAGGCTGATCAGCCAGTAAAATGTTTGCTACCTTCAACAGGTTTCCAACCTGCCTATTACCATCAAACCTTGATGTTTCAGTGCTGATGTGTCGCAGCTGCTAAATGTCTCCGGTCAGGCCGGCTCGGCTCACAGGCAACCCTCCATCTGTTAGTCGAGATTCTTCTGGTACATCAATTATGGCATCTTCAATTTTCAATCTCTGGTTGACAAGAGATACTCGATTTTTACTAGAACTTGGTTGAATGATACATCACAACGCTCAAAATGACAACTGATAGCCTGGTAGGGAAATACACAGCTGGGTGGTACAAGGTCACACTGTATGCTGTATTTGTTACCGACTGCCTTAGACTATGAATTTATTATTCATGAAGAAACAATGAATCCATAAATGTTTTTCACAGCATCAGCTGAACTGACACATCTTACACCATTTGCAGTACTGTTTTGAAACACAACTACAACTAAATGGAGAGTGATAACCACATTAGGTAGACTAAACATCACTCATATAATATATATGTTTTATATCAAACAAACATCATATCCCTGGTGTCAGTCTATTGTTGTTAGTTTTCCAAAGAACAGGAGTCGGACTGTAAAATAAACATGCTGCAACTGCCTCTGTTTATAAATGGCTTCTGTTATGTAATGCATTCAATAACAATGTGAGAAAATGGGCAATGAGTCATTAGATGTTGTTTAATTATACCAGATACAAGTCTATGTACTTAACACTGAGTGCTGCTGTGTGCAGATAGTTACACCGCAAGCAGAGCTCACTGGAACCACCTCAGTGACCTCTAGTGGTCACCAGACAGAAAATAGACACTTCCACATTTAGACTCATATTTTATTCTGGGATTAGCACCAGCTATTTCATTCTATATGCTCAGGTTATGCACCCCCTCCTTCCTTAAAAATTAAGGACTATTACAGTAAAACATTCAATTTGCATAGCATTGAATTTATTAACAAATTAATGTAATTGTATGTCACTCGCATTAAGATTCCTCTACATGTAGATGTGAAACACTGTAACAACATATAATCTAGTATTGATTGTATTTCTTTGTACTGTGATACAGTAAATTGGCTTGTGCTAACCCATATCTGTACCTTTTCAAAGATCTAAAGTGGGCAGCACTGACTATTTGGCTCTTGATTGATTCTTTTGTTCATCTCAATCCTTATCAGCATGAGGCTGAACCTCCATTATTGTCCAAAGAAAGAACGAAGGAAGGAAAGAGGGATATGGGAAATGGACACACAGAGCGTGAAGCAAGATAGTTAGAGGCTGAGAGAGATAATGAGGAGGGCAAAGTACTCTATAGGATTAGCAAAAAGGGTAGATAATAGGGAGCAACTGTGAGCCTATCAAGTGAGAGTGAAAAATGTAGGAGGGATTGGAAATGAGCGAATCATATGCTGTAACTTATCCTCCCAGTTCACCAGAGACCAAAGACACATTAGTTTTAAAGGCAGTGAGGCCATAGTCCAGGTAGCAGCAGGGTGATGGGAGAGCATTTTTTCACGCTTGAGAGGGTCCTCGCTGTGCCTAAGTGGCCACACTGGTCACCAGTCCTGTACACTGGTCCCAGCTTGGTGCTTTGTCAATGTTCTGTGAATAATCCAGGAGAGGTCCTGCTTTTTCCCTCGCTCTAATTAAAAGAGGATTAGATGGGGTGGAGCTCTAGACCACTCCAACATGCATAGCCACTGTCCCTTTCTCAGGATAATCACTTACTGGAATTGCCTGGATTTTCTGTGCAGGCCACCACCTGAACGCAACGGGTCTGTCACAAATGTGGAGAGGTGCGAAGAAGCACTGTAGCAATACCCAAACTGACCCACCCGCTCCAGTCCTCTTCTGTTTCTAATGCTGTATCTCATAACTGTTACCATCACCTGCTGTGGGGATATTGAAATTACATTATTTTGCCTCTTGATGATGACAATCTGTTTTCATTTAGAGCAACAGAAAAAAAAGGAGCAAAGCTGAGTTTGCACATTCAACTTCAGTGTATATACAAATTTTGAAACTCTCTCAACAAATAAATGGAAACAGGAGTGAATGCTGAACAGTAGTATGGAAGGAGGAGCTGCTTTCAGCTGTTACCTAATCCAGGACTGCAGGCTATAAATAGCCATGTGAGATTAGCTAGTTTAAAGTGCTGGCTAATTCAGATACCAGCTGCCACACTGAGGAGAAGCTTTATTCCCATTGGGTTGCAGCTTTATGGGAAATGCAGCACAGTTGATGTTTTCTAAACATAGTACATCATTTAATTATTAATATTTGGAAACTTTTTGAATCTTTAGTGAGAGTCCACATCTTTTTTTTTTTCTCCCAGTGTGTTTAAACGCATCTATATCTGCATGCTTTGACACTTCATGCTGTTGGATATTACAGACCTGCCACTGATATTTATCTTTTTAACATCGTCACATTTCGCACCGCAAATGTGGCGCAACGTCACCGCTGCGTCACCGCGCCTACAAATCCCGGTTGAGGGGTTAACTGTGATGAGGATCCGTCAGCAGCGTACACAACACACGGCTGCTGCAGCAAAACACTTTCTAGCACTGTCCGATAATTCATGCAGCGTTAGCTAATTAATGACTTCAGACAACGAACGCATCGCAATGGCGGATTCAAGACGAGAACGTCAACAAGGTAACGTCCGCTCCCTCCATTAATATGTTAGCATAACGGTAGCGGTATAGCTGGCCACGCGGGGCGAGGCATCATACATTAGCTAGCGAACGGTAGCAAAGAAGGGACAACAGTGTTTGCGTATTTGACTTCTACATGTAACGATAACACATATATTAGTGTTAGCTTAGATTTATAACATGATTTGTGAATGTTATGATTACATTCACAAGCTAATGTTGGCTAAATTAATGTCTCGACACTGAATTTGCTCACGCGCATCAAACCTTCCTAACGATAAAGCAGAATAAACAGGTGGTTGCCTTTAAAAGCAACATAGACACGTAATTAAGTTAACGTTTCTCAAGGTTATTGATAAATCTGTAACGTGAAGACGACACACCCCCTCCTGTAACTAGCATGTTGGTGTTTGTGTTTAGGATTTAACTAGTGCCGTTAAGTGCTGAAATCAGTCGTATTTGCCGTTAGTCACAGGGCGTGATCAGTTCAAGGAGCCTTTGGTAATCAGCATTGATTATACCAGTGACGTAGGGATGTTAACCTTTTACGTAGATTTGGCATTAATCAATCTGTAAGGTTATAGCTGAACATCAAATAAAACATAATTAAATGTATACCTTATGTAACTGTTATCTAGTTACTGTAATGTTACAGGAAGTACTTCAATGGTGTTGTGACCTCTAACTTTGTAGGTTCAAGCAAGTATCATTTTCATGATGCTGAAGGTAGGGATCTCATCCACTGAATGGCTGCATGGCACCAATAATACTAATAATTAATCTTCACAAATGATAGAAAATGAATGATAGAGTGACTGCTGCGTTGTTTAGCCTAACATGTCTGACAGAGTTGGACACAGGGTGATATTAAAGCTGACTAACCTATTTACAAAAGGATGGTTGTAGAGGGATGGATGAAAGCTGCTCCCGAGGCTTGATTGAATTGACATAAAAATGTCTTTAAATTCAGTACATATCAATGTTTTAACTCCGATTTGAAGCAGTTGAATTTCTATTTCAGTCATTCGTCTTTCTTTTTCCCAGACTTGGAGACTGCAGATCCGGGCATTGGCTTGTGTGGCTGGCTGTTGGTGGCACTCTCCGTCCTTCTCATGCTGGTTACTCTGCCCATCTCCGTATGGATGTGCATTAAGGTCAGCTGCTGGTCGATTCCAGTGTTTATTCACCATGTTACAAGCACAAATCTCTGCGTTATAGTAAATTACTGAGGATGACCTACTATCTTTATTCAGTGTAAAACCTGAAACTTTGTGCTGCATCCCCTACCATATGTCATGTTTAAGTTTTTAACAGCCTCTAGAAGCTGGCGAACCATAGTTTTGCATGCATTGCATTGAGCAGGTAAATTGCTCAGTGCCTTTTCAAAATGAGCATCCCATAATCACATATTGTTAATCCAATTACAGGATACATGTAGACTTGTCAAATAAGAGAGAGTATCCCATACAAGACATTTATGTGGTTTGTCTCTGCACACAGATTGTGAAGGAGTATGAGCGAGCCATTATCTTTCGCCTGGGGCGCATTTTGCGAGGAGGAGCCAAAGGACCAGGTCAGAAACCACCTGTAAAGCTGCATTCTCATATAAAGTTTTCATTCATATTTTATATTGCGAGTGAAAACTTTTTCTGTTACAAATTTCACCCAGCATGGTTACATTGTGTTGTAAAATCAACACTAGCAGCATTTATTTTAGGTTTACCAAAGACCTGCAGTTGAAGAACTATAACAGCCCTAAATCAGGTCACCCAGATTCTGGTTTGTGGTTTTACAACAATAAAAGGCCACTTGACACGCTCTTCAGCTCATGTTGCTGGTCCTTCATCTTTAATGCAGTCAATAGAGCAGCCAAAATATATACAGGGGTGTCACCAGTATCCACTAACACGTTTTGTTATTGTTTTGGCTCTACTCAGTGCACGCGGGTCTGAAATGAAACATATAATATTAGACAGGCGGTATAAACCTAAATTAAATAATCTTAATGCAAAGCCTCTGCTGCAGTCATCTTCACTTCCTGTTTGTTGCAGGGGTTTTGTGTCTTCAGTCTGGTCTTCAGTAAATGAAATTAACATTAGTCAGATTGAGGTCATGTGACTGACTTAGTGCAGGTAGGCAACAAGACAAAATGCAAATCATTAATACAAATTAAAAACGGAAAAATATGTCGGCCTAAAAACGACAACCAGATTTCCCAGTTCCCCCATGCGTCATGTAGTTGCATGTTGCAAGACAGAACCGCATGTTTGGCAATGCTACTGCATATGTCTGTTCAACGTCTGAATTCTTTAGTCATTCTGTTGTTGGTGATGCGACCTCTGTTTTAAAAGCTAGTGTATTTGTTTTTAAAAAAAATACAGACTCCCATAAGGAATATTTTGCATAAATCTCACACCTCACTGTCTGGTTATCTTTGATTTAATTGGATCTAAAAACCAGGCAGTATCCTCTCAAAATGCTGAAATGTGACTCCTCTAAGCACCAGGGGACCCTGTTTATGACAGCCGGAGGTAATAATAGCTCTCTGCCAGTAAAGATCACGTTCTTAAAGAGCTAATGACAAAGTTGAATTATCTGGTTACCCCAGTGTGGCTCCATTTCCACGTATATATTTAGTTTTTCAAACAGGCTTGTGTCTTATAGTTTGTCAGAAAATGAGCAGGCGGTGTTTATGGAACATTTTGTATCTGTATACACTTTTTTCTGTTGCCATAAACAGTGATGTTTATGCATGAACATTGTTTTTTTGTTGTTTTTTTTTGGAATAGTGGAATTTTCCTCTGCGTCACAGATGGTTTACAGAGTCTGTGTGAGAGCAACTGAGGTCTGTTGACTTGCTAGAACGATAACTTATGAATGTTGGAAATGCTGCTGTTGTTGTTGAACAGAAGGTCGTGGTCTCGCCACTTAACTTAAGGACAGGAAAAGCAGCCCACCACTGTCTTGCTGTTGTGCTTGCATGCTTGCAAACTGATTGCACACCTAGAACACGTCTGTTCAACTCAGGCACATGCCTAATATTGTTTAATGCACTAATTCAATCATTGTGTCTTGAAACGAGTTCATGAAAGCTGCAGATATCCGCAGCTTTGCATTGCCGTCAGCACAGCTGCAGTCTTATAAAGAGAGCTTGACTTGGCCTGCTGCCACAGTCTCATTCATCTCGCTGTTTTCAAACATTTGTGGAGAAGCTTCCTCATTATTGTGTTTACACTGGCTTTAGTCTTTGTTAACTCTGTTTGCACTCTTGTGATTCCACAGGGTTGTTCTTCATCTTGCCGTGCACCGACAGCTTTACTAACGTGGACATGCGCACCATCACCTTCGACATCCCGCCACAAGAGGTACAACATGCACAGTTCTAACTACATTACACAAATACAAATAACTTTAAAAAAAACATGCAAAATCTTGATTTAACACACCAGTGATTTACTCTGTCCCGTAACATCTGACAATTTACACTCAGGTTTTGACCAAAGACTCTGTGACAGTAAGTGTGGATGGCGTGGTGTACTACCGGGTCCAGAACGCTACTCTGGCTGTGGCTAACATCACCAACGCAGACGCTGCTACCCGGCTGCTGGCCCAGACCACCCTGAGGAACGTCCTGGGTACCAAAAACCTGGCGGAGATCCTGTCTGACCGTGAAGAAATTGCACACAGTATGCAGGTAGAGTACATTACACTCAGTTAGCTGGTGCTGTGTTCCAGTCAAACATGGCAGTAATACATCATTCTGCACAGTGACGCTCAAACATCCAACTGAAGGAGCATTAAAGAAAACAAGTTAAAGCTGCACTAATTACTATTTTTTTCTAAAGTAATATGTGAATGTGAAATCCAACAGGGAGCCAATGTAAGGAGTCAAGCACAATGTGCTTTGCATATGTTGCAGAATGTAGGCAATAATATGATGCTGTAACACCACAGATTGACTCATACAGAAAACAGAATGGAGGATTAAAGTGCCACCGCGGTTTGAGCCAAGTTTCCCAGCTGCAGCACCTGAACTTTGTGTCAGCATTAAACAAACTGCAGTTGAAAGTGTATCAGCTGTAAACCTCAATGTGGGACACAGCTGTTAGTTTGCCTTTGAATTCAATTATTTATTTATCCATTAAACTTTTCCTTCCAGTTCATGCTGAGCTCCTATAAATGATGAGATATTTATTTTAGATGCACATCCATTACATTCAGACGGTTAGTCAGTGATCAGTAGGTATTCATTAATGGTGAAAATGTGCTGTATGTGTTCACAAGTTCACTATCCCCACTGAAACACAATGGAAACATGGTTAATCCTCCTCCTCCTCGTCCTCTTATGTTTATCGGGGATTTACAAATGTGAAAACTGTGCGTTGCTGCCATCTTCTGGCACAGAGTGGGGTTGAATTGATAGACTGTTGGGACATTTGAATACAACACAGGCAGTGATTAGACTGGTGAAATTCCAGCACCTGTTAAACATTGATTCTTCAGTTTATGCTGTTGAGTCTCACTGTATAAACAGAAAAGCCGGTGACATTTACAAACAGCACAAAGCAAAGCCACGTACGTTTCATTTGTGTTTTCACTTTGCTTTGTCTAATTAGATTAAAAACGACAAGAACAACGCTCGTCTGTCCAACACGACCGACCAGTAAACTGGATGTCTTTGAGTTGTGGACTGTTTGTAAAGCATTTGAAGACATCAGCTCAGGCTTTGGGAATAAGAGACATTTTTCACCATTTCCTGACATTTTATGAACCAAACAACTAATCCATAAAAGAAGAAAACCCTCAACTACAAATGGACTTTTTTTGCATCAATTAAATTAATCCTTAATTTAATTTACATTAGCTTTAGCCACAGCAAATGGTCACCTTGTTAATTGAAACTGGCCTGTCAGTTTCTGTCCAACGCAGATAAAATGAGATGATTCATTAAGAGAAAACACGTTGTTGACCACGTCTCTCGCTCCTCAGTCTTCTCTGGACAGTGCTACAGATGACTGGGGCATCAAGGTGGAGCGGGTGGAGATCAAAGATGTGAAGCTGCCCATTCAGCTCCAGAGAGCCATGGCGGCCGAGGCTGAAGCCACCCGTGAGGCCAGAGCCAAGGTAAGGTGTTTCTGCCGCCCATCATTCTGGTTTAAGAGGAACATCAGATCCTTAGTTTCTTTACACGTGAGCTGAAACTGTTTGTTTTAGTGTTTAAAAAGAAAGATGTTTTCCCTCACAGTCAGGTTGTTTATTGACAGACACCCCCTGCCTTGTCTTTTTTATTTTCTTTCTTTTCTTGTCCTCTTCTCTAGGTGATAGCTGCGGAGGGAGAGATGAACGCGTCGCGGGCGCTGAAGGAGGCCGCGCTGGTGATTTCAGAGTCTCCGGCAGCCCTGCAGCTGCGCTACCTCCAGACCCTCAACACCATCTCTGCTGAAAAGAACTCCACCATCATTTTCCCACTGCCGCTAGAGATGATGCAGGGCTTCATCAAACATTGAGGAGACACGTTGTTCACATGTATCACTTAACACACACACACACACACGTAGCAAAAGACCAATCAGCCGACTGACATGCACGTATGCTCTCTACTTGTGTGTGCATTTGTCATCTAAAACAGAAAAACAAACTTGCCAAGTTTACTCAGCAGTGGATCTTTGGATACTTTGTTCCAAATTGCCTTAGTTTGCTGTATTTAGATGTAGTATTATTAGATCTTGCATTTTAAGCTTTTTCCTCTATTCTACAAAATGTAAAATGTCCCTTTACAGAAAAGTGCCTGCTGGATATGTGGCCTTACGCCTACACACACATCTTTGTACTGTACTTATGTAGTATCTACTGATATTGTGGCACTGTGGCAACCAAGCAAAATCGTTCTTTTAGATCTGTGCCATGTCATGTTTTCACTGAATTATTGGTGTTGAACAGTTCATCCCAAATTCCAACCTCAACACTTCACGTACCAGGAGGTGTAGTACTTCACTACACTCGCTTTACTCTCATTCTTTCACTTAATTAGAAATGGTGCGTAATAGACTGAAGTGTTTACATTTTGAGAGTAGATGGATCCAGAAGGGGCAAGTTTTAATATTTCTACTATACAATTATATCACTAAAATGTGAGAGTCACTTTTTTTTTTAACTGTTACTGGTCATCAGTTTTAATGTTGCTTGTGTATGTTTACAGTCTGCTTTCATTTCACACACAGTATAGATAATATTTAGAAGGGTGGGCAACAAAGTATTTACAACGTGTTCTTGTTCTTTTGTTGCTTCCGTGGTTAGTAGAGTCGGACAGGAAGTAGAGACTGTTAGGAAACCAAACCTTTTTAGCCAAAAGCCTTAACATAATGCCGTGGCTTCATTTTACAGTCTATGCATTTCCAACTAAAACCTCAAACATACATTTGTATTTACTTGTAGTACTTAGAACATCTTTGTATTTGTCTAAACTGACCTGTATATGGCATATAAAGGACAGGAGTGTTGGTAAATGTAACGTGAGCATCAGTATCTATTGTGTGTCTGACTTACTAGTGTTACAGTATATACAGTATAAGTATATATATTTAGCTGTGGTTGGATTGAATTGGACCTGGCTTTAATCTAGCTCAATAGATTTTTATTTTTATTAATGGATTACATTTACTCCTGTATTTAATTGTTGTTACAACAGAGGAGTATTATTTTGCTGCAGCTTTCACTGAGATGTTAAGAGTTGTTTATGTATCCAAAGCCTGGTGTATTTTATTCCTCTGTGTCGTCGGGCTTCATTGTTGTCCTGTTGGGTGATTAGAGCAGACCAGTGCAGGGCTCTAACAATGTAACTTCCCCATGATTCTATTTTAATTTAACATTTCAATTTAATGTCTTGATTGTTAATTGCAAATCTCAGCTAGCTGCTTTCAAACTCAATAACAGTTACCGTAGTTACTGCCATGAACTCAAGCTCAGGGTTAAACAAGCTTCCGAGAAACAGAAAGAGACGACAGAAAGATTAAAATAGTCTAACGTTAACAGTCGTTCAGAAAGTTCACGATATACTTAACGTTCAGTTCGCAAAGGTTATTTTATGTACTCATTAAATCAAAAAATGCTTGCAACTGCTGCCTTTTTGGAAGATTATTAGAGATGTATTTAACTTCACATGTAGGAAAATTTATAAAAGTATTACTTTTAAGAAGTTTTGTTCATGTTTGATATGGTTTTATCTTGACATTGTATGCACCATACGGACACTTTAAATAAACATTCTATCAGAAAGCATTTCTGTGTGGAGTTAAGTTTGTAAAAGCAGAGACGCAACACTTCACAGGTTTTATTTGGTTTTATTGAAGTGATAGCAAGGCTTAGGGGAACCTCAGAAAGTGTCACAGAAGATGTAACTGGTTTGTAAAGCAGCAAAGCGTCACGTTTCCAATGACAAGTTGCAGTGTCACACAAGCTTCCTTGGCATGAATCTGGAATTTTATTGTCAAATAAATATAAGAGGCATCCGACCTGACGGTGCAAACGACTAATCTATAAAGGCAACAGTATCTTTTAAAAGAAACAAAGCAGGTTTAATGTAAACTAAAGGAAAGAGTATTAAGGCATCGCTTGTATTGCTTTTTCTAGGTGACGTTCTCTTGGCAGTGAGTTCAGATGTTGCAGCACATCAAGGATTTTTTGACTCATGTTTACTGTCGTTGCATTTCACAAGTTGAACAGGTTTTGTTTTCAAAATATAAAATACATTGAGAAAATTGGCTTCAATAAACATCATGGTAGCAGACTGTATTTAGTGCAAAAACCCTAAAGGAAGTCAGTGTATCTGTTAAAGCTCTATTGCTATTGGTTGGTATAAAGGCATCGATATCATGAGGGAAAAAGTGACTAAAACACTGTTTCATCGACCTGAATCCCTTAAAACAGTTTAAAAAAAAAAAACTCCACTTGTTTCAGGACATACTGACAGCTAAAAAAAAGTCTTATGATTGGAGCTCAGTGCTTGTAGCGGAGCAGCGGGGTCAAAGGTTACGGCTGGCAGGGAGGGAGGGTCATGTGAGAGCTCACAGGGCCAGTTCAGCCATAGCGCGCTCCAGCGGGTCGCTGGTCCAGTACTCGTAGTCCCAGCCCAGGAACCAGCCGGTGAATGTTGGCGGCTCAAAGCTCTGCTTGATCTTCACGATGGGCGTCCTGCGGTCTCTGTTGGCCGGATCCGTCTCGATGTAACGGAGCGCTGAGGAAGATGAGGAAAAGCTTGAATTGGCACTAGTCACAGAATAAACCTGAATCACAAATACACAGCAGAACAATGTGTATTTGCTTTTGAGGTTGAAGTCACTTATTTACTTTCTTGCTGACAGTTTGTACACCAAAAATGAAATTAGCCAATAATAAGATAACAGAACTGTGTCCAGCATATAACCTCTTATAAAATCACTATTTGCCATCTTCAGACTGTTTTTTGTACATATTTTCCAAATGTCAAATTGTCCAAAATGTCATTTAAGAGTAAACCTGAAAATTAGAAATATTTCTTTGAAAAGATGATTCAAAATGCAAAAGATTCAAATTAAAAAATGTTCAAATTGCAAAAGAGGGAAGTTATAGTGACGTCAAACTTATTCATTTCCACTATTTCACATCTAAATGATTTCAGTTGATCTACTTGAGATCACGATCATCATAAAGAGCTTTTCTCCCAGATGTTCTTACCAGACGCCATCGCTTCAGTCTTCTCTTCCTCTTGGGCCTCGTTGCCGATCCAGACAAACACCTGAAAATGGAAAAAGGTTAATTGCATTTTTGTTGAATTATTATGTATTCATTATTATGTATGTTACAACTTTGGTTTCTCTACCTGCTCCCAGGTGTCCAGGATCATGACGTCATCTGTGGCGAGGTCATCTTGGGTCAGCTCCCCGGGCACCTCCTCGATCTGAGGGGAGAAAAAGGAGCATTAAAAAAAAATAAAAACATTTACATTTGATTCTGCAGCAGCAGAGGAGACTTAAACCAAAGACTTACGATGAAGTTTCCAGTCTTATTGGAGCAGGCGAAGAGTCTGGGTGGATGAGCGTCCATCTTGTCCTTGAGTCTGCTAGAAGTGCGGTATTCTGTCTTTCCTCCGAGAGCATCCCAGAACTGATCTGTGAAAACCGCAGACGCACTTCAAGTTATTCTAGTTTCCAAGTTAGATGAGAAGATTGATACCACTCTTATGAAGACTATCCATTGCTGCTGGTCGGTGTGAGGTTAACGTGTTCATCATGTCTGCTCACCTGTCTCCCCTCCCTCAGGCAGCTCAGAGGTCGACACTCCCAGGGTGTCACACAGCTGCTGAGCTCCCTGCTTCTCTGTGTCACTGGCACCCACTCCCACCCACATGAAGGAGTCTCCGGGTGTCACCAGAATGAAGGCGTCATTGGAGTTCAGGTTGGATGCCACTGCGTCAAGCTGGATGGACACAGAGATACTGTTGATTAACATGCATCCATCCAGGTCAGGGTTCATTCTCAGTCAACTTCTGGAGTATCACCAGACTCATCCTTTAAAGTCATCTCCAGCAGTAGCGGCCTATGTTAATGATATATGCTCTCTTACCTCCACAGCTCTGGTGTGTCCTGCGGAGTTGGAGCGCACCTGGAAGAGTCGAGTGTCTGCAGGAGCGGACTGACCTCCTTCTCTGGACGTTCCTCCCTTGTACACCAACATGGGCTGTCCTCCGAACAGACTCATGAGATGGGCCGGCTCTTTACCCTGCACCACCCTCACCTGATGCACAAACACCGAAATTCAAACTCCACAACTGAGTAGATGCGTTTTGATATTATGAGATATCCCAAGGTTGTACAACAAATCCAAAGCCCCCAAATAACAGCAGGCAGATCCTCCATTCTTTTGTCTTATGAAATATGAATCAACAATATATGAAACATATTTGCTGCTGAGACATGATGGCAGCGTTGAGCTGAGCCACGTGTTCACTGTTCAACAAGGTGGCGGGTTTCACACTTTGTGGAATTAGGACACTGACTGATGACGCATTATATGTCTTATTCAATAATAGGATGTGAGAAAGTATGTATACACTTGACTAGTGAGTGAAAATGGTATCATATAAAACTAGACGATTTAAGGCATCCACCGGTATCAATCATGTCGTGCTATCTTGACAGGAAGGAACTAAATAATTCCGTTTACTGTGTTAATCCCATGCAGTGTTTGGAAAAACCATGCAGTTATTCGCTTGCAGTATGAATGTGTCATGTTTGCCTATTCTAATAATGGTGTGCTTGAATATTTCTGCATACTGGGGTACTAACAGTCTTGGATTTGCATAAATCGGGGATTACTGGGAGCCTGAGAATCTTCAGTTAATCTAATTGTATTCATGTGTGGTGATGTTAGTCTCCATAGTAGCCGTTTCATTGTATTTAGCCCATTTTTTGGCACTTGACTTCACAATACAATACAGAGACCTCTAGGACGCCTTGTTTACAGTGTCGCAACATATCGAATCGTAACCCCCTGTATCGTGATACGCATGGTATCGCCAGGTTCTCGCCAACACACAGCCGTAGTCGATAAAGATCTAAATTGAAGTCAAGTTTAATTTGACAAACTCAATACAAAAGGGACATTTGCAAAAGGGAGAGAAAGCTGTTCCACGTTTTGAAAGTGAGAGCAGGAAAACATCCGGGAAAAACAAACGATGTTTTCAAATGAGGTGGATTCAAACATTTCAACTTGCACACACACACACACACACATACAGAAAAGGTGTGATGTCACGGCATGGACACATAACATAAACATGAAGGTTGTCCGTGCAAATGACACACGAAAGGAGTGAAGCGTGAATAGAGAACACAGAAATGAATGAACGAATGACTCACATGAAAACAGAGCGAGAATTCACTCTATGGACTCCACAGTTATTCTCAAACTCTGTGTTCATGCATATTTAACACGTTTGCATCAATTGACGGTTTATGTCATTATTGTGTTGTTGTAAAGTCAGGTCAGGACACTGAGCTGTTATTTATGTGGAGCAGATAGGTTCGGCACCAGAGGAAATAAACATGCACAGTGGAACGTCCTGTTTGTTTTTGACCGTGATGGTTTCACTGTAAATTAGATTGAAATCTTTATCACATTGAGTTTTAAATAGGTCAGAAAACATGAAGTTAGCTGCTATGTCCAAATCAGATATTCATATTAATGTGGCAAGCGACAAAAGGCGCTCTGGACAAAATCATGTGAGTCATTTTGAGAGAATGAGCAGCAGGGAAGAGGAGATACCTGAGTAGTTATAGGAGCACCAACAACCTGAAGAGACAGAAGGAAAATGAAGAAGGAAAGACGCAGTAGCAGGGAAACCAGGGGGAAGAGGAGAAAGCGACAAGGTGACTGCACTTAACAAGCCCGAGGAGAGTGATATAATTAACTCAAGAAATGATAAAATGAATATGAGATCATTAAAAGATCAGATCAACACAAAGTCACTAAAGGAACGATGTGTTTTACCTGCACAGGACCACCGCCGAGCTCCTCGTCCAGCTGGGCGCAGAGGATCGCAGACGCCCCGATTTCATCCTGACTGGAGTCCTTCCCCTGCCTGAGAAACCGCTGGAATGAATTATTACATTCAAACATAACCAGAGGCACAAACTGAGAGAAGGTATGTGCTCACAAACCGACTCTATAGCCAACAAATCTTCCCTAAATCAAACATATTCTCACCACATGTAGATAATGTGTCCCTGACGTCCTCCGTGAGTGTAGTTGTACAGGATGATGTAGCTGTCTCCTCCGTAGAACTGTCCGTATGTGGACGGATCCACTGGCACCTTGTCGGATGCCTCGATGCGCCAGATCTGACCAGAAAAATAAATAATAGATAATATTTGTTCTTTTGGATCAATGACACACATTGTGTCAGTGTGTTTTTGGATATCACCACTAGGAGTCGCTAAAATCAGAAATGTTAAAATCACACACACACACACACACACACACAGGAGCTTTAACTCAAGCAGTCTTCGTAACTTGATTTTACTGAAACTGATGTCTTAAAGGGAGCTTCAGGACGCTCCAGGACAGCACGTGTTTTGAACAATGGTTAGATGAAAATATACAGTAGTATATATTTATTTTAAAAAAAACAGCTGTTGTCCTCTCACCTGTTTCTCTCCACTGCCGTCATCCACCATGCCGTGCTGGGCGGCCATGGCGGGGGAGTCGTGCAGGCTGGCGGCGTCAAAGTCCACCTTCTCGATCTTGGCGATGCTGTTAGCGATGTAGGCCACGCCCAGGCCCTCTGTCTGATCTCTGTCCCGCCAGTTTTTGAAGAACTGCTTGAAGAGCGGCGTCTCCCCCATCTCTGGCAGGATCTGGACCTGCGTGTGTTTGGGGTAACCCATCTTTGTGATGAACTCATCTGCTGCTTTCATCGCTGCCTTTCGCTCGTCCATGTTGGCGTCTTTGCCTGCAAGCAAAAGAAACGACAGTGAAACCACAGTGGTAAAAAATTTTTCATCTGTAAAGGTCAACCATCGCTATATGAACATATAAGGAATCCACTGCAGCACCCTGCACTCACCTTTCCAGACGAAGATCTTGCCGTCAGAGCCGTGGTCCAGAATGAAGCAGTCACCGGACTCCAGGGCGCTCTGGGCAAACGGGTTCTCTGCTGCAACCAGCGTGATGGACATTCCTCCGCTGGCGTTGGACACCTGAAGGAAGAAACAAAGGAAGAGAGAAGAGACATCGATTAGAGGCAGGAGGTGTCACTTTTGTAAGAATGACTTAGTAAAGAAGCAGAACTGTGGAGTTAACACAGCTGTTGAAAAAAACCTGTTGGTTATGAGTCCCTCTAATTTAGTCCTTTTGTATAATTAAATCTCATATTCAAAATAAACACTGGTGAATTGAAAAGATTTGTCTTTCAAATCAAACCTGATCATAATGAGCCTTCATTACAAGAAGCTATCGCTGTAATATGATACGACGGCATGAGCGTCTACAGTGTTGCTGTGCATCTCACCTTGTACAGTTTGGCCCTCTTCCTGTTGGCAGCATCAGCCTTGATGTCATCAGAGGTTCCTGCAGGCAGATCTGGTTTAGGTCCTAAAATCTGAGCACAGAAGGATGATCAAGTCAACAGATTCTACGACGGATGTCCACGTCAGATTTAATTTCTTCTCATAATTCACTGATCTCACCTCTAACATCTTCTCTCTCTCCATCCCCTCGTTGCAGACATAAACTCGGGCCCTCCCGCTGCGCTCGTTGTCACGGATACCCTTGGCGACCTGCGTTGCCTTCAGCTTCTCAAAGCGGTTGCTCTGGGAGCCACACCACTGGAAGATCTCCTGTACAGCAGGAAGAAAAGTAGATGAATAAAATCTTTACTGAAGGTGGAACTTACTTATTGCTTCCTGTTGTTGCTGTGGAACAATCACATAATCATATCGTGTAAATATAAAATGAAACTGCTTGATGGCCTCAGTCTCACTCACATCACCCATGTCCAGGATGAAGCAGTCTCCCTGGTTGAAGCTGTCCCAGCTGACCGGCACCTCTGTTGCCCGGATAGCACGGCGACCTTTGATCTGCAGCACCCGCTGCATCACCACCTCGTTGGTGACGACGTGCTTGAACCCAGAAGCCACGCCCCCTTGCTGGAAGATAAAAGGTGCATTTTAAATATCTATCTGGATATTGGGAAAGCTGGGTTATGTTTTATTACTGTTAGTGGTTGAATAGATTCTGCAGTAGTAAGCATTGAAAGAAACATTTTTAATATTTGGAAATTTGGATACTTTGTTCACAAAATAACAGTGTTCTAAATCCAATGCTGTTAATTTATTTAAATAAATTAAAACATAAACATAGAAATGTTCAATAAACAGACAGCAATCCCACTTCAAACACAAGACTCACTCTATAAAAATCAAGGTTTGAAATGCATCAAAATAAAAACATGCACTCAGAAATCTTACCATGTATTTGATTCCAGACTTGAAGTAGCCCAGAAAGGTTTTGGACTCGTATCCCTGGACCTCGCGATACTGGATGGGTTTTCCACCCAGGAAGTCGTCCATTTGGACTGTAAAGATGGCCGCTGAGCCGCTCTCATCCTGGGTGCAGGCATCACCTGCACCAGAGGAACCACAGACACGCTCCATATTAATCCTGGTCAGTATTTAATCTCAGCGGTCACGCATCTGTTTGATGAATTCACTCAGCGAGGACTCGGTGAGTCAGAACATCGATAATAGAGAGCAGCATGGGGTCACATCCCATCAGACGCATTAATACATGCAGCATTATTCTATTTCTGGTCACACCGTCGAGTTCGGCAGCGTGTGGGAGGGTTACGCGAGATCCTGTTTATTGGTAAATGCTGTTTCCGTGATCAATTTTCATCAACTAAAAGCATACAAAATCAATATGACAAAAAAAAGACCCGACTTTTTGTTTGCTTTAAGCTAAATCCTAAAAAAAAAAAAATGACCCAGTGCCTGAAATCAGGCATAATGATTTAAGGTCTGAATATAACAGCTAATGCTACATTTCATGTAATTTATTATCAACTACGGATGCAGTTGAGTTTCATAGCAGCATTTTGCCTGTACTGTTTTGAACCGACATTCAGCATACTCATAAATTATAAACAAGTATATTGTCAGTGGTGATTGAAGTGTTTAAATTCTGCATTCAAAATTTGACTTCACTTATATGAGGAAGTATATATACAGGATAAGGAACATATAAGGAAGTGCAAACAGTTGCATATTATAGAGTAAGTAATCTAATTATATATTATAGTATAGAGTATTATATACATTATGAGTATGTAGTATAAACATCATGAAGCATGACAGTTAGAGAATCAAATAGAGGTACAATATACAAACTATATAAACTTTTGTTATGTTTTTTTAATGTAAAATCAGAACCTGCTTTCAGATTTTGTTGTTTTTTAAATGTAGGATCCAAATTGATTTCAGTGTCTGTATTTTAAGTCAAAGTACAGTTAAGGACCTTATCTCCAAGAAATCACATTAATATAAACATATTTTTTTTGCAAAACAGCTATCAGTGTCATTTCATCTTTTAATTTTTTTGCTTGTCTCCTTCAACACAAGAGTCAGTGTTCTGACTGGTTTCAGCATCAACAGTAAATACAACAAGGCAGCAACACTGGCAGGTTTTCATGATCATAGCTGCACTGGTAAACTGAGATCAGATCTGCTACGTTGGGTCACAGAAACAGGACAAACACTCCAATGACAAAGTAAAACCGATCATGTCAATGCTCCTGACTGGCCTTCAATGTAATGACTCCTCTTTTGTAGCGGTGCTGGCAGCTGTGATTCCAGTTTTAACGTTTTTTTTTACACTACTTAATCTACTGTTTACCCCGTGCACCTGTATCTTTAAATAATTGAAACGTTTTAAAAATGATTTCTACTTTACTGTATTTTCTGGGATAGTGTTTTTGGCTCACTGCACTCACCCAACCAGAAGTGGAGGTCATACTGCAGGTTCCCGGAGCGTTGTTTGATGGTGTTGAGGATGAGATAGGCGTCTCCGGTGTAAAATCCCCCATATAGGTTTTCAGGAACGGGCACCAGGTCAAAGCTCTCTACCCTCCACACCTGGAGGCCTGGCTTCTGCCCAGCCCGCTCGAACTCTGGGTGGTGTGCTGCCATCCTGTCTGAAAGTAAAATCACACACCTGAGATTTACTACTTTTCTACTCTGTAGACTCGAGCATACAGGTGAGTCCCGGCGGCAACAAGCGATTGAGTTTAACCTTTGAGTTAGTGGTCAAATACAGAGACAAGAGTCGTCACTCTGTGATAACCGTTGACGAGTGAGACTCTGGGACTCTGTTTGTGAGATGTTTGCTTTGCAAAACTTGAAGCCTCACCCCTTAAGACTGAAATGTTTTCATGGATACATGGATAAAGTTTAAGGCAACAGTTAAATATTAATACACATTATAGTGAGTCACTGTGCCATGGGTGTTTCCCGCAGTGAGCAGGAAGAGGAAATCCAAGCAGTTATGACTCAGGCATAGTCATGATGACTAGTGTGGTCAGCAGAGGAAACACTGTGTGTATATATAGGAGCAGACTGATAGACATTTTGTTCTTCAGTGTATCCTAACTGTGCATGTGCACGTGCGCACACACACACACACAGACCAAACACTAGAGTTGGGAGATCACAATATTTGTAAGCCTACATAGAAATACAGACCAGTAACAAATCAAATATAGAGATATAGCAAAATCTCTGCCAGTTTTCATAGTGCCCAACCCGTCAGTGGTCAAACCCAAACACTCACACATTCATGCACACACATACCATACACTTCAGCCATATCTGAAAGCATGAAAGACACATGGCGCCCAATCCAAAGTCTGAAGTAGGTGTCCGATTACCAACCAAACTGGCCTCTCAGTGGCATGTGTGGGTGTGGATTTTTTTTTCAGCTGGGAGTAGAGCATCCTGGTAAAGTCTTTGTTCTTCCTGTCTTACAGCTGTTTGTAGAGCAGTTTGTTAATTAAACAGTAAGGAAATCAGCTGATTCCCTCTGTTGACGTGTATCAGAAGCCTATCTCTGAGAAGTGAGCTTCAAAGAACGGGATTATTTGGAGTCTGGCCTACATAAACAGAAACATGATAGGATTGTGTGTGTGTGTGTGGGGGGGGGGGGTTTCTGCTGTGCAATGATTTCAAATAATTAGTGTTTATATTCACTCAGCTTCTGTCAAAGAAACTGTAACAACGAAAGTTTCAGCGATGGAAAGCAATTAAGTGCACTTGCGTATGTACAATGATGATGGGTCAAATTTTACATTATATTTCAACATCGCTACATTTGAGCAAATATTGTACTTTTGACTCTCTCTGTTTGACATGTTTAACATGTTTATGTTTATTCTGTTATTCTGCTATTGTTTTCTGTTACAAATATTGAGGTTTGTTGACAACCTGTTTGATCAGCTGACTGCTCGTCTTTCTTCCTCCAACCTATGTTGCTACATTTCCAGCTACCCTATGTAGCAATGTTTTTTTTTTTTTTTAAGTGCAGCACACGAGAATGACGTGATACGCGGTTTTTGCAACGGTTTTGCGCTATTTCACGGATAGACGGTTGTTGATGGTAACGGGCCAAGAAATGTAGCAATGCACCAACAAAGGCAATCAGAGGAAGTACGTGCATTCAACACCGAGAAGCAGCGAATGTAAACATAACTTTGTATGCGAGATTAGACAGTTCCGAACGCGGTGAGAAGTGTCCTCTTGGTTTTTTTGCAGCAGACTCTAACCCACTCTGCCTCCACACCCTGAACTAATTGGTGGCCTGCACACTAAACACTGCACAGAGAGTGTAAACAAGTTCTGCGTAAATGGCTTCCGCACCCATTCACAGTTATGAAACCTTTACTAATCTGATACAACGATGTATCGGACATTCAAAGTGTCACTGCTTCTTATTAACAACGGTGAGCTCTTTATAAAGCTCAGCTCCAGGTTTTATTTTATTTTATAAACTGGGGGGTCATGTAGTTCGCACTGAACACAGAATCCACTTTTCCACAGGAATGCTGCTTGGACCTGCCGCCTCTCAATTTGCACGACTAACCATGTTGAAGCAAGAATCGCCCATTTTTCCACACGGCTGTTTGCCCACAAACGCGACAGGAATCTGTTCCCGACCCCGAGAGGACAGAAGTGGCTCAGGATTCACGCAACCAGGCCAACAAATGTGGGGCTCCTTTTTTTCCCCCCTCTTAATTCTTGCTCTTGTGTAACAGCTGGACTCACTGCACAATATCTTTGTAGCCCTGGAATGTTTCAATGTGGAAAAGAGTTGAATGGAAACAACCATTTTTCAGATAACTCGGTGGTAGATTTCTCGATTTTTAAATTGTTGGGCTAGATATGTGGCATCATGAGGAAAGGAAAAGGAAACACATGTCCGGTTGACAATATGCAGCTTACAGTCAAAAGAAGGATGTAGCTGTAACATCTGGGAGCCCCGGAGTCAGACAAGGTCATGTACCATCTGAACGCTGCAGCCGTCGTGTCCCGGTTCGGCCAGACTAAAAGACACTGAGGCTGCTGGGTGATTCCATGGATAGCTTGATGTAGTATGTGAAAAGCTGTTGCTGCTATGTGAGTGTCTCTGCCTCTGATTTTAAGAGACGGTGTTGGTGTCTCATCATTGTGCACGTGGTGATTTATAAGACTTTCCACAGAGAAGCACTCATATTGGAACATGGAAATGATCGCATGTGGAAACTTTGGATTTTGGCACACGTAGTATTTATCAAGTGTGGAGCATGACGTAAACGGTAGAGATATAATTAATAAAGTTCATCATCATAAGATGTTCAAGGTTTATAGAGTTTAATAAATGAGCTCACATCATCACGACTATCTGTATACCACAAAGATGCGTGTAAATAAGATAGTTATCATCTACCCAACTTGTACTTCCTGAATATCAGGGAGAACAATATAAAACAGTACAATACAATAACGGTATGCTAATAAATCAGTAACTTCTGCTTGAGCTGATATAAAGTCATTCATTAACTGAAAATGAGACACCGGGCGAGAGGATGCTCCGCAGAGCAACTCAAACCACATTTGCAACTACGAGGCTGATGGTGTGCCGTAGAAAGTAACCAGAAAAACAAAAAACAAACTTAGATTTAATTTCTTATCTATGTCAAAAGAAAAAAGTCTTTTAATCCATACCTTTACTACTCTTTTCATTCTAAAGTCTCTGTGGCACTAAATAAGTTTGACTGGCTTTGACTATGATCTTCTCTGCACTTCAACCAGAGTTGGATACTCGTACAAACATCAGAGACGTCTGAACAACTTCACACTCTGAATAAATCAAAGCCAGTATTAAAAAATGTATTAAGAACCCCGGATGAGGGAAAAGGTTAGTGATAATAGTTCTAGACACAATGAGGTTTTTAAATATATAAATTATAATATTAGTTTTAAGTTTTGTTGTATGAAGGGCAGCAGCTGACTGGAACAAACATTAAATGTTTAAGGCTGCTCCAGCTTCCTCCAGCTTGTATATAGTGACTCAAAGGAACCTCAGGGTGGTTTGTTTCACTCGATGCACACACGCAAACACACACACACACACACACACACACACATACAGCTACGAGCATAAATAGAACAAGTCACATGACTACTGGTTAGTACATCTTCACAGACATGTCGGTAGAAGCAGATGGTGTCTGCATGCCGTCCCACACCTCTATGAATGAAGCCGGAGGTATTCGTAGAGTTTCCCCCTCCTCATCTGCTGGCTCTTTGTCCCTCCTTCGCCCCCCCAAACAAACACGGAGTGAGTCTGTCATTCCACACTCAGTTATTTGGTGCCCCTCCCCCCATGTTTTATATCAGCCTCTCTCTTTTGTGTCTGTCTTTGCTTCAGGCCGGAGTTGAAAACTCTAAACTTGATCCACTGCACAGATATCAACAGACAAGAAATGTATTTGTAATAAAAAGTTTTTTTTATTTTTTTATTAAGCCCTTGTGATTTGTTGCTTTAAAAAACAGACGCATAATAGTTTCATCTGTTAACAACTTGTCTGTGCTGAGTCCCCCCCTCTAAAAGAAAAAGAGATTCCTGCTTCAGAAAGGGTGATTCTCGATGACTCATTTTCTCCATGCATGCTACTCTTAGCCTCGTAGGCCGTTCAGCTGCCCTCCAGCTTGCTCAGTAAACACCATATAACACTCTGCACAGACTCTGCACTCTTTATTGGCCTGCTCTGCTTCGCTTTTTATATGTTTACATACTGTAAATCAAAGAGAATCTGTATTTGTAAAATAACCACCCTGATATATGGATGGCTATTAAATGATATGAGATAACACAGGTAACAGATGACGCTGCTGACACTGGCGACGTATAGCGTGTGAAATGAAACCGATAAGAGTTTCTACAATATTATCTTGATCTGAATGCAAAGCAGCTACGAAACATGATGTGTGTTTTCGTGTGTGGAGCATGATCTAGTTTTTTTTTCCTCAGCTGGAAAAAAAAAAAACTCTTTGGAAAAACACTGACTGAAATTAAAGTCAATGGGAAAACTCCCAGCGTTTCTCCAGGAATACAGGGTCGGTAAATATTTTCTCCCACAACAAGTTGGTCTCTAAGTCTTCTTCTTCTTGCAATGTGTACGAGATGTGGAAGAGATTTTGAAAGTTATCGATTGATAAAGAAGCTATTAAGGCTTAATGAGTGATATGTTTGAAGGTGTGTTCGCTTCATTTTACAATCAGCCTACGAGCTCATTCTATACCTCAGCTCCACCCCAGTCCCCAAATTTTAATATCTAAATAGCAAATAGCAGGTTAGATAAAGATCGTCTTTATGGTATAGAGAAGCCAACATTGTTAAAGTCACATGCTTCTTATCTAAGCACTGATTTGGTGAGTTGCAGGCTCAGCTCGGTTTCACCAAAATCTCCAAATCAGTGTTTATCAGATTCGTGTAACGAACGTGACCTCCTCCCCTCTCATTTTCTGCACATCATAACATAATGTCACGCCACCTTTCGCTTATGAGAGAGGACGGTCATTAGATGACTGCATGACCGCAAGAGGTCACTTGTCAGGAAATATTAATGTGACCTATGTTTAAATAACAAAGGACACGCTGTTATTTTATCGGTTCGAGGACAGCCTTTTCAAAATTTGGATTTTCTGGCTCCAGCAAGCTGGAAATGTCCCCATTCAAACCTTATGGTGACGTCACAGATGCTCCTTTTCTTTTTCTTTTCTTGATTTAGACCAGTTCATCTGTCCTGTCCTCCTGCACACACGTGCACAGAAAGCGTGTACGCAGTAGGTTAAGGCTTCTATCTAAAGCTGACGTGGGGTGTAGTACAGTCTGTGGATTCAGGCATCCCTTAATCCTTGGCTGTCTGACAGCTGACACAGTGCTTTCTGATTGGTTAACAAATATCTGTCTATGTCTCTTCCTCTTTCACACACACTCACCCACACACACACACACATATATATATCCACCACCGGACATGCACACCTACACTGTCTAATACACTCACCTCATTGTTGCTGTACCAAAAAAAAAAAATCACAAACAGGATCTTGGGTCAAACTTCCCCAGTAAACAATTTGGTTATGTGTTTCTATGGCAACCGCATACATAGCTGTCAAGAGGATATCACAGTGTTTAACAAATAGATTTTATAGGATATTGAAATGTAGAGTTTCAGTATTGTGCAGGAAAACGCAGCATGTTTAATTGTTGTTTGGTTTTAGTATCACATCACGACAGCCTGAACTCAGTTATGAAGAATGTGACTGTGGTCAGTTTAAGTGGAACCGCAACATTTTAGTCATCATCCAGGGCTGCTTCAGTCTGTCCATATAAGGCAGCTACCTTTTTGAGTGGACTAGACAATAAAGGCCTTTAGTAAACCATCTTTTCCACATTGCAGAAAGCAGCTTTCCCTTTTCCTCAGAAGACCAGGAGGCTCCTGTCTGCATAGAAAGTAACGGCTTGACTGAAGCGTTAAACTAACCTATCAAATTACCTTTCAGCAATCTGTGCTGCAGGACTGAACAAAGTGGGGTTCGACCTACCTGATGGTGCGAAGTTGTGTAAAGGGGTCGGACGGACGTGTGTGTGTGTGTGTGGAGCTGGGTGAGCCGCGGTGAGCGCTTCTAGCTGCAGCGGGAGCAGAGATGCGTCGAGTCGGCGGAGCAGCGGAGAACAGAGCCGCTGTTTATGCTTCTGACCCGGGACACTCCCCGTTATGACACTCCCCTGGCCGGCCTGCTGCACCGCCTGCAGGGGGGCGGCGGGCACATGGACGCGCACATGCACACTGAGCTCTATCTATCTATCTATCTATCTATCTATCTATCTATCTATCTATCTATCTATTCTTTTTATTTATTTATTGTATCATAAAGATGTGCATTTTGCTCTAATGCAAAACCACACGTTGTGGTGTTTTTGTATAGGATTGAATGAAGTCCAAATTCAGTCAAACACTGTCTGACTTGAGGTTGATAAAATATTGCATACATGAAAATGTGTTTCATTAGTGGCTGTAAATGTAAATCTGAGTCACTTCCGGTCTGCAGTGAGAATATGCAGCTTGAACAACACTGCCCCTGTCTGGTCCTGGTGCACCGCTAAATGCCAACAAGGCAAACCTATATACGGACCATTGTAATGCAGACTGTGCATGGTGTATGAATATGAGGTGAGCCCAACATCAAACACTGACTCATTACTTTATAGTTTCTATGATGCTCCCTGCTGTATGAATGAGTGATTTTTTTTCATGTGCTGACTGAGGGTTGGCAGTCTTGTTTCTGGACAAAGTGAAGCTCTTTTAGATTCAAACTAGTAAACTTAATGTGTTTTGAGGAAAAGGAGATTACTGTACAATATTCTTACAATTGAGCCATTTATTGATTGACAGTACATTGACTTTGACGAGAAGATGTAATATGATACTTTTAAGATGTTTTCTGTCCTCAGATTTTATTCTTCTGAGTGATGGGGGAGGGCTTTTTGTATACCTGCTATTCAGGGGTTTATTATATTATGTATATTGTTGGAATATTGGAAACTCAGCACTGGGATGTACAGTGCTGATAATAAGAACATAGAGCCATCTGTAGCAATGTAAACTAGCAAAATGCTTTTTTTTTTTTTTAAAGTCAGTCTCTGTAGATATTTTATTACAGGTGCAAGTTGCACAGATGGAGGCCGCTATAGATATTACAAAGGGGAATGATGAGAATGTCCTTGACCTGGTCAGAGCTATGAAGAAAAGGAAGAAGAAGAAGAAGAAGAAGAAGAAGAGAGCCCTGAATACATCAGGGTGTGATATCACACAGCAAACATCCACTGACTGAGGCTAACAGAGGCTCTTTTTCACACCGGGTTGGAAACATATTTGTAGCGATCAATTCTGCTGCAGAACAGTCCTGCAACACTGCGGCAGACTGAAGGAAGCTCAGATCATAACACTGAACAATCCTCCCAATAAACATGGGGGATACAGAGAAAACACAGTACAGTTGTCCAAACCTTTTGATGTGAGTTGACTGCTATCCAAACTGAGTTTTTAACATATATTTAGTATCTATCTTCTATCTTGTCAGGAATATTCTGACACTACTTATACTAATATTGATACCACTAATGATATTTCTAATTATATTTGTCATTTGTAGCAGAAATGTATCTTGTTGAATTTAATGGTAGCACGTGGTCCTGAAAAAACAAAAACCTAAAACACCCTAACTGTACCATATTGAGTAATTACCACTGAGGATTTGCAACTGGAACTACAGATTAATTATGAAATAAAATGTTATAACAGTAAGTCTCATTCACTGCAGGGATATGAGACCACAAAAACGTATACATAATTGGCGTTAAGTTATCCAAAAGACCAAAAACTATCCAATTGAATTTGATATGAGCATCTTAAGAAGCTATTTTGGTTTAAATAATTGGATTATCTGTGAATGCACCCGACAAATACTGAACATCCCCCAGATTAGACAGTACCATCTGACAGATTCCATCACTGTACAAAAGCATTCATGGTTACTTATGGACACAAATTGGGCAATTTATTGTATTTTTGCTAACATTAAGAATATGGGATAGAGTGAATTAACATGGTGGTGATTTACCTGATATTAACACACATGTTCGAGTCTTGGTTGTCCTCTAGTGGACAAAGAAACAAACAGTCTGCATTCATACTTATTAGGCAACCACCTTTCTTTTGTTATGTATGTACCATCAAATACTACAGTATAAATGTATGTTGTGACATTGAGCAGCTATAAAGGAGGTAAAGTGAAGAAAAATATCTTTACTTTCCTTAGGGACAAAATGTTAATAACACATTTATGGAAATCAAATTGATACTGTATCGAAAATACAGGCGCAATAAGAAACAAGAAAGTCTTGTTTTGTGCTTTGCTGTTTCAGGCCAGCAACACATGATGCCTTCAGGAAGTCTGGTAATCCTCACACTTGTGACTTAAAAGGGTCATCTTAACCAAAAAAAACCAACACATTTTCTCACGTACTCCTAGTAATAACCATGCAGATGTTTTGACTTTATTTTGTAATTGTAAGTTGTCTCTGCCACGTTGATGTTTGCTGCCAGCCTAAAACTGAATTTATTCTGTTCTTAGTGTGATGAGCCAAAAGTCCCATGTGTTCATTTCTTGATCTTTGTGCGGTCTTCTCACTTACAAAAAAAAAAAGACATTTATAAAGATACTCTTGATAATCAGACCTCACTGTTACACAAGGCGGGGCTGGGAAAGGGGTGCACTGTTACTGGCTGTTTGAGGAAGACTGAGGGGGATCATATCTTTGGAAACATCAATTAAAGGGTTTGAAATCATTGACAGATGAAGTGGGTCAGAAAGCAGTGCCTCAGACTGAACTGACAGCTACACTGGCTCTAAAAAAACAAACACATTACAGTTGGTAGTTTTGATAGCTCTGCTCCAACTGAACAACCTTCCAGCAAAACAAATAATTATCCCACTTTATTGTATAATGGGTTTGAAATTTGATTGTGCTCCTCACATTCCTGCGTTTCTTAGCGAGCCTTAGTGGTTTAGGAATGCTGTATTTCTCTTTGCTTCAGTGGGCATACTTCCTCTGAAAGATATGAAGGATCTGAAGTGTCTATGAAACCATCACTTAAGATCTTAAGCTCCTCATTCCTCTCCAGAGTCCACCGACAGAAGTGTCTTTGCAGTATACATGACTCACTAAAAAATGTGTTGTTTTGAAATTCTGACGGGACAATAAAAGACAGTAGAGATACATTTCTAGCTTTGTGCTGTATGTCAGTTCACCAACTTAAACCCAGATGATCCAAAAACATCATTTCTATAATTGCTGTGATTATTTCCTTCATGTAGTCCGCAGCACTGACAGTTTTTTGTTTTGAATCTTGTACACTTTTACCTCTGAAAAATATTTCAGAATGAGAATCAACTTTATGGTTGACACATACAAGGAATTTGTGCTGGATCTCTGTAACTCTCAATATAACTTATATACACAGTGCAAGGGCAAACCGATACATACAAACAGCTACAACAAAGGACAAGCACAACTAAAATAAGCAAACATAAACATATGACATAGCTTGCAGGCAATAGTTTGGTAAACAGCATCTATATACAGGTCAGATTGTTACTGTATACTACATTATATACAGGGTTGTTTTAGTGCAAGAGTGCATGACAGTGCAAAGAATACTGGGATAAATATTGCATGGGTTATGAGTCACTGTATATACAGAGCTGACTTATTGATGGATAGAATATCAGAATCTGTTTGCAAACACACAAAGAATTTGCTCCCACAAATGCAACATAAGAGTATGAAAATATAAAAAAAAGATGAAGGTAATAATAATAACAATGAAATAATAAAATAAAATATCACCACTATTCTGGAAAACATCCTTGAATTGGAGAAGGGTTGGTGAGGTGAATGTAGTCATATTGAAATGGATGTAACTGAGTAACAAATGAACTACATTGTTCCTTTTCAACACCAGACGATATTAATACTTCAGTAATGTTTATATAAAGTAAGAGTATTAGGCTGCTGCTTGAGTAAGACATTGTGATACTCTCCATCATTACTATAGGTGTTTCTTCATCGACGTGCGCGCGCGTCTGCACAGCCTTGCGCTGTGTGTGCGCGCGCATTATAAAAAGCCTTTGGTTGACATGCGGAAAGAGGCTCGAGAGGGGTGGGGGAAGAAGCCGGCGGGGGGAGAGTGAGTGACTGACAGGCATCATACAATCTATGAGTGAGAGGGAGAGAGGGAGAAACAGAGTGAGGAGCGGACAAGAAATAGGAAGAGAAGCAATTTTATAACCAGTGTTACGGTTAATTTTGTGACCGGAAGGAAAAAGTTCAGATCCCACAAACCCAGCGCGTGGGAGTGGGAAGCAGGATCGTGACTGTCATGGCAGGTAAATTCAGTTCAACCATTACACACACACATAACGTTATATATAACTTAAACGACCAAAGACATGCCAGTGTGTTTTAAGACACGACTCTGTTCCGACGAGCTCGACGGTTGCAAGATTTCACCAGCAGCCGAGTGTCAGTTAAGCTAACGGTAGCTAGCTAACAAAACTGAGCTACTGCTAACGGTAGCTAACTTGTTAGCTAGCAAACTCCGGTGTCATCATCGAGTCGGCTAAAGCTAAGCTAGCCAGCTGCTGCTAGCAGGCGGTCGCTGTTTACCATTACTTTACCGGCCTGGGGCCAGTCTTGCAAGCTAATTCTGTTAGCCAAATATCAGTGTGACTTCTCGTAGCTGTACCGTTAGCGGCTACATGTTTGACTTGCACACGGGAGCTTAAAAACCACTTTAACATATCGGTTCTGTTGATAGAGAAGCATATAGTATTGCGAATAGCTGGTTTCCATCCCCGTGTACACATTTCTCAAACATGCCATGACTGGCGAGCTAACGCTAACGTTAACGTTAGCTGAAACTTTGACATTGCCCACATGCAGGCTAGCAGCCCAGGCCTGCTGTGAGATTGGACTAGCTGTTAAATATTTTTTTGCAATTTCTGACTAAAAGGACTGAAGAATCAGAGAGCTAGTTGTTGGGGTCATAAATAAACCTAAACCTGCGAAATCCCCACCTCAGTGAAAACTCAAGATAGTCAAGGATGTATTTAGCCGATCGTAGCATTTCGTGTTTCATTCATCAGTTGGTACTTGTGCAGTGGGTGTAGAGTTATTAAAGATTGCATGCCCCTTTAGTCCTTCGTAATGAAATTTGATTAATGGATATTTAATCAAAAATAGGTAACTAGAAATATATTTAGTACATGTATTTGGGCGGGGAAATGATGCTGCTCCTCAATCCTAGGCATTGCACATTATCCTCTCGTTAAAACTGATGGAGCTGATTTGCATATTAAAAAACGTGTATGCATTTTGCATTTTTTTGCAGAAAGTCGATAGAAATATGTATTTTGTCCTGACTCTCATAGCTTGTTGTTTTGAAATCATGATTCATTTAAAATTTATGTGTGATGAAACCATGGTGACTCATACATGTCCTTGATTTCTCTGCAGTTGTTCCACCATGAGTTGGACATTTTTATTGACAAAGCAGACTACATGATTACGTGTAATAAATAAATAAATAAATAAGTAAATGCAGAATTCAAATACCTTTTTGTTGTGCAACCAACTATCTTGATGAAGAACCTGTTGACCTGTTGAGGCAAGTGATGGTGGTCATAACATCCAAGCAAGGCAGCATGATTTTCCTTGTTAATGTATTTCTAACATAGTAGTCTGGCATGAGAGCATCTCCTGTTGGTGTAGCAGTTGGCCTGGCTTAAAATAATAAAAAATAATAGATAAACAGAGTTTCGTCTGTATTTATGAACATGATTCTTGACTCTTTTGTCTCAACAGGAGAAAACCACAGTACCAACTAAGTCTCAAATCCCATTTAATGAAAATTGTAGAGCTTATTTATACACTCACTGAATGAGAGAGGTCTTTGCATGGCCTGTATTTCCATACAGCTTAAACTCATTGGCTATTTAATGTGGCTATAACACGACTGGTTTTGCAGGTAATCTCTCTGGGTGAAGTTGAGTGTTGGCTGTATGTCTTGATTTGCTTCAAGAAAGATTGAAAGATCTTGCTTGAGATGCATTTTGATCTGTCTCACTTTTTTCACTTTTGAGGCTAGTCTTGCAGAAGTTGTGGGAGGATATGTGCACATGTAACCATACACATTTTTGCAACAGGTCTGCCATGTTTCTCATGTCCCAACATCATTTTGATTATCTCTCAGTGCAGAGGGTCACAACATGCAGAAATATGCTGCACGCTTTGCATGTGTGAGTGAGAAAAGTCCAAACACAATTGGCATGACGTTTGCCTTACCGCATCATGTAATTAAGTCCCTCTGTTTCATTATCAGCCAAAAATGTTAAGCTATTTCTATGCCCACTGCAATACAGTTAAGCTCTGGAAAACATCAGCAAGATTGACATTAAACCAGCCAGAAATTTGCTTTAATGTGTATATATATATTTTTTTTTTATCTCTGCAGGACCTGGAGGTGACATGCAGTGGTGCTTCTCGCAGGTGAAAGGAGCCATCGATGATGACGTAGCTGAAGGTACGAGTGCCGCCAAAATGTAGTCTTGATAAGCGTGAAGCAAGGAGGGATGGAAATTGTTATAGGTAATGCACATCAGCAAGCAGTGAGTGAGCAGATAGTATCTTGGTGTCATTTTTGCTGATTTAAATATAGCACAGTGTGGCTGTGCAGTGGTGTCACAAGTCATGATGCCACACCTTTAACCTATGCACTCCCTGCTGCAGGACAATAAAATAATAGGTCTTAATCCTAACTGTGACTGTCTCCACCCTGGACTATGTCGTATACTTGCACTAAACTCAACTGTCTGGCTCACCATGTGTGTTTATCATGAGAATTACAAGAAAGAAATCAGGCCTGGGCGAATATGATGCATCATGTTGCATTTACCATATAAGGTGCACCGGATTATAAGGCGCATTAAGGGCAACAAAACCGATAAGTCAAACTTTATTCAACTCATTCACAATAACTGTCAACATTGTTCAGTTGTAACACATACAGTAATGCACTCACTTTTTCAGTTCATTATTCCACAAATCCATCAAATTCTTAATCTTCAGTGTCTGAGTTTAACAGTCAGTCAGCATGAAGCCATTTTGGGGTTCTTATACACACACACCATAATATGTTGAAGCGCAGTACGTATTATTTTGTAAGACTCCTGACTACGGTAGCTGTAAAGCTCCGACAAACCATCAAGCGGTACGGCTCTATAGTTTAACAAAGTCGTACTAAAACATTTTGACAGATTTTTTGAGCGCTGTGTACCACATAAAACCGGTTCAAGGTCAGTAAGCACAACCAGAATTAATACGCAAGGTGTCATACATACATTGTTATATCAAGCATAGTTGTAAGTTAAGAACATTTTAAGGTATTCGCTAAAACGGGTCAGAATGCTGTCTTGAACATCTATTGTGATTAACAATAACAACCTGCTTCATCTTCCAGACGGTGGTTAGTGAATATGAGGGAGAGAGGGAGGGGCGACTCCCATAGTTCCAGCTTTTGTTCGTCCAAGTTAGACTGAACATGCATAATTTATTACATTGCTTAAATGTACTTGATGGAACAATGCAGATACGACTTGTGAAATGAACCCTCATAGCAAGCTGTGACTGGCTGCGTTCTATACCTTTTAGGGTTAGATTCGTTGTTGTTTTCAGGTGCATTACAGGAATAAGCGGCCTGTATGAAGGAATTAATAAATCATGCGTATTGACATGACTGAAATTACTTCATTTAGAGAACCATAATGTTGAGTTTGCAGTACTTTTCAATGAATCGCCCAGCTGTAAATCAAAACATTTTTAAAGGCTTTCTAACGTAATGTTGCAGCTCCTGTGTAGCACAAGTATCTGTGGCTACGTTATGTTCATATGTTATGAGACTACAGCCTGATTTCTGAATGCCTTGCTGTAATTGCTGTGTTAGGGTAGTGCTCGAGACTTTTTGCTGTTGCTGCTTCGCATTAAAAGCTTTCCACTGGTGAGCCACTGGAACGCCTCTTATTGCTACAGGAAGTGCAGACTCAATTGTCACTGAGGTTAGTAAGCGAGTGCCATGTCTCACCCATGTGCTTGTTGGATTCAAAATTGATCTACACAGCAAAATATGGACTTCGCTCAGCATTTCAGAGAGGAATAGTAAAAGAAGAAGTGGTGACAATAAGTTGCTTTAGATGAAGAGCTGCACACGACGGGCACCGCTGCGCCTCTATCATGGACCCCTTACTTGGTTGCAGGTTCCATTAGCTGTTACTAACAATGCATTTTCATATTTTCTCATTATTTTTAAACACAAATCCCTAGATTTTTTTTAAAATGTATATATCTATTGGATAATGGTAAAATAATTTGTTAGTTGATGTCCTAATTGAAACAGTTTCAGTGTTTCCAACTAGGTTGACTGCCTTGGGGTGGCTGAGGTTGACGCTAAAATGAGAGTAGCTGGTCTACCTTAAAGGTCAGTCCACCTTAAGTGAGCCTGGTCAGAGGCTAACCCGTTGTCGCTAACTTCAGGGCTAACCCCTTTCACTTTTCCAGAAGTCTGGGAAACAACAGACAAGACTTTTCTTTGTCTTGAGAAACTGCAGCATGTGTTAACTGACACAATGCTGTCTGTACTGCCTGTACTTGACAACTTCCTGCTCACCTTTTCCTCCGCTCTACTTGCTCACTCTTCTGCCGCTCGCTCTTTCACACTTGCTACACACACTCATTACGCACTGCCCTTTATTTTAAACGAGTTGATGACTCAAAACTATTCCACATTCTTTTACAATAATGTAGGGTGTTGTCATGCTTGCAATGTGTGCGAGTGAAAGTCATTAGTAGCCCATTGATATTAATGATCGTATGAAATTTTAGCAGCGGTGCTCATAATACAGCAGTGGTTGGTACTTGGATGTGTTGCCCTCATACCTTGGGCCTCAGGGAATATAGTTTTCACAAAGACCTCCTACCACAACCTTTTGCAGCATTGTATTTCTGCTTCATTGGGCAGGAAAGGGTTAAGCAAGTGTGTATGTATGCATGCATGAGTGTCCTTCAGTTTATACAGCAACATACTGCTGCTGGGTAATACTGGCTTGAGTGAAGGGGCAAGAGAAAAGGGAAAAACTAGGTTACTCTTTTCCGTCTGCTCTACATGATCTGACATCCTTCTGCATCTCTTGCCGACGCGTCCTCGTCCATCTAGTGCGCTCTGATTCCCAGACTGACGAATCCAGGGTTAGATGGGATTAAGTGAGTGGCTTCTTATAGCCTTTAGTATTGGAAAGAGGCCGAATATAATATAAGAATAACATTATTGTAAATGTCTCATGTTTGTGGTGTTTTTGTTTTTCAGCGGACATCATATCTACAGTTGAGTTTAACCACACAGGGGAGCTGCTAGCCACAGGAGACAAGGGTGGACGTGTAGTCATTTTCCAGCAGGAAATAGAGGTACAGCAGTGTTTCTCAAGACATTTTTGAAAAAGTCGAACACCTCAACTCAAATACTCAAAGTTGGAAAGAAAAACAGATGATATGCTTTACATGTGTGTCAGTTGTATTTCTATGTGACTTCTGGCCTGTTCCTGTCTAACCTCAGTTCTTTTTCATCTTTGTCTAATATTTCGCTGGCAGAATAAGAATCAGCCTCAGTTCCGGAGCGAGTACAATGTTTACAGCACTTTCCAGAGCCACGAGCCTGAGTTTGACTACTTGAAGAGTCTGGAAATAGAAGAGAAGATCAACAAGATCCGCTGGCTTCCTCAGAAGAATGCTGCTCAGTTCCTGTTGTCAACTAATGGTAAATTAGTCATTCAGGAAATTGACGCTACATTTTTTCTTTTGGAGGTGTAAAATCATTGCTGCATTGGTCTTTATGGGTGGAAAGGTAACCAGAGTAAAGTACCTGAGGACAGCCAACATCACAGCTGGGTGGTGGACGCTGGTCACATACTTTTACATTAGTGCTGCACAAGATGAAGGGAAAAGCACGTTGTCACTTCTAGATGACCGAAGTTGCTCCTAAAATGAATGCATACTCAGATATTTGTTGACATCTTATGTTTATTTACATATAATATGATATTAACAGTGAGCTCTAACAGCTTAATACAGTCTTTGCTCCAAATCGGCTACTTGAAGTTATTTTTTTTTAAATCAATACCAAATGGCACTAATGGATTGTAAACACACTAATTATCATTGGAAATTTAAAGTAATAATAGTGATAATATGTATCGGAGCATGGGGGAAGGACTCAATGGATGCCAAGAGTGAGAACTTGCCCTTTTCGAAAAGATGTTCATGCTGTTATTGACTACATTGTGTTTTTTTTGTTTGTTTGTTTTGTCCTCCCCTTCTTTGACAGATAAAACAATTAAGTTGTGGAAAATCAGTGAACGAGACAAGAGACCAGAGGGTTACAATCTCAAAGAGGAGGATGGATGCTACAAAGATCCCAACACTATCACGTCACTGCGGGTCAGTCCTTGAATCATACACAACCTGAGAGATGGGATTACTCAAACGGTCCAGAGGTCCTTCTCAGAACTGTAAAGTGATCCGTGCACATTTATTTGATATGTGATCCAACACAGAAGTTTTACTTCATGTAATGCAGGCTGCTCAGATTACCTGCCCTGCGTCCATGCTGATAGTCACCACTGAGAAACTCACTGTGACACAAATAAAGGTCTTAAAAGACAGTTTTCCAAGTCTATCCTAAGACTATAGTCAGATACCCAAATGAACATTGACACTTCCGTGCCATAATCTTTCCTCCTGTTCAGACTGACATTAGAAGATCCCTTCATAATGCACTTACAATGTAAGTAATGTGGGTCACAAACCTTAAACCTCCTACTGTGCGAAAATATATTTAAAACTTTATTTGGAGCTATAGTAGTACAAATGAGTCAAATCAAGTAGAGGTCTTTTAACATTGCAGTCATTTTTAGCAACAAAGTTCCTCTTTTAGTTAGACAGGAAATTCAGGTTTAAATAAAGACATTTCAATTGAAAAAATGCACCAACATGCATCCTGTGTTAAGAAAGGGGTGTTAGTTAATTATGCTGGAATCAAATATGAAAAGCTTTGTGACAGATAAGAAATGTTTCAGATTATGTCCTGTTTGTTCATATATCAGGTACCAGTTTTAATACCCATGGACCTCATGGTGGAAGCCAGTCCGCGGAGGGTGTTCGCCAATGCTCACACCTACCATATCAACTCGATCTCAGTCAACAGTGACAATGAGACTTACTTGTCTGCAGACGACCTCCGCATCAACCTCTGGCACCTCGAGATCACTGATCGCAGCTTCAGTATCCTTAAAGTCCACCTTTACTCAAATGTATTTTTCCTATTGTTACTTGACTTAGATGTTTAAGTTGTTTTCACGGTGATATGCTGAATTCTCTCTGTTCACACTAAGTTTTATGGCGTTTTCACATGTAGTTTGTTTGATTTGTGGGATAAGTTGGTTCATTTCAGGTCAAGGTCAGACCGATTCAGAATTAACACCTGAAACGTGAAATGAAAAATATTCGCTACCCATCTTACTTTTTCCTCTAGATATCCATCAATGTTCCTTTTGATTTGGGGAAATATTTTCCTCCCCCATTAATGCTCTGTGCGTAATAACACGTGCACTAAGAACAGGCAAGTTGATTACCCGAAACAATGTGTATTCCTCTTAACCCTGTGCTCTTCAGATATTGTTGACATTAAACCAGCCAACATGGAGGAGCTAACGGAGGTGATCACAGCAGCTGAGTTCCACCCTCATCAGTGCAACACCTTCGTCTACAGCAGCAGCAAAGGAACTATCCGTCTGTGTGACATGAGGGCTTCGGCGCTATGTGACAAACACTCCAAATGTGAGTACCTGCTTGGGTCATTTTTGGGCCTTGTCCACATGTGTGCATTTTTGCCTCATGTCCTCATGCAAATTGTGGCTTTAGGTCACTGAAAGCACTTTTTGAATAACTCCTTCAAGGGTGAAGATGTTCAGAAACTTTGACATGTAGACCAGGAAAGCAGAAGTTTTGTCTTGTGGCCTCAGTGTGCACTATTATCTCCTTTTGTATACAATGACGGGGGCAAAATAGTGCAAAAACAATACCAGTTAAAAATGTCAAAAATACCAGTGTATTTGTGGACTAGGTCACCATACCTCTACCTCAGCAGGTATTAAGTTAATGTTTATTACTAGACTGTCACTCAACTACTTTTAAAGGATACTGCAGTCTGACTTCATCTTTTACTTACTTAAATTTATATTCTTCTTTTACGTGTCCAGTGTTTGAGGAGCCAGAAGATCCCAGTAATCGCTCCTTCTTTTCTGAGATCATATCCTCAATCTCGGATGTTAAGTTTAGCCACAACGGACGCTACATGATGACCAGAGACTACTTGTCTGTAAAGATTTGGGACCTGAACATGGAGAGCAGGCCAGTGGAGACCTATCAGGTGAGATGGATGAAACTGGAGCACAGTAACAGTGTGGGTTGTCAAGTTTATGTTATTGTAATCAGATTGTAAGTGAAGCTTTGAATTAACACCATTTGATGGCCCTATTGTAGTGAAGAGCAGCAGGTTTGGTCCAACAGTGTAAATGACAGTCCTCCTTTAGTCTGTACCTTTGTGCTCTGAGAATCTCCTGTTGGTAATATTATATTGGCATTAGATACATTGTTAGTGCTCCACACATAATTCATACATTTTGAACCACTTGAATTAAACTCAGCTCAACATCTATGTGGGCCTGCTGACTAAATTCACACAGGAAACTATTGTCCAGTTAACATAGTTAAAAGTCAGATGATTTCTTGTTTTCTGACCACACCTTTTTATTTTGAAGCTTTCCCTGTAGCTTCAAATCATGGCCACTAGGTGGCCCCTTGAACATGTGGCTTTGTGTACAGAAACAAGTTTGTTCCATTGAGCTTGTACAAAATATGATAATCATGCAGGTGGTAGTAGCAGCAGCATTCATCTGACTCCTGTCTCTGATCATTACAGGTCCATGAATACCTGAGGAGCAAGCTGTGCTCGCTCTATGAGAACGACTGCATCTTTGACAAATTTGAATGTTGCTGGAATGGCAATGACAGGTGAGAACATGCAGGTAGACTAAACACCTACTAAAACACAGATCACGTTCTAGGTATGACTGTCTTTGTTTATGTTGCGCATCTATTTTTGGAATATGACTTGATTTCCCAGACTGATGCCCTTGCATTAGATTTTGAACAAGTGTTTTTGATGCATCTGCAAATCAGGGCAAAGATCATTTGGCATCCAAAGCTCTGTTAGCCTTGTAATATTATTATAAAGAAATATGTGAGATTTCAAAGTGCTAATTGCAAGGCCTATTTTATATTTGACAAATTCAGCTTTTTGGTATTCATTCTAATATGAATCATCTTTTTAGAAGATCATTTAATGATCAAATTACTTTAAATTAATTGTAATATTGGTGCTTCAGTTATTCACATGCATACCAACAGTGCATTTAGTTTAAGGATTGCTACCTTTTTTTTGTACTGGAAGCACAAAAATAATGTGATGGACATTATTCCAAGATGTTTTTTGATAAAGGCTCACACACTTTTCCCATGTCCCTGTCAGTGTGGTGATGACTGGCTCATACAACAACTTCTTCCGGATGTTCGACCGTGGCCAGAGGCGGGATGTAACCTTGGAGGCGTCCCGAGAAAACAGCAAGCCCATGCAGGTCCTAAAGCCCCGCAAAGTGTGCGCAGGTGGCAAGCGCAAGAAGGATGAAATCAGCGTGGACAGTTTGGACTTCAACAAGAAGATCCTTCACACTGCCTGGCATCCCCAGGACAACATCATTGCAGTGGCGACGACCAACAACCTCTACATATTCCAGGATAAAGTGAACTAACTGCAGGGTGAGCTTGTGTGAGATCCGGCGTGGGTGACGTCATGTTGTGCCGCCTGGCAGCCTCAACCAGGGTGATCTGTGGTAATGCCGACAACCAGCATCCCTGTCCGCCGCTACTGGGTGACCAGACTTGGCCACTTTGTGTTCCAGATGTGGACAGAGGAAGCCTCACTCTAGACCATCATTAGCCTCTGTGGCAGAGTGACATCTGCCTTGTTGTTTAAGTGATGTTGTGCCAATTTTTTTTTTTTTTTTTTTTGCCAACCCACCTTCCTTCTCTGGGGTAACATGGGTAAAACTGTTTAATTTCCTCAAAATTCTGAATACAAACACTTATTTTTATAACTCCCCCCCTGCCCCAATGGCTCTGTGGTAGAAAGATGAAAAACACTTATTTAGTATGTCCCCTTTTTGTCCTGTGCCATGGTAGTGTTTATTTTTCTAAGAGAGAATTGCCAGTCTGTTTTTTTGTTTTTTTTGTCTGTTGTGTTGTGTGTGTGTATATACACCTCCTTTTTTTTATTCATCTGTTATACTGTCATAGTATTCTTTGAGATCTCTTCCTTTCTTTCATGAAACCATACACCCTCAACAGTCACAAAAGTATGTTTTCACAGTTGTACTGGACAGCAGCACATCGGTGGTCGAGAGGTACAGTGTTTTCAGATTGAAAGCGCGGCTCAGTGAGGAGTCATTCTGCTCACTGTCGCTGTGCCTCAGCCTCTGGATGGCCAAAAAAAGTCCAAACTGAAGAAGAGATTTTTCTCTTCTTTTTTTTTTTTGGATTGGCTCTGTGTTTTCACATCTTTTGTGTATTGGTTCCTCTATTTTTTTTTGTTTTGTGTTCAACAATAGTCAGGTATAAGAGATAGCTTATTCAAAGATAATATTATGATTGTCATATTTATATTAAAAAGGATAAAATGTCACCTGATTTTGTTCCGTCCCATTTTGTGAAATGAAGCTGGACCTTAACATATTGCTTTGAGTGATCTTAAGTATTGTCTTCCCATGGTGTACCACAGCTCTGAAGCAGTACTTCACAACAGGGAAAACCTTTTTGTTTTGACACTGGACTCTTTGCACCAACTAAAGTACTTGGATGTCTGTGTTGTAAGACTGCAGTTTAAAATGGAACATTATTTGAGGCATTAAGTCACTTAAAGTGTTTGTTTAAACTACTACAGACGTTATTACTGCTACTGTATGTGATGGTACAATAAGCTGCACAGGGATTTGCAGCAGTTGATGTCTCCACACCTTATTTAAAATGTGGACAGTTCAACCTATATTGATGCCTCTAGTAATGTATAACTACAATTTTAATCTATGACAGTGAAGATAATAAAGGAACTACTTTTTGCATCCTTGTGAGTGCCTAATCGTTGGTGGGATCTCATGAGTACTGAGCTCTCTTTATGTTATGAATTATTTATCAGTGTTGATGCCCCGCTTATCTCATTATGTGATGATACTCGAGGTTGTACATCAGATGCTAGATCCAAGAACCATAAACAAACACAGGACCAGCTGATTTTACTGATTTAGACACTTTCAGCTAGAACTATATATAGTCGAGTAGTTCTTCATTCATTCAACCTGCTGGTTTTTAATCATTTCAGGTATGTGAATCTGTCCCTGATCCAACCCGATAACGCGATTAAAATTAAGGGTTTATTGAAATCAGCTTGTGTGGAGTCTTGTTGAAAAACAAGACGTGATTTGGTCCACGCAGCTGCCCCGCCTCTCGCCTGGCGTGTGTACGTGAGTGCACGCACGCGTCCCCTCGCACCATATTCTTGTAATTTCTACTTTCGCTACCAGCAGTACATGTATGCAGTAGCCTGTGTTTTTCCTCCAGCTCGTGGTGTTATTCCTCTCTCTCTCTCTCTCTCTCTCTCTCTCTTCCCCACTCTCTCTGTCTTGTTATCAACGGGACGGCGTGACGTCATCACCCCAGCTCCGGGAAGGACTGAGCGGCTCGCTGCTGCTGCCTGCAGACCAGCTAACGGGACAGAAACAAGCGGACAGCGGAGCCAAAACTGGACAGAAGGCGACTCGGTTGGTCTGAATGTGTGCAGACAAGGTAGTGCGCGTTTTGCACTGACTTGAGCCTTTTATGCGACCCGCTCTTGCTTACCAGGAACGACGATGTCCGACGCTGCTAACGCTACTTCTACAGACAACAACGGGGACTCCGGGCTAAACGGTGAGCTTGAACTGTAACAGCCTGTCAGTGTGTTTTCTAGGTGCGGAACTTGTCGGGGTACGCGGTTGTTTGTTTACAATACGTTTATTGAGCGTTTTTCAATCATTAAAGGTAGTTTTAAATGTGCTTATTTTATCGTTTCCCCCCCGTGAAGCTACGTTGATGGGGGGGAGGAGTGAGAACGCTATGTTCCGTATGTTTGAGAGTGGTTTGGCCAATGGAGTTTCGACTGTGTTGATTGACGGGCAAGTAAGCCTATCAGTGATTCACGCGGTGGCGCGGAGGTGGGTCTAAGGCTTGTCAACAAGACGATATGCAAGAAGTGAGAATTGTAAAAAACTGGGAAGATGTGTGTGTATATATATTTTTACCATTTCCACTTATTTGCTGTATTGTACACTCAAAAGAAAATCAGTTGAAGTATTTACCTTTTTTTGGGTGATACTTTTAGCTGTTATGTTTTAATATGTCAGTCTTTATAAGAATACTAGAATTTATAGAAAAAAAAAAACAATTCCTGTGTATGCAAATAGGGTCAATTTCTAAATATATTCCTCTAACTTTATTAGCATTAGTCATTTGGGTTTTTTTTACACAATGCCTTCACTGCATCCTTTCATGTGTGTTGTGTTGATGTGTGTGAGGTAACTAATCATCTTCATACACAGATTTAGGTTGTTGAAATGGGCTGTGTTATGACATAAACAAAGGCATGTTTAACACAGCTGCACTGACTCAGGGGCTGCTGTGGTGTAAGTTTTACCACACTATGGGTGGGGGGGTGGGGAGGTGCATGACTTTGCATGCTATTTATGGCCACAGTGACAAGGGAGCAGACGTTTTGGACATGAGGACGGTGAGAAACGGTGTAGGAACCATGAATGCTGGTCCATTTCAAAGTCCAACTTCTTATATAAATACTATATCTGTAAAGCTCTGTCCTATTATGTCCATATAGGACCCACATTAATTTTTTTTGGAAAGCTCGTAGTTCTTTGCTGCCACAACTGTTACTCAATACCAACTTACTGGTAACTTGACTTATGAAATATAAATTTCACAGCAGAATAAAATTCCTTGTCCACGCTGAGACACCACTGTAGGGACAATAAGACCCTGTACTTATCAGATGGAGAGGCCAGCAGTGTGCTCTGTTATCTGAGATGTTTATTTTTGGCATTTCCTGGAGCTCTTACACAAGTGTCATAAACATTTTTATCTAATACCTGGACTCTTCGTCCCCTCCTGTCTGAGCCTCTGCATTAGTAGATCAATAGGGGTCACATCGTTTTTGCCTCCTCTAAAGCGACCCACCAGCTGATAACGGCCCTGTGGCCAGAATGTTCGGAAGCGTCGGCACCATGGCAACACGGCTTCAGTCCAGCGAACGGAGACAATGGGCTGTCGACAGCAGCTCTGCTCGTAGTCCTCTGTGTAATCCGCAGAATGAGTGTGAGTGCTGAGTCGAGGCCTGTGTGTTGTTTTTTTTTAAGGGAGCAGGGGTGCACCGTTTGGATAGTGGATATAACTGGCCTTGTGCCTAACCTGTGAAATTCAGTCCCCTAAACGCTCATGTGAACATGGTGTTTACTTACTATAATGTGACCTGTTTGGAAGGTGTCCCTCTTTTATGTTTTGGTGAGGAAGAGAGTGTTTTTAAAGCCGCATGGCAAAGAATATATCGTATAATATATATTTTATTCTATTCACCATATTCTCACCCTGGCTAATCCGCCCCTCCTCTGTATTTGTAACTCGGCTCCGACATGCTGCGCCTCCTCAGCTGCCAGCTCATGCCCGAGCTCACGTACAAACGGCAAGAGCGTCATATCACATTCAAGGTCTAGAAGAAACCACAGCACATACACAGGCAGGCATTTGCTGCCCTTTCATCACACAGCAATAAATAGAGCTTTACTCGTGAACCTCGTTGACTGACAGTCTCAGTCTGTCTTGTTGTTTCTTTCCATCTTAGAGTCAGGGAATGACTTTGGCATCTCTCATCTCTCTCTGTTTTTCTTTGGCGTTTGAGTGAAAACATTTTAAGCTGCGCTTTGTGGGACTGGTCAAAGACAAGGAGAAGATATTTTGATATGTCATAGCAGAAAAAGCACAGATGCAGTTAAATTCAATCACTGTGAATCCACTTATTTGTGCCAGTTCCCAGCTCACTGCATTGTGCACGACACTGTAAATTGAAAGGAGCCATCATTAACACGTCTGTGCCACTTTTGATGTCCCAAGTCAAATGTCTGCTGTGTCTTCTCAAGCAATATGTCACGTTGCAACAGAAGACACACAAAATGTGAATGTTCACTTTAATGAATCAAGAGGAAGACAGTTGGAAACTCCTTGCTTGCATAAAATTAAATTGTATATCAAAGTACGGTATTTGCTTATTGGTTTATTGACATGACTTAAAACTGGCTCCTACTGGCATCTGTATCCGGATATGTACACACACAAAATAAATCCAGAAATTCAGTTGAAGTGCTGCTCTGTAGCGAAGTTTGCTGCCGTGCCATGCGTTTAAGAACTGACCTCAGTACAGTGTTTAATTTTAATATCACCAAAGTTTAGTTTAATTTGATTTTCCTTATTTTTTATTATTATTTTATTTTTTTAAAGTTTTCAATCTTAAATAATGATTAAAAATTGTACATTTATCTTCCGTGATGTCATTTGTTTTGCAGCACTGACACAAGTGAGTTTAATGTAGGGTTGTGTTTGTGTTTCTTTCTTCCCACAGGGTCGTGGGTGGAGTTGGAGATGAACAGAGGCTCGGCTGGCTCGGCTCAGTCATCCTCCACAGTTGGCTCGGCGCCGGGCCTGCTGCCCCTCCCTCAGGTGGAGGAAGAGGAGGCCATGGTAGGGGGACTGGAGCACGTCCCGTCCTCATCCTCAATCCACAACGGAGACATGGAGAAGATCCTGTTGGACGCCCAGAACGAGTCGAGCCGCAGCAACTCCTCCTGCGACAGGTAATGTTAAGAGTCCTGATTTGATTCAGTTGCTCACAATATACCAGGATCTGCCCTGAGAAGACGCTGATTAGCTCCAGGACAGCTGTTCCCCATCTGCTCCTGACCTCTGACCTCCTTTTTAATATTACCTGTTAGTGTAAAAATAATTTACCGGTAAATGCTTTTAATATCATTAGACTATATGACGTCTTCTTTCATTGTGGGCTTCTCCATTTTACTGAGCATGTTGGGAAAATCCTGACCCTTCAACTCAACATCATGTGCTCGTTGGTAATCCTCAAGTCATTGATAAATGGAGCTTATCACAGAGCCAGGCAGTCAGCTGTCAGTGAGTCACCTGAGGATGTTTTGAGTGAGTGTTCGAGCCAGGAACAGCAGTGTTGTACTGTCTTAGCACTATTACGACAATCCGGATGTCATATTACGCAGTTGATTAGGACAAGGTTTTCTTGACAAATCCCTCTGAGGTACTAAAATGCACATTTCAACAGTGAGGTCAGAGTGCAGGGACAAAATCAAGCAGTATTAATGTTTGGCCTGGATGTTACCCATGATTTTTTTTAAATATTGTAGTTCATTTAAAGTCGTAGTTCATTTTTGGTACCAAGAGCAGAAAAAGAAGCAGTCTTCCTGTAGTTGTATATCTTTTGTGCACTGATTTGGAGTAGTGGTTAAACTTCTGACCTGAACAATGATGCTTGAGGCGTCCTGTATGTATATAAAAGTATAACTCACCGATAAGAATTTTCCAGCATGATGATGAGAGGAGACGTTCATGAGTTTTGATGACCTCACTGATAACGAGGCTCTGATTTTTATTTTATTTTATTTTTTGACCCACAGTCCTCCGCGGCCCCACAGTCCCCAGGATGACGGACAGATCATCTTCGACGTGGACATGACCGGCAGAAGAGACAGCCAAGTAAGAGCGCATCTAAGACTCTCTATCAGTCTGTTGCCATGACAACCACAACCACTGAGCCCTAAAGTGGTGTGTCTACATGAAAATCACAACTGCTGCCTGCCTTTTAGTTTCCATGGTGATGGCTGCCCCACCCAGTATGTCTTTTCTCACAGCATGCGGTGTCACCATGACTCTCTCTATTTCAGTTTGATAAAGGTTCATAGTTTTCATTGCAAGGACTTTAATTCAGTTTGGATATCTTGTCTGTAGTCAATGATTTAAAAAACAAGTCAGTAAATATAAATTATGTGAAGTCCGAGGCTGCTACGGTCTGTGTGTCTTTGTCTTTAGTCAGAAGAGGACGTCTTGGACAAGGAGAGGGACATGGACATCCTGATGAAGGACTCAGACTGGGTTGCTGACTGGTCTAGTCGACCGGAAAACATTCCCCCCAAGTAAGTCTCAACTCTGTAAACATCAAGGTAATGTTTCCATAGCAACCAAACACACACACACATCTGCTTCTTTGTCCAGAGAAAGCAGTCAGTCATTATGGCAATAAAGTTAGGCTTAAGCACAAATAAAAAGCCTGCTGGCAACAATGTCCAACGCTGACACTGACACAACATTTGAACAGTTGAAGGTTAATTCATCCACACAGTTGAGCTTTTATTTTTTATACTACCAGAAATGAACAGCTTTTTCCACGTGTCCACACGCTCAGCTACTTTTTACAGTCTGGTTGAGATTCACTGTGAACTGTAACTATTATTGAATGTCTTGGAGTGGTTTATGTTTTTCCCTCCAGTTCTGCAGCAGCAGCAGTTACATTGTCAGACTCTCTACATGTTGCACTTTCCCCCTTTCCCCCCCTTTAAACTGTACAGGATATACAGCTCTGTTGTTTCTGTTCCATATGTGTCAGTAAACTTTGTTACTGTGTGTGTGATACTGAGTTGTCTCTGCACCAACACAAACGAGACAAATCCTGCAGCGTCACTGCACACGGGGTGTCTGAATAGACTGTGATTTCTGTAGGGAGTTTCATTTCCGTCACCCTCGCCGCTCAGTAACGCTCAGCATGAGGAAGACCGGGGCCATGAAGAAAGGAGGCATCTTCTCCGCTGAGTTCCTCAAAGTCTTCATCCCATCACTGCTATTATCACACATCCTCGCTCTGGGGCTGGGGTAAGAAACAAACGCCACACGACCTGCAGGGACACATATATTTATGTTCGAGCTGAAAAATCACACCTATCACAGAGCATAAAAAAACTGTCCACTGAAACCAAAACACAAGAAATTCTTGTAGTTTACCTGAGTGCAGGTAATCCCGTATTCAGTGTTAAAGGTATAGATGTTGGTGTGAAAGCCATCTGTCCTCATAGTTGGGCTTTTCTCCTGTAAGAGGTTCATCACATTTTTTATTTTATTAAACTGAATTTTTGTTAGATTTTTATTAAACAAAAAACAATCACATTCCCTAGTTGTACATTAACCCCAGCAGGGGGAGCTGCACAGACACAGTCAGCAGGGTCTCTTCCTTCATATCTAACAAATTAGCAGAGCAGCTGCTGCCTGAAAGGCTGCACACCTGCTGTGTCATAGTGAGCTACGACACTCCCAGGAGCACTTTGTGTCCGTGATAACACATGTTGCCCTAATCCTAGTTCCTCAGTCAGTCACTGCAGCGATACCGAACACATCAGTCCTCTCTTACATGTTAAGTTGGTATGCAACGAAACTGCATAATCACAACATCCCTTTCTGTCCCTTTTTTCCCTTTGACACTACTGTAAGTTTTTCTTCATACATTTTGTATTATTGGAGATTCTGTTAATTTTAATTGTTCATAATCCTTTCACATACAAACTTAATTTTCTTCATTACTTTTTAATTGATAGTGTAGTTACAGTGATCACTGAGATGTACTTTTTATATTATCATTTTTGACCAATATCTGCTTTTTTTTTTTCTAATAATAGTAAGTCTCCTAATACTGTTTTCCTACTAAATTTCGGCTTGTTGAGCAATTTATGGTCAATACAAATCCATATCGGATAAAAACAGTATTTTGGTGCAGACTGCTGGTGTTGTCGGCTTTAATTTATTAAACTAAATCTTTTGATTTATGCCTGTGTGCATGTCCAGCTGCAACATGGTGTAATTTAAAACACAGCCAAAAAAAAAAAAAGTCTATTCATATTTAGTTTTACTCCACACATTTTACCCCCCAGTCATATTTGACCCCCTAATGAGGCTCTGTGTCCCCCTATAAGGGCCCTTCACCAGTTTGGGAACCGCTTGCTTAACGTGCAGCTATTTATGAAGAATCCATTTGAAAAGTCACGATAAGACAGAATAACGCATGTGATTCCCGACCTACAGATTAGTGCATTAACAAGACGTTTTTAGAGTGGCTTCCATGTCCTGTTAATAAATCACCATGCTGCAATGGGAAATGTGGTTTGTTGAATGGCTCACCTTCTTCCCCACAGAGTCTATATCGGAAAGAGGTTGACCACGCCGCCAGCCAGCTCTTTCTGAACCGGAATCTGAAGAAAAGTGCCTGAGATGTGGCCGTGAGACATTGCTGTTGTGAGAAGGAACGCCCATCTCTGTCCTGCCTGCTCCCGCCTCCTCGTCCCTGAGATATGACATGTTCTCAGGAGCAAAGCATCTGCCTCTTCCCACCCCCACCCCCTTCTCCTTCTTCTTCTTCTTTTTTCTTTCTTGATCTAGTCCTCTCTGACTGACTGTAGATATCCCTCTCTCTCTCTGTTTTTACACCCTTCACTCATTTGTAGAAGCTTTTTCAAAGAATGAATAAGGTCATATTTCCCTCTCCCCAGTGATTTTGGTTTAAATGTTTTATAATGGCTGGGGCTTCAGGGAGGGTTGCAGCATTAAACCAAACTTTACTATCACACATGATGTCCCAGGGCCCTTTGATCATCTGACAACAAAAGAGGACTGTCCAGTTTCAGAACTGACCACAGATTGTGCCACCTACATGAGTAGCCTAACTCGATCTCCAATTAGGAGTCGGCTACGCGAACTGATAATGTAATCATGCCTTTTTTTGAAAGTAGCCATTTTGCCAATTATCTTTATCATCTAGATTTTTTTTTTTTAATGACAACAGCAATGGATTATTGAGAAGTTGTATTAAGGTGTTGCCATAGAGGCCATCCCAAACCACAAGCACTCATGAATTGCACTGGGAGGAGTCTCTGGCTGCCTGCCAGATGTAGAGGATTATTTTACCTTTTTCTGTGACAGTAAATAGAAACAAAAATCTATTGAATGAACATTTTGCAAGGTGACAATAAGTGGAAAGGTGTGCGTGTGTGTGTGTGTGTGTGTGTGTTGCAGGTAGACCGTGTGTCCCTCTCTGTGAGTGTACACTAACACTATTGTGTGGTTGGTCAGCAAGGTTCAGTCGTCTGTGTCCGTATTGTCCTTCAGTTGTCTGCTACATATCGCCGTGGTCCTAACTGTTCACTTCCTGCTTAAGTTTTGTTCAGGTTGGGCTGGATAATACATGATATGACACTAATTGTTACATATAAGTGGATTGATGGTAATCAAAAATTATTTGGACAAAAGCTTTAAAACTTGAGACTTAAGAGAAAGAATTTTGAGTGATTTTTTTATTTTAAAGTTGAGGTATATTGAAAATAAACTGAAATATTAAATTAATTACTTTTATACAGGGAAATTTGCCCTCAAGATATTGGTTGGTTTTTAGGTGATTTTTAGTTATCAAAGCAAAAATGTCCAGTAGTAGCCAGCCCTGCATCTTAACACTCCCAACACGTTTGCTAAAATGCACAAAGCGAGCAGAAATCCTCCAACAGGTTGCAGAGCAGCCGGCCGGACAGGCGGAAAGTATTTGATCCTCAGTTTTACAGTTGTGTCCCCTCCGAGTGACGCCGCTGAACTGCAGCGACTTCTAATCGACTGAACAAAGGTTTGTTTTCACCTAACGAGGCTCTACTTTATGTGTAAACACGGGTACTTGGCTGGCCTGATTTGAAAAGCTTGATATCAGACAACAGCTTCACTGCAGTGTCTCTAAGGGTTGCACTGATGTTTGCCAGACCTGGGTGGGTTGTATTTAACGTGAGTACTTCATCTGTGCCTTCGTTGCCTGGACTTGAAGGCACAGATGGGAAATCTGAAATTCACTAAAGTGCACTAAATGGATTTGGTACACTTTTCATTTTATTGCCAGCTTCCTGATGCTTTCTCTGATGACTTGTCTGTCCATGAAGTAATTTGCACCAAAATACTCATGACCATGATATGCTGACATGCACCACGTTAGAGTGCTGACTTCATCGTCTTCATTTCAGAGATACTATTTGTGTTTGTAGATTTGCAGCTTTAGAAAGGCAGTAGTACGTTGGATTGTTGTTTCCCCGTCTAGTTTGTTTTGTTTTTCCCTGATGTTGGAAAAAGATTGTGAACGCACAGAGCAGGTGTCTGAAGTTTGACATGGATCATGTTTTTACTTAAACCCTATTGTTGATGGCAGGGCCTGATGTGAATAGGAAGTGGAAAGTGTTGGAGGAGATTTCCCTCAGACTGCGACGGTCTAACAGTAGTTATTGTAATGATGCATTTGCTTTAATTTTCTTTTTTTTTTGCCAGTACATTGGAAAAATGATAAACATTTTGTCATTAAAGATTACCCGAATGAAGCCACTCTGAGTGTGCCTTTTTTTTATTTTCCACATTTTCATGACAACTCCATCTGCTGAGGAAAACTGGTGTGAGGTGATTGAAAGCTCCAGAACAGACCTTGTGGTGAGATTGTTTTGAGAAGAAGAAAGTGTTTTTTTTTATTCTTTTGTTTTTGTTTTTTTTCTGTCCACATGGCTCCACACCCTGTCACACTCTGTAACCGCTGCTTTGGATGTAATTCAAGTCCACAGTAGCAGAAGCTTCACGCATGCCACACATAGCTGAGGCCTGAGGCAACAGACCTCTCAGGAAATCCCAGACATTTCCTAACTGCTGAAAATGCCTACGAACTCACCATGTCAGCCCTGATTTTTAGCTACTAAAAACTGCTCAATGAGGCTCCTGAATAACGTCTCCCACCCTCAGTCTGCTGCACAGAGCTGACTGGGGAAGCACTGCACTCCAGTGGCAGACACTCTGCAGTGCGGAGTCTTTTTTTTTTGTCATTTCTTTTTTAAAACCCAACTTTCACAGCTGCATTAGTTCACCATGATGCATGATGAACTCATTCACCGCCTTTTATTTTTTTTTTCCTCTTTCTTTTTTTTCTCCATCCTCTTCACTTAAAACATCTCTCAAATGTAACTCGAACTTAAAGGAGTAGTTTTGATGTTTTGGGAACTTAATTGATTTGCTTTCTTTTCAAATGAGAAGCTCTGTCTCTCTCATGACTGAGGGTGATATCAATCTAATCCAATCCAAAAAAAACCAAACAATTTTCAAGGATAATGAGACATTAATAATAGTGTGTTGAGTCAGATATAGTATGTCATATTAAATAAATGAATCAAAGGAAATTTCAAAAGTGCAAAGCAAGAAAGAGGAACAGGAATGATGTCACTGTGTACAGTTTTAGTCAGATAAACATTAAGTGATCTGAAGGTAAACCCTCCTATCACCGCTTCCTCTTCAACAATGCCTCCTCCAGTCCTCCTCCGTCCTCCCTATATGGAACCTCAGAACACCTGTTCCCGACCAATCCAGACACAGTGAGACATGTAGCTCCTCCCACTGCAGCTGATGGCGTTACCATGGGTTACAGGGTGGTGGCCAGTTCTGTCTCCCATCGCTCTGGTGAGGAGGAGACTTCCTCAGGATCCAGCAGTATGACACTGCAGCAGCTTTTGGCTGCCAGATAAGCACACGCTGCTTCACCATGAAGTGAGAGGAGAGAACCTGAGTCTTGACAGTCCAGCCAGGATAAATCCATGTGGAAAGATTAGCTTCAGTTATGTCTAGTAAATTTAAAACACCAGCTTTGTTCATGCTTTATTTTTTAGAATCACATAGCTACCAACATATCTACACATTGCAACACATTTTTAGGCACATATAGACATAAAATATAGCAACAACAGTTTAAATTTATTTAGAAAACAAATACAGTGTAACACGTTAAATATAAATGTCTGCTATCAGCGGGCAGGTTGGTCTTTCCTCTTATTCTTTTCCTCTCCTCATCCACCTCCTCTTCTGCTACAGGAACAAACTTGGACTGAAAATGGCCTTTTACAGCATGTTAGCACGCTAAGCTAAGATGGTGCTATGCTAACATGGTGCACGCTGACATTTGCTAAAGGGAAAAGTCAGGCGACTTCTGGAGACCATGAATACGAACTTTCATTAAAATCTAGTTAAAAGTTGTTGAGAATAATTCATCTGTGAGCCACTGGCAAACATTAAAGGGGAACGTAATATGCTTTTCTGTTTCTGGTTTTTATATACTGCTACAGCGTTTCATGTCTATCTTAAACATGGTCAGAGTTATCGTTTGTACAGTATATATGCTCCCTGCAAGTCAAAAGCCCAGGCTTCAACCTGTCCTCAACGATTTGTTTTCTATGTCTTTTTCTGCCATGCCTATGGTCAGAACAATCAGATAGAGTGGGCTCATAGGAAGGGGGGGGCCCTTAAAGAGACAGGAGCTAAAACGGACTTGATACATTAACTATGAGATTTTTGATCGTTGCTTTTAAACTGTAACTCCAGTTTAAAAGTATAGACTTGTAAATATTCATAATATATATCCTTTAATATACAGTATGTATCCATTTGCTCCGTTTTGTGTACTGATGTTTTTTTTTAAAGGTTGAGCACATGACATGATGCGATGTGATTTGCAGATCTGTATTCTGTCATAGAAGAAAAAACAAAGCAACAAAAACTGTTTTTGGATTAGCTGCCCCAGGGGCCTCAAACACCCCACCCTCTCTGTGTGTTTGTGGTCATTTTCTTTTTAAATTTGTCCCATTGAGGCAGGAAACCACTTTTACTAGGGAGACCTGGCCAAGATGGCAGCATAAAAAGCAGACAAAACTATACAAATATACAACAATAGTAAAAAAAACAACAAAAAACCTAAGTACCATCTTAGTGATGCATGCTGATTGATTTCAGCTTCTTATATGTTTGGATCTAATCCCATCCTCATCCCATTATCATATTGGGTTCTTTCAGACTGACAAACCGCTGTGTAAGCTGAACTGAACAGAGCTAATAGTCTAATTTAACACGCAGTATGTTTTCATGAGGAGCAGCCGATCATAGAACCCACTCAAACTGCTGATCTCACTACTTGTCCTACATCTGTTCCTGGATGCCAGGACCGTGCCCTTTCTGACCAGACTCTCCCTCCGCCTCTTCCAACTGTTTATCAGGCGTGCTGCCAACTTTTCCCCCCTAATTATCTAACACTACCCCCTGTCTCTGCTCTCATCAGGGGGGACTTTGTTTTGTTTCATGGAACGACACTTCAGTAAGAAGGGGGGGATGTGTCTCGGCCTTTGGGCGTGGCTGTGCCTCCCGACATTTTCATTTTTCAGAATCCACCTCTGACATCAGACTTTGCTGTCCTCTCCTGGTGGTCTGATGACCACCCACCCACACATACACACATATACACACACACACACACACACACACACACACAGCGGCCCTCACAATCCTCTGGGAGAGGAAATAGTAGCAGCAAAGCCATTTGCTGCCCACCATGTTGTTATGGAAACTGGGCAGACATGGACTCAGTGCTAAAATGTTTTCTATGGCCGTCTGTGCAGGAAAGGTTTTGTCTGTTATAATGTGAGTGGAGAATTAATGATGTGTGTTAGAGTAAGCTGTTACTGCCTGTTGTTATTGATCACCATGCAGCACTAATTTATTTATACATCACTGCGATCTATTCTCTGTAAAGCTCAGCTGAACATGTCCCGTTTAAACCATAATGGACATAGATGCATTTTGCTTAACTGTACTTTGAGCAACATGATAAGTTCATGGAAGGAAATTTAAATACTTAGAATAATATATCCTTATTTATTATTACTAATATGATTTGTTATAACTTTGCCTAGGAAGACATATTTTGTATTGTTACATATTTTATTATATTGTTATTCATTATCTGTTCATACACCTGCCTCTACCTACAGGTCACTAGACAAAAAGTACACTTATATCTGCTATTAACTTAAGTATAATACATTATAAATACTTCATAAAATGTTTATATTAGAAACATTTAACATATTTAACTGCTAAATAGGAGTACTTACTAAGTTAAATAGTGACCTTTATTGTTATTAATGTGATGTGACCCTGTGGTTACTGTAATATAATCTTCATAACTTCATTCTACCTGAATAATGCTCTTGTGTGCCGTGTATCAAAGCAACTTTTTTTTGGTTAAATTAAGCTTACACAGAGATGAGCAACGGAGACTCTAGTAACAGTCATGTGTTTATATATCTCTTCCAGTAAAGTTAGTTCAAGTAGTGTTACAGAGGCAGTAAGAGTAAACTTTAAACCGCACCGGCACTAACATGAAATATGTAACTGTTTGTGAGCTTGTGTCTCACTATCAAACCATATCAGTAATCTTGCCTTTTACCTTCTTGGAACTAGACTTACAGTACACTAAGCATAATGTACAATTAGGGCTGCAACGAAAAATTATTATAATTATCAATAAATTTGCAGATTATTTTCTCAATTAATCGCCTGGTCTATAATATATTAAAAATAGTTTAAAAAATGTCATAACTTTCATATTAGGTACACCAACACCAGAGGTGATCACAGTCTAACCACGTTTGGTGCAAATCCATCTGAGTGGCACTGTAACAAACCTTTTGTTTTTTCGCAGGAATACGTCATTGAAATTAACAACATCGGGTAAGTCCATTAAATATGTGCTCCAGGTGTAGATATTTCAGTTTGGTGCAAATAAATGAATCATATTATAATTTCATTGTTTTCTCCTGACATAAAATTATATGTGCACATGAATGATGTCTTCTGGTATTGTCATATAAGATTAGATTGGAAATATGGTATTATATTATTATATATTATTTTAATTATTGATTCACTGACAAATTATTTTCTCTTATTAATCATCTGGTCTATAAAAACATTTAAAAAATGGTAAAAACAGCCCAAAATCTAAAGATCTCCCCTTGAAAGGTATATATGTCGAAGAAAAACAGTTCTTCACATCTAGTAGGCTGGAACCAGAGAATATTTGACATTTTTGCTTAAGAGAAGTATCAATACAGTCGCTAATTAATTTTCTGTCGATCGACTAATCAATTACTCAACTAAAACGTTGGAACACTATGTCACAATAAATGTTCAAAAATCAGTCTCAATCTGAGTTGAATGTGTTTTTCAAATAGTAAAAGGTCACATTAGGACACTGAAAAAAGGATGAATAGACATACAGGAGCAGGGAAATATGTACAATACATCACTGTACACCCTTAATATACATTCAGCATTCTGTAATAATAAATAAATGGTCAAAGCAGTACATTTATCCATATCATTAAAGTTCTTGAAACAGAGGTTTCCATACAGAAAATTTGACCTGGTGCCTACAAATATCTTGACAAGGATGGTTGATATAAAGGTCTAGACCACAGATCACATGTCCATAAAGTTGAGAACAAATTTAAAAATATATATATATGGTCAAATCAAATGTAACTCAAAGAATCCTGCCTGGTAAGTGCACATGTCACTCCCAGTTTTTTCAGTCTCTAAAAGCAAACAGAGATCATCCTGAAGACATCATCAGGGTTTTATTAACTGCATTGTCACTGTAGACTTGGCCTTTCATTTTACAAAACATGTCCCACTATGTGAAAAACTGAACCTTGTGATTTTAGTCTGATGTGTCAAGTGACGTAATGCAGCTGACACTTTCACCGAGTAAAACTAGAGTACTGTAAGTGTAAAACTGGTAGTTATACAGTATGTGTGCGTGTGGTGCTGAAGGGACAGCGCCCTTCATTGTTGGACTGGGTGTGACTTGGAGGAGCTGTCCATGGTCCTGATCGCCTCTTGACCTCAAACTTCTGTCAGAAACACTGTCTAAGCTACAGATATACAACTACATCACATGTTGTACTTATTAGACCACACCGCTTTCGGACTCATTGGCTGACAGGCCACTGATGTTCTGTAGAGCAAGTCTTTACTTTGGTCAAGAAAGAACGGATCACTTCCGGACAGTCACATCTGATGCGCTCCTGACACTGCCAGTCTCTGGACGGGTTCACACAGGCTACAGGTAATCCTTCATCCGGAAATATTCTCCTCCCACAGCCGATTGGATCTTTGCTGTAAGGGCTCTCTCTCATATGCTGCTGGAGGATATTGGCAGTAGGCTAGAATCTCGTTTAGACTCATGAGTAAGCAATTCAAAACTGTTTGCTGATCTGTTACACGAGGAACAGTGGCAGGCGTTGATTTTCTCATATCTCTCTTCAGTATCAGACAATAGGCTGCATAGATTTATGGTGCATTTTTTTCCTCTTTCTACAGTGGGAGTGTTTTCATGCAGCATTAGCCTTACACATTTTTTTTCCGCTTTTGTCACAGTGCGACCACCTGCGCTTTTATTCTGGTAAAGGCGGTGGCTGTCCAGGCGTGAGGAGCTGAAAAACACACACACACAGACACACGCACACACGAGAAAACAAGAAGCTGAGAGACTCTGAGCGTTTGTGCAGCTACACCGCCTGAAACATCCCAGCCCCCCGCCTGCAAGGCATGTCTACCGCCGGGGAAGTGCCAGCCTTCTTCAAGAGCATGGGCTCTGACAGCCCAGCCAGGCCGAGGCAGAAATTCTGTGGCATGTTCTGCCCGGTGGAAGGTTCCTCGGACAGCAAGACCCTGGACTTTGATGCACTCTCGGCGTGCAGAGGCAAGAGTGACGGGCGAGTCATTGACCGGCAGACGGACATCTCCCAGCCGAAAAGGGTGGAGATAAGGGAGAGCACGGGGAAAGAAGCGCTGCAGAATCTGGATGATAAAAGGGTAATTTTTTCTTCCTTTTGCATGCTCATTTTTCCTTTTGTCTGTGTCATTCTCAGTGAGTCTCTTTTGTGTTTTGCTAATTTCTACATGTCTACATTGCACATGCCTGCACCTTTTCCATAATCGAGTATTGTAATTACAGCCTCTGCTGCTCGACTTGAGTTTGTTTAAGCTTACAGTCAGTGTATACGAGACAACTTGCCCTGACTCCATTTCCCAGGAAGCACTGTGATGTAACCCACCATGCAGAGCTGCCAGAGGGAGTGGCTCCGGTTATTTAGAGCTGACATTAGTGGTGATTTTTTTCCCCCTTCCTCTGCTCAGGACAGTTAGCTGAATTATAATATAACACTGCAGGAGAGTGTGTGTGTGTGTGTCCAGGAGCTACTGAAGTGTCCTTGAGCAAAACAGCAAACACTCAGTTCTAACAGGTCTGAATGAGAAAAAAAAATCAGCAAAAACATGTATAAGAGTCATCCATCCCTGTCTAGTTATAAATGGCAACATGTTAACATACACTGGTGAATGCGTACATGATGTGATGCATGGCTGTAGCATTGATGTGCCCAAGGTCTCCTGGGTGTTCCTGCTCTTTAACAGCAGAACTGAGGGTGCGGAGCTGACGGCTCTGACTTGCATGACTTGCAGGAAAATCTGTCAACTTTTTTTTTTTTTTTTTTTACTGCTGTTTCAAACTCACTAAGTTGTTCTCCAGGTTTTCACTGTAGCTGTAGTACTAACAGTATCACTGCATCCTTTACTTAATATTTGAGCACTCAGGATGCTGTTAAAAGCTTTGGGTAGCGGTGTTGATCCCTGGTATCATGTTACATATTGATTGGAAACATTAGCCACACAATCCACTCTTTACTGACTGTCTCTCATCTCTTCCACCTTTCTAAGTCTTACATGTATAGTCGATTGTTCTAGTCTTCTCTGATGTAAGAATATGCATATGGAAGTAATTAGTTTGTTGTTGCGTGTCAGTAATAAAAGACAGTACATTAAATAGGGGTATTTAAGGCTAGCCACCATCTTAGGTCCATGTTTGATTGAAAAAAAAAAAAAAAGTAACATTAGCCGATTGCAAAAATCTACAACTTCCTGCCTCATATAGAGCATTTAAAAATGTATTATTGCATTATGGGTTTTTTTGGAGCAGAGATAAGGCCTATTAAGCATTAGATTATTAGATTTCATTCACTCTGAAATTAAATCTTCTTTTATGAGAAGCCTAAATAAGGGCTTCAAAACAAATCACATATCAGACAGGCTTGTGCAGTTTAAGTGATTTCTACCAATACAAGTCATTTAAGAAAACAATACTAATATGTTATCGATTTTGCCTTTTATATGCGACAAAAGGCAAAAAACAAAACACAAATAATACTCTATTCAAAGTAACAATAAAAGTATGAAATGAAAATTTGTCAGTGACAGACTATGCTCGGGTTCTATGCTCGGGGCCACGCCCCCCTCATGTTACCACAGTCTCTTGTTTTCTCTCTATGAAGAAACTATACAAATCTCCCTCGCCTCATCTAGGCTACCTTGGATATCTGCTCAACAGTTCACAAGTGACCCATTAAGAACTTCGTGGATGAACTCAGTTCCCAGGTTCAGGTCTGGATTCGCTGAGTAAGTCCTTCGCTGGAAGTGTACTTTGCTATTACACATTATTTATTAGTTTTATTAGCAGTATTTCCTGCTAAAGGTGAGCTGTTCCTCCTGCTACTCTGTATTTGCTTACTAGTGTGGCTGGTGGTGCAACATTATAGCCTCCGGAAAGTCTACCAGACTTCAGTTAGCATTTGTTTGTTAACGTGTCATGATGAGCAGACCGTTACGGTGTGCAGTTAGCTCAGGTTAAATCCCGTTTGCTGGTGCTACTGACCGATAACACGCTGCAGTGCGCCTGATGTGGCTGAATATTTATATATTTCCCTTCTTTTCCAGTTGCCATGTCTTTGGCTGCTTCCCCTCCCAGAGGGTCAGAACTAAAGACAAAGGAGGCATCATGCAGGGCGTCCATCTTGGCCAATACCCTCAAAGTGAAACCAGGCCATGTACAGTAGTTTGTTCCGTATATGCCAACTCTGACATCCTTGACATGGACAACATGGAGGAAGAGGAGGAAGACTTCACCTTTCCAACAGTCCCTCTCTCCCTCCCACAAAGAAAAGAAGGGAAATGGAGGTGGAACAAAAACCCTGAAGTTCATGATTCAGAGACCCTGGTGATTTCCACGTTTCCAGGTGTCCTCTCTCAGTTTGTCTCCCCTCACATTCAAGGGAAGGAGTATCAGGGGCAGCGGGTAACACAGTGTTACCAAACACTTCCACCCGGTTCAGAAAAAAACAGAAATAAAATTTGCATTTGTGCAGCCAGGCCCAGGGCCAAGGGTCTAAGTGTACTTAGCCACCATCTCAGCTTGCCATGTAGGCAGCATTCTTTAGATTGTTTCGTCATGAAGGGTGCACGCTGCAACCTCCCGGTTCCTCTGTGGGATCTGTTTTGTTGTTGTTGTGTGTTGTTTTGGACGACCTCTCTCATCACTCATTTGAGGCGGTGGGGAGAAAGTTTATTTCACTTAAAATGGCATTGCTCTTTACTTTAGCTACGACACAGCATGTGTGTGATTTACATGCTTTGTCCATCTGCCCTTCCTGCTTGCAGTTTGCCCCAGGGGCCATAGGGCTCACCAATGTCTGCCTGCAGCCCAATCCATCTTTTGTGCCTAAGGTGATGGAGTCAGCCTACAGATGTCCCACGGTGGAGATTACAGCTTTTCACCCACGTCCATTCTCCTCAGTGGAGGAGTAAAGGCTTAACACATTATGTCCGGTGTGGACTCTGCAAGTTTATTCGAGTAGGTCAACAGGGTTCAGGAAAGAGGATCAGCTGTTTGTGTCCTGGGCCACTCCCCATAAAGGCAAGCCATTGTCCCACCAGAGGTTGTCCCACTGGATTGTGGAGGCCATATCTCTGGCTTATAAGGGTTTGCAGCCCCCCCCCAGGGTTTGAGGTCCATTGCACGAGGGGTGTGGCCACTTCGTGAGCGCTGTTCAAGGGAGTTTCAGTATAGGACATTTGTGCTGCAGCAAGCAGGGCTACACCTCACACTTAGGTTTTACAGGCAGACATCCTTAGCACATGCAGTGCTAGAGGAAAAAAAGACCAGGGTCCCTGTGATGATCACTACCCTGCTCAGCATTGTTTATGGCTTCAGGAAAATGTATGCAATCTAGGAGTGGTCTGTATCTCCCACAGTTCATTAGAGCTTCTGTATTTAGTCACACTGAGGCGATTCCCACCTCATTCTGTTATCAAAGAACCAGCGATTATGTTAAGTAATCCAAAGTTTATTCCAAAGCGATTTCCACCAATGCAAGTCATTAAAAAAAAGAACTAATAAACTAATATTTTTTATAAGGAACAGAAATAAAACAAATACACATAAAACCCACTCAATTCAAAGAAACAATAAAAGCATGAAAACAAATAATTCATATACTCATATACAGTACTGCCACATATACTGTACATATTACTATATATAACATATCCATCCAACATGATAAATAAATGTATAGCCACCTATTGATGCCCTCACATTCATGTTAAACATTCATAAGCAGAAGAGAAAGGAAAATACATAAACTTATTGGTTTGTAACCATAATGTGCTCCTAAAATCCAACCTCCAAATCAAACATTATATCAAAGTTCAGGTGCAAATCTCAAGTTTCAGTTTTTATAAACTCTCTGGTCCCAAGTGTCACTGATTGTTTAATGGCATCTTGGGACAGTTTAAATGACTGAAGTCCCTCTGAGCTGGAAACATGTGTCATTAGTACCTCACTCTCTGCACTGGCTCAGCTTGTAGCCTGTTTTTTTTTGAAGAACTGGACACAAACAGATTGACTGACTTGAGTTAAGATGGCTGCTTGCTGATGTTTGCAAGCTGCACTCTCTGCCTTCTCTAATCCAAGGAGAGCAATTGATGGCATTAGTAGCTCTCTCCTGTCAATGGAGCAGGGCGAGGCTCTGCGCATGCTCCGTGGGTTTCTTTTATGGGGAAGAGGCTCGGCCGTGGTCCCTCCCTCCCCTCTTGTCTGACTCCGTCTGGGAAGGAAAGCTTTGGTGCATCGGCGGAGACCGGGAGGCTGCCAGGACGCGATCCGGAATTGAGAGATAGTTTGGGATTTTTTTTTTTTTTTCTCCAAATTTGTGGCCTCCCGAGGATCAACTGCGACCATCCCGGCTGCTCCCTCCCTCCCTTCATCATCATTATCATCTTCGTTTCAAGCCGGCGACCGGCAGTAATCCGCACATCCCGTTGCACAAGATAGCGGTCCACGGCGAGACGAACCACCGGTGAACAGTGAAGATGTCTGGCTATCAGGGCAAGAAGAACATCCCCCGCATCACAGTGAGTTTCGGGACAGTTTTGATGTAAATCCAGACTGGTGTCCGGTGTCTGGTCGTGTGGGCCTGCGGGTGTGGGTGCAGGATGTCACCGAGGAGCGCAGCGGCATGCTGTCCCTGCGCCGCTGCGCTCCTCGAACACAAAACCTGAGCTCAGACATGAAGGATACGACGGCACCGGGTGGCTTTCTGAAACGCGTTATATGTGCAGATGAATGTCGGATTGATTGTGTTTTTATCTGGGAACTGAACGGATCGATGAGTCGATGTGGCCACAGATCGCGTGTTGAAGCTATAAAATGTGATTTTTTTATTACAGCATCTTTGCGACAAGTGCTCATCTCCGGATAAAACAGGTTTGACATTTCGCCTCAGAGTATTCATGTGTGTTGCAGGCTCACAGTCAGCGTGCCATGCTTTGTCCGTGCTGTATGTGACAGCAGAGGTTTCACGCCGGTGGTCTTTGTTACAGACGGTGTGTCTGGTAGCCGGGTATCACTGCACACCAACTGGTGGGGGCAAATGCTTTCACCGCATCCGCTGTTTTAACGCTCAGTGCCCGGACGGATTTATTTAATTATTTATTTTCTTTCACTTTGGAAAAACAGCCTTCGATTTTTTAAAATGTTATTTTTAGAGCGCGCTGAAGGCATTTAAAGAGCACATTAATGGTGTCACCGTGGCTAGATTATTTCCCTGAAATCACAGTGGAGCTGCAGGGATGGTGCTGCTTCCATGGAAAGTAGAGAATAGGGAGGGGAAGGGAGGGGAGTTAAGGGAAGGGAAGGGAGGGGAGGGGACAGTGGGTCCTATTTCCTTCCATGTTTCTCTCTCAGCTGTGTAATGACGGGAAGATGCATACAGTACAGGCCGAGCTGATCAGTAAGGAGGTCACTGTCTTTCCATTCTGATCTTGGTTAAATGAAATAATTGGGTTAAAATGTCAAACAATGACAGGGATAAAAGCTCCATGGATGGAGCTGTCTGATCTGATTCACTGTAGTTATGAAGGAATGCTTTGTGCAGATAAAAAAATCTGCATTAGCACTATAGATATCATTTGGCTTATTATTATTATATATTATTATTCAGTGGGTCTAGTTGGGAACAGGTCCAGGGGCCCAGAGGGTCGAGTGGCCCCTGAGGCAGAACCTGATTGATGTTAACTTGTGTCACCTCAGTCAAAAATATCCACAACAAAGATCATCATCAGGACACTAGTATGATGTGTGTGGGGGGTGTGTGGCTGCTAGGTCATTTGTGTCCATTCTGCACCTTGTGGACATCATGCGGACAGTGCAGCCAAAGAAAACCGTGTCTGAAATGACCTAAAGGTTGACCACGCTTCCTGCCTTTTGTGTCAAGCAAGCTGATTGGTTGCTTCAGGAAAATAAAATTATGTTCATGTGATATACAAAAAAAACAAAACAAAAAAAACAGCAACCCAAAAGGTCTCTGATTAATTAATTGATCGAACTGAACATTAATTAACAAGAAATTTGACAACCGGTTAGGATTTGCTGCTTTTCTCCGTTTTATTTCATTGAAGATTGAATATCGTTTTTTTGGACTGTTAGTTAGATAAATTGTACAGGCACCGTTTATCAGGAACGAGTTTCTGGTAATAATTCAAAGCATATTTTGGGATGTGTTGATATCACGCTGTCTTCGATGAAAACAGACAACCTCTCAAGTGAATCCTTCTTTCTTTCTTTCCTCCTGAGCCCCTCTCTTGAGAGTACTTGAGACACAGCAGCCAGTTGGTGGAGAGATCAGAGGATTAGTCGGAGTTGCAGTTCCAACAGTGATTATGTCAGACATAAATGGATAGACTTCCTATTCTTGAACCTTACATGAAAGAAAAACGGGGCCAGAGACAGAATTATTTCTCAAAAAAAAAACATTTTTTAAACAGTATCTCATTCATACGGTTGGATGCTTTCATATCAGGGAGGAGCGTGGTAAATGTGCTGCACGAGACTGTAGCTGCTGAATAGTGACTTCATGGATTTGACTTTTCTAGCTAGTCCTAGAACAGCCGTTGGTGTGAGGAGTGGATAATGAGAGAGCATATTAAAAACCACAACAGAGGCCGGAGAGGAAATGATCGAGTTGAAATTAAATAAAAACTAATCAGGAAAGTCTGCAGCAGGGACAGAGGAACTCTTCATGTCTCCATGCACGAGCCAATCAAATTTGGAGTTAAGATTAGTTTATATAATGCTGAATTTTGAATGATTAACCCACCTTACTTGCTGCCCAGACTTCAGGGTGGAGCACTGATGTCAATGTAACATTAGCGCTGACTGGTCTGTCTTAGCCAGATGGAGTTGGGTCAGCTGCACAGGCAGGGAAGTACTTAAAGCAGCTCTCATCAAATATGAATGAACCTCGGCAACTTCACCACCTGGGATTGGAGCTTCTCTTTGACTCATGTCTATTTGTGATTTCAGATTCATCCAGCGAGAGCTTAAAGTTTAAAGGTGTACGACAGAACGTCGAATCAGAAACGGGAGCAACTAATGAGTAATACATCGTTTAGTCTTTAAAATGTCCAAAAACTGGATGAAATCCCAAAAACCCAAATATATGTAGTTTACAATTTTAGTGCTGAAATAATTCAGTCAGATAATCAATGAATCAATCAATAATTTGAATAATTAATAAGCCACTTATCAAGTAAAAAGGCCAAACATATACTTGCTATGTCTTCAGATATGAATGCAGATGAAAGCAAAGTGGTGTTTTAGTGAAGCAAAAGCTCCTCTAATGTCCACGTTAAAGGAAGGGAAAAATAGACTCAGGCTATAATAAGACTGGCCTGGATTAACGTCTGTGTGGCTACAATCCTCAGTGGATGAGAGATCATCAGGCAGGCCGCTGGTATACCTGTAGTACAGTAGTTGTCCCCGGTTACATCTCAGTGTGTGTGTGTGCAGTTACTGTTCATGCTGTTATCTCACAGTGCAGCCCAGGGCGCTGTCTGTTCACACATCACACACAGCATGCTGCTCTCCAAATCACCCACCAGCTGAGCTTTGAGTTTTTTTACACACTCAATGTAATCCTGAACCCCCCCACCCCCATTCATAAAACCAGACATCAGAGAAATGCAGTGCAGTGTGTGTGTGTGTACACTGACTTTTCCATTAATCAGCACCTGAACAAAGAAGAAGATTGTTGAGTAAAGTTTGTAACAGGATCACAGAGACGTTTGTTTGTGCTGCGTCCTCTAAAAGGACATTCTTCAGAAAGACGAATGAATGGAGATTTTCACTTCAAGAGAGAGTTTAAGGGCAATTATTTTTTTTGCAGTCACAGAGAGAATTTAAGTTAATTTTTCGCAGATAAAGAAGTAATTTAGGTTCTTTTTTTCAGAAGAAAAGAGTGTCAATTGTGTGTGAATTTTTCAAGCCAAAGTCAAAGAGAAAACTGAAGTAAACTCATCATCCTCTTAAAACGATGGATTTCTCTGATGTTAATCTATATAAGAGTGTCATATCCTTCCAAAGCTCCCAACATCTGTTTTATATATAAACCCGTTTGTGCTGTATTTTGCCAGCCAAGGTGTTAAGATACACATTCATCCCACTGGGGATTTAACCGATTCCTGTTTTGCCAGTGTTTGAAAAGGCAGCCGTTCATATTAACAGTCAACATGTGTTTTTACAGCACACGTCTGAGCGTGTATGGAGATGATTTTGGTGGCAGGCTGGTTTAGGAATAATCTGACCTGGCAGCGTTCTCCACCTGACTTCACAAATGTTCCCAGGATATTTTCCATTTGGACAACAACAACACACGGTGTTGCCGGGTAACGCTAGCAGACGTTTTCACAGCGCCTGAGCTGATTTTTGTCCTGATTTCTTGAAACTCTGCCCTCTCAGGCAACAGGCACATCTTTTTCTCGGTGGAGTGTTTTTAGTTTTCGCTTTGTGCTGCGGCACATAACGTGTTTTTAATAATAAATGTGTCATGTGATAACGACAACAGATTGATCTGTCAGGCTGTAAGAGAGAAATAATCTATACTCTCCAGCACTCCCTCATCATTAGTCATGTGGTCAAAAAATAAATTTGTAATGCCCCTTTATAAAAGTGTAAATACCCGCGACCCCCTGTAACTCATTTACATATTTTTATTTTTAAAACCATGCCTGTCTTACTTTATGCTAATAAAACTGCATGTTGCTGCGAACATTAGGCACGGTTAAATATTGTAGTCTGGAATAAAAAAAACACAACAGTCATAGTAACAGCAAACCCATTGAGTTGTATCCACATCCTGTTTGTGAGGTTCCCATGAAGGAAAGGTCGCTGTCATGTTGGGCACAGATCCAGTACAATCACACACACACACACACACACACACACACACTCCCCAACCCCCGCGAGCTCCAAAACAACCTTATTTCTCTCTTTTTTTTTTGTTTTCAGCAGCTGCAGCTAAAACTGAACTTTTAAAAGACAACTAAAGGGCTTAGTAACCCGGAAACTATCCCATTTTTACACATCAAAAAAGAGACTGTGCTCCACTAAGTAATATGATAATGACAGTCGTGATGAGGCACATGATGTAACGGCATATTTCAAAGCAGTTGTTGGGATGAGAGCAGGCCAGCAGTGGGCTGGAGCGAGGCCAGTCGCTCCACCAGAGCAGTCTGCTCCGCATAGATGGCGGATTACCACATGATCTATTTGCATTAGTTCAGTCGGCGCTGTCAGTGCCTCGCCACACCTTTCAGATGACAACTGCAAAGCATTTTCTAGCCCTGCTGCAGTCAGCAGAAGTTCCCCGAGTGTGTTTTGTGCTGTTAGATTGTGCACCGTATGTGCGTCTTCCTCCTCTTTGCTGAAAATCCTCGAGTGTACGGCTGCCAACATTAACAGTTTAAGAACAGTTCTCTAAGCATAAGGCTATATGTGTGCCATCCTGCACATGGTGTATGTATTTGTCTGGTTATAACATAATTTAGTGTCCTAAACTCAATGTATCATGGACTGAGATGGGGCTGCAACTATTTTCATATTTCATATTTCAAGCAAGAAATGCTTTCTCTGTCAAACTGGCGAAACAGGATTTAATCAAGTTAGAGAGCTTCTTCAAGGTGGCTCCACATATTTTACAAGGAGCATCGCTCAGTCTGTGAAAGCAGTTGCATAATATCTCCTGTGGATCTGGTAGGAACTTTGAAATATAACCCTGATACTGTAATTTGGATTATTTTTACTTATTTATTTATTTTAAATCTCAGTTTGGGCTTGAGGCTTTTGGGGAGCAGGGACGGTATAGTGAAAGATTCTGCCTATCTGCATTATGGGAAATGTAGGATCCAGTGTTTTTGAGCTTGATCCATAATAAGGATTACAAGTCAGGATATCTTAGCCTCTGCTGCTTTGATTTTGATCTTTTTTATGTATGTTTATGGGTTTTGGATGGATATGACCTTTTCATATCTATTCCCATTACCTGACAAATCAATACTTATAGATTCCTGCTGCATCTTACTTAATTATTTATTGATATATCTGTCAGTTACTTTTCTGACTAATCATTTATTCTATAAAATGTCAGAAAAATTGTGGAAAAGTGTAGTCTTCTCCTTCCTTGATTCAATTTACAAATCTGAGAAGCTGGCACCTGATCATTTTTGAAACTTTCACAGTTGAAAAAACAATAACGCCTAAAATAGAATTTTTTTTTTTTTTTTAATGTAAAGCAATGAAGTTTTAATTTGTTCTACATCTGTGGCAGAATAGTGATTATTCCAATATGAGTTTTTAAAATGTTAAATCACCATGAAGTAATAGAGCTGTACGTGCTGGGTCAGATGCAGGGCGGGGTCTGACTGGCTCCTTTGCAGAGCAGCAGTTGTGATCGGGGCCAGAGCTGCTGGCCGGGCGGCAGCTAGCGGCAGCAGCTCAAACAGAGCAGCCTTTGTTAGCCGAGGATGCTGGAGTCCTTGTGACCAGAGCTGCCACTCCCTTTTTGGACACAGGGCCCTGCCGGGGGGGTGGCTCGGGGGAGGGACAGAGGGGGTGAGGGGCTTAGGGTGGGAGGTTGTGAAGGTGGCAGACCCCCCCCTCCCCCTTCGCTCCCCTGCACAGAGACAAGTGGCACAGTGGCAGGCGTGGATGATTGATTACATGCTCCGCAGTCTGGTTGGTCCTCTCTCATGTCTGTTACCGCGACAGCTCAAACACACAGAGAGGACAGAGGGGTGCGTCTGGAGGTGGGCTGCTGTCCTCATTGTTTCACCACTGAATTCTTCCCCTAATTTTGTCATTCAGGCAGAGCTGGAATCAGCCACTAGCAGGAGGAGCTGTGATGCACATGTACTCTTTCTGTTTGTGCTGTGAAACATGCTGAGTCTGCTCAGAGCCTCGTGGAAGTTTGTCCTTGTTTTGATTTATAGATTATGTTAAATTCGACTGATTTATTCAAGGAGAAATTCTGGCTGGAGAGATCATGTTTCTGATATTGTACTATTGTGTACATACATTCAATAGCTCCGTATAATACTTTAGACAGATGTGGTTGTTTACATTTTCGCTGTATATTTGCTGCAGAATGCACTTTTTAGGATGGATAGGAATTTTGTAATCTTTTGTCATTTTGATTTTGGATATGAAATTAAAATAAAATGAATTTTTGGACTCAGATGCTCCTTGCAAAACTGCATCCCAGTTATTACTAAAATACAGAAAGTTTAAAAGTTAACGAAAATACACATCTAGGAAAAAAAAAAAAACTGGGAAGAAAAACACTTGAAAGAAATTAAAATCAGTGAATCATTTGGTTTTTTTATGGGGTCATCCAGGTTTCATGACAAAAAAGGATGATGTATTCTTTTTAGCATTAGAAGTATTTTCTTTCTTGAAGAAATACAATGGTGAACTGACATGACTTGTACATAAATCACTTGCAGAAAATTACAAAAAAATATGTACATGTAGTCATTCATCAAGTTGGTGCGATAAAAAGATATGAATTAATAAATGAATAGAATTATACGTGTGATTTTTTAAATTTATTTATGACCTTTTCATATATGTAGAATTTCAAAAAGAAAATCTACTTTTACCTAAAGCTGTAGGTCAAAGTCCCATGTTTGTTTTTTGTTTTGTTTGACCGTCTCTGACTACCCCTCCTTTAGACAATCTATATTTTCATTTATCATTTTACTATATAGTGTTTGTCACAGAGACACAACATGTGGTGTGACCCGGTTTTTAAAGCTGCATTGATGCACTCTGACACTGTTTATATCCCAAACTCTACTCCTATCTCCTCTCTTTGTTCTTATTTGACTCCTTACCTTCATTTCCCGCTTCCCTGCCCCGTCTCTCCGTATCTTTTTCAATCAGCCTTTCTCTAATTCCTCTTTTAACATAATAAACAGCGTCATTGTTAAAACATCCACACAGAAACATGGTGCTGATCCAAACATCACATCTCCCTCTATCCATATATAACAGAATTAAGTGTGTCTACTGTGTGTTTCGTGGCTGTGTGTGCATGTGTGTGTGTGTGTGTGTGTCTGTGTGTCTGTGTGTAGAGGAGGAAAGCCAATATCATCTGAAAGACATTGCACAGCCATACACTTCTTATCAGAATGTATCCTAAAAAGGCCAAGCAGTGGCTGCTTTGGCAGGTTTGGAGTATTTATGTTTTGTTTCGAGTTCCAATCCGCTCTTTTATTTCCCAAAATGTCTTTCATCAAAAGCACGTAATCCCACATCTAATCCTGCCAAATCTGATACTCTTGTAAGCGTATTTTTATAGAAGTCTATAAAATCTCAAACCAGTTTGTGTGTGTGTTTAGATCCGCTGTGTCGGGTTCCCACAGTTTTACCTGATGAAATATTGAACGTTTTTTTTTCTACATGTAGTAAAACTTAAATGTGCACCGACTAATCATCTTTATTGTCCTTCAGAGCGACCGTCTCCTGATCAAAGGAGCGAAGATTGTGAACGATGACCAGTCCTTCTGTGCTGACATCTATATGGAGGATGGAGTCATCAAGTGAGTTTACTGTTGAATCAAGTTGCTCTTTAGTTATAAAGTTATAATACAACACTAGTGTCTGCCACATAAGATACCAAAAATAACCTCAAATATATATATATATATATATAACACATGCAAGTGTTTCAAACTGTAATTTGTTTTTGTTATATGTGTTTTTCTTTGCTTCTTCATTTGATTGGTTTTATATTTGTTGATTGAGTCTAGGAAGAAACTGGATACAAGACAAGAAATCAACTAAACAAGTGTTTCCCAAACCTTTCTTGGAGTGGCCCTTGTCCTCCATGTTTTAGATACTACACAGCTGATTTAAATGATCAGCTTGTTATCATGGTGCTTCAGGAGTTGATAAGCAGTTGGTTCATTTGAATCATCTCCTCCTCCAGGAAACAAAGACTGATAATCAGTCTGAACTACTATCTTGTTTTGTTTGTTTTCACACATTATTCAGTCTGACATCATGTTCATGTTGTCATGTCTTCTGTTTTCTGCGTTATTTTGTCTCACCGGGAAGCTGTGTTAAGTTCCAACATGCTTACTCCTGCATACAAAGCCGTGATTGGCTCGATTGTTTCTTCCAATTAGCAAAACAGCTGTGGATGAGCTTGACACCAGAATTTGAATAATGAATCACTTTGAATCCGGGGGAAATTTGATGTCATGTAATATAAGACACCTTCTTCCTCAGACAAATTGGGGAAAACCTCATCGTGCCCGGCGGTGTAAAAACCATCGATGCCCACGGTCGCATGTTGATGCCGGGAGGCATCGATGTGCACACGCGTTTCCAGATGCCCGATCGAGGCATGACATCTGCTGACGACTTCTACCAGGGCACCAAGGCGGCGCTGGCAGGAGGCACCACGATGATCAGTAAGTCCCCGCTGTTTGTGATCGATTAATCATCAGCAAGTTAACGTGTCAGTTTCCTTCCAGTCCTTTCTGGTAGTCAATCAAAGCCGTACGTCTTTCCCTGCAGTGACTCTTCATTTACTGATGGGGTTTAATTGAAAATATCATAATGAGAGCAGAAAGAGTGCCAGGCCTGTTCATGACAGAGCCAAAATATAAAACCGTCCATCTGTTCTGAGGACTCAGAGCCGCGAGGTGCTGACTGCTGGATCCACTGAGTCAGGAAGGGAATTTAATTTAATTTAGTCGCTGTTTTTTTTTTTTTTTTTTTGTGAGTTGACCACAGTACCAGGATTCTTGAGTTTAAGCTCTTTGAGTGTCGTTAAACATACTTAATTACCACGTACAAAGATAACAACTGAATGAAAGTTCCCTCTCTAACACTGGCTCTCCCTCTGCTGACTCAGCAGCTGAACTCTCCTCTCCTTCACAGCAAAAACAAACCCGCCCTATGTGTCACTGTCACCTCAAGCTAAACACTGAACACTGATGCCTGCACACACCCACGACGCAGGCTCGGACAGGTCTGGTGCTGGGTTGTAACTGCATCTAAATTCAGTCCAGATCTGGCAGAGATTTGATGTGGTCTGCAAGTCTGAACATACCAACAGCTCAAGTCACACATAAAGGCAGTTAGAAACACATGTAGTATAACATGATGGACCACTCTATTAGCTGTCTCCTCTGCATCAAGTTATGTTCACTTTATGTTCTTGTACATGTGGTCTGAAAAGTGACATCTTTAAAAAGAACATCTTGAGCCCATATGAGCATCTCTCCATGGTGGAAACCACACGTGGATGATGTGTTTTTTTTGTTTTTTGAGTTTGTATACAGATGCGATCCATATTTCTGCCTCTTTTCATGGAAGACAATACAGTGTGATTCACGAGTGGTCACTTGAGATAAATGTGGAACACAATCAGCTGCCACGTGTGAACTTCAATCCGTCTCAGAGACACAACATCAACAGATCAGGATACTGTAATATCAAATATAAGATAACAGTGTCTGAGTTATTGTGTGTGTGTGTGTGTGTGTGTGTTTGCGTTCAGTTGACCATGTGGTACCTGAGCCGGGCTTCAGCCTCATCTCTGCGTTCGAGCAGTGGCGCGAGTGGGCCGACAGCAAGTCATGCTGCGACTACTCGCTGCATATCGACATCACCGAATGGCACCGAGGCATCCAGGAGGAGATGGAGGCCCTCGTGAAGGATCACGGTAACGACCGCGCTGGCATTTAATGGCATTAAACTGCACACATTAACAACCCCACTTTTTCTTTTCAAAGAACCCCAAATAGGATAACAGAGAACAATAACTAAAAGCCCCATTAGCGACCCCTACAGGCAGCTGTGTGCTACACCCTACATTATAAACCAATTAACCATCTTCACTGTTGCTTCACTGCTGCCCAGTTTTGTGTTTTCGCTGATAACTCTGTGCAACTTTAATACAGAATGTACAGTTAAAAAAAAAAAAATCATCATCACACCACACATCACTCAAGCTCCTAAATAATAATCTGAATGTGATTCTCATTATTACGTTAAAGTCACAACTCAATGATCAACTTAGTCTATAATATATTTTCTTTTCCTGCTTGTTTTTACTGTGACATCTTGTGTGTTTTTCAGGCGTCAACTCTTTCCTGGTCTATCTGGCTTATAAGGATGTTTTCCAGCTTACTGATGCTCAGGTTGGGCTTCTTCTCATTTCATCGTGTCATACGGCGTGTTTCTGACAAACGGAGCGGACTGTGTTGTGCAAATCAATGTCAAATATAAAACATAAAATATCTTTGATGCACTGTGGTCTAATTTGGATGAAATAATGATTAGCTTCTCCTAAAACATCTTTTAAATGATCTTTTAACGTGAAACTTGTTGCTGAACATTATACCAGATATGAGACATATCAGCACACAAATGAATCCACATTAAGCTGTTTACTGTAGAGGCATTAATTGGATTAGTTTAAAAAAAAACCAACTAAATTATATTTGCTTGCTGCTGCCTTCATGCAGACTGAGAGCCAGAATTAACCACAGTTGAGTTCAACTGTAATAAATAAATAATAATGTTCATAAAACTGATTGACACACAGCTCAGCGGGTTTAAGTGATAACTGGAATAAGCGGAGTTAGTAGTAGTAGATCTAAGTAGTCTACAGTAAGATTGACATAATAATAAGACATAATAAATATCCCAACCATGATTTTGGCTCTTGCACTCCCACAGTGTGAGTTACAGCCTGAGTGTGTTTGTCTTGGAGGGGACACGACTTTTTACTTATTGCCTGTGTGTTTGTCTTGGGAGACTGAACGGATAATGAAAGTAGCATCTCCAATCGGAGCCTCTCTCTGACTCTCTGGTAAAAATGAATTAATCCCACTTGAAAGGCTGTTTTGAAACGGATCCGTGTTGGTCTTTGCACCTGTGTGAGGAATGCCGGCGTCCCGCTGCAGCCGGAGTTTATCATTTTCTGTTCTATGTCAAACTTTGATGACGCTTTGTTGTTGCATGCTTTGGCAGCCGGGAGATGTTGACTCATTCAACGCATCAGTTTTCCTTCAGTCCGGGAAGCCGTCGTGTTGCTTAGACAATCAGAGTGTGGGAGACTCGCATACTGTGAAATTCAGGGGCCATGTTTTTTTAATTTCGCCGCATATGTATGTGTCGTATTATCTAGATCTGACTGCAGTGTCCATTATCCTATATTGATACTGTATAAAAAGCTTATTTGTCTTCAAATGAAAAAAAAAAGAATTTATTGGCCAATAGACAAAAAAAGTACTAGTACAAGGAGGAAAAATGCAAATGTGAGGGTTTGCTGCTGACATTGTGTTTTCTTGTCATCAAGAAAAAGAAAAAAAAACTCAAATGTTTTCTCATAAAATAGCCAAGGACCATATTCTGCCTATCAACAACATGCCTGGATTAAATATAGGCCTGCTACTATTCATGCCAACCACCCACTGTGACTATAAGCATTCTTGAGAAAACGTACTTTGTACCTGTCAGAAATAAAATAAGGAAGATAGTTCTGTCTTTTTTTTCTCCCCACAACAACAAAGCCCATCAGTCACAAAGCGTGCAGTACAAGACATAAAGAGAATTCAAGATTTGCGCTGGAAGTTGCATCCGAGTCATAACTTTATCTTCCCTTTTGCTGCAGGTTTACGAGGTGTTCAGTGTGATCCGTGATCTGGGAGCCATCGCCCAAGTGCACGCTGAGAATGGAGACATTGTAGCTGAGGTACGACGCTTGGTCCCATAATAAGCCGAGGTCCGGATATGAATAGCCATTTTCATTTTCTGCTGGATGCTACTCTTATAATTGGCATCTATGGAACATAAAACGCTTATGCTGTCTATGCTTTAAAAAGTCTTTAAAAAGCTGTGACACATCAATGTCTCCATAGTGACAATAAAATGTTCAATACACAGTTTTTACTAGCCAACAGATGCGGATGAATATTCATAGAGAACATTACCAGGCTTGGTTTTTCCTGCCAACGCTGCTCATGTAGAACATACAAGCACCTGCACATGAGTCAGCATCTCACGTTTCCACATGGTTTGTTTGTGTGTGTGTGTGTGTGTGTGTGTGTGCGTTTGTGTGCGTGCATGAATGTTTTGTATTCAGGAGCAGCGTCGGATCCTGGAGCAGGGGATCACTGGCCCTGAGGGACACGTGTTGAGCCGTCCTGAGGAAGTAAGATTGAGTTTCAGCACATTTAAGCGTGTGTTCTCATTGCTTTTGCAAATGAAACATCCACTTCACACTCGCCTTTCATGTGTTTTAATGTGAATATCCTATGATGAGAACCAATGAACCAATGAGAGCCATTGCAGATAATAGCACATCTTTTACATAAATCAGTGTTGTTACTCATAAACATTCAGATGTGGAAACAAAGAATGAGATTTTGCTTCAAAACACTGTGTTCTATTACTAAAACATCTGTTTTTCTCCTTAATTGTTATCACTATTATTATTATTATTATTATCTAATTTCCAAGGTACTATAAAGTAAGATATTAAATGACTTTGCGGTAAAGATGCTTTTCCTGCTCAGGTGAATGAAATCATAATCCAAACTGCCAGTTCAGTCATTTAATAAGAACGATTATTAAAGAAAAAAGGAAAGATGAAAATGCCAAAAAAAAAAAAGGCAAGTATGATCCAAACAAAATTACAGACAGGAAGTCTTCTCTCTGCTTGGAACATTGTGTCTGTGTTTGTCAATGAGAAATCACAATCCTGCCATTTGTTAGTATGTTGCCATGGTTCTCTTGGTATCCTACCGTATTTGTTGTTACGGCGTTTGTTGCTATGGATGGAAAACAGACATTAAGAATTAAATTAAACCATCAACACATGTAAAGTAATAGTTAGACATTTTGGGAAATAAGCTTCTTTATTTTTTTTTCTTATGTCTGCAGTAAAATATGAAGCTACTGAGCAATAAACAGTTAGCCTGGCTCTGTGTACTTATCACTTATCAGCACCTCTAAAGCGAGCTAATTAATATCGTCTATCTTGTTTGTTTAAACGGGTACCACACACTGCAGTTCTTAGTGAGTTTTGGAGGAGATGGTAGGCAGATTTGAAGTTTTTATCTAATAATGCAAAAAAATCTCTACATGATCACATAAAATTTGAAAAAGATGTTTGACAGCACTGCAAGAACATAAGATAAGATATCATTAGTAGGAAGAACAGTGAAATGATTGATGAAAGATGTGGTGGTCAGTAATGTAATTTCATTCACTCCTCTTACACCGCTCCCACATTGATTACTCATACAAATCTTCTGTTTTTTTTCCAGGTGGAGGCTGAGGCTGTAAACCGCTCTGTGACTGTGGCAAATCAGACCAACTGCCCTCTGTACATCACCAAGGTGATGAGCAAAAGTGCCGCTGATGTCATCGCTCAAGCCAGGAAGAAAGGTGAGACTCGGAAACACAATATTCACCTGATCTTTAATTAAATCAATTCCTGCACACTTTGTCACCATTTGAATAACTTTTTTCCCCCCCAAAAGCTAAAAACCAGAGACACATCAGCTCCTATTATCTTCTTACATAAATACTCACTTCCGAGTATTTTTCCTGTGTGTGTAAATAATACATTCCACTGAAAACAGAAACAGGAAAACAGACACAAACAGTAGAAAATGTGCGTGTAGAAACATTGTAACCGGACGTGCATGTAACAAACTCGAGGACCGTTGTATTGTCGGATCTGCTGTTATAATGGGACTGGACTTTCAGGCACTGTGGTCTATGGAGAGCCAATCACTGCAAGCTTGGGAACAGACGGCTCACACTATTGGAGCAAGAACTGGGCCAAGGCAGCTGCCTACGTCACTTCCCCTCCCCTGAGCCCTGACCCAACCACACCAGACTATCTCAACTCTCTGCTCTCTTGGTAAGATCCAAACGTTGAACACAGTGAAAAATAGCTGAACTTTGTGCTGCTCTTTCTCTAAGCGTTACAATTTAACACAATGTCCTTTTTTATTGTCTTTCTACTCCTTGACCTTCGGTGTAGTGGTGACCTGCAGGTGACAGGAAGTGCACACTGTCCCTTCAACACTGCCCAGCGTGCTGTGGGCAAAGATGACTTCAGTTTGATTCCTGAAGGCGTCAATGGCACCGAGGAGAGGATGTCTATCATCTGGGACAAGTGTGTGGTACGTATATTCATACTTGATTTGTCACACGATGCACAAAGTGAGCTGGCGGTGGGCAATATGGGTAAACAACTGGATGGATTTCTATGACATTTCCAACATATATTCTAATAATTTTAGTGATTCTGTCACTTTTCACCTAGCGCCACCATCAGGTCAAAGTGTCAGTTAGCTCAGGACCAAATAGCTGCTCCTGACATGCTCCATCCTTAGCTGTACTCAAGTACAAATAAGCAAATTAAGTTAATTTGTCACAAAAAGCAAAAGTATATATCTAATATAACAACACACATATGCAAAACCATGTAACAGTAAAAAAACAGTCAATAGACCACATTGAGCAAAAAAAGACAAGCAGGACTGAATGAACGACAGACAGCGCCCCTGAGCTGCTCTCACTCTCAGCTCTGGTTCATTTCAGGTGACGGGTAAGATGGACGAAAACCAGTTTGTGGCAGTGACCAGCACCAACGCTGCCAAGATCTTCAACCTGTACCCCCGCAAGGGTCGTATCGCTGTGGGTTCAGACGCCGACCTGGTGCTGTGGGACCCGGACGTCACGAAGATCATCTCCGCCAAGAGCCACAACTCGGTATAATCTTCACTTATTTCACGCTGATTTCAGATGACAGCCAGGGCAGCTGGTTTATTAGTCCACTCTTCTGTTCTGTGAGATGACTGGTTTTATGGGCCTCTAACTGCTAAACAGGGTGTAGGCCTCACACAGCGTCGAGGGAGTGATGTCATACCTAAAATCTGCCAGAGAAATGGAACATATCGTTTCTGATTGTTAGCAGGCAGATCAGTGTGTGTGTGTGTGTGTGTGTGTGTGTGTGTGTGTGTATTTGCAAGATAAACATAGAGACTATTGCTGCTTAACCCTGTCATGTTCTTTGGTTTCTGTTTTATTCCGCTTGGTTAGAAAGTGACAGGCTAATGATGGGAGAAATTGCTCATTCACTTAAGTGGGTGTGTGTGTGTGTGTGTGTGTGTGTGTGTGTGTCAGAAGATAGCCCAGCCTACTGGTGATTTAAAGCTCCTTTGAGTTCAGCAGATTGCCATGACCTCAGCCGTAGCTTCAGTAGCTTCTCAGGGAGAGGAGTCATGCGGCTTCCAATTTGGCCACACAGCAACCTCACACACACACACCCAAACCTTTCAAACAACCCCACTTCTTCTTCTTCTTCTTCTTCTTCTTCTTCTTCTTCTTCTTCTTCTGGCCTGAGAACTGAAGCTCCTATGCCACATCAGTTATCTTAGCACAGTGCGGGTTAAATCAGTTAAGATCCTTTTTACATTTTATTCTGTAAACATTGTGGCCGTTTTACATGGTGGCATCACGTGTGAACACAAACTGGAGTCCATCAACATCGCTCATCGACTTTTCAGATAAACACTGAGTGAGATTTTCATAAAAAAGCAGCAACATTCCCAGTTATGGCATGTGCTAGAGAGAGGTTACATCATCCTGACGATGGGGGGGGGGGGAATCCTCCCAAGAAGATGAATTATTGTATCTCTGCTTTGAAGGTATTTTTGTGATGATTTAATATATCTGCATTCGTGTCAAGAAATACAAGCAGCTGTAATAAAACATCACAGAAACACAGCTGCTGGCTGTCAGACAAGAACTTCAGTGTGTTTCAAAGCGTTTACACACACACACACACACACACACAGTAAAGCCACCAGCGAATTTCAATTTTCGATGATGTTTTATCTACTATGTCATGGATAGTGTTGTAAAATCTTACTAGAGTGCTAGAGCAGAAATAGTGCAAAATGGTACCCAAAAACTAACCTTTGACATCCGTATATCTACTATTTTTTTTAAAACTATAATGATTTCCAAATGAACAGTGAATAATAGTAGATGTTAATCTGACATTGTTCTTCTCTACAGACTGTGGAGTACAACATCTTTGAAGGCACAGAGGTGCGTGGTGGGCCTCTGGTGGTGATCAGCCAGGGCAAGATTGTCTTGGAGGAAGGGAACCTCCATACCACCGAGGGCTCGGGACGCTATGTGGCTCGCAAACCTTTCCCTGACTACGTCTACAAGAGGATAAAAGCTCGCAGCAGGGTATAAATACTACAGCTTTTTTTACTTGATATTGGGATGAGAAGGGATGTTTATTTGAACCTTTTTTTTAAAACCTGATACCTCTGGTGATATTTCTGCTACCACTGGTCTGACTTTTAAGAAAACATATGACATATGATGCATCTACAAAGCTAGTTTTAATGGAGTCTTTTAAACACTGATTGGAGCGGTAAAGGTCAAAAATGTGCAGCGATGACGCCACCACTCCCACAGTCTGACATAACACACTCAGCAATTTTTATAATGGTTGACGATTGTTTTGTGGAAATCTGGAGAGATGATGCAACTTGTTACAAATTGGCTGGAAACATGCCTGCGTCCTTGTTAGAGGGGTGATATCATTTCCGTGTTTGCTTTCATTGCCTCAACTGTTGTGTCTGTTTCTAAAAATGCAGCTGGCTGAGCTGAGGGGCGTACCCAGAGGACTGTACGACGGTCCCGTCTGTGAGGTGTCAGTCACCCCTAAAACCATGACTCCTGCCTCCTCTGCGAAGACCTCACCTGCCAAGCAGCCAAACCAGCCCGTCCGTAACCTGCACCAGTCTGGCTTCAGTCTATCTGGTCAGTAGAGACATTATTAATCCTTGTTCCTCTTTTATTTTCTTATTCTAATGATACATTGAACACATGGTTAAGTTTTAGTGGCACTATACTTCTCTCCCCATAACCAGACTCATTCATTGATGATATGTTTTGTTTTTATTATAAAAACAGGCTAGCTTCTGGTATTTTAATAGTTAATCCAGAAAATAAATATAACCTTAAAAGGCTGACTTTACATTTGATCACACAGGCGCTCAGGTCGATGACAACATTCCCCGCCGTAACACCCAGCGCATTGTGGCGCCACCAGGTGGCAGGGCTAACATCACCAGCCTGGGTTAGCGCTCCACCCTTCGGCTGCTGAGGAGGAAGCGTAGGGTTTGAGGAAGGACGGCCAACAGGAGCTGAGAGGGTCAGGAAACCACGTTGAAACCGGTCGCCCGAACCCTTCACCGCAACTGACCCGGGCCATCCGTCAGCCTCAAATCTTTCAACTCCTCCTTCGTCGCTTTTTCACGTTCCCACTCCCCTCTTTTCCCAAAACCAGATCCTAGAGGACACAGTTAAAAAAAAAAAAAAAAAAAGGTCTGCCTCATATGATGGAAAAAAGAGAAAAAATGTAAACACTCCTTATTTGAGTACTTTTACTGCATTATTTAGTTTTTTTTTATACTGTACTTTCTCCCTGCCATGTATTCTTTTGATGTTAGTTTTGCTGTTGTTTTAATAGAGGAAACTGAATTAACACAGTAAGAAAAGAGGATACGTTTAATGCAGGATGTGTATTGTACTTTCCATTATTTCCTTTTATTTCACTCGAGAGTAGTTTAAATAGAGCATGGGTACAAAAACCAGTATTATCTTCTTTTTTTTTTTTTTTTCTTTTTTTTGCATATAAATAGGCCAAACAGTAGGTCGCTTGAAATTTAAGTCTTACAGTTTATTCACCTGACAAGAATCTAATACTTCCTTCAAGCTGTTGATGACCTGATCACTTCACTTCCCAGTGTATCGCCACACACTGCAACAGTCAGTATCTAATTGATTATTCGCCGTGAGGGCGGCCTTATGATTGGAAAAAACAATATATTTGACAACCCAGGGTTACAGACTCTCGCTGCGCTGCCTCTCATCTCACGTTTTCCCACCTGTGGCTTCGCTAAGGTACATAAGTAGGAAACCATATTCCATATTTGACAGCTGCCTTGTGAGCTTGTGAGTCGATGGGAAAGTCCGGTGGAGCGGAGAAAGCTTTGGCAGGTAGTAAATAAGGCTTTATGCCTCATCTCTGCGTGTTAGGCCAGCATTAAGTGGAAGAAAGGGTAATTGAGGGAAAAAAAAGATTTAGGGCGGAAAGAGAAAGTTATACTTGTCACGCCTTTCCTTGCCTTATTGTCGCTTAACGCCGTCCGTTTAAAGAACTTTTTTTTTAGAAGCGCGTGGAAGTTGCCATTCACTAAGCAGCTACATATTTTCCAGTTCGTTTGCATTCATGTGAATCACAAAAAAAGGTCCAAATTTCTCAATTGACAGCTGTTGAAAGCATCTAATAAACGTCCCATCACCAAACAGTGCATTTACATACAGAATGTTGCTCCTCCTTTCAAATGTGACTGTTTTATACTCATCAAAAATCCCTCTTTCCTTTCTACTCTTTATGTGCCTGAACCCACAGAAGTTGTACTGATAGTTAGATTATGTTTTTTTTTGTTTTGTTATTCTTATTGAGGTAAGTGAAGGATGTAAGATAAAAAAAAAGAAGATGTAAAATAGCCAGGATTAACCGATTCAAAGGTGCCAGATTTTGCGCTTTCATTGGGCCTATTCCGCTGGTAGAGCCCCTGTAAAGACGGAAAATGCTCGATATCTTGAAAATGTTCTAATGTTTTAGAGTTTTTAACTTGTTGTCAAACTGCTTTTTAGTGTCATTCTGTAACTAGGTGCCTAAGGGCTGAGCACTCTTGATTTACGCTTGAAAGTAGACATGAGCTAATGTACTTCTGACTAGTGTGCAGTGTTGATGTGTGAGGGATGGGACACGCACAGCAGGTCCCTGTACAGCACTCCTTACTGTCGTGGACGTGACTTTTGCACCCGGGCCTCGCTTTTAGCGTTCATACGTTCTTGTATCTTTTTGTGCATGATCTGGTTCTCATTAAGCTAAGCCACTGATTTCCTGTGTTTGATCTTGTGTCAACAAGGTCTCGGCCACCATGGAGTCGCCATCTTTCTGCAGCCTTTTTCTTTCTCCGTGATTCAACATGGAGCAACAAGCTCACTTTTGACATAGCCAGAGGCCAGTTACATAAATGTCGATTTTAAGACTCGGCTTTAAAGTAAATGTTTACACCAACTAAAGTTAGCCGGTTGGTTGAAACTGAGCAACATTTACTGGGATGTCAGTTGGTAACTGAGAGATTTGTTAGCTTTTTATCAAACAGTGCCACAGCTGTATGTGAATGGTATGAAAAGCTAATAAAAATGTACAAACTGTAAACCCAGTGCTAGTTACAGCCCCCGTCCAAAATGCATGGAGCACTTAGCCATCCACTGTATATCAGTCTTAAAGTCTGGCTTAAAATGAAGTCTAAAGTGTCTGTCTTTATGAAACTGGCTCTTGACTCGCATACGTACATGATGAATACATACATGATGTAGATATATAAAGTAACACACGCTCCGTGCTTTCAACCCCAGTTTTCCAGTCATCCGTTCCTCTGATCGAACTGGAAGCCTATAGAAGGCAAAGTCTGTCACCGTTACAAATGGTATATGTATTTAAAGAATCCAAAGCAGGGGGGAATGTAACAAATGTTCAACTCTCTGAAGCATTCAAAGATGAAACGAGATAGGAATGGGAAATGGAAACTTGATCTCCACGGCAACTTACACATCACACAACAAGACCTCTGCGAGTCAGAAGTAAGGGATTTTTATCCTGTCTGGCTGGCTTTTTTCCTCATCTTAATCAACATTGTATTTATACTTTCTTTTTATAGACACAATCTGCACCGTATTACTCACTCACTTCACTATTACTGCACTATTACCTTAGGCGGGTGGGTGACGAGGTGGGGGGGTGAAGTCCTCAAACACTAATACAGTTTGGCAGAGAGAGTAACTGTGCGCTAGTGTGTTCTTGTATTTTTTTTTTATATTTTCCATGTCATTCCTTCCTTTCTGCCGTTTGTTCTTTCTTTCACTCCCTCTCTGGCTCTTTCGTTGTTTCTGGCTGTTGCTACGGCGACAGACCCCTCCATTCTCATGAGGTTCTGCTTTTTATTTGTCATGGCAACACTTGTCAGATTGGGGGTTGCCATTAGCAACCTGTCCTGGCCCGGCACTATTAGTACAGCTTTGCACACACACACACACACACACACACACATTGTTCTAATTATTCAGTGACACCGTTTCTTCATAATCCTTTGCTGAGCTGCGTGGATTCCAAACTCCTCTGCTGCTTAAAAAGAATCTATTAGAGTTGAAAGCACGCTACAGTCTGTAGTAGCACACACACACACACACACACACACATCCACCAAACAGCCGTTGCTGTGATGGAGCACCCATTCCTGAAGAACTGACTTGGATATTAAAAACCAGCTGTCAACGCTGGCACCCTTGCCGTGTCCCATGCCTCTTCAATTTACACACTTCCGCACATTAAAAACACACACTTATACTCCTTTAATGCTCTGTCAGCTTGGATGCTTATTCTATGCCATATTATGCTAATGATATATGAGTGATATGTATGTACGCAATGTGCTGCAGACTGAGAGTAGTTTCCGTCTGTTCTGAGGTTGTTGATGCTGTTGAACACCTTTTTTCCCCCCCGATCCCACTTGTCCCACCACTCCCCCTGTAAACCTTTCCTCTCTTGTGAAAGTGAAACTGTGTGATGGTATTTGTCTTGGTGGCTGTGGGGTTTCTGGGATGCTTGCTCACTATGGAAAAAGTGTCAAACCACATGGATGGTGATGTAAAAAAAAAAAAAAAAAAAAAAAAAATCAACGAGGACTTCAAAGAATTAAAAAATAAGGAAAAAAAAGGAATCAAATCTCTGTTTCCTTTCTTCTGACTTATTGTGCTAGACGCTTTCTGTAACTCATGAAATATAGAGACACAAAGGAAAACACGATGAACACACAGAGAGAAAGCTGACAAAAACAGAGAGAGTTACTTTTGTTTGACTTTATCTGTAGAAAAACATGACAATGATTATATTTGGTGATTTTGGGGCCGGGAAGGATCAGTTCTTATGATACAGAACAAAGTGGTCTAAACAGGGGATCAGTTTAGACCACTTTGTTCTGTATATGTACAAACTAATATTCAACAGAGTCCTTTAGCTGAACCATTCAGTGTTTCCACCAAATCAATACCTTTTTGCATTGGAAATCCACTTACATTGTCAGCATTTTACTTTATTGCTGCGACCTTACTGAGAGCCACAGAAACAATGCAGTTTGCTCGTTCTTTCAGTGTTTAAGAGCACTTTCCCCCTGCAGCCTTTGCAGGTTAGGTGACCTGGAAAGACTAAATTGCACACAGGTGTAAATGTGTTTGCCTTTCCGTCTGTCAACCTCACTCGTGCATTCGTCAACAGGCCAAAAGGGTTATAGAAACGGATGACAGATGGATAATGTACAGACACAAATTTAATAAGTACAGTTCCTATGTCTGCCTCAAAAACACCCATCAGCAGGGTGGTGAAGTCACGTCACTACGTGCTGAATGCAGTCAATGTGAGCACACTAGGTGGCAGTGTTGTCATCCTGTTCACTCGCCGCTTGATTCCTTGTGGGATTTACCTTTTTGTTCAGAAAGTGAATAAAAAGTGATGGGTTGTATGATCTAAATTATGAATATATTATTAATATAATATAATATAATATAATATAATGTATATCATGATGTTCCACAGGTGTGTGCTCTGCCACACAGGTACATTTTCATAAAGAGGATCTTATATAGTACAGTAATGTCATATGGAGCCCTCTAGTGGATCTCTCTGAAATAATTAATACTCAATATCCATATGTAATACATTCACACGCAACTGTATTTATTATTCATTTATTATTCATATATATGATAATGTAACTGCTAATACACGTGGAAACATGCATTGAACATGAATGTTAGTCAATATTGATAAGACAATGGAAAGTCTAGTTAAAGTGATATTCCACCCAAAATCCGGTTGTTGTAAAAAGCTTTTTAATAGGCTCCTTTGCATAAAACAGCAACTATTTATATCTTAGATTAAACGCATTAGACTATGAGTTTTCACTCAGTGGAATCAAGTATAAAAATATCTATAGAAACACACTGATTTACAGTATTTACAAAATGAATTAGTGATTTTTCAGATTTTTGAAAATGAATGAATAAAAATGAAGAATACACTTTGCAATGAACATTGCAATGTTCTTTTTTTTCTTGTGATTTTTCTGAGGAATGAAAAGGTCCACATAGAGTGCTTGTTATTTGCACACGGTGTCATGAACTTTATACAAAAACCTGCTACTGGTTGTTATTAGGCGGAACACTTAAGCTGTCCAGATTCTCTGCACACTACAGGACAAAATGGGGCCACTGACCGGACAAAATTGACCTTTTCAAACTCAGTCTTGCTTCCAGAAATATGATTCTCAACATGGCTTCTGCTTGTTTGCAGCCCAGGGGTCTGAACTGTGGATACAAAACAGACCACAGCATTTTTTTTTTGTTTTTGTTTTACCGGCTCCACCATAATCCAACTCAGATAGTGTGAAATTATGTTATTTAAAAACTGATAGCTGCAAAATTTGAAACAAGATCGTGAGATTTTATGTCCAGCTGAAATATAAAAGGTGTTGAAGTCAAGCTGAACTTGACTAAAGCAGGAAAGAGACATCAATGTAGCAGATGGCACGTTTAGTGACATGAGTATAAAAAGGCATCTTACATGTCATTAGCTCCTTCTCGTATGCAGAAGTCTCTTTTAATCAATTTTCATTTATTTCATTTATCACATCAGTTAAATCCCCCCACACACAAACACAATAAGCTCTAATAATTCCTAATGCCAGAATTGAAAATGTATACATACACACACACCTTTATACTATGCCATATTATGCTAATGATATATATATATATATATATATATATGTGTGTGTGTGTGTGTGTGTGTGTGTGTGGAGGAGTCTTTTGCAGGTTTTTTCTCTTGTTTTGCTTTATTCCGTGCTTTAATTTGCTCAAAAAACAACACAGAATTGAGGGAAAAAAAACATTTTCATTGTCTTGACCTTCTGCAAAATCAAAATCATTGCATCGCATGCTCTTTCATGCTGTTCAGTTGACAGTCTCTCGGGTGCAGTGTCTGCTGCAGCGTCAATGGAGCCGCTGCAGAGACCTGTGCAACCACACAGGTGATTTCACTTATTGTGGCTGATTAAACTCAGGTCAAAGTTTGGAGGAGCTGCGTCTGGAATAAATTTAAAGTCACTCAAATTCAACTAATAAGTATGACAAAGATGTCGTACGTTAATGATGTTCAGTGTGTACATACAGTCCTGAGAGGAGGTCTAATTAAGAGAAATACCTGTGAATGATAGGCGTGTGATGGCTTTCATCAGGGCTCATTTATAGTTTTCTGTCAGTGTTTGTGCACCACAATGGGAATAATTAATTGTTTTGGTGGTGGACTTGGAATATGTGAGTGTGTGTGTATATATATATATATATATATATATTTCTCTGTGCTTGCTTCATTAATTGAGGTTTGGAAACGAAGGGGCAGAACTTTTGGAAGAACTCCAAAAGAACAATAACAGACACTTTATTGTTATTCCTGACACGTTAGCAAACATCGTACACATCCAGCAAACACAAGGCAACATTAGCATTCATTTGAAGTCGTGTTTCTGTCGGCCATATGCATTTAAATCCAGTAATATTAGCTCAGGTTTGTTTTCCATCAATCCTTAAGGGAAATTCTGTTATATAGTAGATATTCTACTTTAGCTAGTTGCTAACTTTGTTTGACTTGTTGTTGTTGTTGTTGTTGTTGTTGGGTGCTGATGAAGGCATTAAATACAATCACAGATGTTTCTGAAAACAGCTGCCTGTTGTCGCTGGAAATTGGCTTGATGAGAGAAGTGACACTGAAACACACAGTAAATACAAACCAAAACAATTAGCTAAAAGAGGCTAAAAAAGCCACATAGTTGCAGAGTTAGCGATAATTCTCTGTTGGTTTGTTATTGTGACTGTCCCCTTTATTTAATAAATAATTCTGATTAACAATGCTTTAAATATTACATGTTTTAAGGCTGAAAAATGCACAATGAATCTCTGATTGTTGATGTCCTTCTTGCAAAACAAATAAACCTGCAGGATTATTCAAATCCATTTTTGTCATAGTACGATTTCCTAAGCAGCTGCTGACCAGTCCGTTCAACTTGCCCAATTTTTTTGCCCAATTTGCCCAAAACTTTATAAGCAAGGGACGGATAATTCAGGAACCATATAATGAGTCCACCTCCAGTGCTATGACATATCATTTTGTCGTTCGGTGAGACAGAAAATAAATTAAGCAAATAACACAGTGGGGGGAATTTTTTTTATTTTTTAGAAAAGGTAATAGTAAAACCGCCTACAAGGAGTTGCACCTGCATAAGTAGGCTAATCATTTTAATGCATCAGTGCAGGCAGATATTATTACACGTGAGTACATTTGGTAATGGTTTCCAAAATCTTTCCGTTGCTTTCCTTTTACAAGCTATTAAATCAGTAGGAATAGTAACACTCCTGAAAATGTCTAAAGAACAGCAACTTTGTACGACTCTCTGAAGACGTTTCAGGGGGAAGGAACAAACCCCTGAAAAAGTAATGACACGTAAAGTGAACCATATATTCAAATAACAAAGGCCTCTTTGACCTCCTGAGATTGTTTCACTTGCTCCTCATTAATCATGATGGTTACTTTGCTAAGTCAACTGATGGAGGTTAAGTAGCACGAGCTTGTCTTTCCAGTGATACGTGCCTGGATCTATTTATCGCAACAGTGTTTGGCCTTACTATGACAGCTGCAGCAACACTCTTCCAATCTCGTGCTGCTTCCTAAAAAAAATGAGAGCTGCATGTTTTTAAATAAGAATCAGATGCATCTATTTCCATAAATATTATCTGAACCGAGGGAAGCAGAACACGACTCTGCCACACTTCTCTTCACAAACACTCGCACATAAAACAAAAGCATCTCACGCTGCACTCAAACAAATACAGGTACACACACACACACGCACACACACGCACACGCACAGAGAGAAAAGCAAGCAGTGGTTTGATGATTTTTCCTCTAGCGCTGTCTTGCTTTTCTCAGTGAAAGCCAATAGAAGACAGTGCCTGCAGTGTAAAGCTTTGCATTTCAGCAAAACACAAAAATGCAATAATGATACGTGTGTGTGTGGGTTTGACACATTCATACACTAAGAAAAAAAAAAAGGAATTGGAGATGAAAATGCATTTTCTGTCTACACTCTCTGATCTACATAAAGAGTGAAAAAATCTAAAGGAATTATGCAAACGTTACACATGTCCAAGTATGACATGTCATCACGGTCACCAGTATATAATTGTTTTTGATTACATCCGGTTATGCCTCTTTAATGAAAAGTCAACACATTGTTTCTGCTACTTGTTGCCTAAGGCAGTATGACTAAGTCTTTTGCTGTGATGATCTCAGAAAACAAGAGCTGCATGTTTATTAGGAACTATTCTGAGACAGTTTAATGGCTATGATAGTGTAACGTCTGGGAGCTCGCACAGTTTAAACAGACATCATCCTCCTGAATGGCTACACAACGTTACGGTTAAAATACAAATCCAGCACAGCAACGAATAACGGAGGAAAAGTCTTCTTATTGTGCCATAACCCTTCGTAATACGACAAATTACGTGTCTCTTAGAAATTCTTTATTATCCTGCTTTTTGCAGATAAGCATTTTCGGGTATTCGTCACTGCTATGAAAAGGGTAGAAAAAGGCCTTTAATCCAGCAAAGAAAACAACAACTGTATATAGCTGGAGGGATTAATAGCTAAGACGAAGTGTGTGACAACTCCGTAAAACAGATAAAGACACCCAAAACATGTTGTTTTTTTAAAGCTGTTAGTCAATGTTGGACATAGTTTTTAACACTCAATATTAACACTGGAACGCAAGATGTTTTTATTTTTATAAAATAGTGTGAAATAGTGGGCTTTATTATTATACTATTTTTATTTTCTACACTGAAAACCCCTCAGTAATGTCCTTCAGTATATCATAACACAACAACTGGGAATTCATGTTCAGAGATTAAAGACTTAAAGCTTCACTAATCAACAGCGAATCAGCAACTCTACTGAGGGGTTTTGGCTTCTTATCAGCTCATTGTCTTGTAGTCTGGCTCAGCTTCATTTCTCTCATCAACGCTGTTTTCCAGCAGCTGTGATTCACCTGCTGTACACTACCTGTCCAGCACTAAACTGCAGACAAACACAGTTGACATAATGAACACAGAGGAGCATTTAGCAGCTGTAGAGCCACATATTTTTCTCAGGAACCGAACCAATCGACTGTCTTTGAAGACGTTTAGCTCCAGGCTGTTAAAAGCCGCACCACTTCCTGTCTGTACACAGAGTTATCCCTGTTCCGAATCAGACCAATGACAGGAAACTTAAGGAGCTTCATGGAGGAGCTTGTTGAGGTGCAGCCATTCATCTACAGACAATAGAGGAGAGAGGAGAGAAGCAGCACTGTGGTGCTCTGGTGCTGATGGTCAGAGGGGTGGAGGTGTGCTTTCAGAGCCTCACACGCTGCTTCCTGGCTCGGGTACACTCAGCTGGGAGAGTTTGGTCTGGAGGAAATCTGGCACAATGGTGTGAAATGCCAACTAAAGTCAACAAACAGGATCCTGGCTATAATGGTTGTGCCATTCTTCTGCCATCTAGTGGCCAAACAAAACTAATGATGCAGTTTCAGGATTGGCACATTGGCAAAAAGTTGACTTAGCTGCAGCAGAACGCTGTTAATATTTGAAAGTAGTATTTGTTTGGAGTAACTGCTTGGTTACATTTCTGCGCGTCCTATGAATGCGTTCAAATCCGAAACTGCAGCCTCACGCACAGCCGCATGCTATTGGCTTTAAAGGCAACGTTACAGATGAACAAAGGGATCAGACGAACTGTGCCGGCAGAAAACCTGTAGTCACATATACCAAGACTGAGAAAAAAAAACAGCTGACACCTTTTTTTTATTTTATTCAACAACACCACAACAAGTTGATTCAACTCTTTGTTACAGGCTCAACAACATTCAAAGCTGCAGAGGGGCAGAATGAAGGGCTTTCATGTTACACTGTATTTGTCCAATTATTTATTCCATCAACTAATACACCCCCTCCAGGAAATATTTTAACATTTTGTTTGATTATTGATCTTTTTAAATTAAAGCCTGGGAGTGTTTGCTCCCCTTTTTTTTTAAAAAACAGAGGTCATGCCATGCGTATAACACACACACACACAGCTTCCACTTTCTCAGAGCTGTCAGTGAATGCTAATTACGCCGGGATTAATGAGTATTTTGGCCCTTAAGGGCTACTGTGCAATCTGCAGAAATACCACTAGTGTTTAAAGAAATCATGTCTCAGGAGTTTTATTTATTTATTTATTTATTTTTTTTACAATGGCATTTCAATAAGATACGATTAGCCCTTTCATTATTTTTCAAGCACTAACGGTAATCCCTACTAACCCAATGTCAGTACATGCAATAAAAAGGGCTTGTGGCTTTCTTTCTTTTTTCCCAAAGAGTTTTTTATTTTTATTTTTTTCTGCATTCATACTTCACAGTCTTCTTTCTGGCGGCCACTGATCACCTCCTTGTGAACATTTTAACATTTATTGTCCTGTTCAGAACCAGTTCAGACAAATATTATTCATTAACTTTCCCATCATGGTTTATTTGATACTCCCAACACTTAAACTTAGCCTTAAGGCAACAGTTATCTTCTGCCTGCAAATCACTGCAATCGGTTTGACCCTGCACTATATAAATATACATGTAAAAGTTGTAAACCAGAGATTACTCAAGGCAAAACTGAACTCCTACATTACCTCAACATGTCAATCAAACAGCTTCTCCTGCCACTCCAAGAGAAGGGCATAAGACCTTAGCTGATCCGTGACTGGAGGGGTTCTGTGGTACGGTTGTTCGACTTGCCGAGAAACACCACGCCTTCAGCAGACTCTTACTCTGGATTTGTGCGCTTTGAGTCTGACCCACACCACAGACGGATGACGACGACGCCGACAGCACGCTGCAGCAACCCCATGAGGAAACAGTAACACGATTCTGCGCCGAGGGGACGGAGGTATTCGATGTTGGGCCTGGACTGGAGGAATGTGCGGTGATGTGTCCCTGGGGTTTGGCAGCGGACGCTCCAGCTCTCAGGCAGCGACCGCGGAGCACGTTGTGGAAGGCTTTTTTGAACTCCTGGCTGAAGCACGGGTAGATAATGGGGTTAATGCAGCTGTTGAGGTAACCCAGCCAGAAGGTTATCTTAAATATGGTTTCAGATGGCTTACAGGACGGGAAGATGGATCCTAGAGAACACGGACACAAATAAATACAGGAATGAGAACACACAGATACAGCAATAACATCTCAAATCCAAGTTAGGGGAAAAAAATATGTAGACAGGGGTGTGCACATGCTTTTTCTGGGGCCGTTTTTCATTGTCGGGCCCCTTAATTCCATTTAACATGCACACAATACTATTTCACACATGGTTTGTGGCAACAATTTGGGGAAGAGCAATGTTTTTATAACTAGCTGTTATGTTGTTTTGTTTGCATTGTACACATGCATGTGGACGCTTGTGCACAAGGGTAGTGTCATACACGTTCCTGTCAATGGTTTCACACTATCCCACTCACCTACAGGTGGCGGTAACGTGCCGAAAAACACAGCGATGTGCCAACAAAGACAGGGGAAGAAGAAGACTTGCCAGCAAGCAACAGGTTTAAAAGAAAATGTCTGAAGATGTTTTAGGGGTGAGTAAATCTAGTTTTTTGGACCTTACAGAGTCATACAACGCATTTGATGAGGTGAGTAACATTGATTTCAAACAGAAACACCTATTTGTACACAAGAAAACTTTAATCATGTTATTGAAGTCTCACCTGTTGGTGAAATGCCATTAACTTTAGCTTGGAGTTGATTCGTGTACATGCCCTCTATATGTGGTTTCAGTTAATTAAAACCATTTTGTGTAGAGAAGGTCACACTCAGAAGTGTATCATTCACTTGATTTAATCATTCATTTGTCACTAAATGTTTTCAGCCATCTGGCCTTCATCAGTGTGTGTGTGTGTGTGTGTGTGTGTGTGTACACACCGGTACGCAAATGAACAAATAAATCAAGTGAATGATATACTTGTGATTGCGACCCCCTCTTTACACAAAATGGTTATATAAATCTAGGATAATGCACCAGGTGGTCAGTGGCATCCCACAGGAACATTTTGACATATCAAAATACTGAAGAATAACTTGTGGGGGAAATCAACCGAAGTGAGATTAATTGATTATTAGATGTGAAAAAAAAGGGAGGCTTCAAAAACAAGATCCAGTTTGTATAAAACTGCAGTTATTCTTGATGAGTGTGCTGTACAAATGACCCCTTTACATTGTTCCTTGGCCCATGACTTAAATGTCCACCAAATTTTGCTGAAATCAGCAAGCACACAGACGAGCATGCAAACTGAAACCACATTGATAAATTCACAGGCCTGGTTTTCATGTTGCAAAACGTATGTTCTTATGTGAAAGTTTTCTAATACTGTACAGAAGCGATTTCCAGCATTGCAGCTGCACTGACAGACTGGCGCTTTTCCATCTGAAGAGCTCAGGAAAAATACCAAATGAAAAATTCAGTGGTTTTTCAAACCCTCAATATGAATCTGAGACTATCATTGCCTCAGTGCTTGAATGAGCGCTGTGCTGTGAGCTGTGAAGGTCTGTCTCAATTGAAATGCATAACTATTCTCCGATGACTAGCTGCCTCGGGAGGCTGCGGGGTGACTGAGGATGCCTACTAGCATTACAGCCCATTAAGCCTCATGTTTGTTATCTATAATAGCTTTCATAGGAGGGCGCAATAGTTTGGTTCATTCAATTTCATCTCACAGTAGAAGCCCATTCTACTCTGTTGTGGTGTTTTATTTGTTCTATTTGGTTGCTTGTAATTGAATTTCTTGATGTCTCTTATGGGAAACTCCAGCAGCAGAGTTGAAGAACAGTGTGGGACAAGAAAAAAAGGGTCCAGCTTGAAGTTGTGTTCATGGAGCAAAAACGCACCATCAGGCACCATTATACAGATGATTTCAGGCCTCAACAGGTTCTGTATCACAATAGCTGTAGCTACAGTACTAAACCACAGGAGCAGTTAGATCTTCATATTAAATCAGTGTTTTTTTTAACCACATAAATCTACAGATTTTCTGTGTTCACAAACATTGCTAATGCAAAGTAGGGCTGCATGTAAGGATTATTTTATTTTTAAAAAAATGTTGTTTTGGCCAACCGAGAGTCCAAAACCCCAAAATGTTCCTTTGAGCATGACATGCAGTACATGCAAAGCAGAACATCCTCTGCTATTTGGAAAGCTTATAAAGCTATACACAAGGCTATAAAGCTATAATCACTTAAGCTCAAGTTGATTCTTTACCTTGGAACTCATAGCCATAGTTTGACAGCACAGTCTCCGCTAAAGGTCCATTTACTAACTTTTCCTAGAGCTTTCAACATGACCAATAAAGTAAAAGTGCTATAGGTGAAAACATAACAGCTACTGAGCTCACATGTTATCAGATCCAGTTGAGCAAACTCCATCCACGGAGGACTGTGCAATGCAGTTGAAAGCTCTGGGGGAAAAAAAACCAAGCAAGTGGTGGACCTTGAGTCGGGATCGTTTTGTCAAACTACAGTAGTTTAGATTTAGGTATTATGCAGCATTAATCCCTGTAATAATAACACTTGTTAGTCTATCATGAGAGACAATAGCTTCTAGTGTTCTGTAAAGCAACCCTTTTGTTTACATTTAGATTACATACATTAGGTTTTTCACATTGATAGCAACAAAAGAAAGATAACACATATTATGGCTTATTATTTGTGTTCTATCCACGTCTCCTCCATCCTATATAATATACGATTACAGTTTGTGTAACCAAACACATCAATCTCCCCATCTATGACCCATGAGGTAACTGCTGACAGACTATCACCCTTAAATATAACGCCGGTCCACACTTATCACATCACTTATCACAGTCAAGCTATAAGAGTTATTCCAGCAAGCAATTAAGATTGTAGATTGGGCTCGGTCTATGATAACATCCCTGCTATCGGCATATGACAGGCTGACAAAACGTGCATCACGTATTAAAGATAAGGCCGTGTGGTGTTTCCTGAGCCTCCTTACATTGTTAACTGAAGCTCATATCCACAGAGGAGGTTTGACTACAACAGCGTTATCAACCTTAATTATTTTATAATTAATCTGTTTCTATTCAACTTTGGTTCTGCCAAAGTTTAATGAACATTTCATGTCTTTTTTTCGTGTGTGAAGTAGCCGTGTATGAGCAAACGCAACAGAGGAGGCCGCCGGCAACATAGCGCTCATTATGACATCGATTAATTTCCGGATAATTAAAATTCCCTTTCCTGGAGTCAGAGAATATACAAAGTCTTCAGCTGCTGAATCATTTTAAAGCTTTACTTCCATGTGGCAGCAGTTTCTCATGTGTTATCATTGCAGTCAGGTCCACGGGGCGACTGGAAGCAGCTTCTGAAAGATGAAGTCGTGCAGAAAACCCAGCAGGTCCAACAACACTATTTTTTAAAGGTAAATTGAGGCACTTTTTTTTAAGCCAAACAAAGATGTTAGCTCAAAGGGCAGCGATACTGAGAGTGGCTGTGTGTGGTCAGAACGCTCTACTCTACCTATAACCACGGCCACTACATTACATCACCGCAAGTTAATTGTGCTAATCGTGAACAGATATTAATATACCTTTTGTAAATGACTAATTTATGCTATGTTAACATATCACAAATATGTTGTAAGACATCTATAAATGATCAGTTCATTATGATATATAATTGATTTGTTGATACATTATAAATCACTTTTTAACTTTTGGCTGTAGATTGTTTTCCAACTTAATATTCTACAACAGGCTTTGCACATGAATACTAAAAGTTCATTTACTAATGTCTTATTAATGACTCTGTAGAGATTGTGTGTTGTTACCAAAACATGATTTTCAACAGGTTATTTTAAAAAAAAACTTGTTTTCACTTTTATTTGAAGACATTTAAATCTATTCTGTGTCTCTTACATGAATCAAACAAATGTGACTTCATGTCACTAGCATCTTTTATTCCAGCAGTCGCATTTTTTAATTTTAATACGTGTTGCAGACATTAAGAGCCTGAATACACTCAAAACAGCAGTGTTGTTAAATGACCTCCTGTGTTTTTTAATTGTGCCAAGGATTTATCTTCCATATAAATATATAACACATGAAGTGGGGTTATATCAAGTTAAAGAGCACAAGAGATCAGGTACCTACCGATTGGTAAAACCAGGAAAAATGGCAGCCAGCAGAGAATGAAGCATCCGACAACAATACCAAGCGTCTTGGCAGCCTTCTCTTCTCTTGAGAACTTGAGCAGCTTTGGGAGAGTAAACATGTTGCGTTTATGCCTCACTGTCCCCTCGTCATCCTCCTGTTTTCCTGTCTGAGCAGCGTTCCCTCTGTGGATCCTCAGCATCACCCCTTCCGCCTCAACCCCTTCTCCCTTACTGCCCTTGCTAAGCGTTTGTGTCTCTCTTTTTGCCACATTATACACACGGCAGTACATGGCCAGGATGATGGCCAGAGGTATATAGAAAGATCCCAAAGCTGAGAACAAAGCGTAGCCGGGCTCCTCTGTGATTCGGCACACTGTCTCATCTTCCGGGTCAGGCTCCTTCCAGCCGAACAGAGGGCCCACAGATATAGCTGCCGAGAGTCCCCAGAGAGCAGCCACTGCAGTCAGACCTCGCCTCCCTGTAGCCATGGCGGGATAGCGCAGAGGGTAGCTGACAGCCAGGTAGCGGTCGATAGAGATCACACACAGGCTGAGGATGGATGCGGTGCAGCAGAGAACATCCAGGGCTGCCCAGACACTGCAGAAAAGCCGGCCAAACACCCATCTGCCGAGTGCCTCCGAGGTGGCAGAGAAAGGCAGGACAGCTGAGCTGAGCAGCAGGTCTGCCGCTGCCAGGTTGGCGATGAAGTAATGTGTTATAGAGCGCCAGTGGTGGTGGCACAGCACAGACAGGATGACCAAGATGTTGCCAAGGACCCCGAACACTACAAACACCACCAGCACCATTCCCAAAACCACTGCCTTGGCTACATCCACCTTTGGGTATGTGGATGAGCTGCAGTTGGGACAGCTCTCTGCGGCAGAGAAAACACTCATACTCTCAGCAGCTTTTGGGTGTATTAGGTTGTTAAATGTCTTGTGGATTAATTACGCGCCGCATCTGTTTTCCTTAACTACTAAAAGTGCCACCCTCTGCCTCTTTCTGCTCCTCCTAACACAGGGGATAAAAGATGCAGCGGCTCTTGCCAACGCCGATCACGTGGCGTCGGCCAGGATTTCTTGGCAGAAAGTCATCGTAAGAAAGAAAAATTCCTCCACAGTTTATCTTTTTTTTTTTGGTCCAGAAGAGCTTAATAGAAAATACAAATATTTAGATTTTAAGTGACAGTCACTGATGGATTTGGGACATCATGTTCAGTCATGCTGAAAGGATTTTTTTTCCTAAAGGAATCCTGTTCAAACAAGAGAAGAGATAAAATATATTTAACAGCACATAAATAATCTTTTTGACTTTTTAAAAATACAGGTTCACTAATATGCAAGTGTTCTTCTTTCTTTGGCAGTGTAAGAAAAAAAAATCTAAAGTTAACACATGAAACAGAACACATTAAAAAAAAAAAGTCATTACACAGCAGCGAGTTATAATCAAAGGGTAAAAATATCACTCAGTCTGACAGTCTATATTCACTATTTGCAAATTTCTTCTCCCTTCATTACAGCTGCATTACAGAAAACAGGACTCACGCTTGAGTGAAGTAAGTGCTTTTCACGATTCCCTTTTCATCCAAAAAAAAAGACATCATAGCCTGCTTCGCCTCGCTAAACTAAGAACTCTTATTGGACGCCCTTCTGCCTCATGTTTTATTCATGCGTGTGTTTGTGCAGTATGGAAGGGGCAGGATAACGGCAGCGATGTGACTGAATGATGAAGTGGCGAAGATGTGTTAAATGACCTTTCAGTGAGTTCCACTGTTGACTGCCTGCTAACCCTTTACGCCCTTGTAAGCTCTTGTGAGTCATTTCCTTCATCTTTTATAGTGGAGCGGGATTATCAGAGGAAATATAAATATTATTGAGCAGATTGTGATTTGACAAATATGGAGGGAGATGCCAAAAAAAAAACAAAAAAAAAACCCCAAAACATTTTAACAGAGGAGGAATGATCATGTCACCCAGATATGAAACTGAAATGAGAAAATGTCCTAATAGACTTGGTCTATATGTAGAGCAGTGTGAGTGTATAAAGAAAAATAAATTATCAATAAATTATTGATGGGTGTATGTATTATATAGGAAAAACATCATTTGAATCAATGCAGCAAGCAAGCTTCTAAAACATGAGGATTTGCTGTTTTTGTCTGCTTTATATTATATATATGAGTGGAAGACGTCAGCTGGAAGATGGACTATTCTCTGATATTTAAATGATGAATTGAATAAAATAAGAGAAATAATTATAGATAATTCTAACCATCACATTGCATCTGTCTCTCATTATGCAGATAATATTTGATCACACTGAAATCTACAGCTGAAATCCTAAACTGTAGTTGCATTAGTGGATCTCACAGAGAGTCACTTTGCACCTGGAGAAACTTTAAGCCTCCTCAGTCTGAGTGGCCAGCACAGAATTGATGGAAACAAGTCAGCCAATTAAATCTATGATTGGAATCATAATTAGTTTTAGATTTTGTTATAGGAGAGAGTATATTAGATGGCTTAATGTAGCCTGGCCATGGACACATTGAATCAGAGCAGCAGTTCACAGGCAGAGAACTACATTACCATGCAGCACTGTCGTGCAACAGCGTTAACATCAGCTTTTCTGACACCGTTTCATCTAAATCCAGCGCTTGTCTTTTTCCATCTGCATCGTCTTACACAGCATTCATCATGTTAACATTAAGGTTGTAGAAAAACAATGAGCTTGAGCACTTTTTCCAGCATCCTTGCAATGTGAGCTGAATAACCTGCAACACCTGTAACGTCTCAGTTAGAGACTACATGGCACTGTGAACTCTAAATATTTCTCCACAACACCACCACTGTGACAAATTCCCAGACGTTAAATGTGCTTGTTGGAGGACGTAACTTTCCTTCAGGTTATGCTGTTTAATCAAACAAATGAAATCCAACATGCTTTTTCAAGTGCACACATAAATCTCTCCTCCACATGGTAATACATTGTGCTGCCAGTCAGACCACAGCACAGTTCATTTGTTTGTGCAAACATTGTCGTATAACAGTTTCTGTCAGGTCTGTCTGGAGCGCTGCACTACCGTGATGAATTACTTTATATTTGAGGTCCATTTCTAAGATGATGTACTCTCTGAGGGGAGCGGCCGGTTGCCTGAAGTTCATAATTCCATCCGTTCATGACATTAATCATTATGTTTGAGCATTAGCTGCACTCTGCCCTTCAGGAAGGGACAATAAGTGTTTTGCTTTGTGCTTTCATCCACGTGTTATTATAGTGTTTATTCCCAGGTGGCAGATGTATCTCACAAGATGATTTATTTTTCCTCAAACCGTGAGCCTTTCCTGTCTGCTAATACTATAATCATTCATCCTTGTCATTATATTCATAAAATATGTATATTTTAATTCTATTTCGTACTTGCCTACCTGTTGAGAGGAAAATCTTCTGAATATAAATCTAAATGAGGATGCACAGGGGAGTTATAAGAAATATTTATCTTTACTATGATCATGTTTGAGTAGTTTTAAAGTAGGTGTGGAATCAACAAACACTGAACATTAGGTTGCATTAATTAACATAACGGACTGATGGTGAAAAAATAAAGCAGTTTGTGTGCTAATCACTGGACTATTAAAAAAACAAAAACAACATTCACCACGTCCTCCACCAGATTAAAAGTAATCAAAATATTCATAATCATCCATTATGGTAATAAGGAGTCACTCAGACAGTGAAGTAAGCTGTAAGATGAAAGGGGAAAGAGAAAAACAAAAAAACAAAAGTCCTTACCTTCTTCAGAGCGCTCTCACTGGACCAGCTTTAATAAATAAAAACAGTTTAATTCTCTCTGAAGGCAGTCATGTGTTATTCTGTCCGCCGCAGACAGCACGGAGAGCAAAGTCCACTGATCCCCCTCCTGCCATCTTTCTGCCGCCTGCCTCTGGTGAGAAGGAAAGTCACGGCGGACCACCCCACCTGATCCTACCAGGCCCCGCCCCCTGCACGAGCGGCACATACCTTTTTATTTACCGAATGGTCACGTGCTTTGCTAATTTTATTACTGTGTGTCAACCAGTTTACGGTACATTAATAATATTTATAATGAAATGAAAAAGGAAATAAAGCACACTTAGTTTGTGTTTATTACATCATAAAATGGAAAATAACTGAAACTTATATAAAACCTTAAAAAAAAAAAGTGACAAAACTAACAAGATTATATTTGGCAGGTGTAGTGTGTACCATGTGTACCATAATTTTTGTTTGTGTGTTAGCATGCTAACGTGCTAAATAGCAAACACAAATTAGGCCTACAGCCTGTTTGTCCCTGAATATATATATATATATATGTAGAGAGAGAGAGAGAGAGAGAGCGAGAGAGCGGCATCCCAACATTGTTGGAGGGCCTGCATTGTCTCCACTGTCTATAGTTACGCCCCGGTCATGCAACGTTCTAGACAAATTAGATTGTTAAAAAATTAGATTTTAAACCCTATTAGTTCCAAGTCAAGTTTAAAGTTCGACTTCAACATCAAACTGGAAAAATAACATTTTTATGGACCTGTGCAAGGTAAAACACAGACGAGCCTTTCTGTAACTGCTGCCACACGATTGTTTAAAATATCCTGGTAGCCTTGCATTAAGATGTCCCTTCTTTTAAAGATTAGACTAAGCGGCCGCGGCCAAAGCATGAAAACCAGCTCCAGAGAGATATCATATTTACTGAGGCAGACCCTAAAAAAGGGTTGGGTAGGGTCCAGTACATCAATAATACCTCAAAGATGACAAATAGGCTATTTCTTTTCTCAGGTTATTGTTTCAGGCTTAGTTATTTATGGCTTCTGCACCAGCTCAGCAACCTGGCCGCAGCAGTCTCAGATGCCACCGAGGGTCTGGGCAGCAGAGATCACTTTGCTATTTTTTTTTCCTGCCACTTCTATCTCGAACGCCGGGGAGATGCATTCATCTTCAGACGACAGAGTTGTCTCATAAGTCTGCTGCCGCTGGGTGTATTGATCTAACGTATGGATCTTTCTAGTATTATATTGCAACTTTCAGTACTCATTTTGAGGCTGTCCTTATATAGTCCTTAGACTGGCCTGATTGAGTGTCGCTGAGAGAAATAAAGTGTTATTTTGTTTTGAATCTATGTAGGTCGAAATCAGAAAAAAGCTTAAAAAAAGGTTGATGAGTTCTCTCACCTATCAGTTAGTTAGCCAGGAGCTGCTGTCAGTCTTGAGCTCATCAACATTATAATTGTGCTGAGACTGTAGACCTCAGTCAGTAAACTGATCCGTTTTCTCTGAATTTGAGCAGAGTGAACAGAAGCTGCCTGACGTGGATGAGACACAACCAAACCCAGAACAGTTTGCAGATGAATATTTAGTAATGCACCTGGTATGTTAATGCGCATAGTCTGACCTCCTCACTATTGGATGGTGTAAGAACATGCAATTATTTTGCTCTGCACAGTGCAAGTGCATTTCGTTCCGTTTTAGTGGAGAGATGTGTTTTATGTCAACTGTAAGCTTTTAAGCCACGGTGTGACCATCTCAACAATGCGTTGCCAAGATGTTCATGTCATGTACATTTTAAATACTAGCCAGTTAATGTGACTACAGACACTGGGTCATGTTTAGGAAATCGGTCCTAAATCGGTCCAGAATCACACCAAGGCGTGTAATACACACATCGATCCACTACTGGCAGGAAAAGTGCACGTTTCAAATGTACTGTTTCTGTAGTAATTATGACCCAGGAAAGTGACACCATTCAAATGACATCAGTATAACAGTATGACATCATAATAATAATAATCAAACATAATTATTTTTTTTATTCCTGGGATTAAAAACAACTATTGTTTGAACAATAAATCATGGTATATTGTGGAAAAGTTGTGTGACTTCTGATGGATTTGTGCCATCAGTCAGAACCTGGCTGTGTGCACACGCTCAATATTGGAAACTGGAAAGAACAAATGAACCTGCTGCATTACCTCCCACAACAAAGACAGAAATGTCACAAAGCGCTGCGGTGTCCGTTTAAGTCCTTAACTTTAAAACAAAACACAGTGCTCTCAAAAAACACCCGTGTCAGGTTGGCCTGTGTGAAGATCTATGAGGAACGAACACTGAGACTTCAGACATTAAACTGATTACATTTTGGGGGAAAACCTTCTCTCTCCTTTGCCAGGGGAATGCAAAACACAGCCTCCACTTGGCAGCGAGAAATACATTTCATTTTTATCAGCTTCACTTGGTTAAATACTAAATTATTCATAAGGAGGTAAAGGCTTGCCCTCATGAGATTAGCACGCCTAATTGTTCATCCAGTTTGCTGCTTGAATGCAGGAGAGAGGCTGGCTGAATACCAGCATGACTTGATGATTTCTTTAATGAGAAAAAGAGACATGACATTCAGAAAGTATTTACACAACTCTTTTAACTTTTAATATACTCGGCTAAGCAATGATGGCGACTTCCAACTTTGCGGGTTGGGTAAGGTAAATGGTAAAATGAAGAGGGCTGCTGACGTTTACTCCTCCCAGCGTCCTGGCAAGACTAGACAGACGAGACCTCATAGTCCAGAACACTTTAAAAAAAAATCTATCTCTTTAATCATGTTCTTTTCAATCAGTAGTTGATGTACCAATAACTTCAATGATTTAACTGTAATCTGTAATTAATTAACTGGCTGAGCTATGTGTTGAACTACTGTATGTTTTCAAGCCCCAGCGGAGACACACTCTTTATATAAGCAAAGATATCATGAATCTCTGCATTCATTCAATAATTACTCCTGTTCATACATTCGATGATCCTTTGTATAATGTATTTACAGTCTAAAGTGATGGAAGGCAAAAAATCCACGAGCCTCCTTCTGTGCAAAAATGGGTTTAAAGGTTTTTTCTGAGGCTCTTATAAATAGCTTCAGGTCAACTTTTAAATACATTTTTGCACTTAATGACTGTGTGTACACTCATTGTGAAGATTCAGCTTGTTTCTATACATATTTACTGGTATCCTGGTTGTAGCTGACTCACAGAGCTCTTGGTTAACTGATCCTAGGCCTTTTCTGTTTTCTGTGAGTCAGTCTTCAGAAGCTCAGTGCACAAGGCTTTGGAAAAAAAAAAAAAAGGGAGCAATATTTCCAGTTTCATTACTGTCTGCAGGGGCTGGATATTTGCTTGCCACACTCAATCAAAAAACTTTCCAAAAGGTTTGCATACTTATAATTAAATTCTGCCTTTTTTTTGGCAAAATGTAATGTGAAAGCGGTTCCTCATACCAAACCGAACGGAGAATTATTATGCAACTCTAGTGAGCTTTTTAAGTGTCTTTTAGCACATTGTTTTGGTTTTAAGGCTAATTTACTATACGGTTCATTTTCAGTGCTCTCTTGAAGCCAGCTACTGCTCCAGTTCTGATAAATCCACTTTACCTGCCCGGCATCCAAATACCAGAATAAGAAAGTTAGCGACCGACTGGTGAAGAAAGTAGAACATCGAGCAGCGGCGGAGAGATTTCCCAGGAGTTACTGGAGACTGAACCAAAGCTCAAATTTCCTGGGAAATTAAATATTGGACTAACATTCATCAGGTGGACAGAATAGCAACTCCAAGTGAATGTTTTCTCTTAACTTCTCTTATCTTAATCTATCCATAAGGTGATAACAAGTCCGTGTTGTGTTTTCGTCCGTCAGGTTATTGTGAAGTTCTTCTGCCCCCTTGTGACCAAAACTCAACTAATGCAGCTTTAATGTTCAGGTAATGAGTAGCAGAAAATCAAGCTTTTTTATTTCTGTTTTCTCATTGAAACATCGGACGCCTCTTACTGTGAGCCCAACAGTAATGACATTGTCATTTCCCAGCATTATTAGCAGCCTGTAAATTGCCCTGACCTGCTGTCACACAAGTAGCAGAAGCTTGAGCTGAGCGAGGAAACCGACACACGTTTCGCTGCAGCGCCCATAGACCACAGTTCATTTTTAAAAAGAGTCTGAAGGTGCACTTACATCCATCAAATGTATGACACACTGCTTTTCCTCCCCGTGTAGACAGAGTATGGTAGGCATTTTCAAAGAAGTGATGTCAATCCTAATTTAATTTCCTCTGCTGGACAGAGCTCTGCAGAGATGCATGGTGGATGCCTCTGATACCAAGGGGACTTCTTTGGGGGAAGAAAAAAAAGATATGGTGTGTCCAATTAATCATGGAATGCACTTACAGATGGGCAAATGGAATTTAAAATGAGCACTTTTGTTTCATTAACTTATAAAGCCTCTGGGGTTGACAGAAAACGGAGATGGATACATCAACAGTCGGGACAAGGAGGAGAAAAAACTTGCATGGAAATGAAATGGGAAGACAGCCCATGGCATGCAATTAATGGCTGAGCTAACTTGTGGAAGGTCCTATTGATTGCTGTGGTACTGTGGTTGCTTCATTTATTGGAGTAAGCAAACAGGTAACTGGTTCGTTCAATTTGTACATGTCCACTTTGGATCATCAAACAGGTCTGTTTCTCAGTGCCAATATCATTCGCGTTTGTGATTTCGTTCATATTAGAAGTTTCTGAGATGAGAAAATGATGAAAATTAAGATATTTGCTAATTAGTTACACCTACAAACAACATACTGTACAACAGGAATCTATGTACTGTACACAGCAGATATAAACCACCTGCATATGCACATACGCACGCGGGTGCATAGGTGTGTGCAGAATGTAGATGCATAAATATACAGTATCAACACAAACACCAAACTACAACTAACACAACAGCCATGCAGTAACTGCTACCCACATGATGGTTATGATGTTTAACCATAAAGGCTATGTTTCAAACTGTTTTAGAGATGGTTTCATTCACCTTTATGGCAATTTTCATATGTTATTTAAAATGTATACTATCCTCATTGATATAAATGGGGTGAACTGCTCATGTATATATATATGTATATATATACGTATATATAGACCTGAAAGTCTTGGAAGATTTAGTTAAAAGTTAAAAATGAAGCAAGAGAAAATTAAAATCAAATTATTAAACATAACAGCAGATTATTTGTGTGTAATGATGAAATAGGATATTTACATATTTTTGACGTTATGTGGTCACAAGATAAAACACCTGTATGAACTGTACTGTATGAAGCAAGGAGCAGAACAGAACCACACAATACAGCAGTGGGTACATTATAGTCCTGTCTAGGTGAACGGGATGTCCTGCCAGCTCCGCCACAGCAGGCGAGCCGTCACGTACATCTCCGGAGTTTTCCTTCATAGCCTCGAACAGCAGGAGGAGGAAGCATCTTGTGAATATAAAGAATAGGCTGCTGCGGGCCATGTCATATTTTCCATGGTAGCTGGAGCACCTTGGCATCAATTCTCGGTATTCATTTCAGAGACAAAAACTGGGTTTTGCGTTATTAAAGTTCCATGAGGTCTTTGATAAACGGTTACAAAGCATACACGCTGTGTACACCAAGTTCAAAACGTGAAGACTTGCTGTTCATTTGGTTGTATCAGTTTTATTTCATGTATCTGAGTAGTTAAATAAATAAGAAAATGTGGTGCTGTCAGAGAGTTGTGTTTCCCTGGTGTTCTCTGGTGGATTTATTTTTTGAATTTAAGTTTGTTCTGGGATTTTAATACTATTCATAAACCTCTCCGTGTGTGGAGAAGGGCGTGCTTTTTGATTTAATATAGAAAGAAAGAGTTCGCATTTGAGCGCAGTAAGAGTTATTAGTGAAGATTCTCGGTTTCCTGCCATCAGAATAAGTGGACTGCAGGCTCAATTTGTTTTCTTCAGGTTCTTCCAGTGGTTTCCAAAAAGGGTGTTGATGGGTTGTTATAGAGTTATTTAGAGTTGTTGATGCCAATGAGGCAAGGCTATTCAGATTATATAAGTACTGACTTTAGGACCTGCTTTGAATGATATTTTTTTTTTTTTTTTTTGTAAATCATTTTCACAGAGAGTTTAAACTGCATATTGTGGAATTCAATATGTAATTATTTCAAAAGCAGATACTATTAAGAGGTCGGGGTCAAATAGTATTATTAATTATATAACATAAGCACACATCAATTGACTGGAGCCATAAGAATCTCTACCTCTTAGGTCAGTGACTTGTACATGCAACTTCTTACCTGATTCTGATTCCCACTGATGCTGCCTGGAGGAAAGTGGCTGATGTTGTTATTAATCTGCAAAGACCGTTAAGATTAGTTTAGCAGCAAAGCATTCATTAGTAATATTTGTCCTCAGCTGACAGGCTTTTAATAGGAACATATTGCATTTCCTCAAGTCAGATTGTTACTGTGTAAGTAGTCGACAAACAAACAAGCGCCGTATTTCAAGGGGAGATTCTCGCTTTATTGAAATGTGTTGCTGACTGTGAGACACACACAATTGTGAGTCTCTCTATGCATGGTGTACATTTGGACTGGAGTACTGTTACATAAGATAATGGAGGCTACAGTATATTTCTATTACTGAGCACATAAAGTGTCTCACTTTCATTGCACGCATCCGCCAGTCATCAGACAAAGAATAAATCTGGTGAGTGAATGTATTTTCATAAGAATGGTGGCTCATCTCTACAATTCGACAAAAACATTAATCATGGTCTCAGCCTTCATTGACTGTCATGACAGGCAATCCACTTTGTAGAAAGCTCAAGATGAATGATATTTTTTTTTATTTGTTTTTAAGTACAGTTTCTTTTTGCTTAACCAAACAGCCACACAGCCATTCAGCAAACAATGTGATTAGAGAAGGGAGCATGAAATTTGAAATACGCAGTAAAAGAATGGCATGAAGCGACAAATTAAAGAGAGTAATGGAAATCTAACAATAGCTTTGGGAAAATGCAAGGGTGCACCTTTGAGTCCTTTTTACTTTGTTTATTTCATTTTTTTTAATATTACTTTATCTTTGTCCTATTTTTCTCTTCTATGTTGCACTCGTGAGAGCGAAATAGTTTTATACTTGTAATTTTGGATTAAATTACTTTTGAGTAGCAATGGTAAAATATATTGTATGAATGTATGAATATTTATTCAAGTACTGTAAAAATACGGTACTCACAGTTGTTTATTTAAATATTACCTTTTGATTCTACTTCAAACTTCTACTCCAATACTAATATAATGCATACAACTATAGCAATATACCACCTACAGTTGACATTTTTCCTCGTAATGAGTAAATATAGAAAATATAAGACTATCTTTGAATGTAGTGCTTTTACATGGTTGCCTTTCTGTATACAAGTAAAGGAGCAGAATACTGTTTACGTGACAGCTAGTTTTTACACACAAAGTCAATCGTTTTATAAAATATAAAATGTTGTTGTAGATTAAACAATATACCCAACAATATATTCAACAAATATATACACATATACAACATTAACGTGCTGCTTGCAGAGTGAGAATTAATACTAATCCTAATAATAATAATAATTAACTAATAATCCAATATTAATACATTGAAAGCAGCAAACCTTTCTAGGTGATGTTTTAAGTAGACTCCCTTTGCTGATAATGCATTTGTACTTTTGCTGTATTTTACACTCTCACCAGGCAGGATGTGAACGCATCATGAAGCTTGTGAACTAACAGGAGAAACTCGTTCTGCGCAGGCGCACTTTTGGAAAATAAGGAAGTTGGCGGAGATTCCCTGCAGTAAAAAAAACAACATGATACTCTAGATGTGGCGCCATAAAGTAGCAGGAAACAACATTAACGGTGTTAACTACCTCGAGTGAAGGTAAGTAAGGAAAGAGGAGACGTTTTAAATGATTAGCACAACGCAGCAGTCCAGTCCTAAGAAGCTAATGCTCCAGCTAATTATGTACATAATAGACTATTAGCTGGTTGACTTAGCAGCTCTCTCTGTTGTGGACGTGTCCGTTTTCACTTGTTTGCTGTTATTGATGCGCAGTTTAGACCAATGTACTGTTATCAGTAATTAGCCACATGCAAAAGTGAATGTAGATACCAGAGATAAATGGAGGATTGTGAATATAAACAGTAACAGTAACTTTTACTTGATGACAAGACAAGGTACAGTTGCAGGAGAGAGTAAACAAGTATCACAGAGTATTAAATATATATGTTATCACATTAGAATAATGTTTGGAGGTCAACGAGGTAACTGCGATTTTTATTAATAACGTCATGAATCCATATTCTCCCTAAAAATGCTCTAAAAAAGTTTTTTTTATTGTATCGATTCAATTAACTGTTAAGTTAGTAAAAGGTAATATACCTTCATCGTGTTCCACAATGCCAAGGTATAATTCTGGTGTAGAAATACTAGATTCCTAGATTCCTAGATTCTTTTTGTTTTATTTTTAATTTTTGCATAAAAACTGTGACATTTAGTCTAAATATTGGAATCGGCCTGTAAAACGCACCGTGTACATTGTGCTTGGTAGTAGAGTGTAAACTCTTCAGAAACCTTTTTTTGAAGAATAGTGCTCATCAGTCCTTGCTTAAATGTTTTGTCTCTCCCTCTGAAATCAATAGGCCACTAATGAATACTCCCACACATTTTTTATTTTTTTTTTAGCTTTTCCTTATTTCCAGAGGATATAGAGACATCCAGAAACAATCCCTCCGTTTTCGCTTAAGTATTCCCTTGCTGCAGTGTGTGCTGTAATGTCACAACAGCTGTAACCTGGAGCTTTCCTCATCAGAGAGACGCTGTGGCGAGTTGATGATGATGACAGCTGCCAGCAAAAAAAACAAAAAAAAAACCTTTCTGAAAGCTCCTCCATACTCTGTTCGAGCAGGAACGACAGCTTGTATTCATGGGTTTTGGCTCCTGTGGGAAGCTCAAGTGCAACGACGCACAGAGGCAAAATCTCCCAACATAAACAAAGGTTTGGCCTCGAGGAAGATCCGATCACATGTGTAGTCACACGTCTCCGAGTCCCTCTGGGACAGATCAGTGTAGATGTGTTTTTCTCTCGTCTGCTTGTATTGGGATGCAGCATCAGATGAATCAGCGGGTAATCTGTTCAATTTATGGGTAGATTGTCTTCATTAAAGGATAATTTGCTGTGATTCTTTCCCTGCTGTGTGCTTATGGGTTGATTGAAGGGTGAGAAAAAAAACAATCTTTAAAACAATCAAATGCTCTGTTCAGCTTCAAGTTTGGTGTTTTGTCAAATATTTTATAATTTAAAAAAAAAAGAACTGAGAACATCTGATATTACTCCGTAATGTTACTTACTCGTACTTAAAACAGTACTTAAAACGGATCTTGCCACATTTTTTTTACATTTAAAATGAGTGGAAAGGGAAATGTTGTATAAGTGGTTTACTGAAAATGTCGGTTTCAATGTTTACAAGCTCTGGCAGAAGGAACAGTGGAAATGAAAAAGGGACCCGCTCACTAACCTCACAGTGCTTGAGATTTTATTTCTTGTTAGCTACCATATCACAATAACGTTTCTGGATGTTTTGTGTCTCTCTCTTTCCAAATAGCTTCCATGCCACGATGAAAGCAACCAGAGGCAATATGTTGGATGCTGCAATGTCCAACAAGGTCAAGTATTCACGGCTGGCTGCCGATGACGACGGTTACATTGACTTACAGGTAAAAGACAAAAGACTTCTTCGACCTTGTTCTGATATGAACTGAAGTCATTCTAATATTTATTATGAAAGCGATCTGTTTTTTTTTCTAGCAGAATCTTGAAGCAGCACCACAATTGTCCATGATTAACTATAATGATGCAAACCTCTTAAGAAAACTCAATGCCTTATTCTTTGTTTTTGCAATTTAATGCTTTACAGTTCAAGAAAAGCCCGCCGAAGGTCCCATACAAGGCGATCGCACTGGCAGTGTTCCTGTTTTTGGTTGGATCCTTACTGATAATCTTCGGGGCGCTTCTTTTGACAGAAACCATAAAGGTTGAGGTGAGTTTGGTCAGTTAAAAATTGGTCTACGTGACAGATTTATTGCCAATTGATTTTCTCTGTAGTCGATATTGTTGGACTTGTTGTAAATTGTCCCCAGTATATGAATAGAAATCCAAATCCTTGCTCTGTTGTTAAGAAAAGCTTATTGTTAAGTGTGTCACCCAAACGTTTGAGTGCTTTGCAGCTGACACACAGTTTGTCTGTTTCCCAGAATATAAATCTATTTGTGACAAAAATGTCTCTGTTTGCCTGCCTTCCTCCTCTCTGAGTGTCTGGAGGATATATTTCTGTTTATGTTGCTCCAATATGTGAACAGGAGAAGGTTCGTATTATGTTTTTTTTTGTTTTATATCGCCAAGATTTGTCTCCAAAACTGTCTCAGGTGGATTTGATTAAATCAAGTCTTCAGCTCAACTTGGATGCATCTTGAATGTTAAAGTTGTACTCCGTAAAGAGAAACTATACACTGAGTCATTTTTATGCTGTACACATGATCCTATGGGTCTGTTGTTAGCATATGATGTCAATACAGGTACAACAGACATTCCTTGAGCAGCGACTTTGTCAGAAATGCAACATAAGATCAACCACAGGGCAAGCTTACAAATACGTAGTTAAAAAATAATGATAATCTTCATCTAACTCCTGCTCCTTCTTGTTCCATTACTCCCCGCAATATTTAAAACAAATCAGCAATGTGGATATAATGACTTAGTGAGTAAAGGCAAATGATAGAACAGTCGAGTAAGTACAGAAAATTACACAATGATATCTAGTCTCATATCACAATATGGATCTAATATTAATATATATTAATATAATCAATGAAAACAACTATAGAAATGTCATTACAGCATGTAAATACATTGAATGACTTGAGTGTTGCTGAAAAAATACTAATCATAAATAGCATAAAAGAATGTGGTTTCGTGAAAATATTAAAGATCACTCTTTGCCAGTTATAGTTATAGATGAAGATAATGTTTTCTTTCCAGTATAGCTGTACTGACCGAAGACAGTTAATCTGACCAAATATTCAGTACCAGCATTCTGTGCTGATTACATTACAGTCTGCACCAAACGCATATTAGGGTGTGTTACCCAACCCTAATCCAAAACTTCAACCCAAGCAGTTATGAAAACACTCTCTGCAGTTAATCTAGGCTTAAGATAGCTGTAATTGAACACTCGTCCTGACATTTTATTTCCCCGCTGCCAGTTTTCAGCTGCGCTCTTGGTTTTCCTGGCCATGACGCCTTTGTGTGTGTGTGTGTGTTTGACTATAACTAAGGATTTTGATATTTTATATCTTGAAGTGCCAACTTTCTTGGAATCCCTGCTGTGGCTTCTGCTTCCTAAAATTCACGACTCTGTGTGGGAGATAACAACAGAGTCTGCACATATTTATGATTATCAGTAGGAGGTCAATGTGAATATTTCCAGTCTGCGGATTGTATTTGCAGAAAATGTGATCTGACATGAAGGCAGTATCAGAGTATTTGAGCCATGCCAATTAGCCCACGCAAATTAAAATAGCGTATCTAATACCTCAAATTACACAAGGTTCCAGCAATGGATAATGGAGAAATGAGATGCAAGCAGCTTCTGTTTTAAGAAGTTGTAGGAGTTTGGGGTTGAAAGAAAGTGTTTTAATCGTTTTAGGTTCCAGCCGCAGCTTGTGTGTGTCTGTGTGTGTGTGTGTGTGTATTGGAGTTATGTCAAGGTCTTTCAAGCAAAATAAACCATTGCAATGAAGTCCATGTTGGAGCAATTAAGTATTTAAAAAAAAAAAAGCTTTTTGTCATCTTCATCACATGGTCTCCATGAGCTGATGAAGTTTGTTCCACTCTCATGGCTCAGTTGTTGTCATGTGACCCAAATATAAAACTTCAGTCAGGTGATGATGACCGAGCCATCTCCATGACAACTGAGCAAACTCCATTTGCTGATAAAGACTTGAGAGACTTTGTTGAAAGCTTGTATTTATTTTGTCAAACTTCAAAGACCCATATTTTTCATGTCTTTTTAAAATGTTTTTTTTATTTATTTTGGAATTTGGGTGAACATTACCTTTTAAATACCACTTCACATGGCATATAATAATACAATATACATTGTCTTGGCCTATACAACTATGCATCAAAAAAAAAAAAAAAACAGTGACAAAAACTTGTGCACAAGACTGCCATCTGGTGGTGAAATGAAGCACTTCACTTGGCGTCGATAGACTGCCTGTGCCTCCTGGTGGTTTGCTGACCTGTATATGACATGACGGATGATTTACATGAAACCAGACCTCAGTCACATGACGTCATCATGTCTGCCTCCCGCTCACCCTTTTCATTTCGAGGTTGTTTATGCGTCGCTGGCAGACAGTGTGGAGATAAGTATATTAAAGCCTGCTGAGTACATTTGATGCTTCCTCCAGCACCTCTAGTACAATATTCCTCTAAATCATGTTTGTTTACACATGTTGAAGGGACATCGTAATAAGCAAAATAAAAATGACACCCTCGTACATTAGATTAACGGTCTCTGAGCCTTTTTGCTTGTGACCCTCACATCACAGGCTGTGTGTCTGTGAGCTGTGTGGAGTTCATATGAGGACTGATCGTTTCGGTTGACTCATTTTTAAGAAGTGGAACTATCCGGTACTTCTCAAGAAAGATAAAGTAAAACTAGTTTCATAACAAACCTACACACACACTCCTCACACTCTTGACATCCAGGTGGGGAACTGCTGCAGTAGATTTGATTAACAGATACGTTTTCTGTCCGTCTGTATGTTTCCAGCACCCGGGTCGCACCATTCCTGTCATCATAATAGGCGCCCTTGTTTTCCTTCCCGGGTTTTACCATTTGAGAATCGCCTACTACGCCGCCAAAGGTTACCGGGGTTACTCCTATGACGACATCCCAGATTTTGGCGACTGAGCCAAACGCCAGCTGCTGATTGGTGGAGCATCCCCTCCTTTTTTACTGCACTCCTTATACTGAGTCTTTTGCCTGCTGTTTACTTTGAGTTTAGCATAAATATCTAATATTTAACACTGTTCTGCCGTAAGAGACCTGTTTTTTGCCCACAGGTGCACGGTGCAGGATTTCAAATGATTTGTTGATTTTTTTTTTTTTTTAATTATTATTCTTGTCTTGTTTATTGTCTGCTCTGTGCTTCACATGAGAACTGTGAAAACCTTTATTCAGCTTTATTGACAGTGAAATGAGAAGGATGTCAGGCTAACAACATCTTGCTGTAATACAATACACACCACTCGTCACAGAAGTTGAAAGCTCTTGGATGGCCAGAACACACCAGGCCACAGATGCCTTGAACTGGTTACCGCTTCTTGTATATTCATAGTACCACCCAAAGAGTGATGACTTTGTCAAAGTACAGTATATTTTTTTAAATGAAATGTATTACTTCCTGTATGAAGTATTAATGTATGTGCATATACATTTAAATATTAAAGAGATGTATATTTTATATAGATTGGTTTGATTAAAATACATTTAGACACCTGAAGTAGAATCTGTTTTTGTTTACAGTGATGATTACAGTTGATTATAGACAGGCTCGTTCTATTTTTTGTCAGCACAACAAAGTTATTCACACAAGGCAATAATTAAACCAAACAAAGACACACACACACACACACACATGCACGTATGTTTACCTGGGTCATTTTTGGGGAATTTATATATACTTGCATTCTTTTCCTGGAGACATAACCTCTACTCGCCTAAATCTAACCTTTAACCTAAATATAACTATGCCACTGTACCAGTGAAATCAGCTTTTTAGCCTATGAGGACACAACTTTTGTCCTCAATTGCACAACCTGATATCACACACACACACACACACAAATGAAATCAATAGACAAACTTGTGAAAGTAACATTTGTTTTTAAAATGGGAGTTTAGAAAAGTAAATTAACACAAGAAAAACGAATTAATTACAAAAATAGTGTGTATCTATTACAGGCTTTATGAAAATGTACTTTTGGTAAAAAATGATTTAAAAATAAACAGATTCTCTTATTATTAATGTTGTCACATTTTTACCACAGAGCAGAAACATGAACACATCTCTAGTGTGGAAGTCAAAGTAAAAGAAGCAATGTATTCCTTTGTCATTCCTGAATCTTTGATGCTGTTTGGAAAGTCTTTTATTCCTGTCTAGACCACCAACATCAGGTAAAGGACACCCTCTTGTGGTTTCCGCATATTAGATACCATCATGGGATTAAAAAAAAATCGCCTTTTCATCCTCTGCCTGCACAAACAGACACTGTTATTAAATCGGCATTGGCTTACACATTATGTGTTGGGTGACGTTAGTTTGATGTGGTTTGAGAGTTTTGAACACAACCAGAAAGCAGCGAGAGGAGGAAGGAGGAGGAGGAGGAGGAGGCTGGACTATCAGGGGCAGCAGGGAGCAGCAAGTGCGTCGATGCTTCAGTCACCTGTACGTGAAATCAACACCTGTTGCCAGCGGGTTTGAAAAAAAAAAAAAGCTCATATTTCAGATATCTTGGGTATCAAGGCCTGTTTTTAGTTTGCCAGACAGTGAGTTGCTCTCCACACGGATCAAACTGAGGCACAAGTTGGACTAAAAGGACTTTTATTACGAGGGATGTGTTTTTTAAGGAAGTCACACAGCGGCTGTCAGTAACCAGGCTACAGGTAGGACGAGTCAAAACAACACCTTACTGATTCTGGATGTGTTTGAGACTTCCAGCAGCTTTAAAATGAAGTAGTTTCTCCCAAACCTCTGAACTGTGTCATGCATTTAAACGTCAGTAATGAAGTTTAAACTGAGGGCTTTTTTCGCTATGATGTGAAATGTGAAGCTGAGAAAAAAAAGGTTTTGTGGAGCTTCAGTTAAAAAAAACAAAACCCTTAAAACTATGAGGAGGACCAGGGATCAGATATGTGTATGTGTGTGTGAAACTGGAAACTTTAATTCAAAAATAATCCTGGGTCTATCTTTCCAATCAGTAACTAATCATATTCAGAAACTACAGTTTAATGTGTTTTCATTATTAGTATTTCGTTCAGGAAAACAAATTCATTCGGATTAATGTTTTTTTTTTATCAGTTTCATGGTTCAAAGGTCAAAAGTCAAGTATTTCTTATTCAGGACATTTAACACGGAGATAAGATATTATTTCCTTCTAAGAATACATGTATAACTTTCCCTTATATTACCAGAGACAAAATATAATACAAAATGTATTATATTAACTTATAATATTATCACAACTTACTTTACATTCTGTTCTTGTTCTAACTGGATTTGCTGAGATGACGTATGGCAACACGTCCTCATAACGTTCACATCATACATTTTCTATGAAGGACAAGTTGACTGACACCACGTGCAATAACTAGATGCAATAAAAACACTTCACATCCGACACTTGAAGCAAGTTATTAATCTATGAAACACTATCATGGCATTATCACTGTTTCTGAATGCTTTTTTATTCTAGTGCATTACATTATACTTGTACTTGTACTCGTACTTTCTTTGGCTGAATTTCATGGATTACATCAACAAAACGAGTTGTGACTTTCATCATTTGCACCTGCATTTGCCTGATCCCTCGCTGATTCATAAAAAAAAAAAAAAATGTGTTTGTACTCTCGGCATAGAGATGCAATATTCACACAGTGGAAATCCTCTTTATTTTTCCCTTTTGTCTCTCTTTCCTTTTCACTCCGTCCTATTTTCTCTTTAAGTGTACGTCGAGCCGAGTCACTCGCAGTTCTCCTATTGTGATGGAGAGCTGGTGTTAGCATTTTAAAAATGGGCTTTTCTAAGCCATGTGCAGGCTATTAAAATAAAAAAAATAAAAAAGTTAGGGCAGACAAATATGATAATATAGTAGCTTGACTTAATAACAGTACTGATGCAGAGGTAGGTTAGAGTGATTTGCATTTCTCAGCTGTGAAAGACATCTGCTAATCAACACACTGATGTGAATTCAGAGGAGCGAGTGTAAACACAACAGTAACATGTTTACTATGTCATAATGTCAAGAAGGATTGGCTAAAAAAAACCCACTGGGTCCATTAGGGCAAGTCCAGGTCAGGACTTCAAATGTCAAATTTCAGGTCAGTTGTAATGCTGACCATTAAAATGACACAGAATACAATATTTTATTCATTTATTAATTTTTTTACCCGAGTCAGACAGTTTAAACCTTGAGACGTTTGACCCAATGCTCTTGATTTCAAGTGTTAATCGAGTCTCACGGGAGTCAGGTCCACGCCAAGCATTCAGAAAAGCAATGCAGAGAGACAGAAAACACAAGCGGAGACGGAGATGTGCCGAAAATGTAAGAAGCACAGAAGTTTACATGTTTTTCAAATTTTCTGACAGCAAGGACACTTCAGTAACGTGAACGTGAGATGCACTGAAGCAGCGTGTTGCAGGCGTGTCTGCTGTGTTCGAGTGTCCTCTGGAAACTTCTGTTCTGTTGTGTTGTGTTGTGTTGTGTCGTCTCTTTATTTGGCTGTGCTGTCTATATTTGCAGAGCTGTTCTGAATGCTGCTCTAGTGAAGATGTCTTCTTCTTCTTCTTCTTCTTCTTCTACTTCTTCAGGTGCTCGTGTTGTTTTCTGAAGTTGCTGTGCGTTGAGCTCTCACTCTAACGTACAGGGAAGCATAAATATACACATGCCATTGTTCTGTATATGTGTCTGTGTCTATAGGGACTTACAGTGTTGTACTGGCTTTTATGTCTATTCATGCCATATTAACTTGACATGGGTCGTAGCACCAGTCACTTTGTGACAAATTTGAATGCTTTCTTTGGTTACCGGAGCTTTAAATCGGTCATTTGTGGACTTTGCTATCTCTGCAGTGTGATAAAAGATCACCGCTTTGGATTTACAACTAAATATTTCACCGCTTCAAAGTCACACAGTATGAAGACGCGTCTCAAATCTCATTACTGCAGCTCTGTGGAGGTTATGTTTCTAGTGGTGCTTTTGGAGCAGTTTACAATATTTTGTCTCTCCTTGTTAGGTCACAGCACATTAGGTAGTTGACCGTTTTTTGTTTTTTTTGTTTTTTTTTCTCTTTACTCTCATTCTGTTCTGAGGTTAATGTCCAATTTAGCTCGCTGGTAGATACAAGCAGCCTTGAAACAATCCTATCCCACTGAACAAATATCCTGTGCTTTACAATCCCCCCCTCCCCAAAGGATACAGTAGCTCGAGCTGTCGAAATCAATAACGCGGGCAATGGTAATATTCTTGGAAATAAGGTGGAATTTGATTAGAAAACAAAGGTGTAGAAGGAGCCCTTTTATCTTTTGGTTTTTGAGCGTGGTGGTGTAAGAAGAGGCAGAACTGCTGATAAATCTGTTGCTGTGCCTCGGTTGCGATTAATCAACCGGTAGATTAAAAACAGCAACAACACAAAATTTCAACAGCATGCCTGTCACTGACGTTTCTATTTCTGTCAGCTGATAAATCTGCGTGAGACAGGGTGCTTTTCTTTTGTCAGCCGCTGGCTCATTTATTATAACTTTTAAACACTTTCACAGAGTGCTGTGCTGTCACTGTGCTTATGTTTATGCATGTCCTCAATGTCAGAGAGACGGAAGAATACGTCTGTGGGAAACGTCTAGAGACCATCTGCGTTACCATGGCTGTGTTTCACCTGTGCAGGCCACTTTTGTTTGAGGTTTTATTTTTTTTTTTGGTTGTGGATTTAATGACAGAAAATGTCCTTCAGTTTAACAAGATTGTTTCCCTTCTCATCTTTCTTCCTGCTATGTTTGCCACATTTTCTCTGCTCTCTGTTTCCTTCACAACAGATTTTTTAAAATAGTTTTTTACCACTGTTGTTTTTACTTCATTGCCGCGCCGTTTTGCCACAAATAAGTCAGAGCTATATAGATCTAAACACAGTGACACCATGCCAAGTCATTATCTTTCCTTATTATTCCTTATTATTCTCTTTCCATGATCCATTACATGCTAACGAGAGGCAGTCAACGAAGATGGAAGAGAAGACGCTGAACATCTGTTCATTATTTGCCAAACGGTGGAAGAGTCGCCACTGCTTAGTCATGGCGACAGGCTGTCTTAATGAGTGTGTGTGTGTGTGTGTGTGTGTGTGTGTGTGTGTGTGTGCTGTGCTTTCGTCCTTCCCCGCTGTGTCTGAAGAGAAGCATCAACAGCCATCATTAGATTGAAGCTTTACTCTGGCTTGTCTGGTGGTTTCAACAAATATTCCACGCCTAATTCATGTATAATAGGCTCAGATAAACTTTCCATTGTGCTGCTTTGCATAAAGCCGCGGGGGTGAAGCGTAGAAGAATGATGATGATGTACGAGAAGACGGCGACGGTCAGCAGAAACTGAGCAGCTGATTGGGGAATTTTCTTTTTTTTTTTTTTACTTTGACTTTGATTTTGTGGAAATTCTGTGTATGCTGTGTTTTGTTTGCTGAAGCATGGAAGTGTGTTGGAGCAAACGCAGCAGCTGTTGACGGCCTGAGTAATTGTTTTTTCACCAGTTCAGACTTTGCCCCGGCCATGAAATGAAAAAGCCCATAAAAGACTTCTAGTTAGGGAGAGCAGATATGCTGCTGCTGCTGCTTGCTGCCTGCTGCTGCTGCTGCTGCTTGCTGCCTGCTGCTGCTGCCTGCTGCTGCTGCTGCTGCTTGCTGCCTGCTGCTGCTGCTGCTGCTGCCTGCTGCTGCTTGCTGCCTGCTGCTGCTGCTGCTGCTGCTGCTGCTGCTGCTGCTTGCTGCTGCTGCTGCTGATGATGATGATGATGATGATGAGGGTGTGTTCACTGTTTATATTCAGGAAATGCAGAGATCACTAAAGATGACAAGGACATTATTAATCTGACCATACAAAGCTGTTGAAGTCAACCTTGTAATTAATAATGGACCTTGTATCCTGTATGTAGAAGCTGTGAAAGTAAAAACAGACATTATGTACAAGAAACTTCACAAAATAAATATTATTATTATTATTATTATTATTAGGGAATCATTTTTAACAGTTCACAGTGTCCTAAATCGACCAACGTTATAAAGAAATACAATAATGTATCATGTAGTCAAGACAGAAGCTGTAATATATTGCCTTCAATCAACCTGTAACCTCCAACCTTCCATTTCACAAACGCTAAGTTATTTTTACCCCAAAGATTTATGTTTGGTTTTTTTGGGGTTTTTTTTGCTCTCTTGTTTTATGAGCTGTCAGCGGAGTTACTGTACCTCCGCCAACACTTCTCTCCTGCTGTGAGCAGCTCCTTCATTTCCGTTGTGCCTTGCAGTGTGGAACAAAAGTGTCCATCAACAACATGTTCAAGACTTAAACAACCTCAGTATGCATGCTGGCAGTGTGAAGTAGTTAGTGGTGGAAAGTAACAAGTTTATTTTTAAATACTGTAATTAAGAATTACTGGGGTCCTCGATTATGTCTATTCCTCTTTACAGATATATGTACTCTTTACAGATCAATATATATATATATATATATATATATATATATAAATGGCCAGCATGATATCACTAAAGGACAAATGTGTAGAGAAGTTGTTTTTATATATTACCCATCATGTTCCTTTCCTCACTTTACACATTTGACTAAAATGAAAGCATTGGGATTGTTTCGGCCTCGGCCGCTGCATCTTGACTTTAAGTTTCACTCCTTGAAGCCTCGCTGCAGCTCAGCTTATCTCTGTCCTTGAGTGCCGAGAGTCTCCCGGTCGCGTCAGCCAAATGTCTTCATTGATGTGCTCTAAATAAAACACTTAGATGTCGCTACGTACGTGACGCTCAAAAGATTTATGTGACATTTATGACATTTACTTTCAAAAAAAGGATATAAGGCCAGGGAGTTTTCTGGCAGCAGAGGTGGCTATGCCCATTTGTGTAATGATATGGGAAGAATTCCAGTTATTGGAAAGCTGTATAAAAAAATCTGAAAGCCTCCTCTCCCTCTGTCTGTAAAATTATGACAGAAGTGGCAGCTCTGCTGTAGCCTCTTTAGTTTTGGAAATCTGTCACAGATGGCTGTCTTATTGTGTGGAGCCAAGGAAGTAATGTGATTACATTACAATTGTCTCTTTTTTTTCCAACAGATTGAACATGCTGCAGGTTGTATGAGTGACAGAAATGGGGTCATCAAGATCATATTTGAAGACTTTCACTGTGCTGGCAGCTTTTTGCCTATTTTGTAAGTATTTCCTGAATAAAAGGATATCTTGCATCTCACATGTCACTCCAGCTAATCGTATCCAAGATATTTGCACATTATTGTCCATATTAATGATGCATTTTATTTCATCACATATGATGGTAAACTAATTGAAAGTAATTTACAACCTTACAGTGACCATCGAAGGCGCGAGTCCGGACGTGCACGGAAAGGTCGGCGGCGCGGCGGAGTTGGAGTGCAGTTTTCTTCCATCGGGTCCAGCCGCTGTGTCCTCTGTGTCCCCGCATGTAGTGGAATGGGTTAGACAGGGACTCGACGTCCCCGTCCTGATCAAATTTGGAGGCCACCTGCCTCGCCTCCATCCACAATATGACGGTGAGCATTTATGAAAATAATCAATTTGTAATCCATTTTATAGTGGAATGTGATTGCTGTTTCCCGCCCTACGTGTGAAGAATAATTCTCATCATTTTTTGCCGGAGCCTTTGTTTTATATAGTATGATCAAACCTTCCTCTCTACTTCTCATACTTTATATATATATATATATATATATATATATATATAAATGATATTGGATTACAAAAAAAAAAGTCAATATTTATGTTGGGATATGTATCTGTGTCGCCTAGGGTCCACTTTCAGGTATTCACTGCTCATGTGCCACTATAATAGAAACTAGACATTTTTAGGCCTGGTTGAAAATCAATAAAAGGAGGGTAATTTTAACATGCCACAGTCCCTGTTTCCTCCATGAAAAGAATGTAAAGGATAACAATATCTGGTTCTCAGAGTATAGTCACCACCACACCTAGATGGCCTTTCAAACCAGCCTCAGTGGGAGCTACTTTTAAAAGGAGCTGAATCACTCTCATTGCATTATCTTCTATTGTGCGCTTTCTGCCTACAGCTCTGAGAACAAAGAGAGTCTTTGGGGGAAAAAGAACCTCAATGGACCAAGAACACCTTTGTGTAGCCCCTGTTATCCTTTAAAGTCACAAACAATGGGACTAATGTGGACAAAAGGAAAGCATGTCTGGGTGGCTCAGATCTTCCTTTTGTCAGAGTCGTTTTCTTTTCCATAGAACTGCCTGAAGTGAAATTCAACCTATCGACCTTTCCAACGGCTAGTTGAATTTCCTCAGGAGCTCCATGTTAGGTTTTGACTAAAGTGCACGTTTAGATAGAAATTGCCTGAGCGGGCATGAAGATACCACTTCAAAATAAAATAAGTTTTGGTTGTAGGTAGGTTACCTGCCGTCGTAAGTTTGAGGAACTTGAATATTACAACATCCATTGTTGTAACCCAGGAGCCTTTGATTGTGTCACATGATCTGTATTAGCACATGGAATTGTAGATGTTTAGATGTTCAAATTTCCTTTTTTTTTTTCCCTGAGCACCTTAAAGGGATACTTCTTTTTTTTTTTAATTGAGGTTATATGAGGTGCTCACGCATAATCAGTTTATTACCTGCAGTAGATTGCGTTCTGTATGTCTCCGGTGTGGAGAAGAAGCAGATGGGAGTGCTTTTAGTAGCTTTACCTTGCCGTCTACATTCTCAACTGATGCTACATCATAAATAGAAAGTTTCGAATAGACTCCGTGATCTGTATTGGCTGATATTGCTTCTAGCGATTGGTGATTGGGCCCCCAAAAAATGATCTTGACAACAGTGGAGGTGTGTGGCATAGAGGAATACGTTATATCAAGCTTTAGCTACACAGGAAATACTCGTTAGTCGGATTAATTCATTGTTGGTTTTAGTCTAGTTTAGTTTAGTCTAGCAGTTTGTTGATGAGAATAAAAAAATATAGTATTGGCAGGCTGGTCATTTAAGTCATTACATTAGTTAATAATAAAAATTAAAAAAAGTCTTTGGTATGACAGATTCATTGGTAGTCCTGGCTTACAATAAAGAGCAGTAATCAGTGCATTTAGGTGTTTGTTTGTCAAAGGATCAGAACCTGCTTTCAGCTGAGCCAAGGCCTTTTTTATCGTTTGAGTGGGATGCCACTCCCTCGCCCAACCTGACCAGGAAATACGATACAGACATTTACATAGCAATAAAGTCAGTGCGAACCTTTGGCAGATGAATTATCATGAGTGGGAGCGGGGCGGACTTTAATTCCAGGCCGGGCTCATAAAAAAACAGTAGCCTTTTGTCGCTGACTCTGAAGACGATTCTTCAACATACACTTCATTACACTCACTGTCAGTTTCAGAAGAGGTAAGGCGATATACTGGTAGTAAAAACCCCTGAAATTTCCCTACCCTTTGGCCCATGAATTAACACTTTTTTTTTTTGGTACACTTCACTCGACCATAAAGCATCCTGTCCAGAAAAGCAACTTGTTTAAAAGGACAGGTATGCTAATCACATGGCTCTCCAGTGACAAACAGAAAGCTGCTATTCTTTAAGGATACAAAAGGTTTTTTGGGGGAAAAAAAAAAGATCCTTTGTCCAATTGGATGTTGAGATCAGGCTTTCTCACAGGTATTGGACTGGTGTGGGAGCAACAGGTGCAGCATGGGAAACTAACGCTTCAGAGACGGTGTTGATTCCACCTCCTCGGGCCGTGAGCGTTCTCGGGTGTCTGAGCAGTTTGGCTTCAGGACTCTATACTGGACTCCAACTGTTGTTTGGCTGTTGTGATTCTTGTGAAAATCACCTTATGGCTCTCTCTCAGCTGAGGCTCAATTATTTCCCACTATTCCTCCCTATTTGCCACCATAAACGGATACAGATTGAACGTTTCTGTTTACACGCCACTCCATCAATAAACTTCACAAAGTGCAAGATGATGCGTCGTCTTCTTCCTTTCTGAGAGTGTTAAGCGTTAAAAGGGTTTATATGTATTTGTTGTAATACAGTAGTAAAGATCAAAGGATTAGAGCCTGATCTAATGCGCAGCTAACATGGCTCGTATGTGTCCTTCCCCACATGGGCAAACATATATGAGTTTATACTTGTATTACTCATGTTTATTACAGCAGTGCGTAGTTCTGCCTATGGTAGCGACGCAGCTCTCAATTCAAATTTCAAACGATCACACAGTAGAGTGAAACCTTATCTGCTTCTTTGTGTAGCCGAAGCCTGAATGCTTCTGCTTGCCAAGAGATGACGACATCTCTTAAAAGACGATGTGGGCTTCCTGCCCGTGAATATCACATTCTCGGGGACATAAACGTCTGTGTCATGCAGAATAGTATTAAATTTGTATACATTTTCATATAGAGCCCTATCAAACCACACAAGACACTTGTGCCGATGATTCACCAACAGGCTTTTTTATTTTTTTATTTTTTTTTAAACATAATTTCCAAAATGTTACATATCCATTTTGGATGAAAGAAAATCAATATCTCTGGTGAATCCTTCACTCCGAAATAACCAGAGAAAACACTCGGTTGCATTCAAAGTGTTCCTTTTGTCAAAGTAAAAGACCCGCTTCTTAGTGAGCTTTCAAATCTGTAATTATGTCACGAGACATAATTTGTTTTGGTCTGAAATGTGTCATTTTGAAGTCAGAAAAATCACATGATCCATTTCTCAATTCTGTTTTTATTTAAGCCTTTTGCAGGAGAGAGAGAGAGAGAGCTTCACATGAAACAGATAATAACAAGCAAAAATAAAATAATATATAATATACATAGAAAACCAACAAAACACAAGGCGACAACATAAGTGAAAAACATAATGACTACCATGTTTGATCCACGTTATCTTCTCTAAAACAGCAACGCACTTTTTGTCACGGCGTGCGGCTTCTTCATTTCAGAAAGCTTTTCATTTTGTGGAGGGTTGTATTCCGTCACGGCGCTGAATGGTTTTGTGTTTCTCTGTCACTTGAGAATGTATTGAGCGATAAAACCTTGGGTGGGGGCTTCAGTTAGAGACAGTTTTTCAAATCAGGCAATTGTGTGTGTGCGTGTGTGTGTGCGTGATAGAAGATATTGTTTAGCTTAGACCCCCTCAAAAAGCTGCTCTTCAGATAATTGAATGGCATCAGTGAGCAGGAGGGGGATGAGCAGGACGGAGGACATTAGCAGGAGGTGGAGGAGGAGTGAGTTTAGTCTCCTCAACTCAGTGTTGTTGGAGCGGGTGGAGCCAAACTTTATCCAGATTTTAGTCTGGAAATTCTAATTTGTGTGGGGTTTTTTGGGGGTTTTTTGTATTTTTTTTTTTTTTTTGGATCTCCATTAGCCTCCATTATCTTACAAGTGCAACTATTCTTTCAGGGTTCCACAGTAAAACTATTGACTGTAGATCGTGTGGACGCCTGCATATTACATAAATGGCCGCCTCTCTTCTGTAAAGACTTTTGGATCTGCCGTTCAGCAACCAGGAGCATTAGTGATTGGTGTAGGCCAGTCAAGTTCTTCCACAGCAAACTGGGATAAGCGTTTCATTACAGAGCTGGCTTTGTGTATTTTGGCATTGTCGTGTTGAAACAGGAAGGAGTCTTCTACTGTCGAAAGCATTATTACTAAAATATCAGCGTATGCTGCAGCATTAAAATGGCCCAAACCAAAAAGCACAAAAAAAGTATGTGGCTATAATGTGACCTCCACAGGGTTAGCAGACACGTGTGAGTGTAAATGATATTTAAAAATAAATAATATATTTGTAAATGAAATTAGCAGAAGAAAAGAAAACCGCAATAGTACTGTTACAATAGTGTCACTCATCTCTTCAACTGTTAGAAATAATTTATTTGGATTGTATATGATAAAGAATTTCAGTTGTTTTCAATAAATTTTTTATTTTTTATTTTTTCTTTGGTGGCCGGGAGTGAGTTTAACCTGGAAGAAGAAATGGAAATGTTTCATTTACATCATCAACGCAAATCTGGATTGACTTAATTTAACTACACTCTTAATTTGCACACTGAGAACCAAAGCTTGTGTTGCTGTGTTGATGTATGGGCGCGCACACACACACACACACACACTTGTTTTCACACTCTCGGAGCACAAACACAGAGACATACAGTACCTTCTACTGTATGCGCTGAGAGACGAGTGTAAATCTCTCCTGTGTGTCTCTCTCTCTTACTGTGCTCTACCTCTCATCTGCCCTCGCACTCATTCTACCTCACATTCAAATCTCTTCCAATCGCTCATTTTTCAGCAGGCAGCAGTTGTGGCTGTTGTGGTTGGTCATGCTCTGACTTCATCCCCACCCTTCCCTTTCCTTTTACCTGACAACTCCCAGTCACATTCCCACAACATCCCTGCCTCAGCACAACCTTCCCTGTACGGTGCTATGGTGACCTATATCACACTGAGCAGGTAAACATGAGAGAGGAAAAAAACTGCCAGGGGTCAAAGGGTAGGATTTTGAAATGTACTAATCCCCCCGAGTGTATGCTGGTGTGTATTTTGCTCTACTTTAAACCCCCCTCCCCTCATTTCCCCTGTGGATTTAGCTCCCTTTGGCGGCTTGAAAAAGTAAATAGCATGTGTTATCGCTGCCAACATACCTAACTCCAACTTCCTGGATTTTTTTCAACTGTTAGGACTGTCCCTCCCTGCTAGAGTCATCAGAAATGAGAGCCTCTGTTAATAATTACCATTCCATCACTGACATCCCAGTGGTGCAGAAGCATCCACGCTGCCATGTGTTTGCTGTTGACATGTTTTTATTTCTTCGATGGTACAGACAGAGGACTGTGTGTCCTTCACACAATGTTTTCATTGACAGCTTCTCCTCAGCCATACTGTTAGGTCACTGGATAATCGGCTGTCTAAGAAACTGTGAAGTAAATGGACATAGAAAGACCGGGATGCAGACTAGAAAAGATAAAGGGTTGATGTTGGGAGCTATGCTACGGCTCTGGGGGAGCCGTCACCTGGCAACCAGGAGATCACATTTCTAAGTTTGTGTGCGCATGTGTTGGCTGTTGTTTTGTGTGCGGTCGTTTCAGGCGAGGTTTGAGGACACAGCAAAAGCATCACATTTACAAACAGTTACACGCAGCTCAGACCTGGGAGATGACAAGTGAAATCAGCATCACATGCTGGCGGCCTCTCTCACGCCCTCCGCCCCATCCATGCTTTCCCCTCTCACTCTTTTTACCTGCACTCTGTTTCTACAGGGCGGGTGTCTCTGGTACGAAACACCACTCTGAGGCTGGAGGGCCTGCAGCTGGATGACCAAGGCTTGTACGAATGTCGAATCCTCTTACTGGATAAACCCACAGATGAGCTCCGAAACGGCACCTGGACCCTGCTTTCTGTAACTGGTGAGGTTTATGGAATAGTGTGTGTTGGTGTTTGCTTCATGTCTTTATGGATGTCTGCAAAGTAGATTAGTGGTCCACGTTGTAAACAAAGGAGGAGTTTAAAACCTGATTTAACGACGAATATGGTTTTATCCAGATGATGGCCCTCGTCCTTCAAAGTACGAACGGTGTGCGAATGGGGCTGTGAACCCTGGTACTTTATTAATTATCAAAAGTATAAGTAAGTGAAAAAAGTATCAAAAGTTGGTATTTGATGCCTGATTAAATTTGTGGTCTTGTTTACTCATTCATTTTTGTACAGCTTATGAGAAGGTAAATAGTAAAGTTTTGTCAGGTGGCAGGTTTGCACTTTGTTGACCTCTACAGGCAGCAACAGATGATTTTTAATCTGTAATTAATGAAATATCTTCTTATCCATAGTCATTCATATTTTCTCACTGGCTGATGAAAAATGTTTTGGCATAAAGGCATTTTTTGTGAGTCCAGCTTTTACTCTTTAGGAGCATGTTTTTTCCGATTCTATATTTCAGTTCCCGTACAGTGACACTCAGCCATTATTATTATTCAAACACTTTAAACTTCATGAAGTTTTGTTTAACCAACTTTTTCAAAAACTTCCTTTTTTTTAAAAAAGACAAAAATGTCAGAAAACCGTTCTTGAGAGATGCGGTAATTTGAATTACTTTTGACTTACTTCACGCAGGGTTCAGAAAGGATCGTCGCTGACTGGAGTTATTGTCATATTTATTGATGCGTTTAAATAATAGATCTAAATACAAAATGTGCATCATTATTTTTTTTTTATTTTTTTTGCGCTTTGAAGTTTGTCTGTATTTTCGAAAAACCTTTGCCGTGTCTCTAAACACAAAAACGTGCAGAACAAAGTTTCAGCGGGCGCTTCAGATCAAAGCAAGGTGAGACAGTTTCACAGAGCCGGTCTGTGTGAGCGTCGGGTTAGAGATGAGAATTATAATAGATTGTGACTGTGCACTTGAGGCCTCGGATGTGACTCCACCGACATGCCCTGCAGGTATCCTTTTTATATCCTATTGTTTGCCCTTTGCCTTAAATGTGTGAGATTGTCAGTGGCCTTCATGGGCCTGGGAATGCAGCACTGAGAGACCTCTAGATTCCCATGAAAGGAAAGGATTTCAGAACGTAGTCCAGTTAACGTGAGACCAAATCTGCTTGCAGGCAAGAGCATGGAATAAGTATTTTGCAGACGTTTTTTTGGAATTAAAGACGAGCGTTTTGCCATCTCTCCTGTCTGCAGACAGCACAAACTCAAATCTCAACTTGTAATTCATAAAAGAAAAGTTACACTTGCTTATAAAGATAAAAAAAACTCAGGGATTACGAGTCCCGAAAGATGGCAATAAAATGTTGAAGTTGCCAGCGGTTTGTTTATGTTTGGAATGCTTCGAGACATTAAAAGAAAAGGCTGTCTGTAAGTTCTCTTTGAGATCTGAGACTTGAAGTGGCAGCAAAACGTTCACTTTAGGAGATCCAATGGCTGCGTTTAGAACTGACATTTTCACTATGGTATGTAAAATAATAATGTAACCCGATGCCAGTAAACTGCACAGCCTGCTGTGGTTTAACAAACCAGGCTGAGCTGCTGTCATGGTTTATTTATTTTTGCAATTTATGGATTCTGATTTTCCTATTTAGGGGTATATTTTTTTATCGAAATTTTTTTTAGTTGTGTATCTTAAATTAAAGGTGTTTTCCTCATATGCAGATGAAGATATGTAACACTGGTTTACATGCATGCTTCATTTCCCGTGAGTCCCTTGTGCATGTGTAGGTAGGCAAGTTGAATCTTGGCTGGAAATGGCGGAGTCCGGCACTAACAATAAAAATGACTCTACATTATTACATAATGTATGTATAATGAATAGCTATTGCCTCCTCAGTTTGATATCATGAAAATCTTTCAATGTCCAAGTGAAGTTATAGCAACTGTGTACTCTGTATTACGGAACGGAATATTTATATATAAAAGGGAATAAATCCAATCTTTCAAATTTGATTGGACCTCTTAAAAGCGGGTGGGGCTTACAGAACACCCGAATCTTTGCCCTGTGCCACTAAAAGTTTGATTGACTGGTGGATGTCATGATATTATTGGTTACAATACAAAGAAATTGATTTTTCTTTTGACGTATATTGTTTTCATTATGACATTAATGTTAATGTTTTTTTTATATAGGTCCACCTACTTTTACCCAAACCCCGCCTCCTGTGGTGGAGGTTCTGTTTGGAAGTCACCTCTCTCTTGTCTGTGTTGCTAACGGCAACCCGACTCCGACCATTACCTGGCTAAAGGACGGCAGTGTGATTCAAAGAATAAATGGTCAGGTATGTGTATACAATAACGTGATGCATTTATGTGCGGTTAAATTATTATATAAACTTTCTGTGTCTCTTTATCTGTCCATCAAGGATAAAAATGAGTTCAGAAAACCTTTTTTTTTTTTGGTACCAGAGTAACAGTGTGAACAAGCGCTCCTAGAAGCTAAAACAACATGACTTTTCATGATAAAGATGTGTCGAAAGGTAAATTAATAGACTGTAGGCTAAAAACATGAAGATGTTCCTATGGTTTACGTTCAATACTCAGACAGCATAAAGCTTGACTGATGTTCCACAGGTGCTACTCTTACTTCATAATCTGTTATTGAAGTTTGGCACATTGAAGATTTGACTGATGTGCAGGAACATCTCAAGAGAAGCATGCAAAATGGGTCAAGGGAGCTTTTCATATTTTCATCATTTTCGTTTTTGTTTTTTTTTTGTTTTTTGTAGACTCTTCAAACCAACTTTATTTTAATCTCCCACTGCATGCACCTCCTTTTTTTTAATATGCAGTGAGCTATTATGACCTGTTTTTTTTTATCTTTTATTATACAAACTTCAGACCAGCTTTAGTTTCATCTAGGCCTTCTCTCATTAGATATATTCCCTCTAATGTGTACGGAAAATCTTGCAAATTATGGCCCGATGTGTTTCTGACTTAAATTTTCAAATGCAAATAATGTTTTATTATGTGCTTAATTAAAGTAAAATATAATCCAGTAGAAAACAACTGGATGAAATAATAAACCCTTTTTTACGGCAGACATTTTGAATTTGTCAGAGCAGGAAAAACACAGGTGGGAATGAATAACACTAATGATAAGCCAGCAGGCTCTGGTATTATGCATGCTCACTCAGTGGCACGGTTTATTGGGATGCCTAATGGAATGGAGCCAGCATTAATGTTGTTAATGTTGTTGTTGTTGTTATTACAGCTGTGCTTTTCCTGCTTTGAAAGGTCAAAATGTGTGCAGTGAAAAACATCTATTTCTTACAACTTTTGGTATGAGTCACACCCAGATACAGATAGTACCTTTGTGTATCTATGTGTGAATCTAACAATCTATACACATATACACACATATATATATATATGTCTATGTACTATTTGCACCCATTCACCTCTGTTTCATATTTACCAGGATGGAGTCTTATCTCTGAGGGCAGTGAGCATGCAATCAGCAGGACGGTACACCTGCCACGCCTCCAACTCGGAGGGAAACGTGACGAAAGTGATGCAAGTGAAGATCAAAGGTCAGTTGTTGCCGTCCGTCTTTCTGTCTGTCTGTTCGTCTGCCAATTCTTTCAATCTTTCTGATGTCTTTTTTGCCTGGCTGGCTGTGAGCCACTGTGATTTACATTTAGGTTTCTCACTCTTGCATCATGTGGTAACAGAAACTCAAACTGAACTTAACTCTCATGTCTGCCCACTGTGTAGATAATAATCATGTCATGGTTTGACACCAAACATAATATGGGATCTAGAGGCATTGTTATAAAGCTTAAGTATGTGTTTTACTCAAGGCTCAAGGCTGTATTACAGATACGTGACAGATAGCTTGTTAGGCTGCTATAGATGAGTAAAATGAGAAAATATATATATATATATATATCATATTCACATTTCTAATAATTTTTCTCTTGAGATATGTGCTCACAAAAAAAAAAGTATATGGTGATTTTCAGTATTTCCAGGTCCCGATGCACCTGTGACAGGTTCACAGTTTCCAAGGTTACAGATCAACAAATTTACAGTCCAGTTTAAGGACGAATACATGCAGAATATGCAAATACCGTATGCAGCTGCATATCATTGGATTACACCAACACGCCACCGCATAACACATTGTGGAAATTTATTTTTGACTTCTTCTTATACTCCTACTCCTACTCCTACTGCTGTTTTTCTCTGGAGAATCAGCACTTTTCTGGAGTGTGGTGCGTTGGGGAAACATTTTGTTTTTGACACAATGTCTGCCTGAGGTTTTCACTCAATTTCTCACAGTTGCATGCGGTTATATTTTTTGAATAACCGTGTTTTGAGTAATTATCATCAGCGGCACGTAACTGCACTAATGCTGTTCAGATCTAAGTCACATTATCTCAGCTTTGGCTGCGTTTTTTGGAAGCATTGCCACATGGATGGATTAGCCTAATAGCTGATCTGGATGAAGTCAGTCTAAAAGCCCTAAGTAACCTCTAAACTGTCACTCATACATATATATCCATCCAGCATTTACGGTTATAAAACCTCATCAGTAAAGACTGCTGTAGAGATCATGTGGTTATTTATACATGAGAAATGTGGTGTGTCAAGTCTCCTTTATTATCTCTTTGCAAATAGCACACATGTCTGAGGTTGGCACTGCAGAGGGAAGAGATAAATGTGTTCATAGTAGCACTCTGCATTAGCTGTATGTGATTAGTTTCCAAGGAAAATTACATTGGTACATTTTACAGCACAGATATATTGTATATATATATATATATATATATATATATATATATATATATATATATATATACATATATATATATATATATATATATATATATATGGTTATGCAAATATTAAACACTCAGTCATGTATACATTTGTTTTTTCTTGTTATGCTGAGTTTAGGGCTTACCAAAGTCCATCATAAAAGGATAGGTTCATACAGTTTCAAGCCTGTCTAAACAACAGTCAGATATATGAACACAGGGAGAGATTTTCCTCGCTGTAATCATTCCTCCTGTTCATACTGACGAATAAAGGATCCCCTTAAAATGCACTTTCAATGTAAGTGATTGGGGTCAAAATCCACAGTGTGTCCACACACTGTGCAAAAGTGTGCAAAAGTGCATTTAAATGTTTATCTGTATGAGGCTTCAGCAGGCTGTTAGTTATATCAAGTGGATATCTGCAACATTTAAAGTCTTAAATGTTAAATTTCTCTTGGTCGACTTTCTTTGACTCATCTTGACAGCTGAAGCTGCAGCATTAGCTTCAATAAATCTTTAAATAAATTTTCAACTTGTGGCTTGTGGATTTTGTCCCCCTCTCAGTTACATTGTAAGTACATTATGAAGTGATCTTCTAATGGCCAGTATGAACAGTAGCAATGGTTATGGCAAAAATATACTTGAAAAAATGGTACCCTTTTTTCTTTTTAAATGGCCCAAATAGCCACAGAGACGCATGGTTGCATATAATGGTTTGTATGACTAATTATGTTGCACAAAACAGAGTTAAAGCAAACTTAAATGTGGGCGAGGCCAATAGCAGATAGCTAATATATTATAATATAGGTTTTATATATATATATATATATACTGTACAAATGTAGTGACATCAAAGAAACCAAATAACAGATAAATGGATGATTTAATTATCAATATACGATGTGCTTCTCTCCAGGTCCACCTGTCATCATCATCCCTCCCAAAAGCACCTCCCTCAACATGTCCCAGAATGCCTTTCTCCAGTGCCAGGCAGTGGCCGATCCCCCCAACATGACCTACGTGTGGCAGAAAGGTGGAGAGAACGTCCATCATATCGAGTGAGTGCCGTCATTACGCTTTGTCCCTGAGTGCTCGAGTCCATTTTGATGTTTTATGTAGTGCGTTTGAGCAGGCGAACAACAATTCAACCTCTGTGGCTTTAATTGTTCTAGGTGTGATGGTTGTGATGTCTTCGATTTAACTTAGTTTCTGTGGCACTTTCTACGGGAGGCTGAAAAGAGAGTGCTTCACAAAGAACATTTCAAATAATTGCTTCACGGGTCTGGGTCGTAGAGTTCCATAAAAGCCAGCCAGTGGACCAGACAAATCTAGAAAGGACGTTTCTTGAAAGCCTGTCTGACATATAGTCATGTTCGGTCCACTGAATGACTTGATGACATATGGTGAATTTTCTTCTTGAAGTGACAGGGAATAAGTGTCGTGACAGGTGCAGTCCCTGCTTTGCTTCAGCTTTCGCACGTGTGTTTTGCTGTGTAGGAGTTCTCATAGTGTTGGAAATGTTTGCTCTGCATTAGATGAAGAACCACCTGAAAACACTAAATATTCTCATTTAGAGCAGCAGTGATTAGTCAATTAACTGATTAGTTGCCAACTATTAAATTAATTACTAACCATTTTGATAATTGAATTTGATTCCAGCTCCAAAGATACATATTTCTTAGTTTCTTTAGTCTCTGTGAGTGTAAACTGAACATGTTTGGGTTGTGGATTGTTGGTCGGGACAAAACAAAACATTTGAGGGCGTCACCTGAGAGCAGATCAACATTTTTCACCATTTTCTGACATTTTATGGACCAAATAACTAATCTGTTAATCGAGAAAATAATCATTAGTAGCAGCCACACTCATTAAATTTACAGTAATACAATCCCAAAAGCATCTATTTTACATGTTGCTATCACTCAATAATTTATCACACACACTCATTACAACCCCTGCCCTGGTATGAGAAAGTCAAATTTATTTTAAGACTCTGGTGGAAGTCCCTCCATGCAAGATTATTTTTTTACCAACTGTGAGTTTGATAGCTAACTTTAGCTTGCACTACAAATGAAACACTTCATACCACTCCATATGTTTTTGTTATTCACACACACAGTGGTGTCCCCTGGGAGGGTCTTTGGTGATTCCTGCTTTGCCAAAGTATGAAGGAAAACATTTAAAGGCACAAATTAATGAACTGAAATAGATCATGAGTGATTTCTTTTTACTTGTAGTTAACATTGGCTGCACAAAATGATTTCAGTGGCCAGTGCTGATTTAAGGTCCAATATACTGAAAGGTCTCTTTGGCAGACTAAAATTAAAAAAGAAGCTTTGCTCTAATCAAGCCTCCTAGTGATGAAAGAATGCTTTATTTCTCCAGTATCTGTCCAGGAGAGTTGTACATCGACAATATTCCTGAGATGAGAAATTTTTATTTAATTTTTTTTTGCTACCTCTGATGAAAAATTCAAACCGGCATTAAAAAAACATCAAGGTTACAAGCTCGGGGCTTGACATTTTTGCCAGGGATTTTAAGTTGGAGCACAGCTTCCTTCTGGATTTTTGCTCCATTTTTTGCAGCTTGGTGTTGTGTCTGTTGAGCTGCAGGGAATACGCTAACGTCCACAAATTGATATAATCTCAAGTTCAGTGTTGTGTATTGTCAGATATGAAATGTGGAGGCTGAATGATACAGGTACCAGAGGCGAGCCTTGGGGTACCCCACGAGTTGTGGTGGGAGATATGGACAAAATAAACATATGACACTATACAGTACCAGTCAAAAGTTTGGACACACACACTCTGAATAGTACTGTATGTAGTTTTACATTAAGATATTTGTACATATCAAGATATAGTAAGGTGGCTGATAAAGTAACCAGACTGGTTTTGGCTAATGTCTGCTTAGTATTACCGTATTTTCCGGACTATAGAGTGCAACCTAAATATAAGACGCACCCACTAAAATTTGAATGAAATATATATTTTGTCACATATAAGACGCATCGGACTATAATTTAACACAAGGTCAGAAAATTATTAATGTGAAAGGTGATGAATGGAGTTTTCTTGTAAACAATAATAGTCTGCATTACTGTAATTCTCTGTATATGGGTCTTCCAAATAAAACAGTCCACAGATTACAACTCCTCTAAAACTCAGCCACACAGGTTCTAAAAGGACAAAAATATCAGACCATATAACCCCGGTCCTCCCAAAGCTTCACTGACTACCTGTTGTGTTTTCAGAATACAATTCAAAATCTTCCTCTTGTTTTACAAAGAACTTGCTGGTCTGGCTTCACAGTACATCTCATACATGCTGTCCGTTTTACAAGCCCAGCAGGTCTCTCAGGTCACAAGGTAGAAATCTCCTCCATGTACTGAGAGCATTTAGTATTTATGCACCTAAAGAATGGAACTCTTTGCCTGCTGATGTTAAACTTGCTCCTTGCAAACCAATCTAAAGGTCTTTCTTTACACTTGAACATTTTCTTAAATGAACACATGCACAGTATGTTTGTTAGTATGTGTGTATGTATATGTGTTTTTGTGTGTGTGTATGTATGCATATATATTTCTGTTTATATACACTTTTTTTTGAAGCTTTTGTATGAGATGGTGGTATAAAAATAATTTAAAAATTTTAAAGTGAATGAAGACGATATGTTGTCACTTCTAAATACATAAAATGAGGAAGAGAAAAAAGCCCCACTCACGTGACTTTGAAAGACAGAAAATAAAGAACTGAAACTGTGAAGCAGTGAATGAGCTTTTCTGTAGGAGAGGTTTCACAAGTGGTTTTCAGCGGCAGGGAGAAGATGTGAGTGAGCAGGAAATGGTTTATGAGAGCCATAACATCATCCACCAGACAACTGAACACCTTAAAAAAAAAATGGTGTTTGGGATAGGGCCAGTTGAGCAGGTAGAGACTGGAGAGCTTAATCAGGTTAATAGAATATAGGAGACCGTTTCAGAGAGGCTTTTTGGAGCTGATGTATTGCTTTGTTAAAAATAGTGCTCTTTATTTTCCTCCATTTTAAATTCAACTTTGCTGTAGTTTTTTAACGATTACTGTTTAATTCAGTTAATGTTTTTGTGTGTGTGTGTGTGTTTTGTTTTGTTTTGTTTTTAGCCTACTTGTGTTCCGCTGGTAAATTACATTATTATATATTTTACATTATTATTTATTTTACTGGGTGGTAGAACGTCACTAGAATCTGACAAATCCTAAAGCAAACATGTTAGCAATCAGTGTTAGCATATGAACACCTACAGCCTATATACGCATCAGCATTAGCATTTGTTTAGTAGTGTAGTGGTGTTCACCCTCGTTTTAGCTCCATCGGGCCCATAGCTGCTAAATGTTTCATGTTCCACTAGCTAGTTGGTAACTTTGTCTATTGTCGGGTGCTTGGACAGTGTGCAGGGTACAGCAGTTTTATTCAGCTGCCTGCTGCTGGTGAAAAGGAGGTTCAAATGGGAGCATTAGCACTGTAACTTAGAGCAAATGTGCCATCAAATGATATCCATGGAGCAAAATAAGTCCGTCACCACGAGCGACACCTACCACATACGTCATGTGATTAATATTAGTAAGCGATGAGATGAGATGACAGCAGTGATTAGTCACATATGTTGATGTTTAAAGCAGAGGAAAGTGATGAGCAATATCCACGTCCGCTACACTGCATGAGTCATCTGACCTGTACACTGATTATATTTTTTGACTGTGAGTCGTCCCACAAACATGCCGTATATGTGACCTGTTTTATGAGGTGTTTCAGCCGGTTAGGTTTTCTCTATGAATGTAAGAATGTATGAAATAAGTGGGCAATCCTCTTGCCCTCAACCTTCATCTGCAGTGGTAAATAACTCACAGGAGAAACAAAACAAAAACAAAAGCCTCCTACACTGTTGATGCTGAGAACCAGTTGGACTTTATTAAAAATGGAACAGCAGAATTGTTTCTCACTGTTATTCTCAAGAAGCTGTTTTTTTCCCCCCGCTCCTTTACATATTGAATAATTCCTGCGTGCTACTGTTTAAGGTCTTTGAAGTCGCGAGTGAAGATCATGGTAGATGGAACTCTGCTCATCTCCAGTCTCACCCCAGAGGATTCTGGGAACTACACCTGCATGCCGACCAATGGCCTGCTGACCTCACCCACCGCCTCTGCCAACCTCACAGTGATGCGTACGTTTCTTTCTGTAGCCTGTAGCTCTGAGTCTTTGGAGGATATTAAATATCTCTTTTCTTTTTTCTTTTGTGTAACTACACATTTTCATTTTCAGCTGCTGTTAGGTTTATTTTTTTAAAATTGAATTAACTGTATTATCATCAGCGACAATAAAAATGGACTTTTGTTCAACACAGCATCTTCATAAAACTATCATATAAATAGACATGAAAATAACAAAAGTACCACGAACAAATGCAATGACCTAAAAAACAATAGGTACCTTTTAATGCCACAGGTTTAAACAAAATTAAATTAATAAGAAACGGTATGAATTATTTTCTCTAATACATAAAGTTCAGCAGTAGTCATGGCGACAAGTACCATTTCTTTGCAAGAAATATAATTGGTGAACTCTGATATTTTATTAATATTAAGTCATTTAAGTCTAGCAGAGATATAGTCCCAAAACTATATGTATTATGTTGTGTTTGCACTTCTTAAATTACAGAAAACAGTTTTCCTGACTCTGTGAATTACAGCTATATTCTCACATATAGTTGACATATATACATACTGTATATGAAAAAAAAGCATATTTGTCTTGGTGTTTGTCAACTAATCATAATTGAAAACACAAGCCCGTTTATATGTCAGTGTATTAATAGATGTGTTAATCCATTTTTGGATGGCAACAGCTGGTTTCAATCATGTGTGTTGAATTTGTGATTGTGGACCTATTATCATGGATTTATTTATTTATTTATTTTTTTAAGAAACGCATGTTTTGTTGCACACAATAGTTGCTAATAAATGTTCCTGGAATAACTAAGGAACATTTATTCATAGCCTCTGAACAAAGACGGTGTTCTTTGAACATTTTACTGTTGTGAAAACCTTCAGACGCGTTCAGTAAGCTGTAAATACATGCAAACAGGCTCACAGAAAACGAATTACAACAAATACAATCTGTTCTCAAAATAAATCAGACGTTATGGATCATTGCTCAGTCTCTTTCTGCAACCAGCACATCTGATTTCCTTACGACAGTTATTACAAAGTAAATGATTGTAATCCATTTCCTCTACTCCAGACCCAGCTCAGGCTCTTCAGATGCCTCAGGAAACGTATCTTCCCGCGGGCATGGAGGGCGTGGTTAACTGTCCAGTGGCAGCTCAGCCTCCGCTGCTACGTGTGGACTGGATGAAGGATGAAGAACCACTTGACCTGTCTTTGGTAATCAAAATAAACATTTCCTGATGGAGGCTTAATCAGCGTAACACTTTGATTTACTGTGTACCCAAACTCAAATTTCTATTCCTCATCTTGTCAACAGTCAACACGACTCTATTTATGGATTCCTGATAATGCAAACATCACGGAGAGCTTGTGGCTGAATCCATTCATTTTTTTTTTTTCTTTTAGCAGTGACATGTCAGACACTGCTGACTACTGGCATCTGTGAAGAATCAGCCATCAGCCTGTCATGTAAAAGCTTTTCTAACAATCAGCCCACTCAACTTGCCTATCAAACAGCAGATACAGTATTACAATGTGAACACGGAGGAAGATATTATGATGGGTTTTTTTTTTTTATCCAGGTATTTTAATGGGACATTAATATATTCTTCCAATTGCAAAGACATTCAGTAACTTATTCTAATGGACAAGGATGATGTGTTCAATCTTAAAAGCTTTTCAAGTAATCCCCGAGGAATTCCTCACTGGCCTTTACCCTCCGTTTTTTTTTTTTACCCTCCGTTTTTTTTTTCACTTCTACTTTAATCTGCTGCTCACGGGTGTAGAAACCATTATAGATGCTGGGCAGGGAGTGTGTCCCAGTAGATAATCAAAAGAATTGTAATCCTCGTCCTCCTCACTTTTTTGGATTAGAAAACTATATTTAAATATTTAAAAAAAAAAAAAAAACACTTACTGACTGAGCGATGGACATGTCAGTGGATGAGATGCACTGCAGGAAATGTGATATATTCCTGTAGTGAGGGACACAGTGGAGTCGGGCTGTTATTCAGCCAATTATTCCAATTCCACCCTGGTTGTCACAAGCTCTCATACGCACAGTAATACTTTCTCACAGCCTCATTCTGGAGAGGATAATAGCAGACTTCAACTTCAGTAAACTGAGTGGGAATCTTTTGCACAATCAAAGCCTAACAAGAGCCTTCCACTGCGGCTTAATGGAAAAACAAATCAAATCAACATTTAACTTCAGAACGTGATTGTGAAAGCTCTTCGGAGCCATTCAGTTTGGTTGTCTCGATTCACCTAAGACATGATCAAACAAGAAGAGAAGAGAGGATCATTTCATCTTTTTACATGCAGTTCAGATATAATCTTGCAAAAGCCGTGACAGCATTAATAAATAATACACATTTTTAGAAGAAGTTATGGAAATAATCTGCCCAGTGGAGACTTAATTACTTAACAAATGCAGGACGGTGGCCAGGCAGATATCAAAAACATTATTTCTGCAAATCCTTCAAACACAGAGGAGGAGCTCATACATGGCTTTGGAGTGGTTACAAAATTTAAGACTTTAAACTGCATACTTTTAACTATTTTTTTATTTTTTTAGCCAATTATGCTTTATATTACTCAAGACTGCATGTGCCAGTTTCTATTCCGTCTAGCTATTAGAGTGGTTTGAGTGAAAAGTGCTTTCTTTCAGTATCCAGGATGGACCTTGACACCAGAAGGCTCTTTGTTCATGGCCACAGTGAATGACGACGCAGCAGGCATGTACACGTGTACTCCATACAACAGCTACGGCAGCATGGGTCCGTCAGGGCCAACAAATGTAGTTCTGCAGGTTAGTGCACATTCAAGAAATACTGTGCATTACAATAACTCGTTTGCTATACAATAACTGCACTCAAAATGGCTTTTTCTCTCTGCCTCACTTGTCGAACACTTTAGTGTCCATACATTTCTTGCACCATAAACACCAAATTGTTGGTCAGTCGTGTCCTTGGAGCTCAGAAACTGACACTGAATCTGTCCTTCTAGATCTACAAAACTGTCTATCTACACTGATGTGCATGCGTTTTCAATTGACTACAACTGCATCTGTCATTGCAAATTAAAAAATTAGCAGAAACAATGTTTCATTGACCTTTTCACTCCGATGTGTGAGCCCTCTGGCATTAATAGACTTATTAACTTAGACTCATTACAATGGTAGCACTATTTGGGAGTTAATTGTGCATCTAATCCTTTTTGTTATTAAGATAATCTTGTTCAAAGCAGCAGTAATCCAGTCTTAAAATCCATTGTTGGCATTGCTGAAATCTCCCTGATACAGATATATTGCAATTCACAGGACCCCCCATCATTCAGCATCACTCCAGAGAAACGGTACAAACAAGAGGCTGGTAGAACCCTGCTCATCCCGTGTCAAGGAAACGAGGATCCAACAATTAAAGTGACCTGGAACAAGGTAAATAACCCAGTACAAAATATTTAACTACAATTTCACTGCAAATCTTTAGACGTCAAAAAAAAAAAAACTTGACCATAAAATCATGTTCATACAAATGTTCACATAAATGTGGTCATAAAAAGCCACAAAAGATTAATTATACACTGCCAATATAATTGGTTTAATTCAGAAATATGTCACATCACAGGAGTTTTTACCATTTCCCAAGAACTTGGTAATTGCTTAGCCCTCCCTGGAAATAGGGTTTTTTTTTTTGTTACAATGACATCACCAGTGTACTCCATAGTACACAAAGTGACTGTGTGTATAATTAAATAACTCAAAAAGTGCTTTTAGTGTTAACGTTCTCTTTCATGTCATATTCATCAAATCCAATCTGCAACATACTTTTAGACTGCACTGTATATTAAAGCAGTAAATGAGCTAAAACCTATAACCTGATATTGTAAAATATATATATATGATAATAACAAATAATGAAAAAAAATTTAAATACATGAATGCATTATAGTATAAGGCCAGTTAGCTGATGGTCTGGTTGAACATTGGTCATTGAAGCTATTAGTTAAATAGTTAAATTATGAGATTTAGACAATCTTTGCAATGAGAGATTCAAAGTTGGAACATTGTATCCGCTCCTACTATATAAACTGCATATTCAGGCAGATGCAGTTCTGTTCTGTTTCATGCATAAATGGTCTTTGTGTTTTTGGTAGGTCGACCTGGATCGTCGCATATCTTACTCCGTAGAACCCAACGGCTCTCTGCTGCTGCAGCCTCTCACCAAGGACCACCAGGGGTTGTGGGAGTGCAGCGCTGTTAACCGCGTCGCCTCGGTGAAAGCCGGCACACAAGTCTTTGTCCTGGGTGAGTGCAAACAGAAGCATCCTATCTGAGAGATTTCAGTTTTTACTGTTACATAAGCTGTCCATATTTTTTTATTTTTTTATTTTTTTATATCTCAAATTGTTTACTGCATACTTGTGTTAACCTCGATTACATCCAGCTCAGCCCGGATGTCTGTGCCTCCACTCTGCCTCCTGAGAAAAAAATGTGGCACATCTAGAGTTGGCCTCTAAACTTTACAGGTAGCAGGCAGTTGAAGTGTTGGCCGATTTCCATTAACTCCTCTCCATTCCTTCCATTACAGGAACCAGTCCCCATGCAGCTACTTCTCTGTCCGTCTCTCCGGGGGTGAAGCAAGCCAACATATCCTGGGAGGCAGGCTTTGATGGAGGATCAGCACAGACATTTTCAGTTTGGTGGGTGTAAAGCCTCCCACTTTCTTCTTGGGCTGTAACCATGGCAGCCATCGACAGCACTGGTATTACTCTATTGATCTCTAGGATGAGGAATTCATTTATCTGTTATCACTTCTTGGCAGCTACAATAAAATATGCTGCTGCAGAGCACAGCTTTATAATGCGATGGCCATGCTTGCTACAATACGAGGTTACTGACAAGAAAAGAATGTAATACGTTTGTTCTTTTGAGTCAGCACTTTTATATTGGCTTAGAAATCACAACTGGAAGTTTTTGTGTTTAGCTGAATGCTAGGTGTCTTAGATAATGTCTGCCTGTGATATTAAGAGAGCGGTGGACTTTTTAAAAGATATGTACACTATAATATCACACTCAAAGTGTACATGCTTGATGTCTTAAGAAGCTTTTCATTTGAGTCAGTCAAAGTTTAAAAAAAAAAAAAGTATGATACACTGATCAAATAGAAATCAATACTTTGATTTTAATGTTTTAATGTCAAAGAATGCACTCGAGGTGCTCATCTTAATCACAATGTAACCTGGGAGCAGGGAGGTGAGATGAGCTATCTTAATCCCTAAGAGAGAATTGGGTCATCACTGCAGGAAAGAGCAGCACAGACATAAATATAAATTACATCAAAAATGTAAAAATAGTTCAGGCAGTCAAGTAGAGAAATCCTCCCCAAGACACAGCTACTGCTTGGTCTGAAGCCTGACATGTCATCACCATAGATAATGAAAGGGAGTCAAAGTGAACGCTCTTTTTACCTCGAGAGAAACAAAGTGCCAATATTTCTGCTGCTTTCTCAGTACTGTGAGAATTATATAATGTGAAGGTTTTCTCATTGACAATTCAACTGCTAAAAATCTTATTAGCACTTTGTGACTTCAAAACAAATGAAATGTTAATGATCATACAGTAGTTTGACTGCTGTGAAAACTGTATTCATAGAAAATGAACATGTATGTTACATGAGGGGAAATTTGAGTGTTTAAAAAGGGGGCTCATAATTACTGCACCATAGCATCATGAGTAATATTCTCCCTCTTTTCTACTGTCATAAAAAAAAAGGAAAAAAAATACCAATTCTGTTGAGTCAAAGCTATCATCTTCTGAAGGTATTTTTTACCTTCAAACTTACATTAATAATTTTCAAAAGTTCCTCCACTTTTGAATAGGTGAATAGGTTCCTATTAGCCTCGGGGGTCAGGTAATTTGCTCTGTATTAAATAGATATGTATAGCCCCAGCTCCAGTAGGAACATGAAAATCACCATAATTGGAGTTGCAAGCTGTCTGCGCAATAGTAGGAAGACATCAGCGCTGTCTCTGCCACAAAATCTGGAGCTGATGATGAGTATGAATGTTTAATGAAACCTACTTTTCTGTCATGTTTGATAAAACCAGACTCCCAGAATTTCCCGCCACGCTTTTGTTCTCATGTCTTTCTTTTCTCTCTCGCTCTCTCGCTCTCTCTCTCTCTCTCTACAGGGTAAAGAAGATTTCAGCAAGTGATAATGATGGGAAGCACGACTGGTTCACTGTGCCCATGCCCCCCTCCTCTGGCAACAGGCTGCATGTGACAGGCCTGTCTCCTGCCACCGACTACCAGTTCAGCATCCTGTCTCATAATAAAATGGGCACCGGACCCTTCAGTGAAATCATCACTACACGGACCTTAGGTCAACACCATCCTCCAATTTCCCCCTAAGTCTATCCACTCGTATTATCAATGAGCAATGCACAAAATTTTCAAATAGCAGGCTTTTTTATTTTTAGCTGGTGCTCATTTTCGCCACTTGAAACTCTTGCAGGCAGCAGATTATATCAGTTGAAGCTAATTAAAGTTTATTACATAAGTAACTTGCCCAAAGAACAAAATAAACCTTCGCCGTTGCGTGGTAAATATGCTCGCTGCGAACCATTTGCAAAAACACCACTGGTGCAGATGGCCATGGTGTCTAAAGATAATGTGACGTCTTTGGTGATAGCGCCACCATGGAGCCCAACTATTGTATGGATTTCCATGACTTTATGTGACATGACATTTTAGTCCCCCTCAGGAGGAATTAATAACTTTGGTTATCCTTTAACTTCTCATCTAGCTCCATAATAAGGTTTGTTTATGGTAATGACCTACCCGTGAGCCTCAACTGTACTCGCTTAGTATTCGCTGCTAACATGCGAAACTAACCTGTGAATGATCAGCATGTTAACATTGTCAGAGCTTTGTTGCGTGCATTTACATCAAAGCCCTGCTGTGTCTAATTGCAGAGCCGGTAGTGTGGCCGTAGACTCTTACTTCTTCTTAGCAGAGTCTAAAGTGCATTTAGGTATGTCATTTATGTTTCGTCCTTTGCCCTAGCTTATGGCAGGACAGGACAATGAAACAATCTATCTGATTGTGACAGTCTCAATAGTTGGACTCAAATTGATTACGCCAATTTATGCATAATCAATCATTATCATCAGTATTTCAATCTCATCAATCTAATAGTCCTGAAATGGTAACTCCAGTATTTGGAGGAAGTGCCTTGTGAATAATGAGGTGTACCAAAGCCAGTAGTAGGCATGTGTTGTTATTGAAATATTCATGCTACGAATAATGTGGCCAAAGATGGTAAATAAGAATCAAACATTAATATAGTAAAAATACCCTTGCATCATGATTGCCTTGAATGTTATCAGTAAATCAGTAAATGATATATATTGTAACTTATTTGGGCTCAATTTGTCTGCCAGAACATATCTTTCAGAGCCACTGAAGGTATTTTTTTAATTCCCTCTCCATCAGATCCGCTGCCAGGGAGAAGTAAACCAAAGCCCCCAACGGCGCTGTCAGCTAATCAGAGCCCAGCAGGTGTTGTTCTACAATGGTCCCTTCCTGAAGATCAACACCCTCCCATCACAGGCTTTGTTCTCCAATCTCGCACCGAGCGAGGGGAGTGGTTTAATTTGGATGAGGACATCAGTGCCAACAGTAGCGAGATAGTCGTTCCGGGTCTGCACAAGGTAACAAGCCAGTCGTACAGCTCCCTCTGAGACTAATCAGGCCACGCTGCCTGTTGAATGCCTTGGAGATTTTTTTTTTAATCTAGGCTACACCTCTGTGCTTTTACTTTTGTCGACTCTCAATTATACACACTACATGGCAGACATCACTTCCCTGTCTTCTATCAACCTGTGTATGCTGCCATTTTTCCTTCTCCCTGTTTCATCCTCCTTTTTTTCTCTCCTATATAGGCCTACACAAATTCAAATGAGATTCATTAGCATTGCAGGCACAGTCCTGTGTTGACAAAGTGTGGTTTCATCCTCTGTCCTCCCCACTGTGTGTGTGTGTGTGTGTGTGTGTGTGTGTGTGTGTGTGTGTGCTGGTTGCAGGACTGTGTGTACGAGCTGCGGCTGCTATCTCGTTGCGGGGAGTTGCTGAGCGAGCCCAGTCCATCAGTCAATGTCTCCACTATGGGTAGGTGTTCGAGAGCAACCTTGCCCCCTTTTCATTCTTGCCCCACCCCCTGTTTCAACCAGTCCTCCTCTCAGCCTCATTTTCCAACTTTCTTTTCTCTTTCTTTATTTCTTTTCCAGTCCTTTTTTTCCCGATGTTTAGACCAGATTTAGAGCATGGCCCCGGGGGAACGCTGTCCATTAGCGACAAGAATGTTTCATTAGATACGGTCTACAGAATTGAAACGGATCTACACCCCACTGCTTACCCAAAGACCTTTCCAGCAACCTGAGTCGTATATTCAGAGTATCTTATATTGTTTAACATCGCTCTGCTGGAAATCTCAGTTTGATGTCTGATAGTTTGATGGAAATTATGCAGAACAATCAAGTTCATGATTTAATAATTAAGATTATAGATTAGAGAGCAGGTACACTTAAGACTGGTAATAGCAAGCTCATAGCAACCTTGTATTTATGAATTCCCCTGTTTACGAATGAATTGTATTCATTGTAGTAGTAACAGGCTGATGTTAGAGGCATGAAATATGCATATCAGTCAGTACGATAGGATGATTGTACAGCTTTGTTAATAAAACTGCTTCTTTTAACCTAGAAATAAAATTAAATATGAAATTTTAAATATTCTTTTGTTTTAAAACATATAATACCTAAATAAGCCATTAATCTTTTAAATGTAAAGCAATTTATTTATTACAAATGAAAACATAAACTTAAATAATGCATATATACAGTGCATATGAATTCCATCTATTATGACCCATCATTTTAATTTTATTTTTTAATGATAATAAGACTTTTTTAATAGCATTTCATTCATTAAAATTTTTAATAAGTGCTATACAGAACAAGCTTATAGATTATGCATTTATAAGGGAATGGCAACAAAAGATAGCAGAGACACCAACTGTGGGGTCACTTTCATGTCAACACCACACAAAGCAGATGGTACTCCTCGACCTCCTTGCTGCCACTTGCTTGCCCTGTAGCTGCTGCTGCCTGATTATTGGTATTACATAAATATATATATATATATATATATATATATATATTTATATATATATCCCAGACACACTTGATGATGCTGACATCATCAGGGCTCTGCCGCCATTTTTCTGCACTGCAGTTCCTATGTATTTGTGGATAGTTGAGTCACTTGTTTCCATGTCTTAGGTATAGGTAGTTATGGCTTATTGGACTTTTTCATGAAGACCACTTGAGATGAGATGAGATGAGATTCAACTTTATTGTCATTGTGCAGAGTACGAGTACAGAGACAACGAAATGCAGTTAGCATCCATCCAGAAGTGCAAAAACAGCAGAAAGTGCAGAGTATGTGCAAATGAACAATATAAATATAAATAGTGGTATGAAGAGCAGGTATGGGAAGTACACTAGATGAGTGAGTGCAATGTGTCAGTGAAACAGTAAGAAAAATACACTATAGCGATAAGTACACTAGATGAGTATGATTACACTATTTACAAATGAATATACTATGTCAGTATTTTACACTATATTTACATTGGGTAAGTTAAAGCAGAATGAATACACTAATAAATAGAAAACACTTTAAGAGTGTACTATAGAGAGGTAGGATATGGAAATGAATGTACATTATAGACAGAATAAATAGTTGTATAAATAGGGGTGGGGTGAGTCCTGCTATCACCGTGGTTTAGAGTTCAACAGTGTGATAGCAGCAGGGAAGAAGCTGTTCCTGAACCTGCTGGTCCGGGAACGGAGAGACCTGAAGCGTCTGCCGGAGGGGAGGGGGGTAAACAGTCTGTGGTTGGGGTGGGAAGTGTCTTTGGTGATGCAGTGAGCCTTCCGCAGGCGTCGCTTGCACTGTATAGTGTCTATGGTGGGGAGTGAGGAACCGGTGATGCGTTGGGCAGTTTTCACCACCCTCTGCAGTGATTTCCGGTCCGCGACAGAGCAGTTACCATACCACACTGTGATGCAGTTGGTGAGGATGCTCTCGATAGTGCAGCGGTAGAAGTTCACCAGGATCTGGGAAGACAGGTTGATCTTCTTCAGTCTCCTCAGGAAAAACAGACGCTGGTGAGCCTTCTTGACCAGAGTGGAAGTGTTGAGGGTCCAAGTAAGATCCTCAGAGATGTGGACACCCAGGAATTTAAAACTGGAGACACGCTCCACCTCTGTCCCGTTGATGCAGACTGGAGTGTGCGTGTCAGGTTTAGTCTTCCTGTAGTCCATGATGATCTCTTTGGTCTTCTTGGTGTTGAGTGTCAGGTTGTTGTCGGCACACCACGCCGCTAGGTGCTGGACCTCCTCCCTGTAGTCCGCCTCGTCGTTGTTGCGGATGAGGCCTATCACCGTTGTGTCGTCTGCAAACTTGATGATGGAGTTAGAGCCATGTACAGGTGTGCAGTCGAAGGTGAAGAGGGAGTAGAGGAGGGGGCTCAGCACACAGCCCTGTGGAACGCCAGTGCTCAGAGTGAGGGTAGAGGAGATGTGGCCGTCTAGTTTAACAGACTGGGGTCTGTTGGTCAGAAAGTCTAGTATCCAGTTGCACAGGGAGGTGTTGATTCCCAGGTCGCAGAGCTTGGACACCAGTTTGGAGGGGATGATGGTGTTGAATGCTGAACTGAAGTCAATGAACAGCATTCTAACGTAGGAGTTGTTATTGTCCAGGTGGGAAAGGGCGAGATGTAGAGCCGTGGAAATGGCATCCTCCGTGCTCCTGTTCTGACGGTAAGCGAATTGGAGGGGGTCCAGTGTGGGGGGGAGGCAAGATTTGAGCTGGGCCAGGACCAGCCGCTCGAAGCACTTCATGATGATGGGGGTAAGTGCAACAGGGCGGTAGTCGTTGAGGCTCGCTGCTGTGGAGTGTTTAGGCACCGGCACGATGGAGGTGGTCTTAAAACACGAGGGGACAGCTGCTTGGGCTAGAGACATGTTAAAGATGTTGGTCATGACTCCGGTCAGCTGTCCAGCACAGGCCCTGAGCACACGTCCTGGTATGCCATCGGGACCTGCAGCTTTTCGTGCATTAATCCGGCTTAGTGCAGCACACACATCAGTGGGGGAGAGTATGAGGGGCTGGTGGTCCGCAGGGAGCACAGCCTTGATGGCAACCTCCTGGTTGTCCCTGTCGAATCGAGCATAGAAGCTGTTGAGCTCTTCAGGGAGGGAGGCGTCACTGGTAGGGGGGCTGGAGTTGCTGGATTTGTAGTCTGTGATAGCCTGAATGCCTTGCCACATGTGTCGGGGGTCGGAGTTGCACTTAAAGTGCTCCTCGATCCTCAGCTTGTAGTCGTGCTTGGCCTTCTTGATGCCCCTCTTCAGGTCAGCCCTGGATGAACTGTAGGCCTGTGCGTCACCTGATCTGAAAGCGGTGTCGCGTGCCTTCAGCAGAAGGCGGACCTCTTTATTCATCCACGGCTTCTGATTCGGGAATGTCGTGATCTGTTTGAAGGTGGTGATGCTGTTGATGGTGGAGTTGATAAAGTCCATTACTGAGGAGGCGTATGAGTTGATGTCTGTATGGGAGTCACAGGTAGCCTGAGTGGCAAACTCACTCCAGTCAGTGTTTTCAAACTGGTGTTGGAGCAGAGAGTCAGCGTCCACAGGCCAAACTTTGACTGTCCTCACTGTGGGTTTGATGCGTTTGATGAGGGGGGTGTACTTGGGGAACAGGAACAATGAGAGGTGGTCAGACTGTCCAAGATGGGGGAGGGGGACTGCTTTGTAGGCATCGGGCATGTTGGTGTAAACATGATCCAAAGTCTTGTTACCTCTTGTGGGGCAGGAGACATGTTGGTGAAATTTGGGGAGTACCCAGCCTCTGGGTGTTTTGTTTGTTGTTTGCTAATGGCTGTATGAAGGTCCTTCATAGCTAGCTTTGCATTAGCATCAGGGGGGATGTAGGCTGCAGTAACAACAGTAGATGTAAACTCTCTGGGCAGATAGAACGGTCTACACTTAACCATGATGTATTCCAGGTTAGCGGAGCAATGACTCTCGGTGATAGTAGTGTCCGCACACCATGCTTTGTTCACATAAATGCACAAACCTCCACCTCTGGTCTTACCGGAGTCATCTGTCGATCTGTCTGCCCGGAAAGTCTGCCGCCCGGGAAGCTGAATAGCGCTGTCCGGAACGCCGCTGTTGAGCCATGTTTCTGTAAAAATCATGACGTTGCAGTCCATAATCTGTTTGTTTGTGGTGATCCGCAGTCGTAACTCATCCATTTTATTCACCAGGGACCGAACATTGGCGAGGAAGATGCTTGGTAGAGAGAGCCGGTAAGGGGTTAGCTTTAGCTTAGCCTTTAGCCCTCCGCGAGTCCCTCGCCTTTGTTTACGATCCCGACGCCGCCTACGAGCCCTTCCGGTCGGCAGGGCTGAGTCGGTGGGATCCGCTGTTCTTTCGATCTCTGGGATGAGCCGTAGATCGCCGAAAAAGTTGCCAAGAAAGTTTGTTCTTAAGTCCAAAAGTTCCTGGCGGCTGTATGAAGTGTTTGCAAGACTGTTCTGAGTGAGCAGACTTGCAATAACTAGGCAAATCACTGTTAATTTGCAAAAACTGGAGAGACGCTGAGCCTCGCGTTGTGCACGCGCCGCCATCTTGGCCAGACTTCTCCAGACAGTAGATAGGTGTACCTGGATCCCACTGGTTTCTGCCAGTTGTGAACCGTAGCCACTGCTGGACGAAGGGAAATACGTTTGATGTGTTTTCCATCTGCTGCACTTAGTTTACGTGTGTCTACGATCCTCAATGTTACCCATTGTGCTTTTTCAAAACAGCTTGAATAGCACATCTTGAAACACCAGTGAAATACTTGTGTGGGAGACCCCTTGCAGATGCAGTATAACTACCTTGTGTCTTATTGCTGTGCTCGGTGTTGTGTATGAACTGTGATATGAAACCTCACCTTGGTAGCAGAATATAATTGGTTGATCATACACCTGACTACAATCCTACAAAATCCCTTCTTGTAAGTGTACCTATAAGAGTTAATGAGGGTTTGAAGGCAAAGGGTAGTAACACCAAATATTGATGCGATTTACATTTTTCTTTTGTTTGCTCACTTTGCATTTTGTAAATTGACAAAAATCATTATTATATTTTTTTTATATATTATTATATTTCTCTTTACTTAAACTCTTACTTTATTAGTATTGCTCTCAAGTATGTGTGTTTCCATTAAGGAAACTTTTTGTATGGTTATAGCTGACTCTGCAGTCACATTTAGCTTGCCTTTACTTGTATTTAACCATATATCATTGATGATATGATGTCACAGGGATGGAGATCTACCCTGCCACATCCCGACTCCTGGAGTTCGTCCCGGAGCCATTACTTGCCAGCGTGCTGGGCGGGGTTGGCTTCATGTGCTTGGCACTCGTATTGCTGCTGGGGTCCGCCTGCGTCGTCAGACACAAGAGGGACCAGCGCCGCAGAAAGAAGAAGGATGGTAAACTACTCCTCACTCCTGAGATTCGGCAGACACTCACTTTGATGAACTGCATCATGAATATCATCATTTATTCAATAAAATGTTGAAGGCACTTTCAATCCATTATATAAATCATACCCCACTGCATTGGATCTTGTCCTTGCTCGTCCATTCAGTTGTAAAAGTTATTGATGTCATTTACATTACTTGCTAATTAGGGTAATTTCTCATTAGTGGGTGATAAATGTAAGTGTAATTAACTTTTTGGACAAGCCTGGGTGCCTCCGGCCCTTTAAAGGGCTCTTATTAAGGTTGATTATGTTTTTACTTCTTGGTCAGTATGGTTGTATCCTAACGAGTCAGATACCATCTTGCCCCTCTTCCTCCATTTCAGAGCCCCCTTCTGCCATCTATAAATGCTCCCCATCAATGTAAGTACTCCTTTATCATGTCATTAATATAGCTCCCATTGACCTTTCCTTCTGCTTTCCTCAGAAGCAAAAATACAAACTGCCAGAACTTCAGTTGTTTTCAATCTCCTTTTCTTTATTTTCTTCTTTTGCTTTCTATTGCTGCCACTGCTGATACTGTTTTGGTTATGTCTACATTCTTCCCGCCCCCTCTTTCACTCTCACTCAATCTTATTTTCTCTCTCTCTATTTCTCTCCCTCTTACACTTCCATTTTTTCTTACAATTTTCTTCTTTTCACCTCCCCTCTCTCTCACAGAAAGACTTCAGGCACCGGCAGTCCAGACAGTGTGTTGAAGAAAAGCCTACTTCCAGCCAGCATCAACTATCCCACCACTTCCTCTACCATCACCTCCTCCTCCCAGACAGACTGTTCCTCCTTCGGCACTGAGAATCATCATCGGCGGAAACAATTCCTGTCCAGCTACAGTAGAGACAGCCTTACTAGAACAACATCTTCTCCGATCTCTCCTTCAATTGAGTTGATCGATAGAGGTCCAGATGGACGGTTTGTACTCCCACTGTATGACCATGACACACTGAGCATTCATAGCAAGAAAAGCGGAAGGTGTGACCAATCTGCTAATGTCCGAAGGTCTGTGTCACTGCGCTCGGACAAGGAAGACAGGAAAGAGCCACCGTTTGTGCTCTCTGTCGATCTTCCACTTTGCAAACCAACTAATTCCTCAAGCACAATCTGTGCTACGGCCCAGCACCTACCCCGTCAAGGTCCTTATATAATGGATCAGAAGGCAAACTATGATGGCTTTCCTGATCTCAGCAGCCTGTGCTCAAACAGTACTTTGGACATTATTCCTCATCGAGAAAAAAACCTAACTCCCACATTTCCGGTGCTCCCACATATTCGACATGGCCTCGGGCAGTTGCCAATGACCGCCAGTACTCTGGTGCTCCAAATGGAGCACGAGCGTGAGAGAGGAAACCTAAGTCACTGTCTGAAACTGGCTCAGGAGAGGGAGGAGCTGGAGATGGAGCTCCAAAAGTACACACTGCAAAGAAACTCTATGAGGGAAATGAGGACGGAGCAGCCAGATTTGGAGAAGAGAGAGGATGGTGGTAATGAGCTTGTTTGGGAATATAAGAGCAGAACCTTGCCACACAGATACCCTCAGGGCACCAAGGAACGCTTTGGCCTGTCTCCGAGCCCTTTCTCTTTATCTTCTGTCCACTGGGAAGCCAGTCCTCATGTCTCTCCTCCCACTCTGACCCCAGCCAGGACCCGTTTCAGTATGTCTTCACCTTTCAGCGCTTCTTGTTTTCAGTCTGGCAATCATCATCCTTCTCCATCCTTCACCAAACAGGCCTCCTTCCCATCTGAGGAGGCAGGCAGTGTTTCCAAAGACAGATTAACTCTCCCACATCTCTCCTCAAAGCACCAGAGACATGAAAGGGTAGAGACAGCACCAGAGGCCTATGATAATTCACCACAATCCAAAGTCTTAGAAATGCAAAGGAATGATTCATGCTCTGAAGCACTGAGACAGAACAATCTTAGTCATGGCAACCTTTCAACGTTGTCTTTCCATAGCAATAAATATACTGAAAGATCTAATTCGGCTCTCAATGCGGTGCCAGACTCTTTAAAAGCGGAGGTAGCATTCCCCGAGCCCACTGATGAAGACGTGTGTGTTGAGATGAGTGTGGATGAGCCACAGTTTGAAGTATGTGTAATGCAGCCCACAAAGCCCATGCTGCACCATAGAATCGCCTCTCACGTGCAACACGGGCAGCCGCTGACTCGCAAAGGCCAGTATGAAGACATGAGGAGGAACACAAGCTTTAACTGCCATAGTCCTGCTTCTGTGGACGATATTATCAGGGTCCCAACTTCTCTGCAACCTCCAGGACCAGAACCAGAACCCTGGAGAGCTGTGACCCGAGGGTCTAAACTCTGGGACACAAAGCGGCGAAGTCGGAGCTTAGACTCAAGGAGAAGGAAAGAGACCAGTTTCTCGACTCCTGATGCATGGGTAGACTCTCTCAGCCAAGAGAACTGCTCTTTTGCGTCCTCCTGTCACCCAGACTCTCTGTTCTGGGAACACCAGAACTCTCCTGCTAGGACGATGTTGAAATCTCCTACAAATTTTCCTTCTGCTACCCAAATTGGCTCCAGTTCACCTCCTACTATGAACCCTTTATCTCCAAGGACCATACCACAGAGGCTAATACCAAATACTGACGTGCCTTGCCACTATGAAACAAGAAGTGAGGCATCCGTCTCACTTGATGCTGCCAAATGGCCAGTCGTCTACAAGGAGACCATGAAAGAGGCAGAAGGTTACTTGGAGGCCGTGGAGGAAGCTTCCAGATGCTTACCGCCCAACGACAGCGGGCTGCACAATAATCGAGACGTGCTGGAAGTGGAGGCAGGAGGCTATGAGGGAGTGCTCGAGTCTGGGAGCAGCTACAGCAGTTATGCCAGCAGTGGCCGAGGGAGCATGGAGCCTGCTAACAGACGCCTGTCCCTGTGTCAGCTTTCCCCGACCCTCACCATCTCACCTGAGACTGTAGAGGAGAGCCAGCACGGCACAGAGGACACACACAGCGACCACATGGAACACAGCCAAAGGTATTAAGACTAATTAAGTTTTATAGAAGAAAATATGGAGGCTCATATTTATATCAACAGAGACCTGTGTGGTCAATATACTGTAAGGCTTTCAAGGTGAGGCTTATTGTATGCAGACTAATTGATATTTACGCATTTGTAGATTGTCCTAAAAATCTGAAAAAGCAGTGTGAGCAATGTCAAAACAATTTCAAAAGCATTTCATTCATTTGAAAAGCCCAACACTGATTAACTGGATAAAGAAACATAGGGTTTCATAACTGAGAATTATAGCAGTTCCATCATTAAGGTTACTGTACACATCCAGTTAAGTAAAATGTATAGAAGAGTTATTAGCAAACATACTCTAATCTGCTCGGTTAAAAAAAAAAAATGTTTTATTTAAATATTCTAACCAACTTTATATTTGGTATCAAGCACTGCTTTCTGCCCTGTCTAGGAGAAAACCCTCAGTGGATGAGAATTATGAGTGGGATGCTGTGGATTTCTGCTCACAGCCTGGAGACCATAATGGTGAGGATTTTTTTGTTTCTTATTATTAACACGTAGTTTGATTTTTGGTACAAATACTTTGTGGGGAAAAAAATATGATAAAATATGTCTGGAATTATTAGTCAAAGCAGCACCATGCTAGGTGTTGCTGTTTTTAGGCTAGTCGGGAGGCAGTAATTACTAGCTAGAAATGATTACACCGGCGTCCATTGTTCTAATGATTTTAGTGCTTATAGTGAATACACACGTTATAGCAACTGCGAGGTATGTGTTTGAGCAATGAGCGGTGCTCAGCTCTGCAAACTCTGCCCCAATACACCCCGAGTCATCAGAAAGCACAACCCCTGGAGGCTTTCTTTGCACCAGCAACGGTGGTTGAGGAACAGAATTTGTCGAGATGCAGGTTAAGGTTCCTGAATTCTTGAAATTTCACAAGAAGTTACTGCGGTGGAAACAGGTCTGTTGATATACAGTATATACAGTAGGTATTAGGTATATACTATTATATTTGATATGGTTTATATGCAGTATTGTGGCCTCTAATGGCTCAGATGTATATTCAATTGTATTGTATTATACATCTTAATTTGATTTGCAGTTGTATTATAGTTTAGCATGTGTGTTTGAACATTTGTTTCCGTTATTTCTGTGGGTTTTTTTTCAGGAACACATTCAGAGAAAGTTCAGACATGTTTTAATTTTGGTTCCTTCAATTTAATTTGCCGGCTAACCTGAATTTGTACTCGCACACACAGTCAAATATTTGATATCCAACCCCCTTAAACTGTGCCTGTTTGATATCTGTGGGAGTTCAGGGTGGAAGGCATTTAATGAAAACGTCTGTGGTAAAATATCAAAAACTCAAAGATTATTTCACAAGTTTCTTTTTACCCACAGGCCTCCTTGGTTCATTGAATATACAGAAGCCTGCTCTGTACTCCAGCCTTCCCAGGATGCAGTTCTCCACAAAGGCATTGGAAAATCGCACTCAGCTCTCTTTGCTCCCGGGGTTTCAAAGCAGCTGCTCTGCTGAGCCAGAACCAGACACCGTGCTGTTCTGACAGCGCCAGCTTTCAGCTCATCTCACCTGGTGTGTCCTTTTCACTTATTGACTCTTACACAAGGCGACAAAAAGCGCATGCGGTGGAAACTGAGCTTTTGTCTGATCAATCCAATGTTTTTTTTGTTTGTTTGTTTGTTTTATTTTATTTTATTTTCAACAAGCAACAAGTATTGAACTAAGGAAGAGTAACAAAGTCACAAAATCACTTTTTTATTCATATGCCGAGCTTTAAAACATTTGTAACCCAAAACCATCAGGCTGTTGACATTTTTCTGTTACACAGTCTGCCAATCTGCTGATATCGAAGCATTTTACTGTGCTGACGGATTCACCAAGGTTCTCTGCTGTTTCATATGCATTCATTATACTGGGATGACTCAGTGGTCACATGAGGGACAAAAAGCATGTCGGTCATTAAGTGACTGATTTTGGCTGTGGATGATAAGGTGTTTAGATATCATCAATCACCTTTGAGTTGAACAAAAGAGGTGCTTATGAAAACCCAATAAATAAGGAAGATAAGAGGAGTATAAAATATTATATTTACTACACTGTTTTTCTCTCAGGCTGGATGAAAGTTTTAGTTTCCTTTCTAGTCCGTCTCCTTGTACAGTGAAGCGAGACCTCTAATTATGTTCAGTAATAGAAGAGAGTCAAGTAAACTTCTAGAGTTTTTCCTGAGGGTTTTTCTCTTTTTTTTTTTTTTTTTTTTTAAAGGGACATTTTTTATTTTGACTTGACTTCACCAAGTTCACCGAGACATTGCGTTTTTCATTCTTTCTTCATTCTCTCACTGTTATTCACATTGACACCCGGGAGTACTTTTAGGTGCACACACTGAGTGGTTAAATGCTGCGTTCAAGGGCACGTCGACAGTGGATGTTTAACACATCTTCATAAAGCTGGCGAATAATTCAACATTATTCTTCATCGTCTGTCCAAATGAAAGGGTCACAACCAAATCAGATCAGTTTCTACGACAAAATACTTTCAGTCCGCAATCAATGTGTCTCTATGGGAGACTTTAATAAGTATTCCCCATTCAACATCTAAGTTGTAATTATGACTGGAAAACTATGATTTTTCTCACAGCTCCAATATATATCTCACTTGGTGAAAAAGACAAACAAATACGGATGCCTCATATCAGCCAAAATCTGTAATTCAAGGTACAAATGAATTTCGCTGTGACACTTTTTGGGCATTCACGTGTGTTTTATTCATTGCTTTCAACACCAATTTGATTATTTTATATGTGGTATTTATTTGTGATATATAGTTTATTGATATTGGAAAATCGCCAAGCTCTACATCGCAGTGTAGATCAAAATAGTTTTCCGTTTGATCTGGGAGGTTAAACAACACAACTTTCAAGGAACAAAGCTGCCTCCGGTGCCCTGAACCTGCTGAGAGAAACATGCTCATGCTCTCCTTCCTTCATGACCAACGGAGGGAAAAGGAAAAGTGCTTTAGCTCAAGGCCTTTACATTAATCAAACAAATAATTTGAGTCAGAACTCCACAGCGTACCACAGCATTGGTGGGTATCCATAATTGGAATTCACTCATAGAGGCTACATTTACTGCAAATCAATGTTTCACCTCTGTTTTCATTTTCTACTGTACACATATTGTACTGCAAGTCCATGAATGATCAAACCCCATGTGTTCCTCTGGGGATTTATAGTCAGCAGTACTTTTTTTACCTACATTTTTTAATCTAAATATTGTGTTTCCAAAACATCAAACAAGGGAAAAGTATGTGAAATTTGTTTGCTGTATACTCGATAGAATATTTAAAAAAAAAGAAAGAAAAAAAAAAGTAATTCTGCTTGTTTTTGGCACAGAGCTAAAACCTAAATGACAGAATCCTACGAGGACCTGCTGTATGTTGTGTGTTCAGCGTTCTTGCAGAAAATGTACGCATGAAAACAACATTGGCTATTGGGAATTATGTATAAACAGCACATCAGAAACGACAACAGTGAGGGCTCATAAACGTGATTGTTATACTGCTACCTTTTTCAGATATTGTGTGTACTTAGGGGGATTAGCTTTGAAACGAGCGGTCTTTTATTACGTCCATTAACCAGTGAATGAATTATCTGCAAATGCCAGGAAGTCACACCTATAGCCAAAAACACATCGAGCTCTTATGAATGAAAATGTCATAAAAAAGAAATGTCAAATAACAAATTGAAAATTGTAACTACTAACTAACATACTGTGCTCATGTAAGTTCTAAACTCGCCACAATAAGTGTAATAAGTCAAGTCTTTACAGTAAGCGAGTGAATGTCAGAGATGAAGCACGTCCCAGTCAAGTTGGAAGTTTCTGAACATAGTGGCTTTAAGGCTCATTGTTTAAATTTTTAAGGATTTTGGCCAAAAAAAAAAAATCCAGATTTCCTTTAACCGGAGCAGATTGGTTTAAACTAAAAATCAGTCTAAAGGTCCTTTACTATTAAATTAAAATTAACCAAAAGAAAAAAAAAAAAGAGCCCGTCCTATAGTTTGTGGTGTTCTTCTGTTGGATTTCATCATGTTACAAGGATGTCTCAAAAAGCAGGGGTTTTTTAAGGCAACAACAGCTGTCTGTGTCCATTTACACAACGTTAAACCATCAAAGCAATCTGTGATAGCACGCAGATATACAGCTCGGCTCTGCTCTTTTGACAGTCAGTGGGCAACTGACTTCATTGACTGATAAAATACTTGTCTTACATCTGAATGAGCTTCCAATTATACTAATGGTATGAGTCCTGCAGCACCAGACAACCCCCATCCCGAGAAAATGATTGGAGGTAATGTCACAGTCATCTTTTTTAATCCTCCGCAATTCCATTTATTATATTTATGTCACTTTGAAGTCCGAGATTATGGTTAGGGACAAACGCGTATTTCTTGTCTCTGGCTGTGGAGTCAAGTTTTTTACAATGCTGAGAGCAAACGCTGAATGCGGTAATGAGTCCGTGGAAAATTCAGCCCGTTCACAGGTACTTCAACAGCTCATTTGAAAGGTGAACACTCGCAGCATTCAAATGACAAACAGCAGTGCGCATTGACAGGTCAGTTTTGGCATTTAGTACACAATCGTGATGTGATCCGTGCATCCTCGGATCAATCTGTACCTGTCAACACACCTGTGATAGTTTGTGAAGTGCTATTTTTCATTGGAGACGTTTATGTCATCCTGTGAGTCCCTTATTACTAAGAAACAAGAAGTGACACATTGACGGCTTCACGCGTAAGGTAGCTCATACCGTAGCAACGATGCTATATTTGGTTTGTAATCTGGTTCTGTTGGTTTTAACACGAATGCTTTCAAGTGATGATGGTTTCAGGTCACAATTGAACCAAAGGTGACATTTTCAGCAGCGTTTTAAAAAGGACCGTAGAATAACGACACCATGGGTATTTCAGTTGGTCTCGCTTTCACTATGCAATTCTGTCTGGGAAAATGAAAGCTTGATTTACAGCATAAAGGAAATGCTATAGACTAAATTAATGAACAAATGAGTGCTGTATCCCCTGTTTACTTCTAACATCACTCCCCTCCTTCACTCCCACGCCAACTTACTTGTTTATGCGAAGCACAATGACGTCACTCAAACTGTTATTACTGTGCAATGCGCATCATTAAACTAGCTTTTACCTCTTCGCAAATTCAATATCAAATTGTGACAATTCCAATTTACCTCTTCAGTGAACATGCTTCTTTCTTTCTTCTTCTTCTTCTCTCATTTCTTCACGGAGCGCTAGGCTCTAAAATCTCTAATGACCTTTACTCTCTGATTACATCTTGAATATCATCATCAAGAGGTCAGTGTGCTTGGAACCGAGTGCTGGTTTGACGTGTCGTCAGGCTGCACGTCTTGCATCAAATCGACAGTCGCTCCTTGAACACACGAAGAAAGAGAGCTTGAGAGAGAAAGTCAAACCGTGCCTGCGTTCACATTACAAGAAGTAATATTTGAGCAGCTACTTTGGCAGAAATACAACAGAAGAGCAACTGGTGCATCTATTTACAGCGTAGCGAAACGAGCTTGCACAAGTCAGTCAATAATCTGAACCTGATTTCATGAGGCCGATGAGGTTGCTTCTTGTTGCAGTACTCTTTGCAATACTTAAAACTGATCTGCTGAGAGAAAATGCCAAATATTACAGTTGTCTTGTTTTATATATATATTTTAATAATCAAGCATGGTTAGCAAAACTCTCAGTGACACGTGCATGTTTTGTATTCATAAGCAGTAATTTAATACAGCTCTTGGTTTGAGGATGACAACGTAAAGGAAATCTGAGGAAGTGGTGTTCGGTCTAAATCATCCCTGAGTCGAACTATCCTAGAATGTTAATTTGTTTCATCACCTTAGCTCACTCTTGCACATGCCCATCTCACAGCACATTCACTGACAGGGATTTGAAAGTTTTTTTTGTTGTTTTTTTTTTTTTTTACCTAGAGGCCAAAGCACGCGCTCAATTAAAAGTTGACAATCGTTACTTTTCTCTACTGCGGAAACTTTGGCGTGACGTGCAAGTTAAATGAGTTTACGACTCTCACACGTTTTTTGAATTTATCGGCCTGAAATCCAGGCTCAATCATTTTCATCATGATTCGTGACACTGTTTTTACCTTTTTAAATGTGAAAGGATTTGTTCTGCTTTGTACCATATATTGAACATCTTAAAGTTTTTGATAGATAGTTGTTTTCCCGATCAAAGAATTGTTGATTTTAAATGCAAACATGATCAGTTCCTACTGTAGCGGCAGGACTGACACATTGTCCTGTTGTTATGTTATGTGTTTCTGTATCATTTAACCTGGCAGACATTCATAATGTGTTTTTTTTTTCCCCCATCTTCAAGTTAAGTACAGCAGGTAGTTTGTTTGCATGACAGCAAATATGAGGATGGCAATTAGTGCTTGTTGCTGAGGATAAGCTGTGACCATTATCTCCTGCCAAGTGTAAAATTAGTGTGATTATCAGCAATATTACTGTAGAAATATGGTAAGACGCGGATAATTTAAAGATTGAAACCTAAATGGGAGTTTTTCAATCAGTCTATCTGCACATCCAGCGTTCCAGCGTCTGAGAGGCGAGAACTCACAACATGTCAGCAAAGTTAATTACCTCACTGAATGCCTCCCAGCAGTGTGGAATAATAGCATCAGGGGAGAGAATGACTTTTATAGTACGCCAGAATCTTCCTTAACCCCTATTTCACATTAATTAGGCATTTTCCAAAGAGACTTTTTGGGAAAAAAATAAAAAACAACAAAAAAAACCATCTGTGTTCTTGTTATCCCAAGGGCAATAACCTTGCGTAAGTGTTTTTTATTCTCTCATTGATTACAAAGTGTGTTAATCCAGAATTGATGACCTTATTATAATGGTTGGTTTTATTGTGTCCTTGAAAAAAAAAAAAACGTTCGTACAAAAAAGATAATTGAGCCCAATTTTCACAGTACCTGTTGACATTATGAAGCACCTTTTAAGGTTCTTGATAGATAAATATATACGGTAGAGCCCAAAGACTTTCACTTCCACCCAACTGTATGGCTGATACGAAATGTCTCTTTTAATTGACTGTTTGACCCTAAATTTTTTTTTTTACTGCAAAGAAATATATACGTTTATATTGTTACAACTATAGGAAGACATACAGCTTTATAATATAAAAATCAAGCGTATATTTGTGGAAGAGATAATGAAGATGGATAAATAAATAAAGATGAATATCTGTTGAGAGTGATTCTGTTTGTTGTGCATGTTTTTCTAATTAAGAGCTCCTTGTTCATGCTTGGATGATGAATTTGTGATGATTTATAACTGAATGATAACTGATTATGATGGTGTGGCAGCTTTAGAATAGGATAGTCAACTGTGGTGTGTTTGTTTCCTATGTTGCATGTCATTTTTGTGCGTTAACTACTTACATGCAATCCCTGAATCAGGGTTTTCATTGTTTTAAATAGAAATGCGATATTGTAATACATTTTTAAAACTGATGTATAGTAAAAAAATAATAATAATAATAATGACATGGTATATTTCTAAATCCTGTGTATCTCACTGCCTCTTCAAACTGCTCATCTATTTTCCTTACATAAATCATAGTTTAAAGCCTAACATGGTAATATATGTATAAAATGTTATGTTTTAATAAATAAAACTAAACCCTTTTTCTTGCTTAGGCTCAATTTGTTTTTCTCTCTTTGATAATTTTTTTCGGTTCTTTACATTACTTTGTTTGTCTGACCCTGGATGAAAGGTGTTTTGCGTTCACAAACATTGATCGGACTCTCCTGCGCCATAGAAGCGAGTGTTTGAGTGTTTTGCATACTGAAATACTTTCATAAATCAATGGAACTTTGTTCATCCAAACCCTTTGAAAATTGAGGCTATTGTGGGTGAACGTAGTTGCTGACTGGCATAGGAATTAATCACCAAAGTGTAATTTGAAACCATAAAAAATGTGATGTATGATCTAAGTGACTAGACACACACACACACACCAACAGAACGCAAACGAGGAACAATTTGAATCGGTTTCATAAATTCCTGCATTACCAGTGGGGGGGTTGGGTGGGTATTTTTGTCATTTAGACCTTGGTGACTTTTACTTAAATGTTCTTTGCGCTTTCAGTCAAACATAACAGGCCATGTAGGGAGAGAGAATTGGCTCTTTCACAGTGTTTCCTAGTTTATTTCACTTATTTTGTTTTTGATATTGAATTGATTACTATGATGCTAGAAAGCGTGTCTTCCTCTCTGCATGTGATGTGATGTAGAAAATTTGACTAGGTCTGAGCAAGTAAGATCGCTGCTGTATATTTATATATATATAAATAACCAGGTTGATTCTTCAGACATGAGACTAACAAGGCGTTGTTAGTGGTGTCATGGTTATGTTTAGTCAACTGAAAAGCGCTTGGTTAAGGTGAACAAGGCCATCGTCTTTGTTAAATATTGAAAATAATCTATTTAATCATTCGTGATCTCTCGCATTAACCCTTGTTTTAAGGCTAATAAGGTAACATGTTGACATTGTGATCAGTCGAAGCGGTTTTGTCACAACATGTGAATGCAGGACACGTCTGCAGCGCGTCGCCTCCCTGAACGCTGTGACCTCGTTGCACTGTGAGAACATCACACTTCACATAATGCCAAACCATTACCAGTGGATATAATCAAGGCAGCAATTACTTCTCCTGGAAACGTATTTTGGAAAAGGAAATTATAAGTATGTATTTTGAAGGAGACAAGGTTGCACGCTGACTTTCTCCTCCTCGTTTTCAGTCTAAATTTCAACAAGGTGAACTTCGATAAATGCTCATTTTTTTTGTACAGATAATCTCAGTGACGCGAGTATATTGGCTTTTGTATTTCTAATGAATATAGCTCCTCTCTGACTGTCAAAGAAAAAATGTTTATATTGATGAAAATAAATCACACGTGGGTTGTATTTACAGGTTTCAATAATCCTCAAGTCTCTTTCCATCTTAAGGTGTTAGTGTGATCCCTTATGACCTGTCACTCTCATGACAGTTTGCCCTCGATCAGATTAGATGGATACTGCCTGCAGCAGCTCATTTCACTTAGAGCAGCTGCACAACATCACATGTCCAGGCAACCACTATGCTACTACTGTTGATTCTAGATCCCTTAAAAACTCCACAGAGAGAACCGTACGTGAAGAGATTGCCCTTGACATGTAGTTTGATTTTGCCTGCGACACCCACACTGTGTAATGAATTGGAATGTATTTGTTGCTACAGGCCTCGCGCAACAGCACACTTATACTTCCTGCAGACAAAACACATCATAGGGCAAGAACGGCAGAATAAGCTGAAGCCAAATGTGACTGAAAAGTGTCAATGTGAGCTGCCGTACAAAGATTAAAGAAAACTGTCTCCTGCCTCATGTTGCCTATATTTGGTCGATATAGGGGTGAAAATGCATCAAAACTGAATGTTTTCCATGATTTAATTGATGCATAACCTAAAAGGCCTTAACAACAATGATTACAATGGACATTTGCCTGTGTTTTCACCTCCGAAATACATATTTCAATAGGTTATTTTACACAATGAACGTTCACTGTTTCAGCCAGATTATTCCATTAGTCAAATTGATTAGAAATGGGTTCGCGGGGGTTGATTTTTTGTTGGCCTTATAACAAATTACATTAAAAGTGAGAACAGCGACTCTGGTGTGCTGCGGAGGATCAAGTTTCACTGATGTCATCGGGATGTCGATGTGCGCTGCTTCGTTTTTTTTGTCTTACTATTAATCTTCAGCTGTGTTTATATGTTTTCTTGCTTTGGTACATTATCTTGTTTTTTATCATCTGTCATCGATTGTTAATGACTGTGCTGTGTTACTGTTCACTGTTGATTACATGTCTGATGTTCTTACCTGCTGTTTAATGAGGACTGAGTTGCCTGTTGTTTCTTGCATTCGCTACATTTCCAGCTGCTCGCTCCTCTAGTCGTTTGACTTCTTCACCTCTGATGTCTGATTGTGTCTGTCACTGACTGCTGTGTTTTCAGTATGCCTGTCTCTTTTTTTTTTTTTTTTTTTTTTTTCGGCTTATTTCTAACACTCTCTGTCATTTTCTTTTGAAACATCCGACGTTGGCCAATCACGTCTGTCTATCACTTGGGGCATTCGCTCTAGCTTCTGTCAAACTGAAAAGACAACATATGTCAGTCCGCATCACGTTGTTGTCAAAGACATCAAGACGGATGCCGGTTTCCAATATATGACATACAATCTTAAATCTAAATACAACATCATTTTGGAACAAATGTAACCTCAAAGAGGAAATTCTGAATGGTTGACTACTATTACCGTAGCTCCAATACACTGTAAAATGTAAATGTTTCAAATTAAAAATATGAGTGAAAGTCAACAAATACAAATTGTTCTTCAAACGGCATCAAATATTACCTTTGCATGTTGCATGTTGTTTGGTGGGTTTAGATCTGTTCATTCATTGAACTGCTCAGGTTGTTTGAAACTGTAAATCTACTAGAATACTACAGTTAGTTAAATTAATATGAAATTATAAAAGTTTTAAGTTACGTTAATGACAAAATATTAATTGATTCCACTGTATTCCTGCAGGATGCTTTACGGCGTAGTCAAAGTTTTTCCACAGATGTCCTTATCTGCACTATGGCTGGCACTGCTCTGCTGCCGCCTCAAACAGGGACAAAAGCCATTTGGCACCACTGGCGGATAATTCATACGGTGCAGTGCTAGAGGATTAAACCAGGAACTACTAATGAAATTGAGTACAAGACTTCTTTAAGGCTATTTTCAAAATGAAATCGCAGACAGTGTGATGAACCTGAAGTTGGGTCTTTGTGTGTGTGTGTGTGTGTGTGTGCATAAATGGTTTTATTAGAACTTCCCACATCCTGCATGCTTCCCCCACACAAGGCATTACTGCTCTTATTGATACTAAACAAGGGAACGAAAAGAAGGTCAGGGAAATAAATCTACAATAATGTCTGTAAAACGGTAAGAACAATGTTGAGACTCGCCGCCTTGCTCAGAAAATCTACTCATATTGACAATCTGCTAATATTCATTTCAATGACATCATCATCATCGAGACTCAGTCATGCCAGTGAGTGACTTTGGAAACAGTCGAAGTTCATAATCCCTCAAGGCCAGTGAGCTGTCTCACATTCAGAATCATTAAATGTTGCCGTAATAATAACAGGCAATCAGGAAATCCCCACTGGACCAGGAAATTGTCTTATGAATTAAGTCAGCCATCGTGCATCTCCATTGATTAGTATATAATATAATAATATTCAGCTTAAAAGCATTCAGGTTTGCTCGTTCTGTTTTTTGAGAGGGGAGCTTCAGGAAGAGCAGCTCTGTTGTTTGTTGCTCATTGCTGTAGATGAATAAAAGCCAGTAAAAAAAGACGAAAACAAACTAACAATAGAGAATGGAGAGGGACTAAACAACACCCGAGTATAATGGGCCTCCACTCACAAGAAAAACCTTTGAAACAACAGGAGAGAAAAGAAAATTCTGAGATTCAAGCATCACTCATATCACAATGTGACTTTGCATAGCGAGTTGCAGCAGGTTCCTCCAAAGGCTATTTTAACCTTGTTACCAAACACCCACAGCGCACAAAGTACAAAGTGATGCAATACATTCAAAGGAGCACAGGAGAGGTTTAACAGCTGCTACGGCAATGGACAAGCAAGCAAGTCCACAATAACGAGGGTGCTAAATTTACAGTAATTGCCACATTATGTCCCGAGGACGTCAATTGTGCTCATCACCGGGATTCTGTCTTGTAGGCGTCTCCAAACAGTTAGTAAAGCGGCAACACATCTCAGCGCGACATGTGACACACTGTAGACGAGCATCACAGCATTTCAGCTTGGTTTACAGCAGCTTTGAACAATGGCTTTTTGTGGTCAGCTGTGATTAACATAAAAAAATTATAATAATAATCAAGACTTTTAGCCTTTTAACCTTTTTTTTATTCATTAAGTAGATATCAAACAATGTTGTGTTCCATAGTGTCAGACCCTAGTAACACCAGCCCTCACTTGTCGTTCAGCAGCTGGTAATTACTCCTATGTATCTGGAGCAAAGGAGTCATTCAGGTTGTTATCAATTAACAGTGATTGTTTCCTATTTCCTATGAATAAGCAAGATTACTGTCTGGCAGTAATTATCTGTTCCAATAAAAGGAAGGCTTGATTAATATATAATATCATTATGTTCAGCTTCAACCCATTCAGGTTGCTCGTTCTGTTTTTTTTTTTGGGAGGGGAACTTCGGGAACTTTGCAGCACATCCGCTGATCCACCTGCATTAATAACAAAACTGTTCAGATGGTGGAACGCTTCACGTATCTCAGACTCACCCTGGACACTAACCTGGGCTTTAAACAACACAACACTGACATCCCCGGCGCTGCCAACAGACTTAAAGCACCTTCTGTTGTTGCTCTATAAAAGTATAATTCAACCCATTCTGCTCTATATTCACCATGTGAACTGCCTTCAACAGGAACAAATAGGAACAAATACACACAACAAACAAAACAGATTTGTTGGGCCTCATACACCCCATGTATGAGACAATAGCAGGTCATTGTGTTATTGTTGCTTGCTGTTTGTTTTTTTGGTTGTGATTTTCATGTTAAGCTGATCTGTGTTTTGTCCAACTACATTGGGCTGCTTTGTGTTAGATTTGCCACCATGTGCAACGCCAGTATATTGTGTTTTGTCTTTCAAAAAGCCAGCGACCGCGCAAGATGGATCAAAGTCCGTCCACCACATCTCCAAGTAATAAAAAAGCAATTATTGCACCTTCCCATGACTGCTAGGAGCTCTCTATGCACTTACTAACGAAGCACATACACGCTGCTCCCACACACACTCACTCACACACACACACACACTTGGTGAGCAGATAACTTGGTAGCAGAGCTTAGCTCTGTCCTCAAGCTATTTTATTGTCAGAGACACATATTAAGCTGACAGCTGTCTCTGGTCAAATCTCGCCATCACCTCCTCTGGGTCACGTCCGCCGTCTTGCTCTTCCTCTTCCTCTCTTACACTCTCCCTCCCACACACACACATCTACATATGCAATATGCTTGCTTATTGTTTATAGTTGCTTGTGTTCAACAGTTTGTAGATGGATGATGGACATTTGCTGATTTGAATTACTACTGATTAATTAATTAATTAATAAACTCTGTTATACCTGAAAGAGAAGTTGTTTGGTATTATTTTTATATATTGTGTGCTAAAGGCTGGTTGAGAGAATCAGATTCAAACCTCCACTGTTTACCTTGGCAATAATTAGCTTTAAATAAAGAGCTGAGAGGTAGATCAGAAGATCAGGGGTTCAGTTCTCTACAGCCTGCATGTTGAAGTGTCTTTGGGTAAGACGGTGTGTGAGTGTGTGTGAATGTTTAGATCCGCCTGAATATGCAGCAGGCACCTTGTAAGGTAGCCTCTGCCATCTGTGTATCAATGTGCGTGTGAATAGGTGAATGGGTGAATGCTGTGCATGTGTGTATGCCATGACATATTCCTCTTTTCCATTTAGATGAAATTGTTGATAGTTTTAGATTTCTTGGCATACACTTCTCAGACACTCTCACATGATCTCGCAACACAAATTGCATCGTCAAGAAAGCACAGCAGAGGTTGTACTTTCTGAGATGTCTCAAGACGTTTGGCATGAGTACCAAAACTCTTGTGAACTGTTATTGCTCTACTATTCAGCGTGTCCAGGCTGTATCGCAGTGTGATTTGGCAACCTGACCTCAGAGCTACAGACTGCCACAAAGAAAGACAGCAGCAAAAAATCATTGGCACGATCCTACCACAGTTTCATACCATTTCCACCACTCGCTGCAAAAGGAAAACCCAAAATATCACTGAGGACACCAGCCGCTGTGCTCATGTTCTTTTCTTGCTTTGCCTTCATCTAAAAAAAAAAAATAAAATTCACAACAGCATCAAATTGCACAATCACACACCGCCTGTCTCAGTAACAGCTTCTTTCCACAGGTTGCTGAACAGATGACGCACCCATATGCACCTCACACTGTTGCTGTAATCTTATCATGTACTTCTGTATATAATATATCAATGCCCCCCCCCCAAGCACAAAAGCACCCCTGGCACCCATTCTTCACACTGCTGCCATCTGGTTGCAGTTACAGATCCCTGGCCTGGAAACTGGCATGTCATGGCATGAGTTTTGTCACAACTGCCATAGCATCACTAAACAAAATACCCTGGTAACTGTCATGTGTATATGTGCTATGTATATGGGTTCTTTTTGCGTGTAAAACTGTGCATGTGTCATTTATGGGTGGCTTTAATGTAGCTATGTTGTGGATGTATACTGTATTTATGTGTCAATGGATTTATTTGAGGCTCTGTACAGACTGTGGCAACAAATGCCCTTGCAAACAAAGAATCTATCTGCATTGACTCTCACGGGTCCACTTTTGGGCTTTTCTGAAGATAATATGGGACGATGGGAGGCAGGGCATGAACTGTGTGCTTATCCAGTTGGAAGGTCATGGACACATTGTCGGGATCTTAGGAACTCAAGTGAACTTGACACTTAATAACACACTTGACTCATGAGATATTTTGTTATTCTACCAGAGGAATAAGCCACCTCTCAGTGAGACACAGAGCAGACATAACCGAACATCTAGTCAGAGTGTAAGAGAAGTTTGAATAATACTTTCGAGATTTATGCTGAACTTCAGACTGAAGGATTTAAGCTGCAACTGTACCTTATTCATATACCAATCAGCAATAACAGCAAGATCATTCCTGGGACAAAAATGCTGACACAGTTCTGGGCTTCCCTGTTACGGAAGCCCTTTTTTTCTCTTATACTAGATTTCTGTTGGGATCCATCTTGACACTTTACACCTACTGCACTGTCAATGCAGGTAAAATGAGAATCCTGTACAATCACACAGTATTCAGTTTTTTTAAGGTAGTATATGTGAATATTATGATTTATATGAAAAAAGAATAAATACATTGATAAGACTGATTATTTTTAGACTGAAAAACAGAAAGCCAACAGCTGATCTGTTTCAGCCAATGGGAGCAGCTCGTATTGACCTTGTGACCTACATCTACTTCCTGTTAGCCAGAGCGCAATTCTTTGGTAACTCAGGTTAGCGAAGTGGGTGTATAATAATGGGTCATTTTTTACTTAATAAACGTCGACTCAATCAAAACCTGGAAACGAACAACCCGACATTAACACTCACTTCATATCAACTTGATATATAATGTCGCTACCAAGCAGGAAGATAAACGGAGCAGCAACAGATGTGTTAGCATTAGCCCGGTAAGCTAGCGGACAGTAATGGACGGAATAAAGCAAAAACTCGTAAAAGAGGAGCTTCTTCAAACTCTAAATGATTTCAGGACAGTTGCTGCATTGTTGAAACCTTCAGACCTCGTTGTGACGACGGATAAAAACCACCAAACAAACCCGAACAAAGTCCTGCTCTGGATTAAAACCGTTCGGACCTTCAACAAGTTCATCTGGTAAAGACGTCTGGAGTTTAGCAGCCACATTAAAACAGCCAACATTCAGAAAAGACAACGTTGATCTACTAACTGGTAAGAGCAAATCATTTATTATGAGATGTGGTGTTACATGCTGGTCGTTGACTGCAGTGTGTGTGGTGCCCATCATGGCTAATGAGCTGGTTGAAGTTATAACCTGTATGTCCTGATCTGGTGGCCGCCGCGCCTTATTCTGTCTTTGCCTCTTCAATGTTTTGTTATGATGTTTTTCTCTCTCTGTTGTCTGTTATGAATTTACTGATTGACTCCTTCTAGTTATCTGTATGCGGTGCTCATTCATATAACAGCAGGTCTATGCAGCAGGATACTTCATATTATTATATATTCATTAGTCCAGGTGTTGGTAACTGGCAGCATGAGTTTATAATCTACAGACCTGTGTCTGTTGCTTTCTGCTTGTGTGTGTGTGTAAACACTGTTCGTGGCATACTTGTGTGAAATGTTACATTCAGAGGCGTGTTTGTGTAGGCAGGCTTGTGGACCTTACATCTGTATCATGAGCTGAATATATTGTCTTGTGTTTAACACAGATTGACTTTGTTACTGTTGCTGAGCTGAGACTCTGTGTGTGTGTGTGTGTGTGTGTGTGTGTGCTAATATTGCTAAAAAGTTGAACAACCCTTATAGCACCAGCAAATGGATGTGCAATGCTAAATTGCACGAGTAACCCTGTAATACTTTATTCTCTCATACAATAGTGTGATGTAATATCTTAAACCTTGAAGTTCAGTTTTGGTACTGAGGCTCCTACTGGAAGGAAGTCTGAGCCTTGAGATGGCTCATGGAAACATTTTCAGTTGTATAAAATTCAATAAAAAAAACACAACAACTTTCAAGTTGCTAAAAAGAAGCTCCAACTTTATTGAAAATGAACTGTTGAATGAAATGAATTGAAACGGATGCATTAAGGTGAACACGTGTCTGATAGTTGCATCGTATGGAGGATGAGTGTAATGCACAGAGGTTGAACAAGCTTTGAAAATGTCAGTGCAAGCAAACAGCGTCCCAGTTGTAGTTATTGTTTTCATTGATAATATAACTTAAGTTTCATTGGCAGTTCATGTTAAAAAAAAATTATTTTACTTTACTGCATTGTGAGAATTAAACGCACTCATTAGTGATTAATTTGAATTAGAAAAAGACATGCTGCTGACAAATCAAAATGTTAACGCTACTGTACAGCAAAGCAGTGATCGCTTTATTATTATTATTATTATTTACACTCACTTCCTGTTTGATTTGTGTCTTAAATCCAAATATGAATCTTTGACACCTAATATTTTTGACGTTGCATGTTGTCAAACCTTGAAAGCTGCACGCAGAATTCACTTTTACATTGATTCCTGACTGTACATGGTGCGAACATCTGATTGTTTGAGGTTTTCCCCAGTGAAAATGTCCTGACCTGCTCCGTGCATCAATAGCCCAAGCGACTTATTCGACAAAACTGTTCCTGGCTCTATTTTTGCAAAGTTTCACGCACTTGCTCCACTTTCAACTTTATATAAATATCCCGTGTATACGTGTTTCGAACTCGACTGTATCAACATTGACTGATCAGCTCCCAGTTTGTCTGTTAGCTGCCTATTTAACTACAGGATTCCCCACATTTGCTACTGTGGGTGGGTAAATAAAATCAATGAATCAATAAATACAAACACTGTTGATTTCTTCCCGTGGAGCCGGCATGAAAACTATTTTGGTTCAGTAAATTTCTGCTGTCAGTCAGCCTGATGAAGGCGGTTTGGCTGGCTGCTGTCCTCTCAGCTCCCCGGGGGAGCTGTCGCTGACAGACGGCTGCTTTTGTGGACAGAGACGCTGCTGAATGCAGGTCGGAGTCGCTGCAACATCGATCGTAGTATATCTGGACGAGTTTTAAGGCTCCATCCGCTCGCTCGCTGTATGTTAAGAAGAGGTATTACTGTCACCCTTTAGTCACTTCTAGTCACCTCAGGAAACCTCCAGGAAACCTTGGCTGACACAGAGATAGAGAAACAAGATCATTTAATTGTTTCTTATCTGGAGCGATATTGGTCTGTATATCTTGGATGGGTTGCCATGGAATTTATTTGTGGCACATTAACGGCCCCTGGAAGATGTACCCTACTGACATAAGTGATCCCTTGACTTTTAATCCAGCGTCACCATGAGGTTTTAGTGGACCATGAAGTCTTAGATGGATCATAATAACCTTTCACTTTTCATCTAGATGAATGATTTTGGTGATCCTCTGAGTTTTCACTTAGCCACTGAAATGCCTCAACATCTACACACCTCTGCCATAAAATATGGTACAAACATTAATTTTTTTCCCCCACAGATCGACGATTGTGTTGATCCCTTGATTTTTCCTCTAGCGCCATCATGAGGTTTTGTGTGAAAGGTCTCTACAGACATTTCTATTTCTCTTAGGATGACGTATAATATATAATAACTTTCCTGACCCCTTAACTTTTCATCTAATGCCATTATCATATCAACTTATTAAGTACAATGTCACACAGGCTCAAGCAGTCTTGTGTTTTTAACTGTAGAGAAATAAAAAAAAAAAAAGTAGACTTTGTATGTTTCTGGTTGACAAAATAATCATATGGAGTTTTGAAGGTTAAAGAGCTTCACTACTCAGAAATGTGTCTGTGAGGTAGAAGACATGTTGCATCCAGCAGTTAAACTTCTGAAATGATACAATATTTGCATGTTCATAGTTTCCATAATTTTTCATGACGAGGAAAGGAGTAGATCATAATTTTAAGACATTCTAATCAGTTAATTTATGGAAACCCCCATATCAGACACACTTTATTATTCAAAGCAGTTTTTTTTTATACATCATAAAACATGTCTGGAGTAGCTCTTTAAATACACTATACAGTTTGAATTTGATACCTTCAGAATTAGAGAATACTTTTTTTTAATGTGTAATAATAATTATTCACAACTTGGGTAAATGGAAATTATTCATATCTCAGAATCAAAAGAAGTATCACATGTAATTAGAGAATAAATCAATGGGAGTTCTCTTCATTTATCTTTGTCTGCTATCCCTGTCTCTCCTCTGGAGTACACACACACACACACAAACATCTGACACATACACATACACACTTCCTCTCGCGCTGTCTCGCTCATTCTCCTGCCACCCCGGAGAGTTCACTGCTCTTGCTGCTTTAACCTCCAACCCGGGTTGTCCATGCTGTGTACGCTGCGTGTCACTCAGTGAACTGTTTGTTTGCCACTCATCGCTCACTCCCTGCTCCTGTCCCCACAAGGCTCCCTGCGGGCCACAAATCGTTGGAGTGATTTCACATTACAAGCCCCGTCTACACAGGCTACTTCCCCTTGTAGCAGCTGGTAATTTACTCCAGACAAGGCATCTCTGCTCCTATCAGTGAGATAATGCTTTATTCTTCCTACCCAAACACCCCCCCTTCTTTCTTCCCCTCCCCTTGCTATAGCAGCTCCACATGCTATGCATGCAGTATGACTCATCACACAAGGTGTTATCAGTGATAATACTGCAGCAAATAAAGCCTCATATTACTCCTCTTGTACAGTGATCTATTTACACCTCACAAGCAGCTTGCAATTAAAAGTCAACATTAGGCATGGTGGGCTAAAAAAGAAGGCAACCCAGGCCTTTATTATAGCCTTTACTGTAGTAATATAACATGTTTTGACTACTGTAGGTCTTCGTCCGGGCGGAAAAGTCAACGATAAGGCATAGTGTCTCCTGAAATATAGTTACGTCTGAAGAATTCTAAAGAAATAATGACACAACACATACAGTAAAAAGAGAAAGCAACGAGAACTGAAATCTCTGCTTGGTTTCATGCCAATGCAAAAGTTGCAAGGAGCAGAATTAAGGAAGCTAAAAAAATAAAGACGTTGGCAGCGACAGGGAAACACTGACTGTGAACATGAGCTGTCACACTGACATGCTTCAACAAATCCATCCGATCCTCCGTTTTCACTGTGCTCCGCTCTCATGTTCCTGCTATTCTCTCTCTTTCATAACAGCCTCGCTCGTCTGTCGTTTCCTTGCGTCAAATTGCTTTTGAAAAATCACTATCTTGTCAAATCCTTTCTTTCTATAACCGAGTCTCTTTAAAACAAATTAAAACAAAATCCACTGGTGCAGTGCGAGACGTGAACATATTTTAAAGAATTTATTTATAGTTTTTCTATAAAATCCTATGTTCCATTAAAGAAAGCAAAGTTCTCATGTGTCAAATGATGTTCCCACAAGCAGTAGGAATAATAATCAGTCCCATTTACACCTAGTATTAACATGGGATTTGTATCTGGTTACATTATCTGGATAATGACATCCAGATGTGGTCTGGCTGATCCCATTGCATTCTGACCACAGTGTGTGCATTTAATCCTGTTATAACACACATTTTCCATATACAGATAATGTGTAGGGTTGTGACTAGATCTTGTGCGACGAGATCTCGCGAGATGGAAATTTGCAGGGTTTGCTCGTCGGGTTGGAAATCGGTCTCGCGAGATTTGTTGTCCAACAAGCAGCCGGAAAACACATGCATAACTATTTGCGACGCCCCCGCCACTTTTAAATTGTGATCCAACAAGCAGCCGAATGACGTCGGAAAACAAAAAAACAAAGTTAAATAAAAGTCTGTTGTCCAGGCATTCATATTTGTAATTTAGTTTTCTTAAAATCTCGTCTCGTCTCGTGAACTGAGTGTCTCGTCACACCCCTAATAATGTGTATCATCACATTTTAATACCAGGGGTAAAAGAGTATATAGCCATGTTAGCATTGAACTTAGGTAGAGCAGGTAAACACTCGCATGACAACATGCTCACAGTGACAATGCTAACATGTTCACTATCTTGGTTTAGGTTGTTAGCATGCTAACCTTTACTTTGCAATGAACACAAAGTACAGCAGAGGGTGATGGTAATATCAGTAAGTATTTGGTCATAAATAAAACGTTGACAGAGGAAAATTCATCTTTTAGTTGTTGGTATATATATATATATATATTTTAACATTCACGTGCCGAAGAACATACAAAGCACGGTCAAGAACATAATAAAAGACATATTTTCAGATTCCAGGGAAATAATCTTAATTACTTGCTTAATGATAATCATACATACACATTACATTCACATGTAGTTACACCCACTCCAGATATATATATATATATCTGTGAAAAGACAGAAGTATAACACTTTAACACTTGGTAAAAACTACCCATTGAGCAATCTAACCATGAATTTATCTTTCAGTATATCTTGAGAGCATAGTCTGCCTTTCTACCTTCCCGGTATGTAATACAATTTTAAGGGGAAAAATACAGAGAACACAAACTGTTCATCCCGCCCACGTCAAGCAGTCCAAAAATACACTGCAGTCGGGTCCCTGTTCAAATCCTAACCTACAGATGAACAGAGCGAGGTGATAACATGCAGTCATGCTTTCATATTTACTGTAACCTTGCTTGTTTTTACACGCATTTAACAGGCTTATTTTTTCAAATGATGCACTGCCAAGTAGTACTAATGAGAGCATGTGATAATTTACAGTCATTCTGGCCATTCTAAAATGTAGCCCTTTAAGTAATTTTACTTTTTTTTATTTTCACCTTTTGAAGAAGCCACCACAGTTAACACACACAAATCGTCAATCATTGAATGCCACTGTGTATGAGGGCCAACATAAAACCTTTCATTTCACTAAGAACAAAATATGTCCTTGTCGGGTGGTTGTGTAAGTGTGTGTGTGTGTGTGTGAGGTGGACTGTGCGACAGCTTGGACAGTTGAGGGGTGACTGGCTGACCTTGAAATCTGTCTCTTTAGACAAGATAAGAGGAGCCTCAGACAGGAGAAGCACTTGGTCTGGCTTATCCCCCGCTCTGTGATGTCTACTGTGGAATGACCAGTTCACCAGGGTTTTTGTCCTCGGCTACATTAGCCTTTAGCCTGAGGGTGACAGCTCTCCGTCAAAGGGTTTAATCATCACACTTATCACAGGCAGAGAGCTGAATGTTGCCCCTTTGTTACCGAGGCAGCATCGTTAAGCAATAAACCTGTCAGCAGGCAACATCTTTTGATAGCTGAAGTTTTGTGGGATGCATATGCACAATACCGCAAGTCTCTGCTAATCATACTGAGCTTTTTTTGTATGTTACGTAGTTGGGGTGTGACATGGTGGCTTAAGGCAGAAGCAATGGTGTTGCAATCTGATAATTATTTAGCTGCTTTTCTGTTTTTGTTACCCATAGAAACAAGCAAACATAAATTCACTTTCAGTTCTGGGGGAAAAAAAAGAAAAGTATTAGATGCAATTTAAAATGAGGGAAATTAGACCCTTTGGGTCGATAGATTTAATAAATGTAGACAGAAACATCTGAGTTTTTTTCTCCTCCCGTGGGGGGCCTGAATTTACAGAGTAATTAGTTGAGTAGAATACACCCTCTAATTTAACCCCAGCGCATCCTGCACTCCTCTGCTGCAAAGTTTACATTTGGTAATGAATTAAGAGCCTTGCACTATTAAAAGGGGTTTTGCTGACATCTCTATAAGCTTAAGATAAGCCGGGTCTAAATCAAGAAAAATGCAGGCCAAGCACATTGCAGTCCAAGGAAATCTTAGCGAGAAGAGCTTTCAGCGGAAGATAACGGTAGGTATATTTTCCTTTGCATTACCCATAAAACATTCAGGTTCGTATTAATCTGAAAAATATTTTAGAGGGAAAAGCATAGAATCCTTTTATGTTGCTGCTTTTAAACACGGTTTTAGCTGCAAAATACATTTTTAAATTTTTTATGGCTTTTTTTTAAAGCAGATTACTTGCATTATATGATCAATACTGCAAGCAGCAGCAGGTTAACTCAAAATACTACATTTCCAGTACAGTTTCTGATGGCGATCCAATCTGCAGCCTTATAGTGCACCATGGCTAGAGTTTGTTTTTGCCACTTTATTTCGTGGTACCGCAAATACTGTATATACCCTGGAGATGAAAGCTCTCAACAACAACAACACAGGCTAAATTAAATTTTGACTCCTTTTGTGGAAAGTTCCCAGCTATTTGTTCTCCAGACTTGGTCCCTGACGGTATCCTGTATGTCACACAGACCACATATACTGTATTTATTGAACTGACAGTGCTGAACTATGTGTTCGTCTACTGCAAAAAGGCAAAAATTGATGTACAAGCTGAGTTCTGACAGCTGACCGCCAACCTTTTTTCTGGCAGCTACACATTTTCCCCACAGCAGACTGCTTTGGAAAAGTGTTCATCAAAAACAAAGAAGCTCAATATGAATGCGAATTAGCTCCACTGTAGGGATCAATAATGTTAATTATGTTGAAAACAAACACTAATAGGAGTGTGATCTTAAGACTTAATCTGCCTTGCAGGCAAAGCAAATGTTTGCAAGGAGTTGTGTCTGTTTCCTGGAAGTTCACAAAGTTTGATTCCACCTCTATATAGACTATATGTCTGCTTTCCATATACACAGATATAGTGTGTCCTACACAGAGGTTATTCACAAGTCCATTGGTTCTGAGGAGCTAGGACCCGAGCATACGCAATATTGGCTCTGATCATGTGATACGTCAAAAATCATCAGCAGAAAGTTTGTGTGTGTTTTGAAGAGAATGTAAACTGTAAAATATAGAAGTTTACTTTGTCAACATGTTAAAGGAAAAAAAAGTACAAGGAGGTAATGCTGTTTTTGCCAGAAGAAATTACTGTTCTTTTCCGTTTTGTACCAACCAGACAACATGGTACAAGATGTATGTCAGTGGACATTAATGAAACTTAAACTGGAATGCCACTCCCAATTCATCTTAAGGAGAAAGCGAAGTAGCTGACCTTGGCGGTGGCGGTGGGGTTTCTTCCTGCGGCTGTGTCACAAACATTTGCTAATTTATTTTATTTTTTGAGTACCTTCCAAATTCCTTTCATGCACCATATTGAGAGATATGGTTGTCGAAAACGTATATTTTTGGATCTGCTTTGTCGATTGGAAGTTTATTCTTTTAAGATTTTCATTGATTCCATTTTTGATACCATTATGCAGCAGGAAATCAGTTAAATTTTTGTTTAATTATGTTTGACCAACTTCTTTATTGAAACAGCAGGAGTTTGTTCAGCTGTGCTGTGAACAGACGCATCAGTTGCACCTCTGTCGCACCTCACGGAGTGTGTGCTGTTGTATTAAACTGCATTTACTGGTACGGTGGTAACCTTGAGTTTCGCCACATCAGCCAGGACTGAAATCTTCCTCATCGGGACATAAAATTGTCTCTAATTTAGACATTACAGGGTTTGTATGCTCTCACTTGCATTTTGATTGAATTCAAAATTGAGCAAATTCAAGAGCTGTACTGTTTCGGCCTATTATTAGTTACCACAGACATTGTGCCAGCTGTAGCGATGCCAGCTGGTAGCTAGCCGAGAATGTATGCAACTGTGGTCGGAGTGTTTCTGTCCGCTTGTATGACATTTAAGACTCAGACAGATCTCAAAACCTTCAAGGAATTCTTTATGTTCCTCCAGTTTCTTTCCTTTTTCCTCTCGTCTATGTATATTTATAAAGTGGAATCTCCAGCATATTACGTGTACATAGAACAAGTATGAGCCTGTTTAGGTTGCCTCTTAGTCCTCTCTTTTTCAGCAGCAAGTAGCTGTTTTTATCAAAAAGAAAACCACTGTACACAACCTGTCCAGCACCAAATGACTAAGTCAAAGTTAGCGACTAGTTGGTGAACATAGTGGAGCATTTAGCATTTGGCAAAGAGCCATATCCTTCCTCCAGGAGTTGGTGGAGACCAAAACAGAGCTAGAATATCAGACACTCATTGTTGCTTCGTATATAGATGTTTAAATAGTAGGGGTGTGAGATGAAAATGATGAAAATGTGCGAGATTTCTCGTCGGGTTGGAAATCGGTCTCGCGAGATTTGTTGTCCAACAAGCAGCCGGAAAACACATGCATAACTATTTGCGATGCCCCCGCCACTTTTAAATTGTGATCCAACAAGCAGTCGAATGAGGTCGGAAAACAAAAAAACAAAGTTAAATAAAAGTCTGTTGTCCAGGCATTCATATTTGTAATTTAGTTTTCTTAAAATCTCGTCTCGATCTCGTGAACCCAATCTCGTGTCTCGTCTCGTGAACTGAGTGTCTCGTCACACCCCTATTAAATAGGCAACTGTTATATGATATACTGTATACTTAATTTGTTGATGTTGTGTTTACAGCTTGTTTCTGATATACCCAAACAGCTAAAAAAACAAACAAAAAAAACCCAGTTATTGCAGGTTTAAGGGTTTAAACACACTCTAACGCTGACTCTCTGTCTAACTATATCTTTGCACTGTACAAAGTTAACTTAAACTAAAACTTCTATAATATATATGGGTGTCATTACCGTGCATAATGCAAATTAGTTCGTTATTGCTAAAGGACACAGCTACTGAATGTCACCAAGTAAGACTTGAGGCAAATTTAATTTATTTACTGTAATAACAGGCGGCAGGGTGGCCTTGCTGTCCTTCAAGTGGCTGAATACCGACCGCTTCCAGCAGCACTGAGCCACCTGCGGAGGGGCAAGTGATAAAAGGATTTCCAGAGCTCAGCAGAGGATCACATCATCTTTAGACAGTTCTGATAAGGTTTTCTTGCTCAAGTGCAGCTCTTTCATGGCGCTAATGCAACACAGAGATGATCTCAGTTTATCCACCAGGTGAAAGTTGAAACTGTTTATCTCTTTTAATTACAGATGTTGTGAGTGTGAGAGCAGACTAATGCAAACCATATGCCATGTTTAGTACCATCTGTAAGAGAGCTATTATTTTGGTTATGAAGATGTATAATATGCTAATTTTGAAATAATTATTTCATTTTAACAATTTTTTATAAACAAGGATTTTTCAGTTCACTGTGCAAAATTGTATTAACTGTGACAGACGTTTGCAGATACTGACAGCGCATAGATGAATATCCATCGCCTTGCAAACATCAGTGCAAAATATAGAGAGTATAAACAGTATCAGTACCTATTTTCCACACTCTGTGGGAAATGACACCCCTCATTATTAACACCTGTGAATCATGAGGTTTTAAAGAAGCAGTTAAAGATTTTGCAGCTCATTTTACAGTCTGTTCAGAAAGAAATGTGGATTATGCTTGATATTGGCTTGACTATCAATTTGTGATTTTAATCAAAAACATGAACACCATTTACAATACAATTTCAATACTATATCATGTGTCCAAACTTTTGACTGGCACCGTAGACCTATATAACGGAAAAAGAGAAACTTTATTTTGTTACTTTTATTATGTACATGTTCAGTATGAATTATGTGGTGTTGTGTATCTGAAAACTATGTCTAGACATGGTGGGTAGAACTGAGGTAAATTTGCTTTAAAGGGCACATAACTGCTGCTTCCACATCTTTTTATCTACTGCATTTCCAAATGGCATTAGGATCCGTTTCATATTGAAATATAGTCATTATAGTCATTGAGACAATGGTTATATATAACTTGGATGTATTAGAAAAGAAATTTTTTTAGTGTAGCAACCTGAATGCAATTTAGACCTGTACGTCTTACTGTGTAGTTCAGTGTATCAGTGTGCTGATACACAGCCTGCACTGTACATTATGTTTATCAGGAAAAATATTACACACAACATAAAATCATATCATTCATTCACATTTAGTAGATATGTCTACAGTCTAAGTAACTATTAATATTAGGTAGAACATGTATCCACTATTATACTATCTACTATGGAACTATTTATTCACAAGATTAAGATTTTTTTAAAAATTTGAGGCAGAAGCAACCCTTTTTGCACAGTTTATATCAGTGATTATCAGTACAGTGCAGCACGATCCTGTAATAGTGTGTCAGCCAAAAGTGTACATTGCGTACAGTACGTACATTGCATCAGCTCCCGAAAAAGCTCAAAGTTAACTTGCCATCCTCCTCAAGATCTATAACCTCAGTGCCTTCCTTCCTGTTGCTTTTTTGTGGAGAGTGGCTCATTCATGCTTCAGCCGCGCTCCTGATTGGCTCAACCGAACCTGGCAACTCTTCGCAGCTCACATAACCGGCATGTGATGAGAGCCCAGTGTTATGTGAGCTGGAGAGCTGTGAGCAAGTGTAAGAAAGTAGCTGACGGCTGCTGTAAATTACACCGGATTTGCATAGCTGTTGTGTGACATTTAGTCACTAAAAAGAGTCACTGAAAAGTCGCCAAATGTGGTGAAGAAGTTGCTAAATTGGCAACAGTGGTGTTTGGTGAGCAAGCAATAGATTTAGAAAATATGAGAACAGTTGGGTCGATACAGTTATGCTGGTTTATGGTCCTAATACTACAGCTTGTGTGTATCATTCTACTACTGTTGTGTATCTTTTGATAAGTACACAGGTCAGTTATCATTTTAAGGACAGTGCTTAAATTATATTTCTCTTTTTTTTTCCTCCATCGGTCATTTACAATTTCATTCCAGATGCATTTTTGATGGTGTAGACGATTTTGTATATCCACTTCATTGTTATCACATACATGCACATCCTATCTATGTAACCATTTCTGCTAAAAAACAAAAAAAAAACAAAAAACATTTACTTTGTGTTTGCTGAATATGTTTCTGTTGCTGCCCAGATCCCAATTTGATGAATGTCAACAAAATGTTTGGAAGTATAGAAAAATGGTCTCATTCAGCATTTCATCTGTTTCCTTTTAGAGATCCACTCATGGCAACTGAAGCATTATATAAAAAAAAAAATCATGCTTGAGTTTATAAAACATGAAGCAGAAATGGGAAAAAAAATCAATCTAGCTGTGTGCAGAATATGGATCGACTTAGAAATACAAAATGTTTTCATCCCGTGTTCATCATAATGAAGGAATATATCATCCAGTACAACCCAGTGTGGCTCTTCTTGTGTTTTTTTGATTATTATTCAGTCCTTTAGATGAATCATAATCTATGTGAGGCTTTGACATGAGTCAACTCACTTGTCTGTCTGACCAATATAGCTCAAGAACCAAGAGTTAGATGTAACTTTCACTTTCTGTCTTTATTATGGTGAGCCAATGACCACCAGTCCACCTTTAAATTTAACCAATCAAATTGTCGCTTGTGAATATGGCTACCTTTTCTGCCCTCGACTGAGTACTTTCTTGTTTGCTTTTTTTTATCGCTACAGTGCTGACAGGGTTATCATTATAGTGATTTTTTTTTTCTGTTGCTAAAGGCACCCGTTTTTGTATTTAGAACAGTCAATACAGTGCAGGGTTTGATAAACTACAGTGCTTACTTCAGACTGAATCAAAAACAACTGAAAAGCGAGGATTACTGCCTATAGAGTTGGATGGAAAGCATTCTGTTTTTGTTTTGTTCCTCTTTTTCTTTCCTACCTCAGGTTATACGCTTTGATATATAAATTCCCCGTATTACATTCTTGTTTTGCATTTACTCATTTAAACTATTTCCCTTTCTTAGATTTCCAGAAATACATTTCCAAGCACGTAAGCATAAACAGTCCACGATTGTTCACACCTTATTTGTTTGTCCTTTGTTTGCATCATTATTTCCCATTAATGCACAGATGGATGCATTAAAATTAAATTAGCATGCCCTCAGATAGTCGAGCTAAAACAACAGCTTCCGTATTCTCCTGCAGCCTATTATTGCAAGCTGTCAGGCGCTGTGTTGTGAGCCAGTACTGTAAAATTGTTTTTGTAAGGAAAAATGCTTTTGGATTTAGAAACATTTATGTAATCCGTGTTTCATTTGCATACGACCGTGCCTGTGAGAGTGAGAGTGAAATCACTCTACGAAATGATTGTGTGCTTCCCTCGGGGGGATTCAGAGCTCGACTCCGACCCCGCCCCGGCCGTTCAGCGATAGAAATAGATTGATGTCTTTGAAATGCCCTCCAGAGTCCCTTTCTTTATCCTGTAACGATAGGATGACAGTTTTACCACATGTGACTTGAGATGCGGGGTTTTACTGATCGTCCCGACGCCAGTGTTGACATCAAACTATTCATTTGGGTAAAAATGTGAAACGCTATTTCAATATTTTCTGCTCCGCTCGTTCTTTCACCAGAGTGAGCTCGTACAGCATATTATTAGTCTATGAATGAGTGTTTTTGCTAATGACAGTGAAAGCAAAGCTCAGGGCTTATCTGGCTGTCACCCACTTTAGGATCTGCTGACTTGACTTTTTGTGTGTGTGTGTGTGTGTGTGTGTTATTTATTATTTATTTTTTTCTCTTCAGGTGTAGAGTGTCAGGGTGACGTTTGCTGTTCTTAATCCTGGCAGAAAATTAACAATAAGCAGCTCAGGGAAACATTTATTTGTTCACCTTGTACTGTCAGCACATACGGTAATTAACTTCAACTTGTGAGTAGACTTACGGATGCTACGGTAGGTAGACCTTGTAAAGCAATATATATATATATATATATATATATATATATATATATATGTGTAAAAGCAAAGATTAGCATATGTTGCAATAACAGCATGAAATTGAATTCCAGACAGTCACATTGTTTTTTAAATATTAATGAAATATTAAAATATTGATGTGTGACTCTGAGTTTGAGGTTTAACACACGCCGTGTTTCAAGTGATACTATAATACTATATGTACTGCTACTTAAAGTGTGTTTTTAGCCTAGTTGATTGCTGGAAATACCTTTTGCTATGTTGTAATGCATATCGTAAAATGGTGAGGACTGATGAAAAGACGAAAGTCTAAGCTTAACTATAGGCTCACAAGGAATTGCGTTATAAAATATGTTTTTCAAAACCGTGAATCACCTCACCCACAAGAGGTCATAAATGTGCACACACATCAAGACAAAACAGTCGTCTCAAAGGCTTACACCTGACAGAGATACAAGTCCTCCAAATTAAACGACCACATAGGTCGTTTGTACCTGCACTCCAGAGCGACCCATAGGAGTGTACAGATGGCTACGTGGTAGGTAGCATGGTAGGACAGATGGCTTAGTAAGAAAATGGCCTTTTGAAATTTGTCCTGAGGTTAGATTTCTCATAAGGTCAAACTGTTAAATGAAAATAGCAGAGATAATTCTTATATAAAAGCACCATTTAAGTTTGACAATCTGTGCACACACAGAGGAGACGAGGTTGTGCCACCGATGAAGAAAATTAGATGTTTGAGAAACGGTGAAGAAGAGGCGAAAATCCATAACCATTTTAATGAACTTCTGTTAGTTAACTCAGATATAGGCGAACATGTCAAGTCGAGGTGAAAACACGACAGCCCTTTCATGACTCAACTCGGTCTGTCTCTAAACTCGGTTTTTATGTTGATGTTTTCCGACATTTTTCATATTAAAATGTGTCAAAAACAAACATTTTAGCATCTGCCTTCTATGCGGCAAGTTGAACCAACCACATGGCAGCTTTCCCTCCACAACTATTTTTATTATATTACTGCATTTACAAGCGCAACAATCCAATCTGCAACAATGACCATTGATCAACACTTATTAGTTGCCTTGTCTATTGGCAGGCAACATGTAACAGAATGGAGCGCTACTGTGGATTCGTGTAGCACACAGTATTGAGGAAGGCAGATGCCAAACTGTTAAGTTGTGACATTTTTTTTTCCCACATCTTAATATTAAAAAAAAAAAAAAAAAAAAAAATCCATGACTTTAATTTAAATGCAATCAGTGCAATCTGTTGATTTTGGTAAGTTTCGTTTGTGATTTTCTGGCAAATCAGAGTTCAATCAGAGCAGATTGTCTCCAGAGAAATAACTGTTACTAATGAAAACACGTTCACAAGTGAAACATGTTGAAATTGTTTACTTTGTGCCACAGATGCAGATAAAGTCAGACAGGGAACTCAACAGGCAAACAGTGCTGTATTTTAACTTGGGTTATTTTTGGTGTTGTTTTGTTTTGTGTGTATGAATCAGAACCCTGATTGAAGATTATCCACCTCAAATTACACATCTTTTGATGTAGTTGCTCAACATGTGCACTTAAAGACTTTATCTTTGGCTAGGTTTGTTCTATATCTGATGCTTAAATCACCTTTTTAAAAAATGTTGGGTCCAAGAAGCCCTGATTGACTCTGAATGCCTTTAGTAAGAAAGGAGGCAATGATGCACATGATTGTTAAACGTGATTTCTGCCGATATTGACTCTGTAGCTGTAGACTACTTAATCTGACACACTTCGTTTTCTTTTACAAGCTACCAAATACTGAATGTCCAGGTTGCATATGAAAGCTGATTTGGGAGAGTGTGATCTGCTAGAAAGAAGTATCACTATATTTGAGTTGTTGTAACTCAGTCAATGGTTTGCAGAGAGCAGCTTATGACCTGACGGCAGATAAGTCATTAGTGTTGTTGTCATTATTAGTAATACTAATAGTTGTAGTTCTATTGATCGCACCAGTTATAATTGATATTTCCTTATATTTCTGTACACTTGTAAATGTAATGTACCTGCCAGAATAATGTTGCATGCCAATCCTATAATCCAGAAACCACACTCTGGACAACTCACCAGACCACCGCAGCCCACTGTTCATTAAAATATGAGTGAATAACTAAAAACATGAAATGTATATTTTTCCACTGGCACTGTTGTATTTCATAAAAGCAACAGTCTGCTCACCAAGGAGCTTTGCAGAGATTATCAATGCCTTTGAACTTCAGTCAAATCAAAGCAAATAGTCGTTTTTTATGCTTACTGCTTTAATCTAACCTGGAAGGTAAGTCTACCCAATTACCATTTTTAATAAATAAAACCACAACAAAAAAGTAGCTTGCTAACTGTAGTTTTAAAGAGAAAGAATTACACACTTGCTTTTCCCCAACCTCCCACTCACACACACCTAAGATTAACCATGGCGAGAAAGTGTTAGTTTAAAGGTACCACTATAGAGACACAGTGCAACGCATCATACTCTGACAACCACGCCCACCAGTGAAACAGTCGGCGCCATAATATGCAACTGAGGGCCTAGAACACTAACAAAATGTCTGCAGTTGGCTAAAAACATTTCAACATGTCAAAGGATTATTTTAAAGAGCAAAAGGTATATTGAAAGGTATATTGTCTGCGTTGTCCAACATCAATGCTTGGGCAGCAAAGAACGTCAGGTCAGTGAGTCAGGCGTATCAGATCCCCACCACACCATGAAACGCTTTGCATCACCACACACCAGCTTTCAGGCATTTTTCTGTTGTTTGTTAGCAGACGGAAATGACAAGGAGGTAAATGCATTCAATACAAAGTCAATGAAGAGAGATGAATTAGTTTCACCCTCCAGTGTGGGCGGGACTTATTTACGCTCTGTCTCTATAGTCACAGTATTATACACATGCCTCTTCTGTATGTTGGCACAGTAGGGTAAAACGTTGATTTGATGATACATATCATGATAGTCCAGTTGAATGCAGCTACTATGTATGAATTCATAACCACATCCAACTTTCAGTAAAGGCATAAAATAATGAAGATAAAGTGTGTAAGAACTGGGTGTTGGATATTTCAGCAGACATTTCAGCATTTACAACATCACATATTTGCTTCCAGGTAAATACTGAATGGAGAGAGATAGACTGCAAAGATCATAAATCTCCATATCAGAAGGAAAGAAAATAAAAACATTGCACTAGAAAGGATTTCTCAGATAAACACACTAGCTAGAGGCAGATTTTCTCAGCATAGTTGGAAGCACCTGGGCCTGGTGTTCCCCCCGCTATAAATCCCAGCCCTTCCTTAGTCCGGAGGAAGCTCCTCTCTCCCTTGAATGAATTTATACAACAGAACATCATCTCCTAACACCACACACACACCCTCACCACCGACTATACTGGCTGCCACATTTCATTGTGTTTTTCATTCTGTATAGAAGCAGGTCATAACATCCAGAATATGTTAAATCTGCAATTATTGAAGATCATGACCACTTGGGGGCAGCCCATCAAACCGCAACCACATATGGCATATAACAAGTTAGGTCACATGTGTTAGAAAAGGTTGCTTATGCACACTTCCAGGAGACATAGAGCAACATATAAGTATTATTTGGAGTAATTCTTCTGGCCATATGATAAATGTAGGTCCGATATTCACTCTCCTTTTAGCACCTACAAACACCTGATAGAAATATTTGAGTCGTAAATGCTCAATGTTAACCAGCCAGTTGCTAAATCTGTATATCTGCAGTTTGGTGCAGTATCAACTTTTTTGCGAAAAACTGTCTATAAAACTATTGATTGGTGCAACTTTAACAGTAAATTATTTAATTACTCAACCTAATTAGTAACCCCAGAATTTGCAAACATTCAAATTTAGCGAGATAGAGGCAATCAAACATTTTTTTTTCAAATGAGATGCAATCTGTCAGTTGATAGATACAAATAATGTGTCGTTTATATTAGTGCTAAGACTGAAAGGTTCATGGTGATATGAGTCACCGAGTTAGCTTCAGGTGTTTTTTTTTGCATACATGCCAATTACAATTACAAAAAAAGAGATCAAAACATGAAATGCTTCCTGTGGTGTCCCATAGCTTAAAATACATGAGTATTTTGGCAGGAGACAGTCTTTCTCAGCCAAGAAATTGGCTGTTTTAAGCTGTACCCACCATCCCCTCCCAAGCTACTGGGAGTTCCTCTTAAAAAGAACAAGTGCACAGTGAGAGCTAACTGTATGCATGTGCTTTGTTTAGATGCAATTATTTGCATGTGTGTCATCTCAACTGTGTGTGCATCGCTGTCTTTCTGTTTGTATGTACTTCTATTTTGTTGGTTTTCATATAGATGTGATTCCTGCATGCCACGATGCGCTTGCCTTTGTTTTGTCTCTAAAAAGCTTGTGGCACCCTCTGGAGTGCAGGTTAGCAAGCCTAATGCTTATACAGGACTAACATCCAAGAGAACAAAGGACTCCTGGGGGCTTCCCAGCCAATCAGAGGTGACAGCAAGCAGCCAATTCGTAATGCGCATTATTTCACAGAGAAATAAGCACTATTTTTGCTAGAAGAATTATGCTTTTTAGTGTGTGCGTGTGTGTGTGTGTGTGTGCGCATACAGATGGGCAAAAAATGGATGAAAATAGCAGTGTTTATGACATAAAATATTTATGAAAGAAATGGGGCAAAACACTATTTTTTTTTTTCATTAGGGACCGTAAACTTTGATGAGTTAAGACAAAGTTTTTTGTGTGAACTGAAAAAGTGCATGTTATAAAAAAAAAAAAAAAACTATCTAAAGGACAGTGTGGAGATAACCTTGACAATGTCAACCGTGACAAACGGAGAGAAGGTACAACAAATAAATTATGTATGTGAATGGTAAGGCCATCTTTACAAAAAGCAACAAAAACGCATCCAGGACATTTTGACTGGGGTGGCTGAGATGGGACACGGAGATAGTGTGGGGTTGTCAGGGCATAGCAAATCTTGTGATTTGTGTAAATGTGTAAACACACGTGTTCATTACATCACATCGCTTCAGCCTATGCACAGGTAAATCGTAATTGAATCCCAAAATAGATATATAGAGCTCTGACATTGTTCAGGACAACAACGAAATTGCAGAACCCGCTTGGTGCACAGCACATGTAATAAAATATAATTAAAGTAATAAAATAACAGATAAACATTAATTAAAAACATTTATACTGTTAAATAAAATACATAAAGTGCAAAGTATATTATTAAAGTGCTGGGCTTGTGCTTCAGTTCTTTAGGGTTTGGGTTCTCTGCTGAGCTTTCTACTGTATTTTATTCCAGAAACAAAGCATGGGCTCTGGTTAGACAGACCAGAGACTCAGAAAAGAGTTGAGGACTATGTGCATTGCTGCTAAAACTGACTATTATCTGCACTCTTTTACCAATTTTTTTTCTAGAAATCCAACTTGCTTTCCTTTATTCATGAGGAAAAAGAATTGTTAATTACGGGGGATGTTATTTATGGGCGGACGGATGGGCAGTACCACTCTCAAACCTTTAGATGCAGTACATCACTCTTAAGATTCATCACTGGATATAGTTATAGGACACACCATTGTCTGCTATACCAAAAAACTGACATGCCTGCTCTTTTATGTGAGGAGGGATCAACTTTTGTTATTTATTTATAAAGCTATTTTACAAAAGCCCCCCTCCATCATCTCTCAGCCCTGCTTTCTTGGGATGTTGGTAGCCATTGTACCCACTCACAGACATGACTCACCCTGCAGTTACCATAAGTTCATACTGAGTTTAGAAGATACCATTTCTGTTACGGTGTCCCACATACTTAGAATATGCTTTAAAAATACCTTCAAGTTGACAATTTGTTAATACCGTAGAGTCAATTCCAAGGTTTAATAGCTAATTGCATTGATTGTAACTGTCATTGCGTTTATTTTTTTTTAGATTGTTTTATTTATTTTTTTAATGTACCTCATTGTCAGGTCCTACGCTTTTTAAGGTAACCAGTTTTTAATTGATATAGCCATGTTTCATTTTAGTTTTCTGCATTTATTGTATGTCTGTATCTCAGCACCATTCAAAATGAAAGTTCTCCCTAAATGCGTATTCCAAGGTTTTAAAAAAATAAAATGATGATAACTATAATTATAATACCTTCTTCCCTTGTCATTCCAGGGCCTTCTAATAGACAACAAGCATATTGGCAATCTCTTTGATCAGCGGATTTAACAGATTCAGGTTCCAAAAAACATATTGTAAAAATGAATGTTTTGCATAGTTTTACATGGGTAGCTGGCGCAGGATGATTTGGCAACCACACACACACACACACACAATAGTGGAACGCTCCTAAATTGAGGCATTAACAGGAACAGCAAAACGACAATGAGGGTTCTTTGATCAGCGGATTTACCGGCAGAGCTGCACCAGCACATTGGCAGAGTTCCTGATGTGTGAAGTAATCAGGTCCAGAATCCTGAACTCCTTCAGCCTGATATTCACCCTCTTAACATGAATGTTGAGACACAATGTCTGAGATTAAAAACCCCTTATCAGCTAGGATAAGGGCGCCAGAAACTAGCCAGAATACTAGGATGCCTGAATGCTGCATAATGGACACAGAACCTTGCAAGAGTGGGCTGCATAAATTGATTGCATCATTTGGGGCAACAGAGATGAGTACTTTGAATTAGTGCATCATTATGTTCAGTAGGTCAACTCTGCTTGGTCCATCTGACTGGGGGCGGCTATATGAATGTAGGTGAAGGCCACAATCAATCAGCAGGTGAAGGCAGAGGACTGGAATGAAGCAGTTAGCTCAGGATTTGACTGTGCCTATTTTGCAACAGGTTCAAAAGCTTGTCTCTTTTTTCTTTCCCACAAGGAAAATGGCAGCTGCATGTTCAGGAATTCACACATGGATCCCTATCTACTCGTCTGCAATGAGAGTAGTAGTATTAATAATATTAGTTGTGATAGTAGTGATATTAGTGTTGGTATAAAAGGAGTTTATTTTTTGATTTTCACACCTTGAGGAGCATGTTGGGCTACCTTCATCTTGGTGTTTGGCTGGGTTCTTGTTTTTCAATAAAGTATATCTTATCTTATCTTTTTCCGACTTGGTGGTTTCATGGTCCTTTTAAAATATTCTCTGTGCAGATTGGAGAGAGAAATGTTTACATTTGCAGAGCTGCTATATATATATATATATATATATATATATATAAAATGTATGCACATGAAATACGTACAGTAGTAATTAGGTTTTCAGAGTTAGAGCTGGTCAGCTACACTTTCAACACTTGCATAATTCCTCTCCTTAGCAGACCCATTCATTCACTCTCTTAGTAATTATCAACTTCAGTCTTGCCAAAGATGAGACTGACTCAGCCATCACCATAATAAAAGATGTCGAGTCATGTAAGGCTGCCTTCTTCCATTTGACTCTCCCTGAACTGCCTGTTAAAAACAGTCGGACTGACTGGGACAGGGTTGTTGCCTACCACCAATTAGGGCTTTCATTTCATTAACACTAACCAAATGGTAACACTATTGCTATTGTCAGTAGCTGTTAATGTATCCTTGAGCTAGCTTCAAGCATTGGTAAATACGGGCTGCAGAGGTCTGATTACCTCGGACTCCACACTTGCATTTGGACTTTAGCATCACTTTGACGTTACTTGAGATAGTTTATCAGATTTTTCAAGCAGCTTTATACAACTTGTTTTCACCTGTGCAGTAGTTCTCCCCAAGACCTGTCAACAGACTTAAGTTTATAAAATCATTGGAGTTCCCCTTTAAAAACCAAAACTAAAGCAAGAATACACACATTTCTGCATCAGACTTAATTGTTTACACATAATTTGACAGTATAATAATAGTTAATAAAGCTGTATTATGTTTACCGAATTATGGTATAATTAGTTTCATTTCTCCTTGAATAAAGTGTTTTCTCTACAGTCTCAAAAGCTGGACTTTAAGAGCTATTTAGTAAACCACATTTCCTCCCCTGATTAGAGACATTGATCTCACAGACTTTAAATCAGACTCAGAGTATTTTAGTTCATGCAAAAATTATGCTCTGCACACTGAATCACCGAATTCAGGAACATCCGCCGCTTAGGAAATTATAATCAAGAGGGAAGCATGTTAATGAAGAAGCAATCATGGGGTGAGTGCCTTTTGTTGTCAAGGTTTTCCTCATAGTATTGCCATCGCTGAAATTACAATAGCAGACACCTAACTTCTAACGACACAATAACTTATTTAACTGTAATTTACTATTCACTACTTGATTATGGTAATGGTTTTGATTTGAAAAGCACTAAGTATGTCTTTGAGAATGGGAGTGAAGGAGGAGTGTAAATGATAATTCCCCAAAAGCAAAAATAAAAGTAAAGTAATAGGTTTAGAGTTGTATATTCTGTCAACATGTAGATGTTGTCATTGATGGTGGTTGACAGAAACAAACAAGGGACCAGATTTATTCCGAATGAACGATTAAGAACATCAATTTACCAGCACAACAAGACAATGCACTCAACCCTCATTATTTTTTGAGCAGCTGTGAGGTCCACAGCTTATTCAAGGCGCAAGTGTTGTAGACGTAACAATTTCTTCGCCAAAGTTCTGTTTTGACTTGAAGCGGTATTTAAAGGAACATTGTTTATGGGTTCACTAAAAGGTTCATCTTTGTTTTGTTTGAAGTACCATGTTCCACTAGTTACTTTCTTTACTTAATAGATTAACTAAACTAAATTGTTTTGTCCTGAGCATATCCCTTCTTAAAAACAGATTACTGAATGTGAAAGTAAAAAAAAAACAAAAAAAAAATCAGTAGGATAGAGTGGCTTATTACCGAGGCCACAACATAAGTTATTAGGGGTGTGACGAGATCTCGCAAGATGAAAATTTGCGAGATTTCTCGTCGGGTTGGAAATCGGTCTCGCGAGATTTGTTGTCCAACAAGCAGCCGGAAAACACATGCATAACTATTTGTGACGCCCCCGCCACTTTTAAATTGTGATCCAACAAGCAGCCGAATGACGTCGGAAGACAAAAAAACAAAGTTAAATAAAAGTCTGTTGTCCAGGCATTCATATTTGTAATTTAGTTTTCTTAAAGTCTCGTCTCGATCTCGTGAACCCAATCTCGTGTCTCGTCTCGTGAACTGAGTGTCTCGTTACACTCCTAGAAGTTATTAATGCATCCCTGTGAAACACATGCGTCTGGAAGAGATGGGGTGTCGTCACTACTGTACTTGTGGTCTTGCGACGCAGCTACTACAATAGTGTGGTCGATGTCACATATTTGCTCAGGAAAGTGATCTTTGACATGCTTGTAGTGGTTGTATTTAAATACATTTATTTCAGTCTGAAATATTTCCTGTTATAATTATTGGTGTGACAGAATTCTAAAACACACCCAATTAGCAACAAAATTTTCAGAGAAGGCCCCTGAGTCCCCAAACAAAAGCTGAATTTCGCCATATCAATGACGAAGATTTTTATGGATCGGTTAGCGTCAGATTTGCTAATACATATTACAGCAGATGAATGTATCAAATATAATCGAGCATCCTTTAATTGGTGATATGAGTTTCAATAACAAAAAATGTCCTTCCTGCAATTTGCTTCTTGTTGAATTCACTCTGAACAATTTCTACTGACATCAGACATCTGGAAAAAAACACAAGCTTCCCATGATGACGAATCACGGTTCTTGTGGTCTCCATGTGGTATCTCCATAGCTGTCATAGCCTTGACATGTAGTTAAATGTTTTGGAAAGGCTCTACCTGGTGAGGTCAGACAGAAAACAACACCCCTACTGTGCCAAGTCAGTGCCTAAGTACATGCAGTACTGGCGTGAAAACCATTGCTAAACCGTACTGACTCATGAGGTGGGCGAAGTGGAAATGTGACTGTGAATGACTGTTACAATTCTGCCTGACAGTTGAATACATGGTTTTAGGTGTAGATAGGTTTAAGCCCCCTCAAAAGCAATCCAAACAAAAAAGATGTAATCCATTGTGTACAATGCTTTGTGTTTATATAAAGGATAGAGCTGTCTCTTGCATTGGGGGATTAACACTATAGCATTTAATACAATGCAATGGCATAAATGTCATGGCTCATTCACATCAGGCCATTATTCTACTTAATATTTTACACTCGGCTTATTAATCGTGTACAATGATGCTAGAAAAAAAATCTCCATTTTCCAGCTGACTTTTCAGAAAACTTTAACTTCAAGATTTAGCTGCCAGATTTGTTTTCTTCGCCAGTTACCATGGTGCTAGATGGCAGGTAGAGTACATTGGGCTGTTCTGAAAACTGCTGTTGTCAACAGGGCTGATAGCAAGGCGTTTAAACAGTTGGCTAAAAGAGGCCAAGATCTGCAGAATGTGTAATAGTTTCGAATCTCCTTTAAAATAATTTGACGTCAAAAATAACTAATGCAAACGTCTTTCAGGCATTAAACAGCAATGACCCTTAACTTCGTAAGTGCAGTTTCACATTTAGATTAGGTCCTTGTCCACATATAGCAGTTCAGTCCCATTTTATGACCATCATGCTTTGCCATACTGTTGATGTTACAAATAAAATCCAATTCTCCAGCCATATTATGCTGTAGATGGTATTCATAAGAAATGCCAAAAGCAGCTAGACAATATTATATCGAGCATCAAGTGGAAGACCCTTTGAATTCACACATCTCCATTTGCCTGTTTTATCCTGCCATGACGGCATCTAGCACTGACATGTCAGATTAGAGCCGTTTTCTCATATACTGAACCATCCTTGAAAACATGCAGTGTTTTTGTTCCCATCCTTTCATCCATGACTTCTACTGCACACTGCACTGGGAATTTTTTGATGCACAAAAGCAACTTGTGAGAGCTACATTTGAAGTCTCATCATTTTCCAACCCTCATAGGACTCTATTCAACATTAAATGGTATTAAATATTTCATTGTGATTTGCACTGTCATTGACACTGAGTTATGAGTTTGTCTCAACAAGAATTTTATATAGTGCGGCATGCCTGCCGGCTTGTTCAATATTCTCCAAATTTATTCAGTATTCTCAAAACTATTACAGTGTGTGTTGTTGTGTACTATACTGTATGCACCTTGAGCATAATATAATGTAACAGTGAAAACAAGTTATATTTAAGTCACAATTGATGTCCATTTAAGGTTCTCTTTTGAAAGTGTTAAATAGCTACTTATTGTTATATGTATATGAAGCAATAGTTGGGTAAATACATTGTCCATGTGTATGCTTGTGGAAAGTATTCACAGCACTTTACTTTTTCCATGTTTTGTTACAGCCTTATTCCAAAATGGATTCAATGTATTATTTCACTCAAGCTCATAATGACAGCTTTAAACAATATAGTCAAGTCAAGTATTCACAGCCTTTGTGATCAAGCTCAAGATTGAGTTCAGATGCATTCTGTTTGCACTCATCAGCAGCAGCTTACTTAGATTTCCACCTGTGGTAAATTCAGTTGATTGGACATGATTTGGAAAGGCACACACCTGTCTATACAAGATCCCACAGTTAACAGTGCATGTCAGACCACAAAACAAGCACAAAGTGGAAGGAACTGTCTGTAGACCTCTGCGATAGGACTGTCTTGAGTCACAGTCCTGGGGAAGGGTACAGAAAATTTTCTGCTGCTTTAAAAGTTTCAATGAACACAGTGAGGACGACCATCACTGCAGCTCTCCAACAATCAGGCCTGTATAGTCGAGCGGCCAGACGGAAGCCACTCCTTAGTAAAAGGTACATGGCAGCCTGCTTGAAGTTTGCCAAAAGGCACCTAAAAAACTGTCAGACGACGAGACAAAGATTAAAGTCTTTAGTGTGAATGCCAAGCATTATGTTTGGAGGAAACTAGACACCATCTGGCCAATACCATCCCTTCAGTGAAGCATGGTGGTGGCAGCTTAATGCAGTGGGCCAGGAACTGGGAGACTAGTCAGGATTGAGGGGAAGATGAATGTAGCAATTTACAGAGAGCACTTTACAATTTCCCGAGCTCTTGACCTCAGACTGGAGCGACAGTTCATCTTTTAACAGGATAACGACCCCAAACACACAGCCAAGATATGGAAAGAGTGGCTTCAGGACAACAGTTTGGATGTCCTAGAGTGGCCGGGTCAGAGCCCAGACTTGAATCCCATTGAACATCTCTGGAGGGATCTGAAAATAGCACCAATGCTTCCCATTCATGGGTGAAACTGGCTAAAGATAGGTGTGCCAAGCTTGTGGCTTCATATTCCAAAAGACTTGAGACTGTAAATGCTGCCAAAGGTGCCACAACAAAGCATTGAGCAAAGGCTGTGGATACTTATGTACTTTTGCTCTTTATTTCTAATAAATTTACAAATGTTAAAAAAAAACAAAAAAAAACTATGTTATCATTATGTGGAAGTGTGTGTAAACGTTTGAGGGGAAAAAATTGAATCTATTTTGGAATAAGGCTGTAACATAACGACACTGTGAAATCTTCCCGTATGCACTGTATGTTGCGCAAGCAGCTGACAGTGAAAACACTCAGGGCTTTGTTTCTCCAGAAAGGTTCTTTAAGTGGTAGGTGAGAGTGTAGCCAGACAGCATAGGATGGCGGTGTGTAGGATGACTCTGGTGGAGAGGAAGATGAAGAGGGCAAAGTTAGAACAGAGGTGGTGGAAGCTGAAAAAGGAAGGAACATTCATGACTTTTAGGGAGCAGTTGACAGGCTTTGGTGCTTCCAGATGACTGGACAACTACAACTAATGTGATCAGGGAGACAGGTAGAAGTGTACTTGGTGTGTCATCTGGAAGGAAATTGGATAAGGGGACTTGGTGGTGGAATAAGTAGGTGCAGGAGTGTATACAGAGAAAGAGGTTAGCTAAAAAGAAGTGGGATGCTGAGAGGACTGAAGATAGTAGACAGGAATACAAAGAGATGCGTAAGGTGAAAGTAGAGGTAGCAGAGGCTAAACAAAAGGCTTACAATGACTTGTATGCTAGGTTGGACAGTAAGGAGGGAGAGACTGATCTGTACAGGTTTGCAAGGCAGAGAGACAGATATGGGAAGGACGTACAGCAGTCAGGGTGATTTAAGGATAGGGATGGAAGTGTATTGACATATGCCAGTAGTGTGATGGGAAGGTGGAAAGAGTACTTTAAAGAGTTGATGAATGAGGAAAATGAGAGAGAACGAAGAGTAAAAGAGGTGACTGTTGTGGACCAGGAAGTAGCGAAGATTAGTAAGGATGAAGATATATCGATTGACTGAAAGAGGACATGAAGGTAGTTGGTGAGAGAGAAGAGGATACAGAAGACAGGGTTAGATGGAGGCAACTGATTCGCTGTGGCGACCCCTGAATGGAAAGGCTGAAAAGAGAAGAAGACGAAGAGAACAACTGAGTAGACAATTGCTAGAGCAGTCAGCTTTGGTTCATCTCTCCTCGTCAGAGGCTGGACAGTTTGATGTCTCCAGTTGTCCCGCCACACAAGTAAAATAAATGGGTTAGAATATGTCCATTTATTTACATAGCACAAAGACCTCCACAGCAGATGTGGGGTAGCTGTTGCTGTATTGCTGTTTTTCTCACATCAAACCCAAAATAAATACCATTTCCAGTCAGGAGTCATCCTCTGGGGTCGGCACTATGACTTAAAAGCACAATTTACACTAGCTATGTACAGACTGCCAGATCTTGGAGCTACTGCTGGTTTTGCAAATGAAACAAAACTTAATTGTGTATCAATCTATTTATAAAGAATTCACATCATCTCCCTGATCTTCCAACAGCTATTAATAATTGTGTGTTGCATTTAAGCATTAAACCAATACAGCTGCTGCATTTGCAGGATTAGACGGCATGTTCAATTCACTTGACCACAGTGATAAATGGATTTGATAAAGTACCACTGACAACTGCATTGGATTCTTCTTCCAAAACATCCTGTCACTTTAAAGCGTCTTCCTGTTTGGGGACTGCAACATTCAACACTCGTTCACTTACCCATCTTGTCATATTACTCAGACTAACCGAATCTGCTTTCAATTTGAGAGTCAATAGAGATTGTTGAGCTGGCACAGTGGGAAGATTGAAAATTATTCACTTTGCTTACGTCTGTCAACAAGTGCTTGTTTGGAAGAGGCACAATCCGACCATATGTCACAATTGTAATTGCAATGTTGTTGTATAATATGGTTCTTCCTTTTTGTTCAGCATGTATTAATTAATTGACAAAGCCTGAGAAATGTTTAGAAAACCATATATGTTGTAGGGATTCAGAAGGTTTGGGTGATAAAATAATTTCAGAAGAACTGATCAGGCCTTCCCTTCACTGATATTTCACTGAATTACACCCACAACATAAAGCTCAACAGAAAATCCGTCTGTCCCTGCAACTTACAAGAGCACAGCACAGAGCACAAGCCTTTTAGTCCTTTGTGACAACATGAGCTTCCTCTTGCCGAATCCTTGGGTGGCACTGTGAGTACTACAAACACAGTGTGTTGTGACTCTCACCTGTTCACCAACATTCGAGATCACTAATCAATTGTATCCCACACTGGGGAAATTCACTTATTACAAGCAGCAAGAGAAAAAATAGAAAACAAGGAGGGAGTTTTTTATTTTATTTTTTTATTTTTATTTTTTATTTTTTTTACATATTTACATTAAAAATATTAAAAATGTGCAGGTATAAGAAGAACAGACAAGACAAACAAGAACAAAAAGGAACAAAAAATAGCAATGGGACATTGCTATTTATTGCTATTTTTAAACAGGATATTGTCATCCAGGGTATTCCAATCTTATTTCTGACATCCACGGCCATTTGGAGACCTTGTTCTGCCTGTGTGGCCTCTATCTGCTCCTTCAGACACACATGCTCAGGACTTAATGCTCTTTGGCACTGTGCTGGGATTTCAGCAGGGTGCCGTGCATAGAGACCATTCATGAGATCAGTGTAAATCCAAGGAGAAAAGGAAAAGAGACAAAGAGGGTGGGGTGGGGGATTGTGAGAGATAACTTCTCCTATCTTGCTCGTTTGTTGACTTTGATGGTGTGAAAAACCTTTACAAATTGGAATTATCATGAGCCAATATGATTGTTTACAGCATGTGTCTTCCTCAGAAGACAGGGGGGTATAGTTGGGTGCGGCTCTTACATGTCACCAACATAGCCTGTATCGACTGTCATCAAACACACCTGTAGCACATATCTCATGAAAAATAAGAGGCTCTAATTTCTTAGCTAAACGTTTGTGTAGGTAGATGTGTTTTAAAGCCAGGCACCACAATTGAATATTGTTCTATCTATAATGAAAGTTATTAATATAGACCCACATACAATATATTTCTTTATTATAACTTTTATTTTTTTATAATTATGAAATATGAAAATTAGGCAAACTCATGAAATAAGAAAGAAATATAGCATCCCTTCGTGTGTAGTATAATAATGAATTAAGAACAATAAAAATGTATGTACTGAAAGGTTATGTAGATGGTTATGTTAATGAAACTGAGACAAGTTTCATTTTATAGGTTGAACAGACAGAACAACAGAAAAGACACTATTAAAAGACACTTAAAACACTATTGGTCAAGGGTATTTAAATTTGATGGCAGTATTAGAGAACAGCAGCAGTGGTTTAAGTGTGGAGTGGGGCTGAATCTCATAATTTTACACAATGTTCATTTTCAATTAATAAATTTCTTCAACCTACAATCACATTTCAGGCACAGACATTGCTTTAATGTTGCCGCTCAGACCGAATAGTAAGTGTGTGTTCTGAAACAGACGGCACCATTCTGAACAGCTATTGTATGTGTGCCCATGTAAACACGGACAGAGTACTCTAATCCACATTTCTACTCTCCGTGTTCACTGCTGAGCTACACTGATTTCCTCTTAGTGGGCAGAGACGGAGTTGGTGGATTCAAAGAACAGATGGAAAGACTGTGTCTAAAATCCAACTCTAGTCTCCATACTGTAACTAAGATAGTTTATTTGTAACAGCCTTCCAAAAACGACCTAGTTCCAAAAATGACTTTTATACTGAGGGTACTGGTTAAGGCTAGGTCTCTGGTATTAATAGTCACACCACCTGTTGTGGAGAAATCGCTGAAGTCAAAAGTCAATGGTGAGGTCAGGAGGGAAGAAAGTGTTCAGGAGCCTCTGATGTCTTATGCTGTATTATTTATTGATTTTCTTGATCAAGAGAGAATTGGAGACACAATCAGAATACACCTGAAGTGCTTGCTAATCGGTCTCACATTCTGACAAACTCGTGATGGTGGAAATACTTTAAACCCAAAAGATCACACCCAAAACCTACACGCCCCAGATTTAGTCAAAGATAATGTCTTTGACCCTCAGAGGTGTCATTGCCAGCCTATTCCAGTCTGGGGAAACAGATGTCCGCTTACGCAGATCTATTATGACTAGGAAGGCAGCAACAGTCCTTCCTTCGACCCTTGCCACACATATTTGTTTAGATATGAATGGCGCCCAGACAAAGACAAACAATTAATACTGCCGAGAAGGATAGAAAAATCCATAACACCACCAAGTAGTAGTCATGTTATTTCTGGACTGACAGTATGTCATTAGACACCCTCACCTACACACGTCATGCTTTTAATCGTGTCACAGTGCACAGAGGAAAATACAGGTACTTGTGTTCTAGCTGTAAATATTGATTTTCTGTAACCTGTTTGACATTCTTGAATAAACAAGTTTTCCTTCTGTACTATTATCATCCACTCTTACAGTGACAACCGTTTGGAAAAGTGGCTGCATTATATAGGTTTGTACATCTTGACGTGGTAGATGAGGCATTATTGCTCTGATGGAGTATGTCATAGCTAAGCTCCTGAGCAGCTTTAAAAAACAGCAGTAAAAACTGATGAACAGACTAATGAGGGACTTCATTGAACAGGGTACACTCTAGTTCAAATTTTCAGTCTGTCCTTAGGCTTACACTTGGCAGCACCTGATCACACTGAGGCTGGCAGACGGCCCAGGGACGAAGAATCTACTGACTGAGCTGCTTGCATGATGGAGAGAGAAGAGAGCAGGAGTTAGGGGGGGGGCAGTGTGGGTGGTGGGGGCAAGAGGAGATTTAAACCCTACCCTCCATCTATCCGGATGGAGAAAGTGAGATCACTGGCAAAAAAAAAAAAAAAAAAAAGATTGATGAATTTCCCTGCCTTGGTCAGGACCCAGCGGGAGTATTATGAATGCAGAATTATGTGTCTCACAGGGTCGTTACTACACCAGACTCACACTCAAGGGGTTGATACAAGCAGACACAGGGAATCGGAGCACTTAAAGTAAAGGAGGGGCTCTTCCAGTTTCTGTTTAAATAATCTATAAGACACATCTTTTCCTCTGTAGATTTTTTTTTCTCCCTGGCAAGTACTTTGAAAATTGACACAAATATAAGAGCTGATTGGCTTGAAGGAAAACCTGCACATTATTTGCCCTCCGTGTGTATTGATTGGGCATCACTGCTGGTACGTGACTTATCACACAGAAGATGTGAATGAGGAGGTTGTAAAATCGGTTGTATGCGTGTGTGTGTGTGTGTGTTGTAAGGCCCTTTGAGGAAAATGTGTTTTTTTGTTGTTTTTTTTTTGCGCTATATGACTACACAGGTTATTATGCATACAGTATCTTAAGTTAGAAGAGTCTAGTTACTTCAGCCATGTTTACTGTTTTAAGCTTTCATTTTGACTTTAAAACCAGAAGGTGTGTATGTGTTGAGAAACAACACATAATGTCACAGGGTGAACTGTGGCTGTTTTGTGAGATTGATATACATTTCTATAAAAAGCTATATATAGGCTACAAATGATTGTGTTTGTTTTTGTCTCTGCCTCCGGTGGCTGTTGTTGTTTGTGCTGATGCTGATGCTGGTGTGGATGTGAACGCTTGTACCTTCATGGCTGGAGCTGCGTTGACGCACAGACCTGTTTCACAGGTTTTAACCGCTGCAGCTCCTGTCATGAATCGCTGTCAGCTTCTAACGTTAAAGAATAACTCCATTTAATATATTATTATGTATTATTCTTATGGATGGGACTTGATTCAAATTTTTTTATCAAGTTAATTACAGGGTCTGTAATTAATCGCAATTAATCGCAAATCCTGTGACAAAAATATTCAATTCAAATAACCTTTTGTGCAACTAAACTATTGAATAAAAGCCCATAAGTTAAACCACACAAGCTATTTATGTAACCCAGACAGACCTGACCTTTTCCCCATAGAGAGCCATTATGAAACGGTAAACTAAAAACACTGAAGCGTGAACATCTTTTGAATGTATTTGCTGTTGCAAATTAGTACATTTCTGGGAGACAGGGTTGTGTGAGCCACACAATGTCAAAGCCAGCCAGGAAGACAAAAACCGTTTTGCACATAGGTCTTCTCATTAGAATAAATAGGTGATATATTGAACCATGGTATCCATTTCTCAAAGTCTCAAAAATCTATGCTCCAAAGAAAGTACAATTCCTGGTGGCAATAGCCTGTTTGATGCGTTCCACCATGTAAAGGTACGCCACTGTTCATTTTCCCAGTCTTGACGCCCATAAATGCTCCAGAAAAGTAGCAATCTTATCACATTTGTTCATGGGCCACCAAATCTATACTACTTCTTTCAACCTTAAGGAGCGTCATAGACCAGGAGGGTGCATAATACCACTGACATGCCAAATGATGCTATTGCAGAGTAGCTTAACCTGTCCTGTAAAAGGCAATATATGGCATGTCCAGCTGAAGCATGCATTGACTATGCAATTAGCTCAGAAATAAAGGGAGTGAAAGATTACCTTGGGTTCAAAAGGTTAATGTGGCAATTCAGTGCATTCTGAAAGTGCTCTATATTAACAGCAGGATTGAGGCAGCGAGGTGGCTAAGTGATAAAGTAGCATTCTGTGGCATGTCTTGTTGCTATTTTCTCGTATGTCTCACACACACACTGTTGTGGAGGTGGGCAAAATGATCACTATGCAGGGTGAAGAGAAGCTGGTGTACTGCTACAAGTAGCTGGGAAAATTGTTAGTGTGCCAGAGAGGTTAGGCTGTCCTTCAATTAAGAGGTGGTTTAGGTCTTTTGCTCTATGCAAAAGACAATATTAAATGTTACATTGGTTGCAGTGAGTGTTTTTCCTTTGCTGCAGTGCATGTGGAGGCTGTAGAAAAGCATGAGATGGGTAGGGTAGGATAAAACGGCATGAAGAACAAGCCTGGCTGTGCAACGTTCAACAAGTCCTCACAGTGATCCGTGATAACAAGAAAGACTTCTGTACGATGGAGGTGAGGGAGATGTACCTGTGGTGTAAATAAAGTGGATTGTTTCTCAAAACAAATCTATCATTGATTTTAAGAAACTTTAGTTTACCTTCACTTCACTACCTATCACTGGTGCTGCTGTCAACAGTTTTATTTTTTGGAGGATTCCACATTTCTTATTCCTTCACTTAATCTGGCAACAACACATACTCTTCTTCTTTGGATGTCTTCTAAAAAACAGTACAGCGACAAACGTATGTCTAAAATCAGTGTGCAATTAAAAGCATCGCCACCAAAGACTTAATAGTGTGGTGTGGTATCTCATTTGTATATAAAGAAAACCACCAAAGCAGCTCAGAATAAATTGTAGCCCTGCTTATGTTTCAGTATGTAGCAAACTACCACGGCGCTGACATGTATTACTTTCACTGCAGAGGACAGCACAGAGTATTGTTATCAAACATAATATTCATCCAAGCCATCATCATCTATTTACTACATTGTTACCATCTGAAGGTCGTTAGCGAACTATCAAATCTCCACCTGCGTTAGGAAGAGCTTTTAACCACAGTCATCAACTCATCAACAGATCACAGATCACAGATGAGAAGAAGATACTCTGTGCCATGTTACTTATGCAGTCCAGGGGTCAACATAATCAAGTAGTTTACATACATCATAATGAAGAGTTTTACTCCAACTTATTTGTACACTGTTAATACTGTAGAATCCAGATTGGTGTTTTCAGAGCTTGCATGCAAGGCTTTGCTGAACTGTAATGTGTATAACAATAAACTGAAGTGAACTGATTCTTAGTTCAATATGAAGCACATTGGCCCAACAAAAAAGAAAAAAAAGTCCTGCCAAGTAGGCCATACAATGTATATGGCTTTTGTTTTTCTATGCATATATCAGATGGTATGCTCATAGTACAGTAAATAAATACTCTCTAAGGAAAAAAAGCAGAAAAAAGGTTTTTTTCCCCTTAATTGAGCTGCGCATTCTGCTGACGTTAACTCTCTAATAACGGGTTGACTGCATCTGCTTCATCATTGCCAATTCTCATTCTTTCTAATAATTCCACATATCATTTCCCATGCAAGTTTGGCATAAAAGTACGGCATTAGGCCTTCACATTTAATTTATACAAACAGCTAATCGTCATGCATAATGCAGCAAGGCAAGTGTGGAAACAAGCTCACAGGCTTGGAGTAATGCTAATTGAATTTGAAGATGAAGTATCTCGTAGACAAATTGTTTGTGACTTCTTCCTGTGCTATAATTACTCATGTTAAATGAGGGTGAAAACATGGAACGATGTTAAAAAATGCATTCCTCATGCAAACAAATATAACGCTTACATTTTAATCCTTTTCCTTTCCCGCCTCGCACGGTACATGATGCTAATTTCCCAGCTGTTTCTGTTATGCTTCTACAGTATGTATCTAAATCTTTAATGAATATACAAGAATACTTTACATCATATATGTATGCGTGTGTGTTTGTGTGTGTCATGCAATTCTGTTGACAACAATTCTGTGCTGTGACCTATGACTCTACATTAGCTTGAGTAATACATTTTCAAGAAATGAAATGAACCAGCGCTGTGGCGACAAAGCTTTTATCTTCTGATTGTATATTTTCATCTACTGACCCCCTCACCCACCCCTAATTAACCTCATTATTTTTTTATTACACCAGGGAAAAACTGGTCATTTTTTTTTTATATGATTCTTGCTCATTTCAGTAGGGGGACTCCATCCAAAAATTAAATTAGCAGCAATCTGCTTCGTGCTGGGTTTTAGAATTACACACATCTTTAATGAACTGCTCACACGAAGAACAAAATCTCTCCGACATTGAACACGCTCCATAGAAGCCAATCAGACCACGGCGTCATTTTCCACGGACACCTCACGTCATCAAAAACATCCTCCCAGCTAATACTATCAGGAGAAAAATTAATAAAAAATGAATTAGTAAGGCTTCCTCACACCTTCCACACAGACAACTTGGAGCAAACGCACAAATCCAGGCCGTTCCGTGTGAACATTAGTCCCGTTAAAACATGTTGCTTAGATGACTGAGCCAGTCGACCAAAACAGATTAACCCTGAGTAAGTTTCAACCCGGTAAACATCCCCTTAACGCCTCCGTGTCAAATAAAAAGCCTTCAACAAACAATGAGCTTTTAGCATCACAGCAGTAACACAACAAACGCATCAAGTCGAACTTTTTAAATTACCCCTGATAAGAGAATCAGCTAAGATTGCTGCAGAAATGAACGGAAACATAATTATTGAAACAAGTTAGCAAATGAGTATTTACTCATTTAAAAACATGCTCGAGCCATGTGATAACTCTTTACCAAAACTGATGCCTCTTCTGTTTTTTTTATTGGATGGCGAGTTCCTTTCACAGCTTCTGTATTCTCTGTTTAATGATGGCATCCATTAGTCCTTTAGTTCCCTGCTTTGACTTCCCTCTTGGACTCCCTGTATTATCTGGCAGGAACCCAGTTCATCTCACATTATGAAAATATGCATTTCCCCCGAATCTATGAATTGTCTGTACTGTAGGGGAGTCGTGCAGTTTGCTTCTAAAATATCTCATGATTTCTTCATTTTAGTATTAGAATTTATCCATCCATGCAGCTAATGTTTTTTTTTTTTTTTTTTTTTAAATAATTGATTAATCTATTTTTTTGTTTTGTTTTTTTATTAAAAATGCTCTGTCCTTTTCTTGTAAACAAAATATAGTGTGTGTATCACTGAATGTGTTTATGGCTTTATTTTACAGATCCCTTACTTTCCCACTAATCTCCAGTACATTTACATACAATAACTTCTTAAAAGTAGCTGCTGTGCAAGTATTAATAATAATTGTATTTAAAGGGTTATATAATTTGGCAGTATGTGGAAAAAATGCATTCACATTATTTATTTATTTATTTATTTATTTATTTTAATTACACACTGAAAACTAAATATTTTCTGTCACTTAAATAATCAAGAATCTAATTTATTAAGACTATATTATAATGTTGTAACGAAATGATCTGTTAATGGTTAATTGATAATTAGACTGATCTTTTTAGTACTGTCTGTGCACTTTATCCACATCCAGGTCACGATGGCAGCAGTTTACGTTTCCAAGTCACATTCCCCAGCTCCCCCCTGAGGATGGAGGCATTCTGAGGACAGATGGTATTTATGTATCATATCTCCAGCATCTCCTGGGTTTACCCCAGGGTCTACTCCCAAGTGGGCATGACCGGAATATAGACCCCTTCACATCGAGTCTGTTTTTTTGGTCATTAAAAAATCAATATAACCCAATTCTAAGGCTGTCACACCAAAAACTGGCATCCAATATTTTGGGAGACTTTTGATTTTCTGAGCTTTTTCACATTTGTCAAAAGGCTCAAAAGAGGTGATAGATGAGTTTAGTGATCTTTTATTTTTCTTTAAGAGGATAATTACCCAAGGCAAAGTGCAGTGTTCTGTGCAGCCATGTGTCGTGTCTATCATACTTCCAGATGCTGCTTGGGATCAACTGGATTGCAGTAATTGGTTCGCATCTTTTTGATGTGAACAGCATGTTTTGTATGTTTTCAAACTGGGCTTTTGACATCTTAAAGTAGATCTTCTGTAGTTATTCTGCACATCCAGTATCAGTTTGAGAATCACTTCCTGCTCTTGACACTTGACATGAGGGAAACACTGCTTGAGGGCTGCGTATGTCTTTTACAGTAGAGTTTTTGCAGAAAAAAAATAAAATAAAAAGTAATTTTAAATTTAAAAAGGTTTGACTTAATGTTTTCGGTAAAAAGACATCAAAATATCTAGCTTAAATATTGAGTCTGATTGAAGACTTCTTCAGATGTCAATGTCATCTGAACCATTTTTGATAACTATTACTACTACTCACTGAAATATCATTGAAACAACACTTATAAGTGACAAATAGACTTCTAGTAAAGTTTTCAACTAAATGTGGGCCACCTGTAATGTAGATGTCGAGATGTCTCAGCATCCTGAAACTCATTCAGCCACTTGCATCTAAGGGCTCATTCTGTTGGTCACTCCACAAAGCATATGACTATAATTGAGGGTTGGAGCATAGATAGACTGCTAAATTAAGAGCTTCAGTTCAGCTGCTTGTTCCAGACGACAGTCCTGCATTTGCATGACTGGAGATGCAGCACCAATCTGCCTGTTGATCTCGAGCTTGTAACTTGTAAACAAGCTCCTTTCCTTCGAGAAAGATCTCTCTCCCACCCGCAGGGTGTCATTTCTTTTTTATCCTGCACTCTCTGATTGCCTATACCCTTTTTTTTTTTTTGAAATTTTTTTACCCAACTCTGCTTTATACACGATGACTTTGACCTCACAAAGTGTGTCTTCTCCCTTCTGTTTGCCATTTTCTAGCCTGAAGTGCTACATTAATCCTTCCCTTAGAACACATTAAATTTCATTACAGCAAAAAGCATAGTACAAGGAATGAGCTGGAATTTGTGTCTTGTTAACCTCTTGGCTATTTGCTTGCCTCAGTTTAAACTTGTACCTTCCATTAATTGGTTCTTGAAGTGCATTAATCCCTCAGAGATAGCTTTATAGTGCTCTATATTCAATTGCAGTATTAGAGAGCCAGCAGCACCTTTCCTCCTCCTCTGAGACAGAGAGAAACAGTGGGTGCTTTCTCCAGAGAACAGACAGCCGTATTCATTAGGATATTCATGGGTGCAGAAGGACTGCTGAGAGCGGCTCAGTGGTATACAGTATGCAAAGCAGTTTAACCAAAAAGGTTAGCGTTAGGACAGTTATTATTATTAGTTATAGTTACTCACAAAACATATGCTAAATGTACTCATCTTTACACTCATCAGTTTATCCATCTATGCCATTTGTAGGTTTGAGGTATTTACTCTGTCTCTCTCTCTCTCTCTCTGTCTCTCTCTCTCTGTCTCTCTCTGTCTCTCTCTGTCTCTCTGTCTCTGTCTCTGTCTCTCTCTCTGTCTCTCTCTCTCTCTGTCTCTCTCTCTCTGTCTCTCTGTCTCTCTGTGTCTCTGTCTCTCTGTCTCTCTGTCTCTCTGTCTCTCTCTCTCTCTCTCTCTCTCTCTCTCTCTCTCTCTCTCTCTCTCTCTCTCTACATATATATATATATATATCGATCGATCGATGTACACACACACTATTTATTAGCCTTGTCGTTACCATGATCTCTAGTCCTCTACAAATTGAATCGGTAAAAAATTGTTTTCACGCTGCATGTTCTTTTAGCTGTCAAAGCAAAAATGTGGATTTGACAGAGTTTCCATGGATGCATTCTGCAGCCTTTGGCTGATGCACAGCAGCAGCCAAAAATACAGTGTTGCCAAAAACCAAAAAAAGATGCTGCACCGACACACTGCCTGTCACAAGCCTTGCCTCAGTGTGTGTGGATTTTTTTTTTTCTGGATGGATCCAGATTCAAGGAGATGTCCTCAATCCTCACAAATACAGGCACATTACTGCATGCGGCCGCACACACGCCCACACACGCCATCATCCCTCCTACGCACCCTCCCCCCACGGAAAGTGCCATTGTGGAGTTTGAGCTGTAGTGTGAATTCAATTGATGTGATGAATATAGTACACTGTTCACTAACAGTCTTCAGCTGCCTGCTGAGGGGAGAGACAGTGATGACCGTGTGTGTGTGTGTGTGTGTGTGTGGAGAGAGAAAGTTAGAGATAGGGGAGTTGCCATCACTCACCGTGTCAGTGCGAGAATTAGAAAGAAGAAAAGAAAAAAAAAGGAAAAAGGTGATAAGAGCTGCTCATTTCAAAACGGAAGATGAAAATACCACATTCTCTTGTAAAGCTATCCAGTTGAGTTAGTAAACATAACACATGCACATCAAAAGTCTTTTCATAATTACTGTGAGATTGTGAAAAGGCAGTCAAAGGCTTGACTAATGAAGGGTTCTTACATAAAGATGTACAACTAGTATAGTGACGCACAGAGTTCAGCATTTCTTTTCCTCCCAGGTTCATAATCACAGTACCAATAGATATTAAAGGACTCTTGTGGTGTTTTCTTGTTTTGGCGTATTACCACGACTTACTGTTGATCAGTGGAACTCAATTGAATAGCATCAAACCTTCGGCAGGATTTAAATATTTAAAGGATATGGCTCGTGATTTTTATTTTAAACACACAGCACCTGTGTGTTTGCATTAGGTTGACCAGATCCCAACAAACCAAATGTGGGATAAAGACTGTTTATGTGGGACAGAGTGGGACATATTAGCAAAGCTGAGTGGTAGTTGAAAACTTTAATAATGTCTCTATAACTTTATAAACATTTGTGTTCTGCCGTAACATATCTATGCTCTGCTCTGCTCGGGTTGATTCAGTAGCACACAATAGACTATGTAGGTTAGGTCTTTAGCATGTGAAGAACTTAAATATATTTTAGTGAGACTCGCATGTTCTGTATCGCTTCACATCGTATTCCCCTGAGAATCGCCGTGCATCGTTTCACAGTTATAAATAGTTTCTCAGCCTTTTTTTTTTTTTTTTTTTGCTGCATGCCCTTTTCTTTGTGGTAGTTTCCATCATCCGTTCTGCTTAAATTTGACTGCATGGCTTTTTTTCAATTGCAACTGGGGATAGCATAGCTATCAAAGACGGAGGCAGATTAACCTGCACTTGACCGGCGTGTGCGCAGTTTGATTGACATCAGACACAGCTTTGTGATGACAGCCTTCCTTGCTTTCTTCACAGCCATTGGATATAAGACAGATTTTAGACAAGCATCTGTCCTGCAGAAGTTTGACTAGAGGCAATCATCATCTTCATCTCAATATGTCCAACATGGGACAGGGGATAAAAATGCTGTGCAGTCCAGCATAAAGCAGACACCTGGTCATCCCAGCTTGCATCCAAGTTTCTTGTTTCTCTTCATTTTCAATGGAAAATTTTGCAAAATGAATTGGTTTTCCTGTAAACTGCGCTAATCAATGTTTTATTTGTCTTAAAACAATAATTGCATACCTATACTGACTGAAGAGTTCCCCTTAAAGAGATACCAAATTAAATGATAAGGGACACAGTCTTTCAAAGTTCAGCCAAAAGTAATATGAGGTAGTCTGTGAAATTAAGTGAGTATCTCTAATAGTCTTTTGGTGTTAGTATCCCCTGATGAAACACTGTCTAGAGAAACAAAAAGGGACTTTTTGCAATGAAATGACTGCATATTGGAAGACATCCACCTGACAAAGTCAAACCACTGAAGTCACATAAACTTTTGTTTCCCATTTCTTGCATTTGAATAACTTCAGAATTGATTTGATGAGAGATGACAGGAGAAACAATTACAGGGATGAATGACACTTTCAGTGTACTTAAGGACATGCCATTATTTTTTATTAAGACAGACAAATGTGAATTAAACCGTTAAATCAATCTGCTCATAAAATTGGGATGTTTTTATGGTAAAACAATTATACAACAAAATATTAGCCTTACATATTACAAAATATCTTTTGAGCTTAATGGTTCTTCCTTCTATCTTGAATAAACTACAGTTTAATACAGTGTGTTTTGTCGTCGTTTAGATCGGTGGTCACATTTTTAAGAAACAAGTATTGTCTAGTGTAATATTTACTTTTAAGTAGGGTTCAGATTTAAGGCCGTAGGAAAACTTGTAGGTTAATTCACGCTTTTTGTCTGCACACATATACATTTGAGATTTAAATCACTGATGTTTGTTCATCAGTGCATACCCATGTGTACGGTAGTTTTCTACTTCCCTTAAAAGTCAACTGTACGATTGAAGTCAGTGTGACTGCACCAGTGTGCCCATGTTATATTAAGAATGGCAGGTTGATCTCCTGTCTCATTAGGTACAATAAGAACAGCTTACTCTGCCACTCTCTCTTCATACCTCCTCTCTGCTTCACTGCACAAACTATTATTAGACTACAGATAAAAGGTTGGACACCACTGCTATCATTATCATGCATTAATGAGTTGCAACACCTGAACTTATCACAGTGACAATGTATGCTGTGATGTGATGTGTGCAACACATCATAATTGACCACAAATCACCACATGCGTTGATTATACCATGCACTCCAGAACGACCAATAGGAGCGTTTTCCAATGCAGGTATTTAAAAAAAATAATTATTTTATAGTGCGACAATGCTGCGGTGAAGGTCTGGCTATGCTTAGGCACAAAAAACAGTTAGTTAGGATTAGGGAAAGATCATGGTTTGGGTTAAAATCACTTGAAATGTGGTGTGGGTTAAAGTTGCTACTTCCTTAAAGTTAGGCAACCTTCACTGTCAGGACAACACCACAACAGTTGTAGTCATTTTTTTATTGCAAGAACAATACTTTCCACTCATATGCTGGGATATTTAATTTGAAAGAGAACTTATTTTAATTATACTTCGACTTGTCAAATCAGGACCAAATTAACGAGGAGACTCCAGAGACTCATTAAAACCTTTTCGGATTTATGAAACCTGAAAAATACTGGTCTAATAAGGTCTGGTCGAAGAAGGAAAATTATTTGATGGGGGGTTTTTGGGTTTTTTTTCCACTATAAACTATGCATTTTGACATAGTTCTGGACTATTATCATTACAGTATTTATTTAAAAAATAATAATATTTACAGTCAGACATTAGCATGAAGAAGTAAAAAACATGTAAGCGCTATGGCCTGATGTAATCCTTCACACTTTTGTTCGTGATCGCACTGTGAGCCATAAAAACTAATAATAATAATAAATAAAATAAAACATTAAAATTAGCAAGACAAGGTTTATGTATATGTTCTATGATCCAAGATGAAGGTGAACAGTCCTTCTACATAAACTAGTGTCAGTAGTGAAATAATTCTTACTCTTCTTAATCTAAAACAAACTGTCAAGTTGTTATAAGTGTTCAAAAGGAAATAACATTTTTTATAGGTAACAATTATGATTCTAACAATAATACTAATCTGGTGATTTGAGCCGGAGCCTGTGTTGAGTTGACAAATCATTTCCTGTAAAGCAGAGTGCTAAAAAAAGCTCACTCTGTAGCCTACAAGCAGTCGTAGTAGAGACGGCTACAGCCATACTAGTGAATCTGAGATTGTATTGAAGCACAGCTATGGAATATTAGCTTTAGCTGATGCTAAGCAGGTTCAGTGTTAATCATGTTGACTATTTGTGTATTAGCATGCTAAAAGTGGCAAATTAGGATTAAACCTTAACTACAGGTGTGACTGATGTCAGTAGTTTTGCAATCATTTGGTCACAAACCAAAGTATTTATAGACAAATGTAACTTTTTGACTTAATGATGGCTGGTGATGAAGTCATGGGAATTCATCCTAAGAGGGACATGAGTGTTTACCAAGTTTCATGGTAATCCATCAAATACACGTCGAGATGTTTCAGTCTAGACCATAGCGGTGGGCCAATACGCAGACATTGTTCCCGTCCACTCAAATGGTGACATGAAACCAGTAGTTTCCAGCCATATTGACTATTTGTCAACTCCCCAATATTGACACCTCCATATCGGTGGAAAAGTTGTAATCCCTCAGGGTCTTGTCTTTGTAGGTTTCAATAATCCTATATTCTGTTCCCAGCTAAGGAGACATTAGCTAGAATTCAAAAAGCTAATTTGTGCTGGAGTTCACAATCTGTTGGTGAACACAAACAGGCACAGATGGTGGGATGATGGCAATTTAAAATGAGATGTTTCGATTGTCTATGTGCAAAGAATAGAAGACAGAAAAACAACATCAGTCGTGATAACAGATGGTCGTTTGGTGAAACAGAAGAGACTGAAACAGAAGGCATGACGACAGCAGATCTAAACCAGTCACAGCATTGACTGAGGTGGGGTCAGAGTTATCCACAAGGAGCCAGTTGAGGGGCCATTCACATCCGTCACTGAAGACCATTTCTGAGCAGAGTCAAGGGGTTACGATCTCCCCGCAGTTGCAATCACATGACCAAATATTTCGGTCATGTGATGACTAACCAAGTTCAAGGCCCTGTGATACAGTCAGAAGATCTGGAAAACGATCGAAGAACCACCTGATGACAGGAAGGCTCTGTAAGTCATAGCAAGAAATGAGCCACGTTGAACCATTTCAACGATTTAGATCCTCCGAGTTTTTGGTGGGTATTTAATTTTCTTTGCGTTTCAGCATAATATCAGGAGGAAAAATATGGGCAAGTCTGCTCCACAAAAATCCATAATAATGTATTCCACAACTTCTACCACTGTCAACTTTACTCACACCCTGTTTCTATTTGTCTGGTATTACCCTGAGACATAACTGCAGGAGGATGTGAAGTGCATTAAGGACAAGGAGGCACAGGTACAAAATAAACGCTGAGGCAAGGAAAGGAGATCCTGAGGGAATGGCACAGAAAGCACACGCGCACACACACACACACACACACACACACACACACTGTTGTTTTGTGACTATCCTTGCTAACTGTTGCATTTCTAATACTATTTTAGACATTTCAGACTTCAAATTGTGGTTCTAGAAACAATTGAATTGAATTTAGTAATATATATATATATATATATATATATATATATATATATATATTATCATAATAAATAACGATAGACTATGATAGCTCAGTTTCCTTTTACTGTCAAAGTTGAAAAACCCTCAAAGAGAAACTAGTGTAGGCTTAAAGCCAGCATGTTGGTTTGTGCTCTTATAATCAATATGCTATACACAAAAGCCTATTGTGACAGCATCAGGTGTAATGTAATATTAGGTAAATAAAAAGTAGTGTTGTGACATTGTGGTTTATATAAGCTGGCAGGTCACAGAGGACACTAGAGGAGGATTAGGGCTTTTACAGTGTTGGCATAACCACAGAAACAGCAAGGCCACAGTGAAGAACATAGTCACATATGAGATTGACGCCTTCATAACCATTATTTAAAGTTTACACCACATTCAAGGTAGAATCTTTTGTTTACAGCAGGGCTGAATTACTAATGGACAAAGAGGCTCTTTCTCTTTCTTTTTAAATGGTGAACTGAAGCATCAAAGTGCTTTTTTTTCTCCCTTGCATTGAGATAATAATGCACTTTCATTTAATGTACAATAATGCGCGCTATATTGTTACTAGTTGTGATTTGAAGGCTGAATTGTTTACAGAACTCTATACTGTTTTCAAAAAGAACATAAAGAATAGAAATAAAACATGCCTTCACTTTCTGCCTATCAGAAACAGGAAAGCTGGTCCTCTGCCTGTGCAGTAGATGTCGTGTTTGGACTTTGAAAGTGAATATTTTATTTGTCCGAAGGCCCAGGGAACTGTCTCGCAAGGCAAGTTGAACATCAGGTCACCATCTATAGCTGCCTTCACAAAAAAACAAACAATGGCAAACCTGCATGACCAGCCTCAAGGAGGAAATCCTGGGATCCACGCGGGACAGGTGGAAATGAACAGTGTAATGTAACGGGGACAGGCTGTGACCAATGTCGGGCCAAGCATCTGCGGCCATAGTTTTTGCGTTGTGTCCCACGTTGTTGATACGGCTGACAATTGGCAACGGAGGCCGTAGGTGAGAGACATCACTCTTAGCGTATTAGTGCGTGATTAAAGAAACTAAATGACGAAAGCAAGCAAACGATGAAGTCAAGAAAGGCTGACAGCTCCAACGCAATTTGTAACGTATATTTTTATTCTTGATTAGAGGTGGCTATGTTACGAAACCCTCTGTGGTGATCGAGAGCGGTGTGAAAATGGCACGCAAATGCTGCTTTGTTTACAGTTTGTATAGCTGCGGTACTCGGTCTTCCGATTTCCCTTCAGAGTGACGAATACAGACCTCCACCACCTGCTGGTATTGAGTTGTTTCTTCTCATGCAACCAACACAGAACGTATGTGTTGGTTGGCTATTGGCTGTAGTCTTTGCGACGTGTTAAAGTGCAACTGTTTGGACACGGGTGACACCAGGCCACGTAACAGTCGGCCTTCATCACTGCTAGTTCTTTGATGTTGGATTGGTGCGTCCGTACCTAACGATAATTGAAACAATTAATCAATTAGTTGGTCCACAGGAAATCAAACTTAACTCAAATTATTCAGGACTGAAGTAATTTATCTGAGCAAAAATGCACCTCTTTTGTTCCAACTCATCAAGTAGGAGAATGTGTTACTTTTTTCTGTTTATCCCTGTAAATCTTTTTTATTATGAACTGTTGGTCAGACAGAATAAGCATTTGGGACTGTTCTTTAATACTTTATAGACAAAATAATGAATCAGACATCTGAAAAATGATCAACAGTTTAATTAATAATGGAAATAATTACAGCCCTAATGTCTGTGCAGGAATGTGCATTGATATGACAGGTAAAGTATAATATAACTGAAGCTGTAAAAGTAAATGACTGTGGAAGTAGTAAAATAATCAGAGCAATATAGTAAATTATTATGTGATTATGCAAACCGTGCTATGCTACTGACAATTGCAACAGATTAAGAAGATGAAAATTGATATGCCGGAAAAAAAAGTGTCCTCTCAAAAAGAACAAAATGTGTACCAACTCAGCAACACAGAAGACACAAAAACATTTACTGCTGCTTGGCATGGACAAGAGGACATCAGGGGAAAAACAGGCTCATCATTGCCTGTCATTAAGACACAGTGAGGTAACTGTCCATCACACTGAGTCTAAGAAGATCTTCTATTCATCTCGTGTTCTGCAGATCTGTGGCAACAGGGATATGGAGACAATCTGCTGCATCAATCACTGTGGCGAGTGATGAAACTTCAGCACATTAGTATGCAACACTAAATGTCATCCATGATTGATAACAACAGTCGGGGTTACCTGAGAAACCCGGATAAACATTTCTGATATAGCGTCTATGACACTATAAATCATTGTGGAAAACAAATGAACTCTGAGCTCCACTTGGCTGCAAATAGACCTTTGTACTAACTGATGAGACAAGATCTGATTACTTGTCACTTCATCCATTTAAATGCAACATTTATTTTATATGTAAAGTTATGGAAATAGAATCACAGTCTGCTTCACATTGTTACAGACGTCATTCACATTGAACATTGGCAATTGTGAGGCCATTTAATTTGAAAGACTGTGTGAGATTGATGTCTTATTCGGGAAATATTATTTATATTCTTGTTTACACAGCTGCGCGGCAAAAATAGTAAAAGCGACAAAAATGTGTACAATGTTTCATGAAAAGATAATTTTTCAACTTGTTAGCCTGTTAGCTACGCAGCTTGTGCATGCAACCGTGCCCACGCAATTTGCCTGTCCTGCCTGCTTTTTTCCCCCCTGGTAAAATCCAGCCTTTTTCCCCAACTTCAGCTTTGAGTGAGATTTGTTCCTGTGTGATAGTGTTACTTTAGTCGTACTTGTTTGTAATAACATAAGTATTATTCGTGGTAAATTGACCCACTCCACTTCTCTCTGTCCGTATGAACCAAACAACCTTTTTCTTTGTCCTAATTTGTTTATTATTATTCTTATACATATATATCTTTTTTTTTTTCTTTAAAACATTTAGGATAAAAAATGCTACTCACCAAGTCACTCCCATCACCCAACTCTCCCCACTTTATTCCCTCAGGTCTATCCAAGTAGAAGTAATAACTTAATAAATGATAATTTTATAACAGACCCAGAACCACATAGACAAGGTAGAGAGAGAAATGAATACTTTATACAATATGAACGACAGCAAACACAGCACAGATACATATGGGACATGTTGTTCTACACCACCTAACCTTGAATTAAGTGAACACCTGCACTAATCTAGATTAATTACATTGAGGACGCTATGGAAACTAAGAATGGTGGCTCAGTACAGGAAAATGATTAGTAGAAGAATGGCTATTTCGTATTTGAAATTATATTTATAAAAACAGGTCGTAACCATAGTAACTCACTCGCACTCCTGCCTGTGTACACACACGAGGGGAGAGGGAGAGACGCTGACTGAGACTACTCTGAGGAGCAAAGTCTGCAAACAGCCATACCTTTAACCACAAATACACGTTATATCATTTCTCCAATTTTACACGGTCAAAGAGAACAACAGTCTAGTTAACAGATACCGTACGGAAACATTTCATGCATCAAAGTTTTGATTGCTTGCATTTGAAATAAATAAAAAAAAGAAAAAGAAAAACCCGGTAAAGTCATTTAAACCAACACCGTGTCCCTACGAGCACATCCGCCCGGCTGAAACACACCGTATGCCACGAAAAAAAAAATCATTGCATTTACTAAACTAAAAAGCTGCTTTGTATCAGGGTTGGTAAGGTGGGAGTTCAGCAAGGCAAAGCGAGAGACCCCATGACCTTTCATCAGGAGTAACTACCCGTTTTAAGCCCTGCATGAATACCAAAGGTGTCATTATGTTGTGCATACCATCCAGCACTTTTCTATTGAGAAGTGTCATGAACGCTGCAGCCTCAAGCAGCAAAGCTATCAAGTCTTGCGTTTTTATGCATTTCACAATGTATTTAAACCCTTGCGTTGCTGAATATGTTTGCTGTCTCTTTTATATACAGGATAGATGCTTCATATGCTGAAGTAATTGAGCATATCCTTAATGCAACATCTCTGTGCAGACCTGAGTCCTCTGCACACTAACAGAGGTAGTTGGGTGGGTTGTGGGTTGTTTGGGGAAAATAGGCCCAGGTCTGTAATACATTTATGAATAAGTCATTGCCAAGATTGTATTGCACAAACAGGCAGCAGAAAGATACCTGAATTACAAAGGCAAACACTACTATTATATATTCTAATAAATTATACTGTGCTATAAGGGCTAGAGGTCCTTTTAAATTACTTTACACATTCCAGATGGTAAGCCAACATCAAGGCACCTAACTTTGCACATTCAGTTTGCATTTGAAGTCGTGCATTATGATGTGCAGATGATTGATTCAATGTAATAATTTGTCTTTTAATTATTTGCTGTCACTACCCTACTATAGATGGAGGCTGATATGTGACATTCTGATCCATCATACAGAAACATCATTTATTTACTTTTCTGACATCAGTGTAAAAAAAAATAAATAAAAAAAAAATATTGGATATATGTGCCGTTCAGTCCTTTATTCACTGTCCTCTGTGTGTTTGTTAGTTTATGAATACAGTGGTACATGTCCGTGAACTTAAAGTAGTTATTTCTCACACTATGGCACAAGCTTAGTAATTGGCTAATACTGCAGATAAATTGGCTGTGCTGTGTAAAAAGAAGGAATGAACAGACTTGTTTCAAATATGCATACTTTAATTAAGTGGTATCTGTTCGTATTTTAGACTGACATGAAAGAAAAAAGAATTTGCAACTGGGAATTTACTTGTAATGAAAAATGTACGCTATTATTTGTTAGAAAACACCCTGGGCATTGTTGATATCATTTCTGCTCCAGTTAAGGGCACGGAATAATATTTTCCTTTTATGAAATATTACTCAGGGGTCAAAAGATTGAGCCCTATAAAGGTTTATACCCCGGAATCATCACAGAAAGAGTGTATATATGAGTCACTGGACCTCTCAGCCAAACGAGCAGCAAATGTGTCAGCCCACCTGCTTTCTATCACCGCAGAGAATAAATGCAGCACTTCTATTTGTACTCCACCCGTGAGCATGCTTTATAGTGGAGACAACAATAAGACGAAATGTTCATGTTCATTTTGCAATCTTTGTCCAAACTGCTTTTTTTTTTATCAAAGACAATATGTGGCCTTTTATTATATATAATACTAATGTATTCTGTACATATAAATTATGTCTTTGATTATTTTTATGACAGAGCATTTGTTTTGACAGAAAAGATTAGCGTGTTTATTGTTTATGTATTACATACACTTAACGAACATTTAACATTAAGAGAGGTTTCCTGTAACAATCACCAGAAAAAGTGTCAGAGAAGAAAAGCAGTGGATAAGATGGAGCTGAAGATGCTTCTAAATGCTTCTGATGTGCAGAGAATGTTAAGAATGTTTGAAGAAGATGCCAAGATGGGAAAGTATGAGGCGTATTAGGGGGGTTATTAATGAAACTCGTCACGGATGAGTTCACACGCCGCCTCTGAAGAACCTGCCTGGCGCTTACATCGTCTCGGTTTAAGAACAAGGCTGCTCCCCTCACTGACTTGTACAATATCTTAATGCCTTAATTGCATCGTCAGTTTAAAGAAAATTAGCATAAAGCCAAAAAGAGTAAATTATTAATTTCTAGGGATATCATGCAGTAATGTCATCTGATATCAATGGAAACTTCTGGTAATTAAAATCTCTTTTGAAGTTTATTAATGTTTTTTTTGTTTTGGTTGTTTTGTTTTACACAGAAATGGAACAAAAAATTCTGCCAATAAATAATAGCAGAGAAACTTTTCTTATGTTAAAAGTGAACCTGTGACCTTCTTTTTTTCTTTTTTTCTTTTTTTTTTTTTAGATGTTATATTAAAATGATTAAAAATAGTGTTTTTAACACTAGACTTGAAGCACCTCACTGCGTGTATAATCAGAATTAGAGGCAGCAAATGCAGAATATTTCTGATATGCTAAAGTGATTTAAATATCTAATTTTGTAAAACAGCTATAGGCTCATATTCAGATTGTTATCTTCCTTTTTAGCGTGTTACACAATCTCTGGAATATCAAAATGATAAAAAAAAACAAAAAAATAAAAAAAAACTTTTGTGTGTTCATCCCAGACACGGTTGGATCCTGCACTCAGAAATAGAAAGGACATATAAGCTTGTTCTTATCAACACTGAGCACTTATTTGCGAGATAAGATTTCAGTTTCAAGAAACTGAGCGTATGATGATGTTACTTCCTCCATTGTGTACAAAAAGTTGTTCAAATCCAACAAGGTTCACTATTTGATTTTAGACCGTCTGTATCTTTACCAGAATCAAAGAAAACGGTATCGTCCCTTTTGTTGTGATACTCAAGTTATTTTAGTTATCAATCATGGTGGTTCGTTGACAGCCATTCATGACATGTAACTATGGCTATTTAGTCCGCTCCTGAGATCATGTAATATAAATACATTTTTATTATATACATGACGACAAGGTGAATATAAAACAAGAGTTTAGCGACAGTGTAAACGCTGCCAGGGAACAGTGCTCTCAGTTGCTGGTGTCTACGCAAATATTCTTAAATGGGCTGGATATCCAGAGATACAGCGGCGGACGCTGCAACACTAAGGCTTTTAATTAAGAGGCAGGCCGCTAAGTTTTAGATGTATTAAGATCTGAAGGTATTTTTATCTTACCAGCTCAAGGCCCAAAGAATAAAAAAATTACCATCTATAAAAATGCAACTATCATATTAAACGTCTTCTAATGATCAATGGTTGAATATTCACCTGCAAAGTCAATGATTTTATTGAATATTTATATAGAAAATATTACTTGACAAGAGCAATGCGATGATTTACAGTGATACTGCGAGCATATGAGTTTCATATCTGAAGTATTCTTCGGCTTTTTATAGTAGCAGCAGTAGTATAATCAATATCTGCTATCGCTTAAGAAGACACTATATCTTTTTTTAATTGATTCTTCTGTTATGGTTTAATTGATTTCTTTTTTTTTTTTTTTCTCAACACTGTTCCCTTCAGTTTGCTTTGCTGAAAAGAAAAAAAGAAAATCTTCCATAAGTTGCTAAAACCCTGAAGGGACTAAGTTATGGTCCATCGGTGTGGCTATAAAGTTGCTGCAATGCGCTTTGTTTCAGACGATGTGGAAATATTACAGTCTCTTTGAGACAAATCACCACATGTATGTGTACGTGCATGTATATGCTGGAAAGCATAAAAACAAAACATAAACCACTATAGCAGGTCTATGAATATATTAATGTGTTCACGTGTCGCCATGTATCTGCTTCACTTCATTTTATCCTCTCAGAAACAGAAATGAAGGAATCTTAAGTATTTCTCAAAGGTGTTAATAGAAATATGTTTATCCATGTTAACTATAAACATTAAAGCAGACCCTCTCTAGGCGTAGCGTGTGCATGTATGATTTATGAAAAACAATATTGAAGAAAAGAAAAAGGCAACTTTGTCCATTCGTAACAAAACCAAATGGACAGGGAGCGTAAACTGAAAGCTCACCTCTGAACTGACTTATGTGAATGTACATATGTCAGCTGCGGTCCATTGTGCACAAATCACAGTTCAATCTGCTGCGGATGCTAGAAGATGAAAGCTCAACTCTCTGTAAGGCATTTCATTTGCCTTTAAGCACAGGCAAACAAGCATGATGACACTTTATACTGTAGGGTGATTTCTGCCTATGTACTGTATGTCATGTTAGACACTTACAGCGTACGCCCATCTGCTGGCACGTGTCCTATTCAACAGCTGCATCGCAAGGACCCAACCAACCCAATTATATCAAGGCAGGATTCTCCTTTCAGCCAATGTCAGGGGGTGAAAAATCAATGCCTGCTTATCTTGTCTGTTGTCACACGAGTGGAGCAGCAGTTAAAAGTGTGCTTTTCCACACAGACATTGATACATGGGCAGGCTGGGAGTTTCTTTGCCGCCGGGTGTCTTTTAAACAGATTCACTTACCCCTGCGGTTTTGTGAGGCCATTAATGGTTTATACTTATGAGCTTGAGGCAACACTGTCATTCCTGCTTGTTCTCCAAATCAAAAAAAAAAAGAGGAGGCATCGCTGTCAGGCAAACATGAATGAATCACATCGAGGGCGTAGAGAGAAGACAGTCCAGGTTGGGGTGACAGCTGAAATGTTGTGGGCACGGTGTTGACTGGATGTATGCCTACGGGACAGTTCACAACTTGACAATTAACTGCCGTTTCACTGGCGTACCATCTACCAGCCACTAACAACAATAAAAAAAAAAAAAACGGGAATATTTAGAATAATGAGCATCTTCTATGCAAGCCGTCTTCCCTCCGGTTATAATCAGAACTCACTCGTGCTTCCTCCCCCACAGAGTCATCTCAGCGTGTTATGGACTCGCGCGCATTGTTTCAGGCCAGACTAACACTTACCATTAGTGGCATCTAGAGAAGCAAATCTGTCTAACCTCTGTGCACCACAACGAACATGTATGCAGTGAATTGTCTCTTACTAGTGCTGTGTGTTTGCTTCATAAAATACAATTTATTTTTTTAAAAGTTATATTGCTCAAATATATGAGGCAGAAATGTATTAAAAGCAGACAAAGATGAAGTGTATTGAAATGAAATGTAAAAAAGTGAACATCTACAGTTGCAGAAATTCATAGACGAGTGGTAGAAAATAATTCTGAATAACATGACAGGCAATTCATAATAATAATAATAATACAATACATAATAATAATTCAACAACAGAACAACCATTGCATTTTGAAAACATTGTGTGTTATTTGAACTGTAGTTAAAGGATTATAAGAACACACAGTCTCTCAGCAACACAGACTTTTACCCTATCTCCCTCATATTACTGTTTTCTTGGCAACATCTGACAAGCACAATATTTGTGGCTTCTGTCAAAGCAGTGCTTATTCTTCATTTTTACACCTTTTTTTTTTTTTTTAAGCACTTATGTGAGTCTTAGACATATGATAAGTGAGGAAAAGCTGGTCCGAGTGCTACTGATGCAGAGTGAAGTGTGGTTGGTAGGCTCTGTAGGGGTCCTGCTCAGCACCACCACCACCACCACCACCAACACTCCACTGAGCACCAATCACATGGAGCCAGCAGGATGTCATCTTCCCACTGAGGTGAACCTCCACCATGACTCAAGCAATCAGTGCAGGCTTAAGTGCATTGTAGATGTCCACTGGCATTGATGGGCTCAAGATGTGATTGTTTGACATGGCTGTCACAGACTATGACTATACTGTATGACTCAGCTGAACTGACCCGTGAAAGGGGAAAGTTCATGCCAGGAAATGTCCACAGGGTCTGAATGCCAGCAGTATTATAACAAAGTTGTGATAAAGAATTTAAGAATATACTTTTGGTAATTTATGAATTAAATTGCTAAGAAATATGATTTTGATGATCAGACAGACATTTTAAAAAATTTTTAAGTAAATGTGACAAAAAAAAAATCTGCTGGTTTCAGCATCTCAAATGTTATGATTTAATGAGCATATTCCAAAAAATATTAAGAGGTCAGACAAAACATATGCAGATGTCATCTTTGACAATGAGAAATTGTAAGCTTATTTTTTTTAACATGATCAATCAATTAATTGAGAAAATAAATAAACATAAACAAACAACATTTATAGATAAGCATAATCAGATAAGAATAATGTTTCTGACAAATCCAATGAAAGGTAATTTATTCCATTAATGAAATATCCTGTAAATTAAATATTATCATAAAGTAATCTTGCTCCCTGATTTGAAACATTTCCCACAATGGCCTAGTACAAGTAGAGATAATGGATTATTATTTCAATAGATGGCAAACCCATCACTCGACAAGAACTTCATTATCGGACATGTCTGCAAAAGCGTTCAATGCTGACTTTAAAAAAAAAAAAAACAGAAAGAAAGAAAATCTGTCATTCCACAATATCCGTACATGGAAACAATGGTATGCTGTTATTCTGTTAGGGGAAAAAACTCTTGCTCAAGTACTTTTTGGGAGAGAAATCAATACTTGTATTCTATTACATTTGAATGCTAACTCAGCATAGCCCAGAACATCAATACACTTACACTGAGCTGACAGAGCAGCAAGTTTATCTGTCTATGCTGCGTTGATGCCCAAAAGTTTAACATTATACACATACAGTATATCCTGCATCAAACTATAAGTGATGGTGGTTTTACTTTGTCTTTTTTTTTTTTTTAAATGATCATGATGGTCCCCAAAGTTTAACCGCATGTTTTTTATTGTAACCATAACGACAGAGGTCTCATAACCTCAAAGATGTTTGTTTTTACACAAAACAAAAATGTTTTCCGGGCAAAGTTCTTATTTACACCCAAGCCATGTTTTTTTTTTTTTTTCAAAACCCAATCCAACTTGCCTAAACCATCGTATAAAATAATGTACATAATCACTGTGACATCATCCATTGCTTTGTGGTCTCCCATTTTGAAGCCTCAAGTTGTTGTTTTTTTTTTCATCTTAGAGTTTTCGAACCAGAAATGACCATATTTGGATGAGCTGACCCTTACACTAACTTCATTTACAGTCTTTTGTTAACTGTGATAATGCTAATGCTAATTTTGCTGGAAAAACTGAACAAGCGACTCTTTTAGTCCAACCAAATGCTGAACAAGACTTTTTTTTTCGATGACCAAAATGTTACAGTGTGCAAGTGCATGGACTAATGACATATTTTGTCATTGAAATACTTGTTGAAATCATTGTACAATTCTTGAGGCTGCGAGGAACAGAACAGAACAGTTAAGTGTCTACTGGCTAACAAAATTCCTATCATTTCCCAGTTTATATGCTCAATTTCTCACCCATTGATTCACTAATTTACCAGCCAATTTACTGACTTACTTGATTATTAATTTATTTCCCTACTTATTCACTTAATTACTTACTTATGAAGTCACCCACTCACCTACCTACTTTTAGATGGCAGTCAAGTTAATAAGGTGGGACAAAAAAAAAAGATGAGCTTAAGCAAACATTCAGAAAAAAAAATCCTGGCAAACACAGCGACAGCTGGAGACAGATTTCATATTCACAGAGAGGAACAGGTCATATCTTTGCACCTCTAAAGTGGATTTCTGTGTTTGTCTGGGGGGTCTACAGTGATAGTAATCAAAAACAACTTTCTTGCTCCATCTTTAAGTGCTTCTTTAAAGGTCACTATTCCCAGCATAGCAATAATGTGTGTTAATGGATACCAACATTGCATAATGGGGGTATATTGTGTTCGTAGGACAAGAGTGAAAACCACCATGAGTCCACCCTCCTATATTCACTTTAATTTAGGCTGAGGGTGGATCCATGGCAACCAATAGCCAACTAGAGCCACTTAGCCAACCGCTTTAATTCTGTAGAAATCATTATCAGTACAGTTTGGTAAGGGCGGCTTGCTTGCAAAATATCAAAAAAAAAAAATCATTAAACATAATAAAATCATTTTCTGCCATTCATTTTCAGTTGATATGCCAAGAATGCTATGTTTATGTTTTCATGTGGAATTGCTGACATCCTTTGGGGACCTCCACAATATATCCCGTTGCAACATCACTAAAAACAATGAAGTCCAACTTGCCTGAAAACCGAAATACAGTCAGAAACAGCACAGCATACAAATATGTGTATGTAGCCTTGGGTGTTTTTTTTTTGTTTATTCATACTCGATGCCAGTGGATCACATGCAAATTAGACTAACTGTAACCGGGGGAAACTAGAAATGGAGGTGACAAAAAAAAAAAAAAAAAAATCAAAGAATAGCAACAACAATAGCAGCTCACAGTAACAACATGGGAGCAAAGGGAATATTAAAGTTTCTAAAATGTTTGATCAACATTAAAGTTGATCACAACAAATTAATGTTAGAGAGATGCCTACGAAGAACCATAACACAAAATTGTAAAGTTGTCTGTAAAGCCAACTACTTCCCATCAACAAAAATGATTGGTTGGGGGGAAAGAAAACAACAATGTTGTCAGAACTATTTTTTTCCAAAGTATCGGACATGAGTGTTTACATGTTCTCGATTGATTATGATTTTGATTATGGTTAGTGAAAGATCAAAGTCACAGATAAAAAGAAAAAAATAAATACAAAAGACAGACAGTAGCTGCATTTAAACATGACTCATAGCAGGTAGGTTTGCTTTCATTCATGTGAGACTTTACAGTTACCTATACTGAGAGCTCTTATACAGAAAATCTGACAGGTTTGTCTTCACAATTCCCACACCCTAAACCATTTAAAAGTTAAGCCTCTCCTGGTAGTCTGCTCAACTCTGACAAAGCTGTGGCGCTGACATGCAGTAGGGGGCTGAGGTGTAGTGCTGGCATGTGGGAACAGTGTGGTTCCTGCCTGCAGACACCCCGCGGACCTGATTTTTGATTGTAGACAGAGGTTATATACATAATGTTTAGCCTATCTTAAGTTTGCAAATGGATTAGTGCTGTCAGAACCACCCATGTTACAGAGCATGTGGATAGTACAAGTTACAAATATCTGCATTGTCCCTAAGTGTATCTCTAAATAACTAAATGCCACACAACAACAACAACAACATAAAGAATCAAACTGAACATTCATTTAAAAAAATAAAAGCTTAGTTTCAGCCACTTACCTCAGTTTTTACAGATCCTCCAGTAAACCTAATGCTGTAAGAATTGATACAGGTAAAACACTCAGTGGACTGAATATTGACAGTGCAGCTACTATGGGTGGGAAGTGTCATTGTGTGGACTGAGGAAAACACTTTAAATGAATCTTTACTGTAGCTGCTTCTCTCTCGTCGTACACATTCATTTCTCTGCAACCTAGCAACCAAATCTGCAGCTCACGCCTTTACATCGTGAGTTGGACACACACTTAGAAGCATATCCCTCATGCATTCATTATAGCGTCGTTGCTTCCGTAACGGTCAGCTCATGGGGAAAAACCCCCCAAAAAAACAATTCCACACATTTTACAGAAAACTGCATTTTTACCCTCTATTAACTGTTTATACCAGTTTGATGAGAAGCACCTTGCTTTTTTTTCCACTGTTGACTGTGCAGGGAAATACATACAACTTTGACTGTGAATGTGGTTCATAAATGATAAATAAAGCAGCTGGTGAACTCATAGCTGCACCCGTCAAAGTACGTCCATTAATAGTGCTTGTTTTTGACTTTGTCTGACTTAGCAGAAATATGTTTTCTTCTTCATTTGTCAGCAGAGCAGTGACTGGAGAAACATCAGCAGTTTCTTAGAGGTAACCGTTACTGTACGCTGACTTACCTGACGGTCCTGTTGGCTTTCTGCCTCACACGTAAACAAACCAGGCGGATGAATATGTTGGTGGTTTGGTTAGCTGGCAAATTACAACGGGTATAGATCCCTCTGCATGTTCGGCGTAATGCTGCTACAAGCGGCTCGTCCCTGTGTCTACTTTCATTGTAAAACACTTGTGATAACAATCTGAACCTGTCAGTGGAAAAAACAAGCCCATTAGTGGAGAGCATGATGAGAGCAAAATGTCCCCAAGGTTTACATTGAAGAGCTCTCACTCAATACTGGACCAGTTCCTTCCAAACTACACTTAGACTGTTTGCTACAGAAGGTCACTTCTCTTCTTCTCTGGTATTTACCTGTGAGACTATGTGTCTCTCTCTCTCTCTCTCTCTCTCTCTCTCTCTCTCCCTCCCTCTGCCTCTCTCTGTCTGTTTCTCTCTTTCTGTCTCTGTCTCCCTCTCTATCTCCCTCTGTCTCTCTCTCTCTTTCTGTCTGTGTCTCCCTCTCTGTCTCCCACTGTCTCTATCTCTGTCTGTGTCTCTCTCTCTCTGTCTCTCTCTTCCTGTCTCCTTCTTTCTCTCTGTCTCTGTCTGTGTTTCCCTCTCTCTGTCTCTCTCTTTCTGTCTCCTTCTTTCTCTCTGTCTCTGTCTGTGTTTCCCTCTCTCTGTCTCTCTCTTTCTGTCTCCCTCTCTCTCTCTGTCTGCGTCTCCCTCTCTCTGTCTCTCTCTTTCTGTCTCCCTCTTTCTCGCTGTCTCTGTCTCTCTCATACACACTGAAGATTCTATTAAGATTAACCTGTATGAAATTGTACAAATTGAAAAACTGAAACTTCATCTTCAGCTTCAAATAAAGTACATTAAGACAGAGATGATTCTTTTATCAGTTTGCTGAAAAGGAGGTCCTTGATCCTTTATCCACAACAAATTAAGCTCTCTCCTACACACACACACACACACACACACACCGACACACACAAATCCCCTTAACAATCACTGACTACCTGCACGACCAACCTGGTGCAAACTGAGATGTCATCGCTGAATTTATTGTTGAGGAATGAAATGCATTTTATGTCATTAACAATTACCATTTTAGAATTGAACATACCCAACAGGTCCATTTCAAAAACTACTGCCCTTCTGTAAAAGACTATAAAAAATAATAATTCAGTATCATACAACAAATGTACTACATTGTAGTATCCATACTACAATATTCATTTCACACAAGCTGTATTTGTATATTAACTTCTTTTCTGTAGGAAGGAGGGACACTTTCCCTACCCAGATTTATCTTGCCCGACCGGAGGATTGAATCAGTGTCCCTCCTGTCACAAGCTTGTTTCTCTAACCTTTAGGCCACCACTGCCCATCCATGGCATGGCAGAGGTGTGTATGGCTTTACACTCGGTTCGCATCAACTTCTACACATTCCATCCTGAAGATGGTCATGATGGATGCTGCTTGCAGTATCAGTGTTGATCACCTCAGACGGTGGCTGAGGATGCATACATGTATTCAAATCGCTTTCTGCTGTGTTGGCAGATCTTGAGAGGAGCATGTCTGTGTGCTGACAATCTGCTTCGTTCTATAGTCCCCACAGCAACCTTACCCAGGGACCATTGAAACCACGGGACAGGCTTGATAAGGCAAAAGACTTCTCCAAAAGGATGGTAAGAGGTCAAGAACCCCTTGCCAACAGAACACTTTAGTCTCACATTTTGCTGAGATTAAGTCTTTTTAATGTAACCATCTCTACCTTAACCTGAAGCATAGACCGAGTTCCTCGAGTCCGTGTCTTTAGCTAAGGAGGATGTTTGACCGCTTTTATGACCAAGGTGTAGAGTTTATGAAGTTTCTGGCTTCATTGTAACACTGACTATCTCTACACCCCATAAGGGTATTACAGTGGTTGGTCCTGTTGTATATCAAGCCTTGGACTGCTCTATCGAGATTAGATGAGCAAGGAAAAGTTGCATATTTTAAGTATCCTTAGCCTTCCTGCACATGAAGTACAGTTTGACTTCCAGGTAATGGCTTACTAGTCCAAAATGCTCCCATTTGGGATATTGCTAGACCGCTTTTTTCTAGGTGCATGGCAGCTGCACTGGCCTTTGCTGCAGGCAAGGCAAATGTGAATTCTTCCATTTATAGATGACTGTTGTGGTCCAAGTCATGAACACAGAGCACCAGTGGCTCTGATAACCCATGCTACCCTGCTTGATGTTAGTGCCCAGCCAGCAGAAAGGGTTCACCTGCAATTCTTTTGATTCTAAGCTGATGACAGCCTACTTCTCCCGATGTGAACAACAATCATTTCATTCTTATTAAATTATTACTAAAAAACATCTCTTCTTGTTGTTCCTGCAGTTGAATGAGCTTCACTGTGCAGAATGATGTCCGTGCAGAGTATGACATTGAAGACTGTTTTCACATTTATCTGCCAAAGTGGAAAGTTTCTCTCTGCCAATTGAAAATCTGATTTTAAGGGGTGGTTCTATGCGCATGATTTTGTGGCACAAATAGTTTGGACTCCAATATTCAACTCATACATGTCTGATGTGGAAACTTGGACTTTACAGGGAAGTAGAAGACTTCTTGTGATATTAAATATATTCATGTATTCATAGAATCTTGAATTTATAATGAGGGAGAAATGAGTAAATGTTAGTTTAAGGTGTTTAATAAGATAATTGAAATTTTTTTGTGGAAAATCATATTAGACACAAAAGATTAGAGAGTTTTTTTATGCAGGTCTAGCAGGTGTGAAGGTCTTTTATATATGGTCTTGTGGCATATGTCACCCAGATCACAGGTGACTTTGTTGATGTTGGTACTTAAGCTGTGTGTGCTTGTGATGGGATATTGAGGTGCAAAGCGTGGTACCTGGTAGAGATCCAGTATTCACAGAAGCACTCTGACATTTGTATCCATATGTTTTCTTGGAAAAATTATATTATAAACTAATTTGAGATCATGCACTGAAATAGGGCTGTCAGTCTTGTATATTGATAAAACTTCATTGGAAAGGATATGTGGTCGCTTATTATGATAATGTGACCTTATCTGCTTGACTGACCTCTGTTTATAATGCTGAATAATTGATATGCATGTTCACAATTTGTGTCAAACTTAACATGCCTCATTTAATCTTGTTATGAACTAGATTAGGCCTGAAGCCTCAGTTTGTATTTCTACTGATTTATAAAAAATGACCTGTAAAAACACCCGTTCTTAACTTTCCACTGGCTTTGACATTACATGTCTCTAATATACTATATATACTGTATATGTAATGTTTAATAGGGATTCCAGCATTATAAAGTCGTGTATTTTTCTCTCCTCATTGTACTGTATTTGTTGCTTTACATAAGTCTGTTAGCAGCTACGGGTTCAAAAGTGTATCTGAAATAGCCTGCTAGCTAGTTTCCATTTTGTGTCTGACTGTAAGAAAGTGATATTCTCAATAATTCATTCTATCATTTAATTAGTAAATAATTAATAATTCATTGATGTTATCTTGTTGGATTTTGTAGTATTATATTATTAACTTCACACTGTATTGGACAACTTAATCATTATTTCACCTTTTGGGACCATTTGAGACTAAAGGACTGTCTGCAAATTCTGTCTGTACACTTACATACTTAGACTTACAAGCTGTGAAATATCTCCTTGCTTTGATATGAACTACGATTGATTTTTTTTGCTGTAGTTTGAGTTGTATTAACAGCTGATGTCATGATTCATGACATCTTTTGCACTCAATCAGAGGAGCTTTTAAAAGGTGCAGCTAATGGCACTATAAGGTCATATAGTGATATTAGTAATTCACTTTCGTTCCTCGGTATGAATAAACATGATAGTATTTTTTTAATAAGTGTAAATTTAACAAAATTATCAAGGACTATTGAGGTCCCGAGCAGTTAAAAACCGCGAGGAACCTATTGATTTCTTGTTAAAATTGTTTTACATATGCAGAAGTATTTTTTTGAACGTATGTGCATCATTATCCTCTGATTTCTTACTCATATAGCAGTGGACCCCAACTGCTGCCTTTAATGTCTGCCATCTAATAAGGATATACATTTAGTTTGAATTCGGAAACCATACAACCATGTGATTATTGACCTAGAAGGATATAAAACCAGCAGAAATTGATAAACACTGATGTGCAGATTATAATGTAGCAGCACCTCAGTGCTCTAATCAAAGAAATATGACAAAGATCAGGTACCTCAAATCTTTTGAAGGAGCTGGTGACCATGTTCAGTGCAGATGGACTCGGAATCATTTAATTAAGACTTTGGATATTTCATTCAGTGGAATGAAATTTCTAATTAATAGCCCTAAATTCAATAAATTTTCACCAGCTTCACTTCCTCGAGTCTTGTTTTCACCAAGGTTGCCTGGCACAGTCCCCTGTGAAAAACAGCAATATGTCTTCCTGTAGCCTGGAAAGCCTGGAAAGCCCTGTCGCCCATAGTCTGGCGGAGGTGATGGCGGTCTGTGCTGCAGTTTCTGGTTGTTGTATGAGGGGTCAGGAGCTCTGTGAGGTAAGGTGGGGCAGTTCCATAGAGACATTGATATGTTAGGAGGCAGTTTTTGTAGTGGATTCTTTGTTGGATTGGCAGCCAGTGAAGAGTAGCCTAGCCCTGAGGAGATAAAGGTGTGGATCTAATCTAATCCCAAGGTTAGTTACAGAGGGAGAAAGTTTAGTATTTTGACCAAGAAAAGAGATGGCAGAGATGGGGTAGGACTGAACCTAGTGGGGGTGCCAATAACGATGGCTACACTGTTTGAACTGTTCAGCTGGAGGAAATTATCAGTCATCCACGCCTTTATCTCCTCCAGGCAGAGAGTTAGGGTAGGTGGTATGGTGGTAGGTAAAGTGGGGTCAGTCCTGAGGTATAACTGAGTGTCATCAGCATAACAGGCCACATTTGGTGAAATGTTGAATAGTGTTGGGCCCAGGACTGAACCCTGGGGTACACCGCAGGTGATGTGATGGATCTATGATTTGGAGTTGTCCGTCCTGTCTGTCAGGTAGGACTGCAACCACTTAAGGGCAGTTCCAGTGAGTCCGATGAGGTGTTGGAGATGGTGTCATATACGGCGGTAAAATTAAGCAGGAGGAGGAATGAAGGGAAGCCCTGATCAGCAGCCACCAGGAGGTCATTGGTGACTCTGACTATGGCTGTGTTTGTACTGTGGGCTGCATAAAATAAGACTGAAACTTTAAAAAAAAAAAAAAAATATGAGAGTGCATATGGACTGGATCTGGGCTGCTACAGCCTTCTCCAATACTTTAGAAAGGAAGGGGGATTTGGAAATGGGTCCGTAGCTTGATAGTAGGGTGGGTTTTTAAGAATGGGGCTGATTAATGCAGATTTTAGTGTAGATGGAACCTGTCCAGTCCGAAGGGAACTGTTTATAATGAGTGAGATAAGGGGGGCTTATGGCAGCAGCATTTGATTTAAGCAGAGCTTTGAGAATGGGGTCCAGTGCACAGGTTGAGTGAGGTGGATGATACTTTCCACCTCACTCTGTGTGATTTTCACAAAGTCTGAAAAACCATGTGCTGGACCAGTGCTTATAGCCAGAGATATAGGGCCAGGCATCCTAAGTGAAGAGTGGATGTCTTCTACTATGGTGGTGAAGTACCAGATAAATTTATTGCACTGGTGTGAGGGCCTGAGACTGAAGAAGTTGGTTTATGACAGAGAAGAGCTGTTTAGAGGGCTGTTATTAATTATGTTGGAGTAAAATTGGGATCAAGCAGCATTAAGCTCTCTTGAGTAGTTTTTTGATGTTCTGCATAGGCCATTTTATGGACAGTCTGCCCTGATTTTATTGACTTGCATTCAAGCACCCGCCCAGCTGTTTTCAATTTTCTCAGGTCATCATTGAACAATAGGCCAGAGCGTGGAAATATGACTGTCCTTGTTTTAAGTGGTGCATGTACTTCCAGAATATGATCAGGGCTATTATTGTAGTGGTTGACAAGTTGGTTGACTGGGGAATGTGAAGGGAACGGGGATGATTGTGAGGGCATTGTTAACGTTGTCAGGGTTTATGGCTTTGAGGTTTCTAAAACAGATTTGGCATTGTTGTTCATGTGTGTGAAGGTTATTGATACATGATGTGTTTGATATGACCAGGTCAAGTGGTTTGGCCCTGTGTGGGTTTGTGACGTATTGTGTGAGGTTGAGGGAGTCGAGAATCTATAGTGTCCACATGAATGTTAAAGTCACCAGGAATGACAACATTAGTAGATGTTGTACATACGGTGGTGAGTAGTTCATAAAACTCGATGAAGAGGATAATTACATCTGAGACCCAAGCAAACCCAGGCAGGGGGACAGATGTCAGATTTATGCCAGTACAATAAAATACAGCCAGCGCCCCTCCCCGGCCTATACTGTGGGCTCTTTCAATATAGGAGTATCCAGTGGGACAGGTCTCATTTTGAACAGAATAGACCTCTGGTCTCTGCCAGGTCTCTGTGAGGCACATTAAGTCTATTTCCTGGGCTAGGATGTTATCGTAAAACATGAAAAACCTTTGCTACTCGTCAGTCTTTGTCGACTACGATAGTTAAAATTATTTGGCTTGTGTGCTCTAAAAATTAGCTTAAGCAACTCACAAGTGAGTACTTTGCTGTTTCAAAGAAAGAACAAAAACGTCTTAACTTTTGTTAAGAATGCATTGAAATCTTATGAATTAAACATTATGGTTCAATACAATCCATTGACTGACATGTTTTAATTTACTCCTGTATTGCAGCCTTTCCTCCCCTGCCTCTCATTTCCAATTCTGCTTTAGTTATTCATTTCCTAAATTTCTGCTGGAAACTGATATGAACTAGCTGTGTCCAATCAAAAGGAGGAAGATTGGGAATATGAATACACCCAGTGAGTCAACTAGTTGATGAACACAGGGGCATGTGAGTGATGACACTGCATTATGAGCTCCTGGTAGTGGTGCTATTATCTTTTGAACAAAGAGCTTCTCCCTGTTAAATGTTGGTAGAAAATAGTGAGTCTAAAAATCAAGAAAAAAAAAACAAGCTCTTTGACTGACACCAAAACGCTGTGTTTAAAGTTTCAGCAAGCTGGAAAATGATATTCTAACAAACTTTTTGGAAAAGTACACAATTAACCATGGCCTAGATAGACAGTTTACATCACCAATATCAATTTTAATACACATTTAACAATGTAATAAAAAAAAAAACTCTGGATTTCATTAAAAAATTCAAAACTTTATTCTTCTCTTCTTCTCTCCTATGACCATTTTTAGACAGTAATCGCCTACAACAGCATGATGTGACAAAGAAAGATGGTTGCCTCGTTGAGACATTTAACATTTGTTATTCACAGCGCAAGATTTTGTTGTCCTAGATATGACAGAAAAAGTTTTCACCACCGACTTCAACTTAATACAGCATCAGAATCACGCACAGATCCTTATCATCCTAATCACATCAAAACTACACTGAAAGAGCACTGAAACATTTAGAGAAATGTGATGCCATCTTCAATCCTCAAAGAAATAACAGTAGTGTCATGAGAGGAAGCCCCTTTTCTTGGCCATTCTTCTTCTAGCCAATTAGCGTTTCTGAACTTCTTTTTTTTTAATTTTCAACAATATGAGGTACAGTATCATGCAGAATATTAATAGGTAAATACTGCAACTTTGCAAATTCACAAACACATACCTCAGAGAAGCTACATTTACAACCGTGGCCAATGTCATGCAAAGCTCAAAAGAGTCCAAACCTAGCAGTGAGATGATTTCATCATACACATCTAGAGGGGTAGACTTTGAAGGTCTTGCACCACTGAAATTCTATTTGTACAAACTATTCACACACATATATAAATGCATTTAAATCACAGAGGAAATAGTGCAAGGTTTACTGTCCCTTTCTGTAATGCTGTGATGGTCAAATTCCATTCATCTCTATTTATTTTAGGATGGCAGCAAAAGATTTACAGACAAACCCTTCAAATCCTGGATACATAACTATCTGTATGGCCTCAAGAAGTGAGAAAATATAATAGTACAGATTCCCTGTTCAGCATTACCTAGTGAAGCTGACTGACTGGCATCACTTGTACTTTTCCTATATCACTTTCCCCCCCAAAGTATTTTCTCCTCTTATACCTGGATTTACCTGACATCTTTACACTGACACTGCAGTTTGTTGCCGTTCGACCCTCCTCCTCAAGGGGAAGGGTAGGAGTGGTTGTCCATTGCCCTGCTGATTTACAGCCCTGCCTGCTTATGTAGTTTCAGGCAAGTGGGCCAACGTCAAACCTCCATCAGGCTTCTCCCAGTTCGTATTAAATGAATTTTATGGCTCTAGTCATTCTAAATCTCAGATGTATTACCTCACACACCTTCACTTACACACTACAAAAAAAAATAAGTGCTAAATGCTTTATAATAGCATTGTGTGGTGTGTAAAGAGCTGAACGACTCAAGAACGACACACACACACACACACACACACCTGGAGGAGTTTCTAGGAGACACAGTGGGCTTGTTAGGAGAAATCCATCCAAAAATAAACAACCACTGTTAGTATGTGACTGTCTCAAAGAAACTGAAATGGACTGACATTCAAAGGAAACTTTACCGAGAAAACATTGTCAGTTTGAGCACACAATGCCGGAAACGGCAGCTGTTTGCCCCCAGCAGGAACAAACCGCTAGTTAGGTTGGACATGCTGTTTTCTATCTTTACTGCTCAAGTTGTGTTGAGATTTTTTCCATTTCACTTATTTGTTCTTCTAGGGAGGGGAGTTTTCTCCCATTGAGCCACAGGAGCCTGAGTGAGGTCAGTGAAGTTTTTTCAAACACCAAACTGGGGAAACCATTTCGTTAGGAACCTGTCTTTGTGCATGGGGGGGACACTGTCATGTTGAAGGGAAGGCTGTTCAATAATTGTTGCCACAAAGTTGGAAGCACAGTAAAACTGCAGCATTCAGTAAATACAAATATGTGTACAAGATGAGTATATTTCCGTTTATATTTTGTGCTCTGGGCAAAAATTAAATCCTTTCCGAAATGTTTTCACCTGTACTTGCTCACTTTGAACCTCATACTTTCAATGTCACACTGTCATAAATTTTTCAGTAAGTCACTAAATGTTGTGACAAGACCAAACTGATCGTCAAGTCATGCTGGAGCAATTACTTATAATGGGCACAATATACAGTTTATCAGCTTTTTTATTATCCCTTCTCTTGTGTCTGATTTATCTCTAATAAGTGCCGATCGGAAGACCAAACACTGTCCAAAGAATGAATCACAATATGAAGTGATTATAGAAGGTGAGACTAAATCAAATATTTCAGTGTGTTATAGACTGTGGATATCACTTCAGCTGATATAATTGGAGAAAAAGTGTGTTACAGTATAACTTTTGTTCTTGGCAAAAAAAAAGGCTTAATTACAGCTACTTCTAATCATGAAAAAGTCAACAAGATAGTACTGCTTGAAAACTGCTTACACACACACAGACACACATATATAATCCTCCTCACAAGTGACATACCCTCTAATGAGAGTTCGAAATGTTTCACTGCAATATAAAAAAATGTCATAGAAAGCCTGTCCAACAGCATCAGGCTTTCTCGAACCAAACACTTGCATTTAGCCTTCCCATCCGCAATAATTATGCAACACGAGGTGGGATCAGGCAGGCTACCCACTCATGCTATAATAATGACCACATATAGCCCTCAGCATATCCTCCACAGCACCTGCATAATGGACTTACAAAAGCAGAGCATGGTAAAGAGGGGCTGCTGTTTGTGTCGGTGGTGATGAAGATGGAAACAGCAGAAAAACAAAAGCAAATCTCACATTTGACCATATCTGCCTGCAGCTGTTAAACACTCCGTTGAATGCTTTCTCTTTCTCTCTCTCTCTCTATCCCTCCTTTTCTTTCTCCCACATGCGCGCGCCGGCACACGCGCGCACACGTCCCCCACGCAGCCGGGCGCGCACACGCAACCTGCTAGCCAGTGCACTGCACAGGAGCCCCTGACAGTACCCGTCTCTGCCGCTCCACTGGATGTTTGCGCAGAGGACACCTGCCTCCGCCTGAGACTGCACCGATCCACGCGGCACAATCCAGCTCGTTTTCACCTCTCCAACTTTTGCAACGTGTGCTCGGATTTTTTAAAAACAATTTTTGTTTGTTTGTTGTTGTTTTTTTCTTCTCTTGCACCTTTTCCAAGACTGCTTCTATGAAAAAACAAAAACCCACCCTGTACATCCAGGCATTTGACTCCCAACTTGGGGCTTGATGGCACGGTTTTTATTTTTGACAGGTCTGCAAAGTTGCGCTGCGCCACGGAGCATGGGCGCAAACTTTAAAAGCTTTTTATAACCGAGAGACAGTTTTTTTTTTTTTTAGAATGAAGGCAGGTGAGTCACCCGTGGCGTGAAAGACGCGCAGAGCCCCGCGTCGCACCAGGTACAGGGGAAGAAGAGGCGACACGGAAGAAGTCGTGATCTGTCGGGTGGATTGCGCTACGGAGGACGTAGGAAACGGACCGATGAGACAACATGGGTAAGTAAGTGGACGGGTGAAACAATTGCCGCCACAGGATGGAGAGCACAGCAGCATGCAAACCATATGAGTTGAGCGCACTTGTGGTCTTTACAAAGCACAACATGGTGTGATTTTAAGATGCTGGTGCAGCTGTGAGTGTGTGGATGTTTAGAAATGTTTCCCTCCCAGACCTTTCGTGGCTTATTCCTGCGCAGCAAGCGTACATATGTCTGGTATATTTCAGAGCAGTACTTTTACTGCTGCTTTTACTCTTGAGAATATTTGCATTAAAAAGCAGTAGATTTTCCTTCTCTATCTGCGAATATTTATTTATTTATTTATTTATTTTTTCTTGAGTGTTGACGCTGCTGGATGTCAGGGGGAGAAGAGCAGCAATCATAGGCTGCTCTCACCTCTCACCGTTATGTTGCCCACACTCTCATTCAGTCTATGTGGATGTCAGTGGCAGCGCGCAGTGTTATGGCTGTAATAACAGACAGTTAGCCTGTCAGGTAACGTCCCTATCAATGAAGCAGCAAGAACAAATGTATCCACACAATTATGAAGTTGGCCTGAAATGGCCGAAATTTGTTGGAATGTGTCCGTTTCTCCCCCCTCCTCCCCCCTCCTCCTCCCCCCTCTTGTCTTACCCTTCACAGCTCTGACATGTTTTGACTCGGTTCTATTTCTTCTACCTTCCCCTCTTTTTCCTGACAACTCTGATCACCTACAATCTCATCCTACACTACCTCGTCCATTTTACTGACTCTGGGTGTGTGTGTGTGTGTGTGTGTGTTCCAAAGCTAAATCCAGCAGCCTCACAAACCTCTCTCTCTCTCTCTCTCACTCACTCACACACACACACACACACACACATTTTTGCGCATTGTTTGAACGAACTGCAAGTGTTTTTTCCGAATAGTGACGGAATGATGAAATTATGCTGTCACTTTCAGGCGCTCTGGAGCTGTTTTGATTAATAATGTCACGATTTTTTTTCCGGTGTCCTTGCTTTCAGTTCAACTTGTGTTGTTGTTGAATATCAGTGAAAGACTATTATTCATACGTTGGCGCGCGCACGCACGCACGCACGCACCCTGTCTCGCGCGCAGAGCATGTTTGACAGGAGGTGAGGTGCAGAAAGAGCCGATTAAGTTGTCTTTAAACTGCACCCCTGTGATTCATTCTGTTTGTCTTGACTTCTCCCTCGCTGGATGTATGTTGCTGTCTTTCTTACTGAATATGACAGAGGCTGGAGGGATGCATGCTGCCAGCACACATACGTGCAGATTTGTGGCATTTTCTCAAACAATGAGCAGCTTAGTGTAACTAATTAGCACATTAGCACCATTAGAAATAGTAATTATATCATCACAATCACTATTCTAACTGAAGCTACCTCACAGTATCCATCCCATCCTCATCCAACGCCTTGTTTCCTCACAAATGGTAAAGAAAAGTTAATGCTGTATTCAGGATGAAAATCAAAGCACATCCTCACTTATGAGAGAGTGGAGCTAGAAAATATTTGTCATTTTACTTGATGAATAATATAATCATCAAAATTGTTGCCAGCATATTTTGACTACTTAAAATAAATAATGTAATATTATTTTTAAATGGAATAAAGGAAAGAAGGATTATTTGAATAAAGAGCCAAATCTTGATGATTTTGATCATATTCTCATTGTGCGTCATACCTCTCTCCCCCCCTTTGTTTCCTTGTCAGCATCTCCACTATCAGCCCTCCATTAAAGGCAAAAAAAAAAACATATTTTAAAACAAACAAAAAAACATCCCATTGTGAGCCACACAAGGGGTCTCCTGTCTGACTGAAAGCACTCGTCTGCTGTAGGCGAACCACTAGCAACAGGACTACTTTAGTTTATTCAGACAGTTTCCATCAGGAGTAGGCAGTATGATCACTTGAAACTGAATTTGAATCATTTATATTGAGTTTGAGTAATTGCATTGGAAAAAAAAACCTGAATCTGAGTAAGCATAATTTGAAAATGAATTATTATTAGTTTGGAACGAGAATTCCAATAAACTTGAAACTGGATGTAATATAGTGAAATTGAATTGCTCTGAAACTGTATTTAATCCTCGCTGAACATTCAACTTTATACTTTAACACTCAGTTCTCGCAATTCAGTTTCAGTCGCTGAGGAAGAGCAATCAAGTGCAGATTCACACTTCTTTTCGGGGCCAATCAGCACCTATGCTTTTGACCATTTCCTTCCCTCCTATTGATCCATGGGGTGCTTTTTACATTAATTTATGCTTCCTTGCATCCCCTTTCCTCCATCCTTTGTCCGTGACCTGGAAACCGATCTACCTCCGCCATAATTGAGAATCTTTCAATCCCTTAAATGCACCTTTTAGGAGACGAGTAGGAAGGTGAGAGGAGGCTCCTGGAGGAGCTTGGAGCGAGGAACCAAAGGTGTATCTTTTGCGGGAGTTTTTTTTTTTTACCGCTTTGATCAAATATGTTTATTTACTTGCTCAGCTGTTCTGACAGGACAGTAAACAGCCGGGCTGATGTCATAATACAGCAGATTTATTCACAAAAAAACCCCCCGACTGAATCATGAATCAATAATAAAACAACATTTTTGTAACATTATTATTTTTCTTCATAAGTCACAAAGCTTCTTTTCTTCTTTTCTCTTTTAAGTACGTCTCGGCTCCTTCAGGAAAATATTCTTCTGCGCAGCTGAGTGTTTCCTAAAATATCATCCCGAGCCTGGAAAAGATGAGCTTTTTCTTTTTTTTTTTTTAAACAGCTGTTTTTATTTCTCATTTTCAGCGGTTCTGTTCTGTTAATAATTAAAAAATTATCTCAAGTAGATTAAATCGATCGCAACTGGACTTGGTTATTTGTCTTGAAGACGTTTTAATCTACTTGAGATAACTATGACCTGGATGAATGAGAATATTCACAGAATTAAAAAATTCTAATTGTCTATCAGACTCATTCTGATGCTGCTATAGATCGACACTCAAACAGTAAAACTTTGAAACCATTATCAGGTGTTTTACTTCCAGGTATCACTATGCAGAAATGATTAAAGTAACAGTTTAAAGTTTTAATAATTTTTTAATTGTATATGAAAAGACAGAAATTTTTTCATATATTATGGTAATGATGCGTATATATATTTCCTCTCTTCTAGGGCCTCTATAATAAAGATCAGCGTACAGTGCTACTTACAGTGATGAAGATAAGAATCCAGATTTCAAATTATTAATATACTGCAGTTGTTTACAGTAAAATGAGCAGCTGAAGTGTTTTGATTGATTCTCATAAACACTAACCACCGGTGTTATGTTCTCAATTATGATTAAATATAAATGTTGCTTTTCATACTGCAAAACGCCTGACCTTTACTGATTACCAGTAATACCACACACACACACACACACACACAGACACTCATCATCACTGTTAAAGCTTCAGCCTTCACAGCAGCCAGCTTAAACGTCTCAGTTGATGTTTTGACCTCGGCACTCGATCAATTAACACAGCTCTCCCTTTTCTATCTTCGAACCAATAATTTGTGTATATGTGTGTGGCTCCGTAGCAAAGCCAGCATCAGTAAAAATCCTGATATGTCAGGTATTATCGGCCTGTGAAAAGTTCCACATGTCACTTTATGACAGGCTCAGTCTAGATGTTATGCGCTGCCAGTGTAAAGGTTGAAGACTTTGCAATGTGTCTGATTTTCTGGGTGCAACTATTAGAGAAATAAATAAAAAATCGAATACAGCCCACTGCTTTATGAGGCAGTTACATACGATACCGGTCAAGTTTCTATTCTTAGTAAGTAAAAGGTTTTACCTCACCATGACCAAATTGTACCTAAATGTCTTCTGATATAATAGTTTTACAGTTTAATTGTGCTATATAGTAATCTGTAAGGAAAAATCCTTGTATTTTGGATATCTTTCTGGGCATAGAAAGATAAGGAGTACAGTAGCGAGATAAAACAGACATCAAGGAAAAAAAAGAAATCTGTACAACTTTTTATTTTATTTTTATTTTTTTACTAATTTTAATTATCTTTTCCTGCAGCTGTTTTGATCATTCACGTCATCACGAGTAAACATCATGTCAGATCACGCAGAAACAATAGATAATTCATTTTAATGGAGATATAAAACTGTGAATATTCCACTGTTTCCCTTTTTATTTTGGAAAAAACTCACCTGCCTTCATTCAATTGTTATTCTGCATGAGAAGTTGTGATTGATTCTTATTAAAACGGTACGCTACGCAGACATGCTTCAACTGATGTACAGTGTGACTACTGGATATTCATGAGGCTGAATATCAGGCTGTGCTATGGCTGAGAGAACACTGTAGGCACCAGACCAGCGTGGACTGGCCTCTAAAATGTCACTTTTCCAAGTGGACTTTCATCTAGTACTTCTCATTAAGGCTACTTCACAGTGGCCGGCTTTGGTGGTCATACAAAACCTGCTGATGTAAAGCGTTGACATTCAGAATAACCAATTAGACTTTTTAAAGATCTCCCTCGCTGCAAATTACATCATGTAGCCTTGACAAGTAGGGTAAGTTGTTAAATAGGCTGTAGGTTTGTGCTTTCTACGAGACAACATTGTCTGAGTTAATTATTTGTTGTTTTCTACAATTTGTTGAGCCGCTTCACTTAAAAGGTCAGCTAGTCAGCTAGAATAGTGGTGTAAACAGTCTCCAGTAGAGACACAGAAACGTTGATTAATCAGTTAGCTGATTGTAAATTGAATATATAGTGTTCTTGCACTGTTGGTTGAACAAAATAAGCAACTTGAACGTGTGACTTTGAGTTACCGTACTCAACGTTTTCATCTTCAAACTTTGGATGGAGTTTTAAAATGCTTTTTGACTGACAACTTTTGAAATTTAAGCTGTTGCTAAAACAGAACAATGATGTATGACTATAGTAGAGCGCCTCTGTCGTATATCATCTTCATAAAATCCCTTTGTTTTTGTGAGTGTCACAATTTACATAACAGTTAATTGTAAAATTGTAAAAAATGATTACAGTGTTTTTACACTTTTCTACTCGTATAAATAAAAGCAACTATAAATTGCAGACATACTGTAAACAACAATATGTCTTCGATCTGAATGGTCCAGCAATGAAATCAGCTTTTACATTTGAAAAAATGCATAACCTATAACATCGAGCACAAAAGAGGATGACGCAAGTAACGGCTTTATGGATCTGAACATTTATTCAAAAGCTTTAAAATATGCAAAGTATATTCGAGTATGTGTTTGAAAAACTTCACCGGGTTTATGTCCCTTCACAGGAGGTCAGTGTGAATCTGTTGATTAGAATATCCCGAGCTGCTGGCAAAACGTAGTCTAACCAACAACTGCTTTGCAACTACTGTTAAAAGCACAAATAAACAGGTTGCAAAAGATGTGCTTAAAACGTAAATAATTAATTTCAATTAAATACTCTCCAACCAAAATCGGCACAGAACATTGATCTGTAAGTGAATGTGGGTGGTTCTTGCACTATCTGCTGGCTGCAGATGCTCATACTGTATGAGAAGTTTCTCCTTCAGTTCATTAAATCCCTGCAGCATCTGAAGGCAGCAGGACAGAAATGTTGATAAATCTGCAGCCTCTGAGATGTGCCACCGCAGAATGCACAGGCGTTCAGTGTTCAGGCTGCTACAGTACGACCACATACACCTCCACGCATGTTGCACTGCTCAGTAATAATTCCATATTCTGCTTTTTTTTTATGAAGGAAATACTGAGTTAGCAGGACTCGTCAGACTCTTGGGGTGGGGCTTCACATCATGTCATTTTTTTTCTGTTTTAAAATATGTTGTGTAATGTAGTTCCTGTCATCTCATCTCGTGTTTGTGTTGCCAGGCAACATCTCGCTCAATACAGTGATAGAGTGTATTTTACAAGGACCAGCCGTTTTACAATCCTGTCAGTTTTTTCACATTTTCGAAATTTTCACTGACTGCTCTAAAATCTTAAACATGCATCACACATCATCCTGCTACTCGTTATGATTGAGACTTTGAGCGGAGATAACTTTGTAGTGCTGTCTCACACACACACACGCAGGCGGCCTCTCCTTCCACCTCCTTCTATCTGTCACACATATACAGACTTGTTAGCTCTCTACAGCTGTCTGTCTCTTCCTGTCACACTCTAATCTGCAGCTTCTCCAATTTGATTTGAATTATTTATTTATATTTTTTTCTGTGGGGTTTTGGTTGCATTTCTTCTCTCTTTTCCCCTGCAGCTGTCCCTCAGATCATCGAGCTGCCAACGTCACTGTTGCTAACTTGGCTAATTTTCAAAGTCCTCTTTTTTCTTCCTCCTACCATTTTGTGATTTGGGTGGATTCGTGCAAATATCACATTGTTCCTATTGTGAAGCTGTTTATCTATTTCATTTCTGTTGCTGTCTTGATTCTGTTGCTGTCTTGACCTTGTGTTTAATTCTGGCACATTAATTAAAACATCATACAGATGGTGTCCGGTTATACTGTGCGGTTATCAAAAGTTAATCCACACCTGCTAGCCAATCGAAAATAGACATTTTTCAGTGGCTATGGTATAAATGAGAGTGATAGACCCTCCGATCAATAGACATGGTGACCAGCGCTACTGCAATGCACATACACTGAGAAGTTGATGTATGTTACAGGCAGTTTCTCTTGTGGATAAAGAAAAATTCTATATACTGTTTGTTGCTAATCCCATCGATCTGAAATGTTAATGCTTAGACTTAGCAAATCAATACAGCTAATCATGGCATTAGGTCTTTGAGTGGTAATAATTTAGGCCTTTCACTTTTTCCTATAAAAGCCAGCAGGCAAAGCTGAAGCGATCCATCTATCTCCATTCTCTTCTTTTTGCTGTTATGCTTGAGTAGGTCATGGACTCAGTAGACCTCAGTTACTACATCCCTCACAAATCCAGACAGAATAACTGAGCTAACAAAATTGACTGCTCATTTCATTTCATTTTTTAATGGATGCCGTCCCGTTTATGCTGCATTTTGCCATTACTGCTATGATATTAACCAGCTCAGCTTCATTTTTCCATATATCTCGTACTTGTTGTACAGTATAGTGTATTTAAGACTGGCTGCTCATCCTATCCCTCCATGTAACCAATGTATGTGCTGCTCCAGAAGTAGTAAAATAAGCTTTTATCATCAATCAGCCATTTTAGACAGCTTCATGCTTTTGCTGTAAAATGAAAATTGAAATTACGGCTGACTCCAATTTTCAAATTAATGGCCGTAAAATAATGGGTTTTAAGTGTGTAAAAGGTACTTGATTTCAATATTGTAATGCCAGCGTGTCCAATTAATTACTGTTGCATGATGGGCCTTTGCAACCGGTAATATGTCACATTCTTCTGTGCCCTGAAAGTATTTTTAATTTTATGTGCCCTAAATCTGAGTGAACACACTCCAAAATGTAATATATATCACACATACCATAGTGCCCTAGAATTCTGCTTGCCTAAGCTCGATCACACGTCACACACTTTAAAACCCTTGGCTCTTGTGTCAGAGAGGAAGACAGTTAGGTAAGGGATGTGCAATTGGAGGATATACCAGGCCCATATCTGAAGCTTTAATGTCTGTAGATATCTACGTAATACTTTATATAATAATGATATTGCCATACTCAAGTTTTCTACTTTTATGATCAGCCTTGGTCACATCTCATCTCTGACAATGCCATGTATTTATAATGAGGCGATAAAGAGAAGAAAAAGGATTGAGAAACTCATTTAGACAATGCGATGTGGATACTATACAAAGTATTATGTCCTCTAAAGTAAAATGTAATGTATATAATGAGTTCATATCTACGAAGTTGAATTACATTTGTGTTTATAACCTTGAAAAGCTTCCATAAAGAAACGCACACACTTCCCTTCGGTGTGTATAACCTGTGGTACAGTAGCCATTTAATAAGAAATAGTAGATATATTTTATTTTCTCGCGCACTTTTCATTTCTTTGAAGTGCTTGAGTGTGCGGCCTTCGCACGGTTAGCCAACCCACTTGGGCACTCTGGGTAATAGCCTTTGCATCAGTGCTCCGAGCACCGTGCATTCAAATGAAATATCAACTTGTCGCATCGCCAAGGAAGACGACAGCTGACTCTGCAGGGCCTGCCAGAATCCACTCTGTCCTCTCAGAGGGGGGCGGGGGGGAGTGGGGTTTATGGGATTTTATAAAGGTTGCCATTGAAGCCTTGACCTTAGATGAGGTAATTGGGGAAAATATATATTTTAGGAGCTTATATAATAACTTTTGCTGTTTAGTGCATTTGAAAAGCCCATTTTAGCTGACGTTTAGTGCAAATATTTTTGTCTAACATCAGCAAAATACTCATTATGGTCAGTTGTTGAGCCCACGGGGAAACAGGAACACTGAGCCTGTTTTCTTAAATTAATATTTATTGCCTGCAATTGCATCTTTATTAGTCGCAAATTATGTTGAAGTATTACACACATTGCAGACAATAAAAATAAAAAAAAGAGAGAAAAGCAATGTTGCCTAGTTTGTGTCGAGGTACAACTAGCCAGGCAATACACTGGATTTTACCAAAGAGAATTAAAAGTTGAATTTGTTGCAAATAATATCTAAACCAAATAATAGTCAATGGTGGATTTAATTTAATTTAATTTCAAATACAACTTCAGGTCAGGGAACAGAAATTTGGGAGATGGCAGCCAACCTTTTAGTGGCTGAATATTCATTCACCTTTTACTGTTATCCAAACTTACCAGAAGTGAGGGAAAAAACAGACTTAGATTTAGCTTTGTGATAATTACACTAATGTTTATTTATGTATTGCTGTACCACTACTGCTGTTAGTTGTTATACTCTCCTAGATTTAACTTTCACAAGATATAAAATCTCCAAACCCCCCCTGGCTCTGATTGGTCATGCTCTACTAAGAGGAGGGAGTCAGGTAAACAGATGTATGTAGCATACTGCATGAGATCAAATCTCCTCTGAGGGGGAACAGATTTGATAGCGATGCCTGCATGAACTGATATGTTATTTATAGTTCATGCCTTCTCTGCATTGTGACATGTAGAGATTTTAATTCTGCCTACTTTTTCGTTCATGATAATACAAAGACAGACATATATATTCCCTCTAATACAACATTTTAAGTTTCTTATAATATTGTAACTGTTAAAAGTGTAGCAGTGTATGTTAATGTTTTTATGTTCATGCAATGGGTCACCTTTGTGGACACTGTTAATTTTGATTAATGAAATATGATATTGAGTTGAGTATTTGGCTTTCTTATTCCTCTCCTTTTGTTTCCGTTCTCATTAGCGATAAGAAACTGAGTCTATCTTAAAGCTTTCTTTTACTCCGGTTTTTCTTCAAAGTATTGCTGGTGTGTCGCTGCCAAGACACTATGGTGTAAACTAGGCTTCTTACAGCCAAAAAAAACAGCAATACCTGAAAATAACACCACATTAAATGATTGGATAATCAATCTGTCCTAAAGTGAATGTCTCTTTCCACTCTGCTCTGTAAAGTCTCCCATGGGAGCCGGATGCACACATGTCCAGTGGTTTTTTTATCGCTCTTCTGTCTATACAGAAATCCATGTTGAACCAATGAGTGCTAATTAAAGATGCTGTCATGCAGAGGCGTCAATGAGCCAGTGGCTGAATGTTGCAGCTTTCTATCATATCTTACAGCTCGGGGTTTTCTACCATCTGAAATATGTCTAAATCCCCCTCTTCATGTTCACAACAGACTCTTCCAAATGCTCCAATGGGATTATCGTTTAGGGAAAACTGATGACTGTGTAGAGTGCTGTGGATGCTTGGCCAGTTCACAGATCATCTAATGGAAGTGGCCGTGCATCTATTGCTTGGAGGACTAGCTTACCTTCACATGGCGTGTCATTTCTACTGATTGTCATTTACTCACTATTACCATACCTCATTTAGTTCCTCTTTATTGATTGATTCTGCTGGTCTACCTTTTTTGCACATTTCCATATAAATGAAATGATATAAAGTCGAGCAACTTTTTACATTTGTCCTTTTCTTTACAACTGTTAACTAATAACATTGAACATAAACTACATCCATTTATGCATTTCATATAAATTTGAACTTGTAAGCCCAGAGCCATATAACTGTTATTGTGCCCCTAAGGTGTGGCGAGGACTGCTAATCCCTGTTTACAAATGTCAACACAAAACATTAATTCTAAAATTGTAAGTATGTGAAATTCAGTCACTCCTAAAAGTTCATTTTCAACAGGTGAAAGTCCTTTTTTTGTGTATTCTTGTTTAATAATTTAATGGATCAAAACAAACATGTGGGTAAGATATGCAGTATAGTATCTAACATAGTTGATTATGACTAATGGAGATCATGTGGGACAATGCATGTTTGCTACTTATTTTATCATAAAATTGTCACAGTGGCATGTGACACTGCTCTAAGTTGTGGTATAATGATGCATAATAATGTGTTCTGCATACTATATGGATGAGTAAAAACATTTTTAGTGACACTATCACCTTACAAGAGCAAGTTAGCAGACAGAAATGACAAGTGAATTTCTGTGCATACAATACTTCTGCCCTGGACCTTTGGTATACATTAAAGCTGCAGATTAAACCTTATAATCAGCCTTTACAAGAGGGATTACACTGCACTTTATATACTGTTCATATACAGCTTTCTGAAGAATGACAATATGTAAATGTGAATATAAAATGATTACAGTGCACATAATATGCAAATCTGGGACTTGAATTGTCAATTCAACCATTTTTCCATCATCATTATAGTCTCACTGTCTATTCATCTTCACAAATGTCAGTCTGTCTATCTACACAATTTTGGAAAGAAATGTGTTTGTTCAAAATTTGTGCGCACAGAGTTGCACAATCTACCTGATGTGATGCATTTCTGATTTTGTATTCAAGTCATTCACTTGCTGTCATTTTATAAACCTTGTCCAAAGTCAAACAGTAACTTATGCATCTAATAAAAAACAAATCACAGCATTTGGAATGTGTATGTGCTCTTGTACTTTTTGTGAGGACCAATTTGAGCATTAGACCTTGAGTACAAGGATGTTTTTGGAGCGTGAAGGCATTTTGTTCAGCGCTGAATTCAAAGGGCTGTTGGTGGTCAAGTCATGTTTAGTGACTGAGGTTAGAATTAGGTTTAGTTTAGGATTAGGGTTGAGGTTAGTTGTTCAGTAATAATTGCTATTATAGGTAAGGGACTAGATAATTAAGTGTTTCAGTAAGGGAGTAAAACAGAAGATAAACTGCCTGAACATGAAAGTCAACCACCATAAAATAATGTCATCAAAACACAAAAATATACTAGATAATATCTTACACACACACACACACACACACACACACAATTAGAATCAAAATTTAATAGGTTTCCCACTCCTCCATACCTGCAGCAACATTTATGATAACAACCACTAAGACCTTAAATTCTCTTATAATATTTAAAATATTAACAATAACTAGACCTTCATTGCAGCTACTGCTTCACACATCTCCACAATATTGCTGTCATTCCTGCATTTCTTAATACTCAGAAACACTGCCATTTCATCCTGTCAAAACAAAATGTACACCCTCTTTTCTTTTTTATGCCTTTGTAGGCTAGCTCCTCACTTCTTAATTGTCAAATTTGTAGCCATTAACAGCAAAGCAGCTGACACAAAACTGAACATGAGAGCAGACAGGTGCTTGAGGGAAGGTAAAAACACATTAGAAAGCAGCGTTGTCGTTGTCGTGAGATATGAATATCCTTAGTCTGAGCAATACTCAGAGTGAGACCAGAAGAAAGCCCTGGGTCAAGGATGTGTCCCTTGACATATAGTGCAGTCAGAATGTATTAGGACAGAGACACATTTTAATGTGCTGGCTCTGTACTGCAGCATGTAAAATTAGAAATCAAATAACACTACAAGGTTGAAGTGCTGACTGTCAGCCTTACTTTGAGGATGTTTACAGATAAAAAGTATATAAAAAGGAATTACTTTTTATAATGCATTTGCAGGGGGCACAATACAATTTGACCAGTTTCCATAAACATAAATTATGCCATTATCTTAAATAATTGGTTGGAAATCCTCCATAGCCACTGACAATTTCCTGCTCGCAGATATCAGCCAACACTTTTGGCAGGATATATTCCCCGATGATGCCCGTTTGACTGACCTTAGTTATGTTCACATTTCTTGCGTGTATCTTAAACAATAGTCAGGTATTCATAGCCTTCAGAACAGAACGTTTGTAACACAATGTAATTTATATTAAAACAGGGCAGGACTCAAAATAGATCCTTGTGGAACTCCTTAATAAAGAGCTGAGTTACCCAGTTAGTATAGACTGGATCATATGAGGGACCAGGTAATTCGGGACAGAACAAATTTGGTGTGGAGGGGCATGTACAGGTTAAGGTCTTGGAATCCTCACACTTAACTTTTGACACTAAGGTGCTGTCATTACCCATGTCTTCTTTTGTGTTCGATATTCCAGTGTATGGAAGACTGTAAAACTTCTTGATATGAGGTAAAGGTGGATCTAGACGGTCTGTATAGAAAGGAGAGTGCTGATAACAACAGTAGTAGAAAAGACCCGTAATTATTCTTTGATAAAGTAAAAAAATAAACTCTTTGGAGTTCTTGTTATATCTTATGACCTTTAACAGATGTGTAGAATCTTTGTCGAGATGCTCATTATGTTTGAGATGTTCAGAATAATAATTTCTTGAGAAGAGCAGCCTCTCAGTAAGTGCACTTTTGCAGAAACCAGGGTCATGACCAATGATCATATAAAAACTAATAAAAAAGATGGTGTGCAAAATACAGATGGTGATTTTTGATTTTGCTTCTTTAAGAACTAATAACACTGACATTTCTACTGGTGAGAGTATCCTGATGTATGATTCTTCACTAGTATTGAGGGAAGAAACGACTTAAGAGATCAGTATCTTTTAATACAATACATTTCCTGTTTTAGGTCTTTTTTCAAATGCAGTGTGCTTTTATCATATGATTCTAGAGATCCCTGAGATTTTCACGGATTTTCCACTCCACACTTTCACCTCTTCTGGTAACCATTAAACCATCTCACATGGTAAACCTATTGGGAAAAGAAATCTTTAGAGGATACTGAAATATGTCTTGTTCAATCTCATGGCCTATTTGTGGATAGTATGTAAAAGAAATGGCTTGATATTCATAACAGTAAATTCTCTATTTTCTTCTCTTATAGGTCCATTGTTGTGTGATGGACGAGTGACACACCTCCTCTTTCCTCTCCTCCTCCTCTTGCGGTCTCCTCTACTGTTCAGCTTTGGTGAGCGCACCTGCCCAAATAGCTGTCGATGTGAGGGTAAAACTGTCCATTGTGATTCATCTGGCTTCTTAGATGTCCCAGAAAACATTTCAGTAGGCTGCCAGGGCCTCTCCTTGCGCTACAATGAACTGCACACCCTGCTACCGTATCAATTTGCGCACCTCAGTCAGCTTCTCTGGATTTACTTGGACCACAATCAGATTTCAGCTGTTGACAGTCGAGCATTCCAGGGAGTCCGCAGGCTTAAAGAGCTAATACTGAGCTCCAACAGGATCACATCCCTGCACAATTCAACATTCCATGGAATTCCAAATCTCCGCAGTCTGGACTTATCATACAACAAATTGGAAATCCTGCAACCAGGTCAATTCCATGGCCTAAGAAAGCTGCAAAACCTACACCTACGCTCAAATGGTCTTTCCAACATCCCGATTCGAGCCTTCTTGGAATGCCGAAGTTTGGAGTTTCTGGATTTGGGCTACAATCGAATCAAAGCTCTTACCCGCACCACCTTTTTGGGTCTACAGAAGCTGATGGAGTTGCATCTGGAGCACAACCAGTTCTCGCGGATAAACTTTTTTCTGTTTCCCCGCTTAGCCAACCTGAGATCACTCTATCTGCAGTGGAACCGCATTAGAGTGGTCAACCAGGGGCTTCCGTGGACTTGGTACACACTGCAGAAACTTGATCTGTCTGGAAATGAAATCCAGACCCTCGACCCAGCTGTGTTTCACTGCTTGCCCAATCTTCAAGTTCTCAATCTGGAATCCAATAAACTGTCCAATGTGTCTCAGGAGGCAGTGTCAGCATGGATCTCACTGACCTCCATCAGTCTTGCTGGGAACATGTGGGATTGTGGAACTGGCATATGCCCACTTGTGGCTTGGTTGAGGAATTTTCGGGGCAGCAAAGACACCACTATGATTTGCAGCAGCCCAAAGTATCTCCAGGGAGAAAAAATTATGGAAGCTACAAGGAACCATGGTATTTGTGAGGAAACCGATTATGTTCTGACTGAAACACCGTCACCAATGTCAGACCTCATTTCTGAAGCCACCGCTGAACCAACCTTTGCCCCTACTAGCGGCTCTCCACCCATGCCACCAGCCAGCACCTTTGGTCCACTCCCACCATTCAGACCTCGACCTATTCCTCATCCTACCTTCCCAGGGCATATGAGTAAAGACCCAAGAGACTCAGTTACTCGCACTCGACCCACCGACATACCACCCCCGCAGCTGGAGCACATGACTCTGCACAAAGTGGTGGTGGGCAGCGTGGCCATCTTCTTCACCATGTCCCTAATCTTGACAATTATTTATGTGTTGTGGCGGCGCTACCCAGGTGCAACCAGGTTGCTACAGCAGCGATCCATGGTAGGACGGAAGCGTCGCAGAAAGAGCCCAGAGCCAGAGCAGAACCTGAGCTCCCAGCTCCAAGAGTATTACATGAGCTACAACCCTGCGGCCACACCAGAAGCATTGGAGGTGCTAGGCAATGGCACTGGTTCCTGCACTTGCACAATTTCTGGCTCCAGGGAGTGTGAGGTATGATTCATCGCATCAGCCTAAAAATCAAAAATCAAAATCAAAATACAAAGGCTCATCAGAGAGGTAAATACTTTATCAAGTATGCCCTGTAAAAAGACCTTTTTGAACAAACACCCTTTACTCATTGTTCATGGTACACTTGACGTCAAATGTTCAATGTCTCCAATTATTCAGGTTTTTGATTTTAAACTAAAAAAATATAATTGTCTAATATATATAAATTACAAAACTACAGTAAGGCAATAGAAATAATTGAGTGTGACTTCAATTACTGTTCTGTATCACAATATGTATGTGTTTTGTCCGTTATCTAAATTCTTATTTCAAAGCTGCACCTTTTCATGTTATAAGGGACCATGAATAATTGGACACTAATTATTTTGCAGGCACCACTCCAGCATTGCATGGCTCACATACATCAAGGAACGTGTTTGGTGAGTGTGTTTGGGGGAGGTTGGGGTTTGGTAGTAGAGATTTGAGTGTGTGGTTCAGGTATTCCTCACGTTGTGGTCACATAAAGATGTTTAGGCAGTCATGTCGTAGGGAAACACCCCCTTTATGGGGACATACTGCAAGTAAATCATTGATTTTAAGGTAAAGACTTGTTTTAAAGTTAAGGTAAGGCATGTGGTCATTATGGTTAATGTTAAAATAAGTCTCCAGGAAATGATTGTAAGTCAACGCAACAGTCCCTGAAAAGATGTATGTAGGTGTATGTGCAAATATAGATGGCCTGTGTTGTGTCTATGTAACGTTTTTTTCTGTGAATTTTTCTTTTATATCACTAATGCAAGCTTGTCCAAACTGCTGTACCTCTGTTTAGCTTTATGCTTGACACAGTGTTTAGTTTGTACACAACTCAGAGCAGGGATGGATAAAGTGCTTTTGTATTGATTTGACGGTTTTGCTATTACAAGGCAAATTGTGAGGAGTTGCCTGAAAGTCCTGTAATACAAAAAAATAGTGGAACATATTAACTTGTTCATTACAAAGTTGACCCTCCATTTTTGGTGACTAACGTTTGTGATCTGCATGGTTTTGTGTATAGATAGTGTTAAACTGATTTTTGTCAGGAACAGCGCACACGTCTTCAGTTGTGTAGAGAGATTTATGGAAATCTGTACAGAGGCAAAGCAATGCGATAATCCCAAAGCTTATGATATGGCTTAAATGTGGATCCCTCTGCTGTGACAAGGCGTATATTTATAAACCAGGGTAATTACAGGTAATGATCTGCCTGAAAACTCTTTGTTTGATCTCAGGAACCGTGCTTTTTTTAATTCAGAAAATAAAGCATTTTAAAAAACAACACACCTATGTCAGACCAACCATGTTTTAAAGGTTAATTAAAGCATATTGCTTAATATGTTTTAAAAAACAGGTCAAAAGTACTGAAACCAATGGGAATTACAACTCCTCAAGTATGTACAATTATGAAATCTATATTGAGAATGTTGTTATAGAGTGTCTCAACTATACCAACGCTGTACCAGATCGAACCCAGCAACACAGTATGATACTATACAGCCAACTAAAGCAGGGCACAGTATACTCCGCAGAGTGAGAGTTTATCGGCACAAATAAGACACAGATGGGTCAAATAGCAAAGCATGAGCATGAATGTATGAGCATTAAATCAGAAACAGAGCAGAGTGCCTACACAGGATCGAGTCTTCATCAACAACAGTTAAAGTTACTCATCACATAGATTTAAGCACAAGGACAGCATGCATGCTGGTATCTTCATTAAAGTGAATTAGTGATGAATCACCATCATGTATGAATCATACATCAATAATAACCTGATTTTATGCTTGATCCATAATGATGAAGATACGGAAAATAGAAATGTACGGCAAAAATAGAATATTGTCAAATAAAATAAAATAAGGCTCCCCTGTAGTTCACACACCCTGGTAATAGATTTTTTCCTTTTTTGTAGTAAAAAACAAAAAAAGTGATAAAAGTAAAAGTTTTTAGCAAGTATAATTATAATGTATAGCACAGCATGTTTTTTTCCCAGTGACATTCAAAGTGCTTAGTGAATACATAAAACACAAAAGTCATTAAGATATCAAGACATAATGTAAAAGCAATAAAGGCAATTTAAAAAGACATTTGAATACAATCAAAAGGATTTAAATTGTAAAATTAGCTAAAATAGGAGACAGATAAAAAACGAGAATCAAAGTTATCGTTGCAGCTTTTTCGTCTTTGCATCAACTGTAAATTTATACAAGTAATTTGTTTATTGCATCTTTCCCCGTGTTTTGTGTTCAGAGGAAAGGTTTAACAATCAGTTTACTTACGTGTAATGAATCTGTTGTGATTGTGTTGGATTATAATTATTGTGATGTATGTGCAAATTTAAAAAGCAACAGTGAAGAAGTTATAATGAGACCAGCGTTTTATGGGCCGACGTAATGTACAACTGAAAGAAGATATTTATCCAAAATACAAAGGCTCATCAGGGAGATAAATCCTTTATCAAGTATGCCCTTTAAAAAGACACTTTTGAATCACAGTTAAACACCCTTGACTTTTCGTTCATGACTTGACTTTGAATGTACAATTATTCCGTTTTTTTACTTTTAAATTGAACCTTGAAGACCAAAGGGATTTCTGGGCCTACATAATGCATCATTGAAAGAAGATATCTGTTTTATCCGGCCTCGCTGACGGATTCCCATACCCGAAACCGCTGCGCTCACAATCTGTATGCATCGCATTCATTATGTTATCAGCTAATCAAGCAATCACTTAGTGGGACTGTCTTCTACAGTACGTGCTCTGTGCGAGTGAAGGAGCACTTATAAGTTACTGTCTAGTGGTGTAGGGTAGGATACTATTCATGCAAAAATTTTAGAAATTCAGTAATTCGATTTGCTTACTTCTTTACTTTCAATTGCAATTCATGTCTCCACAGCAGGACAGAGAAGTTGAAACGTATTTTACAACCTTGCTACAAGATGAGCTTCATCCTACCAACATATTTAACATACAAAGACTACTATTGTAAAAAAAAAAAACAACCATCACAGCAAAATGTAAACGTATTCCTTGTCAAAAAATTATTAGTTATGTAATTAATGTCATTAATTAATGTCTTAATAAATAGCTCCATCTATTAATATAGCCTGTGTAGAATTAGGTGCGTTTGACCGTGGTCCCCCAGGACCCCAACACATTGGTATTTTTCAAGAAACGCTCCAATTAAAACAGAAAAAAAAGACATAAAGTCATTAGGAACAAATTGATTGACAAAGTCGTGAAAAATTGGAACGATAGAATAAAGAACCTGAGAGATATGATCTTAGATCTGTGGGTAACCCAGTTGGTAGAATTAATGTTAATTCAGTTTATGGTATAGAAGCTCTGTCCCCATCGAAAACAAACTTGAAAAGAACCATACCTTTGCATTTGCAAACACAGGAACCAGGTCCCTGAGTATGCTGAGCAAAATCTGCCCAATACTGAGCTACTCTCTAGAGATCGAAAATGCAGTCGCCGAGTTTTCTCAGAACAAACAAACAAAGGGTTTATGCAGTGTGTGTGTGTGTGTGTGTGTGTGAATAAATCAGCAAAATCTCTGCATAAGTTGCTGGGCTCGCTGGAGATTGCTAGCCCTGCTTTCACACCAAACATGCGAGACCCGAATCTTGAAGTTCAATACAATTGATCTTTGATAATTGATATGGTAACCTCCATGCTTTGCATCCAGGGACATTCTGACATTGACAGGAGGTGGAAATCAAAGTATGTTTGATGACAATTTTACTGGAGAAGTTTGTGCATCTAACCAGAGTTATCCACCTCTATACTCTTATTCCACTGGGATTTAGGTAAAGGAAATCACAAACATGGCAGAAAATACCAAAAAGGATGGGGATGTTAGGTTAGCAAATCTTTTTATTTAAAAATATGTTCCAATTTGAAGCTGTTGCCATGCTCCATGCTAATCATATTCACATTACACTGATTTACCTAATGACCTACAAACAGGGTAAGAAAAGAGAGACGCAGGCTTATGCAAAGCTATGTAGAGTCCTGCACCTGCATCTGGCACTGGTTTGCCTGCAGTTTGCTATGAAACAAATGCGCTCTAATTCTCTCCTCTAACACTGTAAATGTATCTGGAGCCATCAGTGTCAGTGTATTGTCTCGGTCTCTACATAACCATAATCCAAATCTTATCATGTCACAAACAATCGTCACTTTTCAAAATCTCTGAAGGGTGCCTACAGTTTGTTGGGAGGGCGTTCTACACTCTTGTTTATTTCAGGCGTTGAATAATTGAGAAGCCGGCGTCAGCCTGGTTTAGTTTGATGAAAGTCCCATCTTGCTGGCCAGCACAGTTGTGCTGTGCCTTTCATTCCGGCTCTGTATAGTGCCAGCAGTCCCCGTGGAAGGCAATGTAGAAGAACAAAAGCCAATACAACACATTTACCCAGCTGTGGCTAGGAGTCAGTGAGGTATTGTCAAGACTGGCAGAGAATGGTGTCAGAGCCCAGTAGGCTAACAGTTTGAACAGTTCTCTGTCCATTTCTATTTGGTCCTAAAGGTTTTGGGGCTGGAAACTCCAAACCTTAAAGCCCTTGCAAACCCAGACAGGTGTTATAATCTGGCTGATTAGACCTCTGGTTGAAGTCAGATGCAGCTATGCTGGAAATTTGTTGAGTTTACCAAAATCCACACACTAATGCTATATTCACACATATATTCACATCATATAGAATATAAATGTGAGTAGCCGTGTGGGAACTACAAATCAGGTAAGAGTAATGGGGAATTTTTGACAGCTTAAATATCTCCCGCTCGGCGAACAGTGTGTGTCCCAAAATGACTGCAGCAAGTGAAAGTTTTATTGCAGTGACAACTGTTGTCTGCAAACTTACTCAGTGAGTTAGCGGAACAACAACAAAGTCTCGGCTGTCGTCTGGTTGATATGCTCTCTGTAAGCCAGTGTCTGTAGTCACTTTGCTTAAATTGCCGTTATTGTAGGAGAATCAACAGGCTGATCCCCACTCAAAAGTTTAGCTATAGGTAGCTATAGGTAGCTCTGCTGTTGTTCACTGCAAATGACAATAAGGCTTCCTGGCTGGAACCAAACCTGCACATATGAATTATCCTTATAAATGTGAGTTAAAAGTATAATTAAATTAAGGTTAATAAAAAAATAAAAACAACAATCATAGGATAATAAGCAAATGCATTGTTTTATCTATTTTTTTTATATGTAACAGCAAATACAGGCCCAGAGTTTAATTTATAGACGACAGTCGGAATTTAACTTCAATATTTGTGTAGAAAACACTTTCATATTTTCCTTTTTTTTTTTTTTTTTCTTAGTCCAAATGTCTGGTTTAACTTGTTACAGCTACACATGCTGGCAATGGACGTAACCATCTTGGAGTAATTCGTGAAGGCTTCCAAGTTGTAACAGATGGTTTTAACATTGGAGCCATTCTGCCGACGTGTTGTGAGTCACCTTTTCCTATATGTCACGAAGATGTCGGTCGAGCATCTGCGAGCATCTGTTCACACCCACGCAGCCGGCGAGATGAGATCTAAACATACATAAGTAAATAAATGATTTATGTGAATCTTTAGTGTTTAAAAGGGCTTAATTTCTCAAATACATAATACATAATAATCAGTGGTGCGGTATATAGTATGGACACACTGTTATACTCTGCTGATGACACTCAGCTTTCTATGAAGATTATAATGTGTCTCTAGACACAAAGTTACCATCCAAGCAGGTCTATTCACCTACTGTATATCTTCCTTTCATGGCTGATAAAACACACTGGGGCATGTTTGATAAACTGACAAACTACATTAGTGGATAAGAAGAATAGTACGTGTTGTTTTCAGGGGAAAAACTGTATTGTATTTTTGACAGATTGAGTTGTTCAGTGATACTTGACTGTATTTAAAAAAAAGAAGAGTGTCAGGTAGTATTGCTTTTATTATAACATGTCTGTCATGTTTAAAGCCTTAATTACACATTTGTCGAAACTGCTTTCTCGCTGACAAATTATGGAATACCACTAATTATTTTACCTATTGTTTAGAACATGAAATATAAATATGCTTATATTCCCAATGATATCATAATTGGTAGGATTAATGCTAATAATGTAATTCATAACTTCAATTGGAAAACGTCTAGAGTTCATTTACATATGCTCTCTTGCAGGTTCATACTTTGCACATGCAGCCTTATAATGACAACGGAGAATGAAAATGTCTGTCAGACTGAGATACTTTATGCCTCCTATTATAAGAAAGAAAGAGAGAAATACGTTTGTGTCATGTTACATAACGTGTTTTTAAGATTTTACATAAAAGGAAACACGCCTCCTCATCATCATTAATCAGTGCGATAAGGCAGGGGTTTGAAAGTCAACAACAGAGTGTTCTTTTATAAGAACTAGGAAATGGATAGAAAGCATCTTGTGGCATCATCACAAAAATTTCAGTAATCTGCAGTTGTTTAGTTACCTAAACTGATGTTGTCCCTTGTGAAAGACAAAAAAAAAAACAGATTTGTCAATTCACCGTCTCTCTCTGGTCTTTTCCCTCAAGCACTCCCTGCATCTCGGAGATACTGTGTCTGTATCCCTCCTCCTATCAGACAGCTTTGAAGAGAGAAAGATGTCACACAGCCAGCCGCAAAGCTCACTTTGCATGTCCCCTGGCTAATTTCCCCTCCAGTCCTGTTCCACTTGACTGGCATTCTTCCGAAAAACATTTAAAATAACACTTTCATTTTCCGCTCCCTCTCCCTTTTACCTCATCAGTTTTAAGGTACCATTAGGAGCTTAAGTGCGAGCAGGCGTACACGGCGGGGCGAGATCTCAATGAATATACAGTAGGTCTCATATTCCTGATTCCAGTTGAGTCGTTTGCTCGCTGCCTTTTTCCCCCTAAAAAAACCAAAAAAAAACCACAAGGCACTGACTGTGTGCATCTAAATCATTAAATTCATCATCTCTGTTTCCAAGCGAGAGTTTTAAATGATTTAATTATTAAGAGGTTTTTTGGTTAATAGAAAGCTTTTTCTTTTACGGATCATTGCAGTCTCTAAACTCCCAGTGTGGCACGCTGCAGTGGCAAGCAAAATCACCCTGTCCCAGTGAGCCAATAAATTAACTGATATCAATGGCAATGGGGGGCTAATGAGGGCAAGATGTATGCTTTTCTCTGCTTCGCTCAAGTGTTTTACTGGTTGACAAAGCAGTACAACAAAAAAAACAACAAAAAAAAAACCCCTGAAAAGCCTACGTTTATCATCATTTGAAAAATGCGGGCAGTGAGAACAGCTGCTGAGATGACAATGCAGGCAAACCCCTTGGTGAAAAGTATTTCCACTTATTCAGTGCAACAACCTCTTAACTATCTCACAGGGGCAATTTCATGCCCTCTTCCCTCGATTGCTAGGTCATCCTCGAAACAACCCTGCAGAGGCTGCTGGATGATGATGCATGTGCCGAAATGTTGTAAACCTGCCGCTTTACCCCAGGCACTCCTCCACCCTATCGCGCATGCAAAAATACAATCATACATACTCAACACCAAACCCCAGTGAGCGATGTATTATTAGCAGCATCTGGAGCCTGTTTTGTTTTTTTTGGGGCCCTGCAGCTAAGACAAATAGGGATATTCTGTTTTACTGGAAAACACAACAAAAACACTGAGAGAAAAGATTCAACAGCAGATTTTCAAAACTGTGTGTACAGTATGAGTTGTGTGTGTGTGTGTTTGTGTCTTAGACTAAAAAGGGGAAAACAGCTCAGTGGCACCAAAAGATCCACCCCCTCTATTGCTCTAAATTGAATTTTATAATCTCCTACCTGCCCCCCTTTTCCTCTTGCCGTGGGATTTGGCAAACGCTGTATAGTTCATCCTCAGATAACAGTGGCATCAACCCACCCACCTTCACTTGTTCTGTCAAAAACACACGACTAATCTTATTCCACCACAGTCGTTACAACTGTAAAGCTGGCATGCACTCATAGACATGCTAAAATCTGCTGATAGTGAATGGGAATAAGTGTAACTAGCAGTATTATGACATTGCTACAGTCTTAGGAGTAATTAAAATGACACACCAGCCTGTGCACCCTCACGCAGGGTCTTTACAATGTGTAATCCAGCAACATTACACGTGGATATTTGTATACTTGTGAAACGAGTTGATCGAAAGAAAACAAATCAACAGCTATTATGATAATGACATCCCATTATCAGTTGGAAGTAAAATCGAAGAGGAATATTTAACTCCCAACGCGAGCAAAAAAAAGCTGTTCAATAGTTCAAAAGTTCAGTGTAGACAATGTTGGGAAAAAATGTCTGCAGGAAATACAGAGACACTATGCCATTCCAGGTGCTATTAAAAATTATTATAAGGTTGGTGGATAACGTGCAATCAGCCAGAGAAGCTTAGGACAATAACCAGCCCACCCTAACTATTAACAATTGAGACAAAGCTGTCTCTGTCAGATGTTCTGTACTTCATGAGCCTTGAAACTGTGTGAAGGCGCGCACACAAAAAGCCTTTAAATGCTTCATTCCTCCGCTAAAGAGAGACAGGTGACCTAGAATAGTTTAGGGTCTGAGCTTGTGCTTTCATAACTTTAACTATAACAGCCGTTTGTGCTTTGTGCTCCGAGGCCTTTTAAGTAAAGCCGTATTCATTCAGTACAAGTTGCAACATATTTTCACACTTTTCACGTTTTTTGTGGTTTTCAGAATGTTCAGAATCGGTGCATTTTTACACAGGAAGATATGGGATTTTTAATCATACATTGCCAATATTATCAGAATCATATGCCATTACATCCATTGTGCAACACTTTTTTTTTTTTTTATGCCCTTGACTTGCCTTGACATTTTTTTCTTGTAAGTTGCTATTTTCTAAAAAATGCCATGTTAATTTTAATTTCACAAGGGGCTCTGGCTTGTTCCTTGCAAATGTTTGAATTATTAAAGTGTGGTTTTCAGTTGAGAGCAGAGACATTTGTGAAGATCACATATTTTTTAATGGTGCCCTGTAGGCATAATGTTCATTTGCAGGAATCGGGAAGTAGCCACAGCCACCCATGAAGGCCACTCCTTTTTGTAGAGTAGAACACAGTGGAACACAGTAGAACACAGTGGAACACAGTAGAACACAGTGGAACACAGTAGAACACAGTAGAACACAGTAGAACAGTAATGCTGCCTAAAGTTCTACTTAGAGTGACCGCTGTTAGTTTGCAAATTTTTATGCCATCGTAACAGATGGAAAAATATAAAGAAAAAAATGTATTTTCTATTGTAAGGTTCTAACACAACCAATATTAATTACATATTTTCACATCTAATTTGGATTATACTATACAGATAATTGGCTTACAATAGTATTATAACAGTATGCCACTAACAGTTTATTTAAACCTCTTCTATTTAGCATCTACAAGTAGTATATAAACAATACCTATTAACATGTGTGGCGCCAGGAATTTTTCATTTAGTAGTTTGTATGTGAATGAATGTGTGTTATCCAACCTGCATAAACATCATCCACTCTTGCTTTCCATACATCAATGCATCAACAATGCAATCAGTCATGACTGCAGTGCAGTTTCATTCTATGACTGTTGCAGCACCAAATACAAGTCATACAATCATTATAAGCCCATAGTGAAGACATATATCATGCTTATGTTGAGTCACCAAAACATACAGGTACAAAATATTTTTACTAAGTACAGATGTAAAATCTATCATTTAAATTATTTATATACATTTTATATATATATATATATATATATATATTCTATTCTTCATGTACCAATTCTTGGTGTTGCTATAGCAACCCCCTACCCTCTGGCGCCACCCCTGCCCATTAAGTGGTTTCCCATTATGAACTTTATAGTGTGTTACTCTGTTACACAATGAGTGCATATGCTAACACAACACCACACAGGAGCTCTAGATGAGCTTTCAAGAGGGCTATTCAAGGGTATACATTGTGTACGTACTATGGAAACGAACAATGTGCAAAAATATTATTGCGATCAAAAACCCAACTGACATGTTTTTATCCGTTTTGGTGCAGATATTATTGCAACTGATCGGGAAGCTACCGCGTTTCCTTTTCATGTTTTTATTTAATTTATATACAATGTATATGTCATATACAAGATTTTCCTTTTTTTTTTTTGCATTTTTTTTTTTTCTCCGTCGTTGTCACCAGGGACCAGCTGGCCCTTTTTATGCTAAGACCTCTTGAAAAGTTCAAGGTATCACAATCAGGATCGTGATATCATTTGCATTCCATTTTCTGTTAAATGTCATATTACGTGTGCTATGTATTACCAGCTGAGTATGACCCTGTCACTCGTAGTTGTGATAGGAGTGCTAATTGTACTATTGCACCCGGCAAGTGTCAACAGCCACTCCAGTGGGAAGGGGAGGGAAATGAGAAAGATGTCTCCTGCAGCTATCTGGCAGTTCTTCAGGATCGAGCCCTATTACTGTAAGTTAGAGCTAATTTTGAACATGCAAACATTTTTGTTACAGGCGCCACTTGAGTATTACAGAGTACTCTCAGAGATTAAGTTAAATTAAAAAAACAAAACAAAAAAAAAAACCAGAGAAATAAAACTTAATTAAACATGCTTGTCCTTTTGGACAGAAAACTGGAAACTAGAGACCCTGTAGACTCAAGACAAAACTGTGTTTGTGTTTTATCTGATTAATGACAGCATTCAGTCACAATCTTCATATACGTGGATGCATTTTCATAGTATTCTATATTATTATATAATTATATAATGGGTTTTATAATGGGTTCTTTTTTTTTTATACCCTCCTATCCAAGCCAGGAAACACATGAGGGATCATGAACATTTGGCCCTCACGGTTATACAAACCATTAAAACTGACATTTTTGCAACACCGAGATAAAAATTATATATCATCAAATGGGGAGACAGTTTCATGAAATAATTGATACAATTATAATGTATCCCTAACTGAGCAATGAAAATCTTCAGAAAAACAGCGTTTTAATCAAAAGGTCAGAGCCATTTCAGATTCAGGGGATGGGAAAGCGTATGAATAGCACCGAGAATACAGTTAAAAGAGGTAGCATATCCTGTGAACTTTGTTTTCAAATTCACATACTGTGTATATAATATGTAAGAAAAATTATTTTTCCAGCTTGGAAGTATCACATGAATGAGATGAGTAGATACAAGTTGTTGAAATAGCGGTGTGTGAATAGTACAATCTGGACATTTTGGTGTATTTATACTATGTAATTTCAAAGTATCTTGTATCCACATGACATTTAATACACTTGCATTTACACATAACCACATGTACAGTATGTGTTTCCATTGTTCAGATCACAAATCCGTCTTGATTTTTCCGGACTACTTGCAGGTTAGGGGGTTTCAGAGGGGAGGTGGTTGTGCACCTGTAGTTGTTTTTAACTCTAAAAATGCTCTAGGAAGAATGTACTGCAGGGGATAAATACAACAATAAGAACTATAACTACAGCTAGAAAATTTCAATTCTACGAGGCAGGTATGAAGATTACTTTGATTTTAGTGTAATTTCAGTGTAACTACAGGGGACAGACCCTGTTGGTGACTGCTTACTGATGTAGTTACACATACGCAGGCATATAAAGGGCATATAAAGTTTACTCTTTAATATTTGGCATGAATGCAATTGGATTTCAGTTAGTTGCAAATGTTTTCTTGGCATTTACACACATTTTTTATTTTTTTTGTTAAATTAGATAGCTATCTAATCTCATGACACATTGAAGTGTGAACGAGGTCAATGATATTGATGAACTGGATTAATTTCAAATCCTGTAAATGCCAACCTAATATTACCTCAACCTTTACCTCAGTGACAGTAACACGTTTTAAAGCTCAACCCCAACAAACACACGTGTGTTACCGACCTACTTAAAGTTACTTGTTAGCCTTATTTTTTCGCATACACAGCAAACGGGGGAGGTAGTTTAATTCTTTAAAGGCTGCAGCAAGGTTGACAAACACCGACGTGCCGTGTAAGTGCTTGTGAGGCTGACTCCGCAAAAAATCTGAATATACTAATATGAATAGGACGAGCCCAATGTTTATCACAAAGTGTAAATTTAATCTTTGTTCATTTGCAGTGCAGATGGCTGCTTTGACAGAAAGCCACTGAATCTCTACAGCTGGCACTAAAGGACTAAAAAGGTTGGAGTGATTAAAAGTAATTAGCTTCGACCTAATGGCATACCAGACTGTAGAGTCTACTAGCTATACGCTGTGAAATGTTATTATGATATTTATCAGCTACAGTAAACACGTTTTTCAGCTCACCACAGGTCTAATCACAATCAACACTTTCTAAGATCTTGGATGAAAAAATTGACATTTGTTGTATGTACAGTGATTTCAGTTTGAATGTCTTATGCCTTAACTGCCTATGATGTCTTTGATGTGTCCCTTTTTGAAACATCCTCAAAATGTCATCAATATACAGTATTCTCTATGTTCCGCTCATCATAGCTGCGCATGGTCAAAATCAATAATTGAAGACTGCACATACAGCAGCATGGACTTAAACAACGGCCTGTTCGAACGGCTTAATTTGAGTTGACTGATTTCTCTTTTGCTTCTGATAAAATGAGATTATACCAATATCTGGCCAAACGGAATATAATGAATCATCTGAAAAAGGTTTTTATCATGATCATTACAATGTGACAGAGACCATTTTAATTTAACTCCCATCCTGCAACCGCGGGCCAAAATACTGTCCGGTAGAAATAATGGAATCATAAAAAAGTGTTTACAACAATCCTATCACACTCAATCATATTAAGATGCATTGTATCTGCATCGAGACAGGCCCGTGTTGAATTTCATTAAGTCAAAATGTACACATTTTGATTCCATATAAAGACTGTATGTGCTGAATCAATGTCAGAAGGAAAGATACAAACTCCAAAACAAAAGTAACATTTTCACATTAAATTACGATAAGAGATTTTGCAAAAATTGAACACAAACCTGCTGCTGCACCGTTTTGTATTAAACTACATGTAATCATAGACCACACTGTTGTGTAGCTTTGGGAATGAGTTATTCATGCTCATAAAATGTTGATTAATTGGACTATCTCTAAAATAATACACTCTGAACTCTCATTGAGGGTTACTTTTTCATCCCTAAATTAGTGATTAGTTATTTCATACAGCAGGTACTTACAGTCCATCTAACAATTATCTGTTTAATGTCCCATGTAAAAAAATAAGTCAATAATAGAAAATTAGAAAACTGAATACAGTTTCGTCTCACCTTTGCAGCCATGTATAATCACAGTAGATTGATCTCTTTTTAACCTGTTGTCACATATGACTCCAGAGTGCACGGTGCAGAGCAGAGCTGGGGGTGATACGCCTTAGTAATGTGGAAATGTGTCAACTGTCAGATTTTATTTCTGCACTGCTTCTAGCAAAGAAAGAATCACAATTTAATGTGTCTGGTTGTATGAAGTAATTGGTGGAACTGTTGAAATTTTCCTTTTTAGGATTTTATAATAAAGTACAAGTTCAGGTAGACAATCGTGAATGTCTTAAAATACTATTCCAGTGCCCAAATCTACACTGGAATAGTATTCACTTGCCATAATTGTTCCTTACTTAATAATAAATAATGTTTAAGGCTCTGTGAGACTAGTATAATATATATATATAATATTAAAATGTACAGTTGACACAATTCTAAAACAAACTAAACAAGTTCAAGTGCAAATATACTAATTTGTATGGCAATGGAAAGGATTCACAGAGGACAAAGCTAGACAAGGCAGAGGATTTACTGAGGTCAGAGGACAGAGTTCATTACCCTGAGAACTGAGGAAAGAAACTTTGTCTGAGTCTCTCTTGGACTTGTGGCTACGGAGGTATAAGCAGGAATAGTCTGTCGCTGGGGTACTGAGGAGCCTTCATAATCCTACTAGATCTGGTTTTATATCTCTGGTGCATAAGTCCTGCAGAGCTAGGAGTGTTGATCTGGTGGTATGCCCAGTTGAGTGCACCGCTTTAGCTCTACAGCCCTAAGCAGAGCAGTTCCTAGTTCCCCCATGTCATGTTAGGTTGCTTTGCACAGCACACAGGTCTTTAGGAGCCCTATAAGACTCTGTGTTGTGAACCACCTGCACAAATGTCCTGTTGATCCTCCGGTTCCTGCTCTGCTTCCTCCCCAAATCTAGAATGAGCTTTTTGTTTTTCGCTGACGTTCTGTAATCGGTTGTTGGCTTGCACCTCAACTCTTCCATATCTGGTCTTTCACTACGCCGTCATCAGCAAACTTGGAGGAAGGAGTTGGATCTGTTCCTGACCACACACAATTAGTCAATTGTCCATCAGACAGAAGTTCAGCAGCTTTCTGCACAGCATGAGAAAAAATGGAAACTACTCTGATTTTCAAAATGGGATTTTTCATTCAATACACAAAAAGGTTTTTTAAAAAGTGATAAAAAAAGTCCTTAATTTCACATTTATCTGACAAAAGATACAATTTTAAGATGCCATTTTCCACTTTTCTATGATTTTTTTCCTCAAGTTGCTGGTCTCAAGCCAGTGGTATAGGCATGTCATATGTTTGAAGACCTGCAGAGATAATGAAGAGATGAGTTCACAGGTTCGAGAGAGAGTGAGACAATATATATTAACGTGTGGAAGTGACAGTATAAGCAGGAGTCCGCAGCTGTTTGTATACATGTCCGCCTGGAGTATATTCAAATTTAGGTGAAGTATATTTTATTTTGAAATATCTCCTTAATATCCTGTTTGTGGTGCAATTTAACACTATTCTGTATTTGTGTGGCTGAAATATATTTACAAATTGAGCCCTTTGTGCGATGAAACCTATTTCAAAATTGGTCAAAACTAAAAAACAAAACTACAATCTGGTTTTAGTCAAACCTGTCAAGCTATCCGCCCTTCAATATTTAGCTAGGCTTCATGTTGCATGGCAATGCAGACACAGGAGCTATTATTTTTGATATGATATTTATACCAAAAGAACAAGATTAGATTACTTATACAACTAGGTATACCATGATAACCTACGAATAACGGATGACACTGTGGCCATGTTCTCCATAACACCTGTGGAAGATATTATCTCTTGCTGTGTTTATGTTTATTTTTAGACGTGTGAAACATTTTTTTGCACCACATGATACATACAGAAAGAGACCCGGGGGCTGCTGCTCCTAATGTGGTCATCCATCACCCCCACAAATCACAATCTTCATAAATCACAGCGCTCAAGCATAGATAAAACATGCATGTGCATGCACTTACATAAATATGTGCACACACACCGAGGCATTTCAATCGGGGACATGCTCAGTTTGCTTCCAGTCACAACTCGCTGGGTCAGATTTCCTCGGGGAGATCTTTGAGCTCTACCTTTAGACCACGCTTTGCATCTCTTGCAAACTAATGCACACACAGAACGGCTCTCTGTTTAACTTCAAATGATGTTCTTTTAGAGCAGCTTATTCTCACTGGCCCGTTTAGATGGGGGTCAATATATCCTCATGAAAATATGTTTTGTTTCTTGTTTTTTTTTCTTGTCTTTCTCCAGCATTGCTTTTCAAATACTTTTCTGATTGTTACCCAACAAACTGACATCTTCATATTAACAAAAATAAAATGAGTAGTAGTCAGCGATTACATGCAGAAATGTGCCTGCAGACATTGTATTCATGTAGTTGTGGTATTTTATTAATGCAGTTTGCTTACCTGTTTTCCTTTATCGGTATCCTGTAACATTTCTGAGTGCTGTCATTGCAAAGTTTGCATTATCAATCTCCGCAAGTCATGAAGTATGACTGCAGGCAAAATGTTGCGCTCGCTGTCAAGATTTATATTCTCATACATTTATGACCCTCAGCATTAATATTAATCTGGGTATATTTTCTTTGATGTATTTAGAAAGAGATGGGTATGCATTTCAAAGCAAGAAAACATATATATATATTACATTATACTGTTATTATTCTTTAGCTTTTAAATCATATTAGGCATCCCCTCCCAGACGTTCATGGAAATAACGTCTTAGATCGACAAATCGGAGAAACAAAAATGAAAAAGACAATTAAGATAATGGAATTTTCCTAATGTAAAGTACATGTATAGCATCATTCATTTGTCAGTTATGACGGCAGTGACCTCGCTCACCGACAAGAGTTAACTGGGAACACTCAAACCATTAGCAGGACGTCTATTATTTTACCTTTCATTTCTGTGTGTCTTGTTATCATTACTCTAAATAAACTTGGCTTTGTTTACATTCTACTAAAACATCAGACAGATAAATTAATGCTGCAATTTATTCAAATGAATCAGTAAGAAATATTACTTGGTGAAGGGACGTGTTTGTACGTCCAAGTATCCGTGTTGAGGAGATCAAGAGCTTATACAGAGTTCCCTTCTGTAATTGCTGTTTTTTTTCTTGAAGCACGAATAAGCACGGTTTCGGAGCTTAAATCTGTTGTCCTTTGTCTGTATCATACGTGGAGATTAGAGTCCTTCCGTGTCTTTTCATGATCTCATTTGACTAAGTGGGTGAACTCCTAACACAGACGTGTGAACACACAGTCAACATTATGCACATACATGAACACAAAAGAGTGGCTGTGTTCGCACACACACACACACACACCTCGTTATAAAAAATGATTTCCAGAAGAACGCGGCGATGCCGACAGTCTCATTAGTTTTGACCTAGAAGTGACACATCCTGTCTTTTGCCTATTGTCTGCCTCTGTTGTTACGGTATTTAGCGAAAGAAGGGAACATAGAAGTTCACATGAAAGTGCAGGCAGCGGGGTCGGGCGGTGGAATAATTGGAGCACTGAATGGAGTAAGTCTTGTGATCCCTCTGAGACTAGCTGGCATATGTCTGCGTTACTTCCAGCTGTCCTGAATGAGAACAAACTAATTACATCATGTTTGTATCCTGCTAATTAATGTCCTAATTAAAAACATATAAAAGGCGTTAGAGGGAGTGAATGCAAGTAAGGACGGTTTTCTGGACAGGTTGCCTTGAAAAGACAACATGTTCTTGAACTGACCACAGCTTGGTCTGGTTTGGTAAAATCCCCACACACTCTAACACTCATACACCATGACATTTGCAGCTCAGAGTCCTTTTGTATGTGCAGGTTATATCATATAATATTCCAGACTTAATTGGATGGGACATTGAGGAGGATGCATTTTTGGTACTTTGTTCTGACATCAGTCTAATGTGGAACCTATAAATAAAATAATAGCAGTGAAACTTTGCAGAAGCTTGGAGAAGTTACACATTTTAACTGTCTTGCTGTCATACCGCATGCCTGCTGTGCAGCTGAGGTTGCGTCCATCTGATATAATCTTCATGCTGTAAGCCTCATTCTGTGAACGACAGCACAGACTTTATATATGGTTGTCAGTGGATGCACAATCGCCAACACAAATCAGGTTTTTTTTGTGTGTTTGTAACTGCATTTACTTTTTGTCTCTAAACAAACCTTGCACCAAAATGGACGTACAAGCACAGCTGTGCCGCGGCTGTAGAAACGATGCACCTGCATCATTCTGCAATACTGTTTCCAAAATTACACCTGCGTTTCCAGATATGTGTTCTTATTGCACACTGAGGCATTTCATTGGATTTAGCTGCAAAGGTTTATGCACAGACTCAATGGTCACATAAACCCTATGCATTTTTTTTCTTTCACATACATACAGTATATATATATATATATATTATCTGATACATGATTAAGCTGCATCTCAGAATTAATAATAATGATGATAATAATAATGATAATTTAATTTATATAATGCTTCTCAGGGTGCTCAAATTTACATTACATAAGATCATACAGAAAACAACTAACAGCAGGGTAAAATTTGGATGCTTTGAAAGTTTTAGCAAAAAATGTCAGTTTCCATGAAGCGAACATTTGAGCTGTGCTGAAAGCGCTACATAATACATTATGGCAGCAACCAAACAACATAAAAAAAAGAAACAATATGTTTTGCTGCTGTTCTGAAAATCATTCAGCAGGATATATATAAGGAAACATCTCTCGATTTGTGATGTTGCGATCACTTTTTCAAATTGCTACCATGTCACTGCATTTGACTGCACAGTGGATTTATGTCCATGTCTACACAAGCAGAGTGTGAAAATCAACGTTTGAGCTTCATGATAAAAGAAAAAGAGAGAGAGAGAAAACACACATGTTCCTTTTGTACTGTGGATGTTGGATAATTGTACCATGTCAGCTATATATACTGCATCTTTCATGTATCTATACATAAACCAGGCTGCTGCAGTGCCAGTGTATGATCCATTACCAGCTGCATTTGGAATATGACACTGATTACTGATTACAATGACAGAAACAATAAGTGAGTAGATGATCTACTAATCCCATTGTTTCTCACGGCTTGTATCCATCATGTTTCCCCTCACATTAAAGTGCATGTGTTCAAGCCTCTTACTGTGAGTTGTTTCTGTTTTTGTGCTGGCTTGAAATTGTCTAAGGTATGACAATTTGTGCAGCTGTCTTCACTTCACTCTTATCCACCTGAGGTAGATAAAGAGTTGAGTGAAGACTTGTCAGCCCGTCTGATAACGTTTAAATCACAGTTCCGCTCAGGGCGTACTCTGAGCCGTATGTTACAGCGATCTGCTTCACGCTGACAACAATCTTGGCTTGAGCAAAAAAGAAGTTGAGCCGGGATAATTTTAAAGCAGATTCTGAAAGCTTTTTGAAATTGCTTAGACTGGCAAAACTCACAGCATTTTGGGTTATTAAGGAAATGTGGATTTACCTGTAGCCAAATCCCTCTTTTAAAGGTTAAGTCATAAAGTAGAGGTTTTCAGAGCACAGTTGCTCAGAGGCAAACTTGGAAATGCGGGCTGAGTGTGCCTCCGCCTCTTTCACTGCAGAGATCAATTCGAAGCTTGCAGCTCTCAAATAAGAGTAACATTTCAAACACTCTTCATAATTTGCAACAAACTGGAGTTGACCTGTAGGGAAGTAGTGGTGAGATTTAAAGGTCCCAACTTATTCACACACCATTTCTGATTTGCTATTTCTAATAATAGATATATAATTGTGCTATGTGATAGGGACAAATCTAGTGGGGGAGTCGCTATAACTGCCGTGTGAAGAAAATGTGCTCACGCTAACATTTTTTTACATTAAAATTGGTTCCCTTTGAAGTCATCCAAATACATAAGATGAAGTGGCAAAATGTTCAGGTAGCCAGGTTCAATTAAACATTATTTGTTATTTAATTATTTCAGCGTTTAATTAACGTTTTCAAAGTGAACACTTGTAAGAGTTTTGTGTGTTGGGTTTTCATTTAATCTCTATTAGACAGGAGTCACTCCATTCTAGCCTTCTATGCTATCTAAGCACACGGGATTTCATCATCTGCTTAATTGCTTACCCTAATTTGCTTTGCTGGCACTGTCACAGCCCCATTGTAATGTTATCAAATCACTGGGCACTGTAATTAACTTTACATTGTAACCACCACCTCTGTAACTGGCACAGTCTAGCTGTTAAATGGTTTTAACTTTACTATTTTTTTATTTTATTTTTTTCTTGCAGAATGAATACACGTGTCCACGCCCCCTACCTGGTGCCTGGCTGGGAGATATGCCTACCATCCATTAACCCAGAAAGGAACTGCTATGGACGGTGCAGCAAACCGCCACGAAACACGGATACAAGAGAGAAAGACATATGCAGAGAAGCCATTAGGATCCTACTCCAATAATTCACATTCAAGGATACATTTAAAAATGGTACTCCATGCTAACAAAGCCACCCACGGACCAAGATAGAGATGATTTTGTTTGTTTGTTTTTTCTTTAGATTTTTATAATGTCTTTTTTTATTTTTGGCCTGTGCTATTTGGTCATTAGCTTTGCTGCTTTCTGTCTTTGCTTCATCACTACACGAATACTTGACACAGATGGCTGTGGAAATGCAGTCCCTGAGTGAACAAGCATAACAACCACAGAAGAAGACTCGTGAGCGCTGGTTATAACCAGCACAGGAGATTACTAGACTATGACAGCTTATTGTCTCCACGAGGACACTGTGGCGTTGTTTTAAACACAGAAGAAAGACTCTGCAAAATGCTTTTTAAAACAAAAAAAAAATAAGTTGCTGAGCAATGAATCATTAATGAAAATGCACTGAACACTGACCACTCCGCTAACAAAGATGTGTATAATTTAATAAAGTGGGGTTGCATATCATATCCTCATCTTTCAAGACTTCCTTCAAGATCTTTTTTAAAGAAGGACGAATCAAAAGGCTAAGATGGTGTAAATGTGCCTCATTGGAGCAGGAAGATTAAGAAATGGTTCACTGAGTTTCTGTGAGCCTGTCAGTAATGAGGGATCTGCTCCATCAGGTGGAAATCAAGTCAGCAGCTGGAAGAGTATTTCAAGTGTATGAGAGGTTGCCAGAACCAAGCAAACTATCCCCCAGCCAATAACTTTTGGTGAAGTGTTATTTTGTTTTGTTTGCTTTTTAAAAAAAAGTTTTTCTAAGTTGTTTCTAATTGCAATCAAACCTCGACTATCTAGTTTGATTTGGAGGACAGAAAAGGGCAATCAGAAATAAAAGAGGACAAAAAAGAAAAAAAGCTTCTATCAAGGGTAAAATGTAATTTTCTGAAGTTATAATGTTGTTAATGTTGTACTTTATGAGTATGTGTTTAAATACCAAATACCAAAGAGCCAAATTGATCTTTTTTTTTTGTTTTATTTTATTTTTTTTATTATTTTTTTTTTGGCTTTTGGCTCTCCCGGCTTTGGGTTGTAACAGATCCAGGATTTGCTCCCTTAAAAAAAAAAAAAAAAAATCCCAAAAAAAAATCCCCCCCAAAAAAAATCAAAACAAGCCTCAACTTCTCTCCTGTTCATCCGTGCGCCGTTACCGAATCAGCTTTTTTTCATACGTGTGATGTGTACGTCTTTGTAAACAAATGATCTTGCAATGACAAGTCTTCGTTAGGAGGACCTTGTCTGAATGATAACTCTGAGCACTGTTTACCTTTTATGACTTATGTTTACTCCATGCTTCACTTTCCTTAAAAATAATCAGCCCGCCTCTCCTCTTGGAGCTTGCAGATGTTGCTGTGCACAGTTCTGCGTGTGCTTGTGTTTCATCCGTTATTGAATTCTTAAATTAGATTTTAAGGCGCATCAAGTTGTGAATTGTTTGTTTCAACCTTTAAACATGACTCTTTCTACACTGGAAAATGATCATTTTCTATTCTATCTTTAAATTTCCGCTTTCCCCCCTTGAATTTGTTGATATTTAGTAAGCAGCTGTGTTCTTTGTTCACTTTCAACAGTATGTTTTATAATGAAAATAATGACTTTATTGGTGAGCAATATGAATTGGTCAAATTAAAATATTCATTAACCATTTTTTGTGTTGAAGCTCCATGGGTGTATCAAGTATTTTCTTATTGTGTGTGTGTGTGTGTGTGTGTGTGTGTGTGTGTGTGTGTGTGTGTGTGTGTGAGAGTGAGAGACCTCCCTGTCCGCTGTAATTTAATAAGCTTCTACCCTGTTCCGTGTTTTTATTCACACCCGTTGAAATCTGTCCCCCTCTTCCTCCAGTTCTGCGGTGACGAGGCTGTCACATCAACATTAGCCTCATTAATTTAGAGAGCAGAACATTGATTTCTGTTCGTGGTAACGTTCACGGCGGCCCCCACCAGCCCTCTAATTACGCTTCTTGTGTAATGTGTTGTATTTCTCAAGAGGGGGCCTCGTGTAGTGATTTTTTTCCCACATTCTTTGCACTTGGAACATGTCAAGCTGTCAGCTCAGAGGTCCAGATGGCCAATCTGCCCGGCACTTCCTGTGGTATTTTCACACACTTCTCTGTACCTATCCCCTTTGCCGCCCCCCTACTACTATTACTACTACTACTACAACTCCCTCGCTCATCTTTCACTCTATCGGGTGTCCACATCGCACTCCCTTTCGGTCTCTTCACATTATTCATGACATGATTTTGGGGTTGGTTCTCTTCATCTCTATTACAGCTCTTGCTCTTATCTGGTATTATCTGGTCATGCAGGCAGTTACAGATTTGCACTCAGTTTCCTAGAATTGGGTTGAACAGAAACATTTGACAGGATGTATTACAGGGCTGTTGAAAAAACTGCATTAGGTTCAGCACTGTGTGCCTACTGACACAGTCAGGACATTGCTTCTTGAAATACACTTTCCTGAAGAATATATCAGATTAGATTTTTTTTTAATACAGACAGACTTTCTTTCACTTCCACTGGTGCTGGATAGCACCAGGAACCTGAGAAATGGACATCTCAAAACCTGGGCACAAAACTGTTTGTGTGCCACATTAATAGTGGTACTAATGATAAGTTGATTAATCGATTATAGCCTTTATTGACAGCAGGAAGAATAGACAGATAGGAAACATGGTGAAAGAGATGACATGCATCAGAGGTCCCATACAGGAATCAAAGCAGCGACATTGTTATCATCTTCAACCAGGCTCAACATAAAAGAAATCAACAACGAGTTTGATTATCCATTAATTTACCAAGCAAAGATACCAAGCATTTGATGATTCCAGCTTCTGGAGTGCGAGGATTGAAAATTGGTCTTGTTTTGAATTGTTAATTGGACAAAACAAGCAGTATGAAGATGTTGCTTTGAGCTATGGGGAATTTTAATATTTCATTTTGTAAAATAAACATCCAATCAAGATGAAAATAATTAGTAGTTGCAGCCGTATTAGTGACACACAAGAAAGATTTTCTGTCATTAGAGTGAACTCACCCTTTAAATATCTTGTCATTCGTATTGTACATTTCTGTGCTTGGTATAAACCATTGTAGTTGTCTGTCCCTCTCTTACTTTTCTGTGTATCCGTCTTATCTGCCGCTGTCCTCATCATCTCTGTTGACCTGAGTCCAAACAGTTGGCAGTCTAAAACACTTCCACAGAAAGGCCCCAGGAAAAAGATGTTATGACCAAAAAGTACACTGATGTAAGGTTTATCAAGCCACCGCCGTGATGCTGTAAACAACGCTGTAAACTATCAGACGTGGCCTCTATATGCTATCTCAGAATGGGTGATAAAGAGCAAGTTTAAAATGAGACAGTGTCTGAAGCAAAAAAAAAAAAGAACTAGACAAAGAAGTTACTGTTAAAACATAATTCATGATGACTTCGATGATGGTCAGAAAAAAAACACATATTATACAAGAAACTGGTACTTTAAATATTGAGCTGTCCAAAGGAAAAGCTCATGCAGACAAAGAGAGAATAACAAAACGTAAAATGTGCCAGGAATAACTTCGCCTAACCTCACAAAGGCTGACTCACCAACGGATCTTTCTTTTTATGTAAGGCATGTTAATTTTGATTAGTCACTCAAATATGAAGTTTCATTCATGCCTCTCTAGGAATGACTCTTAATCACTCACAACCTTATGTTATTTATTTCCAACTCAAACTGCAGCTCACCGGGTGTCCCTCGCTTTAATTATGACTGTCGGAAACGATTAGTCGGCGACTGCTCCAGAGAAATAGTTAGAAGCTGAAATACCAAACTCGTTCGCTGAACAAACGGTGACTCTTTTATTTAAGCACCAGGTATTTCAAAATAGTCGCATCATGCTTCCACAAATTCCATTCAGCAGATCATCTGCTTCAGCCATCTGCTGCTGACTGGGGGACTACAGGGTTCTCATTGAGAATCATCTCTGATACCATCATCGCCAACTGCTGTTATGATGCCTTTCTCCTCTTCCTAATTCTTTTTTTTTTTTTTTTTTTTTTATCTCGAATCAGGATGAGCATACAGTGCCATGGCAACTAAGGAGATATTTATCATGTGACAGTCCAGCACATAAATCATGTACCAATCCCACGCATTCATCAGAGCACACATCTGCAACTAGGAACAGTGATCAGTGAAACCACAAAGTTAAGAGTAATTTCAGGGAATAAATTAGGAAACGGTAATTAAAAAAAAGGAACTCATTCACACAGCTCATAAGAAATATTTTTATTTGAATTATTTGAAGTATGTAAGTTGATATTTGGTGACTTTAACCATGTCACTCCCTGCAAGAATACAAACTCAGCACAGGAAGTAGCCACTATACAAAAAAAGCATCTCCAACCACTCCACAACTACACATATTAACATCACAAATGGAGTAGTTTATAAATGGAATCATGACATAAAGAAGAGCAAAGAATGTTTTTTCTAATATTTACTTGAAGTCCATAGAGAATATGTGAACGTGACTAAGTCTCCTATATATGAGGCATATTGATTTTCCTACAAAGCCAATAATACATTCTGAAAGCTAATATACAATATTCTCTACGAGACATCAGTCTGCATAGAAAAGAACAACAATGTGAGTGTTATATACTCATGTTCAAATATATGATAAATAAAGTAAATAAACAGCATGTAAACATCATGAATCACTTTCCAAACAATAAGCAATAGAAACATGAGATCAACATAGCATTTACTCAATCAATATCAATATAAAAACAGCGCATGGGATCATAGCAATTTAGTAGCCAGCACACAGCACTCAGCAGTGATCTCTGGCTTCATCAGATGATGATGAAACCCCTATTTAGGAAAATTGGGGTGTTGACAAAAAGGGCAGGAAATCTTCGCTGGCCCGGAGTAGCGTTAGACACGACAGGCTAAACGGCACACTGCAAAGGGCCTTACCAGGATTTCCTCCTCCACAAAACATCAATGGACAGTGAGCAGATTAGCCAGGTTGATTATGAAATTCTATGTGATCAATATGTTGCTGCGCATGCTGTAACATCAGAAGCATCAACTGTAATAATCTAAGTATAGATAGATAGATAGATATACTTTATTAATCCCAAAAACTGGGAAATTACAGTTGCCGATTTGCCTTGGACATGCGTGGTTAAGGTTGGCATGCAGACTGGACTGTGACTCTGGATAGATTTGTGTGATCGTGTGTGTGTATATATATGTAACTGCTGTATGTGTCCTATGACATTCCTGTTGCTCTCCAGTGTAACGGCTGTCTGGGCTACACTTTTCCATTACAAAGTAAATCAAATGTTGACTCAATTAACTTCTGAATTTCTTTAGAGCAACCGGGATAATTTAAAATGAGACTAGAGTTATTAAAATATGCCTGGAAAACATATGGAACATTTTAATATATGCCGATATACTGCATATTACTGATTCCACATAGTTGAAAAACAAATCAATAGTTCTGCTGATCAAATCCAAAGGGAGTCAAGTTCATCAATAAATCAATAAGTTGAAAACACCCGTGAGCAATGAAAATGATGAATGATAAATGATAAAATAATGAATGAAATACAAATGATGCACCCGAATTTCAAAACAACTCATTATACATGCACGATACAAACAATAATTAATCACAGCCGTGCAGACTTGCATAAGAATGCTTGAGAATAAGAAGAGTTTTGCAGATTTGATTCAGTGATTCTTCCACAGCTTGCAACCTCAAAAGGACGAGCTCTCTGTGGAATCGCTAAGAGCTTTCTATGAGCTGACCTAAAAGGTCCGCGCCATTCAGCCCATTTAAAGCCATCAAAACAAGTAAAAGAAACCCTACAGTTCACTCACTCAGGGACGAACTGGGAGTCGTTGAAGGTGTCGGGGCGAGGTCACGGCATCTCCTGCAGCGGCAAAAGCAGCTGTAGATGTGGACGCAGACAGGAAACTGATGATGTGGTGAGGAGATTTACCTCCAGGTGTAGAACAGAAAATACTTTATTGTCCTCAAGTGTAAATTTGTATTGATTCACATAAAAATATATATATATATCACAAAGCCATAAGGATTTTGACACAATGCTCGATGGTTGCTTCACATAGAAGCAGATCTGGATTCTTGCATCCAGATGTTTCAGAAAAATAATTCCTCTTTTAAGATAATCCTAATGGATAAATCATAATGTGTGACGTGATCAGGACACAAATGATCAGTACACAATGTCTGACACACATCAGCATTTACTACTCCCCTGCATGATATGTTGTGCCATTCAGTGTGTAATGTTAACCATAGACATTACACAATTAATAAAGGTTTCAACTAGCCTCTTGCAAAATAATGGTGCTTGTCTTAAGCCGTCTCCACTTTGCTTGATCAGCAAAAGATTCTGCTGTGCTACACACACACGGGTATTAATGCTTTAATAAACTGTACCTGTTCCTCCATTATCGATATCAAAGAGCATATGACCAGCACCATCTGTCCCTGTGACAACAAGTCGCAGACAGTCGGCCAGGTCTTTTCCCGTAACCAGTTAAAATCCTTAATTGAACCAATTTTGCAACAAGGAGAAAATGTGAACACAACTAAGACTCATATATATATATATATATATATATATATATATATATATATATATATATATATATATATATATATATGAGGCATATTGATTTGCCCACAAAGCCAATAATACAGGGGAATGATATTGTGTGTGGGCTGTGAAACAAAGCCTGTTTACATTCTGAGAGCTAATACACAATATTCTCTAATAGACATCAGAGTCTGCATAGAAAACAACAGTCGGCGCTGTAACACATGCGTAATTATAATAAGTAAAGTACATAAACAGTATAAAAACAAACAATAATCAATAAAAAAAAACATGACATTATCCATAACAAGGCATTTACTCAATCTTATCCAATTCTAATTAATAATTTAAGGTTGCTCGGGACATTTTCTATGTTTTAAAAAGATCTCTCCATATTATAAAGTGATTCACTATATCTCCAGTTTGTTTCACTATGGAGGAGAATCGGGGGAAATCTCTGACTATCTGGTATCGCGAGATTAAGCAGGGAATTATATACAACTGATTTTATGCAAAAAATCTGCCAGGTTTAAGGAGACAGAGGGCTGGGTATGGTCCACATAGCAATGATAAATTGCAAAAGACATTGGAAGTAATTGGTTTTGTCTCCTAAGGGAGGAATATTAAGAATAAATTAGAACCAGTATTAAATCCTGTGAAGTAACAACTAGCCCATCAAATGTAACAGGCTACTACAATACATGCAATATAAAAAATGTTCCAAAATCCTATATTTCCAATATGGCTTTGCAAATGGGAATTAGGGATTAACTGTGTTTTCCTAGCAATATTGTATTTTTAATCACATTATTTACAATAATTAATTCACTCTGGTCATCTTCACCATCTTGCAGTGCGGGATGTGCAGTAAATGAAGCACAGGACTCACTCTTATATTCTTATTTTATATATTTTTTTTAAATTCTGCTTTAAAAATAATCTAACCTTGATCCGGATGACCTAGTAATTACTTAAGCCAATTTTAAACGTTTCCTTGGAAAAAATCCAAAAAAAAAAGATAAGTCCTCTACTCTCCAGCAATGGCTTATTCAAAGAAGCCAAAATTCATAGCAGATAAAGGTTATATTAAATATAGACATAAATAATTGACCGGTTTGTTTATGGCTTGGTTTGTTTTTGGTTTTAATCACGTTTTGCTGTTCATAGTGGCATTAGTTCATGTGGGGTTCATAAATATCTATCAATCCATCCGTTCTACTCCTGTTAAGGGTCGCAGACGGCTGCAGCCGATCCTAGCGCACACTGACTGGGAGAGATGCAGCGTTATGAGATCACTAGTCTATAAGCCATAAATAAATCTGATATAAAAAATGAAGCAGACACACATCAGTGAAGAGATGAGAGTGTGTTTGCAATCACATCCAGTTCACACGTTCACAGAGCAGCACATTATCATTATCATCCCTTCCTTCCAGCACATATATATATATATATATATGTATATATATATACAGATGACTGAAGAATGAAAGGGTATAACCTACAATACAGTAATAACACATCTTATAAAGATTTTCGGCCATCAAGAACTTCAAATACAGCTTTTGTGCTTCTCGGTGTAGATTCTCTCCAGCACTCTTCTAAAAGATGTTCCCTCATTTGCTGTTATGAGTTTGGTGGTGAAAAGCACCGTTGAACGTCACTCAGCAGTCTCCCTTGGTGTTTAGCTGGGTTGAGAACTAATGACGGCAAAGACCACATCATTACATTTTCCTACTCATCAAACCATTTCGCTGGCCGTGAGTGTCCTTTGAACCCTCTTTTCAAAGTGACTTTTCATCTTTTGTTCAAGCTCAAATGGATGTGCTCACCATGTCACAGACCATGCAGGGAGTATCGCTTAATTGTGTCATTCACTGCACCTGCATTTAAACATCTACGCCGTTATTCACGTTGTTTAATATTGTGAACAATCCACGCTAGTTATTAAGGATATCCAAAAAATAGACTGGCCCTACAGCACATCACAACGATGTAAAAAAAAAAAATCTGCAAAGACGTCAACAAGCTCAATCACATTATAATTACATTATTATTATATTATAATTTATAATAATCTAAATCTGTGAAACAAGCCTATTGTGCTGCAGGTGTTCTTCCTCTGCATAACATTTAATATGGTGTCAAAGAGGATAAAGGAAGTCAATAAAAAAACAAAAACAAAAACAAAATGTAACAATAAGCTCTTTAATCAGTCTTTAATCAGTATCCTATTATTCAGTATCCAATGGTGCTGTTGAGGAATAACAGTTTTGTTTCCACCGGTTTGATTTCATGTGGTTCAGCTTGCCATCACCGTTCGTCTCTGCCATTTCCAGTTTGTGTCCTGGTGATTTTTCCTCTTGCCACATTACAAACATTTTAATTTTAGGAAACGTGACTGAGCACCAGCAATTCAAGCAGCAACTATCTGCTCTTGCTGGCCCCTCTTTATACTGTGTTGTGCCTTAAAATATAATATAATAATTACCAGACCTCCATTAAAGCAGACACATACTGCTAATTATATTATTGAACCACATAGACACACTCGTGTAGTATGTGTCTGCATTTACAAGTGGCAAACACACACATAACCGACATGAGGTGCAGAATAAAACTATAATTACTTTTGCTGCCTGCCATCCTCAATGATCAACTCAGTGGGCCTAATTACCTATGCCCCTGCAAAATAAATTACTACTAAGTGAAAGGGTGCCTAATTATAATGTAAGAATTAGAAATAATAAACATTTCAGATGGATAGATAATCAATAAATATTATAATTTTTAAATCTCCTGCGGGAAGCGGGAACGTCAGAGTGTGAGGGTTTGTTCCACCAGGTAATAATTAATGTGACAGGAAGTGAATGACGCGCCTTAATTGACTTTGCTGGCGGGGCTGTTATCGATAATAAACAGAAAATCCACACCGGTAATGAGGTGAGATGTTGTAGCACCCGAGGAGACGGCTGTGACTCATGGAGTGGTGCAAAAAAAGTGTAAAAAAGTTGCACATTTTCGCCATAACTGTGTGTCCAAACGAGGCTAACGCTTAGCGGCTAGCGGCGGGCGCGGCTCGTTAACGGTCCTCTCCTTCACTAACCGCCCGCTGCTTCTCCTGGAACTTTACTTCTGGCATTAATCTCAAGCAACACAATTTAACAACAGCATTGTGAGTTTATAGAACAATACTAAGTATCAGACTCTCAAGACAGATGCTGGCGTACATATTGCTGCCAGCAGCTGCTGTATAGCAGGTGATCCTTCACTACATTCAAACATGCTCTGAGTCTCACTTTCCACACACCTGCCACGCGTGGTATACCTGTTTTCCCATTTGAAGTGAACGTCATTGAGCCAGTGTGCTTTCACTCACTGGAGAGATGTTCAACACAGACACTCTCCGCCTCCAGCTATTTTAATGGTGAGTAACACTTTTTTTTCTTTAACCTCCTGCATCACTGTGATTTTGTTGTGCTGTAGATGAGTTTGTACACAGCTCACATCCGCATCTGTCAACATTGTCTCTGTCCTTGGTGCTGATTCGTGGATGTAATAAGATAGTGGTTGTGTTGTGAATGCATAGGTAATGTGTGTTTTCCTTACTGCGGGGGGTGTTGGTTCTTGATCTGTATTCATCAATGTTAGTTTTGGTTTGGTTTGAATGCCTTTGAACGCCTCGTGGCCTGATTATATCCCCTTGTTCATCAGCCTCTGAGGCCATGTGTACATCCTGTTATTCATGCATGTTGACCTTGTGAAAACCTGTGTGGGACAATGCTGAGACTTTATGTGTTTATCCGTTGTATGTAGAGATGTTCTGTTGTTGGGCTTGATTCAGCCTGGAAGAACAGGCGCTTGATCCAGTGCAGGCTGTTGATAACAAAGATAAATAACAAGCCATGGCACCACTCTTCTGTTCAATGATCAGCGGGTGCTGGAGAGAAATGAGGGCAGACAAAAATCCTTTCAATCGGCCGTGCAATCAAGTGATAACGATTAAATCATTTTTACTGGGATGTTTTCACTGTATGGTCCATGCGGTTAAATCTACTAGAGTGAACACAGTCTATCTGGCCTCGTTGTTCTTCTGTGAGTTGTATTTTATTTTGATAATAGTTTTACTACATTTTCAAGCAATAATGTTTGTTGAAATCTTTAGAGTGGTGACCGTTTTTGAAGGTTAAATACCAAACCAAACTCTGACAATACCTTGTGTTGCAAAGGTACGGTTAAGGATAAACGGCTAAAGGATTGTAGCCATGGTTTAAAAAAACAAACAAACAAACAAATAAACATCAACCTCCTGAGTACCATACAATCACTTTACACACTGCAGAATCATACAGACATAATTCAGTAGAAAACTGGCCTTTAAACTAAATCACAGCTGCAAAGACAGCTTCACAAATTACTCAACTTTTCAAAACCACCTCAAAAAATCATGTAGTATTAAACACAGGAAAGCTGCTTTGGCAAAGCAAAGAGGAGCAGAGGCCACAAGTAAACACTTGCCAACATGAACTGAAAGGCACTTGATGGACTATTTGCATAACAATACCACAAAATGCAGTTGCCAGGGTTCAATCAACCACTTACTGACATGATGTAAAATAAATGAACATTATCAGCTTCATATAGGCAGTATTTATTCCAGGGTTTCTGTATTATTATGGCACTCTCACTCACTTGTTGTCAACACAAGTGCCTGTATGTTAAGATATAACATCTAATCACGTAATAACATTAAGTATAAGCACATATGCTTAGGTTTAAGTTTTAAGGAAGTTGTATATGGTCACAGATATTGATTACACTGTACTGCAAATCATACATTTTTTAAAGATGCTGCTATCACCTGAAGTTAAACACTGAGGTAAGCTGCTACGACAGGTGTCTATAGAGGCTACAGTGATTTGTCTTTACTGGGAATCTTTTATTGGATGTGTAAAAAAAGTAAATAGGCACAAACTGTATACAAAAGCATGATAGTAAAAATGCTGATTTCTCTTTTTTTATGTTCAGTTTATGGCCTCATGTGGTTAGTAGCGAGTGTAGCAGGGCTGCACTATTCTGGTTAAATGAGAATCACATTTTTTTTTCCCCACTCAGAATGAGATTGTAATTCTTACCCATAATTATTAAGGACAAAATTTAAGAATAATCAGTCAGGCTTTTCAGTCATTGTTCGTTTGAACATTATATAAATTATAACTAATGCTCGTTACCAAGCCAACGCCTTTTCTTCTACTGCAATTCACTCTGTCTCTCACCCACTTTAGAGTTATTAACATTTCTTCCTGCACATCTGTTCATCATCTGTCATACAGCTTAGGGAGAAGTTAGAAATGTTTGTTTTAATACGGTGGATCTCTGTGTCTAATACAAACAATACAGATTCATTGTTACATAAAGTTAGATCATCTAGAGCCTAAATTGAAGTTGTGATTGTATTTTGATTAATAGTGCAGCCCCGCTGGGAAGCATCAAATTATCAGGCAAAACTGTCTTCCTTCCTGATTCATCATAACACAATATTTCCTCCATATTACAGTATAAATTGATAATATGCTGAAGGAAGGCTGTTAGCCGCTCTACATTGATGTGCTTCATGTGCACAGTGAAAGTCAAAACAAAATTCTTTTGTACTTGTTTTTCGAACTCCTGATTGTGTGCTTTCAGATTTAATCACATGGCCTTGAAAAACTTTGTCATTTTGGTTTTATAATTTATTCACACAATAGTTCAGTAGACTTCTTCTAATAAATGTTCATGATGATGATGTCAAAACAGCAACCGACAAGGCAAGCTGCCAATCCCCCAGATGGTACATTATGGCATTTATGCCTTAAGCTGGAGTTGACGTACCATAAAAAGGTGAGGGCAAGGAACAACATAATAACTGCCCTACATATGCATTTTATAGATTACAGGAAATGTGTTCAGAAACTACTTGTGACTGTCAACCAGAATGACCCAATCAGCTACAAATAGTGGAAAAATCTAACATGTATAGAAATGTCAGGGCGCTGGCCTTGATTCAGCCTGGACTGGCTTATATGAAACCAGGGAGAACAGATAATTGATTCAGTGCAAGCTAGTGATAACAAAAGACAAATAGCAAGAGCCTTGGCCTCAGTGGAATCATGAGTAGCATCAAATGATCAGTGGGTGTTTGACATACTCTCTAGGAGAGACGGGGAGGACTGACAAAAATCCTTTCAATCAACCAAGCAATCAAGCGATGGCAATTAAATCACCTTCTATGGGACGTAATCACTGCGTGACTGGTTCATCTATCTTATACTCATACAGTTGTCTGTTGTGTGCTTTTGTGGGTCTGTGTGTGTCTGTGCTTAACAATGTGAGTTATACAGTATGAAAGCTCAATGTTATCAGTGCAAACTGGTTCAAATACAACATAATCGCTCTAAAGGTTGGAAGTTTAAGCACAACTTACAGCAGATGTTGATTAAAAAAAGAGAGCAGAGTTAAATATTTATACAATTGAATTTAATTACTGAAGTATGTTTCATGAATAAATGAGGTATTTTGTAATTAAATGTTGTTAATCAACATTCCATAATTAAAATAGCCCACAAGAAACACGTCTATGAACGTTCCTCAACTCACTTTGCTTTGGTTTCAATTTGCATTCAAAATCAATGTAGTCATGCTGATATAGCATATTAACTAATGCCTGTGATGTACCTATATTATAATATGACGCAACAAGATACAGTATAATGCAAATTAATCTAATCGGGTTTAACTTTGTTATGATATTTGCATTATCTGCCCTGAGCCAAAGAAAAAAACAGCCGGCAGTGCCAACTTTCCACAGAAGCTGTTCATTCAGATTTTTGTTACAATAAGAATATATTATTATTCTTAGTTGTTGAAAATACACCCATCAAGTAAGTTTTGACTTTGTGCAGTGTATTTTGACGCTGAGCCAGTAAGAGAGCAGCACTTATTGTCAGAGCTATGACCACGGCCTTGCTTGTAGATAGGTACATGAGTTTGGGTGACGGTGCTTGCCGCCCAGATCCCTCGACAGTTTGACTGTGCTGCACCGCCTCCTGCTCCTCCTGGGTCAGGGCCGTGGGACACAGTTCAGCCAGCACTTCCACAGCCGCTCGTTGACCAGCTTGCACTGCGCCGCTCATGTACCCGCACCACTGGGTGGCTGTCTCTGTGCCTGCCCAGTAGATCCTGTAAATCAAGAAAATCACAGGGAGTCATACACAAACGTGTCAAAAAAATAATGAACTATTTTAAAAGTAGGTATGCAGTTGGTAATCCCTGTTAGAACATTTAATCTCCCTTTGCTTTGGAAAGAAATTTCCCCAAACGCACTGGTCTGTTTTAAAAAAAATAGAGCCGCTCAGAATTGAACACTAACCCTTCGGCTACTGTGGTTCAACACTACTAATGTGCCACTACCTCCACCTCCTTACAGAGGAGCTGCACACACTGGTGATGGTCAGACGGCAGTTGTAGGTGACAACAAAGAAGAAATGCAAACAAAATAACCAGCAATGAACAGCTGCTGTCAGACACACACCTGAGCTTTGTAACCGCTTCTGTGTGCTAGCTGTGTTGTAGCTGAGCTAGCTCTCCTGTGTGTACGTGTGTGTGTGTGTATGTGTGTGTGTGTGTGTGTGTTGTTTGTCTCAATTCAAATCAAAACAAAAGAACAGAATTTGGATTTCATCTACCTGGGCTGGTATTGATATATTGCCAAACCTCACTCTCCACTTTTCTTGTGTTCCATGTAATGACAACAAAGTCAAGGATAACTTAGAAACCTTAGAAATGTTGTTAATATCAGTACACATAATATGCCATAGAAATTAAACATAATGCTGTCACAGTATAAGATCATTCAGAGTATGCATACTGCAGGGCTTCGTCATTGATGAGATGGTAGCATTGTGTGTTTGATTACATAACTGACTTCTCAAAGCTGTCAAAAAAAAGCAGCATAATACAACCCCAACCCCAAACCCCACAGCACAGAAGCAGAACACGTGTTCTTCATGTACTGTTGGTTCAGCAAAAAGTCAAGGCCAGGTAATTTACCTGTTGGGGAGAGAACTAGGGTGGCATACAACTGCATATGACCGTTCCCTTCCTTCTGCTCCATAGATGGCCACCATGCACCCGTGGAAGGATATTATTGATTTAATATGATGGCCTGCTCTAATGGGAAGAATGGACACTTTGATTGGGTTATGTAATGCTTTTCAATTTCCCTGTGAGGTGAGTTGAAGCAGATAAAAGAGAGGCTCTCTTCCAGGAGGTTAAAATAGCAATTTCTTTAATGTGATATAGTGACTTTTGTGCAATTAGTTTTTTTTTTTTGGTACCCATGAAAACCAAAGAGATTAATGATCCTGAATCTGCACTCAGTCAATGCCTGTTATTCTGTCTGCTATAAATCAGGAGCATACTAATCTGGGCTGCATGTAAGACAACATACATGGGGATTGTTTGTACATGTTCATAACAGAAGTTAACTTTTACATGTTTTTGTTACAAACTGGTTCAAGCACTCAGCTTGCCTGACACTTAGGTCAGCCCAAGGCATTTAAATTTGAGAGGTGTTCACATTGGCTCTCTTGTGAGCCAGTAATTATGCAGTATGTATTACGTGCATGCTCAGAGAACCATAATCCCAGCCTTCCTGAGGGAAGACACTAAACCACCAAGATGTCTAGCTCACACTAAATAATTCTCTGCTCTGCTAACGCATATTATCTATCAATTCTCCATTCAAAGGAAAACGTGTGCAAATATGACAGATTACTGTCAATATATTCATCATCATACTTTTAGAGTAGAGTATAAGGAACTATAACAGTCTCCAACCCAGTCCACCAATGAGAGGGTGTGAGAAAGGCTCTCCCTTAAACCTTTAATCTGACCAGTATTCACTATGATTAATTTAAGATAGTAGAAGCAAACGGGCGTGCTCTGGACTCCACATTCACACAGTGGAAATGATTCTTTTGGAGCGGCTGTGTGGACAAACAAAACTAAAGCAGCTCCTCTTAGCTCAGCAAGAAAACAAATCTAAAAACAACACAACACATTATGATGTCGCCCAAACGTAGCCAGTAGCATTACTTCCGGCTTGCACATTCCTCAATGACTTTTTGGTTAAAGCGCATATAAAGCAGTCATTGAAGTTAACATAATCTACTAAAAGGACAAGGAATTGTCCTTGTATTACCCTCGTATAGATAGATAGATAGATAGATAGATAGATAGATAGATAGATAGATAGATAGATAGATAGATAGATAGATAGATAGATAGATAGATAGATAGATAGATAGATAGATAGATAGATAGATAGATAGATAGATAGATAGATAGATAGATAGATAGATAGATAGATAGATAGATAGATAGATAGATAGATAGATAGATAGATAGATAGATAGATGAGTACATCTGTACAAAAGCAGAGTAATCAGTAGTAAACTGCATCAACGGCTGCATATGCTACATTGAGAGATGTTCTGAAGCATTTTGTTCAGTCCAGCCTACGAATTAAGATGCCACTTGAGACTTCATCAGCAGAATATCAAAGACCTCAGACTCTTTTGGCAACATGTCAACAAGCCTGGTGTTGGCAACGTAAACCACCTGCCTATCTGCTGAGAGGTTTCGGGGCTGAATTGGTCTCCTCAAACAAAAATTAGTGTGCTAGTATGTTTGTTGAAGTTGCCAAATATTATCCCAAGTCTGCGTACGATGACTCTGATGTGAACAATAAAAGTGACTGACAGAGACTACTGAATACTGCAACCATTTACTGCAACAAATGGCTCTACGTCTTCGCTTGAGGACGCTCAGTAATGAATTTATACAGCAATGATTCAACTAGCAGTGCGATAAACTCAAGAGCCATAAAGAGAAGAGCCCAACAGATGACTGAGATATAAAATATAGATAATGACAAAGGAAACCAGTGCATTCACAGAGTATCCTTCTGAGCTAGTGGAATATCATGTTGACCTCTACTGTATATAAACTGTGCTGCTGTGTTCAATATAATCACATTTCCCAGTGGGCTTTAATAGCAGATAATGAACAAAATGAGTTTAGAAAGAAACTGGTCTGCATTGTCACTTTATGCTTAAATGTGGACTCGAGTCAGAATAAAAGCTTCCTTCAGTTCTGTTATTGACCTTTATGAAGCATTCGATCACATTGAAGGTGTATTGGTGAGAAACAAATGTCAAACCCTCATGATGATTTAATTGGTTACAATACTTGACTATAATTAACTTGTCTTTTTGCCCACAGGAAAAAAAAAAACACCCTCAAACTTGATTGTTATTCGTCCATGACACAATCATTTCTGCTCTTAAGCTTTAAGAGCCAAAATGAGCAAAAATAATTTCTCATATTTTCACAAAAGCCCTCAAAGGGTCTATGTGTAAGCACGGTGGATGTATATTTGAAGATGTTCAGTGTGAAGTGAACTGACACCCTGCTTCCACAGCCACAGCCTAATATTTGTGTTTGTTGAATAAGCCTATTGTTAATACCTGAACATGTTATTGTAGCCCAGTGGGGCTCACGTTTTAGTACAAGAAGCATTGTGCTGTGACCTTAGCAGGAAGGATAGGTGTTTGTGATGGATCCCATGTTGCTTATCTGTTGTATGTTAGTCCACAGTCAGATTTTTGACAGCAGCCATTGTTCTGTAAGCCTGTGTGAGGAAGAATGATGGGAACATTTTGTAAAATTGCCTATTGTATTGCAACTAGTGCTCCCTGCGGAGTCAGCCTGGTGCTTCAGACTTGGCGGATGAGAAGTGGTGTTGCTGCTGCCCTTCAAACAAGAGGCAGCAAAAGGGCTGACAGACTAATCCTTAAATGGCTGAATGGATGCAAACTGTGCACAGAGATGACCTACTAAGCCTATAAAGGTCTGATAGAGGGCTCCACTAATTATTAGAGTTAAAGGCCCCATGAAACAGAAGTTACAAATCCTTTGCATTTTATTGGACCACAAAAAACGTGGGTGTGGCTAAGAGTTTAGTAGATACAGAGCTGCAGAGACAAATGGACGATTGGCTCCACACACACACCCAAACCTGTTGTCAGATCAGGGTTATGGTTTCAGCTCAGATGAATGAATTAGATCTCAGCCACGTTGGTTGAAATAAAAAATAAGTTTTTTTGCCCACTGATATCCAAACACACGTTTTTTTCTATCTCTCCATATTGCTCTATTACCTACTACGACCCACAAAGGGTCAAGTGAAATTTTATGGGACCAGTGTGGCTGGCTACTCATCCAAAGTCACATTTGATTGGATGGACTTTTGTAAACCCCCCTGAGTGCAGGATGAGTCATCAAACATTTTAAAACCATTTTACAGGAAGAGAAAAAACGGGGATTTCAATGTATAATAACTCTATATGGGAGCGTTTTGTTGGCAGCGTTTGGAACCACTTGTCCATTTGTCGCTTTACAGGGAAGGGTCACTGCAAATCAATACAAAGTTTTTCTGACTGATTACCTCATGATGACACATCTCCATCCTGAAAGAAGTGGTCTCTTCCAGGATGACCATGTCCCCATTCATAGGGGCATAGGTGCACAAGGGGTCAATAAAAGGTTTGATGAGTATGAATGATGTGAATCATTCGCTGTTTTTTGCAGTCATCAGATACCAACCCAATTAAACACCTATGGGAGATTTTGTACCAACGGGTTAGACAGAGCTCTCCACCACCATCATCAGAACACCAAATGAGGGAATATTTTTTGGAAGAATGGTTTCCATCCCTCCAGTAGAGTACAGAGACTTGTAGAAGGTGCATTGAAGCTGTTCTGGCAGCATGTGGTGGCCCAACACCTTACTAAGGTGTTTCCCCTTTAATTTGTCACCTTCCTGTCATTTCCCACTGCCATTAAAACTAATCCTAACACATAGTTTTAAAATAGTTCAAATGTCTGTCATAGTAATAATCCAAAGAACTTGGTTTTTTTGAAAGATTAGCATCCTACTAAGTAACTTTTGTCAGTGCAGTGTTTATTCTGTACACATTTTGAATCTCTGAGCTCTTTGTAAATAAAAATAAACTCACTGAAGTCAAGTTCTACATTCTTGGCAGCTTTTCTTTTGTCTTTCCTGTATTCTCTTTGTCTCACCACACCTTAAACTGAGTAGGGGGAGCCTCTGTAAAAACCTCACAGTGCTGGCCACTCAGAAGTATCTACCCAGGATAATTACTTTAAGTCTAATTACCACACAGTGGTCACTATTGAGATTCATACTATCCCAAATAAAATCCCATAATCCATCAGACACTACTGGAATCTGAAGTTCCATTAAATATGTAATGTTTGAAGGACCAGCTGCATTTCTGTCAGCCAAAAATGGGTTTGTCTTCATTACATGTGCTGGATTTGTGTCAAGGTCACAGCATGTCCTTGAAGATCCATTTTCTATATGGGGTAGGAATGTGGATAAGAGCTACCGCCCCATGCTGCCGTTTGAGTCACGTTATGTAATGAGCTTCCTCTGCTCCCCGTAGACTTAATGTCATTATGGAAATGCATTACCTGGATCCCCCTCCCCACCTCTCGTTCTCTCATTCGTTCAGCTTTGTGCATCTCTGAACAGGCCATTAGAAATGGATTATAGGACGTTTTCCGTTGAGAACGCTACCCTTGGCGACCCTTGCCATTTCTTTAGAAATGGACTAATATGCATCAGCGAAAGCATAATCACTCCCACGACTCATGTCGATGATCTGTAGGCATTGGGTTGCTCGTGAGTAATACCTGTTTGACAGGGTGAATTGCAGACGCTGTTTATGTGGTATAAAAATAGCACGCACATCCAACAAACACAGTCAAAATACAATTGACTCCGAAACTCTAAATTTAGGTTAGATTTATATCAATGATTTAGAAACTGTCATGCTGTACAACGCGATTGTTTAAGTGAGAACATGATGGAACGTAAATCGTTGGAGTATTGCAGGAAGGAGAGGTGTGATGCTGCAGTGTATTTGTCATGAGTGGGGTGATTACCTGCCACAGGGCCTCCTCAGGCTAGGATGGTAATATGTTAGCAGACCTGGTGCCATGACATTAACTGGGCAACCCCCGCTGTAGTCCTCCTTAGCCCAGTCCTGTAAAGTATTAATAGTTTAATAATGTAACACAGTATTTTTTCATGACACAGCACAAAGCATGGCTTTGTTTCAACATAATGTGATTTGATGGCACTGCCTAAATCTAATCAACCACAGACCAAACATTGTTCTCTTTGACTTTAATTGCAGAATGTGATGGGCATTTGTATGATATGATGATTTATATTAATGTATGGTAATATTCATGGTAGATTATTATTTAGGATGTACAGTTGCATTTAGTCAGTCATACACATTATTATCCCCATGATATATCCATTATTATGTTGTACAAATTGTATCACATCACTTGTAATAAAAAATGTACTCACTAAATATTAAATATTCACTTGCCAACATCAACTACTCGTCTTCCAAAATGGAGGTGGAGGTTACTACACTTTCTTATTTGAATAAATAAGTGGAAAACTAATTAGTGGAAAACATCAACGAAACTCCCATTGGGCTGCCTAAAAATCAGGTCAAATATATCTCTCAACACTGTACCATAAATTTATTAGCTTCACTACACACTGACTTGTTATTCTGTTCTATAAATTATTCTCCCTCGAGTTTCTTAGTCAACAAAGTAAAAGCATGACTTCACGTCTCCCTTAACGTCCCTGCCTGAAGTTTCCTCAGGGCAGTTTTCTTCCATCCATTAGTGTGCGAAAAAGTAGTTGAGACCAAAATCATATCTAAAGTGCTGTTTCAGTGTATGCTGTACATCATGTAATGGAGTTAAGTAGCGGTTCTGCATGTGTGGTACAATATGATTTAGGCGAGTGCACTGTATGTTCCCTTTTGGACCACTTTTCTTCGCCCACTTTTGGTAGATTTGCCATGCCCCCTCATACAGGTTTAATAAAGTGGCCTTTATTTAAGAAAGATACTTTTTTTTTTTAATCAGGTTCTTGATTCAGAATCGATTCTTGGTTGAATAAATTAACTCTTGTCTTACAAAGCTAATCATTAAGCTGTTAAATACAAAATGTGCCTAAACGCTTGCCATTTTTAAAGATGAACTACAAGATAATGTTAGAGCACCCCACGATAACGTTATAAAAATGCATATGCAATTATTAAATAACACCGAACAATAAGCCCTCCAGAAAGCTAGTGAAAAGCCTGATACGGATATTAGTGATTTTTTTAAGTCACCTTTTTTCTAGTGTATCTCCATTAGGGATGCATGTTTAGTTGGTTGTCTTAACATTAAATAATCCATTAATTATGAGAACATTTGATGAATCTGGATTAAAAATTGGATAATTGGAAGACAAAATTGGATGTAATGATGTTATCACAGATTTTTGCTGGGACCATATAGGGCCCCTTGTTTGTATTGTTATGTAATGTTAGACTAGTAAGACTATGCATTGCACTACACTAGTTTTTTTTTAATGAAATGGTTTGGTTCAGTTTTTCTAACAAGGATGCAGATTTTGACCCACAAAATATCTTTTCATTCTGTGAGTCCAGGGTAAAAAAATTGAGACTATACACTTTGGCACTACAAAATTCTGCTTTAAATGACGTTGTTTTATTAAGTCTGACATCTGCCACTGAACAACTTACTTTTTCTTCATGGTGGATGAAAGATGCAGCCTCAGGACCTAGGTATTTGACCAAACAGGACAACACAGCTTCTCTTCTCTCTCCAGCCTGCAAACAGAAGGAAAAGCCTGTCCCGACATGATGCTTACATTACACTTGCTCATCACTCTCAGAAAGAAAGCAGCTGGCTTCTTAAATATGAATGCATATCCTAGAAACCAATCCAAGTTGGACACAGGAAGCAGCAGTCAATTTGAATAACTCAAGCATGGTCAGCACATGCTCGTGGTTGTGTTAGCACACACAGTGAGTTATGTACAGAGCAGCTGAAGCCTGAGGACCGAAAGGACAGATCACCATAAAACATGCTGACATGATGTTGCAAAATTGTCTTAGATCGTTCATCTGCATGCCACTTTACCTTTGCTCTCAGCACAGCCTTGTGCAATATTATGAAGCTGGAATTCATAGTCTCTTAATGCGCTCTTTTACAGAAGAACAAGGAGGGAATCATATAATATATAAGTAAAGCGCCAGATTGGTTTCAATAATAAATTAATAGACAGAAATGCTCACAGATTATTAGCTGCAGGACTGCTAAAAAGCATCACTGGAAAAATCAACAAACTAAAAATCCAACAAAGTGAATCAAACCAAATACTATATAATATTTATATTATATAAGAGCCAAATGTGAAAAAAATATCTAATATGATTTATAGATGAATCATACTTAAATAACACAAACGGTGTGTAATTATAACCTTGATGTTCACGGGCCTCACATACACCAACACTATCTTCCTCTGTTTAGCAGTGGAGTAGCAAGTGGAGGTTAATTATTTAGCACCCTGTGCAGAATGGCACAACAGGGAGACAGCTACTCTCGGGCTTTGTAGCAAGTCTGGATAATGACTAAAATGCCAAAACAACACTAGAGACAGGGGTGGATGTATTTATTTTTTTCCAGGTTAAGGGAAATCACTGGGACTAAATGAAAATGTCAACACAGGAGGAAAATGAGGGAAGTAAATAGGCTGAGAAAAGTGTGTATGAGAGAACTAGAGGATTGCAGCTGTCAATAGCAATATTTAGTTACTTGAAGAGTATATAAAACTTTATCAGCTGGCAACATAGGCCATCTACACAGTGTGATGTTAACAATCACACTGTAGTATATTTTTATATAATGCACTTCTCAGCAGCATCATACATTTAGATACATTCAATTTATCATTAGACTAATGAAACTACAAGGCTACAGATTTAAGTTACTGGGATCCGTGACATCTCACATGGCAACTTACATAATCAGGAACAGCTCTTCATAATTTAATACTTCATGCCCAATTTGAGTTTATCTTGCAAACCACCATTTTCATCCCCTATCAATTTAAATGTAATTACAGCACATCAACCTGATGATGGGAAAAAAAATGGTTACTTTCTCATTTACCATTTACAGTATATAAGTGATGAATTTACATGAGATCACAACGGATCACAATAGACTAATAGCATAGCTGTGTCACAAGCAGGCAACACTGTTTAAAATACATATACATATGGATAAATACTAATCATATCAGTCCATATTACCTCCTTGGAGCTCCATTTATAAGCCTGCTCACCAGCAATGAAGCCTACCAAAGCAGCATTACCACTGGGGCTGGTGGCATCAAAGGTAACACAGAATGGACAGTCACTGGATGATCCTGTCACGATTTCACCAGAGAAGCCCTTCTCCCTCCAAAAAGCCTTTGAGAAAGAAACACACAGTTTCACAGTTAACAGCGTCAACATATTAGTAATGACAACACAGAACCCAACTACACTTGTGCACAGACAAAGGCAAGTCAAATGTATTAGCATAGCACATTTCATTCATAAAGGCAATTCAAAGTAGTTTACATAATGCATTAAAACATGAAAAAGAAAAACAGCATTTAAACCATTAAAATGCAAATTCCTTTTTAAAAGGACATAAAAAAAGTCAAGATCAGAGTCATATACATATATGATGGTCAAAGTTGGAGGAAGTTTCCTCTAATCCACATTATTTTGACAATATTTTTTGGCTGGAGACATATAGTTTTACTCGAATTGATGACAACTCAACGTTTTTTTACTGTAAGTGCAATAAAAACCTAAAAAGGTCAGTAAGTAATTTATCAGACAACCTGTTCAACAAGCAGAAAAGCAACATTTCCACCTGCTCACCTGCAGTGTCATGCTTACACGACCGGAGCGTGCTGATTAAGTGAATAGTTAGAGTGAATTCTTATGAACGAGCTAAAACAAGCTGAGACAGAAGGTCATTTTTACTTGATGTGAAATAATATTCATTCAGGAATATTATTTATTTTATTGATATTTTAGATTTGTTTTCCAGTGAGATATTATTGAGTTTATATATTTCTATATCTTGGGGGAGGACCCCAAAAATACATCTTTCTCCATCCAGACCCGGTTAGACCAGGTTTGACGAATCTCAAACTGTTTAATGGTTCTCTGGAGTCCCCTTGGTAATTTAGTCCAGATTTGACAGGTCTAAAAATAGTGTTTTTTGATCTGGATGTGGACTGGTTGGGAAAAAGCAGTGACTTATATATAATATTGTAATTATGATGATATAAATTTAGTGAGATTTGCACTGCTCATTTGAAGTATAATATATTGAATTTCACAAATTGACTGTTTGACTGACTCTATTCTATGCTATATATATATATATAGCATAGAATAGAGTATACAGAACAGAATAGAATAGAGTATATATATATATATATATATATATAAGTGGCAATGTTAAACTAAGAGCTAATAGCCCAGTATGATCAGTCCACAAGAGTCCTCTCACACTCCTCCTCCTTCACAGCTCAACTCAACAATGTGTAAAGTAGTTTTTTCTAAGGATAGAGTGGATTGTTGGGAAACATAAAAAGACATCTAGAGTTGAAATGTGTGTGAAGGAGTGTATAAATGCAGTTGCTGAAACATTGCTAGATGTTTCACAAAAATAAACTGCTGGATATCGAACAAATCTCGCTGTCACTGACAACACTACCAGCTACAAGTGCTGAGATTTTAGCTGAGGATGTGCACTCACAGCTTGTTGCTGCCATTAAAAGTCCACCATGCATAGGAGTAGAAGTGGATGAATCAATTTATAAGCACTAATGCCCAGCTTTTAGTGTTTGTTAGATTTTGCAGAGAGAGAAAGGACCTTGTTTTACATGTAATGGCATGCCGGCTTTGTTGTTTTTAATATTACTACTGTGAAGGAATAGTGTTTGAATAACCGGAGACCATACACCATAATACCTACATATAAAATCTACACCAGGATAAGTGAATAGATTCAACATAATACAGATAAATAAATATAAACAATTGTATGCTGAAATCAAAGTAAGGATGTTGCACAGGATTGATCAAGACTGTTCAAGGCATTTTGATTTATAGTTATCTGCTATAAATCCAGATGTTTGCTTCTGGAGTAGCTGCTCTTTTAGAACACTGACCACACTGCATTGTGAGTGAGTGATCCAAAAAAAGTATAGGAAACAATGTTTTCCTAATGCACAGGTGTTTAGCTGTAAAACATATCTAAACAGCTTCATTGATTTTAAATGCAGACCTAAAGTATGCACTGAGTTATGTGAAAGGAAAGAAAAATAATAATATTAGCATTATTTAAGAAAGTTGATGTTGCATTATTTTTCTATAATGTGTCCAAATGGAAGTCTGTAAATGATAAATAAAGAAGGACCAAGGATAAAGCCTTGAGGAACTCCGCTTAGACAAAAATATTCCTGTCCTGAAGATAGGACTTGAACCACTTTAGCACTGTACCTGAGAGCCAGAACCAGTTTTCTAGTCTGCCCAGCAGTATTGTATGGACAACTGTGTCAAAGGTCTTTCATCTCATAAGACTAGATCTGAAATCATGCCTTAATCAGTTTCTAAATGAGATGAGAACTGTATATGTAGCACTGTATAAAATGGAACTCCATTTATATTTTACAACATAGTTGATTTGAATACATTAGGCAGGATGTCAGGACCATTCTACGGTACTTCCTAAGATGGCATGAGACCTACAAATGTAATACAGTTGTACAGATAAAATAATAAGCATGAGGCTCTCCTGCCCACACTATGTGTAGCCTGCTGGCAACCTTTCTGTCTCATGTACCTCTGCAACCAAGTCTTTTGTTCAGTACTATTATTGATACTCTGTATTTATTTTGTGACTCAGGTGTTGTACAATATTTAGTGAATTATATTGTCATTCTTTGTGTCACTTCTGCTACCTTTTCCAATCACATTTTGTGTGTATGTGCATATACTTGTGTATCACATTTGCATATCCATGCATGCACTTAGATGTGTATGTATTTGAATATACACACGTGTATCTGTCTATACAGATTTACTCTGTAGTATGTACCTGTGTAACATTAAGACCACTGTAATTGTGTGTCTGAAACTATTGTTATATGTTTATTTTTGCCTCTTGCTTTCATTTCTTGTTTTTCTCATTTTTTTATATACCCTAACTACATACTGACTTGTTCTAATAAATGACTATTGAGGAAAGTAATTTAATATTCCACTTGCCTTTTTTGCCTTGCTATTATGTAGAAGACAGCAGAATTAAACTTACAGTAACCACATAGAATAAACAATTATTTTTATTTACATTGCACTATACTTGCACTATCCTAAGTATTGCTTTATAAATAAGTAAGGCACACCATTCATACATTCTAATCGTTCTCCTAATACACCAAAAAAAAAAACAAGGCAATGAAATAAATAAATAGGCAATGAGGGCCTCTCAAGAGAAAAAAAGTGTTGCTGGTATTGCATGGTATTGCCTATGCACTTGTCTACTTCCAGCTGTTTCTTACTTAAATATTTAAAAAAAAAAAAAAAAAAAAAAAAAAGTGTTTAGCACACTTTCTTATTTCATGGTACCTGATCAGCTACTTGAGAATTTGTTCCACTGCTCTTTCTACTACTCTTTTCTACTACTCTACTGAGTTACTGCTCTTTACCTCTTGATTGCTTTGCCTTGCTAAGTTGCTTTAGATAAAAGCGTCTGCCAAATGACAAAATGTAAATGTGGAAACATCTGAGGAGAAGAAGCTGTTCCTGGCAATACAGATGCACATCATGCCGGACAAGGTTGCAGTTCTGCAAACACCGTCAGCGAGGACCCTGCCCAAGTCTTGGTTACCTCAGCTACCATCATGTAGGCATTCAAGGATCTTTTTACCTTGAGGCACGACACCTGTTGCCATTTGTAACCTCATTTTCCAACAACAATCCACTTTTGGAATGTGACAGATTAGCACACACGGCATGCACAAAACTGCTGCTTCTGTCTTTTCCTCACCCCCCTCGGAGTCCCCGGCTCCTAAACAAACTAAACAGAAGTTGCTGATTTTCATTCTTTTACATCCAGAATTCACATAAGCTCCATATTACATGGAGATGATTCAGCTGCTGCTGGCGTTGCCTTGGCAAATTACACAACATTGGGGAGCATTGTCACAGGTAAGTGAAGAGACAGATGTGATGCCCAGCCTGGGGCTCCCTCTAAGCACTTGGATCCTGAGAAGGACAAGCTGGTGCTTCTAGAATTGGCCTGTTGAGCAGATAATACAAGGCAGGAATGCAGACTCAACTATTCATGCTGAAAATGCAAAATCCTTGGACTCACACAAGTGATGTGACAAGAGTGTTCCAGTCAACTGCTCAGTCAGCTCAGTGTTGGGGTTTTTTTTTTACATCTTGTAATAGAGATATGTCTGCTGCCATCTGCTATGTGTGTGAGTGATTTTCTCCGGTCGTGGGTTTAAGCAAGAGGTCAGTTTTTAATCAGTCTTCTCTGAAATGTTTCCAACGGGGGAGTAAGATGGCTGCGTCCACTACTGTACGCACTCTTATTCTCCCTTCAGTGGGAATTTCTGATTGTTCTTATCGTTCTTTTTAAAGGAGTTGTTTGTTTGCGTCCGTACTTCCTGTTCAAGCTGTTTTCAATCACAACAGAATTGCCGCTTGCTTTAACATCAACTGAAAGGCTGAGTGAATTGCATGCCATTTCCGTTCATCTAAACGTCAGAAGGACCTGAGTGGTGCACGTAGTTTATGCATATGTTTTATTTCTAGATGACACCGTACAAATCTAGATTGCACCCCAGTTCACTAGCAATTTACAAAATCAACTACAGAGTATGGCCTATCATCTGTTTCAGCGAAATGCGGGTGTTATCACCAGTGTTGATAAAGAAAGGCCCCTGGTAAATTTGGATCTTACATATACCTAGATGTTGGGTGTAGGACTCTGCCTATGTAGACATCCTGAAAAGTTGTGTGGAATATGCAACTAATCTGTGTTGCATCATAGAGACTTAGATGCAACTAAGTCTCAAAGAGATTGCAAGCAACTAAAGCATCTAAAAGCAACTAAAAAATAACCACATGTCTACAACTTTAGTAAATCTTGGACATGACTGGTTAGAGATCTCATGTTAATAGACAGGTCTTGTGTAATAAATTAAATGTATAATGAAATCAGTGCATCTCAATGATTCATCATTATTTATTAAAGAAGGTAACATCCAATGGCCTTGTGTAAAATCATTATTGCCCCCTTAGGCTGAATAAACTGCAATAACTGTGATCAGATGTTTCCTGTAGGAATTGATCAGTCTCTCACTACACTTTGGAAGTATGTGGCGCATACTTCCATATAGAAGTGCTTCCACTCATTTGTGGGTTTTCAAGCATAAACAGCTTTCTCCATCATAAAAGTACATCTCAAAAGACCTTGGCCTGGATGAGAGGCCTGCAGATCAGTGGACTTGGTTCTGCTCAATAACATTTTTATAAGTTGCTTTTGACAATAGACAATAAGCTTGGGCAGTAACTATTTTATTTCATACCTTCCTGACATTTCACTGGGCTATATGATGATATTTCAGATTTTTTTTTTTTTAAAGCAAAAATCTAAGAGCTGAGCTTTTGTTGATAGATGTCATTGTGGCATATAATGCTGTGTGTCTAATATGCAATTAGCCTTCTTAGACAGTCAGTTTTACACAGGTACTCTCTCCATTCAGGATATGTGATGTTGTGAAGATGTAATTGTCTAGTCCTCAAATGTAATGTCAAGAGTAAAATATCGTCTTATATTTGGGCCAGTATGGGTAATTGATTAGCTTAGGAGACCTATAATAGAGTTTGACCGCCATTAGAGACTGGTGGCGTGTTCTGCGCTCTACAATACATCATCTCAATACAGCATCTGCATATCGGTTTAATAGCATGCGTCTATATTTGTGACAGAATTGAAAATCATACCGTAGGGATTTCTGAATACCCTGGTATAAGCCTAATGGCCAATATGGTCCTTTATCCAGTATGCTGACAGTTTAAACTGATGGCAAGCACCAAGGCTACAAAGGAATGCAGTAGGCAGGACTGGCTTAAATCAGACCTGATTTCTAATCAATGTTTTCAGACAGATAGCCCTAATTATCTTTAACTCTGTTAAATTAAGTGGGAACACGGCTGCTTTTTTTTTTTTTTTTTTAACCTTTAGATTGCATGTTTAATGGATTTTTGGATTTTTTTTTTCAGTCTGTATATTTCTAAACTACAACAACTCAAATTGATGAGGCAGTATTTAAGTATGAAATGTGAAAATAAAGTAGAAAAGCATGAAATAGAGAATTAAAATGGGTTCACAGCTTAAGATGCGTGCAAATAGTAAGAGTAAAATAGGGGTACCAGAGGGAAGACCTAATTGTTTTATGGCTCTCTAAGTCATTAGATAGCAACAATTACTTTAGCAACAAGTATGTACATTGTCACTGAGCACAGTTAAAGGCTGAATACAAATGTCCAAATGTTGTACTGGATGCAGTGTAATGGCAGACCTCAGCAGCACTGACAATTTGTGTTCAGTTATAGTATAAATACATATATAAATGAAAAATGGAAATGTGTCATTGTATAAAAAATGTATCGGAATTAAAAGTAGTTATTATTGGTTGAGGTCTGCACACACTCTTGATGTCTACATGCACTTTAGATTAAAACAATGTTTTTGCCTTCAGTTGACTCAGGACTGATTTAGTGTGAACAAACCAAATCAGATGTTTTTCCATATATTTTCAATGCATTATACCCTGATATATGTCAAGCAAATGTACACACAGCCCTTCATACATGCCCTTCATGTTCACCATGCTATTAGTGTGAAAGCGCTACATGTTTCAGTCATGTGAGTCCTGCCCCTTGTTTTTCACTTCGCATAAAATTATTTTATATTCGTTAGTCGTATGAAAAAGTAAGCTGTCTAGACATAGTGTCTTGCATAAGTATTTACCACCCTCGGACTTTTCCACATTTTGCAATGTTACAACCTGAGATTCAAATTTATTTTAATGGGCTTTTTACCTTTTTTTGATTAACACAATGTTCATAGTACTTTGAAGGTGCAAAATACTTTTGTTGTGACACAGTTATTAAGAAAAAAAGCAGCATCTGTTGGACACCAATATTTGGTATGAGGATATGTCTCTAACAACTTTGCACATCTAGAGACTGCAATTTTTGTCCATTCTTCTTGGCAAAATAGCTCAAGCTCAGTCAGATTGGATGGAGACAGTCTGTAAACAGCAATTTTCAAGTCCGCCACAGATTCCCATTTGGATTGAGGTCTTTCCTTTGACTGGGCCGTTCTAAGACACTAACGTTGTTTACCTTAGACCATTCTTGTGTAGCTCTGGCTGTACGCTCAGGGTTGTTGTCCTGCTGAAAGGTGAACCTTCGCCCCAGTTTCAAGTCTCGTGCAGACTGAAGCAGGTTTTCTTCTCAATCCTGGCTAATTTCCCAATACCTGCTGATGAGAAGCCACCACTGTGTTTCACTGTGGTAGTGGTGTGCTCATGGTGATGTGCAGTGTTGGGTTGCACTAGAGCCAAAAAGTCACATTTTGGTCTCCTCTGACCAGAGTACCTTCCCCCACATGGCTTGTGGCAAACTCCAAACAGAATTTTTTTATTACTTATTTTTCGGGCCATAAAGCGCACCGGATTATAAGGGGCAGTATTAAATTACATGTCAATTGCCCTCATTGAACTTTATTTAACTAATTTACAATAACTCTCAGTTGTAGGCTAACGCAAAAATACAAGTTTAAGTGGGCGATTTTTGCATCAAACATGCCAGGATCCCTCTAAACATTGTACAGTTTTAACACAAAAATACAAAAACCGTTGTTCAGAGTTTAACAGTTGGGTGATTTTAGGATCCAACATGCCCGGATCCCTCTCGTCATTATCCGAGTCAGTCTCGTCCAACATAAAATCGGTTCGAGTTTAGTAAACACAACCAAAGGTCATACATAAGGCGCACTGAATTATAAGGCGCACTGTTGATTTTTGAGAAAATTTAATGATTTTAGATGCGCCTTATAGTCAGAAAAATATGGTATGTGACTTCTGAAATCAGCTGGTTAGGTTCGCACAGCAAAGAGTGTGAACACATATGCACTTGTAAATAATTTTGAAAAACATGTAATATTTTCCACCCACTTCAAAAAATATGGACTGTTTTGTGTTGGTCCATTACATTCAACTGCAAAAGAAAATCCACAATTTATGGTTGTTACATGACAAAATGTGGACGTGGGAGTTGAATACATGTTTAAGCCCATTAGGACCACTTAAGACAAACATATTGAAAAGGAAAGACTTAAAGTTAGATCATATCAGTGTTCAGTATTTTCATATGTGTTTATCAGGATCCAAATGCATCTTGGCAGAGCACCAAGGCACAAATCTAATAAATGTTGCATGCCACTAATGATTTTGTGTTCATTATAGAAGGCAAATTTAATTTACTAACAAGGCGCACAAGCATTCTGTTAATTAATTGTGTGATTGTAAAGTGCAAAGTGAAGAAGATTAAACAAATCAAATTTCATGTGCTAGAAGCTTTTGTACAAAGTATTTGGATCTATAAAGAATGTTTGCCGAATGAGTCAGCCGCTGTCTCCTGCAGACTCTGTTTTATGAAATAGGTACATAAATACATATTTCCCTCATCACTGTTGATGCCATTCCGTATAAACATTTAGCTATTTACATAAAAGAGAACATTGCACATATGTTATTGTTCTGAAACATATTGGTATTTTGATATAGTCTTGTTTATGTTATGTATGCACCTACTGTGGATAAGAATGTCCTTCTTGAGGACATGAAAAGCTTTTTCAGCGTTTATCAACTGCGTTGAATTTGGAATTCATCCCTTTTACAATGTTTTCTGTGGACAAGAAATTAAAGTGGCTTCACATAACATCCTTGCAAGCATGATCAATTCAATAATCCACTGTAGCAACCCATTTCATAGACTATATCAGTGTTTTCTCTATATGGATGAGACGTCGATAACATTAGAGCAAACATAAACCCACTGGGGGAAGAAAACAAATCTAAAAGCTGCAACAAGTGAATGTTTCTGTATTTGTGTCTTCATAACATTCATATAAAGTACATGACTGTTCAGTTGTGTTTGATCTTACTCACCGTCTTGTAGGTTATGATGAATTTTATCATGTGACCCACGGGCATGTTCTGGGTAAGGAATTGTCTCTGACTGGGCAGGGATGGCTGGTAGTGAATCTTTGCTGGTTCGGGGAAAAAAAGAGTACAACATGAATCCCAAAAACAGCTTTTTTTTAATACTAGTAATTCACTGTACTGTTCTCACTTGGTGTAGTTCATGGTTACAATTGCATGCTTTACTTTAGAGAGAGAGAGTAAAAGAGGGAAATAAAACGTATAGCATGAAGTTAATCCTTCTATTAATGAGGATCGTTTTATCTTGAATCATTGACTAGCATTTAATGGCCCTGCAAAGTAATCTCCATGACCTCATGCTACTCTGGCTGTTGCTGTGCTCGCAGTGCTTACATCTGTAAAAGCGCCATTTCTCTGATGTAAGAGCAATTGAGTACTGTTGGTTAGTGCATGACGTAGTGTGTGTCAGACATGCGGAGAAGAGAATGAAGCGTTTCTGTGCTTGCTCTGGCAAGTGAAGCAACATCTGGCCAAAAGCCAGGCTTTTAATGAATGAACCTATGGAAGATGTGAAATATCATTTAGAAACTGTCAGGAGCCTGTCAGCAACCTCAAAATAATGCCCTTAATGCTAAACAAAATTGATGAGCACATAGCAGTTAAATTGAAAAACAGTGACATGATAAGTGGCTCCAAACTAATCTGACATGGTCACTTAGATGTCCAAATGACAGCACTGTACACGTGACATGAGACGTATTAAGTGGTATCCACAACGCTACTTGTTTTGACAGCAAAGCTAGCTATGTTGATAGCAGGATATGCCTTCCACCTCAGTATTTGTCAGCAAATGTTACGTTTTTGATGGTTAAATGAGACATACTCTGACATCTTATTCTTTTAAACACTTGAGGTGCTCCGTCACCCACTCTTGCATGCACAAATCTGCTGTGACACTCAAGTTGAACTTTATCAAAACTCGGCATCACATTTAAATTGAGATGACGCAGATAAACAGGTTCAATGGGAAGGACTTTTGAAGGTGACTCACTTTTGGCACCTCGTGATTAGATGGCCTGAATTACAAATCCACTATATGAGTTGACATCTCCACAGGATAAATACTGATGATTTCCTGTCTGCCATAGAGCTGTTTAATAACCGTTTGGCTTTTTCTCAAGCACCAATGAAGAATATAAAGTGGATTCTATAATTCCTCCATGCTTCACAGTTGGTATGAGGTTCTTCTGCTCAAATGTCGTCTTTGGTTTGTGCCAAACATGTCTTCTGTTATGGTGCCAAAACCATTCAACTTTGGATTAAACGTGTGCAGTCTGTTTCTAATGGTATGGATGCATGTATGTATGTTCCAGTCTGCTCTTGGAGGAACTTGCTAGGACGGTCTGACCTGGCCATGTCGGCAGTTGTTTTAAATGTTCTCCACTTGTTTCCAGACAGTGGAATGGATGATTAGTAATTATTTGTAGATCTTTTTAAATCCCTTCCCAGACTCAGACATCCAACGCATCTCCAACCTTCTTTCTGAAGGCCTCAGAGGCTTTTGATCGTGTCTCACTTCAACAATCAAACTATAAATGTCTGATGTTTAAATAAGACAGGCTCATTTAAAGTCCTCTCTAATGATATTCTAATTTTAGGCATTTTAGTGGTAAATGTGAAGGTGTCCTAATTTTTTCCTCACAAGAAAATTTCATTTCTAATAATTACATTTTACAAATAACTTTTTAAAGACATTTCTTCAGTTTTATTTGTTATATTACCTCAGTGCGAGTAAGTAACTGCTTTATAGTTTAACCAAAGAATGAAAGGTGCAGGTCAAAAAGGGTGTTTGGGTTATCCTTGGGCCTGAGGTAGAGGAGTACAGCAGGATTCCTCTACAGTCCTCATCTGTTCCATCTGAAGTGCATTCACTGCAACTCTGAAGTGCTCTCATTTGACAGCTCATCAGACTGCTTTTCTGCATCAGTCTGTCATCTTTGGAAAGCAAGTTCAAGAGCGTGTTACGGCACCACAGGAATCTCCACAAGTCCTGGTGCTTGACCCTGGCGTCCAAGGGCGCCACTTTCCCGAGTGGACTCTTTTCATCGTCTTTCTGTGTGTCTGAATCCTACGTTCTTTTAAAATCATTTGATCCACTCTTACTTACTTTGTGTGAATGCACAACACGTGGCTAACATTGAGCTTGCTTTCTCTCAGTATCCTCTGTCACTGAACAGGGAGTCACATCTTTGGTAGCCTTCAGCAAGGGGCTTCAAAATTTCCATTACTTTCTCACTCTGAACTTATAACATGCACTGGCACTTCCTTTGACTGTCAGAGCGATGAGGAAAGTGAAACATGAAAAGCCACTCAAATCAAGACATAACATCAAAGGGACGATGATTTGGGCATGCAGTTTCAGAACGACAATTCATAAAAGAGTGCACAACCATAAGCTAAACCTAGCGAGAACTAAAGTTTAGTACATGGACGTATCTGTGAAAGTTATGAAATTGGGTTATGACATATCCTGTTGTGGAGAACAAAATACGTCTATCGTATATTGTCCATGTGGAAAGAGAAAAAGCGCTAGAAGACTTTGACTCCGATGAGTCAGTGTTTTAATGAAAACAAAGATATAAGAAGATGAGAACCCCTGATACCAATAGGTATCCATGGAATTATAAAAATGATGCAATAACGACAGATGGAAACCATTAAAAGATAATAGTAGCCCTCATTGTCATAAATCTATAAAGCCATCAAAGATGGAGTCCTGTATCTACGGGTACCTTACATCACAGGTCTTTTATTGAATTACATGCGCAGCCCTTTGATACTTATTGAAATTAAAGCCTCAGCAGTAGCAGCAGAACCCCTCCCCCCATCTCTCCATACACACACACACACACTGTAGTCCGAGCATTACTTATAAATGTCTGCTGTTTTGTAAATTTATAAATGCCCTTTTGGCTAAAATTGCCCTCATTAGTTTAGAAGTTAATGGTGGTTTAATGTGGGTGTTCTTTAATCTTCTTCTGAATGAATACCTAACTAAATGTAGATGTTGGACTGCAAACAGGAGACGCATTTAATTTTGATTTTTTCATTTAAAGGCCTTTAAAGGCTCTTAATCAGCATCCTGCAAGAACACAATATTGTTGAAAATTAGAAAAGCACTGGTTATTTCACATGAGAGATGGCTTTATTTGTGTCACACATTTGTACACTAATCATAGCAATATAAGAATTGGACAAAAAAATAATGTTTTTTGCTTATTCTAGTGAGAACACACACAGGTGCAGACCAGCATGAGTCCATCAACATGACATATTTCATAACTCCCATCCAATATATAATGCTTTATACCCCAAATAATGGCAATATAGAAGAAAATACTCAGGGAATAAAGCATGGGATATTGGAGTAGAGTTGTGTGTTTAATTTGATGTTTTGTTTGCTTATGCTGCCAAACAAATGCCAGTGTCAATCAAATCTGATTGACACCACCACCACACCACGGTGTTTTCTTTTCAAATTTAGACACATCTTCAATAATACAGATAAATTAGGACTTTAAACCAAGTCTTTAAGTGTTTTAACTCATTTAATAAGCACCAACTTCGGCCTACCACAGATTCAGTGGAGGAGTTCGTGTGTGGGCTAGAGGCTGCGGTGCATAAATGCTGAAAATATGTTTTAGATAATTAAGAAACAGTGTCACCATTACAACGTCTGTCCACCAGAGAGCACAATTTTTAATTATGTGAAATGTCCTGATAACTAAATTAAAGACTCCATAACAAAAAAAAGCTTGTTATATGTTGGTCTTAAAAGATTTAGTTTGGACAAGAAACTCTCTATGCTGAGATATACAGTATACATATATAAATATACCAAGATAGATGTCCCATTATCATCAGGCACAATATTACTCATCAGAAGAGATAGATTAATCATTTCCAAGAGAGTTTTAAACTCAGCCAGACACATTGCGTTAGTTATACTCGCAATCACCTCAACTGCTATTTCATGTTAAATCTCTAAATTAGGCTACAGTAGTTTCATTCTCAGTGCAGCGGACAGTACTGGCCTAGAATCCCAGTGTCAGTTAACAAACCGATGCTAATGCATTGATCACATGTTCTCTACAGGTGTAAACAAAGATCTGGACTAAACCATGAGTGGCAGATGTTCTAGTTTCCTCACCACTGCTCAAGCCTGCTGTTATTACAGTAGCTCCTGCATGAGAAGATAGATGACAACATCACATAGTGTTGCTCGGCACACATGGACACACATAGCCTGAGAAATGAGACAAATACACTGAACAAAATGCTAATTTAGTAACTGCAGAGCCGTCTCCTTAACTATCACTGAATGTTAGACTGTACATCTAATTGCATTATACCCCAACTGCATGCTGTGAAAGCTTTTTTTTTGTTATTGCAGTCTTAGAATGAATACATGGGACTATATACCAACTAAAACATGCACAAACTTCAACCACATTATCAAAAGTCAACGCATAACACTGAGTCGAGTTAATACATCCCAAAATTTCTCATTTCTAAGCCCTTTTCATGCATAGCAATCTTATTTACAGTGAAAACAAACAGTTCATAAATCATTGCGCTGAGCGAGAGAACAAAAAGAGAAAGAAAACTGACGTAACTCATTATGAAAGATGGATGGATGAATGAGGGAGATAAGTCCAGGAGCCAAGAACAGGACAAACGTGATATATTAGGGTACACAGCTCACATCCAGCGTTTGCGTTTGTGAATGCAGCTGTGGTCGTCTTTTGATGCCAAGCAACTCCTGGACCCACAGGGTATTCATTTATGTGTTCATTCATTTGTTTATCCATTCATTTACTCAAAAGCAAGTGACTTAAGAATTGATTAGGAATGTCAGAAACAAGCATCCGTAAATAAAAACCCAAATGTGAGTGGCTATTAATACTGTAAATGCTTTACAAGAGCTCTACGAAAGCAATAAGCCACTAAAGGCCGTGGTTTACCGTGAACGGCCATGCTGTGCATAACAACGCACCTTGACCTTGAGCAATAAAATAAGACAAACAGCTAAACTAAAAATACAATAATTAATTGATAACCAATAATCATTCCTCTGCCAAGCAGGTCTGAAAACAGCAAACACACCAACCCTAAAAACCCTAACTTTCTCTCTCATTAATTTCAACATGTTTCATCTTCCTCTTCTATCCTGTCCATCTCCTTCCACCACTCATCCACACTTAGCCCACCTAATAAATCAAAATTTACAACTAAATCTGGCATTTTGAAACAATTTGTTTGGCGCAGTAATACTGATATAATGCAGGTGTGTGTTCGTGGAGTATTTTTGAAACGGCTTCAAACGTGGCTCAACTGTCGATTTTATAATGTCCAAGAGAGACTTGGAAATATCTCTATTTAAACAAAACGTGTCGCACAGATGAGTTCAAGCAGAAATCCTTTCTCTAATTTATCCTCTAATTTACTCCTTTGGGGGGGAGATGTGATGTTTCAATCACTGGCCTGACTTTGGCTTTTGAGAGTCCCTGTCAACCTTCCCCACACTGATTTAAGGCCAAAACGTGGTGCTGTGGCATCCAAGCCAGAGCAATCCATGCTGCATAATTCAACACTGCTCTCAAACCTGTCTCATTAAAGATCCTGGCCATGGTCCATAGCTCTCAGTATGAGGATTTGAGTGACAGATCTGTTGCCAGCTTAGTACAAGCAGGGACAGAGTAAGCCCAAGCTCCGGATTCAGCTTCAGCAAAACCAGCTCCGACTCCAGCCTCACCGTCAACCAGCGCGGGCTCCTACATGTGTCCTACATGTGATAAACACCGGCCAAACTCCACGCCAAGTCAACAGTGTTTTATTCTATAGTTGGTATGTTGGAATGCAGTATTTCTTTATTTCTGACCCGGAGGTAGATTCTCCTCAGGGATTGGACCACAACATGATGTCAGATGCTAATGGTTGGCCACGCAGTCAAGAGTAAACAAATTATGTATGCACTAATGTGTGCTGTTAATTAAAAAAGAGTTTGAAGTTTGATCTTTAACATGGTGTGTCTTTAAATACTATTTAGGGTTTGTTCAATTAAAACTTTCTGCTTCTTGTGAAGAGCCAAAAAAAAACAAGAAAAAAACCCCACTTTACTGCGGGCGTCCATATTTTTCTCTCCTTGATTGCTCACAGGAAGGTCGGTAATGACGTGTTTACCACTTTCAACTTCCCACTGCTGACCGTAACGAATTTCACATTAGCCCCCGGTGGCCTTAACTCTTGCTCTAGTGCAAAATCCAATTCAGGATATTCCTCAGCTAAGGGCCCAAACCCAGACAGAATTTGCTTTAACCAAAGTGACTGCCACACCCCAGAGCCAAACAGATTTAGGAAAATATCAAAGATTTATCTGCGTGGATGCACAGTTTGCCACATTTGACAGACGTGGTAAGTGAGAGTAGAATATTTGCCTTCTGCATCAGTGAGAATTTCATTTAGCGAGTCAACAGAGGTGGGAGACGCACACTGACCTGCCAAATGAGGGGGGCAAGTGACAATCACAGCTCTGCTCAAGAACGTGTCGGTTGCGGTCTTCACCCTGGCCCACTCAGCATCCTGTTGAAATAGAAATACAGCTTTATTTAATAAGCGACTTGCACAGATTTGTTGGTACAGTGCATCTTGTTTGGTATGGTTGAGCTGTTCAAAGTGTAATGTCCTGATTGATTTTTGGGCACAGTTTATTTAAAACACAGTAACACCATTCATTATTACTTTATACCCACCCGACTGTACAGCTTTTGCATTTCTGCATACAGTTAATGCTATGCAGATCTCATTTATATACAGAAACGTTGGTCCTTTGAAAATCAGTCCTTGACAGGTATCATTAATTGTCATAGATGCTGCAGTACAAGGATAAACTAGAGAGAGAAATTATAAATGAGGTGCTGTAAACTAAACTGGTTTACACTATGAGATTGTGTTTTGTCATTGGTTTAGTTTTCAGACAGCCTTGCCCTTATAGAGCTCCTTTGCTCCTTTATTCTCACATGTATTCTCAGTAAACTTAAGCATCTGGTGATAATTAAAACCCTTTCACCACAGAACATTACTATTCTGAGAGTAGTGTTTAAGTAGTAAGTAGATATAATTGAATGTTTTAAAAATCAGGAATTAAATCTACTCTATATTTCGTTCTCTGTACTGGTTCCTTGGTAACCTTAGGATTATTTAAAATGTTTACTTTTGATTTAAAAGATATTGACAAGCCCATCTTGTACTTAGGCGTTCATATCTCCCTGCATCACCAAAGTCTCAGGAAATCCAAATATAATCATCTTAAAATGCATTTATTTTCATTTATATTTTAATAACGATTTTTATACAGTATGTTTTGGTTAGTTTTTCAGGTGGCACTATTGCCTTACGGTTAGTATTGTCTGGGTGTGAAGCCACCCCAGCACTTTGGGCCTCTCTGTGTGAAGTTTTAATGTTCTCTCTGTGCCTTTGTGAGTTTTATCTGGGTGCTCTGGTGCATTTTAAGGGAAGTGGAACCTCTAAATTGCCTTAGCTGTGAATGTCAGTGTGAATGTGTGTATCTGTCAATATGTGTTAGTCCCGTGATAGACTTGTAAAATGTCAAGGATGTGCCCTGCCTCTCACCCAATGCACACTGGGATAGGCTATAGCCTCCTGTGACTCTTCACATGTTAAGTCAGCATAGAAAATGAATGTCTTCTTTTATATCCTTTTGTTGTTCTTAATACTATTATGTTACTATAATACTTGGGAGAACTGTATGACTGTATTTAGTGTATAAGTGTCCCTCTAAATTGCTAGACTAGAAAAGGTACTAGAGACGAGAGAGGCTGCAACCACCAATAATCACATTTAATGTTTTATCACTGAGTAATCACAAGCAATACTATATCCTTTCCTAATGAATAACTACATAAATCAATACCCCATCTGATAAAATAAGTTGTATTGATTAGCAGCACTGGGTAATGGGTGAGCCTTCTTGGCCTTTCAGCTGTGGATAAGGAAGACAGTCAGGCGGAACAGACAGTGCCTTTGCAGGAGACGGCCTGTTTCCCCACTGAGGAAGCTGTTATCTCTGTGTCGCGCCTCATCAATCCCTGAGTGAGCTGTTACTGTACTCTACCTGCCATATGGCGGTCACAGCAGAACCCAGCCGGACGTTCTTCCACCCAACATGTTCTGCCAGACACTCTGAAAGCTGTTGGGTGCCTCCCTGTGGAGAGACAGATATTACAGTTCAAGGTGGGCTCAAAAACCATAGATGCCCTCCTTCCCTGGACGGGCAGAGTGCTTGAAGTGAAAGGGTCACTACACTCAAATTACAAAACAACAACAACAACAAACCCCTGGTGGTGTCTAGCTAGCCACGCAGATAATTTAGTTACATTTGACTTGATTTTTATGCCAACATTGTCATGCTCAGGCAATTCGAAATTGCATTTTCACACTAACGGGAACTATTTTCTTCTTATTTTTTTTAACAGAGGAAACAATACTGTGTGCTTTTTTTTTAAAATGTAGGTATAAAAATGTTGAAACGGTCTCAATCGATGGCAATGTGTTTGTTGGGACAAGGCTTGAATGAGATGTGCAGACTGTGATGGATGGTTTATTAAAGTAGAGAAGAAATCCAATGCGGTCTCTAGTTTTTTAAAAAAAAAAGAAAGAAAAAAGCTGTCAGATCAACAATATGCAGTGTGGCGAAGGACATGAACTGTGTACCTTGATCTTGAGCTCTTGAGCGCTACCTGGAGTACTCTCCAGCAGAGCGAGTAGCCCTCCAGCTGCTGCAGCATACATGAGGAAGAAAAGGAAGGACATTTGGGATGGCTCCATTCCAAAGACAGCCCGGCTACACAGTCCCATTTCCTCTTTTAGTTCTGGCAGGAATGGATAAATGGATACATACTTAGCTCTCACACATAGATTGATAATATGTATTCTTCCATGCAATGACAACATTCTGCAAAGTTATAAACCATCACATAGCAACCACCATTGTGAACTGCTGATTATTCAGCTACATGGAGGTCCACTATTCCACTCAATATTCTGCAGACAGGGTGTAGCAAACAAACTGAACTGAGATTGTGACCATGTAAAAACATAATTCCTGCTGAACCTGAACCTGATCAGTATGTGTGGTGTCGTCATTGTGAGCATGTTACCATGTCGTTCCTACATTTACTTTACCGTGACAGCTAAGGATCAGAAAATCACCAACCAAATTGACTTTTTCCCTCCTCTTTGTGGTTGGATCTTACCAATCTTATTAAAGTACACCTTCACAAAGTAGAAGAAACACAACATGCGCCATATTTTTTACAAAGATAGAAGTGGCAATATTTATCAATTTTATCTCATAAGACTGACCTGTAGTCCAAGCGTGCTGCTCAATGTACGAGTGCAGGGTCATACTGTCCAATTCGACAGCGTTGGGAGTCCTTGAAGGATTATCGACACATATTGTGGCACACAGTCTGTCAATCTGTGCACAGAACAATCAACACAACACACCCACTCATGATGAATTTCCACTGTGAACCAAAAGCATCCAATTGTTACAGATAACGACAAAAGAATAGTCGGAGGCATCAAATATGATTCTGGCATGTGTGTTTTCCCTCTGCTACTCTGACATTTGTCCAGGACAATGAATTGTGTGGTAATTTACTGTGTGGTACATTTACTCTTTTCCGAGCCACTATTCTATCATTACCAGATACATTTAGATATATTATAGACATATTATTTTCACAATAATTAGGATATTTGACAATAAAGCTGATCAAAATGAATGGTTTATACACTCACCGGCCACTTTATTAGGTACACCTGTCCAACTGCTCGTTAACACAATTTCTAATCAGCCAATCACATGGCGGCAACTCAGTGCATTTAGGCATGTAGACATGGTCAAGACAATGTGACCAATGCAGTTCAAACCGAGCATCAGTATGGGGAAGAAAGGTGATTTGAGTGACTTTGAACGTGGCATGGTTGTTGGTGCCAGAAGGGCTGGTCCGAGTATTTCAGAAACTGCTGATCTACTGGGATTTTCACGCACAACCATCTCTAGGGTTTACAGAGAATGGTCCGAAAAATAAAAAATATCCAGTGAGCGGCAGTTCTGTGGGCAGGAAATGCCTTGTTGATGCCAGAGGTCAGAGGAGAATGGCCAGACTGGTTGGAGCTGATAGAAAGGCAACAGTGACTCAAATAACCACCCGTTACAACCAAGGTAGGCAGAAGAGCATCTCTCAACGCACAGTACGTCGAACTTTGAGGCAGATGGGCTACAGCAGCAGAAGACCACACCGGGTGCCACTCCTTTCAGCTAAGAACAGGAAACTGAGGCTACAATTTGCACAAGCTCATCGAAATTGGACAATAGAAGATTGGAAAAACGTTGCCTGGTCTGATGAGTCTCGATTTCTGCTGCGACATTCGGATGGTAGGGTCAGAATTTGGCGTCAACAACATGAAAGCATGGATCCGTTCTGCCTTGTATCAACGGTTCAGGCTGGTGGTGGTGGTGGTGTAATGGTGTGGGGAATATTTTCTTGGCGCTCTTTGGGCCCCTTGGTACCAACTGAGCATCGTTGCAACGCCACAGCCTACCTGAGTATTGTTGCTGACCATGTCCATCCCTTTATGACCACAATGTACCCAACTTCTGATGGCTACTTTCAGGAGGATAATGCGCCATGTCATAAAGCTGGAATCATCTCAGACTGGGTTCTTGAACATGACAATGAGTTCACTGTACTCAAATGGCCTCCACAGTCACCAGATCTCAATCCAATAGAGCATCTTTAGGATGTGGTGGAACGGGAGATTCGCATCATGGATGTGCAGCCGACAAATCTGCGGCAACTGTGTGATGCCATCATGTCAATATGGACCAAACTCTCTGAGGAATGCTTCCAGCACCTTGTTGAATCTATGCCACGAAGAATTGAGGCAGTTCTGAAGGCAAAAGGGGGTCCAACCGGTTACTAGCATGGTGTACCTAATAAAGTGGCCGGTGAGTGTGTATATATATATATATATATATATATATATATGTATGTTCTGCTTATCATCTACCAGTTTGTCAGTGTTTCTTGATACACATGCAAAAGTCAACAATAAGTCAGCATTTTAAGAATTATATATTATATTGTCCTCTGAGAGTTATTTAAAAAAAAAAAAGAACTGAGAGGACTGAACATGGTTCTAAGGAGAAAATATTGTTGTTGCCTCACCTTCCACAGGAAATGGGTGAATGTTAGAATAATGTAAATAAGTTATCCCATATTTACTCTTTTGCATTCTTTATATATCACCACTCTTTTATTCTTTGTACTCCATACCATATCTGTAAGTTTGTGTTTTGTTCTACACTAAGTTCTCTTCTAGATGGACATTTGGAGTTTGCAGCTGTTGGTGAGAACTTCCCATCATCATCTGACTGATGGGACTGGCACCTTTTTGTAGAGTTAATGAGTTGTAGAGTTAATCACCATACCATATTGGAAAGTAAAACAAAACAGTTAAAGTGTAGAAGAAAACAGACGTTGTTTATTGGTCAAGGAAATTGTGCCTGCCTGAAACAAAGCAATAAAACCATTACGTTGTTACTGACCTGTGCCTGACCTATGCCCCTCCCCTTTAGAAACAACATGTATTAGGGACATCCTAAATAAAAAGCAAGAGGGCAGGAGACGAATTCAGAGTAGATAGGAGATTCTGCAGACTGTGCACGTCTCCTGTTGCTCTCCTTGCAAGTAAAACTTAACTCTGTTGTCTTCTCTCCTCTTTGTGTCTGTGAGTTTGATATTTTAGGTTGTTTAAACCTGACATTAATTTGGTCCTTCGAGCCGGATGCCAACAGACCTGAGGATTCCAGCAGGTGAGAGGAATACTGGAAAGCCCGTGGCCACGGCAGGCTGACTTAGAAGCAGCCTAACAGATCCTTTCAAGGACCGGACTTCAACTCACCTGCTGGGATCCAATGGTTGACGGTAATCCGAGAGAGGAGACATAGACAACAGTGGTGAGTTAAATTTTGTTTAAAAAGGTGAATGACTGTAAGAGAACAGTAGAGTAAATAGGTTTAAACCATAAATAAGAGTAAAATTTGGACTGGTTTTGGAAAGCCGGAAATTTCCTGGAAAAAGTAAAAGTAAAACCCTGAAAATACTAGTCACTAGCAGGTAACAAGGTGAAATAAAAGTAAAATTTGGACTGGTTTTGGAAAGCCGGAAATTTCCTGGTAAAAGTAAAATTTGGTTGGTAAGGGAAGGCCAGAAGTTCCCATGTTAAAGTAAAAGACGTCAAAAGTATATGTGCATTTAAATGCTGTGTGAATGTGTATGAGAGTGTGAATGGAAATAAAATACCACTAGGTATTTTATTTCATACCAAAACAGTAGGAGTGTAAGCAGTCAACTGTTGTGGATGCAGAGGCAAGAATTCTCCGCTCTCAATCACAGAGAGTAGAAAGGAGAATTACCACAACAGAAAATTTAATTACTGCCCTACTGACCGAAAACCAGTTTTTAGAACACCCTAGGTGTTGACAAACTGGACCAAATTCTTTAAAATGGGGAAAGGAATAAGTAAACTAAAACCCAAAGATACACTGCAGTGTAAAGATTGGAAACTTATTGAAAGACAGGATCCTAAAAAATTTAGATAGATGGATAACAGAGCATAAATTCAATTAAAGGTCAATTGAACACACAAAAAAATAGCAGCACTTCAGGAAGCAATAATACAAAAAACAAAAAATGATTCTAAAAAGATGAAAAAGCATGGGTATGAAGATACAGAATATTGGATGAGAGTAGCAACAAGAAGAGAAGAGGAAGAGAGAAAGAGTAGAGAGAAAATAAGAGAAGGTGCAGATAGACAGAAACAGTTAATGTATCATAGAAAGGAAGATGACGAAACAGGGCCAGTGAGGAGAGGAGTAGAAGAAGAGTACAAAATTAGAATGACGACAGTGTTTAAAATTCATAGTGGGCTGGAGGAAGATGCAAATGATAATGGTGCATCTTCCGACAACAATTAAAGAATGCTCTCCATGCAGGCTCAAAAGATGCCATTCGAGCATGGGTAAACAAACATTACATAGGAATGTCCACAGGAACTTTGGAGGAATATGTTAATCATGCTTTACATGCAGAGAAGGTAGTGAAGGAAAAGAAAAATAGGAAGCCTGTAGAAACCTTCTATCAAGAAGAAGGAGAAATATTCTATCAGGGAGGTTTCAGAGGCAGAGGTGGTTTTAGAGGAAGAGGAAATTCTAGAGGAAGAGGTTTTGGAGGTAGAGGATAGAGAGGAGGTTTTAGAAGGAATGGATTTGGGCTAGATATGTCAGGATGTTGGCGTTGTGGAAAGGAAGGACATATGGTCAGAGATTGTCCTGAGATGAAAGGGGGACACCGTGAATGACTAGGATATGAAGGAGAAGAGGAAGATAAACAGAGGGCTGTAGAACGTGAGGAAGGAAATAAGATAGAATGTAAGATAGATGAAGTATTGATAAACTTTCAAGATTTGTTGTCTGTGGACGAAGTTAAACCAGAAGTGACGTTATTGGTAAACGGAAAACCTGTAACTTTTCTGTGTGACACTTTGGTACAAAGACACACCAGGACCAGATAATGACTTTGACAATGCCCTAACTAAAGCTACTCCAGCTAGAGTGACAGTGACTTATGTCTATTCAGATGGTGAATCTAATGCAGCTGCAGCAGTAACACTATCAACACCAGAGCTGGTAAGACTGTTCAAGATGTGGACAGCACCTCACATTTCATTGTATAAAAACAATATAATGAAATGGAAAGATATGGGCAAAATTATAATAAAGTGAGTAAAAACAAATTACAGATGTGTAAAAAGCAAGTGAAGTATCTGGGACACAATCTGAGTGCAGGAGGGAGAACAATAGCAGAAGATAGAAAAACTGTAATTCTTCAAGCACCTAAGTTACAAACTAAACAACAAATGATGTCATTTTAGGTCTGACTAATTATTGTAGAAATTGGGTACCAAACTATGCAGAAATAACAGCACCTCTGAGTAAAATGATGTATGATGAAGATCTTAAAATGACGTCACCCTTAAAATGGACAGCAGAGGCTGAAGATGCTTTTTGTAAAATAAAGCAAGCTCTGGTATCCAGCACTGCAATAGCCTTACCTGATTACAGTAAACCCTTTATTCAAATGGTTGATTGTAAAGGTCACTTTAAGACTTCAGTTTTGGTTCAACAACATGGGGATAAAATGAAACCTATAGCATATTTCTCATCTAAATTGGACAGTGCCGCAATGTGTTAAAGCAGTCATTGCAGCATCAATGGCTGTGGAAATAAGTGCTACTATAGTCTTATTTCATCCATTAATTCTAAGAGTACCCCATGCTGTTTCTGCCCTGTTGTTACAGACTAACATGACATTTTTATCGCCTGCAAGACATCTGTCTTGCATGGCAACATTGTTATCTCAGCCTCACTTGACCTCACTTGACCTTAGAAAGGTGCACAACATTAAACCCGGCTACGTTGTTACCACTTCCTGAGGACGACATTAAACATGATTGTCAGGAAGTGGCAAAAAAAAAAACAGCAAAAAGTAGAAGTGACTTAAGAGATCAACCACTTAAAAAAGGAGAAGTTTTATTTGTAGATGGTTCATCTAAAAAGAACGAACTAGGAAAGACTCAAACGGGATATGCAGTAGTAACACAAAAAAGTGTAGTTAAAGCTGAATGCCTGCCATCAAATTATTCAGCTCAAGCAGCTGAATTAGTAGGGTTAACTGAAGCTTGTAAACTAATGAAAAACAAAAATGTGACAAATTATACAGACAGTCAATATGTGTTTGCCACAGTACACACATTTGCACAATACTGGGAAAATAGAGGTATGGTCACGTCCACAGGCAAACCAGTTACACATGCAGAGCTATTATCTGACCTTCTAAAAGCTGTACAACTGCCAAAAACTTTAGCTATTTGTAAGTGTGCAGCACACACAACAGGGACAGACAGTGTATCCCTAGGTAATGCATTTGCAGACAAAATAGCTAAAGCAGCCGCAGCAGGCCAGATACATGTGTTAACTGCAGAAGAAAAAACAAATTTAGATGATACAATAATAAAAGAAATGCAACAACAAAGTCCTGAATCTGAAAAAGATATTTGGAAAAAGAATGGAGCAATTCTGAAAAATGACACCTATGTATGACCCAGCAATAAACCTATCCTACCAAAAAACCTATATAAATGGGCAGCAATATTGAGCCATGGTGCTACACATGTCTCAACAGGAGGGATGGTAGGACAGGTACAACAATATTATACAACCTACGAATTTAACTCTTATTAAAAAAAATTTTTTGTAGAGCATGTTTAACATGCGCTAAACATAATGCACAAGGCAATTTTAAACCACGTAGAGGAAGATTCCCTACGCCTCAGTATCCATTTCAAATTATCCACATGGACTTCATAGAATTGAATAAAAGTGAAGGAAAAAAGTATTGCCTGGTCATAATAGATGCTTTTTCAAAATGGATAGAACTTTTTCCAACCAAACATCCAGATGCATTGACGGTGGCAAAAGCGCTTTGTAAAGATATTATTCCCAGATATGGCATCCCTGAAAAAATATATAGTGATAATGGTGCTCATTTTGTGAACCAAGTCGTAAAGAAGATCGGCGTAATGTTTCATATTGATTTAAAAAATCATTGTGCTTACCACCCTCAAAGTGCTGGACTGGTGGAACGAATGAATGGAACGATCAAAAACAGATTAAAGAAGTGTATTGAGGAATCAGGAAGATCATGGACCCAATGTGTAGATTTTGTGAAATTATATATTAATATTACATGTACTTCAGGGCTCACACCCTATGAAATATTATTTGGCAGACCATAAGATTACCGCAATTCAAAAATCAATGGGAACCTAATGATGAAGCTAGTTTAGCTGACTATATGAGAAGTATGTTGAAAAAACAAAAACAAAACCGAACTGATGAAATTCCTTTTGTCTCCCAGCAGGAAGTTCAATTAGTTGAACCAGGAGACTGGGTGTTGATAAAAAGTATAAAGAGGAAGCACTGGTATACACCTAAGTGGGAAGGACCTTATCAGGTACTGCTAACAACTCCCACTGCTGTAAAGATAGCAGAAAGGTCAACCTGGGTCAATTTAACGCACTGTAAAAGGGTCATTTCGGCTGAAAAATCCGATAGGGGAGGTGAGCCAAAGACTGATAATAGGGTGGATCCAGACGTTTAGAGACTGGTGAGACCTGAAAGTCAGCGAAGTTTTTCCAAGACACCAAACCAAGTAGAGGATACTTGATTTTGACCAAAATGACCCCCAAGTGGTTAAAAAATGCCATTAGGTGCTGGGCAGTGACTCTCTTCTTAGTACTGATTTTCTTATTAGTATGGTACCTATGGGAGTTACCTAAACAACAGCAAAACCATACTTTTGGTAACGACTCCACGGTGGTGCGACTCGCCACTGATACATCCCTAACACAAAAACACAAAAGACAAATTGGACGAATTGACCTTGTGTGGATGTTGTTGTATACCTTGTCTACGTTCTCTTGTTAACCGTTTGATTACCACAGCTATCACACCTATGGAAAATCGGATGACCCAAGTGTATTTTTTTCGCTTGCTGATGATTGTTATATTGACGATGACAACGAAGATTATAAATTAGACATATAAACATGATCTCCAAGTGTAAGTGTGTTTGTGCTCATAAAAATGATCTGGCAGCTGAAAATCGTCATGGAGTGGCTGACACAGTGATATGAGAATTTGAGCAAATATGTGATAAACAGGAGGGAAATGTTAGAATAATGTAAATAAGTTATCCCATATTTACTCTTTTGCATTCTTTATATATCACCACTCTTTTATTCTTTGTACTCCATACCATATCTGTAAGTTTGTGTTTTGTTCTACACTAAGTTCTCTTCTAGATGGACATTTGGAGTTTGCAGCTGTTGGTGAGAACTTCCCATCATCATCTGACTGATGGGACTGGCACCTTTTTGTAGAGTTAATGAGTTGTAGAGTTAATCACCATACCATATTGGAAAGTAAAACAAAACAGTTAAAGTGTAGAAGAAAACAGACGTTGTTTATTGGTCAAGGAAATTGTGCCTGCCTGAAACAAAGCAATAAAACCATTACGTTGTTACTGACCTGTGCCTGACCTATGCCCCTCCCCTTTAGAAACAACATGTATTAGGGACATCCTAAATAAAAAGCAAGAGGGCAGGAGACGAATTCAGAGTAGATAGGAGATTCTGCAGACTGTGCACGTCTCCTGTTGCTCTCCTTGCAAGTAAAACTTAACTCTGTTGTCTTCTCTCCTCTTTGTGTCTGTGAGTTTGATATTTTAGGTTGTTTAAACCTGACAGTGAGGTCCATTAACACCACCGGGGATAAAGCAGGGATACTGTTTCCGTAGGTGCGAACTTTGGCACCAGGCCCACCCATGTGGTGCACCTTCTTGCCAGTATTGAATTGTGGGAAGGTCTCTAAACCCAGCTCCTTTATGAGCTCCAAGATATGTGTTTGGGTGCTGAAAGAGAAAGGAGGAGGTTGCTTTTTAGGGCTTTATGGTCTTCATGGATTTAGGGTCATTGTACTTTCCACTGATACAGACTCAATTACATTTATACCGAGTGTAGAAAAGTGGGCTCTTTTCTGCGCTCACTATAAATCTAATAGTATAGATCTCTTGAGTGAATCCCCAAACAACTGAAAAAAAACCCCTTGAATTCTGTTAGAAGGTGGACTTGAAGCACCTTAGGGCTGCTCCCCCCTCATTAATGTGCTCTTGAACAATACGCTTAAGAATTTCTCCATCTGAGCTGTTCTGTTAAAAACATGGTAGTTAGGCCTGCTAGCTAGACAGCTCCTGGATATGTGAGTATTTGAAGTGTTTTGAATCCTAACTGAAACATTTCAGTTCGATATATTACACAGTCTGACAAATATAAGAACCTTTAAATTCTGTGAGGAAAACTGACAGTGTGAAGAATTAGAAACAATATATTTCTCCTTTCTATTATTATTATGTTTACAATTAATTATGTTAACCTTGTATCAGTCGTAATAACCCTGAATCCATCTATGACTCATCAGAAATATTCTCAGTTGTTATTGAAGTTTTATTTTACTAAATCAAGGATTTGTATAACTTTAATATTCTTGAAACTCAAAATCACCAGCCTGTGCTTTTAAGAGTGATCCATCCATCATTTACAGCACTTTTTCTTTGCAAGGTTGCAGAGGTCTGGAGCCAATAACCGCTGCACCATTAGGCCACCCGTCAAGAAGTGAATTTCTCACAATGACCATGTGGATGAAGCTCACCAGTCTAGCCAAGGTTTGAATTTTCTACCTGTTTTGACATTACGAGACCTAATGATTTCCTTAAATGTTTTCCCCGGTATGACTACAAAATGGAAAAAGGTAAAATGTCTCTGACTGACTTTCCATTTTCGTTCTTAGTATGTTTTTGCAAGCCTTTCTCTCTTTTATTCCCATACGTATTCATCAACGTTACCTTCCTACCCACTGGCCTCCGAAGTCCCAGCGATCAACGCCATTGGCTGCCGGTATTTCAGTGGACACTGTGCGACCTCCCACACGATCTGTATGGCAAACCATACATGATTTAGTCAGATCAATACCTTATTTTTAACAATCACTGAACTACAATAATCCTGTAGAAAATGGCCATTTCACGTTACCTACTGATACGATTGTACATACCTTTTCCTTCCAGTATCAGTATTCTCAACTTCGCTTCCCTTTTTCGGAGCAAATGAGCTGCACTCAGTCCGGATAGTCCGGCACCAACAATAATAACGTCCCAAATTTCTGCAGTCATACTGAAGCTCAAGTGACGACTCTTTTTCTGTGCCAACTTAGCGTGTGTTGGTAAACCATGGAATCAAAAACAGAAAGCCAAGTTGTATTCCCTTTTTTCTTCTGCGTATCAAATGGCTTATCTGCAAAGCCTGGGCTTCTTTCATAATAGTGCACTTTGGAACCAGGAACAACTGAGCTGGTGACCTACTTGGCAAAGTATCGGCAGCAAGAAAAGCCGGGAGAGGCTTTTGATTTTTTGAACAGCAGAAGCGTATCAGATGTAAAGTCTTGTGCATTTGTAACACTGTGTTTAAAAAAAGAATGCAATTGTTCAAAATGTTACTATAATAATATAGTGTTAAAACACTTACCCAGAAACCACTATAAACACATGATTATTATAACTGATTTTCTTGTTGTTTTTCTTTGCTTCTCGTGCAGATTACCATCTAATCGGCAGTTGTATATTTATTTCATGAAGTAATGAATTTTATAGACTGTTTTAAAATACGGTAGAAGCTTCAGATTCGTGTCTAAACAACTGGTGAAATTTATTTTTTGAAAATGCTTTTAGTATTATAAGATATTTCAATACAGTTACAGAAAAAAAAAAACCATTCCAACAAGGCTTAGCGGAACGAGTAAATAAGTATGTCTAATTTATCTAAGACTTGTACAGTACATGCACTCCCCGTTTTACTTAAAGGTGTTGAAAAGATCTGAGGCACCCATGAGAGTAACGGATTAAAAACCCTGTAATACTTCATGGCTGCTTAGTCGTATTTAAAAACATCTCTACGTGTTTCAGCCATTCAGGCCTTCATTGGGGCAAGAACAAAATGTTCGCCCTTAGGCTGCTTCCTATATGTGTTGGTAAGTAATCACATGATCAGTATAGTATAGTATAGTATAGTATAGGACAGGTAGTAGTCACATGATTAATGTAGATGGTAAAGTCACATGACAGACAGTTCAACAGAGGAAACCACACAACAAAACATTTGCATATTATCAAGGTAAAAACATATCTAAATGAATCTTTTTTTTTTACTCAGTGGTTTACTCACTGAGTACAAATGGGTTTCAATAGCCTGCACTGTATTCGATTTACCTTGAGTTTATTGTATTTGTACAGCGCACACTGAGCAATATTAGCATTCATTCGAGATGTTGTGTTTGTCCACAATAGTAACTACCCTTTTAGCTCCGTCTTGGTCTGAAGAGAAATATCTTATGTCTTATTTGCTTTTAAATTCTCCACTGTGTTCAGAAACTAGTTGCTCGTATCATGCAGTGTTTTAGGAGGCTGGTGTTGGCTCGTTTTAAAACCAGAATATATATCCCTTACCCTGGACTCCCACCGACATGCCCACAGCTGAAACAGGTCAACAGTGGACGCCATTACCAAGCACTTCATTCTGCCTTGTCTCACCTTGACAGCAACATCTACATAACAATGATATTGTTTGCATGTAGGAGTGCATACCATGTGCAGTGACACTACGTTTTAATCTGATGGTAGCATACAAGTACAGTATGAGTCCTACTGTTTATTCTGAGTTCAAATGGCTCTTTTTCTCCCAGGTAATTAGGAAACAATAGGAAATACCGCTTTTATTTTGTATTTAAAGTGATTAAAATGTAATTTATTCAGCAAAATCCAACCCATTCCTAGACAGATATTGTTATCATGACCTTAGCTGTTAAAAAACAGTGGGTGTAGGGGGTCAGAAAGGAGTTTAACTGTCTCAGACAACATTATTTCATCAGCTGGTGACTATAAATGAAAATGTCAAATGTAAAAAAATGCAAAATATTGAAAAATAAATGACTAAAGACAGGATTGTTTTTAATCCTTTAAGATATTATCCTTTATCATTATAAATCAATGTTCTATCCATCAACTGTTTTTACTTAGCAGTGTTGTTTCCCTGTAGATGTGTCACAGAGGTATGCTTTGTAGTTTTTTCATACTTTCAGGTAATCTAAACACACCTTCTTGGCTTCTGTGTTTGACTGAACAATCAGTTTCTTGTCATTTAATACTTCAGGGGCCCTTTGTTTTCCTTATTATTTGAAACCATGGGCATCTGACAAATGAGAGGTTCTTATGTGTTGTGTGTGTGGTATTGTGTATGCAATAAAAAGAGGAAGTGCAGTGACTGTTTGTTTCCTTATGCGGGTTGAGGCAGATTCATTTTCACGTTTGGTTGTTTTGACGTTCATTTGACATTTTAATGTTATTGTGTAAAATCCTTTTGGGCTCAGGAAGATAACTATAATGTCAGAAAGTATTTGAATAAATAAAAGGTGAAGTTAATAACTGCATACACGCAGATGGAAAACTAAATGTCTAAATAAACAAAGCAGCACCGTGTTGGTTTGCTTTCAGTACGTTTCAGCTCTTGTCAAATTACCACCTTGAGTTTTACCACCTCATGATCGTCATGAACCCCATCTAATTGTATCGCTCTTCCAGTTTCACTTGTTTACCAAAAGGTTGCAATGTATTGTGTTACAGCTGCCAGAGCACCGATTTCCTCAAACACATTTTCATGAGTTTTTATGTAATTTGATCCTATATATAATATATATATAATCTTATTTTAGATTTTTGTTTCATTTAGTTGTGGTTGTTGTGGTCATTACAGATTTTAAGCATTTATAAAGTTAGAAGATGTTCTAACTTTGTTATGCTATTCAACAATGCCTGTTTGTAATCTTGTTAAACAGGTAAAACAGGTGGAGCAGAACATCCAATCAGAGGACGTTATGGTAATGAGGAAGAAGGAGGAGCTCACTGCAAAGCAGGAGCACCAGGCAGCACACGGCTGCTTGATCCTTTCTTCATTGCCAAAGGTTTGGATGGAGTATCTGCATTCAGGTAGTATCAACATAAACACCCTCTAAAGCTTAAATACCTTATTTCTGTTAAATGTGTCTATAAGTTAAAACTATCTGTGCACATTAGATAAAAATAATGTATCTACATTTATATATATTGACTGTACTCTGTTTGTTATAATCGGTCATTTTATGATGATTTTATGATAAACAGGGCCACTATGTTCTGCAGTCGTTTGAGGTCAGCTCTCTGCCCGCCGTGGTTGCCTTTGTTCTTGTTATGCATGTCAAGTCTCTTGAGCATAGGTAAGAAAACAAACACATGAGCACATGCATATAAGAGCACCTACAGATACAGTGATTTTTACCCAGTACATATATATTGCATATTTAATATGTATATTTCATTAAGTGTGATACTGGCTAATGCATCTTAGCATGCATCTATCATTGAGACCCATGTCTTGTCTCTTGTTGAACACCGCTAACATGTTGGCCTCAGAGGTGTAGGATTTACCACGTGTTACCATGACACTCACTGTCTGTCCAATCAGCCTCTGAGATTATGCCTCCAGATGACGGTTGACTCCCTAATGTTCAAGGGATTTGAGCTGAAGCAATATTTTGTGTGTGTGTGTGTGTGTGTGTGTGTGTGTGTTGCTTATGTTTTTTCTTCTTCTTGTAAGTATATAATTAGTTTTTAGTTTTATTTTATGTTTTATAGTCCTGTGTAACTTTAGCTGTTGTGTTTGTGTTGCTTCACTATCAAATAAACCACCCATACTGCTGCGTGCATGAAAGCCAGTATTAAGAAACAGTTAATCTGTGCCTGTATTTAATTACAAGACTTGTCTTTAATTTCTGAAGAATTCAAATGCGCGCGAGCGGTGCAGGTGATGTCCACAGGGCTGCAGACCATGCAGAAGGCGGAGGGAGAGAGTGTGACTTTGGGCTGCAGCTACACACTGAACCCTTTAGACACCGGAGAACTTGACATCGAATGGTCTTTGGTCAGTCCAGACACCACGCAGAAAGATCAGATGGTAAGAATTAGAGTGGTGCAAATGACACTATAATGTCATTTATTCTTTCTACATGTTGAATGCTCGCCTGTACTGTTGCATGTTCAGCTTACCTGCTGTGCACTGACTAAAAGATTCTAGGCTACACAAGCAGTTAATTTGAATGAATTAATTGTGTCTATCAATTGAATGTTGTCTCCTTTTCCCCCCTACAACCAAATTACATAATTCTTTCCAGGAAACTTCCTGGAAATTATTTGTAGATTATAGACCTACAAAACGAAACAGTTTCCACTTCATCAGCATCACCATATTTGAGCTAATTAGGATTCAGAGCACAGTTCAGCTCATTAAAAAGGTTAGAAACCATAATACAGGCTTAGTCTCATGACACGAGCCATAATGACAGGAACAGCATCTTTAAAATATCTACTCTATTCACATTTCATGCCTTCTATCAAATTCTTGACCTCGTAATGCGCTCGTTCCTCTACATCAGAATTCAGGCAAGGAGACTGGAGTGTGGATGAACTCCTACCACCTTTTTAATTTCACAGGAATTAGTTGTTTATCCCATTTGCCTTTTAAATTAAACAAGTCATTAGTTTTGGAGACTCGGAAGGATGTTTTTTTTACTCCCCATCTCTGCCCTTAGGCAGCAGACATTTTATCAGAGTCAATACAAGGATTGACGAGGTCCGATATGTGCTGCTCCAGACAAGTGACCAGTCCAGATTATTGGTTTGTGTACAAATTGAACACTTTTAGCAGCACCAGATCTTTATTCTAACTGTTCATCCACTACAAACTTAAAGCTGCCTTAATCAACTTCATGCCACTAGAGAGCAAAGGAACTTAAAACAATAATATGACGGACACACGGCTATGTTATCACGCTATAAAGTTGTCATGGAAACAACATTATCATCCTAATATGACAAAACAACATTAGCATTCATTTGGGATCATGACCTTTTCTATCCAACCGGATTGTTCAGCTAGTCGCTAACATCTGTGTGTCTGCTGTTTGGTGAGAGAGACAGTAAATGTAGTGAAAAACCAAAACAATGAGCTAGAAGAGACTAAAATATTCCATAAAGCTCCTGTGGTGGAATATCTCAGTGGGTTTGTCACTGTAAGGAACCCCTGGTTATGTGCAGAGCTAAACCGACAACTAACCCAAGTATGTAAAGCCTGATATATTGTATTACTCTTTGTCATTGAGCTTCATTTTTGTCTAAAAAACAAAACAAAACAAAACAAATGAGCTGCACTGTGGCACTGGGAGAAATGTTGTTCCACAGTCCCTGAAGACTACTAGTGATTACTCGAAGTCACACTCAAATATCCTCGCAGGAACACATCACACACACTCGCACAAACACACACGAGCAAAACTACACAGACATTTGGAATAGACCTATCACTGGAATTGGTTGCAACGGAGCAGGGGTAATAGTTGGGAAAAACTGTGTTGGAAAAACGTTTATTCCTGGCAGATCATTGTGCAGTACTCGGGATACACACAAACAAAAATCCATAGGGCCAGATAGAAGTGGGGCGTGCAGAAAAACAGTGTGCAAAGGAGCTCTCAAAACACTCATTTTAATACCACAAACAGGCACATGGGAACCATAAAATAAGTCGCGCAAAAAACCCAAAATAAGACACCGGGTAGCTTTAGTGTCGTGCAAAATAGTAATAGGCAAAATATTGATTGGCACCGTTTTACAGAGAAACAGAGCGTTGTAAAATAAAAGGCTGGTAACAAAACTAACACCTGTCAGGCCTTTTGAACTCCTAATTCTTGATTTTTTTTTTTTTTTTTTTTTTAAGAGTGCAACAAGCAGCAATGAAGTGTAAAACCTTCGGGTGAGAATTAAGGTTTTCTTTCCACACTGGCAGACGTGTATGTGTATTTTCATGGTGCACAGAGGGGAAAACAAACAACTCGATCTATCAGAACAAAGTTATCCACAAGCACAGCAGCTTTAGACAAAGAGTCTTTCTGTTCATTCAAACACACAACAATTTTCTCTGACAGACATTTTTTTTTTTGAACTCCAACCAACAAAATCAATTCACAAAGTTGTGCACGGCGTAACCGGTGGTGTTACTAGGAACTTCTGTCCTGAGAGTTAGCGTCTTATTGCCGTTTGTACTCTTTGGAGCTGTTTCTCAACAAACTACTGTAATAACTGTCTTCAGGGACGAAAGAACACGTCACCCTGTTCAGCAGCGTGGCTCACTGATATATTTTTAATAGTGTTTGGATGACAACAGAGCTCCAGGGCAGAGAGGAATACAATACATCAGACTTTGGATACATGCACAATACTTGTTCTGCACATGAGATTTATTGACTATAAGAAGAAAATCACCAGCCAAATCTTTTAATGGGGAAATTTGAATATTGTATTTTGTATTTGTTAAACAGTCAGTGTCAGTAAGTGTCATTTGTTGACTTGTGAAACTTTTATTTTGTCTTCCGTCAGCTCATCTCTTATTCCAGCGGCACTAAATACATCCACGATGACCACGCTCTTGCAAATGGACTCAGCTTTGCCGCTCCTGACCCCTCACTGGGTGATGCTTCAATAACAATCGCTCTGCTGTCAGCTGCTCATAGCGCTACCTATCAGTGTAAAGTGAAGAAATCACCTGGAGTGGACATGCGGAAGGTGACACTGGTGGTGAAGGGTAAGATTGGGTATTAGGATGGGTTGCATGTCGCCTGGCTGCATTATTAAGGTCCATCGCCTTTGAATACTACATTGCTTAGCAAGAAAGGTATCTTCAGGTATTTAATTTGAACATTTTTGGATGCCTATTCGACTTGATACATGCAAGTATGCATTATACTTTGTGCTCACAAAGCAAATTTCAAGTTACCTGCCTTTTAAAACTAAAAAAAACAATGATTCCATACTCTATGACATGGACGTTAGTGAGAACTTAGACAATGGCTTTCCCAGTACCTGCTGTTATAAAAGACTTTACAGGTTTCATTCTGTCAAAAGAAAAGGACAGAACAAATAATTTAATGAGAAGTAGCTCGCTAATTTGCAGTTCATTTTTACTCCTTGGAGCACTACGTCACAGAAATGTCCCATATTACCCATGTGTTTTACCTCCATTCACTGTTGTAGAGGTAAAGTTTACATAGGTCAATCAAAACTTAACTCAAGGGCGTTTACTAGAGCTTTCAAATGCATGTCACAGATTTCATCAGTAGATGAACACAGTTCGCTTCATCTGTTGACGGAGAGACGGAGCAGTTGATGATGGTTCGAGACAAAGGCAGCAATTACAGTAATCTGAAATGACACTTCACTGAAGGCCATTTGTCAGAGTACTCAGTCTTTTAAACTTGCCAGAGGGTTAAAGTAATTTAATTTTATTTCTTGTCCAAATCATTTTGTTTGAAAAGTGTGAGCAATAACTGGAGTGGAGGAGGGTCCCATTTCCCATTAATTCTGATTCTATGAAAACTAATCTGACCAACTATGTCCAAAAAAAAATAGCATCCCCAGACCAGTAGTGCCCCTGCATCTAGCTCATCCGGGCTTATTCCTTTTTACTATATACCAGCAACATTTAAAGTCTTGAAGGCCTAGATTTTAGAGCTTGTTTAACAATTCATTTCATCGCTGAAACCGATTTTTCGATCGATGGAGGCCTTTGTTCACATTATCTGTGGAGAAACTTTAAATGACGTTGTTATGTTGGACGTAAAGTATCTATCTTGTTTTTATACTCTCGCACTGATTCGTAACACTCATCTTGGAATAAAATACCGTATCAGGTGAACTCACCTCCTCCTTGATGGAAACTAGCAGCTTGTTAAATAATATGTGTAGTAAAGCCTTGTAATAGAAAGCCTGGAGCTGCAACATAGACAGCCTTGTGAGCCAACAAGTCATTTCATAGGTCAGATTGGATTTAGAAGACAGCACTGTATTCCATTTTTATTATTATATACATTAAAAATAATGCAATTAAATATGTGACATTTTGTGATTGGAACAAGCTTCAAGTCTTTTCATGTCATTTAATTGAATGCTCCTTAAATAACCCTTAATTTGCCCTCTTTCACCTTTCCAAAAAAATCCGGTATTGGTTTGATTCAACCTTTCATGTAAAAAAAAAATACATTTATAATGTGTAATGAAGACGTGACTTTTTCTAACTCGTAAATGATATATTTATGTCTCGTAGGATTTGTATTGATAATAAAATTGTTGCTATGACCCCATCTATATAGGGGCCACAGTTCTCTGGGGTTTTAATAAAAAAAAAAATTAGTGGGTAGTAAAATTTCAGCGAAGCCCATTGTGATGTAAGAAGGGGCATCAAATCTGAATGGCTTGTTGAATCACAAGAGTACAGAACAAGCCGGTCCACACCGTACTGACTGGGTTGTCTTATTTCACGGTTTGTTTGATATTATGCACATCAGAGACCCGACTATATGGCCCTTTAAAGCCTGAACCGAAATGCCCCCGCCGTCCATTTCATCCTACAGCTATGACGCCATACTGTTTCTGTAGAAATAGAATGTAAAAATGGCAGTGCCAAATGATCATTTGTCGTATGATTTCAGCCAAGCCATCTGTGCCTAAGTGCTGGGTGGAGGGAGGGGAGCTGATCGGCGAGGCTCTGTCTCTGCACTGCAAGTCTGCAAAAGGCTCCACTCCCTTAAAATACATGTGGAGGAGAGAAAGTGCAGGCCCCATCCCTGCTGCAGCCACACAGAGTAAGTCTGACCTCTGCTGACGGCATGATGCTACTACACGTCAAAGAGTGAGTGTGTTTGTGATTATTATTTTTGTTTTTATTTCTTGGAAAAAAAAGGAATGTATTCTTTTCTTTACAATAATATGAAAATAATTCAAAATAGAAAGTCCACGGTAAAATTCAATGAAGATATGCATGCATGCAATTTGCAGCACCTTGTGTGTTGACAGTTGACAGCATTGACCAGTGTACTCTTGCAGGAGGGAAACACAACACAACAACATATAACATATGACTGAATATCTTTTTTCAAAAAAACATATCCCACATCATATCAAGCATGCGTCACTTGAGTTATTCAACCACCTATCATCCGTGTTAAAAAGCCCCCCGTATGCACATAATGCACCACATGTGTTAATCCGTGTTTGTGTTTGTGTGTGTGTCCTATCAGACGCAGAGACCGGAGAGCTGAAAATCAGCAACCACTCGCAGAGCTTTGCTGGAATCTACCTTTGCGAGGTGAACAATGCTGTTGGAGCTGAACACTGCAGGATCAACCTGAAAGCCAACAAGCGTAAGGGAATAAAACCCTCACACATAAATGCTTCGGTTCGCAAACATCACACATGATGCATACATGTGATGATGAAAAGACCCAGATCTCATCCTCTTAAGTCTCCTCTCTTTGCTGCCGTGCCAAGATTTCCCCCATTGCTCGCACTTCTCTCGCACAGGGTTTTATCTGTATTATGTTGTCTGATAATGACAGATGGCAACAGAATACTTTATTCACAAAGAACAAAACATTTTGAGCCATCTCTGATTTCCTGTTGCTGAGTCTGTCGTTTTCCGCTTCTCACAGCATGAGCAATCCTGAAACTAATCTGCCGCCTTGTTTGTCAACAGTTATACGAAACACGTCCAAATTCTTTATGTGGATTCCTACTGACTTTAAATAATGAACTAATTAAAACAGCCAGGTCACATTTGTTTAGTTGTCACAGTGTGAAAATGTAAAAAGAAATATGACTGTACTTTTAAAGGAGATCCAGACATTTCTTTAAATGAGCACCATTGAGTTCATTGTAACACATTTTTAACAAGATAGAAACCAGAGGAGCACCAAAACTGACTCACAAGTAATACATCTGGTGACTGTGAGAGCGCCAGCAGGGAGTACATTCATATCGTTATGGAATAAATCATCTCCTGGTTTAGACTCAGACAAGCACTGAATTGCATGGATCCATAAAATGAGTTTGTCTCTGCGTGCCTCGTGATCTGTGGAGCAGAGTCCGCTCTTACATTATGTTGAGTTCATAGCTCCCAGTGTCACTGCTCAGCTTTTTGGCTTTAGGTAGAGAATCAGTCATGTTCATTTCAAGTGCAGCTTCACAAAGATAGACTTTGGCTATGGCTGAGATCAGATAGTTAGACTTCAGTCTAAATTCATAATTTCTACGAAGCTGTCTAGATCTTGACTATTATCTGACTCATTTTCCACGTATTCTTTTAGATTAAGATTTTCTTCAAGATAAAAGCACGACTGACTGACACAGTTAGGGCTTTTGAAGTAAGCAATAAATAAAAATCTCATAATGCATAAAATCTCAATATGACCTGTAGCATGGCTGAAATTCTGTGTCCTCTAAATGCAGCAGGGATGGTTTCCTTGAGCAAACACAAATGATGCTCAGCGTCCTCTATATGGTGGCTTTTCACAGGGTTACTGCAGACTCTGAAACTCTTCCCCTTGTTATTTCTTTTCTCCCAAACATTGTTAGGTAGCCAGAGATTCTGAACAGTGCTTTCTTTCTTAGTAATTTGGTGCCGCTGGTCAGCGGGTGCCACTGCTTGTTACCATGGAAACATGGCTCTCAGTTCTGAGTTTGCCTCTTATATCTCTATGACACTAGCTCCTGAGGTTTTAAACCTGAGGCTCATGAGCCTCCCAAAAGAGTTTGTAAGATGATTTATGAGATATGATTGATTTTTTTTTTTCTAATTTGAATAATTAGATGACTTTAGGCCCTTTTGTTTTTTTCTTATTCCATGAAAAGTTGACATTTTGGATTTTCATTGGACAACGATGCAACCTTTAATGAGGTCTCATTTTAAGGGTCACAAGACAAAAAAAGTCTGAAAATAAAATAAAATAAAATAAGAAATATCAGTGCAGTGTAATAAATTCTTTACACTTTGTTCTTTTCTGCCACAGAGTCTCTGAGAGAATCATTCCTTGTTATTCATTTCAGCTCCCAACAGAGCAGCAGTGATAGTTGGCACCATCGTGGGTTCCCTGCTCTTCATCTTCATCCTGCTGGTCTTCATCGGGGTTCTTTACTGGAAGTTGGGCAACAGACGTCGCTATGAGAAGGAGTTCTCCAACGAAATCAGGTACTGTTGTTGTAGCTCCAAGAGACAGCAGGGCAGACGTTGAGGTGACGGCAGCTTCACAGTTAGAGAAGTGAGCTGATGCAAGAAGGGAAATGGAGAAACGCGCACACGCACACACACACACACACACTACATTATATGGTATGAATGTTTGGACAAAACATACATTTCTACAGACAAGTGAGAACAGAGAGCAATTGTACAACATGTATATCAAGATATAAAACAGCACAAGAACACAAGATTCAAGAGAGAAACACAACAAAAATACAGGCGGATAAAAATAAGTTTAATTTAAGTTTATTTAATTAGATTTCTCAATATGTGTCTTTACATACATGAACACAAGGCATTAGTAAACCTAATTATGCAGGTGGAGTTATTTCCAATTAAATATGAATTCAGAATGAGTCACTGCATTGTGCAGAACAGTTTGATTTAATCCTTTTAGCGATCCATGGTTGCATCAATCTATTTCTTCAGGTATATTAATGCAAATATAACGGCTGACAGTTATAAATAAAATCAGCTTCGCTGTCTGCTTCATCTGAAAGGCTGAGTAGGATTCATTAAAAGTTTCCAACTCTTTCTTCTCCTTGATCTTTTCCGTCTGTCTGATACATGAGAGGCTCGCTAGTGTCAACAGTCACTCTTGGGTGTTCCTGCTGTAGACTCGCAGCATTAATGTACAGTTGGATTAAATCGTCAAACCACATTGGAAAGTGATTTTCAACATTCTTCTTTGTGACGTTAGTATCTGCCTTTTTACAAATACTCTTTGTGGGTTCATTTTAATTCTATATTCAGTTCGTATCTCTCTGCGACATTCAGCTCTTTACAACAAGCAATACGTTTGGATTCAAAAAATGACAGGCCTTGAATATCTGATCATTTTGTTGTGGAAATATGCAAGTTATTATTATAGCGAGAAACACGCTCAGGTTAGAAATGAATCAAATGATCCCACTTTGAATGCTGGCATGCACAAATCTGAGCAGATATCGAAGCTTTAGCTGTGGAGATAATGTTTAAACCCCCAAACAGTAGAGGCTAATCACAACTGTTCTGCTACCACACATACAGTATGTTAATATGCCAGCACAGTTACATGCATGACAATTTGTCTTTTCACTGGTGTGATTATTTTATTTTATTTTTTTTTCTCTACTGTGATTTATTGGCTGGAGTGCCCTTTACTTAACACTAAAATCTGTCACTGACACTGACTGAGTGATGAAGTTACACCATTTATCAGTCTAGCACTGGTATTTCATTGGTTGTTAGTATAGTAGCGCCTCCGCCAGCGGGTGTGGGTTAGGGCTGGTGACATCCATACTGATGCTTACACCTCTGCAGAAATTTCACAGGTGTTACCTTTATTATGATATCAAGATTATTTACGTACACCTTGTAATTGCAGGGATATAATCTATTCATTTTTGAGGGTTAGGGTGAGCCTGCCTGAGCCTGAGGCCTAGTGATTAAGAGGTTAAAAGCCCTCTAGCGTTTCATACACCGTCCAGCCAGTGCTTTGACCTAGTCCTGTCAGAATGTAGTGGTAGAGATCAACAGATTCCCTGCCTAAATATACATATTCGAAGGTTGGTCAATGTCATCAAAAGCATCATTTCCAGTACAACTATTCTTTATGTCATACATAAAGAAAGGAGACGCATTAGAACATTTAAAAACACAGTCAAGGATAAAAAAAAAAAAAGTCAGAAATAGTCAAAAAAATGAATACAGTCCAATGCAGTAATAAATTGCTTGTTAGTGTTCATAGTCTAAAGGTCAGGATTAGATGAGACAAACTGCAGATTTCTTACAAACAGTGTTTGCCCTTGAAGGCTAGAGTCACACTAACTACAACTCAGTGCAGTACATAATAATCATAACAGAGTCTTGACTTTCAGGCATCATAGACCACCCTCGTAGGGTTGGGGAAACTCACGCCCATCAGACTAGGGCTCGTGCCCCCCCCCCTCTCCCAAAAAAAAATCTGGAGATGTGGCTCACATGCAGTTGAAAACAGCCTACACGATTTCAAAGTAGACTTTGAAATGGAATTTCAGTGTGGGAGGACAGTGTTGTGTACAGGAGACAGAGAAGCACTCCAAGCCACAATCTCACAATCTCTTCACATGAACATGGCATTGGCGAGAAAAGCTTAAAGGAGGGAGTTGACAAAGCAGCAATCATTCGAGCAAAGACAACAATAGTTCTTCTCACATCTGTCAGTTAGACTGGTTCAAGCACTGTAGCCTCTGCAGCTGAAAAGTTAGTCAGACAAATGAGACTGCAACTCTTGACCAGCTGACTAAACTGGTTAGTGACACTGATGTGTGACTTTGGAGTAAGAGGGCAGTAAGTAGCTTATGTTAAACCTGCATCACTCAGGCACGATGAAAACAAGCTGTAAAACAAAACACTGACATACAGTACTATCATCTTACACAGTGTATAGGACGAACTTGTTAGCTTATGTAAACATCTAGGAAATATGGATATTTGTATTCATGGAATGAATATGTACTTACCTCAAAGGTACAACCAAAAACAGTAAAGCTGCAGGCAATGAGAGCCACAAAACCTTCAGACATTTCAGCTTCAACAGAAGCAGATTTACTCTTTACCAGCTTCCTTGGCCTCCACAGGAGCACAGAATGCCAAAGTCGATGAATTGTGCGTTTTCTTTGACACACGAGCAGATCCCAGGTGGTACAGCAAAGTTACATAAATGGACGCAAAGTAGCATCTGAAGCTTGCACGTTGGCAGCGGTGTTGCTGTATGCCTCTCACCGGTGTTTGCTGGTTGAAAGCAGCACCAGAGTGAATTTTTATCCTTCAGTAGAGGGGAAGCAGTAAGAAGAAGAGTCTGAGTGAGTGTAGGTGTTCTTGGGAAGAACCTCAAAATAGACAAAGACAAAGAATCATGCTCTTCACCTATGCAGCAGTATTATTTCACCTTACTGTAATAATGTGTATCAACTGAAAAACAATTAAGAAACATGCCAAATATTTACGTCCTCCACCTTCTCAAATGTAATTAATTTTGTGCCTTTCTGTATTTTGACTCATTCAATTGAACATCTTTGAACTGTCTTCAAAAACAGCACCTTGGGAAATTGTGATTAACTTTTGATCGTTTTACAGACGAAACAATCCTAATAATTAGTGTGAACTGAGCCAGTTTGGTTAAAAAGTCTTTTTTTTTTTTATAGTCCTCTGACTGTTGTTTTTCTCTGACAACAAACAGAGAGGATGTTCCGCCTCCCGAGAGCCGCCCCGTCAGTCGCCGTACGAGCCGGAGCGCCAGTCAGCACCCACAGGTGACCTACTGTCAGGTGAACGGGATGGAGGTGGGCTGTTTGGATGACGGACACACACACACTCCCTCCACCAGCAGCCATGGACACATGGTCAAATGCACACCAGTTAAATATGACAGCAAATACGGGTACGCAGTGTGATAATTGGCAACAGAGCTGAACTGAGAGTCCTTTAGCTCTTACTGTAATGTTTGAATAGAAGCTTAAAGACAGCCTGGACACTTGAAATGGAAAATATAGAACAGTGAGAGTGTTGCACAGTTTAAATTAACCCGAATTAAAAGCTGTGCAGTGTGACGATTTTATGAGAACACTGTTCAACCTAATTACTTTAAGGTATGTCACACAACAAGAAGTCTTTTATAACTAGATAATGTAGGTCATACCATTGTCCATTCAACATGATCTTCAGATTGTAGATATATCTAATATATATATATATATATATATATAATATCCTTTATGGAAACCATTATGAAAGACTATTGTATAAGTTCCTATCATTTTTAACAACACACTGTTTCGTTTTTTCATTTGTAATAAAACATTCAAGCTTAAACCAAAAGAGAAATATTTATTTCATGATAGACCTCATTTGGAAATACTCAACCATTCAAAAAAAAATGTACACAATTAAGTACGAATTTTTTTCGAGGATGTACTGACAGAAGTTGAAATATCAATAGCCACATGCAATGGGTTTTTGTCCACTACATAAACAGCGACTATATCCACCCCACCCCCCCCCACCCACTCCCGGACCAGACAACATGGAGGTCTCCGGCGTGTCCTCCCTTACACAGTGGTAGGACTTTGTTTTTCGGAGTGGTCTGACTTTGTAATAACACACATCACAGACAGTCAAAGGTTTAGAAACTAAACATATCAGCATCTTCTGCTCCGTCAGTCTGGTGTGCTCAGTGTTTGCACTTTACTTCTCAGTGGGGTGTGTGAATGTAAGTTTTTTTTTTTGATAACTGACTTATTTTTTCACCCATTTGCAGCAAGTGGACAGACAGTCCTCGTTTGATAAAAGAAGGCTATTTTACATAATTTCCATTTTTGGTAAAGCATTTTTTTATTTCTTCTTCTTCCTTTTTGCAGACTGAAATTTTCAAGAGACAATTTAGTATGAGACATAAATCAATACTGAACTGTGGTGGTGTAATATAAAAAATGTTAAAGGTACTGTAAGGCCATAGAACAGAACTAGTCAATGTACTGTATATCATATTTCATGTAAACATTTTGAATTACCCCTTTAAAGAAAACTGAGCTAACATAGTAAATATCTGAATAATTGGAATTAGAAAATTGTGTGGTACATTTATGCTAAAAAAAAAAGCTGTACACAAACACACTTTGTATTTTTGTATTTATGGCACTAGGAAATCACTGGAAGTAAATGGAAACACTAAGCACTGCACCCCTAGAAAAACCTCAAAATGATTAAGGGGTCCTGCTGCGGATTCTTAACTAGCACAGAAAGTATTCCTTTAGATGACAAATCTTCGGACACTGTTTAATTTTCACCAGTCTGCACAGCACCAAAATGGATTTCACGCATGAAAAATGACTAACATTAAGGAGGAAAACAAAAACCAAAAAAAAAATCCTATTACCTGATCATCTTTAGAAAATAAGGCAAAGTACAAAAATCAATCAATCAAACTCCATGCAGACATTAAAACATGGCTGAATTTAGCTTCAGACAATAAAAACTGTTGGTCCAGTTCTCTAAAAAATAATCTTGATTTTGTGCCAAAAAAAAAAAAAAAAAAAAAAAGAGTCAATAAAACAATGAACACCAAGATTTAAGTGTGAAGTGGTTGTCGAGTGGAATGTGTTGATGTTTCCCTTTCGCAAACCAGCTGATTGCAAAACTGATGAACTGAACTGGTGAAGTGTGTAATTGATTGTTGGTTATAAAAATTCTCTGTTTGTCACAATCTGTCTCTCTGTGAGTCCAGCTGGGATGAGCTAAATGCTTCAACATCTTGCGAGTCGACCTCACTGTGTTGTGAAAGTGCATCTCCCCTGCTTTACCAGCGTCCCCCAGATGTGGACAAACGGTCTTTTTCGGGAATGGCAATGTTCTTTACTGGCTGATGTTGAGGTTCAGTAAGCAACGACCATTCTTCAAAGGCACCGTACTGTACATTGGTCTGTCTGTGTGTGTGTGTGTGTGTGTGTGTGTGTGTGTGTGTGTGTTTTTGTGTGGGCCTCACATGGGCACATGCATACATGAGAAGTAAAACCAGTCAACAAAGTCGATTCCCTCCACTGGTGTCAGCCAACAAGGCATCACCATGACAACTAAGGCAAAATCTCTCGACATGAACACAGAGCATCTGTCTTTTTTTTTTTTCGCATTAATTTAGTTTCTCGTCTGATTCTTTGCTAAAATCAACTTTCCAACAATAATCAATAGTAATGATAATAATCTCTATTCAATAAATTATCTATACTGTACAATTATTTCACCTCGCATAGACCTGCAACAACGGGGAGCTTTTTGAAAGCAAAGCTATCCACAGTCACGTTCTGCTGTGTTCTCTGTTCAATAAAGTGTCTGCAAAGCACACAGACGATGACACACAGCAACACAGGTTGTTTTTCTTCTTTCCTGTACAGAAATTAAACAAAAAACAAAAGCAAAGCTGATGCATAATTGAAGCAACGTTCGATTTAAAAAAAAAAAAAAAAAAGTATCCAGCAAAAACAACAAAAATGAGAGTGATTTTCTCTGAGAGCAGTAGATAGAAGATGGTTCCTGATTTAAAGGGAGCCAGGCCGGCAACATCCAAGCTTTACTGTACTCCTTCTTCATCCACATAGGTTGAAGGAAACCATCCGATCTGAAACATAATACAGTAATTATCAGAGACATCTACTCTTTTGACATTTGGCATGAATGCATGAGACCAAGGCCACTGGGCTCTGATTGGTTGGAGGATGTGCATTTATCTACTGATAACTGCAAAGCTCAGTCGGAGCAGCCTCATCCGTGTTTAAAAGAAAAAAAAAATACTTGAAGGCTACTCCAGTCCACTGTTGCTAAGTAACAACTTTTCCTACTTGTTGGTGTGTGAATATGACTGATTCAATACTCATCATTTTACATCATATGGATGTTGTAAAAAAACAAAAAACAGATCCCCATTTACAGCTGGTAGGATCTGGATACGTTGTCTGTGGATAATGAATTAACTAATTAATGAATTAACACCAGGTGAAAATAAAGGAAGAACCTGCTCTCCTGTGAATCGATGTTTGGTTGTTTTTAAATACACAGAATAGGCTGACAAGAGCTGGTCCCTGTGACAAAGACCATACTGTCCATCAAAGTAAAGAATTATAATGCTGTCCCAATTTGACAGCTTCCCCCACCTATTAAAACTTGCTTTAGGAGTTCTTTCAATATTAATAGTTTAATTGTTAGAGACACGCAGTCTAGCGTCATGCATATCCCCAACTTGATGAAACAACTGTAGGATCTGTTTTTAAATCTTGAAAACTACAAAGATAACCACTCCAAAAATGTTCCTTTTCTGTTTCTATATGTGCTTTTCAGTCTAGTCCCACTACTACTTCGATCTGTTTTACCCTCCATGAGTGAACAGGTATGGTTTACTCACTCGTCCGTTGGCCTCTCCTTTCCACCAGCCCTGGTCTCCACCGATCTTGCTGTAGATTTTGACAATGTCTCCTTCTCGCAATGACAGCTCTCTCATGTCTCGCGCTGCAAAGTTATACCTGGCCACTGCTGTACTGACCACCCGCGGAGTAAACACTGAAAATATAAACAATGGAGTTCAATTCATTCATAAAATAAAAAAAGCTCATTTCATAGAAAACTTTGTATGTTACACAATAATGTAGGTCATTAAACATTAGCATTGGTGATAAATAATCATTTATATGCATGAGGGAGGTGGCTGAGAGGGAAGTGGTCATACTGGATATAATGGTTATAATTAGTTGAGACGATGGAGCAGAAGAAAGATGGTCACACAATGACAGATGAGCATGATGGGGAAGGACAAGTTCTTTCATCATTGGTTTTCCTTTCTTGATTTAATGAGGGAATGTCATCCTGGGAGGAACTGAAATGCTCTCATTAAAGAAAAGAGTGCCACAGAGAAGAAGAAGAATGAGGTTGAGAGCGCAGATGCTTATTATAGCATTAGAGACGACGGGGTGCAGGACGAAAACAAGGAAAGGAAAGAAAGAGAGTACCTGACCAAAAGGGGGCTGAGCTCTGAGAAGAGGAGAAGTTGAGGCCCTGTGGACTGAGGAAGGAGAAATTGTAGGAGGCGCAGGTGGCTGCTGAGAGAGAGAAAGAGGAGGATATAAAGCTGGAAATTGTTTTGAGGAGCATGCAGAGCTAAAGCCAGAGCAGCAGAGAATAAAACCTGCACTTTTTGGTCTCATTATTTTTTAATCTTCACAATTTTGGTGTCATGTTTTGCCTCAACAAGAATTGTTATGACATAATATTGCCCAAAACACTGCTTTTGAAGGGAAGAGAGGAGCGGGTGTGATGATGCTGATCATAGATGCTTCCTAATCATAACAGAACTTTTCTACTTCCACCACTGTTTCCATGTGCACCCCTGGGTGAGACAAAAGTGTGAACATATACAGAGAAAGAGCGAGAGCGCAAATAATAAATTGTCTTCATTTCCAAATTCATCCCCATCAGGCAGGAAATAATCTTTTTGTAGTGGCCAGCTGCTGGCTCTTCCTGTAGAGCCAATAAAGGCAGGCCAACAGAGGACAGAAGCCAGTGCAGAGCCACAGCCAGTAGTCATACAGTCTAATGGACAGACACAGAGGGCAGCCAACTCAGACAGCCAGTCCACAGGCTTCTGACGTAGCTGACAAACACTTCCTCTTTGTCTTTCTCACTTTTATCTTTTTCAAACTGCCTGACTCCTTTTCTGCCCCCTTCCCCTCTGGCCTCCCTCCATTCCTCTCTGGGTGAGTCAGGAGAGTCACTGGCCTGGGAAGCAGCAGAGAGTAAGTGAAGACAAAGAGAGTGGGAGTGTGTCTGATTTATTTTACCCTCACTTATATCCTCACTTATGCCAAGACGGCAAGGGATCAGATTTGTAAGTTGGACTTGCACATTACAACATCTCCTCAGGGCCAAATTAATAATGTCGTGATTATTAATAAAGGGAAGTAGCTATATAAGGTGACATACAGTGTACTGTCAATCTGGACTAAAATGTCCATCCATCCATTTGTCCTCTAGCTCTTCCTGGTTGATTATGAGGACACTTGCCACCTCTTTGATATCATTCCACTGGTCAGTACCCAAAGCTCATGACCATCAGTGATCTATGAGGAAACCAAGAGTGATTCCTGAACCATTATGGAAAGGTGACATTGGGGGAAAAAAGCTATGTTGGATAGGATGGGAAGCCTCAAGCTAAATGGAGCACTCGACGAGGGCCATCGGGTGCAGGTTACCAATGATAACAAATGACCTCAACACAATGCATAGTTCACTTCATCTTACATTTTGCCTTCTGTAGGTGCTCTGTAAAACCTGAATTATCTTGACTCTAGCCAGTCAGACAAGCATTAGTCACTTCAATTCTCCACTGTCTGTCCACATATTAGCATCATTTATTCTGAGCAAGTTATCATATACCCAGGTTTGTCCATCAAGCAACATGAAACAACTCAAAAACCCAGCACAGTACATGTTATTGTTGTTTATTTTCTTCTGACCAAGGAAATCTGTTGTTCTGACTGACTGACTTTACCTGGTGGTTCATTTTGGGATGAATTTTGGAAATTTGGAAATGAATTGACTTTGAGCGTTAACGTGGCGTTAGAGAAAGTATTTACTGTGGTCAAGCTGTGTGTTATTATTGGCTGATATTGAACACCAGACTAACAGTCTGTGTGGCTCAGGCCGACCTGTAGAAGGCTTACCTGGTGAGCGTGTACTGGCCCGCGTTAGCGAGCGTTCTCTCGACTTGTAGGGGTATCGCAATGTGGTATCTAACAGCTTGAAGCTTTCTTTGAGTGAATGGGACTGATAGTACTCCACCAGCTCCTGTTACATAAAAGTAGAAAAAATGTGAGCATTCAAACGTTTCACACTGACATGACACAAGGTACTGTAGGTACGTTTGTGTGGGCAGTGGTACATTTGACTTACCAAAAGACTCTCAAACTTCTTCGCCTCAGTGATGTGAATCCAGCTGTCTTTTTCAACGACTTTGATGTGTTTCACATCATCATTGAATCTGTAAAAACCAAACAGATGTTTTTGTTGTGTGTTGCACCTGGAAGTCTTATAGACCAAAATAAAGTCATTTCACTAGTTTTCTCATTGATCTAAATGCTGGTCTCAACAGCATCTTTGCACTTGTCTTAAATACAATATAACACTGCATGTGCAGCTTTAGTAAGAACTACATTATTTCTGTTTGGGATGCATCCTCTTAGAGGAAATGCACAAAAAGCAATTACTGAATGATAATTAGCTGGAGCTAAAAGATGGAGCGAAAAAGCTGACTGGTTCTTCCCGTGAGAATGTTTTCCCCAAGAGTGGAGGATAAAAATCTTCCCTCGAGATTTTTTTTCTCCCCTTTTTCTGCTGTAAAATGTGAAACACTCACTTGACGCTGATGGCGAACCGCTCCGCCTCAGCTGTCCTCTCTCTGATAAGGTAGGTCCCACTGCTGTGGGATTTTAAAAGGTTGTCAGCCTGCTGGCGCTCCATGTTCCCTGCAAACCTACAGAGAAGCAGAGAATAAATGTTCTGACCTCCAAATACAAAAAATCTATAAGTGAATGACATGGTAAAGGCTTTAAAAATCCTCAACATCAAACAACTGTGTAGTAATTAATCTTCTGATAGCGGTCGTGTTCGGGGTCAGTTTGTTTTAATTTCAAGTAATGCATGTCAACAATACAGACTGTTAACAATAATGGATGTGAAGTAATTAAAAGATAATGGCTTTATTTATGGTGATATATTGTCAGTATACATTAAAGAAGGCATTAAAAGTGTGAAGATGACCTCATTTTAAATTTTCACCCCTCAGAAGTAAAGGATCTTACCAAGGATATCCGTAGTAGTCTGCTTCCCTTGAGGACTGCCGGCTGGATAATGACTGGAAGGGCTGTCACAAATAACACACACTGCACATTAAAGAACTTCACACACACTGTAATGATTCACTACCTGCTCTACATGTATATGGGTGACTTTACCTTTGGGTCCAAACAAGGTTTCACACATGAACTGGGGAAGAAGCCACTCTTTTGCGTTTGTATCAACTTTCCCTGGAAGATAAAGGCAGAGCAGAACTTCAACACAGAGGCAATTCATGTAGTCAGACAGCTGAAAGATAAACTGAACTTTATAAAAAACGCTTGGTACCTACAACAATCCATTTTTAAGATCAGCACACCCATTGACATCATATAGAAAGATTAAATTGTCATGTTGTAGAGAGGGATGACTTAATAAGCTAAGTGTAAATGAATGGCTTCAGCGAGTTGCCCTGAGTCACTGTGGGGAAAGCTAGCATGGTACAAGAAGCCGAACGTGTATGAGAGTCAGTGATTCAGCAGGAAAGTCAGAAATGCCCGCAGTAAGTCGTGTCAGCTCCTGTCATCCAGTCTAATTGACTATAGAGGTTTTTGCAACTTGCCCAAAGAACTCAGATGACGGATTAACTTCATAGTGTCCGTGAATCTGAGAATCAGGAAGGAATTTGACTTTGGCTCTACAGGAAAATAACTTTACACAATCCTATTATTTCATACACAAATGATTTGCCATGTGGGGCATCCCAGTGGTCTAATGGCCTATGACCCATACTACATACCCACAACATCACTGGTTCAAATCCGGTCAGAGAACTTTGTCGCATATTATTTCCGCCTTTCTCTCCTCTACAAGGTAAGAATCCCTAAAACAGTGGCCCTCCGGCAAATATATATCCGGCTTTCAGTTAGTTTACATCAAAACTTTTTCCACAAATCTACTCTAACTAAATAAGAATACAAGGCTTGTTTACACTGGAGGAACAGAGCATGGTGCTGAGAATAAGTCTAATAAACTTGAAATTAAATGTCAGTGCATGAATTCTAACATTGTTTTAATACCACAACTTTAGCCTAAGTAACCATGATAGATTTGTCCTTCACAAATAAAAATAGGTAATAGTCAAACCCATTGAAAAAGTGGTCTTTTGGACTCTAAGTATTAAAATAAGCTTTGACTTCAGAATGAAGATATTTATCACAACATAAGTGAGGATGTTGAGCATACTCGAGAAAATTTAAGTAATTTCCCCTCAAGATCCCAGGAAACCATGAGTATTGTGATGCAGGATGAACGCAGGTTATGTGACCTGCTCCTAACCTGGATGGGACACACTACTTGTCTTTGGCATGTGACAGAGAGCAATAACTGCTAAAGGACAGGATCGTTTTCATAAATATCAAGAACGGGACTGTAAAGTCCAAGTCATTACATAAAGTTTTCAAAAGGTGCCTAAATAATTAAGAACTCTTATATAATGGAAAACAATGTCAGGTTTGATATAATTTCAGATGATCTGAAATGGGCAGACAGTATTTGAACAGTTGTAGCTCTTCTCATATAAACCCCACAGGACAAAGGGATATGAGTTCTACTCTGTTTACCCGGTATGAAACAAGTACTCAATGTTCTGAAGTACAGTGAGCCAACTTCAGCTGTCTAAATAATGACATCACATAACAAGTCCAAGTGGTATATGGTTTCAGATAGAAGTGATATTAGCCGTACCTCCCACCATGTGGTGTCAGGATCTCCCTTTAGCAACTCGATAAAATCTCCTGTTTGAAAACAGAGAGGCGTCTTCCCTGGAGGTAGCGGTGTGCCGTGGTAGTTCCTCACTGCCACCATCTTGGGACCTTGGGACAGTGTTTGCAGTGAGTATGAACACAGGTAAGTGGGAGAAACAAGTTGCATATTTGGTAGTGCCAACAGGCAAGGAGAGCCTCACTCTTTGGAAAAATCTGAACTTCAAGCCCAAGAAATCATGTGATGTGTTGTCAGTGTGTTTTCTTAGGCCTCCTGTGGTGCTTTTGTGTTATTGTATACCAAGGGATAAAAGAGGCAAAGATCTCCCACTGTAGCTTGGATTTCACTCTCCAGTTTCACATGTACCACAGTGATTTAGGCTGATAAGGCATAAAAATCTTGCCCTCTACGTGCTGCAGTGGTCTTAGACACCCACTGTATAACCACAATATCCAGGGTTAAAATCTGGACCAGGATCTTTGCTGCACTGTAGCCCTTTCTCTGTCCACTTAGAAGTATCTTATCAGAAAAAAACATGCCAAAAAGTAGAAAGCAAATACTAGAAAGAAATACATCTCTGCAATCTCAAACTGCATCTCATTCTCTCCAGACTGAGCACTGTGTGATTATTTCAACATACTGTGAACCAACGATGAAGCACCTTCATTATTCCAAAGATCTTGTAGTTTTTAAGTTTTAATAGTATAGTAAATAGTTAGTATATTAATATACTGTACATCTAGGCATTGCCACCCACTCTTCATGGCAGAAAATGTTATTGTGGTCATATCCAGTAGATGGCAGCAGAGAGCTTTGCAAGTCAACAGCAGATGCATCTATAACAAACTTGTATAATGACAGTTCACAGAATATCCAGCTTTATCTCAAAGTCTTCTCTATTATGTTTAAGGGACAGGAAGTGCTCTTACCTGATGACATTCCAGGCTCCTATAAAAGAGGAGAAAAGACACGATCAATACAATTACCAAAGAAAAAGTTGAGGATCATGCTTTAATAAAGAAACAACATCTTTATGTGAGAAATTGGCAATGATGATGATAGTACTGCAAATGTATGAACTTCTTACCAAGTCATGAGGATCTGAAATAAAAGATATGGAAACAGTCAGACAGGATTCAAACAGTTGATGTAAAGCAGCCATAGATAAAGCAGAAGGAGCCAAATTATACAGAAGATAGCAAGATATTTTCTTGCTACAGCCTGTTTTCTTCTTTTTTGCCATTTTTGTAATCTGTTTTGTTTAATCTAAATTCATTATTTTTCAGGCTGACTAGCTGCAGTATTTGAGTGTAGTTGACCTAAGGAGCTATAGGAGGAGGTGATGAAAACAGGCTTATGGTTTTCTGAATTCATGTTGAGTACATCAGCATCTATCTATGCTTTTGCTAGAAGAGCAGAATAGAAAACCTACTGATTTTGCAGATGGTGATCACTTCCAGACACTCTTTGTGTGCTCCTGTTCCACAGCGGGAGCAGTAGTAACCCTGATAGAAGATGCCCCTACACACACACACACACACACACACACACACACACACACAATTTTCACAAAATTCTTGTAAACACAACACACAAGGTGAACGGCTGATTGTTACTATTGACCTCATTACATGTTCTCCACCATTTCCATTATGCAATGCAAACAAAATAAACTTGCTCCATTTAAGACCATGTACTCCATGTTATGGATACTATAACACTGCATGCATTGCATACTGCCATGTTGAATAGTGAGTTCCATAAATCACAATGGTAACCACTGGGGCTGCAGCAGTAATTAGCATCTAACAGGGAGTGAGAGCACTGGTCCCTGCTTTCACTGGTTCTGTGAATTTAGGTCAGCCAAGGCATGAAAATTGTGGGTCAATACACGGAGTGGAGTTTAGCCGGCTGACTGTAATAGAGGTGAAAGTGGTGATTCAGTGACACGGGTTATCCCTGCTGCAGTAGGGCAGCTCTTACACATGGGAGGAGGTGAGCTCAGGGACACAGCGGGTGTTGTTGGGAAGAGATTTTTTTCAAAAATGTCAGCCTCAGTCAGACTTAGTAACATAAACATTGGTTTTACAGTACGATAATTAGGGGCTATGCTAGCCAAAAAACATTCTCTCTGTGATTTAAGTCTGTTTGTTTGTTGATGTTCACCAAATATCTTCAGTTTATCACTAAAGTTCTTCACTTCGCTCTTGAGACTCATTCAAATATTTTACACAACACTACTTTTACTGGTATTATAGCTTCTAACAATGTGCAGTACTACATTACTGCCTCATAAAGCTCATAAAACTGAAAATATGCCTTTCAGCAGGTACTTTAATTAAGTTTATCCATCACTTAATACTTAACTACTGCCATTCACAAGCAAATATTGTACTTTTTACTCCAATACATGTATGACAGCTATAGTTACTGTTGTTGGGAAATCATTTTAATGATTACTTAAAAAAGAAAAAACATGATGAACTAAACCTTGGAAACTGCAGGTGACAAAACAATCTCCACTCAAGGTCTACTTTCTCATTTCTTCTTCTTTTACTTGTAACAGAGTATTTTCACATTGTGGTATTGTAAAAGCTACTTTTTAATGTAAGTAAATGATCTGACTGCTTCTTCAAACACTGCATGTTTCATTACATAAACATTTTCAAGGTGTATAAAGTATCTTTTTACACAATGAGTGCACATAAAAGTATGCCCAGATTGTACAAATAACACTGATATCTCTGACATCTCTGTTCCTAGTAAATATTGCCAGGATCGTCATTGGAAATTTGTATGAGGATGCGTTCGTTATTCTTTGTAGGATATGAATGTGCAGTTATGCAGCATTGTTTTTGGGGTCGTTACCTCAACAACATCTTGCAGGCCCGACAATTGGTGTTCTCATCAAATGTGTGCATCTGGAAGTTATGCTGATTGGCTGTGGCTCTCTCCGGCTTGATGTTGGACCTGGGAGGTAATAATAATAATGAATGAGAAGACCTAATTACACCAGTCAGATGATAATATTTCTTTTGCAATGTAATATGTTTGAGGGAAATACTGGGATGACAGAAATTCTTTTTATCAATATGATAAGGTTGTAGCTTATATTAGCTATATTAGCCATTACCTTCTGGTTTAGACAGACATAAGTTGAGACAGTTTCTCATGTTCCCAACCCTACCATGGACTCATACTCACATTGCCATTTCAAACTGCTCCATCCACTTCCTCTTTGTCTCCTCAGTTTTACAAAAGAATTGGAAGCCCTGCTTCCCTTGCAGGTGGATCAGGTAGAAACCATAGGACCACTGGGGAGGAAACGTGAGTGAATAACAGATGGCAGAGATATGTGTGGATGGCAATGGCAGACAAACAAAGAAGTTTGTGATACCTGCATTTTCACATAAATATATGCAAAACATACTGTAAATATGGTCACATTTAATTCAGAACTAAAAGATGCTCCACATGCTTTAGCAATGCATCTGACCAAAAGCCGGAGATCCAGTCACAGAGCCGGCGGGTGCACGTACATTCACGGCGTGACACCCGAAAAACACCACTGCCAAAAAACTATGAGAAGATGAGTTAAATAAAGAGTTCACTTGAGCTTACCATTTTTCCACTCGACTGGTAAGCATGCAAAAAGAAAGACACCAGAGAAAGACTCAGTTACACATGCAACATGGACAGACACATGCAGGTTCAAAACAAAAAGCCATGTTAGACTGGTGGCGGAATGCACTGCAGTACGTTTTGTTTTTAAATGAATCCTAAATGACCTTCATCGCATTTACATGGTTTTTCAGGCATGGGCGAGCACAATGCATACTGAATCTGACACTTCAATGCATTACTCATAAATTCCATATCTGAAATTACCATCAACACGCTTCTTCAGCTCAAGGGCAACATTGGTAATGATTACACAGGATGTTTTATCGCCTGTACTAGCTTAGCTGCCTTTTAAAAAGAACTCACTGCATCAGAAATTGTTCTGCTCTGTGTTTTTGTTGAAACTGAAAGGATCATTTTCTTACCTTTTTCATGTCTCTGTTGTTCATGGGGTCGTCTGACATTTTATACGGCTGCAGTTCAATAATCTCTTTGAGCTCATAGCTATAGCCTTTCCTCTTGCAGACAATGACCACTTTATCAAACAGGAAAATATACCTGAAGATATATACACATTCATTGTTAATTTTAACGGTGAGAAAATACCTTGAAATGACATTTTTGTAATTGGATTGTTTTTATGTGTTTGGACTCACCGGTCTTGTTTTGTTCGGTTGACGATGGAACAAACCTTCAGTTCTCCATCTATCTTCGGCCTCCCATACTCCTCGAGTTTCACCTGCTGCTTAGGTCACAGAGACACACTGAGTATAAGTCCACTGCATACTATACTTCTAAATTTAATGAGATACTATAAATAATTCAGCTGAATCAGACTACCAGAGAGAATCCAAATAGATATATAATAAATGCTACAAATCGGAAACTATTCAAATCCTGTTCAGTTACATTTCCATCCATCTAATCCAAATGTCAAGCTGCTGTAAGTGTTTTAAAGTCAAATACAGGAGTCTTGCATCAAACTTCTACTGGTGGTTCCCAGCATTTACTGTATTCATGGCACAAGTGCTCAGCAAGAAACGACAGAAAAGGAAAGGTCAGGGGAATTAAGAGTGGGAGAAAGACAGAAAGAAAAAAATGTCATAGTGCTGTTAGAAATATCATACGAAGTTGAACATCAGATTGGGATTAACATAACTTCTGTTGTTCATGTGTAAGTGACAATAGTAGCTAAAGATCAAGACAGGTGGTAGCAAGTGTTCTCAGCAGACTCAATAAAATATTGACATTGTCAAGAATGGTGTGCTCAGTGATAATTAGAGACTAATCACTATGACTAACCTTATATTCCAGCCAGGTGATAACATTAGTGCTGGTGTATTAGGTTTTATATATAAAAACTTCTATCTAGCATTATAAATTACAAAAGAAAGCCAGAAGGTTTTATCATATAATATAAACTTAATTTAATTTTAATAATACAAAAACCCATCAGCTGTCATTCTTATGTTGTTATTATCGGCACGGCACATTTTTCCAGCCTTCAAATGTGTGAGAAGAGCATGGACAGTAATACAAATACAGAAATCTCTCATGTGAAATAACCAGTATTGTTCTAATTTTGACAGATTAAAGCATGTTCATGTATATGCTGATTAAGAAAATATGTTTCCAGGGCCCATAAACAGTTTTGGACAAAACATAAAGAAGTGACAAAGCAATTCATAATACTTACAAGATTTTCTATAGAACTTTGGAATTCGCTGATTTTCTTCAGCGTCTCGTTGTCCCTCTTGACTTCGTTGATGTACATGGCCAGGTCCTGAGAGAGCGAGGCAAATGTTCTTTCAAACTGAAAATCTTTCTGACATCTGTCATATCATAGATTTACGGGTACTGTGAACCACAGTAGCTGTATGAAACAATTTACACAGCTTTGACTTTGAGCACTGTAGAGTTATTATGTAATGCTTTTTGAAAGTGCACTCATGAACATACACATTACAAACATGTGTGACACAGACCTGCATAGCTTCCAGAGCCTCCTTGAGTTGTTGTCTCTCCGGTCGGTCAGTTGAGTAAGTCAAAAGCTCCTGTGGAATCACATTTATTACTTAGTAAAAAACATAAAGCAAAGAATGTAAAGCATGTTATATTTTTCAAACCCAAAACAAAATCCAACTCTGATTTCTCTTTAACTTACAGTAGTAGAAAACTGACAGTATGCTTTATTGAAATGTATGATGCAAACATTGAATCTTACAGTCAGGAGAGGGTTTTACTGTGAGAGATGTATAGTTGCTCTTTACTGTGATTATAGATGTGACGCTGATGTGGTTGAGAACAAGATGCAGCTGAGCACCACAAACAACAACGATACTAAAAAATAAAAGACAAGAGGAAGCTGGAGAGATTGGTAACTTGCCTTCAGGTCTAACTGTTCTTTATGGTAACAAGATAATGATAAATGTGTTTTCCCCTGCAAATCATGTTGTCCTCCTCATAGCCAATCAATAATAAATATGTTACACCGTTTTGATCTGTGGATGTCTGCCTCTTGTCTCCTCCACTGGCTTATTGGGGTGATTTATTAAATGCTGCAGAGCTGCAGTGAGATTCAGTGTCTTTCGTGTGAAAAAACACACTGATGTATAACCCAATCTGTTATAGTTTTATAAATAAAAATATAGTTAGCGTTAATATAGTTTGGCATATCCAATACATAATGTAACTAATGTCAAAATTCTAGTACCCTGCACCAATCAGGGTCAGCCAGGTTTTCTCAATGTCAGTAATGCCAGTCTGACATGTGACTTTAACTTGCTTGTTTTAGCTATGATTGTTTCTAATATTTTTAAAGTTCTGCCTTTTCGAATGGCAGAAGTCAGACAACATTTAAAAATGTATACTATAAATCCAGATTTATCTGGATTGTGGGAACTTGTTTGGTGAGCGCTTGAATGTAACACACATTCATTTTTATGTGAAAGTGCAGCCACAGTACATAAAGTGTTACACTATGGCCAAATAGAGAAACACTACTAAGATGATATCTATACAACATCAACTGAAGATGTGCCCTTAGGCTTGACTGGACACACACACATAGGACTTGTCAGTCTGACATGCCTCTAGGCATTCAGCAGTGTTTTACTGCAAAGCTGTGGGAAGCAGTGAAATGGGGTGTGTTTAATCTGATTATTGCACGGTTGATTTGACCTCAGTGCCTTGCTGAGACTCCTGCAGGGGTTCGATTCAAACTAATAGAAAAGTCACAGCACTCCGTGGGTAGACCTTCAATTACTTGACGCAAACACTCACCCCCACCCCAGCCCATTATGCACTGCATCATAAACTCATATGGTCATCCATAATTGAGATGCAAAGTCAATTAATCATGGGGAATATTACAGTGGCCTGCTTGTTTTATACATGAACGCCAGGAAGGGAGTTCAAGGGACAAAAAGTTGGCTGGGATTGTGCTTATGTACATTTGCATATCAAGGGGAATGGTATGGCGTTGTCATTAAATTGGAACATTATATATCTGATTGATCAATTATTGTTTCATCTTTAAAATGTCATCAAATATGGAAAAATCTCCATTGCAACATTGCAAGTAACTATAGCCAACGTGTGAACATGTGGTCTCACAGTTACTTTTGTCTGGACAACATTGAAAAAAAAAAAGGATTTATATGATGTGAGAAATAAAAAAAGCTGCAGAGCGTCACATCTGATGAGAAGAAATCCCAAATGTTTTGCATTTTTACTAAATAAATTATTCAAAACAATTAATCATGTATTAAAATTATTGTAGGTAACTCACACTGGGCCAGTAGCAATGACACTGTAGCTATAGTATATTATATTGGTGACATTGGTCACAAAACATTGGCTAGTTGTTGGTGATGGACTGGTCACAAATTCATGCGGCATAGCTCAATGACAGAAACAGAAGGTCCTTTTTTTAATACACTAGTGGTTTCATGTTTCCACTATAGGATTCAACTTTGAAAAGATTGATGGTTTTGGAGGAGTGAGATGTGTCCTACCTTCAGTAGTAGGTGATACTTCAGCACCCTCTGCATGGGAACCACTAGGAGATCCTGAAGCTTGAACTTTCCTTCCTGCACTTTCATAGTACATTCCTGTGAAATGACGACACAAGCAGCAGGGCAATTATTACATGTTGCATAATGCAGCATAGTACATTTCCTTCTAACAAGCAGTCATTTATTGTTTAATAATTCATTGTGTCTTGTTGCATTGCTGCTACTGCTTCCATACATTCATGGGGCAATACATAAACAACAAGGCCAGTTTACTCTTTCAGGGCACAAAAGCCCTGGCCGTGCCTGCCATTTGCAACACAATTATCCTGCATGCTGACTGAGAAATTCCTCTGACTAATGAATACATTTCTATAAACTGCACTGGCACCATGACAAGCTGCCTTTTGTTAGTATCTTCCTATAAGGCTCCTTTACACTGGCTTGTGTAGGCCTTTCTTTATTCATTATTTCTATAACTTTACAGAAACAGGGACAGCTGATCCCTCTTTAAAAACAAGTTTTTGTGTAAGGAGACTGAGCTGTTTTACCCTGTTACAAAGCTCTTCTATTTTGACAGAGTATCTTAATATCAGCTACGCTCGGTGATATCACCTTCTACCATCTTTGTCAACAGTTTGCAGTGATTTCTCTTGCCTTGCTAACTGCTGAGCTAAACTCCTTAATATTTTTTAAACTGTGAAACAGGTGGGGAAAAAGACATTTCAGATAAAAATGGATTTTTGTGTACAGATTGTGAACACTGAACACAAGTGTAAAAGCAATTGCATTGTGAATCCACATACAACAACTACATAGGTGGAAATACATAATTGCAAACTAGATTTAGCAACTTTTTTTTTTTTTTTTTAAAAAGCAGCTGACAGCTTTTTGGACAGCGCTCAACTTCTCACAATAATATTTCTCAATGAATGAGAGCTAATGTGGCTCTCTGGAGTGACTGTGTTTAGGGTGGGACAAAGCAGCAGTGCGTTCAGTAGACCAATCATCAGTCAGACAGAGACATGATAGGCTGTGAATGTGTGTACCTAATGACCAATCACTGATCCCCATTGTTTTTATTCTAAATGATTCAACTTCTGATGATCTAAAGTTGTTTTTTTTTTTGGACCAACGCCAGCAAGAGGAGCATGTGACACTAGGTTGTTAGAGCTGGACAGAGTGATGGGATCTCAATGACATTATCTCTACACACTTACCTCTACTTTAATCCTAATGTCCTCTCGTGTTGCTAGTAGCTCATCCAGTGTCTTCTGGGCGTTCTCCATGTGGCTGCAGTACTGGCCATAGATCAACAACCTGGTGAGGGACACAATTCAACTCTTAATTTAAATACTGTCATAACTGAACTTTACATCATCATAAAAGGATTTTTTTTTTAATGTCAGATCTGTTTACATTGTTACCTGAAGAGTCAGACTCTGTCCCATGGTGGTAACACTCAGATTGTGTTTATATCTTAGAGGAGATTGGACAGTAATGTTGGCACATTCCTGATACCTCACTGTGTATCATTAAACATATTTTCCTCATAATAATGGAAAAAATAATGTGATTAAAGACCCAGTTTGTCCAACCAAAGGTACTGAAATGACTTTGGCTCACAGATAACAGACATTTCATTGTATGGCTATAACTACATTCACTCCCATAAAGACCAAGTGAAGCTGAACACATTCACATGCAAGCTTCAAATAATAAAACATTAATGTCTGTTAAGAGAACTCTACAGCAGAGATTTTGATTTAGATATACTTTGAGAATATGGGAACATTTTACGCCACATGGGCTCATAAAACATGTTGAAAGCCCACTGTATGGATTAAGAATCTAAAAAAATGAGGCTTAATGAGGATTAATGAGGCCATTCTTAATTTTCAAAACGCTAGAAATATATCATATCTTTGTAAAAACATAGAGACAAAGGAGATTACTGTTTGAGTCCACAATTAACTCTGAATTGGTTATTGTCTTGGAGCATTTAGGCAATGTACCACACATTAATTTTAAGATTAATAACACAATTTGATAGGTCAGTGTCAGAGTTGTTCTGCACTACAGGGGGCAAAGAAATGAATATGTGAATAAATGTATTATGGTTAGTATTATATGTGAGTACCATGAATAAGTAATGACTGGATTCTAATCTCAGGGCAATATTTGGAGGGGCGGCATCCTCTCGCCAATAAGCTGTAATCACAGAGCACTAATGAAAGATGGTGCTTTATATCAGTTCCTTTGCAGCGTTCTTCTTATCAGCGTGAGAGGGGAAAAAAGCATCTCTTTATTTCGAACAGTGAGGATATGAAGGCTGTGTTCATTAGATATTACAATGGGACCCTGCCACAGATCTGCGGGTTCAGCTAGGAGAGAGCTCAAAGTCATCTTGCCTGGAGGATGCCACTGCACGTGGCACACATTCCTCTCACTCAGTCAGTGAGCCAAAGTAGGGCATTGGCACGGCTAGTAGTGCTAAACTCCCGCCCCCCTCCACCACCACCCCGGTAGAGTTGGCACTCCAGTCTCTTAATCTGAATCTTGAGCGGGCTGAGGCTGTGCATAAAGCTGGCACACTGAGGTTTAATCAAGCCTCTGATCTGTGATGACAAGAGCAGCACTGCAAACAGAACGACGAGGGAAAGTTTATATGACTATGGATTCTCACAGAAACATCTATATAAATTACGCACTTTATGTTTCAAATCTGAACTCTTTTAAAGCAAACATATTGGTTTAAATGTTGATCTTTTTCTTCACTTAGACAACATTTTAATATTCAGGAATACTGAAAGTTTTCTCTTAATAACTGAAAAGTTATGGAATGCCATGTATAATTAGACTTATTTCAATATTAATGTTAATAGATTTCAAAGATGTTCCACAGCATGATTCTGCTGCTCTCAAAACACATTAAGTACAAACATATGAACCTCCATTATTAATACAAAAACACCTCTTTAAATTATTAATTCTGACAGTAATTCTAGCAGTATTATTTAAAATGTTGAGGCTGTAAATGTGTGATTCAGTGTCATGTTTTGACTGAGGTGGAAATCGAAAAACACTGAACCAAAATCCTTGCGGCATTTCTGTCAGACCCATGCATCAGCTGATCATCCTCTGCTCCATAGAGATCCACCAGTGATCACTGGAGTTTCATTGGAGTCTTAAGTAAGGTTCCCCTGCAGTGAGGCTCCTGCCCTGGTTAAACTGGCCCTGGGCTAACAAGCCCCTGATTAAGACTTGATCCACACTGGGGGAGACAGCCCCCCTCAGCTCGTGCTCCTCCAGGACAATAAAGTGATTGAGATTAATGGAGGCCTTGATCAATTAGAAGACAGCAGGCAGACTGTGCAGCGTAGCAAGGATCTAGGGGCACATGCATGAAACACCCATCAGATAATAAGTTATCAGGACATAATGTGACATGAAGGTCTTTTAAAAAGCTGTTCCATGAAGTGAAGCAACTTATGAGGCTTTGCAGCCAGAAAATGCTAAATGCTAATGCAGGGCTGTTCTGCAGGGCCTTGTTGTACAATGTGTGAGAATTTGTGGCATTTATTTGCACAGTATCTGGCCTTTTTAATGAAAATTTACTCAAAGGCATTTTAATCCCATCAATAGTGAGGAAGGATTAAAATGAGTAATTTGTTTTCTCATCTGACTGGATTTGAAAGAAGGCCATCCTTTATGTGTGCTTGTGAATAAGTCTTCATCTCTTGTCTTTTCAAGTGCTGAGGATTTTAGCCCCTTTGAGCAAATAGTTCTGGTTTTACGGCACATTTAATGCGTGGTAGGTTCTCATCAGCAACAAAACTCGACCTACTGTAGACTACCACCAAACGGCAGACAGTCAAAGTTAGCGATTAGCCAGTGAATAAAGTGGAACATTTAACTGCTAATGAGCTAGATGTTTTTCTCAAGAGTTTGGAAATCAGAGCTAATAGAAGAGTGAATATTGGACGTACATATTCATCAGGTGGGCACAACCTCCACTCTCAACCCAGTCATCCATAATTAGTCCGTTACACGATGATAAGCACACTTTATACTTGACACCACGTCTGGACACGTCGCAGTGGGAGGTAATGGGTCATCATTTCTGGTTTTGGATTTTCAAAACTATTCAGGCAAAGGTACAAATTTGTTTTTTTAAATTCAAAATAATCTATTATAGAAGAATTGAAGAAATCACAAATTTAAATTCAGATTTCTGTATATTAATTAAATTCAAATGTACATTTTGATAGTCCAAGCTGATGAAGCTCCATATTAGCCTTTTCATGAATGACATAAGTAACCTCTGTTGTTCAGAGCTTCAAAATGGCTTAAATCAACACTCCCCTTTCTTCATGCATCTCAGCAAATGCCAATTTTTCTCTCATTACTAAAAATGGAAAGATCAGTCAGGTAAAATTTCTGAGCACAAGAGAGGAACTGATGATGGAGGATTATATGTTCAGAGAGACAACAAACACAAAACTCTCACAGTTTCTGAACCTGTAGGATGGGACCCATTAAGTTTGAACTGTTACTTGTCAAATAAAAGTTGACACTTCTTACTTATAGTAGGGCCAGTGGGTACGTTTTCACTTGTGCCATTATAAAACCTACAGCAGTTCAAAATTGAAAAAAGAAGCATGCAAACAAACAAGAGTATAAGAAAAAGAAGAAATAATACAGTGTCTTCTAAGAAGCAAAGTTATTTGAGTCGAGTTGTTTTACTTCGGGTTGCAGAGTTTGCTGGTGCAGTAAGAACTTACTGTTTATATTTGTTTCAATGTCGGTGATATCGCCCTGCCGTGCTGGCCTCTTTTATAATGAGGATGCTGTCATGCATGTTATTTCACGGAAAATGCAATTTTGAGTAACTGCGCCCTGGGTCTTCAACCCTAGCCCTCCTCGAGGCCCTGTGAGCCGAGTCAGGCGACTGAGGAAATCTGCCAGCAAACCAGAAGTGACAGGCTGTGGAGCTAGCTAATACTCTCTGACACATGGCATTGGGCCCCCCTCACCTCCACTTAACATATCCAGCACACAGCAAATGGAGGAGAACGTAGAGCAAAGACCTCCAATAAAGAGCCTCACAGTGCTGCTATGATTAGGCACTGGAAATGATATTGGCTAGCCAGATTACTCCGGAAATGAGTTGGGGAATGTCGCAAATGAGGATATCAACAAGAGGATACTTAGATGCTCATTTAGTTTATCGAGCTTCGTCTGAGCTCACTTTTCCATTCAGCCTGGTCCTTGCTGTTTAAAAATTGAGACGTAGTCGAGATAAACCAGTGACATTTTCAGCATGGCATTCAGTTCAATGACAAATAAGGAAAAGGGCTTTTCATCATGTGTGCCGATGTGAGAAAAAAAACGATACAAGCACATTGTTGTAAAGGTCACTGGGACTTACAAGCATAGATAACCAAATTAATTATGCCAAGCCAGGTCCTCAGGAAAATCGCCAAGATGCCTGATGAGAGCAGTGCTATGTGAGTCCAAATCCCCTGGTCACTGTTGTTTATCACCACAGAGAGACAGCACGCCGGAGTGCCTCATAATGAGGCAGGTGTACATGTCAATCACATGCAGAGAATCAAAGCTTGTGACGCACAGAATCTGCAAATCTAATGAATCGTTTTCTTAAAATAAACCTGCGTTGCATTGTGGAGAATGTCGCTGACGCTAAATATGAACAATGTCATCAGGCAATTTGTTTATGAATAGAAGGTAAATGTTAGATTTTTCTGTCAGCGATAGAAGGTTCTCTAGATAGACAGAGGGTACGCTCGGTGTCAGGCCGCTTTTCATGGTTTGTGTTAGTTCCAATTAAGGGAAACTTTAAGAGACATAAAGAAAAAATTTCCAGACCAGGAAAAAAGAAAAACTAAAAAACTAAAGGAAAAAAAGTAAATATCAGCTATATTACTAATAGAATTGTAGAAACCAGTGTTACTCCTATCCATAAGCTTCCTCTGAGCTTTCATGTGACATCAACAGCTTTGCAGGGACCTTTGGCTAGCTGAACCTTATCTGGGATTGCGTGCAAATAAAGATTTCCAGCTACTGCTCAATCAAATCAGAGGAAGGACATACAGTAGGAGTGTGTTCATGCATGTGTAAGATAGAGGGAGAGAGTATGTGCCTGCCTCTGTCTATTAGTAGGAAGGGAGTTTCTTGTGTCACACTAATGTTGTGTTTCATGGCCCTCTAGGCTTAAGGTAGGCCTGCAATGAGCCTATTACCTATGCAAACCAACGTTGCCCAAAGAAATACTGTGGCTGTCTCTTTCATGTTAGAAGGGGGGGAGGGTATAATATGGGGCAGAGAAATATAAGAAATATATTATGTACTTATGTACATAATATGTAATATACATGCAAGGACAGGTACACACACACACGCAGTGAAGCGTGACTCACTCTTGCAGTAATATCATGTGCGTGTGTGTGTCATATCCATGGCTGTGTATGGAATCATGACCAGAGCCAGAACCTATCATCACCATCATTACCATTACCTATGAAGCAGCCACACTAAGCACAGCGGGGAGGCAAATCACTGTTCCTCTCAGGGATGCAAATTATCCACATGTTGCTCAGCAGCTGGGCAAGAGATCCATTTGATAAAAAAAATCCCTGTTCTCTGTAATCTCTACACTGCAGAAATCTTTCTCTCATCAAGTCATTTCTGTCTATAATTAAAAAGTCTTATTTGAAACAACCTGCTAGTAAGAATATTTCATCTTTAAAGAATCTTGGCACTAGAATAATAAAAAACAAAGAAACCTCTATTTAGAAAATATTTGCACTTGGTTTAGAGAATTTAAAATGCAACAAGAAGGAATATATTGTTTACCAGAACAGACAAATGCAAGACTGAGTGGATTCACTCTACTTTTTGGCTGAATGGCACTGGTTACTTGCTCTCTCAGCTTTTTCCTCTAACATGTTTGGTTTTAATTGACTTATTCTTTGAGCATTAATCCCATTAATTCCCTGACTAATCAGTGGAAATTGCAACTTGACCCGGCTCCCTGCTACCTCTCATCTGTAAGTGGATTTTTACACTACGTAGCTTACATTACAGCACGCACATGTGCATAGACCAACACCGCGTACAAAATTCACGTTACTAACCTTTCCTTGAAGTCGAGGAAGATCTTCCCCAGGCCACTTCCTCCACTGACCATGTTCAGGTCGATGGCTCGCAGGAGGGCAAAGTGAACTTTGATGACATCCTGAGTGAAGAGAATTCAGTTACAATCTTTATTCCTTCCTTTATACACAGTTACAGTACCTACTATACATAGATCTCAACACTGTCTACGTAGTTTTTTTTATTTACTAGAATGTACAGCATATTATGTGTGCAACATCACATGTATTCATCCCAGACAGTTTGATATTTCTTACGTCTCAGAAAATTACTCATACAATTCAACTTCCTCTACCCATGATGTTCAAGCAACCTCTCGCTGTATATCCTTATGAGCCTGATTCAATACTGAAATATCACTACACATTGTAATAAACGGGGATGGATGGTGAAAAGATAAAACATATTACATAAAGCCTTTCTCATGAGACATGATGTCTGAGCAACTTCTTGCATTATGTGTATATGTATGTTTAGTCTTTAAAAGAACAGTATATACATATATATATGTACACATACATGCGTGTTGTGCAGTAAGCGAGTCACCCAAATGACCATGTTATTTATACAGATCTTCTTTGCTGTGACAGTGTTGCGGTGTTTAAGCAGCCTCTGGCTAGTTTCAGACAGCATAGTAGGAGAGTAAATCGCTCAAGATATGCTAAAATATTCATGCAGAACACTGGATTCTAGCATATCCTCGAGTATTACCCAATACCGAGCTATTACTCTTAAAGTACTGACCAAATACAAGATGTACAGCAAGAATTATCATGTGTGAGCCACTGTTTTTTCAAAATAAAAAAAAAAAAAAAAATGAATTATTCACTTGGTGTTTGATACATCCAGGCGAACTATATACACATCATTTTCTTTGCATTAGTGGTTACTCACCTCAAGGTTGACAAAGATAGCCTCCATGTCCTGTGGACTCAAGAATAGCCTCAAAGGGATCATGTAATTCTTTAAGAGAAACAAGAGACAAATCAGTGAAAATGTGTATATTAAGAATGTCAAGCAACAAATTCCCTCTTAAGAATAAATACTGCAACTCAGGCTTATGAGTTTTTATGTCATAAAAGTATTGCTAACAAGGAATAAAGCTCTGGCTGATCTGCAGCAACAAAATAAATCAATATCAGGCGACACTGTAAAAGACGGAGACAACAGATCGTTGTTCATAGGACGTGTAAAGTTATTTAATTTCAGGCTATAAAGACTGTGATTGCCATAAATACATACTGTACAGCTGTTATGTATGCTGCACTTATGCTTACAGCAGAAAAAGCTGCCTGTTCTTTCTCTAACGTTGTGTTACGGTTGTCACATTCCATCATCTTAAAACTAACAAACAGATGAACTAAGAACACAATAAAGACATGACAGGCTTTATTAACCCCAACTCAATTAAGCTCAATGACTCCTCTGATCATAAGAAGGTTGTTTATTCTCATTTAGTCTTGTGTTAGTCTGAGGCTGGAAACACAGGATACACATATAGTTTAATGAAATTAGCAGAGCGGTTTATTTGCGGCGATCCATCAAATCGCAAATGAAATCTGTCAACACAGAAACTGATGCGTTAGCAGCGCTGATCTCAACAATGGTCCATTATCACACCGAGAGAGCTGGTATGTGTGTGTGATCTTATGTTTCCTTATGCACACAAAAGCTGTGTGTGTCCGCATATATGTCTTTGAGCCTGTGATGTGTGTGTGTCAGTATTTTAAGCCCCAGGGATCAGTATCTCCTGTGGGGGCGAGCCAATAATAACTGCATCGATCAGCTCCTGTAACATTCGTGCTCCCCGGCGAATCTGCCAATAGTTGACATTTCCGTGCTGTGACCCAACCTTAGGGCCTGAGACACCAACAAAGAGGAATTCACAAAAGGAAACTAACACAACATGCTGTTTCCAGGATAAAATAAAAAATACACACACAAAGGCATAAACACACTCACATTCTGACACTCACCTTCTCAATGTCCTCTAAAGTCTTGTAGTACTTGGCCTCAGTCTCCTGGATCTCCACTAAGCAGCAATTTCTTTTGTCATCTTCTGTCATACCCATTTTCTATAGTGAGAATAGAAAATACACTATAATTACATGATTCTGGATGATTAATTATCTTCGCATTTGTACCATAATCCATTGTCTTAATCTTTTACCATTACTGTTAACAACCTTTAGCATGGCCATATATGATTTCTGGTATTTTAGTTCTGATGTTTCATGTATACATGTAATATTTGACAAATTACCAAAAACTAAAATGAATCACATGATAATTATGTAAAAATTAAATTCAAGTTAGTGCCAGTATTTTATTTAGTATCTAAATTTGTGTCAAAATGCAGACACAATGTGACAGCACTGGCTGGGAATAAGGACTATACCAGAGGTTTTTCATGTTTCAGTCAATTTACTGCAAGTTATATACACAGTACATTAAAGTTAAGCATTTCGCAAACTGTGCTGCTTTGTTTTACTTTTTTATTTATTTTATTCTACTGTCACAGACAGAAATTGGTTTCTATTCATTTCAAAACAATATGAAAATCTGTTAGCACACTCTTGACAATTGCTTCAGTTGTGTAATTTTTGCATGATAAACTTTTCCAATCAATTTACACTTGAACTGTATTAACCTGACCAAGGCTTTATATATTGTATGTATACTGTGTGTAGATAAATCATGGGTTGTTAAGAGCCGAGCAAGCAGGCACGTTATAATGGAGGGGGGAGGATGGAGAAAAGATAAACGTATTTACATAAAGCCTTTCTCATGAGGCATGATGTCAGATCAAGCTTCTGCATTGTGTATATATATGCATGTTGATTCTGTTGTTCATGCTGAAAGAACAATAAACTGTATGTTGTACAGTACATACATACATACGCACACATACATGCATGTTGTACAGTAGGCGTGTCACCCAAATTACCATGTTTTCTATACAGATCTTCTTTACAGAGCAGCCTAACTGAGGAATAAGTAACTAAGCCATCTGAAACAGATTGGGCTGTTGATAACTAGTGCTAAAAACACAAAATCTGAGGATAACAACCAATCAGAATCAAAGCTAATGGGATAATATTTATTTGTCTTGATGTGGCATCTAGTGGTCATCGCTGACATCAGTTAACACTGCAGTCAGTAGCTGAAGTCACAAGCGTCTCCCATGGGTGCTGAGTCAAACTTTGCACCAGATGGGGTCTCCTCTGCCCCAATGTAGGGGTTGCTAATCTAACTGCCAGGTCATTCTCTTGGGATGCTATAAGTTTGCTTGAACATGAAGTAGTAGAGGAAGTCAGTTGACAGGGTGGGTGAGTCACAAGCACAGTAGCACTCACCTGCATGTATCTGATCTGCAGCATGAGAAAGGTAAAGCAGTGCAAGTCAGAAGTCAAATGAATCACCAATTATGAAAGAGACATCCATGTGAGTTTAGAGATTATGAAGTCATGCAAATCCAACTGCCCCAGAGAAATGGAAATGCACATTACGGTAATCTACATCAAGCTAAAGTAAGCTAAAAGTGATGAAAAGTGTGTTTCTTCTCTTGTTAGAACTATTGGCTCATTATATCCTCTGTTTAATCGAGAATAGATTTTTAATGTAATAGATTTTCAGTTTGCATGTAGTAAATGAAGCAGTGTTGTCTAATGGACACCTATTGAAAATGCAACTCCTTTGATACAGCATAGACCTTCTCCAGGCATCAGATTCAGATTCAATCACAAACACCTATCAATATCATCAATATAAAATCATCAATGATACACACAAAACATCTCATCAATGGTTAAAAAACTGTGACATGAAGTTCTCACCATGGGTTGTCGTACTTCCACCTTAATGATGTCCTCATAGATATCATCCCCATCGTCCTCACATGGCACACAGTCATAGATGTCATCCTCACCCAAGTCATGCTCACTGGGGAAAAACACACACACGCACACACACACACACACGTTAGATGATCAACTTTATCAAAACCTAACCTCAACTCGAAGGAAAAACACATTATGTCATGAGCCCTGTCTAAAGAGTGATATTGCTGGCAAATGGACACAGTACCTCTACCAAGTTGCGTTTTTAGATGGCATTTCCCTTTAATGTGTTGATGTTGCTTTGGCACCCAGCTAGTTAACTGACCTTTAATTAGGCAAGCAGCCAGCAGAGCACAGACAGTTGCTGTGGAGAAGAGCATCTTCTGGGAAAGCTCCTCATGCTCTGGGAGCTCATATCATATCTCCCTCTATTCTGTAAAGGCACATACTATACTGTTTGGGAAACATATTGAGCCAGTGGAGATGCCTCTGCAGGAATACAAAAACCAATGGAAACAGGCCCAAAAAGGAAATTAATGACTAAATACTGTAAATTAATAAAGGTGGTATCTCAAAAAAAAATCTGAGCAAATACAGCCAAAACTATCTGCATTAAAGGGTTTAACAGTTTGGGTGAACTGAAACTTTCAATTTTTTTGGATTTGCTGTATGTCTAGACAGATAATCCATCATGTCCTTTAGGACATACCACAAGGGGTAGAAAGAAAATGTGTTATTTTTGTAACTGTGTGAAATAAACGAAAAAATATCATAAATAAATAAAGACTGCACCGTAAGCGTTGCCTATTTCTCAGAAAAAGACGTTCAAGCTGGGCAAGTGTCTGCCCCTCAACGTCCTTGAGCGGGACACTTAATGCCTACCGCCTCCAGGGATGTGGTTTTGTACTATGACCTACCTGAAAGGGGCAAATGAAAAGAGAAAATCTTTTTCTTGGATGAATAGTGCCTCATCCAAATATCTATTATCTATATTTGCTCTCCAGCACAAATACCCACATGTTTGAGCATTCTTGAGGACGATACCTCAACATGACTCATCATATGAGGGCATAACTTGGCTGTCCTTGGAGCGACTCAAACTGGAAAAAAAAGACTCCAAAAATGGTATTTGTAGGGATTTTATGTAATCTATTATTGAAATGAAAATGTTTAAATGTTCTCTTCTGTGACCCGACTATGTACAACAATCTTGGCTAAAATATTCCTCCTTTCACTGTTGTGAATAGAAGATAGAACTGCTTTCAATAAAATATTCAGCTGTGTCGTCATGCTCATGTGGGGGTTGTTTGATGTTTTAATTGAGGTGGCTTGGTTCACTCTCAGCAATGTGCTTCTTCTTCTTCTTTCATTAAGGGAAGCACTAATGTTGAATAGTGAGAAGGCTGTGTGTGGGAGGACAACGGCCAGCCGACATTGTCTTCTCTCTGAACTCTGAGACTACAGTAGATTCCACAGAGATTTGATGTGTCACATATGGCAAGGAAGTTTGGGGAAAGCAGATGTACTTCATTTTCCTCCAAGACAGAGACAGTATTAAATGAGTAATATTTAATGATGTGATATGAATATGACATATCTTAGATATCTTAGAGGAGCAGCATCACCAGGGAGAGCAGTAAGGGCAGTCTGAGGCGGGTATTTTTAGTCCTGAGCTTTTTTTTTTTTTTTTATCTATAGCCAACAACCAGTCTTTTGGAAAATGACTAGCTTTCAACATCTATATCTATTGATCGTGACTTGTACTGGCATTAGTGATTGCATGATGGAGTATCTGACTCAAGGGACAAAATTCCTATTGATTAATAATGACATTTAAGCCTTTCACTGTTGGTGATTTTGTCATTGGTCCAATCAGTCAGTCTCTTTGACTGATTGGACCAAACCTGAGCAAGATTTGTAATGCTTTTTATGTGGTTGATGTGGTAGCATTCAACCTCTTCCCCCTATAGTGGCCTTTATTTTTGATTGTCTCTTTTCACTGATCCCCAATACTCACTAATGTGAGGTTTGCTTTTGACATTTTAGACAAGTGAATGTTGATTATGCCCTTTTCTAATCGTCTGCTTTTCTTTTAATGCATTGATTTTTCCCCCCAAAAAAAATCGTAAAGACAATAGAAATGTTTTGTCAGCATCAGATGAGGTTTTTTTTTTTATTACACTTGTAACTCTATTGATACAAAATGAAGAAGGTCAAAGAAATCAGTATTCTAATGATAAATCTGTATCGCTATACAACCTTCAGATTTCTAAATGGTGATGTCATAAATCAACTTCAACTGGTTCTGTTTGTTCATATGTCAATATGTATTGATCCTAAAGCTAAATAGCAAAAACGAACCCTATATAAGAGCTTAGTCTAAACTGGAAGCCAAATCTACATATTGTATTGGGTTTTATAGAAGAAAAAGGCTGTTGCTAATGAAAAACAACATGCTTTTTTGGGCCTTGTTAGGTTGAGGTGCGTGTGTGTGTGTGATTACAGAAACAGTGTAAAAAGATAAGGAAATATTTTTTGCGTAATAAAACATAAATAATTCAAATGCATTTATGTATGTTTACGCATGTAGGTGTGTACTTGTGCATGTGTACGCATCACAATGCATCAGTGAGACAGAGAGTGCGAGGAGACTCATGAATTAGGTCTTGTTTTCTGATGGTCTGATTACACAGTGACAGGCCACAGGGTGTCCAGTGTGTTTGCACGCAATCGGCCTGGTCGCCTCCTCTCCAAGGCCTCAACGACATCAGTGCAGAGAAGGGAAGGAGTATGACTCACCATATCAGAGCTACTATGCATACGTCCCCAAAGGCTTGGCTGCCTTATAGGTTTCTATTAAAATAATGGTATGTCTTTTTTAATGCAGGAGGTTGTTTCTTGTTAGGGTTGTGATATACTGTAAAGGGAGCTCCTACATCGGCCGCTTTACAACGGTAAAAATTAAAACGCTAAAAAGCAAACAAAGAAAAACACAGAGGCTGCAAAGATAACTACATCTCACAATATAATGGACAACCAGTCTAAATAACTGATTTTGCCATTCTAAAGAGCGATTGTTACAGGTTCAAACAAAATATAACCTGCACAAATCACCCAAAGCAGGAAGTACTGCAGTAGGTTTTTTGGCCATTTCTGTTCACAAAATAACAAGTAATAAAGTTTATTTTAAAAAGGTGACTTCATACCTTGCAACAGATAATACCTAAAGTGAGCTCCATCCATTTCCAAGCTATTGACTTTTCATGTCAATCTGCCCAAGGGATTAATGGAGCAAAATAAACTGCAAAAGAGTAACACAAAGGGCTTGTGACACTGTTTGCTGCCGAATGGAAATCTATGTGTGCCTCTGACAGAGGAAAAAGTCCCTTGGCAACTGCACCCGATCCACCCCCATTTCATGCTTTGTCAACTCCAGGATGGAGTCATTCCAGACAGAGAGGACTGTGAGTTAAGCGATGTGAAGACTTGACTTCACAAAGCCAGAGGGAGGAAGCATGGCCCAGGTTTACCACATTAACCCAGGAGACCTCAATTAGGTAGAGGCTGGCCTCCACCTGACTCAGACATTCCTGCAAACACATATGGTCAGGCAGAATGCAAACGGGAGCATGGTTCATAAATACACACTTATCATAATATCTCCATGAGTGTTATTTATAGTGTTCGCTTCCAGGTGAGCTCATACTGACAGCCTAAAGCCCGAATCTACCTTACTTTACATGAATACTTATGACATGATGATGTAAATATGGAAATCATCGTCGAGTAAAGTAAGTGACCTCTATTTAAATCTCTGAAATGGCACACAGTACACATTCTTTGACATATTTTAGGCCTAGCTGCTGCTTGTCCGCACCAACTTTGACGAAAATTATCTATTAAATGAATTATCTTAAAATACTGTCTCTACCTCGGTGGATTGAACTTCCAGTTGTCCTCAGAGGTCCACCAGTTCAAATGTTTTGGTGGCTCCAGACTGAATTGAAATGTTGATCGATCTTTCTGGAACAGTCTTACATTTAATGTTTGGTCTGCCAGCATTATCTCCATTTATAAGCCTGCCCTCAAAATCAATTTTTATAGATTGCTTTCCATAGCAGTTAGTAACCTTTGTTGTCTTACCACTGAACTTAATGATGCCATTTTATTGATTTCTGTTGTTTACTATAACATTGCACTCTTTCATGCAGCGTTATTTCTCCACACTAAATATATATTTGGTGACAGTATTGCTGTTTTATTCCTTACATGGTGTTTTTATGACACCATATGTCCTGTATTTTAAGTATTTTCTTCCTCTTGAAAGGTTCTTGAAAAGCACTTCAATAAAAACAACTATTATTACAGTGTGAGGATCCTCATTCTCCTCTCCCTCACTCTTATAATTCAGTCATGCGCTTGTCGCAAATCATGCATGCAATAAATATTTCAAGCTAATTAATAAGTATTAGAGTGCTGGGTTATTGCTAGTGTGGCTATGTGCTAAGTGTGTCTAACTGTATTAGGTGCAGGACCTGCTGATAAATCAATTATGTGTCTGTCCATTGATGAAGCAAAATGCATAAGTGGTCTTTGTAAAAGGTCAAGATCAGCCGTGCTGCAAAGCAGCATGATTAATTCAATACGATCCATCCCTCTGTGCGTACAGGTTACACAGAAGCACCATGTTACAACACCTTTGACCAGTTCAGAGAAACAGATCAAATCAAACTTCAGGCTATTTGAAAATGCTGCCATGGTCACAGGGGCCGAAACCCATTAGAGGAAGGAGAATAATTTGATTGTTAGAGGTCTGAGGCTAATTAAAAGCATCACCTTCAGCTAGGGTTGCACAATTAATCAAAATCTCAGTATTTTTGCAGTATTTTTTTAAATCACAGGAGCAATATTTGTCTAAAGGAAATCTGTGTGTCAAAATATAATTTTAAATTAAATACTGTGATGCAGAGATGTCCTGGTCTATACTTCATATTCTATAGACTTAAGAAAACATCTTTGTTTGGTACAGATTACTGCAAAACTCACACCATAATCATTTTAATGTTTTTCATGCTAACAGCAACTTGCTTTAATGGTGAGCTTGGTGGCATTGACTGCCAAGGATACATTTACCTGATATAACCACTGGATCTTTCACCACCAATTCAATATTTTCTGTTTTTAGTATTTCTTCCACTCTCGCTCCCCATTAAGAATCACTTTTTGTGCAAGACTGAGTAACGTTTTCAAGGTAAAGACCTGTGTACCAAGATTGCAGGGCCGTATGTTGAGTTAAGCTTCACTCTAATCCAGCATTAGCCTGCTTGGCTGGCACTCCTCTCCTCTAGCAAGAGCACATTCCTCATCCCCTAAAGAATATCACGATCACGTATTCAGCGGGCATATATATCTATAGCTCGCATGCTCTCCTTTCTATCTCCCTCTCTGCCTCCTTTATCTTACCATGATGAATGACACCCATCTCAGAGCGGTTAACTAATTATTCTCCATTAATCAGAGTCGAGTGGCTGCTGTCAGTGGTGGAACCGCTGCCAACTGTGAGACCCTGCGACTCTCTTTCACACCCAGTGAAACCCACCCACCCACGTAACACACACCAAACCAGGCAGCCAGCTGATCAGGCAGGCAGAGAGGTAGCCAGGCTGGAAGCCAGAGCAGTGCTGGTGTCACCATGGCAACGGGCAGAGTGACAGAGGTTTATGTAATTAGGCGGTTAGAGGAAATTGGAAGAAGTGACAATCACAATTCACTTTAAAGTATATATATATATATATTGTGTGTGTGGTACATAGACAGAAATAGAGATCTGTGCTGTTTTGTTGTTCTGTAATTATTTTGTCTATAAAACTCATGTAAAACTAGATTTAAAATGCCAACACAAATATTCTATAGTTTCAAATATTTATTTTTATTATTTTTAATCACTTCAATAGATTATCAGCAGATATTTTGCATTTGTTTGTTGCAATACAAATAAAAGCATTTTCTAAGCCAGGACACCATTTACTGTAAAATGAAGTAAAGAGTGTCATATATACATATATAATATATGTGTGTATATGTGCGTGTATGTGTGTGTTTGCTGTAGAAATGCATACTTACTCTGCGAGCTCCTCGAGGCTCCGGTACACGTCATCCTCATTCAGAGCTGTGTCCTCTGATGGAAAGGGCCTAGTACACACGAAGACACACACAAACACACAGAGTGAGAAAGGGTGTAAAATACTTCATCAAAAAAAAAAAAAAGCGCAGTGGGAACATTGGAAAAATAACCAGTTGTTATATCTGTCAGGTTGTCACTCTTCGCTCCATCACTTCAGCAGCACAACAGCAGGATGCATCCAACAGAGAGCCCCATCATTCAAAAACAACATTGTCAAAACACATCAGCACACTGCTGCTGACTGATAGCAAACCTGGCATCTTCCTACAGACAACTTTCTGAGGAATATAGAGGGGAAACTGCCTTTTTTTTCAGATGGATGGCCTGGTGTCTTTTAAATCCTCTCAGGGGTTTCTGGCAGCTTGCAAGGACCCTCAGGGACATTGTGAAGCAATATAAAGTATCAAAAATGACAAAAAGTTTAGAGCTGTAATTTTTTTTTCCACAGCAAAACTGACCTCTTTTTTTTTCAATAGACTTTTTGTCATCAAATAGTACAGTCACGAGGCACACAGCCAGAAACAATAATGTAAATAAAAGCATTCATATCAGCCCATCTTACAATATTCTAGGTGATTCATCAAGATCCTCTTCTTAAATTTCTCATTCCCGCCTACACAGTGACAACAAACGCAATCCTCCCGGGAAGTGGCAGAGCATATAAATGGATGACTAATCAATTAGCTCATTATGGATTTATTTCTAATCTTTTTAAAGATTCTGCAAACATTACTCTGAAGTGCATGATTGGCAAACCATGTACGTGATGTTTTTTTTTTTTACAAGATTGCTACAAATTATAGTCTATTAGCTTAATGCCGCATACAAATTAAGGCCATTAAAATCAGTGAGGTCACGGTCAGTGCTAATTTTCAATGGAAAGTATTAAAAGTAATCCTAAGTATTTCTCATAAACAGTTCTTCCAAGCTGTCTGGAGCTGTTCTTTACAATTTATTGCATGTTACCAGATTTCAAAGTCTCACTACTATGACATCTTTCAGTTTAAGGAGACTGTTGTTTAGTTTTTAGTCACACAGCATCGTGCTGTTACCGTCCCCTCCTCAAGTGATAAATTCCACACAGAGCAGCAGCCAGCAGTGGTTTCTGAAATGGTAAACAGCCCTGTAAGTAAGGTTGACCTTGACTCCGTTTGTATAATGTAACTACTCAACACAATTTGTTTTCCTACTGTCAAAAAGCCACCAAACGCACGTACTCCACCATTACTCAAGAAAAGGGACGGAGAGCAGAGTGAGAGAGGGCGGTGGGGTGAAAGAGAGGGTTGCAGGAGGTTTCATCAACACAGCAACTGAAATTCTTTTTTCTTTTATTATTTATTTATTTGAAAGTGATAGAGGAGAGACATGGACATGTGGGGAAGGAGAGTAAGGGAATGACAACAGCAAACAAACAGATTGAACTGGAGACTTGCTGCTGAGTGCATTTGTGCCCATGTGGTATGCGCCCTAACCACTCGGCTATTTGGTCACCCAGCAACTGCTATTATTTTAAATGCAGTGGAAATTCAAACTTTAATATAATATCAACAACCTTGAAGAAGCAGCAGGTAAATTCCTGGGAGTGGAAGTGGAGCGTTCTGTGTGTGTGTGTCTCAAGTTTTTTCTTTATCTGAATTTTATTAAAAAGTGTACAGATAAAATGTAACATATATGATATAAATAAACAAACAAATACATTTTATGAACATTATGTTCAAGTGTTTTTTACATTGATACAAATGAATGGAGTAAGGAACAAAGAAAGTGAAAGATGAATGTATTCAAGTGTTTGCTGTATCTGACTGTGAAGTGAGCTCAGTGTCCAGACCAGACGTTCAAAGCTCTCATAAAACACTCTAGTCTCTGTTGGCACTTTACAAGCTTTAAAAATCCTTTGACTGTCTTCAATCCCAAGATATGATCAGATAACCGAGACACTTTATTGTGATAGCGCATCTTCATAAAGAGCCAACAGCAGATACATGTTAATGGCTAAAGGCCAAAAATTACACTATTAAAAAAGTTATAGTGTGAGAGGAGAAAAGCAATAAAAACAGTAGTGTGTGTGTGTGTGCAGGAGTGTGTGTGCGGTTGTATCTGTGCCACCAGCAATTAGCCTTTATATAATTAAAGCAGTGGTCACATAAAAGAGTGTGTCAGCCATCTGGTTAATAAATGCTCAGCTAGATAGCCAAAGGTCCGCTCGTCACCTTCAGGCACACATACAATCATGCAAAGAATCCTAGAAACTCAACCTTCATACAGTGTTCTTCTGATTAATTTACTTCGTTAATATCTCCTATGTTTAGGTGGTGTAACATCATTAAAACCTCGGTATATTCAAGTTAATTTGAAGTATTGTTATCATGATATAATAATAATAATAATAATATATATATAAAAAGCTGCCTCATCTGATTTGTTACTTTCTCACTAACTGTTATGAGCACAAGCCCAACACAGAAGGTGTTTCCTCCAGAGCGTAATAACACACCCACATCAGAAGACCCCCTCCAATGAAATGTGCATTATATTATAAGTTATTAATATGGTCCCGCAGGGCAAAATTTAATTACACAGTAGTTTGTGGAGTTATGCGCTCGTATCTATCACCTCAGTGTTGTTTTGCGGAGCCAAGCACTGTCCAATGCTGCCGTTTTCATTTCTCTTAAATGGTGCAACCAGGTGTAATTGAACTTTGTTCATAATTTCATCAGAACCCCTCTGATGACCTGTCTCTTGGTTATTCAATACTGCTCTATTGTCTGTCCTGGAAGCATTTGTGTTCATGTGTTCGTGTTGTTCCACTCAATACACTAAACCAGAGCGGATGTTTTAGCATCAGTAATCAGTTGTATATTCAGGAAATTGTATTTGTTTATCTTGTACACAAGCTCCCTCCTGATTTGGTGTATTTAAGTGTTACTTTGCTATTTTGTCACTATTGTTTGAGTACACCTGATTATTTTAGATAAAAGATAGAGAATATTTATTTCACTTTTGGTTCAGATATGGTCCTGAGCTTTATCCAAACACATCAGTGTTCAGCAGGTAGGTTTACACCTTATGGCAAAATCTCTCTTTTTAACTAAGTGGAAAGAGATTGAATTATGTCAAAATATTTGGTCTAAATAGCTGACTTTTTCTGAAGCAATTGTGTTACTTTTTCTATTTATTTTTTTTAAAATCTCTTTATCCTTTCTTTCTTTTATTGTTTTATCTGTTTATCTCTCTTCATTTCTGTTGAGCCATAATGTGTTTTTTTTGTGTTTTATTGGTTTTGTTGTGCAATAATTAACTAGTAATTTGTAATTTTGTACTAATTATACGGAACATAGATAAAGTGTTCGACTGGTAAACATCCAGTTCTTTATTTCCAATGAATTGCAACATTAACTTAAAGAGTCTTTTAGTCAGTGCAAAACAACTGACGCTTGAACACTGAAATCTACACAGAATGTATTATCTACACACAAGTATAAAAATCAATATCAGTACAGATTACATAGAACAATAGGTGGGTATTTGATTTGGATTGAATACTTGCATTTAAATTGAACATTACTTTGTAGAAAATATAATTTTCCTTACAATATCTACCAAATTAGAAACGGGTAGTTCTTTCACAGAAACATATGGGAAAATATTAGGAAACCATGGAACCATAAAATTACCTGCATTTTCTTCAAAACAACCTCTCTTTCCCTCCTCACTGCCATACCCTTTCTCAATTGTTTTCATAATTTCGTTAATCCCTGAACTATGTGCTATCATGTTTAATTTCACTGTCTCTAAAGCTAAAGCTTGTGTAAAGGGAATTGTTGGCACATGTGTGCTGGACAAAGCCGCAGTGAGCCGGTCCCATTGATTAACTACTGTCAAGCGGCAAAACAACAGTGTTGTTGTTAGGTGTGAACGCAGCTCAAATGGTCAGCGTTGGAAGCAGTTTCATGTCCCAGGACACGGCTTTGTTTCTGCAGGGATCGATAAATTGCTGGAGCTCAAGCAAGCTAGTGCACTTTGCCACTTATTGTACCAGGCCTGTCCATAAAACTTCCAGTTCCTGCTTTAAATCTGGCACTGCAGTTTCATTTCAAAGCAGCTCTTGCTTAGAGAGAGACACCTTTGCACGTGTGAGTGATTTTCACAACATTTACGTGCAAAATTAGCACATGCAACGCATTCAAACGGCATGAGTGAAAGATGGGGTGGATGCGCAATGTGATAACTGCATACTGATGTGTGTGATGTAATTCAGTAGCATGAGAGGGAAGGATTGTGCCTAAAGTGGCTGCTCAGGATGAAGAAATGGAAGAAAAGGCGAGAAAAGTGAGTGATAAACTGTGGGTGATCATCCTGTACCTGGTTCTGCCCACATCTATATGTCAGTGATTATAATGTAGGTCTGATATTGTGTTGACTGACAACAGCTTCCACTGTCGGAAAAACAACATGATCAAATCAGGGCTTGGTAGTTGGGATTAAAAATGGGGACATCATTCTCCTGTGCCAGATCAACAAAAAATAGATCTATGAAAAACAGCAGCAGCAAAATGTCCACAAAGATGGCAACAAGCATGACATCAATGCAGCTGCTTCTAGCAATCACTTCTGCAGCTTTCAACTAAAAGTGATGGCGAGACAAACACATCACTCTCCTTTGACTGGTTAGGGCAAAACTTTCCCATCTCCCAAACAGGAAATAGCTAACATGAACACAATTCAAATTATGTAATGACATGGAATGGAAATTCAGTCTGGTTATCAGGCCAGGAGTGCAGCGCTTCACATCTTAACAGATAATTAGTTTTAGAGCCATCCATATGTGTAGTTTTAGCAGGCCGGACCCATAGTGATACTCACATACTGTAATATACTAAACAAAGTATTAGTAATTTAAGTAAGTTAAAAATCACAAGAGGTTCATTAGTGTTTAAGAAGAGAGAGAAAACAATCAAAAAAGACTGTCACTGTTTAAAACCCTCTCACCAAACTCCCTCCTCATCTATTCCCTTTCTTGATGCTGAACTCTCTCGCACCCTGTGACCCTGATCTCCTGAGCCCACGACACACACTCCAACAGCAGGGATCAGTGACGAACTAGCACACTGAAGCGCAGCTGGGTTGAAGGTTAGAGTGGGGTTAGCGGAGGACGGTAAAGATAAGCGGTAGGAAGGGGCGCTGAATAACAGGACAGGAGGATGACATGGCTAGGCTTACTGTAGATAAGCTGTGAGAAACACAAGGTCAGCTTCCAGGACACACACAGAGATAGGGACATCAGGTCTCTACACAATTATTTAGACTTGTGCACAAAAAGAGAAAGAACTGAGGTCAACTCTAAAGCTGGTTGAGGAATTGATATAGACATATTGTCACAATACAACAAATCATTCATGTCAATGTCTGATTCTCCTGTACATCCAGTCTGAATCTGCAGAGGGGCTTGTGAATGTGTGTTTGTGTGCCAAAATAAGGCCTTCATTTCAGAGTAGGGCTGTCATGCTGACACAGTGACGGAGACGTAAACCTCAGTGTAGTGAACAGACATCAAAGACAAGATCAATGAGTTTCAACAGAACGTCAATGGACATGCCTGTGGCACTGTTACCCCGAGATTTAACACAGTGAGGAACTCTCTGGTCATTTTAAAGCTCAATGGATGGTTTGATGTGGTGTTTGTACCTCAATGATTTGAGACCACGGGGTAATTGTCTGGACATCGAAAAACCTCCGACATGAAACTGAAGTTGAAAAAGATATTTTCTAAAACAATTTCTTTTATCCAGCTTCTTCTCTATTAGCTTCTTAAAGGGACATCCCACCATATTTACACAATATGTTCAGTTTATTTGTCTGTCTCTGCTGCTTCGATTGGCCATGTTGATATATATATATAGCGCAGTAGTAAATCTCTGGAGTATCCCTTTATGTAATCCTGTGCAATATAATGTGTATAATATTTTTATTGTAATATATTTCATACTCTAACTGGAAATTGAACCAGAAGAAGCCAAATTTCACTCACTGTGTTGTTGTGCATGTGACAGTAAAAGCTCTTGAACCTTGAGGGCAGAATTAAAACAAAATAAATTCAGATACAACTGAATTTTTGGAAACAAAATGACCACGAAATGATTAAATAATGAGGTGACCTTTTCTTACTAGTTAAATATCAAGCAAAATCTAAAATGCAAAAAAACAATAAAAATCTCAGAATTCAAAGAAAATGCAATCTTATGTTTGACTTTACTATAAAGTACACTACTTCTATCTATGTAGATGAATGAGTTATAGCTGTTGTCAGGTCGACAGGGGAGACAGAAGTGAGACAGAAGAGGTCTGACAGGTCCTTGGACCTATGAATGCTTAAGCACAGTTACCAAGAAGCAGATGATAAGACCCATTAAAACGGCCAATTGGGGTCAGTGAACATCCAGGTCGTGTAGGAGCTCTGCTTACTATCAACTCCCTGTTATATCATACAGTACACGGCCTTGGACCTTATCACACATTTGTCATATGCCCCTCTGCATATCTGCACATCCGAATACTCCAAGTTCCTGTCAGTGTTGTTTTGGATATAAACATATCTGCACTACTGCTGATTCCACTGAGAATGAACACTCGACTCTGCAGCTCGTCGTTTTTTCATCCGCCACCCTGTGTGGTTAACTTTTTATAGCTCTTCTCAGTATAAAAACCATCAGAAACCCTCAGAGCATATTAGCTCAAACAGGGCGATTGAAAGATAACAGCGTTGACACAACAAAACAAGTGCTTGGGTAAGAAAGTGGAACATTGAGCAAGCTAAGAGACCCAGATGTTTTTTGTAGCAAGTTGGAGGAAACAGTTTAATGGTGAGTGAATAACTGATTTACAGAAGAAAAGAAAAAGAAAGAAAAAAAGTGTAAGAGACAAAGATAGACACTGTGCATTTGTTGTTCTGAAGTTTTATTTGAAGCTATTAGTATTACTGATTGTCTGTGGCTAACCCAAGATTATACTGATATATAATAAAATATGTACAGAAACATCATTTTTGCAAAGGTAATTATAATGGAATAATACAAACATGCAACACTGACCCCTTCCCCTACAGATAATGTAGTTCAGTGTACCATTTAATAACTATATCAATGTTTTCTTGTTAACGCCAGCAGCCAAATGTGACCTTACTTAATAAAGCCATACTTTATTGATCCAGATCTGTTTTCTATTGTCTCCCTACAGAGGAGGCTAAGAGGTCAATGTAACCTCCAGGGCTGGAAGGAATTCAAAGTTTTGCACTTCAGTAGTCAGGTGCTTGTAGTTGTATCACTAAGATATATTGCTTCCCCCTTAGGAAAATTACTTGTAATATTCCTTTTGTGATAAAGATAAATCCATAAGCATCTCGGTTGTGACATCTGGCCAACTGCTTGAGAATCGTAACTGTAAATAATGTTTTTACTATGCAATTAATATTCTTATTGCTGAATATAAAGTAACTCAGGATTAGAAAGTTCAGAGTGTGATTTACACTAAGGTCAAATGAGCATTGATTTTGACACCTCACAGTGGAATGGTCACTGTGGACAGGCAGCAAATTAGCCAGCAGTCAGCAGGTTGTGTTGTCTTTATTAATGGCAAGGGACCGGCTCTCTCTGTCACTCTCTCTCCCTGCTCCTTTCATTTCCTGGCATGGCTCCTAATGGACACGCTCCATCAACTCATTACTCAGACGGATAAAATGGCTTTTTATGTGGCGCCGGTGAGCCACCGAGCTCCAAGCAGATTGAGCAAATTAAGAAAAATCAAAAGCTCATTCGAGACCTGATAAAGCGACGTGAATGATTTTGTCAGCATCACTATTATCTGAGAAAAAAAGTAACTACTTCCACATACGATGTAGTATTCTGATTCCGATGAGCAATGTACTACTAAACAGTGTACTGCAGTACTGTTTGAGTGACAGATGGAAATGTGTTGTGGATTATTTCGTATCCTGCAAAATAACAGTGGCTAAAAGCTGCAGCTAATTGCCGAAAAATGTAAATTGACTTTTGAACGAGCAGCAGCTGTTAATAGCTCCCTCCATCTTAATATTGGCCTACAAAGTGAATGTGGAATACATCCCTGCAAATGGCTTCTTTGACACTGATACTCTTGAGTGCTTTGGCTGTTCAAATCATAAATGAGACAGTTAGAAATTTGACACATACCTGATGCCTTTGATTTGTGCAATGCTGTGGTGGGAGATTCTTGACAGTGCAGAGATTACCTGAAAACAAAAACAAAAAAAGAGATAAACAGTCACATAAAAACAAGCAACAACATGTTTTTGGGTTTTTTTCATTCTCTCTCAGGCGTATGCAGTGCCACACTGCGTGTCAACATAATGCAGGCCACCATTAATGACGACATCTGGAGACATGTGGTGCGCAGTCACGGATGGTTGGGTGCCACGTTGGTTTGATCGCACACCGACACACAAATTTACACATGTAGTCACACACTTGACCACCCCCGTATTTTTTTCTTATTTTACCTGTTTTTCTACAAATTGTAAACCTCAATACATTCCCCTCTGTGTTTCTTTTGTACAAATGTACAAAAAGGTTAAATGTATGTCTGTATAAAAGCTAATTGAGCTACTTGTGAGACATACACAAGCGGGCCTATGGCGGAGGACCCCAGATGGCATGCTTGTAAGGTCAACAGAGACTGGTTCAGGAAGATGAGGGAACCACCACCCCAAAACACACACTCATTCATTCACACACACACATCCCGTCTCCTACGCCTCATTACCCACTCCTGGGTGTATTTCGGCTTGCAATACCGTGGCAATGCCAGATGTCTCCTCGACAGGGAGGGAGAAAATTGTTATCGCAACCCCTCTTCCTCGGCAGGTGTGTCATCTACAGCCTCTCATCAAACTGCCTCTTCTCTAAACACACAATGCAGCATCTCAGCGCTCATGGTATTTAACATTGGAGATGAGCAGATGCTAATGGCTGTTCTGAAGAGAGGGACGCCACTTTAGGACTATGGAGTACTCACATTGAAGCATTGTTGACCAAAACCTTTAAGTCACTCTCTATTCAAGTTGTTTTCATGTTTAACATAAGCAGTTGTCGATAGTGGTGGTGGTGGTGGTGGGTCATTTACATTCAACCACTTAAGGGGGTTATTGCTCAACATGATGATAAGGGGTTACGTCTCTGCATCGGTAAAGACCCGTGTAATAAACAGTCATGTTCGTGCTTAGTGGTTCCAATATGCACGCCTCCTTAGCATATATTCTTAAAGAAGGAAAGAGAGACAGGCAAAGATGGAAAAAAGAGGAAGAAAAATGATGACTGATGATTTAACTCAGTGTCTCTGTTTAGCCAATGGTTGGGGTGTTTAGGAAATCACTGTGGATAAACCCATTGTGCTGGGTGGCATGCTGCCCACCTGGCAATGCCGCAGGGAGAGATCACATATGGCAAACTGCCTCAGCATCATTATTTGCTCTTTTTTTTCACCATCTAGATTAGCCTACATTGTTATTGTTGAAGGGTGACATATGATGCAATTCAAACAACTAAAAAAAGCACAATATGAATGTGAAAATTTAAATTAGACAGACAGATGATCCGTTGTAGTCAGATGTGGCTCAACGCAGCTGGTTCTGTCTGGGTTCAAAGGATAGTGGAGCTGCAGGCTTCAAGCCAGAGAGGTCACAGCAGAGCTGAAGCCTGCTTGGCCTGGGGTGACAAGACATGAGTGTGCCAGCACTGAGCATGCTAGCATGACTTCCGCACATAACAGGCTAAAAGACTATTAATATTAAATCTGTAGTTTTGTTAAGGAGTTTGTTCTCATGTTTTAGTTCATGTTAGACTTGCACGTCAAAACTGGGAGCGCATGCAGATCGTGACACCCTCTGGCTTGGGTAAGAAATGCTAATTTGCAATCTGTTTTCAGGGCAGTGGAAAAAGTAAAAAAAAAAAAAATGTGTCTCACATTGTGACAAAGTGGCTGAAATGACAAAATTAAATGTCTTATTTATGTCTTAAATGTCAAAGTACAAAGTGTGATTACAGGGTAGTATTTAAGGAATACTCTGCCTGCAATCTGTCCAGGTGTAGACTACAAACTTCAAGCAAAGAGGCTGTAAGTGATCCTCAAACGATTTTCTCAATAGATTTTCAGTGAAGCATACTTTTAAGTGCTTTATAAAACACTTTTTTTGTTGCCAACTACCTTTATCTGCTGTCCTCTCTGCCTGTGTTTCTGTGTCCCTTTATACACTCTCTTCACCCTCTTCTGATTCTTTGGTTCAGTCAAAGCCTTTGAGACTCTACACATTATTAATTTCCCTCTCATCTCGTACTCCCCAGGGGGTCTTAAAGCTGGGGCGAGCCGGAATAAAGCCTGTTTCACACCTCTAGGAATAAGGAAAAGACAAGTCACACAATAGAGTGATAGCTTTGGTTTCTAAAGCCCCAAACCAATATCTTACCTTAATCACCACACCAAGTTTATGTGTGAGTGTAGGGCAAGGCAGATAGGATGACCAGGGATTGCACCTATGGATTGTTTGCAAACACACGCCACCCTTGCACATCTCCAGACTCCCCATATGTGGCCTCTGTCCCAGCTGGGGGCTATTTAAGTCTCATGTGACCAACTCACATCCAATCAGAAGACCTACAGGACCTGGTCTCCCCTGGCAACCAGGCTTTACTCAATATGCATGGTCATCAGTTATGAGTCAAATCAAATCAAACCTGCATCACAGATGGAGGGCGGTGCTGTGATGTGATTAAAATCTGAAAACATGCTCAGGAGGAATATTGATAAATAAAGCCCATCACAAAACACACCCAACGGCCAATTCTGCTTATATTTGATGCAGTCATGATATGATTATATTGCACTGTAAATCAATGCATGTGTTGGAAGTCATCCAACAAAGAGGACAAATTAATGAAAAATTCATCCCATTACTTTAATGTTTTGTTTTGTTGTTTTTTTTTCTCATCTCTCTCACCGGGTTCCTTCTGCAACAGCTAACTCCCCGATGGTGTGATATATTTATATATTTATGAAGTATTCACACTTTGATTGGACAGCATTGGTCTGCTTATGCTAGTCTGCCAAAGTGGTAGGCATGAAGCAAAAGGGGCACAGAGTGGGAGATCTGAGAACAGATGGCTGAGTGGGAACCCTGCATGCCCTACATCAATAATAGACAGACAGAGGAGGGACGGCTGAGTCCGTGTGTGTGTCCAACTGCCTCCGGGAGTTTCTGTCTTTTACAAACCTTTTCTTATTCTCCATCTTATTTTTTCTTCTCTCTGTTTTGCAGCTTTTTTTGTTTTTTTCCCGCTAGCAATTCACATACACAAAAACGTCCAGAATGCTTCCTCATACTACACGGGCCACAAAGCGAGGATGCTCTCTCATTACGGGTACATATACTGTACAATCACATAAGCTAAACTTTATTAATTACATCCAGAAAGAAAATGTGTTTACTCTCTTTTGCAGGAGGATCAAAGCAGACGGACTTCACATATTAAAACATCTAAAACTACAAGTGAAATGAAAGTTATTAACAAAAATGATGACAGTACAACCAACAATACTGATATGAACATAAAAGCAATACAAACTATAAATATTGACAAAAATTAAATATAAGTAAATTATGAGCTCAAAATTCTGCAATATATAACCTAATAACTACCAAAATGGAAGAAAAAAAATAGACGATGAAGCCAAAGACACACTTCAATTATTTAAAACATAGCGCCAATTCAAATCTAATAGGATGTGTTACATACAGTGCAGTGTGTCCCTGATGGTTTCTTGACGGCTTTTTGTATGACAAGCAATAAGTGATGTGCAAGAAAGCACATTGAATGACTGTGATTAGTGTCCAAGCATCAGTTCCTGTTAAAGTTGTTGAATATCATCAGGAGCTGCATGAATCCTAAATTCATGCATTCAGGATGGCACCTGCACACACTGCACTTTAAATCCCCTTAAAGCAGACCTTCCTGCTACTTGATTACATGGGATTTTACTGTGTAAGTCCGGGCAAGAAAAGCCTCCAGGCAGGCCTGAGGGCCAGAAAGTCCTCATTTACCATCACTGCCAAACAAAATGACTGTACTATACTACACGACCAAAATGTACAGTTACGACTTACTGTATGTGATTAAAAATGAGGGTTATCTTACCATAAAGTAGATGACAATAAAGTGGATGACTGGTTTGTAAGCCTTTCAGAAAAGTTGGGCAGATTTCCATGTATTTACTACAACCATCAATATGAGTTATCAATGTGATTATATGCCCACGGATCAATTTGAAGCTTGTTTAGCTTTAGGAACTTGAACATTGATTTGATCTGAACCTGTGCTGCTTGAAGGTAAAAAGGGCAACAGTAGTTAATATGTGCAAATTGTACTCTATAGATCGCATCGGCCTGGTCAACACATGCCAATGTGACGCACGATACGCAGGCCTGCTCACTTATGTGTGACGTGACATTTGCCCGTGTGTGTGTGCGCGTAACAGCAGACACTCGGGCTGGAATATATTCACATGTGCAGCGCATGAGTGTACACACACACACACACACACCAATCAATGGTGCATTATACCTCATGGGGTATGCAATATTGGTAAGGACAGGCCCTGGTAGAGATGGGGCTTAAGGGAAGTTAATCCAGGTGTCAAAAGGGTAGGAAAAATCATGATCAGCTGCATTTGAAGATATTTACGTCAATATGGGGTGGGCAGTGTCAGCCTCATAATAGCTCAAAAAAACAATAAAGAAGGATAATGATCCTAAACATAGAGAGAAGCCAACCAAGGAGTGTAATGTCAAGACTTTCAGCATGTTCTTAAATAGCAGAACATGGCTCCAGAACATACCAAGTGTGTGACAATGGTATTTGACATCAAGTTGCTATTTACTGTAATACGATGACTTCAGGTTTGTTAACTTGTCCAGAAAACATTCTCACTAAAAATTAATCTGACATGGATGTACACCATCAAACTATAGCTAAAGTCAGCACTTTAACCTCAGAGTCACATCCAATGTGGTAGACGAGTATAGATTCCAAGCAACTAAAATGTGTCACAGTCCTAATTCTTTCTGACGGCTCTGTGGCATGTGGACCAGCAGGCAAATGCCATGGATTTAAAGCACTCTCTGTGTGCAGCGGTTACTTTTCACCATAAACCGAGCTAAATGGTTCAGTTAAAAGGTTGACTGCTTGAATAGCTTGCCATTACAGCTGAGTAATTCCACATCCAAGCTGTCTGAGTCAAGCAGAATTAATAACCCTGTTGAACAAAACAATGACGTGAAAAGGTGCCACCTCGGAACAGCAACAGCCGCTTATGATTGTTGTGCTTACAGCTCATTTGTTGCAAAGCTGGCCCATTCATAATGAATGAGGAGGAGGAGAATGTGTTGACAGTATCGTAACAGTGTTTGTGCTCGAGGCTGTCATGGGTTTGGGAGTGAGGGGGGGCAGGGAGAAGATTTCACAGGCATCTGGTGACTCAGCAGCGTCGGACAAAGCTCCCTAAACCCAGGAACTCTGCTGAGCAAGCACAAAAAGTTCTCACTACAACAATTGTTAGAAGTCAAAATGTGGTTGTTTTTAGAAAACTGTGGTACTGAAACATGAAATTCTACTGAGCGTTCCTTAGTTCAAGCATTTCATCCAGCAACAATGTAAAATACTCAGTTTTTTCAGCTTCTCAAATGTGAGGATTTGCAGCTTTTCTCTGTTTATCAGTATAAATCAAATATTTCTGGGTTCTGGTTACTGGTCTGACAAAAAAGGCAATGTGAAGACATCGTCTTGGTCTACTGAAACCAATAAAGTGCATTTTTCAGATTTTGTTGACATAGAGTAAAAAAAAAAAAAAGGTATTTGCTTCATGAAAAGAGCAATTTTTGTGTGTCTCTCTGTGCGTGTGTGTGTGTGTGTGTTTCTAATGGATATCAAAATAAGATGGTGATGATTAACGTGTGACTGAAGAACACCTGGATTTCTTGGAGCCCACACGGTTCAATCAGAGAGGCATCTTTCTTGTCTCACATTTTGGTCTGTTTCTTAATTTAATCATGCAGGAATACAGTACAACACCTGACCTGCCTGGAGGGGCGTCCACGTGAGCACGATGGCAGCAGGACAATTCTGCACTCTGCAAATCTTGGATATCGACGCGTGTTAAAAGAAAACAACTCTTTACAGTGGCAAACTGTGTGGACGACTGATGTGGAGCAACCCTTCCCTTGTAGATGAACTCTTAAGCCGTAGTGAGCTGATGCCTTCCACAGAAACACAAAGCAAGAACACAGTGGTTGAAACAATACGTCACAACGAGCTGAAAATGGTATCAGTAGGTTATCAGTTCAAGAGGTTCTTAGGTCGTTGGCTACAGAATATCTTGCAGAAATGAACCAAGATCAGACACTGCTGCTTCTCTAGCAAAACAGCAGATCAAATCCTCACACTATTATTCACAATGCTGAGAGGTATCACACCCATCCGCTAAGTGCTAAAGTCTCCACTACAACAAAAATAGAGACAGCAATGAGGAAATGTGTAAGTGATTGCACTTGTGACTTCATGCGTGTTGTGGTTGGCCCAGTTTTTGTTTGTGTTTTTTTTTTTCTTCCCTCTTCTGAAACATGTGTTTGACATTTGTATGCAAGAATGACTCAACCTCCCGCTGTGATGAAAATTTCCCTAGTGTCAAGCCATGTTTTAAAGTCTTTCATCGGCTGTTTTAGGGTGTGAACCATCCAATCTACTGGACCATCACTGACCTTGTGGTCACACCAGTGCGTACAGGGCAGTACATGACAAAATGTGTTTATAAAAATAATGCGTTATCCTCAAAATACAAACGCTGAGAGGCAATGTCGTGTGGTGAAGCAAAGTGTGTTGATTAGGTCTGAATGACACACAGTGACTGAGCAACTGGAATCCAAAATGATTCAAATGTGGCTTTAGTGCTCTATTGCTCAAGGAGGGAAGTTAGATCTGCGGTATAGAGCACGACTAATAAATCAAGAGTCTGTTATCATCAACCAATATGGTATTATCAGAAAAACATCTGCTTTGGCATGCAGAGCAGACATAAATGCTTTACTGGCAGCAATTTCACATTTTTACAGTTCTCAAATGTCAATATTTGTATCAGCCTGTACTGGAGGTCACTGTATAAAGAAAGATGGTTTATAGTTTACATTAACAATTTGCAAATATTGCAAACTATCTCTGTTAAGTTAAACATTGGTTCAAACAGCTAAAACTGAGTTCTTTTTTTTTTTACCTTGGGGGTATATTCATATGTTTGTGTGCGTGTGCAGCACATCCATTTGTCAGTAATTATGTGCATACCCTGGCATATGAGTATTTGTGCAGAAGCCTTGTGTGCGTGCCTTGCCTCACGTCTGTGTGTGTGTTTGTGTGTGTGTGAACGTTGTGATGTTGAAGCAGTTTTTAGCCTTGTCAGACCTATAATCTGTTGTGTCTGCTAACTGTTTGCAGAGTAGTTCTGGTGAGGTTGCCATACAACACTGTCTGGCTCGCAGTTCAGCGGCAAACAGCTGCTGCCTTAAGCCAATCCATTAGTTATTACACAGCATTTCCTCTCCATTTTTCAGCTGCGGTGCGCCAACACAGCAAGAAAACTGCTGTTACTACAAGCAAAACATGTTAAAATAAAACACAAGAGTGATTCCCCTCAAATCTCAAGTATGTAATGTGGCTTGGAAAAAATGGTGAGCCACATATCAAATCTCTGATTGACAAACTGGAATACATGTCGGGCAATCATCAGGAGAGTGTACACTATACACGGACAGAGTTTAACATAGGGCATTCAGCAGTATTATAATTACACTGAATTACATACTGAACCTTGTCGATCACAATTCCTAACTCTGTTGCTGTTCTTAAAATGATGGCTGTGATAAAAGAGGCAGAAGAAGATTTTTCTATTCTTGAGGCAGTTTAACTTTTCAAATTCGCTTTGAAAACGATCGTGTGTACCAAAGTCATTTTAACACGCAGACAGTGGTTTTGAGATTTATCCGCTGCGGTGTGTACATCAGAGATGATCCGTGAACCAAAGCTGTTGTGGGCATTAGGTGACGCAAAGGTTTAAGGCTTAGAAGCAGGTTGTGGTGATAAGGGCAAACTGGGGATCATGGGAGGAAACTGGATTTCCCAAGATGTGGTGGGGCTGGTCTGATGAGGCTAATACTTCCACATGGTCCTTATCAGACACAGGCACCTTAGCCTGAGTGAGTGTGTGTGTGTGTGTGTGTGTGTGTGTGTGTGAGAGAGACTTGGGCACATGATGGTCCAGTACACGTCAGTCTAACAGAGAACACTGAGAGAATGAATGGGATTAGACCAACATGCGTAATCCAGCTGGCCTGAGGGAGGGAGGTCGGCTCACACCCCTGTGCTAGAGGAGATAAGGAGGTTGGTGGAGGGGGTGGAGGGGGAATGGGTGGTGGGGGCAAACCCCCACATCATGTTAACATCTGAATTTCGTCCACTGATTTTACACATAAAGGTCATCTTGCTTGTCATGGGATGTTCTTTGTTAAATCTAGGAAAACAATTCTGGTGATGTCATTATGTGATTGAAAACAGAAAGCCAGCTTTATGAACTTGAGGCATCAAATGTGAAAAACATGGCTGTTAACCAGAGAGAAACCTATGAAAACACAACTGAAAGCCACCTCAGCATAAATGCATGTGTTTGTTCTGTTCCACACACAAACACAACAATACACACTCGTACTGATGTGCACATGCATCCATACACATCCACACTATACACTTGATTAATTCAATTTAATTTTAAAATCCAATATTTTTATGATTATATACATACACATATTCTTAGTCACAAGATAATGTTGGAAGAATTTTCACTTCCAATTCTTGGATCAAAACCCCCTCCAGAGTATAGAGATTATCGGGGTTTTTTTTCATACTCTCATCTGACTGCAAGTCCTGCTCTGCTGTCTTTAGAGAAGTATTGTTTCTGGAAGATGAATCCTGCAGCGACCCATTGGTGCTTTATATTCCAAGTGGTTGCAGCTGAGTAGGCTAGTAGATATAAATGATCTTTTTTTTACCTTTCCCCTTCAACTTTGCCAATATTCCTCTTCTCTCTAAAACTCTTATCACACACCACAGTGTTTACCCAGTGGGAGAGAAGCATGTAACCGAGGCTACCTTTATATTCACCTCATACAAAGTCAGATGGGAGGTATTCATAACCACTTCAGGGAGGGGATAAGATGAGAACTCTGGCATCCAAAACATGGAATTTCATTCAACGGTTTACCAAAGCATATCTCCATCCCGCAACAATATAGCTTTGCTTTCAGTTTTTGTGTGCTTTGTGCATTTTTTGCTTTCACATGTTATGACATAACACAAAACCTAATTTCCCCTAAATGTATAATATTAAAAATTCATTTTATCAGACATTCTCATGGATACAATTTGAGTAAGACCAAGAGAAAAAGAGAGTAGAAGGATGGAAAAAAAGCAAAGATAGTTCAGTGTGATAGATGCCTTTAGTCAAACAGTGACAGAAGCAGCAGCTACTACCTAGAGGGCTCGTTTGACTGGCCAGCAGGGTGTTTCCATGGGAGTAGTGAAAGTGACAAGTGAACAAAGGGCTTCCATTAGAGGCCCTGTCCTCTAGGCGCTGCTACTATTAAGACCCTGTCTGTGGGACACCTAATGCTGCTGACAGATGGAGAGGAGCAGATTCCACTCACTACTGCACCCAAATGTTCAATAATAGTAATCCAATAATAATAATTAGTGTTATTATAAAATTTGCATTTTCACAAAAAAAAACAACAACACACCCTTATGTCATATACATTCATCTGCTGAATGTGAAAGGTTTCTCTGTGTCCACCAAGATATAATTTTAAGGGGTGGGCCTACGAGAATGACTTGTGACATCACAACTGGAGCCAATCCTGATCCTGTATTTAATTTACACGTGTGATGTGGAAACCTGAAGCTTCCAGTACACATACACTGTGGAAGGACTTAACAGGAAGGTGGCAGTGAAACGTCTGGAATAAAATATGATAGATTCTGGATTTTTGAACGAGGGAGGAGTAGATGATGAAATTTAAAGATTTTTTTTTATGTCTAATGCATGGCTGGAGGGGATATTTAACAGCTTGACCCCCTGCATAGAGTTAATACCCATTATCACCAGGTAGGATGTATACACACTAGGAAATGACTTATTTACAAATGGTAAAAAATATAAAATATTCAGACTAGAATCTCAGACCAGACTGCTCAAAAAACAAAGTTTGTCCTTTCAATTATAAACTAGATGCTAATATTCACAAATCCTAATGACTCAATAGTTGGTGGTTCTTTCACTGAAGCTTAATTATCATTAATTAAGAAATCAGCACAATATTAACATAATACATAATAATAATTTGCTTTTCAATGACACTGCAAAAAAACAGGATTTTTAGCATGGAACTAATGTAATTACTGGTGAGTCTCACAATAAGATGACAAATTGAATAATCTGAGAGAGGAGTATGCAAGAAGTTGAAAGAGTAGGGTTTGATTCCAGACATCAGAGCCAAACAGGAGACCATAATCACCACAAGTAAAAGACAAAGTCTGACATACAACGTTGTGGCCATAATGTGTCAATAATTAGATAACAGAAGAACAAAGAACCTTGGAATTACATTTAGACCAGTTTCATCACTAAAAGGAAAATACTTGGTATTAAAGCTAACCTAAAGTCCAAATTAGACACAATTAATTGGACATAATACTTCAATGAGTATACAAACATGCATAGATTTACAAACATGAACCTCTACAAACATTTAAATGTATGCTGCATACATTAATCAGACCTGCTGTGTGCAAGGAAACCACAGTGAAGGTAATGAAAAAGACAGATTTAATATGGAAATTGCCTTGATGCAGCTCAAGGTTTTAGATGTCCTCTAACATCCACACAAATAATCTTCCCTCCCTCACCTTTACATTATTCATGAGATCAACAACAACCAGAAAGACTCGCATCTGCCTCACGGCTCCTTCTTGCCTCTCTGCATTCTGTATATGGCTCCATAATAGAGTGATGTTTGTATCCATAGACCACAGAGACTGACATGCACCTTCATTGTACAACTGTCTGTAGGTCAGTGATACATGAATTCTTTACATGTAAAGATGTCCTGTCCATGCTGGATGTAACGGGATCAACGCGGACTGTCCACAAGTATGAAGAATGTGTCAATCACAGCTGATGCCGGCAGCTTAAAGTCGGGCCCTGATTGAGCCACAGGTCACAGGATGTTCGTTGTAACAGAGCAGAGTAACATGTCCTATTTGCCCGGGTGCTGCTTCATCCTCAGAAAACACAAGCTGAAGAGCCATCGGAGGGGAAATAAATGCAATGCGTGTGATACACCATAACGCCATAGGGTTAAATGTGCAATGTGAAAGTGGGGCCAAGCGAAACTCATTTGAACTGACTGTTCCTTTTAATAAATCAGTTATTTTTCAGAGAAGTTAAAAACAACCCAACTAATTAGCCTAAATTAGAATAAGAAAGAGTAGAAGAAGAAATAAATACGGTTTCGACCAGTTCTCAGGAAAATATGAACTACATCTTTGCTTTGTAAACTAAAGATCTAAAAATTACACTCACTGAACAAAGGTGTGTTTGGAGTCACAGGTGCAAACAAGAATAAAGGCTGAAAGATACGTAGCAAAAGACATGACACAATAGGCTATTGTGTGTTTGTCGCAAACAAATCTTTGCAGTGAAATGCTTTGTGAAATGTGTGTCCCCATTGCTGTATAGTAGATTTAGTCTAAAGAAGAAGTCTTTGTATGTAACAGTTGCGGTTAAGCTTGAAGAAGTGAATTAACCCTGAAAAGTAGGTTTTTTTTGTTTTGTTTTTACAGATTTCACACAAAATAAGTGTGTTTTCTGATGCAAGAACACGTTAAATCACTTGGTTTTAGCGAAGATGAGGTCAGTTGTGTTACATCACTTCGAGCTTTTTTGCAATTTGGCAGTGAAGCAACAACTGAGTGTGACCTGACACCCTAATAACACTGTGGAGGCATGGAAACTAAAAAAAATAAATAAAGGAGTAAAGGACAGTAACTCCTCCTCCTGTCCTCCTAAGGATCAAATCTGTGATGTGTGTATGAGTGTATATGTGTGTGCGTGTGTGTGTTATTCAGGGCGAGGGCACATAAGTCCTTCACATTACCAGAGGTACTGAACTGACAGACTGAGCTTCACACTACTGTACATCCATCACAACTGTGGGCAAAAATTGTGCATTCATACAATGCACTCAATCAAAAAGAATAACAAACTGGTGCCAAAATAACCCAGAAGCACCCAGATCTCTATCCAAAATGTACACAAATAATATTGGTGGCTGACATACACTACAGTACTATAAATGCAGAAAACGGTTTAAAGTGAAGGGAAAAGTGGGTGATGCTACTTTACATCGCAGCCGAGATGAATACAATTGGGGTAAAAACAAAAACAATAAAAAACTACAAAGGATTGCATGAGTGTGGGAGATGCAGTGTGTTTCAAGGAACTGGATAAGAGCCATTTGGATTACATGTTAAGAGGACACCTTACAGCGCTCTGTATGCACAGAGGGATGCTGAATGTGTGGGAGTGTATGTTAAAAGGTGGGAGAATGTGTAATTCTCTGGGATGATGATGTCAGTTCAGATCTGACAGTCCACAGCCAGACTTCAAAAAGACTCATTCCTTATTAATGTCCTCTCTGAAGGGAGACAGTGCATTTCTGCTGTGATGGGGGTGGGGGTGGGTGCTGGTGACCGAAGACATTATGATGTGTGTGAGCGTAGTATAGTGTGTTTACGATCGTACGTGCGCATGCTCGTGCGTGTGTGTGAGTTCCTTCATGCAAGCGTTTGTCTATATGTGACAGATCAAAAAAGAGGGACAAAAATTCAGAGAAGAATAAATTGGCTCCTCTTTGTGCTGCCAATCTATATGATGTCCTACACAACAGAAAGTGAAAGTACCCTCCCATTGCACCCGAGTCCATGAACCGTGAAAGAACGACACATCAAACGGAGAGATGAGAGTGGTGAGAGTGTCATGTCACATCGGGTGAAAGGGAAGTTGGTGCCTGTTAACCTTTCGGGATGGCCAGACACATCAACCAACGCTGGCAGTCTGTGTGGCTTCGCACTTCCAAAGCTCTCCACCCCCTCCCCACTTGTTCTCTTTAGTCTTACCCCGTGCTTCTCGCTGAATATTTTTCACATTCCCTGACTTTGAAAACACTGTTAACAGCCCGTGCGACAGCGAGTGAGCGTGAGAGCGAGGAAAAATGTGTGTGCTGTATGTGTGATGTGGTTTGAGCTCCGGGCTACGGCAACCAAACTGTGCTTGTCAACCAATGTGAACAGACACCAAAAAATAGAATAATGCATGTCGATGGGGGGAGGGGGTCGGAGGGTGGGCTGAGGCTTGAAAGTTAGGTGGCCACCATTGTACGGTTCCATGCTGGTGAATAATTCTCTCTCATGAGGCTGGGTAATGTCTCTGCCAGTGCTTGCATCTCACTCGGGAAAACTGTGGCATTTTGTTGTTGCCACAGTTGAGCTTAGATCTCTATCCTCCTGTACAAACACATACTATAATAGCAGCAGATCATCACTATTTAACTAGTTTTCTAAATCCAAAGAGTTCAGATGATTACTTGAATATACAGTAATCCCTCGTTTATCGCGGGGGTTACGTTCCGAAAATGACCCGCGATAAGTGAAATCCGCGAAATAGAAAACTTTTTTTTTTTTTTTACAATTAGCAACTATTACATGTATACAAATACAGTGACTCATGTGTAGGCCGTTTCACTGCTCTTCAGACTGGGCTGCTGCATCCTGACTGCGCTCTGCAGTGTTCTCTTCTTCTGAAGCCCGCGGTGCAGGTGTGTTTGTTCGGGAGAAGAACATAGTGATAGGCAGCTGTTGTCGCTCTTTTTTCTTCTTTGCAAAAAGATCCTTGTACACCGACATGCCACCATCGATTACGTTATGTTATGTTTTGATACAAGAAGCGGGAGTGAGTTTTTAGCGAATCAGAATGCAGAGCACAATGCACCAAAAAAAAAAAAAATGCATTATGAAAATCCGCGAAATAGCGAATCCGCGATAAGTGAACCGCGAAGTGGCGAGGGATCACTGTATCTAATAATGCAAATTCTTCAAAGGTAGTCAAATCTTCAGAAAAGGTAACATATTCTCATGTACTGTATATGACTTGGTTTGCTTCTTTCATTACTTGAGACACCAATAAGATTTTGCTACCGTTTCAGGAACTTTGTATAGAGATAAGTGCAGGAATGTGAAGCTTTATACAGCGTCTGTGGTTGCAACACAAACACTTGCAGTGGTTTGGAGGTAGCTCGCTAAACGGGATGTGGGGGAAGCCTTTATTTATTTATTTCGCTTGTGTGCATGTGTGAGTGCTTGAGTATGTGTGACAGTGTGTCTGCTTGCAAATTTCCATTTAAGTACATGCATATGTTTTCTCTCTGGGTTATGAGTGCAAAAGAGGAAAACACGTCTAAAGGGATTCACCACAGCCAGACTGTCAATCTCAGATGGGTGGGGCAAACTAAAAACAAAGAAAAAAAAGAATGATGCATGTTATATTTGCAAAAGACAACATTTCTCTTTTCATTTTTTTTCAGAATTATGGGAAAAAAATGCTCTTGGATATTTGAGAAAGATACAAATCTCCTAGTGATGATCAGCATGTGTCAGCCACAGACTCCACCCGAGATGATTTAAGAAAGAAAAACAGCAAAAAAACAGACAGATTGTTACATCGAAAAAGGAAATCTACGAGTCAGCGCGGGCCTTTTGGGTTTGGTTTGTACTCTTTAACAATGTTTCAGCTGCTGACTAGAATCCCTTTCAATTGTTACTATATGGAAATGAATAACCATGGATGGTGCAGCTACTATCACAGAGTACAGAGTTCAATCTGAGCAGACATTAACAGGCCCACTACATTAGGACATGCTATTCAAACATAAAAATCCATTCTCCATACATCCTGTGCTGCTCAGGCTTCTGGGATGCCATTCATTCTGTGTTTGATCAATAAACACTTATCATACAGCAAACACAGAGGACTTCACTATATAATACCCAGACTCTTACCAGTCAATAGATCATTGTATAGAACCTACTGTATCATCGGCTAGGCAAAAAGTCTAAGTGCATGTGACGTCACATCCCAGCAGCTTAAACAAGACACATTTTGCACCACAAAGTTGAGCTCACTGCAGAAAAATGCTGTGAATATTTTTTCCACTAATGATAAATAAATCAACAAATGGAGAGTTAAATATGATGACAGATGAAATTATTGAATCATACACCAATAATCGTCAACTACAGTAGCAGACTTTGTGGGATTGCACCAGAGCTTGTTGGAAGTGAACCCTAAACCAGATTTCAACAGCTGTCACACTTGGCCAAACGTCCCCAACTCTCTGGGGAAATGCCATTTAGTCCCGAGCTCACCAATGATCATATAGAAATGACCTTGCCTGTTGAGCGTCTACAATGCCACCAATCATTTAAACATTTCTCAATATTAAGTGACTGTAGTTTTTTGTCGGGCTGTCGATCCCGCTGCTGCTGCCAGACTGTCTCACTTACCCTAATGAAAAACAAACTCTGCTTTGCTCTAGAGGGACCACGCTTTGAGGAGTCTGAATTAGGCAATTTGCAACAATGCGTTGCATAACTACAGAGTGACAGGGACACAAACCAAACTGTTTACTCTGATTGTTATGATGAGGGTGAAATCTCATAATGCGATCCCTACAGTGATGTAAAGCAGCTGCCGGGGTGATGTAATGTAAGTGTAAAATTATTAAAGAGGCTTTTTTTCCCCCAAATCCTCTGTTTTCAAAAAAAGGTTGAACATCTGAGACCAAAAACCTCAGTCTTCACTGTTGCATCAATGTGTGATGGAGTGTGTAACTACAAGTCTAGGCCAAAGGACCTCATTGAAGAAGGACTGAACTTCTTCCATCCCCTCGTGGCAATTGGAAGCATTTCTAGGGAGGAATCTCTTTATTCTGCACAGAGACGTCTGGAAGAAGAGAGAGAGAAGCCCTGCACGAGTAACACATCACAGCCTCAGACAGCTCTCTGTCAGCTGGAACAGACAGAGGCTCATTATGAGTCTCCATTCAGCGTGTCTCACCAGGGACAGCATGGAGGAGACTGGGGGGAGGGTACAGAAATGGGGATCCACAATCAGGATTTGTTTTTGTTGTTGTTTTTCAGTTCCAAAAAAAGATGCAGGGAGAGGAGTTGTTGGTGGATCAGAGACGATGCTAAAAGACTGTCAGCTAGAAGAAGGAAGATACCTTACAGACAGTAGAGGAAAGATTTTGGTATTTTACTGAATATCGAGTCCATTTGTATTGTATGGAAACATTATAAAACAGCCTATTTCATGGTCTCAACACTTATATTTACAGATTTTATCATGGAGATCAGCCAACAAGTCTGAATACCCAAACAAAATATCTTTTTTTCATTGACTTTTAACAACAAATCAGTGTTTTCCTGCTTTATAGAAAAGGTCCGATTAAGTTTAGACAAATAAAACTCCTTAGCTACAATTAGAGAAAAACCCACTGTCCCACTGTCACGCTTAGTCTCATCATGTTTCTCTTCTGTCAGACTCAAAATGCAGGAAACATTTCTCAGGAGCACAGTGGCTCTCAGTTATCCCCTCAGCCTGGTCACATCAAAACTGAGAAATACCCCTTTTTTTCTTGAAGAAATTAAGAGTTTTGGATCTTGAACTGTGAAACGGAAAAGCGGGTTCACAGCCCAGCCGCCGACGTTGCCTTTTCTGCTGCAATGACGCCAGAGGGATTTCAAACCAGGGAAATCCATTAAGTTGTCAGTTGTCGAGAAGCATGGGGAAAGTGCTGCACATAACCTACCTGTCTAATTTTATTGCTAAACCATGCTCTTTTCCATAAAGCCAGTGCCATTACAGGGCATGTGAAAGGCTATTAAGTCACTATGGCTATTAAGGCCATTTTCACAATCTCCTTTCAATGCTTTGTACCGTTTAAGAGCGACAATGAGGTATACACATCTTAATATTGTAAGACAATCTGCAGCAGATCCACCCCAACAGAAGAGACCAGCTTTTTTTCTCCCTGCTAGTTAGATTTATTGTGTCAGCGTGTCATACCCAACATGTAGTTTGCGAATGTATGGATGGTCTCTTGTTTTCCACATACAAACATACTGGTACTGGTACAGACACACACTCTTGTCGTCCAGTCCCAATTAAATGCTCACACGAACACAGAACAATATCAAGGCAATGTCCTAAAACTTCAACTTTGCTACCTTAATGGCGTTACTGGTGTTGAAATTTCATCCAGGGGGTTGCTCTCACACACCAAACAACTCAGTTTGACAGTTTTATTATTGATGTGATGGCTTATCCCTTTGAGGACGGCGCTGACCTGTCTGTCACTCAGACGGTAACCCAAATCACAACAACCTAAAGTGGACAGGACAGCAGCAGCACACACACACGCACATATATTCCATTCACACAAAAGCATAAAAGATGTCAAGAAAACAAGCACACGTACACGCACATACACACAGAAAAATGCCTAGAGAGAAGCGAACACATGTGAATGTGTGCGCAACCACAAGCGCACACACTCCTGTGCACAAACAGAAAGAGACAGTGACACTCTCAATAACCCTAAATCTAGCGGACGTGGAAGAATCTGACAAGCAGTCCTGTCATCTGCGGGGGCTTGGAGGCTACTTGGATCCAAGGCTATTACCAGTGTTTTCATTCAATATCTGGAGAAAACTGCAGCATCACACAGCAAGCACAAACACACCTTTTATCTATTCAGTCTCACATCAGAGCAGCTCTGTCCTAATGGATTTCTTTATGCCACTTTGTGCACCCATACACACATATAAATGTGTGTTTAGATATTAGTTTCTTCAATCGAATACACATATCATTGCTGCAGGGAGGGGCGCCTCTTACTTAAAGCACTCAGGATGATGTAATCTGGCCATGAGGTCACTGACATGACACCAGCAGACAGAGACAGATCTGGCAAACGCAACCGCAGTTAGTTGAGCACAAAGCCGCCTAGACACGCTACCAATAGTGCTCCAAAACCACTGCTATAACAAGAGTGGAACAAAAGGGGATGAAGAAAACCACAGAAGACCACGGAGAGGTCAACAAGGTACTGTAAGGAATTCTCAGTCTGGAGTCTGGACTGAAAATTTGAGCCTAACTTGATGTAATCTTGCAAAAATGTGAGTGCATCAAGACCTGTTAATAACATTTTATGAGCCTAATACTTTCATTTGATGATTACTATTAGGGACGGTATAACTTTACTGTTTTACCACCACTATTTATACTCATTACCAGTCTAAAAATATCTGTCTCTAACTACATGTTCCACTTTCTTTTCAATCTACTAGCAAACTTTGTCTGTCTGCCATTTTGCACTGGACAGTTGGAGTACAGTGAGTTTATCAGAGCTTGTTTATTGAAAACAGCTGCCTGTTCCAGCTGTGAGGGTTGATCAGGGCCCTTGCCCTTACATTAACAGATGCTGTTGCCTATCAATATCCGTTTCCATCTTTCATAACCTCCTATCTTTATCTTTTATTCCCGTAAGCATGGTTGAATATTTGCAATCACACTATCATCCTCAAAGCTGGAGATCGACCTTTGTGAGCGGTTAAAAGGTGGTTTTACTCTTAAAATCTCAGCCGGGGAACAACAGTATCATGACCCTGAACCATCGCCACGGTCAAACACATTTCCCATGAGCCTTCTGGCCTACAGTGTACAGGACCAAGGTCATGACTGTGACAAAGCCAGTCACTGTGAAATGAATAATGCAAGAGACATAAAACTGAGGATGCTTATGTATTGTATGTGACAAGAGTAGGTTATAGTGTATGCTGTTCTTCAATTAACCCAGCCTCATGGCGTTAATGCACTCTCAGTAATGAGCAATAGTCAGCATATTTCTAATGTATATCTCTAAGTGACGAAGCATGTTTAGCTTGATGAAATGTTGACTCCAATGTTCCTTTCGTTTCAGTAATATGCCAGAGATAAAATTCATAATTCATAATAAGCCAAAGTTGAATCAATCATTGAATATCATGTTACTGCATCACATTATATCACATGACCTGTGGTGGTTGTATATATTCCACTGTGACTTTGCCTATTCCCTATTTGTTTCTTTAATCATAAATGTCTTCCTGCACCATCTCCAGCTCCTACTATGTGAACCATACCATAAGCCTCTATGACAAGTGATTTCACCTTATGGAAAGGCATCCGATACAGGCTTCACCTTTGTGCAATCGAAGGTCGATTGTTTAATGTCAAACTTTGAAAGAGCACAAACAAGGCTGAAAGGCAGAGAGCGCTGTTACAATCGTGGGTTTTATCCAGCTATTGGCCCAGAGGAAAATACATATATTCCCAAAGAAAACAGTATGAATGGAAGGGTGCCATCTATCATTAGAAATGATAAATTGTTTTGAGTCAAAGGTGGCAATTTGGTCCAGGTGTTTCCCACATAATTCCTACCTTGACTACTGATGAAGTAATTTCACGATGAAGTGTTTCAATGACTTACATACTGCTGTGCTACAGTCAAGGACATGATGACAATGCATGCATTTTTTTTATCTCTTATTTCATTAAATGGTACATTAGTTTAAATGTACCTGAGAGAAAGGGGGGTATTATGAGTTTGAGCGGCAGAAGTGCCAACTGAGGAACAGCAGATGGAAGGAAACATAAAAGCAATATAATATATAGTTTCCAGATCGCTGGGCTACAAGCCGCTTCAATTACTTTTTTCCTCATCCTATTTTCTCCCTTCTTCTCTCTCACCCTCTTTGTCCCCTCTTCCAACTAGGAAAGATAAAAGCAGTTGATGGGTTTTGTTTGTTTTATACCCTTTAGATAATGGAAGATGGTGCATCCTGATCAGGGGTTCACCAAATCCAGGAAATGGGATTTGTCAAAGAGGCACAAGGCAGAAGGGAACATGACAGAGCCATGGATGTGGAAGCAAACCACGCTACATGTTTAGGCTCTGGGCTGTGCATGTAATATTTGCTTCTCCTATTGTTTATTCATTGTCTCCTGGACCTCAAAGAGTATTAGAAAAGCAGCAGAGAAAGAGCAAAGGGAGAGACGATTGCTAATTTTCTTGCTTAGTGACATTTCTGTTCCTTAGAGAAACATACAGCACATAGCCAACTGCTCCAGGCAGGCCCCTCATATGGTTTAGAGTCTGCACTTTAATAGGAGACAGCTGAGAGCTGGTGATGCTTTATAGCGGTTGGGGCCTTTGGAAATAACTCGTAAAGGGGTAAGACGGATGGTTTTATTCAAACGAAAACAAACAAAAACAGATCGCAGCCTCCTGCAGATATGCAACCTAAGTAGACTATCTATAACACAATATACATGACCAATCTGCACACACACATGAAAGTTATAAGGTACAGGGTTTTGCAATGTAGCAAGAAACACCTTTCACGCTTGAGTTACCATAGCCACTAAGATTCAACACTTCAACACTCCGAAGCTCTGAGAGACTGGTAGGTAACCTGTCACTCTTAGTGCCAAAGGTTTGTGTTAAAGAAAAGAAAAGCAGGGTCATTTGGCAAAAAAAGCTGAACTAAGCTAAACTTTTTCTACAATGCAATGCAGCATCCAATCAACTCATTCAATCAAATGTAGAAAACCTTGTAACATAACCTGCATATTCGACTATTTACTCATAACTGTTGAGATGAAGGTAAAAAAAAGAATATTTCTGTCGTCAAAATTCTGTCTCATAGTATAATAAACCTCTCTGCAATGTTTTGGCGTCTCATGAATTTATTATTCAAACTGAACGCCTTCAAACTGGATTGTATTTCACCTTCTCACCCATACCTGTAGCAACACGCTTTTATCAACCTTGACATTTTTGGCGCAGTGCAAGTTTTGGTTTAAGGATTGCTTAAAAACTAAAGACCATGGTGATGTAAACATGTTCTTGAGAGTAAAAGGCGAGAATTAACAAAGTACCTCTGCTATAATTGAAATTGTTCTTGTAATTTTCACTCGTCAGTGGCAGAAACATCTAAAAACAGTAGTGTTGAAAGTGGTTAATGGTCGCTGAATGACAAGAAACTTTAAGGCACAGTGGTGGGTAGGTGCATGTCAGTGAATGAAATAAAGAAAATATGAATCTAGCATTAATAAATACCAGGTTTGCAATGCCAGACCTCAACTTTATTATACTCTACAAAATACCACTGAAGGATTAAATGTAATGCAGCAGATTTAATCTAATTTGAGATATGCCCCCTCAGCCCTGAAGGTGACAATAAGGTTTCTAAGGTCGAGAAGAGAAACATGACTTTTTTTTTTTTTTTAATAGCAGCAGTAATCTGTTGCAGATGACTAATTCATTCATGAGGCCATTTAGTCTTACATTTCTCCAAGCCTTAAGCCATTTTATTAAGTGCGCAAAAGCACAGAGGTTTTGTTCAGATAATACACCCAGAGTGCTCCTATTAAAAGCTCATCTGAATAACTCTGATGGAGTATAAAAGCCCAACAATTAAAGCCTTTAGGACTGTTATGAAATGTTACTTTGTAAAACTGTCCTACAGCTTCTAGAGACTTTTAAATTATTAAAAGGAAGTGATTCTAAACTCTTCAAAACTCTTGAATCATGAAAAACAAAAATAAAACAAAAAAAAAAAAAGAAAGAAAAGCCCTTAACTAAAACTTGGTGATTGCTTTAATGCTATACATAATGTAGTGTGAAATCGTTATATGAGAATTCAGTTGCTCCAAAAAGGGTATTTCAATCAATGATTAACTGACTATGATTTTTTTTTTGAGGAACAGTTATGTTGGCTGTCTAAAGACAACCACCAGTGGGCTCAAAGATGATTTACAATGCCAAGCTTTGTTGCCCCACACCAAATATTTGTGAATGATAGTGAAAATTTGTTTAAGAAGAAGAAACAGCTTTACTGTCCAATTCTACTGGCTAAATATCAATCTGCATTGTCTTGTTTAAACACTGTCAAGATGCAATAGAGTTAGAGGAAATACACTAGCGTGTGAATGTGTAAGGATTTACTGTGAATCCTGAGGGTGTAATAACAGTGGTTCTATGGAGTGGAGAGTTTGGAGAGGCTAATTGGCAGGTCCGAGCACTCAGGCCGACCTCTTCCTGAGGAAAAGGGAGGGAAGCATGCAGCAGCAGGCTGTAGACAGGGTTACACCGTGAGGAAAACTGTCTCAGTTCCAACATCACACGGCTCTATGTCATTGCCCCTGACTGCAAGCGTGTCAAACACACACACAGTGTGTTGCCCTGCACTGTGCATTGTGTGGTAGTGGGCTAGCTGCTGCGCTTCTAGTTTGTGAATGACTTGTGATTAAAACATTTGTGTGTGCATGTGCAAGCGTGTCTGTATGAAAAACTCTGTCCCCAAAATCCAACATTCCTCTCAGGACCTGGTGGTGAAAGACCGAAAGCAGTGGACAGATGCAGCTTTGTGTGTGTGTGTGTGTGTGTGTGTGTGTGTGTGGCTTAGAAACTGTCTTTATATACAGTCAATGTGCTACAGACAGCTGTACCAGTTGGCATTTTCACCAAGGCTCTGCACTGTATTGAAAAAGACAGACCTCTGTGCCTGTGTGTCAGTGTCACAGGTAATAAGGACAGACAATATTTGCTTCGAGTGATTAATTCAGTGACTTATCGACTGATTTTGTCATTTGTTTCTATTCTACATTAATTTGAAACATCATGAAAACATCACTTATACCAGAGTCCATTTTCTCTGGTGCCACAAATTTCCCAAAAAAAAAAAAAAAAAAAAAAAAACTACATTAAGTTTACAACTGCATTTTCATCTGAAAATAATATCAGGTTCTTGAAGGTCAGCGTGGTGATGTTTAACTGGTATAATCTTTACCGTGTTCACCAGCATTTACTTATTACCACCAAACACAAAGTAAAGCCATGGATGATGGAAACATCATTAGTCTTCCAGGTATTTGGTCATAAATCAAATGTATCAAACAAATATCACAAATATCACAGGCCTGATGGTGGTGCCAGAGAAAGGTCACGATGTCACCAAAGGTTTTACAATTCACCCAGTCGACCTGAGAACTGAGAGGTAACCAGAAATTCCTCACATTGTTGATGAGTTGTACTCAATCTGTTTCAAAAAGTCCTCATTCCTAAACAGCAATGCCTTTCAAAACAACCCAAGCATTTTCTGGTGGACCTAAAGACAGGCAGCATGCATCCCCAGAAGCAACAAGTCTTCATTCCTAAAACTGAACTATGTGGTTATTACAAAAACGATCAATATAAACCTGCCGTATCTACTACATTAAAGTTTAGATGAGTTCATTGCTAGGGAAAGATCAGGGTTGCTTCTGAGAGAAGAGAGTCATTAATTTAAATAATCACAAAAAGTCACTTGTCTGGTACATGTTCTTCTCAGACATAAACGACATGTCATTTTATTCTATTCTATTCATCAGATGTATCATATTCACATCTGTTTGCTATAAAGTGGGAATTTGGGAGGTTAGCGCGCCAGCCTTAGTCACCCGTGTCCATTAGGCTTTAGTTCAGTGCAGAGCCCTGCATGAGACTTAAAGCAGTGACAGCAGCTTTAGCAGTCAGAGAATCATGCTTAATGAAAGGACGACCTCAACTTCAAGTCGTTTACCCTCGCCATCAGGGGAGCTCCCACTGGAAGAGAGTGCGATAAGAGCCCAGAGCCTGTAAGAGGAAGAGGGCTCACCAGTTCAATGCCTGAAGGGCCTGCCATTAAAAATAAATGAAAAGTACACTGACATACGCCACCTGTGGAGTGAAAAGTTTGCCCAGAAAACACAGAAAGCTGTATTCTGTTTGAACAAATCAAACTGATCAAACAGTTTGCTATGAAAAGGAGGGAGGACACGAGGGAAAGAAAACGCTCAGTGGCAGGATTTATTCATAGAGATAACTTGGGGTGTTGCAGCGGAGAGATGGAGGCTTTGTTTCATTGATCTAACTGAATTTCTGCATTTGAATGAAGGAATGAATCTTTCAAAGTAAAGCCTATAGTATATGCATTTATGGATATAGCTTACTATATTTCACAAGTAGACCCTTAGAGAAGGAAATTCTATTGCCCAACACCTATGTTAAATGCAGTTATGCAGAAAGATGTACAGTGAGTTGCTGTCTGTCAGGTACTATACTATCACTATATCCCTACTGCATGTCAGCACCAGTTATCCTTGAAATACGTGTCACCATGCACTCTGAAATGTATAAGTTGTCTATGTACATTTATCAACCCAACAATGTCACATAGACAGAGTTCAGTGTGTTTCTATTTAGAAATTATAGATATGCTGATACTGATACTGAGCTGTAGGCAGGTTTTCAAAAGATTTCAGCCTTGAACAAACTCAATCTGACAATGCCAAAAAAAATAGCATAACAATGACATCTACCACCAAAGACGATGAGGGAGAGGACAGAAGGAAGACTCCACACTGCAGGATTAGCTTACTGTATTATAAGGTAGAAAAGGAAATCATTCCAGAGGCAATATAGCCAAGGCCATCTAAACCATTACTCAGAGTGGTGCCCTCCACAGTGAGAGAGGACAGTATCCCATTGGAGAAGCTCAGGAGCAGCTGGACTTCAAAAATATATATATATATCATTCAGGATAATACTCCATTTCAGATTGGGGTAAAATAAATATTGAGTTCATTGTGAAAACATTGGATTTTGACTTGTTTGACAAAACAGAACTTGAGAAATAGAGCTTTCAGTTTCCAAAGAGCCTCAACAGAAACTCAAACTCACAATTCATGATACATAGAAAACATACATATTTACAAAAAATAAGATAATGTTGTTGTTTTTTTCAATCAAACACAGCACTTCAGGATTAGGCAGATTAGTTATTTTGAGAAATAATGGTAAAATCAGTGCAAAATGAAAAATAACAGCTGACTCCAAATCATTTGCAATTGCAATGTCTGGCTGTTGTTATGGTTCACTTGTTGACCAGAATTGTGTGTTGTTGACAGCTGACATGTAGTGCAAAAAAAAAACAACAAACATTTCAAAAACAGATTGGCTGATACTGCCCCATCATAAAACCCTAATTCATCATGGGACACCCCTAACATTTGTCCTTTGCTACCACATGAATGAAAAAATTGAGGAAGCAGGAAGCATAACGTTCCCAGACTACATATGCATCATATAAAATAACATTTTAAAACTTTTCAAACTTGATGATGCCATCCAATGTGTGGATCAGTGCTCTACGACATCTGTGTGAGTGGCAGGGAATCCAAACAGCCTTAAGGGGTGCCTGGCCTCTGTCCATCTCTGTGTTTGTTTCTGTCTATCTCAGTGCTTTGCTCTCTCTCTCTCTCTCTCTCTCTCTCCACTCATCCCTGGCTGCTCCACATGGGGTGTCAAGACGGTTCCCTCGGGACCCATGTGCTCTCGTGCAGACAGTTAGCTCTGCGTTAAGCAATGATGTAGCAGAGCTGCACCCATCACTTCTAGTAGAAAGCAAATAATTAAGACACAACTGTCTCCAGCTTTACATTGGTTCCTTTTAACAATGTCTAGATGTAGGTATGATCACTTCCCATATAAAAAAGTTGAACATTTTTTGTGAAATTAACGATAAAGCATAAAAATATTTTTTTTGGGTGAAGTAGGTTATAAGCGACTTTGCAGATACCGGTACCACCAATGTGTTTAGTTTAACAAGCTGCCTCTTCGTTTTCATTGTGATAAGAAGGAAAGGGGTGGCCCATCGTTTTCTTTTATCCCTCTGCTGTCTCCTCACTGCCACTCACACAGGGCCCGAGAATGAGTTCTTATCTGCTGTGTGTGGGCTCTGAGCAGAAACACACACACACACAAACACAAACACACATGGGACCAGTATAACAAGCAGAACCGCCTGAGAGATGGGCCACAGAGATACCATACAAGAGGGCTGGAATACATTAATAGTCAAGTGAGATGAACCATGCAATATTAATCAGAGCATTATCAAACATCATCTTAGATTGACTCTCACAAGCTGCTTAGAGATGTACACTCACACACACACACTTACTCATACTATATATCCTGAACATGCCTGAAATGGGTCTCTGCAGGATGTAATTGAGTTTAATTAAAGAAGTTCATTGGTATATCCAGTGTCAGTAATGCTGTACTAACATGTAAGCACTGACCATCTGTGAGGTGAAGAGGGTCTGAATGCATCAGAGTCTATATGGGCCACTCCAGCGAAGCAAAGAGTGAAGCAGCATGTTCCCATGATGCCTTCATCCCATAGATAACAACAGGTACACACGTAACAACCTACAGTAGGTCATGCATTAGCAGTGGGAGTGAGGTGAGATTGGTTGGGTGGTGAGGGGGGTGAAGGACGAAGATTTGGCTTATACAAGTAGAGCTCACCAAAAAAAAAAAAAAGGAGTCTGTATCTTCAGGTAGCGATCTTCATGAGGACGCATCACGTCAGGCTGAGTATGAGGTGTATCCCTCGGCTGTTTTTCTAACCAAGTCTGGTGATGTTTATTTATACATCATGAAATCACACATTCTTCTCAGAGGGTTTACAATCTGCACAGCATAAAACACCTTCTATCCTCATATCCTTGAAAACTCATCATTTGTCTTGCAGCAGAGGAGAAATTCCTCTTTCATGCACAGAATAGAAAGAAGTAACAGTAGAAGAATTACATGTGTGCCATTGAGAAACCAAAACGCAGTGCACAAGTAATCACTATATAACCAAGAAATACAAAATAAAAGAGCCACAAACAAAATTACAATGAGTCATGGAGGAACTGGTGTTATATTATTATCCTGATTATACTTCTAGTGGCCTCAAGGCTGAGGTGGAGCCTGTCAGGACACATTGGTTGGTATTTATGTGAGTAGGTGGGGGCAGCAGCCCCCAGCATGCTGCACCTTGCACCTCTGTGTGTGTGCATCTGCAGGACGGTGGTGACCAGCAGTAACCAGCTCAGACGGATGAAAGCAGCATCCAGGGATCACAACAAGGCAGCTGTTCCTTATCACATCTGACTCTGGAGGTCAAGTTGAGATGAAAGTGGGTCTATATGGCAGCACCAAATGAAATCATGAATAAAACTGTTGACCTGACCCGAAAAGAAGAGATTTTTTCCATGTTCCTTTGAGAAAGACAGAAAGTGGCAAGGATAACAAGATCAATGCATTCAACCAACAACACATTCGATGTGATGGAAATGTAATGTCTTATGTATCAAATGGACAAAGAGATAGTTGATAGAGAGTTCTGGTCACCCGCCAACCACTTCAATTTCTATCCTTAAATTACACAGGCTGGTACTTAAAAAAGTATATCCAATCACGGTCCAGCAGTCCCCAACACACACTTCCATCAACACACACTTCCATCTTTTGGATACACTGATCTGACACTGAAACTTTTTCAGTCTACAATACAGAGTTTCTTCAGAGATTGTCGAGTATTCAAATATATCCAAATGAACCATATCAAAGGAATAAACAAGAAAACAATCTTACTAGAGGCCGTCTGAGCTCTGCAGGCTACAAATGAAAGAGAAAACCTAAAGAAATACAGCTAAAAAGCTACTGTAAAGCTTCTGTGTAAAGCAGCGTGCTTTTTATTTAGAAACACAGAAAAGCATTGCTTCTGCTCTGCCTTGAAATGAAATACATGGTTGCACTGGTTTGCAGCAGCCACAACCTTTACTGCAGAAAGAAAAAAACAAAAAATATTTCACAATGAGACATTTCCTGCTCACATTCCAGTTACTCAACTGGCTTGTTTATATGTTAACACAGTCACATACATTATTTCATGATATGGCTGGTAGGAGTTTTTCCCAATCGAAGGTTAGCTCAGGTTTTTGTTGTCGTGACATCAACCTAATTTTCATTTCATTGGCCTGTAGCCAATATTTTCTCACTGTGTATTTCTTATAAAACTACCGTCTCTGTCTCAATGGTTAATAAACATATATTGTTTTCCTTTGCCAGTCCATGAGTAGCTAAGGTCATATGACGTGCTGTTTCGTTTACAATTCTTTTAACCAACCCCTGTCAATACACAGTACTTTATACAATACACAGAGATAATGTACGATGCTGTACAAATGAAATAACTGATGCTGAGAACAGTAGGTATATACTACAGATCCATTTCCTCCTATCAGCCTCTCACAGGACTCTAAAGAGTCATTTCTCCAGTATGTCAGACACTTTGCTCGAAAGGAACCCAAAAGAAAACTGCCATTTACACAGTATATAAATTCCATATTCACGCCTTCAGACTTATCATTTTCTTTTACTTCTCCATCACAGACGCAGAGGAAGTAATTTAGTGACGGAATATGGAGAGTGTCGGCCAGTGGGAGATAAAAACGCCCGTGCCTCTTCCCCCGAGGGGGGGAAAAAAAATTGATATTATTGCATTTTCACAGACAAGCTCTGGTTGCCACCATGAGAGGCTGCTGTTGGTTGCTAAGCCATATAATGTTTGAAGTATTAAACCTCCAAATATCTTACTCCATAAGCTGACATGTCAGAGCTGCTGGCTGTTACACAGTCTATGCTACATGGTTTCAACCAAGTAACTGTCAAGGCATGTGTGAGCATTGAGATGTGACTAAAATACTGAGAGACGACAACTGCTTCAAGGCACATGTTCAGACTGAGCAGGAAGTGCATTTTACAGGAAACAAGACGGCCTATGAGGTCAATGTAAAGATGAACGGATGCTAGTTAGCTTTAGGCAGAATGATTGGAAAATGTTTCAACTTTAGGGCTTATCTTTATGTTGCTTGACTCCTCATGAACATACAGGAAGTAAACTTGAATAAAATAAAGGACAAACTGCACATTTTAATGGTGTTAATCGCGCCAATGTGACTGTTTAACTATTTGTTAAGTGTGTTTTTATTCAACAGGAGCAGATAATGTAACAACTGTATAGGTGACAACTTAGATTCTAAACATTTTTTAACTCGCACGGATGATCTTTGTTTCAATTAGCGCCTCCTGGAGCGAATCCACTTCTGCTCCCGTCTCTTCTTGCTTTTGTGTTGACTTTGTATAAAAACAAAGGAGACAGTGGAATAGGATTTACAGTGTTTTGCTAACAAGACATTCATCTTCTACAAAGGCACAGCATTTTTTTTTTCCTTAATGACAACAAAGTACTCTTATTTATGCTATCTGGAAGGTGCTGCCATCGTGTTACTACTGAGTATTATAGAGGAGAGAGCCTTACCACTAATTGATCTGATATGAGGCGATAGGCCCATGCGTCCGCGTCTGTGTTGTTCTAACTGTGAGATAATCATGATCCATTTCCCAGTCTGCCATCCCGGGCCAAGATGTTGCATTCTAACACAATCTATCAAGCTGGGTTTTGTCTAGTCAGATAAGTGCTGTAATTAATTATATTAAAAGGGGGAAACTTCATTAGTTACCGAGGACTCGCACATATGCTTAGCTTATTATGTTTAATGTCATCGTTCATTCACACGTTTGTGTTCATGGGAGCCGAAAGAAAGTGTCAAGTGTTTTATTGCAGACAAGTTTAATGGAAGAACATGTTTTGATCTAAAAAAGGCATAAAATAAGATTCACTATATTTTACACTGAGAATTCATATGTATACAGTACCATAATAAATAATATATTCCTACAACTCTGGGGACTCATTTTTTTTCTTAGGGGACTGTTGTTAAAGTTTTACACTAATTTATTATATGTCTCCATTTGTTTTTTTTTCATCTTATGTCATCATGATGACCATTTTAAAGATAATACCAAAAGGAAAAAAAATCACAAAGAAAAAAATGTATCAAAAAAGAAAATAAAATAAAATAAAAGAACTGAAAGGTACTTAGTGTATATTTTGATTATGAGTAATATTAAATTCTCTATGATATAAGGAATACTCCTGGACCTGGCAGACACTCTGACAACAACACACCACACCAACACGACCTGACACTGGCGGAGATTATAAACGTATTTCATATGTAAAACACACAGTCTTGACCCGCAAGCAGCAGACAGCACAGCAAAGCAGCCACTTAACTGTTACTGCAACCTGATGAACTCATAGTATGCAGGGCTTTGTTCTGCACACACTATATTAATGACACGAGTACACAAGACAGATCAACAGCTGGACTTGCAGAATCAATAAAATATTCAGCCGGCGGCTCCGCGCTTAGCTGAACAGCAGCGCTGTCCTCGTTGCTTATTCAGAGGAGCAGCGGCTTGTTTGTCCATAATGAGCTTCCTCATTAAGGTATGGAGGGCGGATGGAGATAACGAGTGTGTGTCAGAGGGCAGGTGTGTGCGTAGAGAGAGAGGGGTTGCTGTTGATAGGAGGGTTTGTGTGCTGTGTATGTTCTGTATGTTGTGGTGTAGGAGCAGTATTTGGACTACCAGTGATCAACACATTACAGCATTTGAATCAGATTAGAGGTGATGAGATTGAATGAGATTTTCAAAGTCACCGTCATGAAACACAAAACGCTGTTTTTGTTACTCAACCTTGAACACTAAATAGCATTCAGTTTGTAAATAATACATACTGAATGCTGTAAGGCAGTGACAGATGATGAAAATCAAAAACAATCACACATTCCTCTGCCTTCTCTACTAATCAATTAATGACTCACTGTCTTCCCCATTTCAATTTCATTGTATTGATTTGTGTCATGTCACTTTTTCTGACATCCAACCCATATTGTCTCTCACTCTCTTTGTTTATATGCATCCCTTTGTTTGACTGCCTCTACTCTTACATTTTGTTTCCCCCTCTCCTCTTATTCTGACAGTCAGTCTTTTGAGATTATGCAGGGGGGAAGTCCGGCTGCGTGGAGGAATCGATTGTTAAGTGGTAGGAAGAGGAGAACTAGTCCAGCCCCTTTTAGGGGGGAGCGCGTGGATTCCTGTCCTGCTGGAATCCAGCACACAAACACACATTTTTAGAAACAGCATGGACATGAATTGTAGAGCAGGGAGCGCGCTCAGGATTAACAGTGAATACAGCAGAAGGATAAATCCACAAACTATAGCGGATTTTTCTCCCTAGCAGCCCAGAGCTCATTTATAATGCAGGTTTACCTCAGCGTGGGACAAAACAACAACGCCATTCTCCAAGATCACATTCAGCCTGACAAAAAAAAAAAAAAACTACAGAGGAGAACATAGACATGTCCTACGCAGGTATACACAAGCAGGTCAGAGGTCAAACCATCGGGGGATGGGAGGAATCCACTCAAATCTCCCATCACATTTTCTGATATGCTGAAAGTAGGCTAGCGAGGTCTATAAGGGATTCCATGGCTATCTATAGTGAGTGTAATGATAACCCTCCATGCAATAAAGTCTATTCCAGGATTTCAGAAGGGAAATTAGTCATTCTGACAACCACTTTATCTACATCTGCTCTCTTTTTTTTTATTTCTCTTTTTGCCTCAACCACTGTCTTTTCCTCTGTCACTTCAACATATGCAAAATTAATAAAAAAATTTCGTTGATGTTTTACATTCAACAAAAGAAAAATACTGTCAAAAAAAAGAACTGGATTTTGAGGCATTTCCACAGTAATATGCACTTTAAAAATATTTGTTCTGTATACCACACCCCTCTGGCTTCTGATACTGCATATCCTTTGAGACATTGTGTTGAACAGTAGGCTCCTGTAATCCTCTGGCAGGTCCTTTAGAGAATTCCCTTACTGGCTTTTCTAAATTTAAAAGGGTTTACTTATTATTTTTTGTTGGATTCCTGAAATGAACACAGACCGCTATCCTAGTTCAGTTGATATGGGAGAGGGATCTGGGATGTTTCAGACTATTGGGAAAGGTGCATTCTTGCCTGTTGCACTAATTTGTGTTACCAACCAGTGTAATGAGAGAGTTAACGGGACTGACCAAATATTATTAACACGACCATCTTAATCTGCTTCATGCTTCAGTGACGTGAGAGATGAGGACACCATGCATCCATTTTAGACTCTTGCGTCAGCTGTTTCAGACCTCAGTCTCAACATTTTGAGGCTTATTCATGAGCTCTGTGGTTTGTTTATGTTTCGACTTTGACGGTTACAGTGTAGACAGCCTCAAGCTTTCATAATGCTCCAAACAGATGCGTATGTGTTGTTAGGACATAGTGTAAAGAAAGGCCTGCCGCTGCACACAGACACACGGATTCTGATCGATGCTTTGTTTTAAAATTTCGTTGGGGTTAGTACTCTATAAAGTATGATGGCAGAAGTTCAGAACAGGTGTCTGTATCTGTTTCCACAGAGTCTCTACGAATTACATCTATAATGGACAATGTTACATCCAGTGCCACAGGGAGCAGGAAGTAGTGTGAGGGTCGAGGTGGTGTGTGTGGGCGTCTAGTGAGTCTGACATTTATGTGGGAGTCTTGCAATTAATGTTTGCTGTTTTTTCTTACAGGGATCATGATGTTTCTCTTATCTTAAAGTGTTTAGTTTAAATAAATTTAAAAAAACCTCATTGATGCATGGTTTTACATGGTTTTGAAGAAAAGGCAAAAATAAGAAAAAAGATTTATTTATATATTTTGTTCATTCCCATCCTCAACTACTTGTTTCCAGGCTGCCCAAATGAAATGCACCAGCAGCCTCATCATAATTGAGATCATTAAACTCAAAATAATCCCAAATGGGACTCATTTTCTCCCAAATATTTTCAACATGATTTGTGCAAACAGCGGAGCTGTTGTCAGTGGGAGGTGAGCTGTCTGGTATGCTAAACTGAAGCATCATGGGACAAATGAAGGCATGGGAAAGACAAGATATTCACTCTCAGGAGATGATCAGCTATTGTTTATATCCTTTGCAAAAAATAGCATTTGAATAATTCCAAATAAAAGGTAAATTTTGCATGGAAGACGTTTGACAAAAAAAGGTTGGAGATGGAAACATCTCGAGACTCAGAGTTTCCAGAAAGGTTGAGTGTGTCCAGTGAATCCCAGGTAATCCCAGGAGGAAGCAGCACAAGGGATGCTGGGACTCTTTGAGCTGACAAGAGCCCATATGGGACGCTGTACACCACCTTGACAGGTCACAGCTCTGTTCTCTATCCCAGTGCTGGATTCATATATATATTGTGTGTCAGCATATTATATAAAAGTTTGAGAAGTATGAATAATTCAACATAGTTATCTTTAAAAAATAAATTAAGTCTCAAACAAAAGGAAAAGTCTGTACAGGACCATCAACTGCAAAATCTGAAAGCATGAGTGTGTTTTTCCTGTTCTTTTCTTCCTGTCAGCCCTTATCTTGATGTTATTTTGGTCTGCAGATTTGCCCACATACTGCAGGGCTTAATTAGCTGCTTTGAAAGGAGGTCATTAAAAACACAGACACTGTGTGGCCAGCCACTCGTTGGCTTCTAGACGCTGGCTTGGACACAGGAAAGATGATGTTTTAATATCCCCCACGATGTCAACGGACGTACAGTGTGCCACGGACAAAAGAGGAAGGAAAAGCAAAGAAAAGGGAAGGGTAGTAAAATCAGTCCAACAGGTGCTGATTGAGGGCGGTGGTGGCATCCTTCTGCTTCACTGCAGAGCGTTGCCACAGATGCACCGTCCTGTCCTCGGGGTGCAACAGTCAGTAGAAAGCACTTTCTCTCTTTTCACATGCCTCATTTCTCTTTCTTCTTCCTTTTCCACATCAAATCCAAAGGAAGAGATCTGACCTCCTTTTTCGATATGACATGAGATAATTACTGAAAATATCTAAGCATGGTTTGTCTTACCAATAATAAGAACAAGCACTTTCTCATCCACTTGAATGAATAAGTGTCTACACATTTTTTACTGGTACTGTATATGTAATAATTCCTCGAAGTAAACTATCCCAATAGTTTTCCTGTCTGCTGACCTCCATCTCTTGTCATCTTGTCTTCTTGATGTGTTGTGTGTCTGATGTGATGATGTGATGCTGCATTAGCCTCACTGCTGTGTTTGCTTGATGTCGTGTCCTGTCCTCTATGCTGAATTACATCTGATTCTGAAGCGGTCCATTAGGTCTTACTGTCTCTCTCTCATTACATGTAATGTGAATCTATCAGTGCACATATAATAAGCAGCCTGTTTTATACCTGTGATTCACTGACAGCACCTATTAAAATCATTTTCTAATGGCAATGACTACCACCGTGTGGAATAATGTTCATCACATTTTTCTCATCAGATTTGGGCCAAATTCCTAGTAGAGCTCTTTTCTGCAAATATTAAGACTATTTAACCAGATGAAAAATGAAATAGGTAAATTATATATAATAACTATCAGGTTTTGTTGCCTTTAACTATCTCAAAATCACTGAAATTAAGAAAAAAAAAGGATGAAAAACAATGCAGCAGAACCGGATATGTCGGTTTATTCATTCCACACATTACACACAAAGCAACTTGAGCTCCAACAGTTCAGTCAAAGATTTGGGTGTCTCGGGTAAAAAAACTAGAGGAAATTTAAGATTAAAGGAAAAATAGTTGTCAAATTTACTTTGTATGTTTCAAAGTGAATAAATCCTACTGCAATCACACATTGTTTTACTACACTTCACAAGTATAAAACTCAAAACACAAATATATCAAATTTACCTTGAGATAAATGAGAAAAGCAGAAAATCCTGACATTTGAGAATTGTTTAAATTTTCTGATCTTTCTTCAGGCTCTTCTGGATTTTTGTCACAAGCGTGAAAGAAGTGAAAAAAAAAAAGACTATCCGTTTTCCACAATCAATTGTAAAATGTGATCTATTCTGTGTCACGGTAATCTCTTAATACCTTTGTAAAACCTGTACTGTGTGATATTAATGATGGCCCAGAGACATGAGCACTGATCTACACAGGCACTAGCTGTAATAGCACTGGGTAATGAAGCTGAAAGGTCTGCATCAAACATGACTTCAACTCATGTCTCTCCTGTTTCACTTTGTGTCCTCTACTTTTAGATTATATTAGCATTCATTAATGACCCAGGCCATACTGCAGCAGTCAGAACTCCCTTTGTTCTCGGTGTGTGTGATGACATTCAGGCTGTCACCTCTGCTTTAATTAAAGATCAAATCAAAAACGTTCCTCTTCAATAAAAATCACACTGGGTGGAAATATTGTCTTCGTCTATGTAGGAAGACAGATCCAGACAAATGAGAGCTACTAAATGCGACAGAGACTGCAGACTAAAATGTCTTAGAGGCGCTAAAGTGTCTTTGTTGAAACTGCTTGGTAGGAAGGTAGCCTGGAGGAGGGCTGTTTGACTGACTTAGAGAGATTGATCTTTGCCAGATTGATACGGTGAGCAGAGCAGGTGAGACTTAGACTCGTACTGGGACTGAGGGAATCACGACTATCACTGATCTATAATAGATCAAACCCTCGAACAAGAAGAAGAAGAATTGACAGGATAGAAAAATGAAAAAAGAAAAAGAAATTAAAAAACAAAGAATGTGAAAAGGACAAAGAGAGACATTATAGATTATATTGTAGCTGTCTCAGATTTAGAGGATCATATACACTACTGGCTTTGCATGTTTCAGCCAATAAACTACAAATTGCACATTCTGCCCTCAAGGCATACTTTAACATTTTAAGACTGTTAACCCACAGTCTGGGCAGCCATCAGTTTCCACTTGTTTTAATACCCCATAAAATCAACTTGCACGATTGAAATGTAGCTGAGACCAATAATCCATCACAGCGAGCATGCAGTCAGCTTTGTTTTTTGTCAAAGTTATGTTATTGCTGCATGATGAAGCAGCTGAGAGCAAGGAAAACTTTTTCTTTGTGAAGTCCATAATGATGCCTGACAGTCAGTCAGATGCTAGAAAGCTCTGCAGCCAGGATTCATTCATTATTAATCAATTTATTTTTGTCACCTGAGATTAGTTGATAACATGTCATAAAAAGGGTAAAAAATAAAACCCTTGTAATTTGTCTTACCAGTACAAAACCCAAAAGGTATTCAACTAATTTTGACATTTTGGCATTTTTGTTAGACGAATAACTTAAATAATTAATCAGTCATCAAAACTGTCAACTTTCTATCAGCTAACTAATCAATTAATTGTTGATAATGCAACTAATTGTTGCAACACTACACTTGTTTTAATTGAACGTTGTTGTTTCTTGCAATGAAAATTGACTGCCAACTCAAAGCTTGAATGCTGGAGAGCAACATATCAACAGGGAGAGCTTTCAAACCAGTCCCTATATAATGTGATTGTGATTAAAAAGATGAAGCATCCTATATTTCCTAAACTTATGTGATGAAAGCAACAAGCTTATTCAAAAACCATCTACTATTAGAGTTGGGTACTGATACCAGGAATTCGGTACCGGTTCCCTAATGGTTCCCGTGTTTTAGTTTTTCTCTCTGTGATAACAAAAGTGTAATTTCAGTTGTAAAAATTAAGTCAAAACGGGGGTTTGAATTCGGGTCTAGCTTAGAACAGTAATGAATATTAATGATTAATGATAGATATCAGCAAGAAGTTATTATAGAAACAATGCCATTTAATAACATTCTTCTCAGTCGTGAATTTGAAACTGAAAACGTGTATTTCATCTTAACTCTCTGGCATTGTGCACTCTTTGGCTCTTCTGCTGCTTTGCAACCAGCAACAAACACTAATAAGTTAAAAGAACCAAGTTCGGTATTCAACCCTACTACCAATCGCCAGGGGTGGTAGGTAACAAATTTGTTTTTGGTTTTTTTGTGTGTATTTGTGCTTTTTAAATATCTTTAAATCAGTCATTTTAAGTGTTTTTATTTTAACTATTTCGCCTCACTACATTTCCAACATCTGTTAAAGAGCACGAACAAAAGTCGTCGTAAACTATGTCCCACATGAATTTATTATGAATAACAACTCGGTCTGTAACAGACACATGTTCTAAATGTTTACTGGTGGTAGAACCTGGACCAGGCCTAGTTGTTTGTTAACATCACAAAAAAGGCACAACAATGCAGTAAAATTAAGACTGCTGTAATTATGGGTTATGGTTAAGGTCATTAAGGGCATTATTATACTCTGGCATGCAACACCCGGAGAGCATGAGCAAGTGACCCAAATCAAACACACCTACATTGTTGTGAGATCAACAGCTGGTAAGAAGAATTTCCCTCTTAAGTAGACTTGCTATACTATAAGAATAAATGAGCAAATTCAGCAAAATGTATTTTAAAGCTGCAGTACTTCTACTTGAGTAAAATATTATCTGTCCATTCCTTCTCGTTAGTATCCCACTGCATGTTGTGAGAAGCAGTAATTAATTAGTGAATGTGCATGTGTGAGCATGTAGTGAATAAAAAAAAACTGATACAGGTCCTGAATGAGGATGACATGGTAGGTTTTGATGCGTTTCCTCCACCACATATCGCATTGATTAACATTCATCTCAGTGTGAGTGAGTGGAGACAGCAGACAGCTTGCAATGCATCTTACACACCCTCGGCGATCGATGTGGCCATAAGCTGATGGACGAGAGAGAAAAACACAAAGATGGTGGAGGCTGAAAGTTAAATTCCTGAGAGGACGAGAGAGGATGGTAGGAGGGGAAATGAAAAACAGTGAACTGAAATGGAAAAAGTTGAAGGACATTAAAAACCGTAGACGCTTTTAACCAGGCTCACAGAGACACAGCAGGCTAGCCACTCCATTAGCACTTGTATTGAAGCACTAATGACTGAGAAGACGGCATCTAGCACACCTTCACACCAGACGAAATGTGCAGCTGAACAAGCTTTGTAGTTACACTGAGTAAGATCACAGACTTCAGGTTGCAGGTGGTGGATTCAAAGCAGAGAGCTTTACAATACAATTATGCACAAAAATGTACAAAGCCTCACTTCACTTTGTCACGCAGCAGCTACAGTATCACACAACATCCCAAAACAGACTATTTCATACACTGTATGGACAGTATGTGGACAACCCCGTGCACATGCTGTGGACCTTTGTTCAGTTTTGCAGAAAGCCTTCCTTCAAATGTGGAGGTTGTTATAGTGCCATGTCAATACACAGTACATGTCAATTTGTATAAAGCTGCAACTAAGCATTATAATGATCACACTACTGATTATTTCTCAATTAACTGGTCAATTGGTGAGTATTTAAATTGCAAGAAAACAGTGAAGAAAATAGGACAAAGTCAAAATATGTTTATGTTTACACAGAATAGTTGCGAATCCATCCGTGCATACGTGCGACAGCTGTCTTGTTTGTGAGAGCTCACTCCTAGTGTGCGTCTATGTTGTTATCTTAGCTGCTTAATCACCCGATTCTCTCTGTGTAACTGCACTCTTCAGACTCTCCTTTTTCATCTTTGTTTCATCTCAGCTCCCAGACTCTCCGCTAACATTCATCAAACATAGATGCATGTTTTATGCCATGTCATTAGTTGACTTTACTCCTTCCATATTTGTACCCCTCCCTCTGTCTCATAGTCTCACCAAAACGGCGCCTGACGCTCAATTTGACTTGATTTAGCAGTTGTCGCATTTCAACTTTGCTGTAGGTCCATTATTGGTACATTCAATTATCGTGATGTAGAGAGAGCACCGTCGCACAATAACATCATGCAGTAATTAATGGACTCATTATTTGAGAAGATAGTACTCTCAGCAGCTGCAGATTGGTGGCTTGTATTATATTACCAGTTGCCATGGTGATTAACATCTGAGGAACGTGATCATCCGACTTGGTACATTACTAGTTTCTTAATTAATGAGCCTAACCTGACATTATCCTACAGGTATAGCCATTATTTAGCATAAATGCTTTTCCCAGACTGAGAGTTTAAATGATGCATTTAAAAATAAATTTACTTTAAACCACAGTTGCGCATGACTTAAAACCTGAAAAATGTGCCCATGTGCTGTTTGTTTTCGGGGGAGCATTGCACGTGTGTGTGCCAGAGACATGTGGAGCAGCATTTTTCCCCAGACTAGGCCTTGTGTCAGCCAGAGCAGGGGTTATAGTTGCTATTTCTGACACCGTATCATATCTCAGGCCATGATAAACTGAGAAACTGAGTCCCTAGCCTATCGTATCACACAGCTAGGAACAAATTGGCTTCAGACAATGTTTCCTGCACTGCATTGACCTTGTTTACAGCATAAAAAAGACTCTTCCTTCAATCAGGATCAGGCTTATTACAGTGGTATGTCTGTATGTGTTTAATTGGACAAATAGTTCCCAGTCACTGACTCCTGAGGATCTGTCAGGTGTGTGTTAAATTTGGAGTTTGCACAGTGGCTCTGTAAATCCATAAATCAGGACAACATAAAAAGCCGTGCCAGGAGCCGATTCAGATCCGACAGAGTGCCTCTTAGTTTGACATAATCCGCTTTGTAATGGCTGGTTAGCTTTATGGCTAATAGCATAGCATCTTTAAAATTAGTAATATCAAACATCTTGTATCTTCCTGACGTGCTCTGTGTTCATCCATAAACTTTATCTCTCATTACATTCAGCAATATATTGAATGTTTAGCCTTATGAGGCTCACAGTAGGTAGTAATACTTTATAAGTTTCTTTCAGACCTCCAAAATGAATATCTATGCCTTCACAGTGCTGTAAAAATACTAAAATGATAACATTTTATTTATTTATTTAATTTGTATTTTTATCTGTATCTATTTATCTACTGCATGTATCCACTTCAAGCTACATTCTATCACATTATTATTTATGCCCTACAATTATGCTGCTCTGCGAATTGTTGAAGCAATGAATTCATGTTATAGAGAGCTTCAGATCTGAATGCAATCAACATAATCTCCCAAAACACCCTATTGACTAAGGCCATTTGTTTTACTGTGTGACACTTTTATACCTCAGAGGTTAATCTTTGGGTTTTTGTTTTCTCTCTCTCTCTCTCTCTCTCTCTCTCTCTCTCTCTCTCGGTCATATTCCCAAACAAACACACAATGTCATTATGCAATTATCAAAACATTCACGAGACGCACGCACACAACATTATCACCATCGCACGCACACAAAACATGCACTCCTTTTGAATAAGCATGCAACAAAGCAAATAACCCAGACAAATCAATTTTAAGTGTGCCGTGTGTGTTTGAGCTTGTGTGTGTGTTTGTTTTATTGCTGTATTACTCTAATAGGTCACAGAGATTATTCCACTATTACAGCTCATTTAGAGGGACAGTTATGTGTTAATCCAGAGTCAACGGGAGACCAAACACACAGTTGATGGGCAGGAGGTAGCGGAGGGTGAATCCAGTGTATCACATAGGCTGTAGGCATCAATGCTGCAGGCCTTTTTCACTCTACTAACACAATGCAAGGAAGCTATACTATACTTTATCTAACCATGCTTGAGCACACCGTCATGTAGGTCTGTGATGTTTCCAACAGTGTGTGACAAAAGAATTAGCCTTGTACCCATAGTTTAAAGGGATATTCCAATACATATCCATCTTTTACATTTCTGTTGTTTGACCAATGTGGACAAATGTGCTCTGTATCTGTATCCACCATCCTCCTGAAGGGGCAAGACACAAACTTTTCAGAGACATATTTCAAGCCTACAACAGTGCATGTTCGATACCAATACAAAGCTATTCATTAGAATATTGTTTCAAGATCAGATATGACAACTTGTGAAAAAAAGAGATCACAGTAATTAGCCAGATCTTGCCGTTCTTTTCATGGCCCCACAGAAGATAACAGTCAGGTTTATGTATTCCTCATGTGTGACAAAGGAGACCCATTTAGACTCGAGTAAGTGGGTTAAGAGCTGATGAGGCTCAAGGCCTCATAGTGAGTCACACTGCCTGTCATCGTGGCACTGTTGGTTTCATAACAAAGAGGACATTCTGAGGAGAAAACACAAATTTGGTTCCCATATGAGCCCAACCACTACTGTACATGGTATGATGTTGACACATTAGGGCCTCTGGGAAAAGACAGGATGAGATATGACCATCGCAGTGAAGGAAGTCAACAAGGGCACAGTGGATCTTCCAGCTCAGATCGTGCTGGTTTGCTTCCCTGGAGATAGCACACAAAGTGTGGTTGAACTCAGTGCTTGCTCCCGGACAAGGACATGGCCCAAGTGGGGTCATATCCATCTGTACACCTGGTGCACAACTACAGCTTCCCCAGACATAACTAGGACATGGACAGAGTGTTCACAGAAACCTGAATACATGGAAAAAGGATGGAGAAAAAAATATGGCTGTGAATGTACAGGAATCCTGAGGGAAAAGCTATGACACAAAAAAGGTAGAATTGTTAGTAGAAGCAGCGTGCTACAGGAGGCTAGAGAGGACAAATTGTTTAAGTTTCTGTTGTAACTTTGTATTTCTTGACAAATTGAATTTATTGATATAAATGAATAGTTTTTGATACCTTAGTTTGGAGAACCAAAGCATGTTTTAAACCTTGTTTTTTTTCATTTAGCATAATGTGCCACTGAAGGAACGAGAAAAGATTCCCAATTATATTGAGGGGGGAAAAAACCAATCAATATCATCAAATGTGCACGTAAAGCACAACAGTCAGACCAGGCATTTAGTTTCAACTTTCAATACACTTTTGAATACTCAAGGCTACAGCCATATTTTAGTCAGTGCTCAAAAAGCACTTATGTTTCATACCCAGCTCTAAATACGCAGTAAGTTGCAGCAAAGATTGTGTCGTAATGCACCTACAGTACATGTAGTTCACAAGAAAGCACATCATGAGTAACATGTCCTTCAATTACACTTTGTCATATGAGGCATAAATACTGCAGACACACTTGTCCATGCATTATGAATGAAAATTTTAAACACCTTTTAAAATGTGTTATAAATCAGTAGCTGTGATGTTAACGTAGGGAAAAAGACACCGGAGAAAAAAAAAACAAAAAAAAACCCCATCTATCCAGTGCTCAAGTCTTTTAATAATGTCCTGATGGCACATCTTGACAGCAACAAAGGAGATTGATCCAACAGGATGTTTTCTTGGGGCTGCAAATTATAGCCGCTCATTGATTTCCACTTTATAGTCCTGCACAGACAACAGCACCCTGTTTTTCCAGGGACAAATAAAATATAAAAATAAAATAAATGAAAACAAATGCTACGACTGTTGGGTTTAAGCCTGAGGTTATTATTTCACAGGGAGACATTTCTATTTATATTTACCCGCGAGGAGCATCACAAACCACAATCTCGCACCAACAAATAAAGAGCGAACGCAAATTCATTCATACACACGCGCACAGATAAGAGACCTGCTCCTCTCCTCATGTTCACCAAAGTCCCAGGGTGTCCAATCCAATCAGTATTTAAGTGATGGACTTAATAAACATGCAGTAAAGCCCACACAAGCTGGCGGTTGTTCTATGAAAGACTAAAAGGGGGGTGGGAGCTAAATCACACATCACAACGACTGTGGTCACAGTGGAAGTGGGAGATTATGGTTTTGCTCAAGGAATTCTAACAAGAGATACTTTGGATCATGGGGTATCCTATGCAAGACTTTCCATTAAAAAAAGACTTCCTATTTCCAACCTTTCAGTTACTCTGCTAGAACTGTAAGGGAATCTAATATAAGATTAGTTGGCTCTTCTACATGCATCTGTACATCACTGTATGCATGTAATCTTTATGTAAAAATGGAGAGTCTCATCCAGAGGGCAGAACACACTGAGATGCCCGTCACCCTGCTTGGTCCTCAAGCCTCGGCTGTGAGAATGAGCCTGACAGGCCCACAACATCCTGCTATTGTTGCTGCCTCTCTAGGAGTTCTTCTCCCTGCTTCAAGCTATAGTCAGACTTCCCTGTCGCCCTGCTGTAACCTTTCTCAAAGCAGAGAACACGAGAGGGATCCCATCAGATGAAATGAAAAAAAAATAAAATGTTAGAGACAGCTAAATTAGGATCTGTAACTGGCAATTTACTGAGGCTGGTGTTAGCTGACATATCTGACAGTTCACTGTCAACCCGAGAGGGCCTTACTTTAATCAGCACTCGTCTTTCCTTGTGCTGAACGACCTCAGAGACTTGCACCCACTGAGTGTGGGTGTTTTAGGGAATCCCTGAAGGTTCATCCTGTGCGGTCTGGTTTCTGGAGAATCCAGGGTTTGAAATCAAGGACTAGGACATTCAGCATGAATGAATGCATCATTTTAAAAAACTTTTAAAAAGTTTCATCTTTAAGAGAATTAGAAGTAGAACTGATTTTGATTCGCTATTGTCTTCAAACAAAATTATTCTACGGAAGTAAAATTTACTATAAAATACATTTAAAAAAAGTAGTTAATTGAAATAAATATTGTGCTAAAATGATGGAAAAGGTCTCCATGTATTGAACTAATAATCGTCATTACAACAGCTCTACAATGCACAAGTAGAAAGTCAGAACAAATCCTTTTCCGGGCTCATTAAAAGGTCCACCTGCCAGCCTGTGATTAGCATTGTGTATACTAATTGTGTGGTGCTGCTGGTAAATACAGCAGTGTAGCCTTTCACCATCCGCTTCTAGTCTCATTATCCCGCAGAATTATAAGGCCAATTAGAGGGCATTACCTTGACAGCAGGACAGCAAAAGCCCTTCCACTGTTAGATTACACAGAAAACTTACCGCCCAGCTATCTTCAAAGGACACACAGAGGAGGGTAGATAGATGTTATTAGTTAGATGGCCCTCGCCCATTAGCTTTGTTAAGCATGAAATCACATTGGTGAACATCTTATCTGATGAAAGGACTATTTGTGTACGTGGTAAATTACCTCTTCTGCACCAGTGCTGGAAATATGACAGCTATTGATATCTTAATTCTAAAGGAAGAGAAGACAAAAAGAAACTGAGGATGAGTTCAAAGACTTTCTTCTAATGAGCTGTGTACTTACTTCTGTTAGTTATATGATAAACACACAAGAAAAGAGCGGCCACTGTTGATGAGAGAGGTCATGCTTGGTCACCAAGCTCTTCATTAAATCACCAGTTCCAGGAATAGATGGAGTGGGGGAGGTGAACAAAGGAGGGAGATTGAGGCACAGAGGAGAAACATAGAGTAGTCATGTCCCCTCGGGAGCAGTATTAACAGACAGACAGCTGAGATGAACAAAGGAGACCGTGGCAGCTCTGGTCAGGTGAGGTCATGACGAGGACAACAAAGTCATTCTCAGGCATGGCACTGCTGCACATTTCAAAGTCTACATTCAAGACTGACTAGAATCTGACCTTTGCCCTCTGTAACCAGACGCTTCACAGCAGCATGCTTGATAAGAAAGGAAGCATTTCATTTTTGCTTTCATACAATTTCATTTCACCCTCGAGTTGCCAATTTCATTTTTTTTTTATTGTTCTTGTACCAGTTACTTTTAGTCAAGTCGGTTATTTTCCGTCTTTTGTTTTTGTTTGATTTCATACCTACTATATTGCCTTGTGTGTGTATATATATATATATATATATATATATATATATATATATATATATATATGACTTTACATTGACTAAAATCTGAAAACAAACGAACATGAGTGCCACCTGCATAACAATGCCTGTGTTCAGGTAGTCATATTTGTATTGCACTGTCAGATTTTATCAGTGATCTATGACTTGCTTCAGATTCATCCTCTCTAGCATTAAAAAAAAAAAAAAAAAAAAAATCACAGCCTGTTTTTTTACTCTCTCTGTCTGTCCACAGTCACGGTTCAGTAGTGCCGAAAATGAGATCAGATCCATCCTGATGTAAATATGCTCTTTTTTTTCCTTCTTTTTTTTCTCCCTCTTTTTCATTTTGGTCTAATTTCACAACAAACTGAGTTAAGTTAATCTGCTGCAGGCAGATAAAGTTGTATCATCATGGATCAAGCACTGACAGAAAGGACGTGGTCTGTGCCTATCAAGGTGTTTGTGTGTATATGTGTGTAGTTTTTGGAGGGGTGGGGTGGGGATGGGGGGGTGGGGGGGGCTTACTGTCTGCCTGTCAGTCCCTGATAAATGATTCTACGTGAAATATCTTCATTAAATCTGCCTTTATCAGGGATAGAAACCCCTTCAGCCTTGCCATTAGCATTGCAATTTATGGGACAGCTCCCAGGCTCAACAAATCAATTCCCAAGTGTACCTGGCCAATTCAGGCCAGATTAGTTGAAATTAGGCAGGGCAGGTTTTAATAATGCATCTGATGATTACTGCAGCACTGAGATATCTTTGGTTTCCGCTGCCTTTCACAAACTCTGCTGCTCCTTTGAAGCTTGTAAACCAATGTCCCACTGTGGCATTTCCCTTTCTTTTATTGTTTGCAGTGTTTCAGGGCACAATAGATTTAAAGCTCACAGCTACCACTGATACTGCTATGTCAGCATTAAAGATAGAGAATATCACCCTTATAGAAAAGCTTTCGAAAGCAACCAAGGGATAGCATTGTTGAAATGGACTAAGGACTAATTTGTTGTGAAACACACCTCGACTGTGTTTTTCCATTTTCTGAAAAAATATCAAAGTTTTTGTGACAAGCTGTTTTGAGACAAAAACCTATATGCCACCTTCACAAACAGCATCTTTCGAAAAACAACCGAATGCTTTTGTTGATTTTGAATTTATTCGTGTCAAGAACAACCCACCCTTCATCAATTTGACACAAATCACGTGTATGTTTGTGAGACCGAATGAAATGATGTGGGTTCCTATTAATTACTCGACTCCTTGCCTTGTCTCCTTGTGCACACTTTTCATTGCTTTGTGCAACCCCCTGAGGGTGAATGGCAATTATGGGAATTAGAAATGAATGCAGCTCCGGTAGACCAACCACAGATGTTATCATGAAGCTTGTTGACATGCTGTGATGATCCACTGTAACCTGTGAATATGTGTTTTAAAAAGAATTGTCTCCTGGTGCTTCATGGCGGTTTAGAAAACTGACCCTTGGAGAATGGGGGCTAATAAACAGGACCACACACATGAGGGGAAAAAAAGAAAACAGAAAAGAGGTGGAGACTCATTATCCAACTGCAGCTGGGGAATCAGGGGCTTTATTGAAACCCAGATGATGCAAAAAGAGTCCGACAAGCTGTGAGAAGTATTTAGCCTTAAAACGGAGATGGTAGAGGGCTCTGTAAGGTTAAGAATTTCCTTGACCAAGATGGGGCAAATACAAAATAGAGGTCAGAGGTTATATAAACAAACTCTCCTTGTGGGCAGGATGTATGAGCAGATGAGGCAACATCCTGTACAGTTCTTTGAATGTTAAGTTAAAAAGTCAAAAAAAAATGTAAACACATAAAACATTTCCCCGCAGAGCTTTTCCTCATGTACAGCGCTTTCACATGAGATGACATGTACACAGTGCTAAAAAAAAAAAAAAAAAAAGTACTCAGACGTCAGCTTGATAAGCAACTGCAGACACTGCTTGTTTGCAATGGACACGTGTGTGTTTTTTGACTTTCTGTATGTGGTGCATGTTGGTCCCAGCCACAGGCAAGGTGCTGTACTGACTGGATTATGGATTATATATGTCCCAGCCATACAGAAAAGACGCTGCTATTAAGGTCACGAGCCCCGGGTGTAGGAAGAGATAGAGGGGTGAAAAGGACAAGGAGGAGAAGAAGAAGAAACTGCAACGTAAATCTGTAGAGGTCTGAGATGTGCGCTGTCTGTTTGTCTCTCGTCACTGTCACTGAGGTCTGTGTTAGCACCCACATCCTCAACGAGGAAGAACCGCTCCCAGCAATCAGCCTCCAAACAGCCGATAGCAACTGACATTATTAACATCATGACTCTACAGCGTATCAGCATGCAAATGTAACTAATCCATTTCCCACTGCTGAAAACACTGTCATAATTAGAAAACACTCGGGATGAGTGATGGGTGGTTTTTTTTTAAGGTTATCGATATTCTCAATTTCATATGTGCCTCAGTTTTGGTTTTTGACATTTGAGTATTTGCTCTATTATCTGCCATTTAGTGAAGACTTTATGACAACATTACATCGATTTGAAGCATTACATGAAGATTGGGTTGCATATATTCAAGATGAAGAGAAGATTTCACTCTATTTCCATGCTCATGCCCATAGCCCACATATGAAAATATAGTAGAGCCTTCCTCCACCTGATACAGGAGGTCATAAATTAGTTATTCAATTTGAAAACTCCTTAGAAAATGAAAAATGAGCACCATATTGAGACTCATTCCTCGCACCATAACATACACCAAAAATACAGGCAAACAGATTTTTACTTCTGGAACGTCAGACATTTAAAACAAAAACAAAATGTATGGAGAGAGATCAACACATGCTGGTTTTAGGTGAATCGGATATGGATGTCGATGTCTGAAAGCCAGCAGTTAATCATGCACGGAAACATTTGTGACAAATGAAGTGAGAGCAAATCACATCTTCTGGTGTCCTTACCAGGTAGTAGAAAATGGTATTGGATTTGGGATGTCATAGAATGACAAGTTACTGAGTCTGTCCAATGCAAGAGCCTGCCGAGGGTGTCTGTACCTTTACAGACAGCTATATGCACTCCAAGAAATACAGTCTTTTCTTAGTCACATAAATCAAAACAATACAAGCTTTGCATGTTTTAATACTGTTGTTGAAGAAACATAATTCTGTTTAACACATCAGCCATATGTTACAGGAAAGACAAGCTGCTGTTAACATGTCATTTTCCAGTGTAATGAGGAGCACAGACAAAATGCTACCTCCCAATTGTGGTGGTGGTGGTGGTGGTGGGGGGTATGGTAATAACAGATGTTACAGACTATTGCATTGGCTATTGCAGCAAATGTCAGTACATTTTGTATATGCAGGTGCGGTAGAAAGTATGTGGAGGTCGCATGTGGGGTGCAGAGACACTCGGGTAGAGCTGCTGCGACTCCTGACCTCTGGCCGCGAGCCTACTTTCTCCCGTGCCTTAACATGCACACAGATTATCTTATCTTAGCTGACCCATGCTGTTCCCTCCAAGCTTTCATCCACCTTCATAATGACTTTGCAGCAATATGTTCTAGTATATATAATGTTACAGAGACTACAGTTAGTACTGCAACAGCAGATACATAGCGGTTCTACAACATATTCAGCTGTTGTGGTTGTTAAAAGGAAATTGTCTGTTTTAGGATGAAGAGTTTTAGACCGCCTTAAAAAGCCATCATAAATAAATCCTCAGTCAACTATGTTTAGAGTAGCTCAGAGGGGGGGAGGGGGGGGTGACGTGGGGGGAGAGATATGGGGAATATAGGAAACAGAGGAACCAGCGAGGGAGGGCAACACGCATTTAAAAACAAGGCGTTAGGACTTTGAAAAACCTTAAAGCTCTTCATTTCCCCGGGCTGCATAAATCTCATTACTTTCCCCTGCATTGCCTCCGCATATAAGGTGAAATATCACTGCATTTTATATTAAAGTGCTGAGTAATAGAAAAAGTATCTCAGCTGTTGTTGAAATGCAAATGAAAATGTTTAAAACCAAAAATAACAGATTTATTTTCATTTTTCTACATTAGTTTATTTTTTAAATTATTATTATAATTTTTTTACTGAAATTTTGATAATTGTGAGAAGGAGTTTGGAGCCTTGGATCATCTTAACCCAAACTCCTAATGCTAATCCTAAAACAGTGGGACATTATGTTAATACTTTCAAACCAGTTGCAGACTAGGGCGAGTTTCACTGCAAATGTATCAAAAAATAAGACATATACTGTCACTCCTCTCCAAAAAAAAATTCATTTTTCTTTTTCAAACAAGGCGGAGGGGGTTAAACAAGGAACTAGACTTGAAGCCACTTTTGTAGAATTCAGTACATTAGATCTGCTCTTTGGCCTTTTGTTGCATGTTGTTATCTCAGTCTCAGTCTCCCCTCTCCTTTCCTGTGATCTCTCTGGTATGGTATCTAATTAAGGCATAAAATGCCCAAACACATAATTAAAAAAAAAAGAGAGAGAGACCATGAGCAAGATAAGCCGCAGCCATAACTGTTGAGAGATGGAAGAGATTTGATTTGTGATGTGTGTTGGCAAAGACTAAGAGTCTACAGGCATGCCTGTGACTCTGTGACACATACAAGTGCATTTTACAAATTTGCATTTTGACTTGATCGTGTTTGCTAAAATGTAACGGAGTAATAGTTTCTATTTCTGTCTCTAAAGCAGTAAACAGACTAATCACTGGACAACAAAACATTGTCTTCCCCAAAAATATGGTTGAAAGGGTATCAAATTTGCTTTTTTGTACTGACAGATGTTGATTCAATGTTTCATGACATTGTGTTTTATGAAATAAAAAAGAAGTATACCATCTTGCACTGGTGTAATCATTAATCAGTCAATCTTTCAGGTTATTCAGTGAGTGGATAATATGATTGGCAATTCCTGTCAGAGTCTTCTGCTTCTTTTGTTTTAGTTTCCTCTTACAATCTGCCATATGGTGCAGGATGGCTAATCATTCAGCTCCGTGTTACTGTGTTCTTTACCAGTCAATCACACACACACATGCACACACACACACACTTGAGGCTAAAGACATCATGTTCTCTTGAGCTGAGTCACTTGAGTCAAATGAAGTCTTGTCAAGATCCATAAACAGTCAGGAAGTGAACATGTGTGCCTGAGTGCGGTTTTGCACGCCTGTATGTGAACATACAATGCATCTAAATGTAGCCAAGCTATTGGATGTGTTTACAGTATGCCTGTGTGTGTGTGGTGTTTCATTGTTTGCGTGTAACCACTGTGTTTATAAGCCATAGCATCACCCCCTGCCTCAGCTATGACTACAGCTTGTGCAGCGCGGACACCTGGGGAGTGAGATCAATGCAGAGTTTATACTGAGTGAAAGAGGAAACAACTCTCTATGGCCTATAAGACTTTCTGCACCAGAGTGATTTTCCATTTCTGGGAGCCAGACTCAACCCACAGCTGCCTAAAAAAAAAAGAAAATCCAGGCATTTCGTATGCCACTAAACATCCTTCAGTGCAGCACAGAATGAGCTGGGGTGATATGTTTAACTGCCAGCAGTTTAACTGTGTGTGTGTGTGTGTGTGTGTGTGGCAGAGTCTTGGCTTTAGGGAAGACCCATAGTGCTTTCAATGCTTTGAATTCAGCGGCTCAAAAATTCAAGTTTTCTTTGTTTCCATGTCACTAAAAATGGTCTTGGTTTCCCGGAAGAAATGTGGTTTGCAAGCATCGATTACAACCACATCTATTTTCTTTTTCCTTTCTACAACTTCAACAAATCATTTATATTGTTTGAAATAATATCCTAATGCCTGTCTCAATTAATAGAAAATCTAAAGGTTTTTGGGGGTTTTTTGTGTCAAACTACCATTAATATTTTGTCATGTTTTAAGGAAAACTGTGACTTCACTCCAGTGGTTGCAGATCATAACTCTTCTTTTATTGGACAGTGAACTGAGTGATGGTCTACAACCATCTCTCATGAATTGTAGCTTCTGTCTGTAATGAATACAATCCAGTGTGACTACTGGCTGCATGCATGTGTCCAGACAATGCTGCAGCCACACACACACACACAACTACCACACTGTTCTAGTCATGGTGGAAACATGCTGTACCGGGAAGTCCAACAATGCCAACAGGCTAACAAAGTCTCCACTGTGTGTGCATGTGTGTGTGTGAGAGAGAGAGAGAGACAGAGAGAGACAGAGAGAGGATGTGAGTGTGTTGGCCTTCTAAAAACACTCTGCTGTCCATACTGGCACAGTGCTGCAGGTGTGGGCAGTCGGTAATTTTGTTTTGGCCTTTAATGTTGTGCACAGCTTGGCACCATTTTGCTGCACAGTGCAAATCCCACTAGGCTGAACTTAACAACAAATGTTTTCCTTGCCAAGAGGAAATTGGAGTACATAAACAACCCCTGAGAACATGAAGTATTTCTGCACCAGAATAGGTCTGACTGTAAAGTTATAACTGCTGTGAGATTGTAGACAATCTTTTGAGGAGTTTGGGTGCAAAATTGTATATCAAGGAAGCAGCAATTAAAGAGAAATCTGGAAAAAAAAATAAACCGAAGTTTGTGTAACAGAAATGTGATTCTGTATGCAGTATCTAAAGAAAATGTGAATACACAGAAAGCCAGTAACTGTATCGCTGCAGCTCACGCTCCGGCCCTCTCACGGTGAAACTGAGGGGATTATTGATTGTTGCCATTTAAGCCGACACAGACCCAGTCTGGCCATTAGCGTGCCATCCTTCCAGTCACTGACTGCACTGAAACCACTCTCCTCCATCACAAAAGGCACGAGGTACCCAGCTGAGTGAACGCACTTCCGCTACAATAAGAATGACAGCAATGTCACTCTTCATTCCTTCCATCTTTTCTTCGTCTCCATTATGTCCTCAAGCATCTTTTCATCTTTTTTTCTTATGCTCTTATTTCTATATTCTGCAATTAGCCTGTCTATTCCTATTTGTATCTCTTTCTTTTTACCTCCAACTTTTCCAACGTGGCTTCTCCTGTTAAACACTTGACAGATCTGTCTGACAGTGTTTTTGTCTCAGCGTCTGCCTCTGTCACCCCTGTGTTCTTTGTTTGCCTCTGGGTGTCCGCTCACTCACTCTCTCTTTCTGTCAAAATCCTGCATAGTCTAGACATCTTGTCTGGTCAAGCTTACAGAGGTCTGGAGAAACCCCAGCACAAAAGCTGCTTTGAACCAGTAAGAAAAATAGGAAGATTTATTTTTCTTTCTTTCTCGTAACCGGACCACATGTTCTCTGAGAGATGGAGGTAGAACATTTTAATTGAAAAAACAAAAGAGAAAAGCATTAAATGCTCCTATCATATTCAGCTTTTTCATTTCATTCATTAAATATCAGAATTGTTGTTGATTAGTTTGCTAATCATTTCAGCCGTGGTCCTGACCTCTGGAAGCTTCACCAGATCAAAAATCTGACTCTCTCTTCTTCCCTCTCCCAATCCTGCTATCCTTCTCTTCACTTCTCCTCGCGCCTTAGGGGAGCATCCAGCAGCAAACCAATTTCCTTTTTTTTGAAGCCAAGCCACTCTCATCGAGCCCGTCTCCCCTACACCACCCTCTACCTCTTTGTCAATCTTTCACCCTAATCTCCATAATGCAGTCTCTGGCAGGAGCTGCAGTATGTGCTTTGTCCAGGGCTGGGCTGTTGCTCTGGGATGATGAGCAGGTAGCTACGGGCACTCTTTCTACTGGTAATTGCAGCTGAAGCAGACGGTGCACAGCATGAGGGCAACACACACACACACTCAGGAAGCAGAGCACAAGAGACTGTCTCACTCAGTCAGAGGTTGGAGGAAATGTCAGAAATGGTCACTCTTTGCCTCCAGAACACGCCCATCCTTTCCTTTCTTCAAACAACTCTTGAAGTGTCAGTCTGTAGTCAGATACGAGTACAGCATTTTATAAACACTGCTGTGCTTAATATTATGTTTGCAGGACAGATAAATCTGTTTACTATTTACCCATTTACTTTTTTATAGTACTACTTGAAGTGTACTTTGATACTTTTAACTGTACACTGCTGAGAACTGTGTACGCTTACAGCAGGAAATAGAGGAAGTGTTTAACTTGGGGGAAAAATCAGTTATCACAGATTTATTGGTATATGGATGTATACTGGCAGGTAAGCAAAAAGAAAACACGGTTTAGAGTGCAGTAAATTGTGGAAATAAATGCGTAATTGGCACCAAATATTTGACTTTATATTTCCTCATTTTAAATTTAATACAAATTTTTTTTATCTATATCTTGATTTTATTTGCCATTATTATTATGTAAAATAAGTTACATTTCACAATGACATTCACTATTTTATATGCACTGCTCCTGTAATCTCTGATAATAAAGATTATTTAAATGAAAAATACCTTTACTTAGCCATATCTTTGTTAGAGAATGTGTAAAAGAAAAAATATTAAAATATTATCATATCTAAACTTTGGCCTTGAAAGTCCAGTAACAGGCAGGTTCTATTCATTGCTTAAGAAAACTGGTGAAGTAGACCATAACTAATCCTGACAATAAACATAAACATCTGTTCTTTTTTTTCTGTTGCTCTTTGTATTTTGGTATAGTGCCACCCCCAAGCCCACAACTAAAGCTATTTATACCGTATGTTATCAGTTTCCAAGAGATAATGTGGGTATTATTCACTTATTCACAAGTGTGGAAAGTTTTACCTTTACCCACACATCAGGCAGGCCACTTAACGGTTGAGCATCATTACTACCTGCTACGAGACACCTGCAGGGAAATAAATGAAAAGAAGCATGGAGGAGGGCATCAGTTTAGTGGCCGCTGTGTGTGTGTCTGTGTGTGTGTGTGTGTGGGGGGGGTGTTTATAGCACCTGATACCACACAATAAGGCGTCTGGTATCTAAATACCATGTGCTAAGCTGAACTCAAGCTACAGCTACAGGTAAAAACACAATAATCGGAACCAAAAGGGAATCGGAGGTGGGAGACAGAGAAAAAGTAATAAGTTAAATATTTGAAATCTGGTGGGAGGGAGAGATACCCAATAAACGTGCAATGAAAGGGAAGGACGAGAGAATAAAGCAGCGGGGAACACCTTGAGCATATGATGCAGAATCTGGCAGAGAACAGCGGTGGTGGTGGTAGGAGCTATTAATAGGATCTGTAAAAAAGATAAGCGGGCTAAAGCCTCTTGCTAATATGAGTGTGTCGCTCTCACACTCAAATGTGTTGCTACAAGTTTCTATAGTACATGCCGCGGGTAATGAGAGACCATGTCATCCATTCAGTCTAATTTCCATTTTACAGCTCTTTGATAGGAGGAATCAGAGAGCACTGACTCCAACAGAGACTTTATCACCCTGGGCCTCAGTGTGTGTGTGTGTGTGTGTGTGTGTGTCAAAGTGCATGTGTTTCCACCTCTGCCTGTGCCCATGTGTGTCTATGCCCTGTTGATGAACTGGACCGTATAAAAAGCAATGACAAATTTAATGTACCATAGTCGGTACTACCAATGTTCCAATTGAGTAAAGTTGTTATATCCAATGCGACGGTAACGCATATCTGACACAGTAATTTTTGGCTGGACATGTGTTTATGTGCTTGATCGAACCTGCTGTACAGATATGGAAAAAGGTCATTGTGGGTATTTGTATTAACATAATAATAGTAGTCTACTTTCCAGCTTTTGTGTGCTTCTGTTTTGCACACCTGCGGTTTAAATCCTGTGGAGAACTTATACTGTAGGACTCATTTTGAAGGGAACGTTTTGTGCCCAGAGATAAGAGGTCAGAAGTCAGTGCCACAGTGCAGCATCACTGGAGCTCAAAGAGTTTAAGTTTATTGCTCAAGGACAGTTCAGCAAAGTTTGAATGAAACACGAGCTGTGTCATGATTCAATGCCACCTACGAGTACTAAAGAGTACCGAATATGTCTGTATTAGCAAATTGAAATGCACTTTACCATTTTGTGCAGTCAGGAAGTAGCATCGAGTGTAACTCTGAATGTCAAATTTTCAACTTTTTACCCGTGTGGTAACAAGGTTATGTTTGGATTATGTTGTGATTTTCATGAGTCTTTATTTCGTTATCTACAGAAGATTTGTGTAGAATTATAGAAAAGTTTGGTTGCAAAACACTTTTGGTGGAGGGTTTGGACTCGGCCAACGGTCGCTGTTTGCCTACCACTCACACGCTCTCCTATTGATATTGAATTAAGTTCAGTTTTTAATTACAACTTGCTCAGTATCATTAATTTAGACATACAGAAATGTATACAACAAAACATATGAAACAATGTTATTGTTATGTTTTCTACTGTTTCTACTCTACCCTTAAATGAAGCATGTTTAACATTGTTTGATTTTTTTTATTCGTATTTAGTAGCTGGGATGAGTTCTGCCATTTCAATATTGCACATCGATGTCCATTTACACCACACTTGAAAATGAGTGATTTTGCTATGCACACTAGCATCTTTAAGATGCTTTTTTTATACTGTAAATATTTAAAACAAATTTGTGTACAGCATGCTTACATGCCAAAGCTTAACGCCTGGCCGAACACATGGTCCATTAAAACTTGCAGGGTCCAACTAATTGGCAGACCATTACTTCCTATATGTCCCTTCTCTATCTGACTTAATAACAGTGTTGCCAGTGCACTACAATAAAAAACTGACATGATCATTGTTACTACGAATATAATATTCTGATTTAATTCAGAGGGGAGTCAATCTGTCTGTTTTTGGGAATAATTTGTCAGCCGGTAAAGCCTCCATGTCAACAAACAGAGGGAGGATTTATTTTTTTGTGTCACACTCTGCCATTTGGTAACTCTCATGATTTAATCATGGTTTTTGAAAAGCAGCTTATTCTGATGATCCTGCAAAGCCACCTCGACATTCTGTACTCTTTGTGCCAACAGTCTCTTCAAATAATGTATCGGATTCAGGAAATTATCCTCAATTTCAAAATAGGGTTATTATTACATAATCCAAAGGGTATACACTGGAATGCACATTCAGATTTGTGCACAATAAGTATGATTTATGAGCCAGGTTTTGCCTTTCAGCTCCATATGAGAGTGCACTGAAAAAATGATTGAGGACGGACCTTTTTTGGTGATTTTCTCCTTTTTTTCATGCCAGTGATTCCTCAGAGAATGTACCTGTCCATCATAGTCCCGCCTGTGGGGCCTCAGAGGGAGGAATCATGGGAGGAGAAATAATGAGAGCTCACACTGGCTTCAAGCAATCCAGAAATTCTCGCTCTGTGGGGGCTCTTCATCTTTATTCCCCCACTTTAGTCCTGCAGAGCTCCAAAGACAAGCCCCTAACAACAGGGACACGCCCTCCAGTGACCACTGATTCACAACCCAAAGGCACAAGAGGGTTGTGATCGCACTTCGGCAGCCTTTTTGGCTACTCTGCGCTGCACAACACTGCACTGAGAAACTTCAAAGAGCCAGACTGAGCACTACACTTGGGCCAAATCACACTATTCACAACTCACAACTGCCACCCAAAACAAAAGAGGCCAATTATTTCCACAATAGGATTTTGACTGCACCAGGCTTTAAAAATTCAATAAAATGATTTTTATAGAGCTCATCACTTTTCTACTCTCTCTTCTAGTGGATTTAAATGCCACTGTTGTGCAATTCCGTCAGAGGGAAAATGGCACCAAAATAAAGAAGAAGGGGGAGAAAAGAGAAATACAGACAGAGCACTTATTGTGAATAATATGTCTCCACTGATTTGAGAACGAACTGTCTTCAGTTTCAGTGGCAGAATAGCTTTAGTACAGTGGACTGATAGATGAGTACAGAAACACATTCGGGACAAAAAATTATGATATCCCATCTCATAAAACAAGATAACTCTATCATAGTCTTGTAATTACGATGGTTTTACCTTGACATTATAAAAAAAGATAAGCATTTCCGTTTGAAATATGGACATGGACAATTACAACATAAGGAAACAGATCTCATGATTATGATAAACAAATGTCAAAATTATGCAACATTGTAATTTTTCAGTTACAGTTTTCTCATTATTAAGAGATCCAAAGTCTTATTTCAAATGACAGACTTTGGGTCATTTGGAATGTGGATGTGGATTGTCAAGTCCGAAGAGAAATAAGAGTAGATGCCATCTGCATCATCAAAACCATCACATCCCGTCTCTATTGTTACTGTAAGAGTGAACTCAGACACCTGCTGGCCATACAAAACAGTCCAACAGTCAGCATCCCCGAGCCCAGCACGAACACAGACCGTATCCCAGACAACAACCTATTGCTCAGCAACCACCTGTTTCCGTGGGTATCACCGTAACAAGCTGCAGGAATAATGAGGTGGTGGGAGAGAGAGATGAGAGGGGGTCTAAACAGAGGGAGGGGGAGGAAGTTCCTATTTATAATTCATGTCAGGAGAATTATCATCAGCACTGTGGCATTTGGAATGAATTATTGATTATGTCTTGGAAGCTTTATGTAAAAACTTGCAGTTGGGGGGTCCTGATGGACAGGGCTTGAAGTGAGAGGGCAAAGGGATGGAAGAAGCAGCCACAAAACTGTCTGTGGAGGCAGCAGGGTGTGTTTTAAGAGAAGGTTATGGAGATGACTCTCTCTTAGGGGAGCACTTGGTGTAATCTTGGATGAAGGGCTATGTTGTTGGGGGGTAGGCAGTGGTGGGGGAGGTATTCACAATCCTTTATGGAAGTAAAAGCAGCGGCGCCACAATGTTAAAAGGCTTCATTACCAGTCAAAATTCTACATTACATTACTGATGCTGCACATGTAAGCAGCTGGTCGAACAGGACCTTATATTAATTGGCCACATCATATTATATAGGCATTTAAAATCACAATACAGATGGTAAGTAATAAGTCAGATAAATGTAGTGGAGTAAAAAGATTCCTATAGAGGGTTTCTACACACAGTATAAGTTAATAATATAAGACAAGAAGATGCTCTATCAAACCTGTTATAGAAAATATCTTCAAGTTCAAGTTCATTATAATCAAGGGGCTCGGAAACAGAGAATCATTGCTTTAAAAATCTACTCAGGCCATGACAGTAAAGGACTGCCGCTGAGATTGTGGTCACTAATGGAGGGTGTCGCGCTGACCTGAGCGAGCGACTCTGGCTGCTTGACCCTTCGGCCTCCCTCCATCACTTATTGCGCTCTCTCCAGCCGGAGCATGACAGCCATGAATCACTACCTTTTCTGCAGCAATTTTTTTCCATTCCAACAGGCTCAGTGTGAATCAATATCAAAACCAACATGCAATACATGTAGTGTGAGAGTCAGAGTGATAGCTCAGCAGCTTTATATGTTTGGGTTGGTTTTTTTCCTGTATTTTTTATAGTATGGAAATTAATCCAGTTGGTTGTTGTCTATACAGCCATGGTAGATGTGTGTTGTGTGCTGAAAACATTGCACATGAACAAAACATGAAAAAACGAAATACTTAAATACTATAACGATATATAATATAATAACATACAGTATGACTAGCTAAGACATGCAGTAACAATAATCAGTGTGTAAATACCTTAAAAACCAAGTAAAGGCAGTAAAGGATTTCAAAGGTTTAATGTATTTTGCATGTTTGTGAGTGTTCACATAGTGACAACAACAGAGCAGAGCTAAGCTGAGGGCTGAGGTCAAAACCTACTTCAGTAAATAGCATTCAGGCAGGCGGCCCGACGGTGGCCGAAGCACGTTCCAGATGTTAGTAGCACTGGGTGTGGATGCTAAGCAAGTAGCTATTTTCAGCCACAGAACACAGGAAGGAAATGAAAGGAGCAGAGTTCAGCGTGTGCACGTTTCAGAGCAGCAGCGAAAGGTAATCAAACACTGCCGACCAATGGCAATCACATCGTCCTGACACAATGGTGGCTCGTCTGCCACTGGCTTAGTTTTATCACAACACACTGAGAGTGGGTGTGAGATGAATGAGTGGGGAGAGAGGAAGACAGTGAGGAAGCGGAAGAGATGGATGGGGGGAAGTGAGAAGGAAAGAAAAGCTGCTGAAATAAAGAGAGCAACTGGTGCAAATTGAATCGGGAGATGGGTGTGCTTTTGTTTCCTTCACATTACTACTCTCCATCTGTTTGAAAGTGTGTTCTGTGTATTCGATGTTACAGAAAGCTGCAGTAGGTTGTGATGCAGAGCAAATCCCTGAAATATCTTGCAGTCGTTCACTTATTATGCAAAACTATACTAAAGCAAAAAAAAAAACAACTTCAATTTCTCACTTATAACAATTAACCTGTGAAGTGAGGTTCACATACATTTCCAAATCATTGAGTCTGCTGGAAAATTAGCCACCTGTCACCTGAATCACCTCTGCCAAGTGATGGCTGTAAACAGCGCGGCCACATTGAGGGTCCTATTTCCATTCAAATGCAGCACAAAATAAATAAAATCCATTCACCTTGACGCTGTACTATCAAGTCAATGAGCATGACTTGGATGGGTCAGACACTTCACAAGTCATTCAGTCATGACTCCGAGGCTGTTTAGATGAGGTAGGAATTGATGCAAGCAACGCCGTCTGCTTGCATCAAATAAATGAGTCTACTCCATTTAATAAAGATGGCAAATCTGTCAGAAAGCTTCCTTCCTTCACTGCTCTCCAGTCACAGACGGAAAATTACCAAACTGTTGATAGATGGTTAACAGGTGCAGGCTAATTATGCTAATCATGGCAACAGCCAAATAAACTGATTGCCATGTTCATTTAAATGACAGCAATGTTCCTTTGGTGGCTAATTAAAATTGGTTGGGAGAAAGGAAACGAGGCGGCTGGGTTCGGATGGAGGGAGGTGTTTAAATAAAAGCGTTCTCTGGGGTCTACTGTAATAAGCTGTATTTCATTGGTTTAATGATGTCATAATGAATTTCTAATGATGGGGGATGGGTTAGGGTGCGAAAAAGCAAAGTGTGATGATACAGAGTGAGCATGGAACCATACGACCAGTTTCTACCGCTGCGGAAACGGATCGTAACAAGGGAGCACTAGCTCGTGTTGTATGTGGTGAAGGGCATTCCTGGGTGAAAATGAGTTGAGTAATGAAAATTTAAATCAATAGAGTAGGGAATGTGCTCCATCTGTTTCAGTGTTAGCGCAACTGCAAATAGATGGGGGAGGTTTTCAAGGGGCAATTACGATTTTTGTAGCTTTGGATGCAGTTGGCCCCAGCCTCCGTTTGCTTATAACGCAGGAAAAGGCATCATTAGAGGGCGAGAGGGTGATCAGAGGCCAAGGGAGATGAACTCTGGGACCCATGGCAGCCACTGTGGAGGTATGAAAGGTGGATAGGGACTGATTAATGTTTATAGAAGCAGCTGCTATTAAAACCCTTTTTCCCCATAGTCCTCTACTTCAAATTTACTCTTCCAGGAGAGATGAAAAATATACAGTTCAGACTATTTTTGCAAACCCCACTTGTTCTCGAAAGGAGAGCCACTAGGGGACATATCCAGACACATCCTTTCTTTCCATTACAACATCTCTCCTGCTTCTACCTTTTATCCTCCATAATTCCATTTTCAAACTGATTTAACCACCATTACGGTAACCTAATCTATCTCGAGAAAATATAGTATTCCAGTCACAGTACAAGAGGAAAATCCTGGGTATAAATTCAAGCAAAGACTGTCAGTCGAAGTAACTGCAGGAATGGATCATACGAGTTGGATACTAAGTGACTGTCAGACTGTAGCACTACCCAGACGCCTGCTCTCTCCTTTTTACATGGATAAAGGTAAAGATTCAGTCATTCCTTAAAATGGGTTTTTAGATAGCGTTCATCTAAATTAAAGTCAGTTCACTTAATGTAAATGATCTTAATGCTTTTGTCAGGCATTTCCATTTTTCTTTGTGTAATGTGAAAACAAAGGAGTAATAAAAAAAAAATTATATGGAAAGAAGAGACAGATGATACTGTATTATGATATACTGTATATGATGGTAGTTAGAATTCCCATTGTTTGCTACTGGATGTGCACACAAAGAAACTTTTGTGTGAAGGTAACAAAAGGGAAAAAGCATCAAGTGATGAGAAGAAAAAAAAAAAAAAGAACTGAACTGAACTGCAGAAATAAAACAGCCCCCTTTTCTCTTTCATTCATGAGGCATTCTCACTATTTAAATGTATGCCACATTAGTAGGGATCTACTCAATTCAATATATTATAATGTGATGTTTGGTCTTAATGGAAAATCAATAGTGAGACAAGCCCGCCACCGCTGAGACCATACAAAAGCAATTTCCAAATTGACATATGGAGGGCCTGTGTGATTGATTCTGACTGCTGTTGGGTTTTAATACCGTTCACTGAGAGCTCATTGACTCTCAGACATCGTTTTGCGGTTTATCTACAAACTGCCAAATGAGTCCTTGTCTCCTTTTTCTCCTCTCATCTTTTTCTTTCTCCATCTTTATTCAGCCCTTCTTCTTCTGCTCAGCCCAACACGGGAAGAGAGTGGATACATTTAATTAGATTAGATATGTTAGATAAATGAGCGGATAACTTTTTGCAAATACATCCCCTTTGTAATCGATCACAGCGAGAGGTAATACACTTTACGCAGATCCCACCTCTTCAGAGTAATCCCCGCCGCTGGAATTCTGCATGTTCCTTCAATCATCTGAAAAGCTACAGTATTAACATTCCCACTGCACCGATCCGGACACAATGGCATCAGCTGTTATCATCTATTTAATGACATATTATCCCTGCTGCTTGTTTTAACAGCCTGCTAGCCTAGAAAGAAGCTGCCACACCCTGCCTCCCATCTGTAGCCACAATCACAAACACAAGCCGCAGTCAAAGAGATTAGGAAGCACAGAGAAACAATTCACTTTCGGAAGATGTGGATCAGGCTAACATGGTATGCCGATCATGGATTACCAGCATATCCCTAACCCCCTCCCCTAGCTTTCAGCTTTCAGTCACATAAAAAAATAAATAAATAAAGCATGCCAACCATGTGATGTGACCCATTTTGCTGATTTTGCAGTTATTTACTATTACATACATGCATCTGTTCATTGTCCACCTCTATTCTAGCTGTTTGGGTCACAGAGGCTGCAGGCCTGGTGGGATAGATAATCCCTCTAGAGTTTTCTGGGTCTATGTCAGGCACGTGCAACTGGTAGGAAACAAGGCAAGGCATCCACAAGACATCCTGATCAGTGTAAGCATTGGAGCAGTGAATCTGCTCCAATCTCCCTCCAGAGGTCTGAGCTCCAAGAGTGTAAAAACAGGCACAGCTGACCTTCTGGCCACAACACATCCAGGTCACCTGGATGGCTTGTGGCCACTCTACATAAAGCTTATATGGTGTGCGAGTGAGTCAGCCACTTTTATTGCTGAGCCAACACACACATGCACATTGTATTCTAACAGCACACTGTTTGAAAGCAGAGCTGAGCTGAATGAGAATGCTAACCCTGAAATATTACACTGAATGCTCATCATTGAAGTTAATGTAATGATTTTGAAGTACCTGTAAACCCACATGGGCATGTAACTGCAAAAACAACTTGGAGATACACTCTCTGCATGCACTCTTACACACACACTTATTAGATTGACAGAAATTCCAAACAAACAGGTGAAAACATAGTATGTTGGTTCTAAAAAATTTGTTATTGTAAAAATACCAGACACCATATCATGAGTTTCTCTCTCTGACAACAGAAGAACATAACTTCTAAATGATATTAGGGACACAGGTGGCATCACGTCTCTGAGCACCAGCTGTAGTTAGAACAAAGCCTTTGGGCAGCATGATTTCTAAGCTGGTGACAGTGTCAGTTCAAGTGCAGAACATTTTGGAGGATGATAAGTAGAGCATGATGTCTTAAAAAAACTTACCTTGCCAAAGTCCCGGACATCGAAGAGGTCAAAAGGGTCAAACAGCTCGCTGTTGCGCAGGCCAAACTTGTCGTGGCACACCTTGAGAAATGTCCGGATGTTCTTCAGACACAAGAACTACAAACACAGAGAAAAAAGGTAAACAAAATTAACATAAATGTTTGCTATAACTGAATATTGAATACAAAATTCCAGCGACAGTGATGGTCTGACCAGTGTTAAGACAGTGTGATTAAACAGCCAGAATATTTTCCCTCGGATACATGTTCCTCCAGGCTGTTTAATATCCCCTATCAATACAACAATAAGTATTTCATTTCCTGGTTGATGACTGGCAGGCTCTCCATTTCATCCTCTCCTGGTGTCTGAGTGATTATTCAGCATCAGAAGGTGAGCAGGTTGGTTGCTGCTCCTGAAGCTGATGGACTGACTCTCTGATCCAGATAAGGAAAAGCCACAATGAAGCCTGTTTCCTGACATCAGAGCACAGAAGAGAGGTCCTCAGACAAGCCCACCGGCAAAGACCTTAAAAGGCTTCCTGTTGTGCTAAAACCCTGACCTCACACTGAAAGGTCAAAGGTCACAAGTCTGCCGTGTCTAAGAAAAACACTGAGGCGCTCAAATTAAATGGAGGCTTTTAAATGATTACAATAGGTTCTTATTTGGTTTTTCTTCAGGGTATTCAGAAATTCTGATAAGGTGATACTGCCCAGCAGTTATTAAGAGATGTTTACAACTCACAATCACAAAAAGGCATCGCATTGTCTTCACTAATCTATTTGCCAGATATAAAGGTTTAAATGAATATGTATAATGTGCTTTGTTTAAACCAGGGCTGCGTACCTGTAAACTAGAGCTTGACAGATAAAGTGTCGATATTAGCTTATTGCAAGCAGCTTTTTTTCACCAGATGTTACTGCCCAGTCATACAAATAAAGCATATCTGAACTTGAATCTTGTAGAATTCCAGCAGCCAAGAACGATAATAATAAGCTGAATAATAAATACTCTCTGCTCACAAATATTGATGGTCTCAGTCCCTAAAATATCACATCACACAGATAAACCTTGAAGGCTGCAATAAGTGCACAGGAATACTGAAATATTAATGATAAACATAACTGCCTGTCGTCTCCCACTTTTCTGTTACCTAGAATGCAGATCCAGATGCTGCTCAGATATTCACCTTCATTTCTCTGTGTGTAAGCAATATAAAGTGACGGCCATAGAGGCATAACATACACACACAAAAGGATTTAAGTGAGAGAGCATAAGAGGAACAGGATGCCTAATTGCCTGTTCTGTTGAAAGAACAGACAACAATCATTGTCAAATCGTTTTAATCGCTGTTGCATAAAAACTAGTGAAAACGACCAGCATCCTTGGTAGTCACACTTTCACATTGGGTAAATGTTAGCGTGCCTTCAAAGCAGCAACAGCAGCACCAGTGGGGGTTTCAGGTGCAGTAATATGCTGTAGAGCATCTCCACTCCCCAGGCATTGAAAAGTGCACAATGTTCTCATTTAAACCGCTGCAGCTTGATGAGCCATAGTGGTTCCTTTTGCTACAATTGACCATGAAATAAATCATCTGCTTCAGCCTGCTGCTTTCACGCTTTGGATAAACACACAAAAAGATCAACTCGCTGTTACACACTCCAGTAAATTGTCAGATAAAAAAAGCACAGTTTCATCTGATCCAGTTTCCTGATATTTTCTGGTATTTCAGTCGACCTCTCTTGGCCACACCTGAGAGCCCTGCTGACTCATTCTCATTCATGTGTGCACATCTTTTCAGTCCCAGTGTCATGGGTGTGAACCCCAAAAGAGAGCGGCACGAGCCAGTGAAAAGAAATGTGATTGGCTAGCGTGCCAAAGTGACATTTGCAGTTCAGCGGCGAAGGTTATCATGCCTGCAGATCCGCAGCAGGCATGGGTGGGGGGGCTTATTTTCCCAGCCCGGATATAAAAAGGTAACATTTATTGAAGTGGTTTGGAGTCCAGAGAGGAGAGAGAGAGAAGCTGTGCAGATATGGATCAGGAGGGGGAAGATGTGTCTGACATTCTAATGTATATTTCTTGATAAGAGAGCCAGAGTAAAGAGAATCGTGATGATCTTGGTTGGAAAAAAAAATAATACACCATTTCTTGTGGAGAGGGGAGTGCACCTGGGAATAAACAGGCCACAGTCATCTCCTAAGGCTGAAGCTGCCCTCAGCAAAATCCATTTGGAATTACCTTACTGTGGTCTGCAACACATTTAAGGCTATACACACAGATAGCCCTCTATTTTTCACTGGGTTGTGAGTGCATCTCACACACACACACACACACACACATTTCAGAGGCACTCGTAAACTAGAGTAAACTGACTACAATGTCTGATAGAATTTAAAGGTTAAAAGAATTATACACCCTGAAACATAAATCCTGTCTCAACTATTGCTTACACAATTAGGCCATTAGCTCATGATTCCACTGACAGAAAATCAATTGACAGCAGATTTAATAATAAAAGAACCAACACATGGAGTAAAAATGCCAAACATGTCAATGTGATTTGAATCCTTTTTGGCTTGTTTGTGTTGTTTAAACAAAATAAGCAAGCTAAATATGTCACCATGGTCTCTGGCAAATATATACCGAACAATTATCAAAAAATAATCCTTTTTTTTTTTTTTTTGATAAACACATTATCGTAAACAAGTAAAAATAAAATATGTTTTCTTTTCAGTGACTGCAACAGATAAAACTTAATGTTGTCAGGATTGCAGATTGGATCGTTACTGCAATACAGTTTTAATTCATTTCATTACTCCAGGACACAGTGATTGCTGTTTCTAGCAAATAAACGAATCCAACTCACACTCGTGGTTTTACGACTGCAATAAAAGTCAATTGCAAGTGAAGACAGCTCACAGGTGTTTGTTCCCTTTTGGCAATTACATTATTAGTTCTGCTTTTTGGTGCAACTGTCACCTTTTAAACACAATGCTTTTTTTTTTTTTACTCGTGTCACTCAACGAAACACTGCACAGCAGAGGTGACGATGCAAACTGTTTTGGTTGTGATTTTTGTGCATGATTTTAACTAATTTACTATAGTGTTAGTAAGTAAGATAGCAGTAAAGGCGATGAACGTGGCAGTGCAATGTATGTACAATCCAGGCTATTTGTCTGTGAATAAACTAGACCCAAAACTAAGTCAACATGTCTTGCTTGCCACGTGCTGATTAAAGTGAAGGTGCTTGGCACTATTATTATCAACAATAGTTATCAAGTTATCAACAATAGGAGCTGAGCTGTTGAGTCTCTCCTGAGTTACTGCAGTAGCAACCAGTTGGGCGAACAGTGGCCGGTAGGAAAATTTTGACATATCGCCCCACCCCTAGTGCTAAATCAAGCTTTTTACAAATGATAAAATATCCCTTTAGGGTGGAGGAAAGAATAGGGAAGGTCAGGAAGAGATAGAAAGTGAATGAGGAAAAGGCAGGGATATATATATGGCAGAGTTAAAAAGACAGACAGAGATTGCCTGTAGGTGGTCTCAGCTGTAGTATGGCAGTAGACTTCTTACAAGGTGGCTCATGTGCTCCACTGGAGCGACAGCTCGGATTTTGACTTCTCAGTCAAGAGCAAACAACTCTTTAAAGAAGGAGACTTGTTGTCAGGAAGGCGGGGAAGATGAGAGAGTGCCGAGAGGGACGGAGGCAGGTAACAAAGACCTGTCACACCCCTGCCAAGTCCTTCTACCATATCACTACGCTACATCACACAGAGAATAATGCATTATTCTTCTGGGAGGGTGGCCCTTATCTGCACAGACTCCTACATGCTCATATCTGAGGAGATACAAATTAGATCCTTCCTCATAAAACCTGAACAACAGCAAATCAAAGAAACGGGATGCAGGAAAACAGTGAAGATATGGATGATCGAGCAAGAGGGAAAGGTGGGTTGTTTTGCCAAAACCGCAGCTCTTTGGTGTCAGACAAGAGGGGGGAAATCCAAGAGAGAATATAACCCGTGGGGGGAAAATAGCAAAAGAAGAGGAAGTTGTTTGTACGGCTGGAACTGTTGGACTAAAACCAGAAGATAGAAAAAAGATAGAAGTTTCAAAATCGCAAACACTGATCTGGTCAACACGTTTGCTGAATAAATTACCTGCAATCAATTCAGAGATATGATGCCCTTTGTGTCAAAAGTATAACATCGATAAAACAATAGATTTATCAGATTCTGGAGTATATGAAGTTACCTACAGTGTTCCTTGAAAATTAGCGAGTCCCTAATGTATGTCTTACCCTGCTACCACTCACTGAATAACGGGACAAAGAAATGCAGCAAGCTTGTCAGACAAAACAATTCTGCAAATCAAGATATCCCAAGCACAAAGGCGTGGCCTCTGGATAAGGTTCATTGCCAAAAAAATTGAATAATTTTCTCAGTACCAGGATATAGAACATTACACATTATCACCATTACAGGAGCTTTTTGAAGAAGGGAAATAATTAGAAAACAGAGTGATTGAAGCCAGTTTTTACTGCCCTGTAATGAGAAAGTCAGATACAGATAGTCTACCACTACTCAAACCCAATAACCCAAACAAAGAAAGTGTCTAAAGCTCTAAAGAGCAGTCTACTGCGGGTTAAGATGACTGAGAAAGAAAAACATACTCAAATGTTGACCCTGGCATTGTTCTCCATCCATATTTCTGCCTCCTCCAGATGCTTATTTTACATTGAAAAAGAAAATCATTTATGAGAAGAGATGTGAGGAGACTTTCAACCAGCAGCCAAGATGTGAGTCAGATAAATGATCAGATGCTCAGACAGCCAGTCAGAAGATTGGAGTCAATGAAAGAGACTGATGTCTGTCTGGGAACTGTGAGGCCACATACTCATTCACACACGTAAATACAAAACGCCCCTCATGTTGTGTCTAGGCGGTGAATCATTCTGCACCTTTAGAACAACAGGAAGGGAGCTCTCAGCAGGTGAGAGAGCAGCAACAAGATGGCCTCCTCTCAACAGGAGCCTACATGAAACCCAGGAAAAGCAGGCTGAGCTGTTTTCAGACAGTCTAAACACACACACACACACACACACACACAACACTGAAGCACTTGCATATACACACACAAATGCCAGGTATAGGTGATGATGGATCTTATAAACTTGGGGCTTGGTTAATGATCCCACAGCCGGAGGTGTTGATTGCTTTCTGGTAAGGAGAGATTTATGCCTGGCAGTGATCAGCACTCAGCCGTTCCAAATAAACCTCATCCTACTGCTTCAGTCTACAGTGCAGAACATGTCTCAGTCAAGCATTAGTTTAACACTCAAAAATAACAACAAGATGCTAGGACACTGTAGCACTTTCACATACTACAATATATATATATATATATATATATATATATATATATATATATATATATATATATATCGATAGTTTAGCAGTCTATACAGCAGAGACCTTGAACATATGTTGTGCCAAACCTTCAGGGAAGTCTGATGTACATAATGAACTCTTAACCTTTGATTCTGTGTCCCACAAGTCACCAACAGGTGTAAATAATAACATTCAATTCTGCCAAGTTGCATCTCTTCTATTTAAAACATGCAACATAAATTTCCATCCCGTCTGTGATCTTTGATTTGATATCGTTACCTACTTTGTTGAACAATTTGAGTCGCCGTGGCTGCACACAGACTGAGGGTAGAAAACAGATATGTTTGCAAACAATGTACAATAATGTGTTTTGGCCTCTGTAGCAGGTTAGTAAATGTTTAGGTGGCATGTGCCGAGTCACTCTGCCCCACTTCCAGGTCACCCAGATGTTAAAATCAGCGAGGAGAAAGGACCTGCTCCTGCAAATTAGAGGAAGGGATGCTGCATGAATAATTCATTGTAATAGTATGCAAATGTGTTAATCTTATCCTATTACCCCTAAAAGCCTGTAAGCAGGCATGGATTGACCACAGTTTTAAAACCGTCTACAACCCTCAGCAGACAAGGAAGAACTGCTTCGTTAGCGGGGTCCACGTGGCTCATGTTAAAATATGGAAGTTAAAAAGGGTAAGTACGTGTTTTAGTGAGGTTAATCTCCATTACAAAAGATGATAATTCTGCTCAGAGCATAGACTCTAAAGGGAGAAAAGTCCCCATGACTGTAGAGCATGAGTACATAATTAAACCAAAGTCTACCTTGACCTTTACACCGGTCACTCATAGAAACACAAGCACACACTCTAATCACATGTAGCCTGAGATAAGAAGCACACAGCATGAGGGACGTAAACATTAGCTGAAGTTAGTGTAACATGCTCCCCACATGGCTACACACACGGACACATATTAAGTCATCCGTGAGAATAGAGATGCAGTGAACCTGAAACTAAAAAAGGAGACCCTTTCCTGGGATAGAAAAGCCTATGGGTGGGGGGAGAGTGAAACACAATGGTGAAAAGAAAGAGAAGCGATATGTCTTCAAGGTAGAGGCTCTTTGCTTTCGCTACTGAAGCGGAAACGAGCATAACTAGGAACAAAGAATCCGCTCGCATTGATAAAATGAAGAGGAAGAGGCTAAATAAAGGCTAGCTGTTTAACTTGTGGGATGCTGTAAAATGCTAGCCAGTAGCTCCAGACAGTATATTTATCATAATTATGTTATTCACATCATTAGATTTTGTTTGCTCAATACCTGAATACCTGGTTGAAAAACATGCCTTACATACCCAATGCTACAGACATATTTCTGGAAGTATTGATGTTTGATACCAAGTCCTACTCACGTGTCCATTCACTTCAAGCCTTTGAAACATTTAGATCTAATTTATTGCCCCAAAACTAGAAAACCGTCCTGACTATGGCGTCATCAAATATGTATGTTCATGTATGTTCTGGTCTTAACTTGTGGATGAAAGTGTGTGTGTGTGTGTGTGTGTCCATGTGAGCTTCAAACTGGGCATTTTGATGCAGAGAGGAAGAAGAGAAAGAGAGAGTTAAAAGACAAAAGGAAACAAAAAGCATTCACTATTATCATCTTAATTCTACCTGACCTGATATTTCTATTTCCTCTGACCTTAAGTATATTCTCTCCCTCCCTCCCTCCCCCCCTCTCTCTCCCTCCTTCCCCTCTCTCTCTCCCTCTCTCCCAGTAATAATTCATAAAGCTTCTTTTCTCTGAAGAGGTAAAAGCATCACACAGGATTTCTACTTTTGTTTCTGCCGTTTTTGCTTTGTGCAATAGAGGCTTCACCTTTGCATGACCGTCTCCAATTGCTCTATCAAATACAGGCATTTCATCTTCACAAGAGTCTATAATAAATGTCATCATCATGCGCCTAAATGCCCTGGTGGCTGTCCAGTGATTTGCTATATGGATAGAGAATAGACTGTGTAGATTGGTTGAGGATTTTTTTTACTCCAGGTCTGAAAAGTGGTCAAGCGACATAATATTAAAAATCTAACACAAGCCAAGATGCTAAAAAAACATCTTGGTGCATGTTGTCCTCCAGGTTCAATCTGCTTTCCATGTAAATACGAATCTGTGTTGTATCTAAGCAACAGGCCGATGCTGCCGCGGAGACTCGGGAGAGGAGTGTGTTTCAAGCATTTTCAACTCAGGCTTAGCTACAGATTCACGGCTTGATAAATGTGAGAAGGAGGTCTGCTGAGAATCCCAGACACCCATGGGTCAATGGCCAGGTAATTTATGACATCAGACCAAGGAGAGGAAGACTGCATCCATCTTTTCCCCAAGTAAGTTTCCCTCACAGCTTAAGGCTTATTGAGGTGATTTAGATCTGCTTTGAGATGTGTTACCTTTCACTTCTTTCCTCACTAAACACATGCCAGCTCACATCACACACATAAATGTTACGTAGGCGACAAAAAGATCCTAACTGTACCGAGCACAGCCACGTTCACAGCCCATTAAGTCTCAGAGTTTTAAATAATCATTGGAAGAGTGAGTGTTAGCTCGGGGCTCATACACACATGGCAGAAGAGCTAACGAGGAATTGAAATCTCAACCATTTCATGCGTTTGGACACAGTAGAGTTACAATAACATTAGCACTCACTTAACACTTCTAATTCATTTTACATGGCTTAATGAAAGGACTGATACTTCTGTGGCTGCAAACAATATTGTGTTTGTACATGAAAAAGAAGCAAGCTCTGAAAATACAGAAAGCCTTTTTTGGCCCCGTCCTATTTCTGAATTTGTTTAGACGATTAGTCTGCTGATCAACTCCGTGCATGTGGATGAATTTGATATTTTTTGTCACTTTGTCCAGTTGTTTAGTCATCTCAGGTATTTCAAAAATAACTTTATCCAACCGTGTATATACAGCAGCTAAACGCTCAACACTGGTTGATCAGGGAATTAACATACAGAATGAAGCATCGTTCATACTACTTCATACTATTACTGTGATAATGGGTCAATTGTTTAAGACATTTAATAAAAATGGCCCTGATTCCCTGCACAGCTTCAATTTGCTACGTGTCTTAGTCTAAGTAATTATGTATCTTTGGGTTTTGGACTCTTGGTTGGACAAAATAAATCAATATGGTGTCACCTTCATGTTTTTGCCATGTTCTGATATTTCAAGGGACAAACAGACAGGAGATAATAATCCACAGTGTAATTCTTGGTTGCAGCCTTTAATGCTACAACTACTTATCAGATTACATCTTCACCACCTGATATTGTATATTCCCAGAAGTAAAGAACAAAGTACTTGAAATATCCTTTGAAATCCTAAAGAAGCCAAAGGGTAGGAAGCAGGAAGCATTGTTCGTGGAGGATGTTTGTCAGTCCTTTGTTTAAGGAGATCAGGTACACAGAGGGATGCAGCTCCGTGCTCTTGATGGCTGTGATTATCTCCAAGGTGACTAATGCTATTAACACAGAGAACAGCCTGTTAATTACCCACCTGGCTCAGGGGCCTAGCTCTTGGATAAATAATCATTCAATCATCACACAGCTCTGTTGCGACACACAATACAGCAATCGGCCAATTTACAGATTAAGTGATTGGACGAGTGGATACCGTGAGATACAGTTTGCTTCCACTCAGCGGTGCACTGGACAGTAGAGAGCTTTCCACCGGGCACTCAACCAGAGTGAATGCAATTTGAAACCACAGCAACACACTTGTAACAATGCGCTAGTTTGGTTCAATGAGAACACACTGAGAATAGTCACATTTGTTGCACACACACACTGCACCTTCTGATAATACAGTGACTGCGCAGAACTTTTAACATATGAGAACCAGCTGCTTCGTACATATGCCAAGAGGTTATTTAATGGTTCTATTGTAACCAGTGTAAAACTGAAACTCGCTGAAACCACATCACGAGTTAAACAGTTGATGATTTGTTGATGCATTACTTCACATGATGGTCTTCTACACTTCCGGACTAAGCCCAAGCATTGAACCTCAATGCTGTTTTGGTACAAACTTAAGTGTTTTACGGTGAAGAAAAAGTAAACTACAGGAAGCTGATATTAAATGTATGGCTAGATTTGTAGTCATGGTTACCTCTTTGAACAAACTGTTCCTGATATTTAATAGAAAAGCATTGCTTTCTGATCGGCATCTGTACTTTTTTGATACTATAAATGCCTTCAGTTGCTTTGATAAAAAACCTTTTCGTCACAATGTAATGATACACATCTATAATGAATATTTAGCATCTGTGATACTGGATATTTTGAATGAACAGTTCAGCATGCTTTGACAAAAAGGGATGTGACCTTTGTCAATAAAAATGAGTCACAGTTAGCTGATCTTTCCAGAGTTGTTTGCAGCTAACAAATAAACAAGTAATTAGGGCGTCTCATTTTAGCATGACAGCTTAAGGTCATTTAAATAGTGTCACCTCTATCACATTGACACAACTTTGGCTCTTGTCACCCTCTATAGCCACAGCCAACAATATTATGTGTTGAGAGCACACTTCCTGTTTATACTTTCACTACAAATTACATTGGAAAGCTTGTTGGCACTGTACCTCACAGTTAATCATTGGTGAGATAAAGGCATTGTCACGGTGGATAAAAGAACAAGAGAAAACACCTGAGTGAAGGAAGGCATTGGGAGGGTGAAGTGCATATTTTTGTGTATTTATGAGCATTATACAAAGATGTAGAGGGAGTATTGGTTGTGAAAACCCCTCATCGCCATGACAGTTAATTATCCATTTACATCGCCTCTTTTGACATGATCTGAGGAAACGGTCATAAATTACCCACACCTGATCTCAGCCCCATTCCTGGCAAAATTGAATTAACTTCAAGGGACATCAAATAGCAGACAGCAAAAAGGCTTTGCCCTCATCTTTTTTTAAAAGACAGTGAGAGCAAGAAACATTGAGAAGTCTGGGAAGAGAAAGAGATACAAAGAGCCTTGTCAGACAAATACAGCAGCAGTGGCGAGCAAGGCGGGATCAAACGTCCAGTTTCTCCCGGTAATCCTCCTCGAGTAGAGAAGGAGGGGAGGTGGGAGATGGAAGGCAGGAGGGGAGGAATGGAGGAGAGGAGGAGAAGCTGGTTGCTGTGCCATGGAAAGCAAATGTTACAGACTTTTTCAACCAGCAGGCGAGGTGACGCCAGCCCCTCCACAGCTCTCCAGACAGTCTGGCACACGGGCCACAGGAGGAAACCTTTGGAGAGATCAGTGCCCCGAGCTTCAAGCATGGAAAGAGTATGTGAATATGTTCTATGTGTATGTGTGTGTGTGTGTGTGTGTGTGTGTGAGGGAGGGAGAGAGGGAGAGTGTGTATGTGCGCCCATATGTTGCTGCTTATGCCTTTCAGATGCAACTCTCTGCCTGTTCTATAATTGGAGGTTTTAACCCACGTACCATGTCTAAAAATCAACAACATGGCAGCAATGTGCAGAAACTCAGAAAGGAACAGGCTTATTCTCCCTTTTACACAACAAAGATAAGACTAAGAACATGTGTACTGCTTTTAGATATTCAACAGACATGTCACGTACAATATCTTCAGGGAGTTGTTCATACTGTATGAAATGCTATAAAACATTCAGTTCGGAGCATATCAGGAATCATTCTTTTTCAGCCAAGCCATTGTGTTCACTGCACATTGAGGGGCTACAGAGGAACATATTTATAATCGTATATGCTTAATAACAAATGAGAACAAAATGTGAACAGTCTCTACGCGTAAAATACTGCTTAAGATGAAACTACGTGGATTAATCAAGAGTGAAAACAGAAAAAGAAAATCTGGGATTGGACACGATTCAGTCCTTCTAGTAATTCACAAATATTTTTTAGTTCCCTTGTCCACAGAAATGATCAAACAGCAAGAAGACAACAGTTTTCTGCATAAAACAAACTGATTTATTGACTTTACAAGCCAAAGTTGAATAAAAAGCTCATGGTTTGTTGGTCTCTGAGTTTGTCTTCTCAGGCAAGCATCTCAACTACTGCTCAAACTTTGACCAACGTACTAAAACTGTGGCATTTCCAAATCTAACCATTTGTTTTATGGAGTCGTGTCATCTCATCATCATGGTAAGAAGCAATACAGAGTGAAAATGAAAGTAGGATACAGCCTGACTGCTTCAAACACAAAAGCCCACAAACAGGGCATTCTTGGGATGCTAAGAAATTCCAGCTCCTTCATTACTCTCACTATGATCATCAGTAAGTTGTTCAAAAATAGCAAGTGTTTCCACATTAATTTTAAATAATCACAAACATAACTCTACAGCATCCTAGAGGGGCCGACTGTAGGTCGAAGAACACAAATGGTTTATTTTCATATGATAACCGACCGTCATGAAAGTAACATGGCCAACAACTTGAAGGATCAGCGAAAGAGCAACACAGACAGTCTTCAACAGCTAAGTGTTGCTGTGAGCTATAGTTTCAGGAGCATCCCAGAGGGCAGAGGTGAGCTAATCTGAAAAAAATAAAATAAAAAAAGGAGCAGCTTGATGAACCAGCTCACTCTTCTCCATCTCCCACGCAGTTGGACACTGCCTGCAGCACCTCTTTAAAAAGAGGGAGAAAAAACTGTCACTCTGGATTTAGCCTACTTTCCAACATGCCCATTAATTTCAAAGCAGATGGCAAAAAAAAGAGAGTGGGTTGGAGGGAGGGGCATCTACTAAGCTGCTGAATAACGGAGTGGAGAGCTTCTGAGCATGGTGACCTAAGAAAGCAAAGACAGCAGTAATTTTAAAGTAGATTAGAGCCTTATCATTTATAAAGATGGTTATTGTGGGTGGGCCACTGCTATTACATGTTAGTATATGCAGCTCAGGTTTGCAGCATCTAATGATGGTGCTGTGTGAACCAAGGAACTCACTGGGAAGTATTATTCTGCCTAAACCTTTATCGATCTGTGTTTCCACACTTCCCTTGTAGGCACTTATCATCTAAGCCTGTCTGGGGGATTTACGAGGTGAGAGGTCCAGGTATAAATCAACGATATGTTCTGAAATGAAATAAAAGGAGGCAGAAATGGAGAAATAGGCCAGAGGACAGATACATCTCCATACTATGATGTAGAGCATTCCCTGCAGGAGAAAACAGTGCTGCCATAAAGACCTTAACACCCCACATAGCGCAGGTAAAGCTGTTTCTAGAAGCTCGGAGCAAGGTGAAACAATCAACTGCAATCAGTCTCTCTGAAAATTAATTAACACGCCAGTCCATGAGTAGAGCTAATACACAGTAAGTTTGGCAAATCGTATCACAAACAAGCTATCCTCAAGGATAATCATTAATCATGAGATCAGCCATCATGACAAGCGTCCTTGAGGCATGTTTCTAATGTGTTTGCTGGCTCCAAGTACAAGCTTACTGGCTTTTCCGAATGTTTCTAAATGTATTGCTGTATCAACGCTAACACCCATATGGGAATTTCCTCATGTATTCATTTTTTTAAAAATGCTAAAGCGTGTCAGTTTTTACTGTCAAGACACAGCTGAGAGATGATGTGTTGCAGTCGGAGGGAAGGGTGCGGAGAGAGGGGGGGTGGACAGATGAACACCCGAGGGCAGAGGTGGAGGAGAGGAGAAATGTGTCTGTTTTTCTGTAGGAAGACCAATGGAGCTGAGTGAACTCCCCTCTCGAGCTAATCGAACAAGGCTGTGACATGACGTCACACTCTCCCACACCCAGACACAAGTCATCTTCATCAAAGAGGAGAAAACCAGCTGAACGAGGCAGGAGGCCAATCGGCAGTAAATGAAGCCATGTTTGTCAACTGCACAGCCAAAGTATATTGTCATGTATACTCACATATCATCTACAGCTACGGGCAATATGATCTCAGAAACAGAAATCAACCCAATGTAAACTAAAAACATCTTCATGGAGGAACACTTGTGGGGCATTTAGGGTTTCAAGTAGTTTTTTTTTGTTTGTGTGTGAGACCAAAAATAGCACTGTGATAAAACTGAGCATGTGACGAGAAAATAAAGTTTGGGCACTTCTTGCTTTGAACGGCGAGTCACGTTCAAGTTTTTTTTTTAAATTTCATTGGACGAGGACCTCTGATCCTTTGAGAAGGGATTTCTCTATTAAGATCAATAAAACCTCACCAGCCTCTCCACATGCCTGCACAAGTACACAATAAACACAACTCAGGTTCGTTCCAAGAACCAGCAGCCTCTTGCTTGTGTTCAAACCAAACGAAGCAACACATGATCATAAAAATTAAAAAATAAATTATATAAAAGACGTGAAGCAACATTGTCATTCAGGCTCTGATAGATGGACGCTGGCGGAGTGTAACAACAATCATTTCCATCAGCCCCGTGTACACATCATGTGTCACAGCACCGGCCAAGACTGTAGCTGGCTGCTGTGAGCAGATGTAGGAGAGGTAATTATTTGGATACTGTTGCGAGAGAGTGGGAGTGTTGAGCATCTAATACTATTTGGAAATGGATCTGGTCCACTCTATTACATGCAGGGTAGCTGGCAGAGTAATGGAATATTTGATCAGTGCAGACACAACAGCTCAAACACTGTGGGGCTAATATCTGGATGTAGGACAAGTCAACTATATATATATATTTTTTTTTAATCATCTTGACATGGGGCACAGGAGCGAAAAACAAGTCTGACAAGAGTACACAACACGCATGATAAAATAAATGCAGGTTTTCTCCGGGTCAGATAAACACCACCCGAGTGGTTCTGTGAGGCTGTAATGCTGATTGTAAAAGAAAACTAAAGCGTTGAACAACTTGAGATCTTTACAACTTTGATCTGATGACGGTACTGGATGTAAAGTCATTCCTAAGATGCACACGTTCATCATGTTGGAGGAGTCGGTAGTGTGGGGAAAACAAATTGTAAGTATGTTTAACACAAACATTTGCTACTGAAAATGTGTTGTTTGTAAAAATTACAAAACAACACATTTGCCACATTAAAATCCATTAAAAATGATAAACATATTGTACAAATATTTCTAAATTAAATCAATGAGAATGACTGTTTGACACTTGGCTTGATTTCTTGCAATATCTTGGTTTAATCAAACTAAAATCTTACTTGTACAGCTGATAAATTCCCCGGGCTGGCTGCCGAAATATTATAATACTACTTGGAATCACTTCTTTGAATGTGTGTGTGTGTCTACGTGGGTGCGTTTGTGTTTTTTTTGGCTTTGTTGCAAGTGTGTACTTGTGCGTGCGCACACTGTGTACAGTATGCGTGTCCATTCTTTGATTGACTGCGATAACACAAGAGACAAACAGTCCATTTAGCCTTATCGAAGAAGTTATCGCGCTGACCAAGAGAAAATATATACAGGCAAATAAACCCCAGATACTATCTCTACATAGCTACACACTGCACTCACACAAAGTTTCATCCCTGTTACACACAGTGCAGACACAGCCCCCGAGGCGACTCCACTCTTTAATGACTCAATTGAATGGTCGATATAGCAGGCACACGTATACTCAGGTGAGCTGAGCTGGCATGCTGAAGACAAAGCTTGGTTTATAGCTCTCACTGTGATTGTTAATGGAGCGAAAACCTTGAAGTAGAACACTGCAAAAAAAGAGATCACCTCTACGATTCAGAGCTGAAGTGGTTTTGCATCAGCATACGGTCAGGTCATGTGTGAATCTACGCAGGAACAGTTTAAAGCAAATTGAGTAAATTGTATGTAAATGCTCAACTGAACGAGAGGCTGCAACACAGATGAGTATCTTGTTGCTGCAGCGTACCTGAGATTCTGTGAATAAAAAGTACAGTACCCGGCTTTTAACACGCGTCTGACACAGGGAGAGAGAATAAAACACAATTCCAGAATAAAAACAGTTTCCTAAACATCAGCAGGGGGAATGCTGCGATCAGAGGAAGATCTTTTGCCTCTTTTCCCTGTGATATCTTTCGGTATGAAGCAACACAGACCAGCCACAGGCCACATGTAGCCTGCGTGTCAACATAAAAAGACTGCATAGGCCGTGATGTACAAAGAAAGCCATTTATAAAGAATGTGCCGTGAGAATATGCACACCTCCAAGCATGTTTTGCACTTGACTGTTTTTTTCCCCCCAGATTTACCCAATACTGGCAAAGGATAGACTTTTTTTTTCTGCACATCATTCAGACTGCTTTCAGCCCATCCTGTTATCACCAGCAGCAGTGTCTCTGAACTATGTTGGCTTCCAATATTAGTAAGCTAATAAGATGACACGTTAGTATAACAGGATTCAGCAAATCATGATGGTGATGTGGGATACAACACTGAGATGATGCAAGCACATGACAGTTTAGCTACTGGGCATACTTTTGAATGTACTTTAGTATAAATCCAAACTGACTTTTCTGTGTTTGGCCTCAAGGTGGTGGTTGAGTAAATTTTTTCATGTGATCTAATGCTGTGATTTGAATTTGCTGAGTTACAATGTAACTATGAATCACTAAGAACGTCCAGTCAACATTAAATTCACAAAGTTTCATTAATTTAACGTCTTATCCAAAGTGACCGATCATAAGTGAAACATAGGAGTAGACATTAATGTCATTAATGCAGCAACACTGCAAAGCTTTTATCTGGACTTCTGTGAAAGACATGCGGCCATTTTCACATTAGCTTAGCATCATCTTAACAGCAGGAGGACAGCTATTTGCTGATAAAGGCATTACAGTAATATGACTCCCCATTACAACAGGCTTTCCTCTCCGGGAGGCTAATGATAATTAGACATATACTACTGTCCATCCATCCATCACACGGCAGGGAGTGAGACACTCTACGTACGAGTGTGTGTCCTCTTTCCTTAAGACACACACAAACACAAAATCTCATAAAGTGATTTAAGTGGTTATAGTGTGTGTATGTGTGTATGAGGGAGAGCAGCAGAAGGAGAACGTTTCCATCAAGGCAACAAATCCTGATGGTTACACTCCCAGTGTTCCTGGGACTTTGCTGCTGATGTGTACTATAAAAAATATACAGCCGGGGTAACATAATTTGATGACGGAGGCTCAATATTTTCTGTGGATTTATGCAGAACTCATAAAGTTGATCTTTCCTGCCTTTCTTTTTCCTTGCAAGTCCGTCCATCTAATAAGGATCAAGCATTGAGTTAACAATAGCTATGAATTTTTTATTTTTTTTTTAGACTGATGCTAATTACAAATGAGGCCTATCCATCTAGTGACAGTCAGATAACAAGTTTTCTCCGCAGAAGCCACAGTCGTTATTCCGCTCAGTGTTGCGCTCATCATCCTAACACCATCAGTCACAGGAGTCCCGACGCTCATGTGCAAATTAACTACCTGACGAGCCCTCAATCACCAGTTGTACTCATGCAGCTGTCATCTAAACGAACTGTAATCTGTCTCTCTCCTTCTGCCTGGCTTTTTCTCAGCTGCACGGGAGAAACGGGTTGAGATAATTGCATTATGCTTGATTTTGTTAAATTTTTTTTTTTGGCGCACGGACATGGTTCATTAAACTTCTTATAATAGACGATTAACTAGAATAGCATGCATTTAAATAAGTACATATGTACGGTTTTAATTGTTGGAATATTTGGCAGGAGAGAAAGAAAATCAGGGGAAATATAAAGAAAAACTAAATATTCTTTGCCTTTGTCCACTTGGTGTGTTGTTTCTTGGTGCACAATTTGAGAAGCAACTCCGGGGCACAGGGACTATTGAGTGTGAGCATATTACAAAACAGCACGGTGGCACAGTGTTTACTAAGGAATAATTATTAATTACACATTATGCCGTTGTATCCCATAAGAAAATTATTCAATTACACTTTCATTGTAGTTGTTGAGGCAAGTTTTCCTGAAAATTAATCTCTACGGCTGTTGGGAATAGAGCATTAACAGATGGAAAGAAAGAGAAGGGAGCATGAAAAATGCACAGAGGGAGGTCAAGGATCTCATGTTATGTGACTAGCATATAGAGATTCACCGTGTGTTGAGAGATATGGAAAAATAGGTGAAGCATACACTGGCAGAAGGGGGATAGAGGATGATATGGAAAGATGGATGGATGAGAATCGCTGAATTATAGGCTTTAAGCAAGTCAGTGGACTCATAATGTACTTGGAAAACTTTCAAAACGTTTTAAAGTTTTAATGTTTAATCACACTTCATCTGAAAAGATGCAGTGGTAGATCAAAATGGTTCAGACATTAACCTGACAGATACAGCTAGATGAGAGTACTTTATGTTTTAGATTTCACCAGAAAAACACAAACTGAGAAATGTGTCATCATTAAAAAAGACACATCACAACAGCGACATAAGCATTAGAAAAGCACCAAAGAAAAAAAGGAGAATTTCTTTGGTGCAAAGTTTGCCCTCGCTGCCATGCTTCTACATTAATGTCTGTCATGCTACCAATCTGGAGCTGCGTATGTTTACTGCTAAAATTAAGCATTAAATATTTTAAGGGTATTGCTGCCTTAACTAACACTGGATAACAATAGTGCCTCCATATGTTTCCAAGCTGGTAGTTTAGCTTACATTAGGTAACAACATCATATTTCAGTGGCACTTAAAAAATACCATAAACACAGGAGCAAACCTTTATGAGTTTAAGGACAGTCTTAAAACAACTGTCAGTATCTATATGAACATTTGAAAGCGTTTTTTCCTCGCTGTTATTATTCATCCTGTTCATACTGACCATTACAGGATCGCCTTCAAATACGCAATGATCAGGAGCCCAAATCCCTGTCATTTTGTAAAAACATGTATTTTAAGTTTATATGAGACTTCGGCAGTCTGAGTTAGTCATATCAAGTAGATGTCTGCCAAATTTACAGTCTTTATAGTATCAAATTCCCTTTGTGTTTCCTTGTTTATCTGCGATAGAAGATAAAGAGGGACTTTGGCACTAAAAAGACTAACGTTGAAAGCTATCTACTTGATTTTGAAGCTTCATATCAGCTTCAGATAACCTTTTAAAATACATTTTTGCACAGAAGGTAAGTAGAAAGTGTCAGTGCATTATGAAAGGATTTTCTAATGGCCAGCAAGAACAGAAATGGTTAGGAATGATACAATATGATATGATTTAAAAATAAATAAATAAATAAATAAATAAGTTGTGTAGTTGTGTTTTTAGGTTGTTTAGCAGTACAGGTCAGCCTCAATTGAAACCTCAGCACTCCAGGACTCAAACCTGAGGGGAAATGTCATACATTAGTTTTCCAGCAGAGCAGCTTCCAGTGTTATTTTCATGATCTCACATGTATCTACAATATAGTTCACCTTTTACAGAAACGTGTAGGGCTTTGGAATCACACCCAGACTGCCAGAAAAATTAAGTGATATAATAATAATAAAATAAAAAAAAATAATAATAATAATAATAACTAAATGTTTGCCCAAATTTCGACTTGGCAACCTGAAAGATTACCACTGCACACTCCAACTGTTGTATGAGCTGGGTGTTGAAGCAATGCACGAGGTCCTGAGTATAGGTGATGAAGTGTCGCAGACAGACTGGAATCAGCCAATTTGCTAGGCTCTTAGGATATACCCAGCACTTTAGCCTTGGCTGAAGTGTGCATTGTACTGTGAACGTGGGTGTTTGTCAGAGGTTAGGAAATGTTGCAGTAAATCCATTCTGTTCTTTCTTGTGGCTCCTGCCCAGACATCTGGATGTTGCCGAGCTTTAACAAACAGGCTCTCTGTGCTATCAGCCCTAGTTATCAGCCCGTCACACTGTATGGGGAAGATAAATCTAGGCAATTAAAATTTAAATTGCCGTGTGCACTGCTGTGACTTCCCTCTTTCCGTGTGTCTCTGCATCTCCCTCCGGCACCTGGCTGGACCGCTTTAGTCCGATGTCAGAGGCAAAAAACAAAACGCGTGCTGCCCAAATGGAAAACATGCTGGTCAAACACAAATACATCTCACTTTTTTGTAAAAACTGTTGTGCTTTATGTGCCCAAGTATGATTTCTGTTGCCAGAACTTGCCATACCCTGCTGGTTGTGCTTGTTGCTTGGCTATATAATGAGAAAAATATCAAAGTGATTCTCAAGATAAGATAAGATATTTTGGTTGAGAGAAGCAAAAGTGTCCAATAGCAGCTGGAGTTTTATTTCAGATTTAATATGTCAAATATTCACAACATCAACATGATGGTAAACTGAATATCTTTGGGTTCTGGACTGCTGGTCCAATCCCGTCATTCCTTCTTTTATCCAACATCACCACTCCCTGTTTTAGCCATTTTAAATCAAAGATGCTCTGAAGGCAAGAAGAGTTTATACAGTACAATTTACTCCAGAGAGCTTTTCAAAGAATTCCCAAGAGGCTCTTCAGTTAACTTAGTTGTATAGTTTCCCCACCTGGTCCAAGTCTGCAGAAACACTAAGAGGGTAGGAGGGTGGCATGTAGGGTAATTCAGCACTTAACATCAGTGCTGCTCGTTTCCCTCTGCTGAACCAGACTATAACACAGCAGTGGAGAGATGACCAGGAGACCAGAGACCAGAAAGGCTTTGGCAAACGGGAACATAGATCCATGTGTCAGTAGTTTTTGGTAAATGAGAGGATGAGATGTGTTCCTCAGAAAGAGGATATGAGTGAAGATGACAGTCTGAAGCAAGAATGGGAGGAGATGAATGAAACAGCCCCCTGTTCCTGTTCCTATAAGCCCAGTGAAGTCATTTTAAAAGAAACAGCATTCTGAAAAAAAAGCATCTTATTTTCAAAAACAAATATGGAAGAAATTCAGATACACTGCACCTCATAGGGCGTGGCTGAGTAATACGAGGTGGAAACAAAGATGCTGAGAACAACAGAGATTCTTGCCTCTTCCACATTATGGTTCGTCCTGCTGGCTAAAGCTGCTGTGTCTCTATTCAACTGGTTGATCAATAGCAATAGATCTAAGCCTAGAGCTGCTTTCACTGTTATCAGTGCACATATTGACAAGGTGGTGGATCAGCGTCAGCAAACAATTCAGGCCCAAGAGTCAACATTAAACAGCTAAGGATAATGCACATGTAGGTTTTTGTTGTTTTTTTGTGAGTAGGGGGTGTTAAAGTAACAAAATAACAGTAACTAAATAAATCAATTTAAGTTTAATAGGCGTGAATCTGCCGTTTTTAACCAGCCTGCCTTTTAATCAACCATGTCCTCCTTGCAAATAGGATTTGGACAAAGGATATAAAACTAAGACAGATATAAGAGCATTTGAAGAAGCCATACTAATCACACCCACACCCACACGCACACCCCCACACACACACACACACACACACACACACAAATAGCGTCAAAGCCTCGGGCAAGGCAAAGCTGCTCCCTGAATTTTCATGCGCCTGTTTGCTTTAACTGCCTCTCCATCATCATTGCAAAGTCAATCTTTGATCTCTGATCCATGACAATGGTAGTGGCCTTTCCCTGTCCCTCCTCCTCTCTATCCCTTTATGCTGTACCCATCCATGTGGAATAACAACAGTAACATCTCACTACTAGCAATCAGTAAATCCAACACAATGCAGTCTCTGTGCCCACATAATGCAAATGACCAGATAAGTATTGGAGTGATAACATACACACACACACACATATATATGCAGGATCTTAAAGATGCAAAGAGCTTGGCAGCGGCACAACACAGGGCCGTGCGTGGCACATATGAGGCAGGAGATATGAGGATAATGATGTCTCAGAGGTGCGGCGGAGAGCTGTGATAATATAAGAGCTTTTCCATCTGCTGGAGGAAGGACCATGAGCCCAGACGTGACAGGGCGGCAGAGGACACGCCCAGGAAGAACAACCATATGCAAAATGCAGAGAGTCAAAGAGAATCAGTGGAAACATGAGGATCGGCAAAGAGACATCCTTCATTTTTCACACGGTGCTTTGGCTTTGTGATAAATTCCCATCCACGCTGCCACAATCCATCTTTCTAATGGTACAACTCTCTTATCCAAACTGCTATGTAAATATCATCCGTTATAGCCCATAGGCAGAAGTGCCAACAGATCAGCTGTACATTTGAGCGTGTGTGTGTTCACATATATGCAGTAAAGCAGAGAAAATGGTTTCACAAAAGGTCGACGTGGTTCGAATAGTTTCCACCCGATTTAGTTTAAAGACCCAGATGATACACACCTGCATTATCGTTAATATACAGTAAAGTAAATCGTGCGCGCAAAACATTTTCTTGGTATATGTCCATCTTTCAAAGGGACTCTGCGGTCCACTACACACCATGTTGCTAATAAGTGAGTGAGGCTGAATGTTAATTGAACACACTGGGTGTTGTTGTCACGGTGCTGGTTGTGGTGGTTGCAGCAGTCCTCTCTAGACACGACGCTCATGTAGCAACCTCAATTTAAACGCACAGAACTGCCAACGTTAACTCCCTGATCTCATTACAGGGGACAAAAAAAACAAGAAATGGGTCCACTCGTTTTACCTTGTAGGTGTTTACGGACAGGACACATTACTCCAGATGGATGGGGGTTTTTTTAATACGAATCACACAAGGCTTTCAATTCTTAATGCTGTAATTACGTGTAATGAAAAAACAAAGAGCAAAGACTAAAGTCCATTAAAAACATGAAAACCTGAGAGCGCTTCCAGAGGAGCTAGTAACAGTGTCATCAAAAACCACAAATGAAAATCCAGCCAGTGTTGATGACTTCAGCTGCAGAAAGGGGTTTTCCCACAGTGAGGAAGCAATGCAAACTTTTACTGGCATGACTACTATTCTAGCTGCATTTCATCTGTAAAAATGAGTCACAGGCCTAGACATGAAATCATTTATGAGGCTTCTTTTGGCTGTTTGGTTGATGCTCTGAGTTACACAGAGAAGGGGAAAGACCTCCCTGTCCTATAAATAAACAGCTCTGTCCTGACTTCCTCTGCACCCATGCAACGGGAACATTACAAAGAACTGTCTGCGGCACTGAAACTCACAGCGGACCAATAAACTTACATAACACCAGGGCACAAGCTTGGCTACTTATGTCTTAAAGTACGATCTGAGAGCACAGAACACCACAGGTTGTGCTGTGGTTAACAAATAATGTGGGCAGTCTGTCCTCACCTCAAACAGAACAGCTGTAAAGATAAGAAAAAAGCAAAAAGGGCTCCTGGGTCCTTCAAAGATAATTTGAGGAGCTGATCATTTGCAATGAAAATTATATGCATTCATTTTTTAAATATTAAAATACTAAAAAAAAAATCTTCCTTTTCTTCATCTTATGTCTGCTTTCTTTCCTCAACTCTCTTTTTATCAAAAGAAAGTGCTAATTAATCAACATTACTTCTAATCTAATCTGTTTGCACACGTCCCTGAGGTGTTACATCACAACTTCCTCCCAGTGGGGTCAACAGTCTCCTTGGTCACCGGGGTCATCCCTCCTAGATTCCACGCCCGCGATCTGGCATGTCAACCTCTGCAACCCCTGAAAACCGGAAACACCACCACAACCCCCCTGTTCCTGATTATTTTAGCATTACATTAGAAGCCTGGCCATTAGATGAGAAAGCTTGTTTTTTTCCCCCCACATCCATTAGAGGCTCGGCCTGCAGCGGGGGGACAGGATCGGCAAAAAGGGACTAACAGCTCCTAGCATTAAATCAGAGCAGTCACATAGAGAGTCACAGTGTGGGAGCTTCATAATTCATAGCTCATAATAGAGTAAAAGGGCTGAAACTGAAATGAAGTGATATATGTGGATGTGACTCTTATTAGTTTCTGCAGTGAGGTTATACTGGGAACAAGGAGCAGCAATAAATGGTTCAAGTTCCTTCTCTAATTACCTATAAATAAACTCAACTCATTTCCAAACATCTGAGAAGCTTTTTAATCAATGGACAAATCAATACATTTCTAATAATTTCAGTATCAGTGCATTATGCTGCAGTCTATCTAATTCACAGAAAGCCTTCAAACAGACATCATCACTAAAAAGGCATCGTTGACCTCCAAAAAACTGCCAGAATGAATTTCCTTTTCGTTCTGGACATCTACAACAGTTTTGGCCACGTTGGACAGACATTATGTAAGCTGGTGATTTTATATTTGGATGAGATACAACACACGGACATTCCTTCGGCATCTGGCCCTGGGAAGATAAATAATCCTTTTGTACGCTGAAGAAAACATCCGGCTGTCAGAAAGAAGAATGATAAAGGTTTTTTTTTAGTTTTTTTTTTAAAGCCAAACGTGTAAACGCTGACAGGAAGTTAGTATACACATCGCAACTGTATCAAAAGAGAAAGTGAATGGATGCAGTGTAATAATACCACAGAAATAACAGCCCACACCTTAAACAAAACACACTATATTGGATTTTACTATATATTTTCCAGCGAAGTAAATACACATAATAGTGCTGAGTCATCACCCACATTTAAATTATTCATTAAACCGCGAGCCGGATCCACTCGCTCAGGCTTTGTGATCAATTTTTTCTGTGTAACAGCGCTGTGATCAGCCTGCTCACACTCGCCCTCCTTTCACCAGCAGCTAACCAATCACTATGTTTGCTTGTGGCTTGGAAACTATCCATCACAATCTGGCAACGTATCAGGATGGTTGTGAGAAGAATATATGACTCGGCATATTGTTGAAGTAGGCTTAAACGTTAAATAATTTCTACGGTGTGGTTTTAAAGCAACTGAGCAACTATTCCATCTTGTATTTACACCTTTTTTTTTTAGTTGCAGAAATGTGTGTTTTACTAAATAAATCAAATAAAAGTTGAGGGGGAAAACTTGCTGTAAGATATACTCCATTAGAATGTGTAGGTAATGGGTTAATAATGTAGCCGTGAACTTGTTAACGTGAGTCAAGATTTACAGATGGCACATGCACATGAATTTGCATACATGCACTCTTCTGTGTGCATGACTGAGCACGTCAGGACCCTCTCCTCCCACTGTCTTGTCGCTGGCCTGTCGAATATGTGTGCACTCATTGTCTAGTCGGTCTGCAGTGCTAATCTAATTGGACTGTCGGAGTGCTTTACGTGCTCTGTAATGAATGGCAAACACACGACACATCAGTGGAGTCTCCTGAGGAGGAAGCAAACGTCAACAGATGGCTTTAATATTCAGCAAATGAACAGTCAGATCTTTCACACGAGCACTCTAGATGAGCCAAATGAGATAGAAATGCAAACTAGATAAACAGCCCACGCTCTCGGATTTGCTAAAGGCTACAGCCTTAAACAAAGTACAGAGGGAAGTAATGAGGAAGTAGAGGGAGGAGGGGGTCCAACAATTATTGAAAGTTTCCAAATCCAACAACCCATCACTCTGGGCCTACATAGCAGGTGTGTGTTCTAGTTGTTCTTTACATAACTACACAACTACTGAGGGATAAAGTCAAAAATAGATTTACTTATTTTCTTGTGAATGAGGAAATAACTCAAATAACTCACAATTCATTATTAATACGTTTTCATTCTTCTTCCCATGAAGGTTTCTATATAATATGTGGAAGTTCATCTATATTCTTAAAGAAAAAAATCCACACAGAACATCTACTATAATTTATCAGCTCAGATCATCAACTGAACATTAATCTTTAACTGCCAGACAGCAATCAATCAATACTTGTAACATGCACGCTGTACTGTTCCTGCTCTCTTCCTTGCCGGTTAAATTTAACAAACATATTAAACATTTCTTGTTTTTCTCCTCCGTGATGCATGCCTGTGAAAACTTTGGTTTATAATTCATTATATAAATGCCAGGAAACCAGGAATTGTGTTCGTGTGTGGTCATTCATATAAAGCTATACTCCAACCCGTTTGCTGCTTTCAACACTGCAGACCATCAAATAACAAGTGTGTTATACTAATGTAATGACAGTTGTGCTTGCTGCAGCGCACACCAGAAAAAGACCTAATGATCTCAGGCAGCTGAATAATTCAAGGAGCAGATGCTGAAGTGAAAAGTAAAGTAGCGCAGAAGACTTTCTGCTCTGTTCCAGGTCGACACATTTCTTTTGAGACTAGAGTTATTCCAAAGAAGCTAAAGGTTTTAAGCTGCATTGCTCTGTGGGAATGCCATAAAATAGCCAATTAATCAAGTGTGTCATTAAAGTTGGTATAAAACAAATGGCAGGGAATCTTGTGTCCCTATCGCATGTTGTTGTCTAGCAAGCCATCCTATTGGTTTTTTTCTCATTACTGCGCTCTTGTTTGTCCTGAGGCGTTAGGAACCTGTCATTAAGTAGATGAGAAAATGGAAAATGTCTTTTGTTCCGCTGTTTTGATTGTGCCTCTGCAGACAAAGTTCTGTGCAGGATCCTGTTTGTTCCCAGAGCCTCATGGACTCAGTTTTAATGAGGAATAGATACTTCAAGGTTACAGCAGGTTTAAAGCGTCTGTATTCCCATTCTTTTCTGTGTGTTTTATCCTCAGGATCTGCTCATCTCTGTTGTTTCAAAACCCTTGTCCAAAAGTACACTTGTCATAATGCTATTAAGACCTCATATAGAGTTGTTTGTTGCACTAGAGCAACTTCTATTGCTGACATTTAGTTTGGGTCTTCATTGTATCTAAAGGCCAATACTTTTAAGAATATAGTCCAGTCCACTGACTCATCTTTTCCAGAACAATGATTGACTGAATCTTCTGCAGTACTTTCAGATTTTATAACTGTACATTTGGGAACATTTGTAAATCTTTAAAAATTCCCTCAGATGTCCTTAACCAGAGGTAATGTACAAGTACTTAAGTTAAATATTTCAGTAGTCTTTCCTTTACTGGTCGACGATAAGGAGCCAGGCCTCTTCTAATTAATGAAGGAGGAAGCATAGACGACAGGAGGAGTCAGCAGGAGTGCAAGGGGCTGGAGGCCTCTGACATCCAGCTGTCTGGTCTTGTGGAGTTCCTCGATGAGGAAGTTCCCATTGTTGCCCTTAAATCCTTCACCCCCCCACCGATAGATCCTGCAGTGAGCTCAGAGACGTGACGTGACAGCCACAACTTCACCTTCAATCAACCCTCCTCTTCAGCTAAAACATGTGCAATGTCTCACACATACACACATTCCTTTGAGCATGCAGCTGCATAAAGGAATCCACTGCTGTCGATAGCTTAACCAACACATGGTCCACACCTCGAAAAATGCTTCCAGTAACCGATGGTTATAGGAAATACATGGCACAACGTAAACTGCTGGTTCTGCTCAAGAAACCCTCAAAGTAAATTAAAAAATAATGAGCCCTACTATATTTAGACACCTGTAGAAAGGAACTGTATATAATTTGTAAATTTTTCACACAGCCCCATTGAAGGAGTGAACATAATAACTCAAGGCTGTTAAAACCACACATGTGACAGAATTTCCAGTATGTTGATGAAATTATTATTTACATGGCCAAGTGATCCAGACATGTAAATTAACAGATGCTTATGTGAATTAAATTAAGATGCACTCAAGCATTGAGACCTGGTGTTCTAGCTGCCATAATGAAATAATAATCAACTAATTGACCTTATCATTGTTAATAAAGACCATAGACTACATGCATCTTGGTCTTTGCAATTCTTTTGACAATTATTCAAAGAAAAATAACATGTATCTAAGTTATGATTAGCTACTAGTAAACTTTGTTTCCTATAAATAACATGGGATCATGGCTGATGTACAGATGATCATTTGATGTGGGCTAAAGGCCAAAGCTAATTTGTACTTATCAATCAAACCAGTGTTCAATGATAAAGTGGATTTCTAAAAGGTTGCTTCCGTGATTACACAAATTAAATTTCATCAGGTGAAAATAATTGAGTTCTGCCAGTCAAACAGCCCCCCCCCCCCCCCCCCCCCCATCAGTGCCATTCAGCTCCCTGGTTAGCAATAAGCTCATTTAAGCCAGCGAGGCCTGTAATGAACTCCCAATAGTATTGTCACTCTGGCTGACATTTAAAGACAACTAAATACCTATGAGATGCAATACATCTGTGCATTGCTTTAAACTAATACAACGTGTGGATTAACTGAGAGCAAGCTAATGGGGCACAGCATAATATCCTAACAAGTTGGCGGAAGAAGATACTAACCTAAAACATAAGATCCTACAGCGTCATGATAGCTGTTTTTCTTGGAAATCCTTGAGTACTTTAACATCTTTCAGTGTTTTTCAATATAATTCAGAATATGGATTTATTCACTAAGCCTTCTCTCTTAAGAGTTTCATTATTTTCCAACTGCAAGGTTTTCATTTCCTCCCCATCTAAACTGGAACAAAGAACTGGACCAGGAGAAAGGTGTTGAGAGAAGAATAGGTGCATGTGGGAAAGATGAATGTCACCAGCTCTTGCACTTCATCATCACAGCAGCCTATCTGAGGGTGGCGGTCAGGGAAAATGCGATGCCGTACTCCCCCTGCACTCCTCTGTCAAGGTCGAGTCATATTGGAAAAACAAGGTAAGGATGAGAGAAATGAAAGAGCACTGCCGGGGGCAAAGACGAGCAGGTCAAACTCAACATACATTCAGCGCCTCAGCTAAATGTTAGCCTGTAATATGGAAACAGTCAGAAAGGTGGTCGACAGTGGAGACAGCAGTAGCCTTCATACATTAAAAAGGAAATTTCACTTGTGCGAGATGCCGATTTTCAATGAGTAAAAGTTTGCATGCTGGAAAACACAATGGAGGTAAAAAACCCAGTTTCATTGTTTGACAAATATTAATTCAAAGTGCTACAATACTGTCTCACAATGATGATCAAAACTTGATTTGAGGGAAGTATCTAATTATAACTGTGACTTAAATTGCAATTATTTTCAACACATGGCAACACACTCAACTACTGGCTTGTATATGTGTGCTTAAAAGTGTGTGTGTGTGTGTGTGTGTGTGTGTGTGTGTGTGTGTGTGTAACCAGTCAGCTCTGCACTAGTGCTGCTTAAATTAAAGTTAACTTTACAGACAGGAGGAGCTGCTTCACAGCTCTGAAAGCTGGAGGCTTTTACTCTAATAAGCTAAAACAATGATATGCATAAATACAGATTTCGACAACTACTGTACTAGCTGGAAACATTAGCTGCCTCTCTGAAACGTTGATGTGGGAGGGTTTGAAATTGATTTCTGCTGGACTTTTCTGAACACCGAAAAACACAATGTCCTCTCTTTATGTCTTCAAATATTAAAATTATACAGAGTGGTGTGTCTTCTTTGATATAAATGGTTTCAACAGCAGCTTACACAGTACATATCAAGCAGCCAAGAGGTGTCGTTTTGTTAACTGGTCTACCAGAAATGTTAAATCATTTGCATGAGTTTGGGGGGGAAAAGTTATAAAAGATATAGAGTGCATCAAACCACTGTGTCTGCCACAGCAGATGGGCCAGTCTGTGTCAACCGCACTGCACAAACATGAGCAGGAACAAATGGAAACTGACACAGACACAGTCGAATGAAAAGGCAAATAAAGCAGAAGTTCACCCATTTTATTCAACAGTTCTAATTTTGGCTGCAGCACCTGCACTGCATATTCACATGGGATCAGACAGAAAAGTCCTGTGTCACATAAGTATAGGGAGCTTTCTTTCTGAAATTTAGAGCTCAAAGTCTTAAAATGTGAGCACTGCAGAATGTGATAATAGATATGTGCAAGTTAAATGGGCATAAATGAATTATGCATCCTTTATATAAGGGATGACTTATAATGAAACACCACTTGAGATGTGTAAATTAGTGAGAAAACACACACCTTACACGCCAGCAACTTCAAGATCCACAATATTTAAAACCTCTGAATGTGGTTTCAGCTTCCCATGATGAAAATAGAGAGAGCTAAATAACACCTTTTACCCTACTCAGAAGAAGAAGATTACACACTTTGCACAACACAGCGAGCACTCGGCACCCACACATTCTTCTCAGAAATCAGTAAAGTCATGATAAGAATGCAACACTTGGGTTTGGTGGGATAACAGTGGGATGTCCAAACTCCAAGTGCATAGTCCGAGCCAAGCATTGTTGCACTCATCCAAGGTGGGGATGGGTGCGTTCTGAACTCTCTGTTCTCCATCCAGATGTTTCTTGTTGTCTGGCTAAGTGCAGGGGAAGGGAGAGGAGGTGATTACGCAACACTCTCTCTCTCTCTTTTACTCACTCTCTAACATACTGAGTGCTTGTGCTAAGCAGGAAGTGGGAAGCCGTGAATACCCTCAGAAAAGGAAAGGGAAGACTTGGATAAACAGACACAAAAAGGAATCGACCGCGTCACTGCAAACTGCATTTTATTGTTTGACTGATATTGTTTTTATGTAGACGGGAGAATGAGATTAGACTGGAACTAAATACCTGAACAAAGTTCATTTTTGAATCATTTGGGGATGATCTTCAAAGAAGTACTAACGAAAAGTCTGATCAAAGTACATTTGGATAGGACTTGTGGATGATTTACCAAAGTTACGAATAAATCAGTGTATTCATAGACGTGTTAACTATTTACTACAACATTATTTACTACCTGATAAAAACATCAAGCCCATTATCTTCAAGTGGAATAAATGGTAATGAATACGTAATAACAATAATAATAATACATAAAGACTGAAGAATAAATAAAGTGTAAACAGATTTACAGACAGGTTTGCTAACAGAGACACCACCAATGTGTCTCTAAATGCTGCTTGTTGTCGCGGCCTTGTTGTAGTTAAGGCAAATCTTTGTCTGCTGATGGAGGGTAAGTAGTTGTGGAGAACCAGATGAGCGGTGTACGTCAGTGTGAGGGACATGCTCAATTTCACAGAAGAAAGCCACTAAAAGCTTCCTCTCAATCAGATTCTATATGACTCCACCTTCTGTGCGTTTCTTTCTCTTTTCTGCCATTAATTGAGCTTCTGTTTTCACACTCTGTTGCTTTCATTAAGCTAACACCAAACTGGTCCTTCACCTTTTGCGATGGGAAATGGGAAAAAGCTTGTCTGCCTTCCTCTAGCTGCCATCTATGAGACATTTTTATTTATTTATTTTTTAGAAATATTATCACCCAAGGACAGACAGGACAACGTGTGTGTGTGTGTGTGTGTGACAGGAAACCACAAATACTCAATTCTGCCTGAAAGTGAAAAAAAAAACCTTTCCACTTTTCTTTCTCAGTAGTTAAATCGTATGTCTGCTGGAGTTTTAAGCTTTAACAAGGACACTGAGTGAGATGGACATCCAATAAAAAAAAACTTATAAATGTATCCTCTCAGATAGAAAACAACCACATTACAGTTCCACATTAGTAAATAAACTGGTAAATATTTCAGTTCCACAAATGTTCCCTGCACAGTAAAAACTAAAAGATAGTTCCACAATACAACAGCGACTATAACAAAGTGCATGATGAAAGACAACAGGCCCTCACACAGTGCTGTATGACAGTAGACTAAATATAAACACCACGATACATATACAGCTCTGAGGGAATGTTTCAGTGTTGCACCCTACATAGTCTAATTATAAAATACACACTCACCGTACTGTGTATTGTTTTGCTTTCTGTTTCCTGTGAGCTTTTACACCTTTCCCTCCCTAAAGCCTTTCTTTCCCATCTTTCCTGTCCACCAGAAAAGGATTCCTTAAATTGCAATGAAAATTTAGCAAGATAACTTCTAAAGCAGATAAAAGCTTAGGAAGTAGGTTTCCGAGGCTTTTGTTAATGATGACAATTACAATTTCATTACTATGCAAGATGGCAGCTTAGTTCACTTAAAACAATAATGGAAAAAACTTACAATGTAGAATTTTAAAAAGGACTCCAAAAGGCTGGTTTGAAACCACCAGAATACAAATTAATGTCTGTTAAAGACTGACAAGGCAGGGATTTTTTTTCCTCTGACAGTCCAGTGGTTACTGTGCACAGCTTGTGTCCCTGCTGACACGCCTTTGTCCTGCCAAAGTGTCATTGAGCTGGATACTGGAGCGTTTTCACACATTACGATGAGACTATTTCTCTAATCCTATAATTAGTCATATGATTAATTTTATGTGTGGGAGACCAGTTCAAATCCAACAACAAAATTTAATTCACAGACTTAAGTTCATACAGTTTATTAGCCTTGAAAAGAGACGTTGATTAATACAGAACAGAACAGAAAACTGATCGACTGTTTACTGCCAGAAGAAATCAAATCATCCGTTTTGGGGTTTTTTTTGTTTTAACTTGCTGATCAGACTAAGTAAGACATGCTAAGATAAAATTGCCTATGAAATCATTTTTGTCACTTTATGGACTGAGAAAAAAAGATTCATATACACAAGAAAACATCCATGTGGTTTTATGCATATTTGCAACATACTGTAACAAAACACCAAGACTATAATTAGGAAAGATTTAAATTACAAATCTCAAAGCAGCATACGCTGAGTTAAAGGTGGGGCATGAGGAAATGATCTCTTCCGCCCTCTTTAACCCGCAACACACTGCTCCACTTTGTTTGCATGATTAACAAGAGACTGAGCCATAGAAAAGATCAATAAGCACTGGCCTTTTACGGGATTGAGTCTAAAGTTGTAACCCTACCTTTGTGCCCTTCCTATTCCACAGCCAATTATTTGATAGGATCAATACACATCAGTAATGGGATATCGGTGCTTATTGTGGCGATTTTGTGGCCAAAGTCCTGAAAAATCCATGGCTAGTGCAACGTATAAACACTCCTCCTATACTTAGCTGTCGCCAAGCAGTGCATCACAGGAGTGCATATTATCTGTTTCCTTTGGCAAAGAGATATAGAAAATATGAAGCCGTTTATCTTTGCCTTAGTAAGCTAACGTATTACTCAATGCGTGTGTGTGTGTGTGTGTACAGCTGGGGTTGGAGGTGTTTGTGGGGGTGGGTGGGAACTGCTGTGCCTCTCCCTGGAGCACAATCCAGATCCTAATCTGTTCCCGACCACAGGAAACAGCCACAATCAGTTTACCACCACAACAACCCAAATTAGACTCCTGTTAACAGTACCGTTCTGACAAAAGCTCAGCATGTAACAAGCAAAGTGTCTTACTGACAGTCGTGGATGAAGACGAATGCAAAACACGACCTGGAAAGGAAAACCAGGCTACTGATTAACAAATTAAGAGTCGAAAGGAATTTCAAAAAAATAAGAAGAAGAAGAAGAAAAAATGATCTTCTGTTGTGTGGTTTGAGAAGAACTGCTGGGGAGAGATTCAGCCATCTGCCTCGCCACTACAGAGACACGACTGTGGCCCTCTCTTTCCTCATTTCTCTGTGGAGTGATGGCGCCCAGCAGAGCATGGCTGGCTCCAGAAAGATTCAGGCGCCATTCCACTGCATGTCCACGCTAATCACCCCCAACAACCACTATGCAGATGGAGCCTCTTTAGAAATCAGACGGTGTCCATAAGGCTCCATGATTCCTTTGTCTGTCTCTAGTGGAATGACAAAACTGGCAGCGTGTTGTCATGGTAGATCACTTTCCTCAAAGCGTAATGTGCCCTCAGAGGTTTAGTTAGGTAATATATAAAAGTCTCTATGAGTCTCCGTTGGGTGTTCACAAGAATTTGATGAAATGTTCCTAGTATGTAAAAAAAACAAAAACAACTATCCACACATTGAAATGCATTAAAATCTGTTCACTAACTGCGCAGGGGTACTATAGGCTGCATTTACATGACATCGCTTAAATTCTCCCTCTCAGTCTGAAAGATTAGGTCAACTCGGGGTTCCCCGCACAAACACAGTGCTCACATTTCAGACTACCAGCATTCCCTGAGGAATGCAGAGGCAGATGAATGTTTCACAGACTTTAGGTGGAGGAGTGCTGAACATGATAAAACACATGGCTCTGGTTTTTGGTAAAGACTGGCTGAGTCATGATGTAGCCACTGTAAAATAAATGAAGGAGAAGGAAAGTTTGCTTTAGCTGCTATAGCTATACTTTAAATTATTAGACCTCTTATGGTGCTGCTACTAGGAGTCACCTGCTAAACTGTGAGAATTACATAACATTAATGCATTATTATTAAATAATTAATTATATTAATTGATTTAAATAATGAGTTATTCTCCGGGTGTTTTCAAAGTGTTTTCTTTGTGTTTAATATATGCATCAGTGGCTTGTATTACAGGCGTTTACTGTATGGAGCAGCTCAGAAATAAAAAGGAGTTTATTTGAATTCCAAATTCACTTCCTGTCTCTTTATCTCACTGCATAAGCAGCAGGTCTGCAGTATTGCACTGGTGTGCCACCATTCATTTGCACTTAATTGATATCGACCACAACTACCATGCGATTCATTCGACTGCTGCATTATACAACAAGTATTTAACTGTGCTATTCTTCTGCTTCTTCTAACATAACACCACAAGCCGTAAAGCTTTTATAGCCTCATATTTATTTATTTTATGATAGTCCATGACAGACTGAGGCGTCATCCCATGAATCAATGTGTAGAATAGCTGAAACCTTAAGTGCTGGTGTATTTAGAATAATACTTTTAAATCAAAATCAATAACAACAGAACTGCAATACTTGCATTCTGCAATCAAAACACATGTTAACAGAACAAAACAAGTGTATTTTTAGTATCAGTACTTGCATCTATGAAAAAAAAATAAATCAATAAAGTTCAAGTTCAAAGTTCAAGATGTTACTTGAAAATACTAAAGACAAAAAGCACTTGAGTAAATAAATAATGAACAGCAATAAAGTATAATAAAGATACTGCCTGGAACATGTCCCGTCAAGGTTACTCAGGTCTGCTGACCAGTTGCTTTCCGTCTGAGTCACAGAAAAGATGCTGCCTTTGCAGTCGGAGCTGGAACAAGTTACGCCTGCCGCCATGCTGTTCTGTTTTTAAATCCTGCTTTAAAACATCTACAAATCTTTTTGTCTGTTTAAACTGATCTTGGCGTTTTTATTGTGTCGTTTATGGCTTCTGTTATTTCGACTGTACAGCACTTTGTTGTTGTGGTTAATTGCACTTTATAAATAAATCTGATTCGATTAGATGTCCTTGTTCAAGTCGCCTTGCGGTGTAGTATAAAATCAAAATAATACTTCGACCAGTTCTTAACTAACATATCTTCTCTTCTTGTTCATTTGACACAGTCCAACAGGAATCTCTCTAATGAGCTTCAGGAGGTATTGCTGGTCTTTTTGTTCTTTTTCCAACAATTGCTGTCAAAATTCAAATTCTCTGCTTTTTTTTTTACACACAAATTCAACACAGTAACATTCATCCAGTCCCACTGTATGATGTTTGTGTGTTTTATCATTTTATTTATTTTTTATCCATTTATTTTTACATGCATCAATGTTAGATAATTTTGAAAAGAGTGACTAATACTCAAACCTGGATACCAGCACTAGACTAGACACCATCTATTCACCTGATGCATGTCACCAAACACTTGCAACCAATAACTACAGAAGCTGTTATAACTCTACTGTACAGGCCAGCTCTGGGTCATTCGTTTTGAGATACTAAGGATATTCAATTATTCTGTTTTTACAGCTGACACGTGGCAACGCTTTATTTGAAGAGGATAAATTCTTACACGGCTTAAAAGAAAATGTCTTAATAAATTGAACAGGAGCAGCTGGACAGAGGCGTCTAAAACCTTGGCTGTTGGTTATGTAGTCTGCTACTTCTGATTCTGAGGGAATATTTATTTTTAGGCCAAGTGGATACCAAGACTGTCCTTCAACTTGACAAAGTTCAACCTCCCTCTTGCTGCAAGACATCCGCCTTAATGAAGTGACCTTGAACAGGACACTGAGTTCCTGCTAGCTACAGGAATACTGCTCTGTACTTGCCTCAGCAATCTTGCCTCAGAGTGAGGAGAGGTATGAGAAAGAAACAATCACATTAATGCACATCATTACTAATGGTTGTGATATCATTTTGCTCAATTTTTGATCATCTGTGGACGGGGCAACATTACTAGAACAGCAAGGTCAGATGACCACACAAGCTGTCAACAGTTAGTTCTGTTGTCTGAAAAAAAACTAAACAAAACACATATTTGGAGGTGAACTGAAACGCCACGAAAAGGTCTAGTGGACATACACAACAATAAAATTGGGTAAGTCTTGGGAAACATGGTCCAAAGTATGACCATAAGACCTGAATTTTCTAGGCTAAATTACCACAGTATCTTATAAATATAGAGTTTTAAATATATAAACAGCCACAGCCAACCTGAACTTTTCAAAGCCTACTATGCAAGTGAAAGTCATAGTAATTGAGACAATACCTTTCCATCGCCTTAAGTCAGGCATAGACATGTCAGCACACAATGCACACGGACGGAAAAAGATCCAGGTAAAGAGATTTCGTGACCTCAGGAGCAAGATTACCTCACACAGAAAGGTTAGAAAACCCCTGTGCCCTGTGCTCATTCTCTCTTTGTCAATCCCATTAGCTCCCAGTGGCACCGTCCCAGCTGTGCAACCCACGACGTGGACCCTAACGAGCTCCATTAGCGGTATTACCTGCATCCGGCGGGTGCTGGGGTCACAGGGTCGACAGTAGACCAAACGCTGAGATTAAATTACCCCTGAGGGAGACAGGGGTGGGTGGGTGGCTGGCTGTCTACAGTAGTCACCACCCCTCTCCCCACACTGGTCACAGACAGAGATTTCACAATAGTAGATGGGCTGGCATTTACCATGTCGTTTTTCCAATTCATACACTCTCTCTGATCTTATTTCCAGCCCTGCAGAGCTCTTTATGTCAGGGCTTTCAGTGTTAAAAGCATGACCTACACTATGATCATCTGACTGTGACCAAAAGCGTATGAAACCGTGATTTGATCAGAGGTCCCAATGCAGCAGTCCAGGAAATAACGTTAGCCTTGCTGAATTTATGGTCAGCAATCAAGCCACTATATACTTTTAATGATAAATAATAAAATATTACAATAATGCAGGCTTAACATTTCTGTTTTTTTCTTTACCTATACGGTTCAGTCTCATCAACTCTATTTCCAGCAGCATCAAGTAGCAAACAAGCTCTGATAAAACCACTGTTTGCTTCTTGCCCAACGCCAAGTGCTAGACAGAAAAAGTTAACGATTAGCTACTGAGGAAATGTGAAAAGAGAGCAAGCTAAAGAACAAGATTTTTTTTCCTCAAAAGCTAGTAGAGAGAACGAACCAGAGCTATAAATCAAGGGAATATTTAACTTAAAGTCAGAAAGAGATGCAACTCCAAGGCTGTGTCTTGTTTCAGTGTTTTCTGTCCCTTTGTGAACAAGCAATTTCTGGAGCTTTAATCATTTTTTCTTTTGTTTCGGCATCATTATGTGGATGCTGTGATCTGAAAAAGGATCGTTTTCTTTTTAACGATTATCCATGTTTATGTCGCCATTGCCCAAGTATAAACAGCAGTATATTGAAAACTACCCAATATTTTTGGTAGGAGCGGACAAAGAGGAAGAACTTCAATTACTGTGAGTGGAAGCGGCAAGCTCTGTGTGAGATCAGGAGCCCTGTTGAGCACTAAGAAGCTCCAGGAGAGCTCTGGGCTCAGCCAACAGTGATTCAGTTTGAGCACAGGTACTGTAACATCTCTCTCACACACACACACATAAGCACACACAGAAACAAAAGCACAGCAGCACACACATACATATCCGCCTGAGTCATCCCAAAGGCATTCACAACTCCCTCACTAACAGGAAAAAAAAATATGAGAAAACACTGCAGAACACACAAAAGGCTTCAGATAGCACAGCTCAGTGTTGTCTTTCAGACACAGCCGGAGGCGCTGCATTCAGAATAGGTGCACTTTGAGCTGTGAAGCATCTCCAAACACCAGCGCTCATTAAGCATCTGTTTACAACCTTGAGGTAAAGACAAATGCCTCGCTATCCTTTAAAAAAATACAATCAGGGATTTATTAGACCAACCAAATGAAGGTTATCTAAACCGCTTCTTTGCAAGAGTTACTTCGCCTCCTCTCATGTCCACAACAAGACTGAACTCACAGTTTTTACTGTTTCCATATTAGTACTGAAACTGCTTTTGCTCAACCCAACCCTTCAGTTACTTCCGTCACCAGACATGCTGGTTTCCTTGTTTTATATGCATTTACAGTTCAGTGCTTATAATTTACTTCATGAATATCACAATAAACGTCCTCAACTGAAGTGAACTGGAAGGATGCATGAATGGACATTTCCCTTTTCAGCCACATGAATGCACACTGAATGAATCTTATTTATTCAGCTACGTTCTGCTGAGTGCTCATTTAGCATCCTTCCTCATTCTTATGCCATTTATTATACAAATATTCTGACCAGAAAGTCAACTACAAGTGGCCCTAAACCACCTCTCAGCTTTGTTCAAGCAGGTGCCAATAACGTTAGTTTTATTGTTTAAGGTCACGGCAGCAGGTCACGCTTGGTTCTGGACAACTTGAATGTTGATTCATTTGTTTTGAACTAATAATGCTGATCCTGTGGTGTATTCACAGTTACAGGTACATCCACCTTCTCTAGGACACAGATAATCGGCTTAAACGTTGTATCATTTATCTTCGTTTCAGCACTAAAACCTCAAACTCCAAATTAAACCTCAAATCATAAAATAATAACAGTGGAAAAACTATGAATAGAAAACGTGCCAAAACTGTTGATATGCTGTTTTATGGATACTACAAAGTGACTAACACTTTTGTACAGTAACAAGGCAGGATAACCTCAGTGTTGGTCCCACGACCGACTTCCCTTTGAGCTCTACAGAAGGCACTAACACACATAAGCACAAACTGTGATCAATGGCAACTTTAAGCACATTATTGTGATTAAGGTCGGTTAACAGCAGCAACTGAACAGAGTCAGTAGGTCCCGAGAAAACGGAGGAGCGCATCCTTTTTGTCAGAATGTTACACATTGACCAAAAGCACCACCCTGATGCAGCTCACACAGCATTTCAACGTCTGTTCCTTGCATCAAACGTATCTCAGGACACTATGACTTCACCTTTAAACAGCGGGGCATATTCAGAGACTAAACTCAATTTCAGAAAACTATTAATCACCATGCAAGTGGAGCCGCTGAGGAACTTTGTTCAGCGCAAATAACGTAATCACTCCGCTTCACCTCCTCTTCATTTGGCTAAACCACTCACTTTGTGTGTTCCACGGGTTAAAGCACACGCGCTCCGACCTTTTCCTTATCATAAATCACATACTGCTGTTCTGCTGCCAGGATTTTGTTTAACCCAATTTATCACTGAGGACACCCCTTCCACCCTCGCTGCACACTCACATAGTGGGACTGGGAGCAGGGGATTAGTGGGTGGATCAAAGGATGCCATCCAGACCTCGTTCTCGCCTTGTAATCATGAAAGTCAGTAGCTTCTGGAGCCGATACGTCAAGGCTACCAGTGGTTAATAGGAAGACTGTAAGACTGGAAGACTATGGCTGTGACTAACAATGATTTTCAATGATTAATCCATCAACAGTTTTTTCTATTAAGCGTTAAGTCTGTGAAATGTCAGAAAACGGCAAATAAAATAAAAAAAGTCTTCAGAGCCAAACGCAAAGTCTTCAACTTGCTCGTTTTGTAGGACAAATTGTCCAAAATCCAAAAAAAATTACGTCTAGAGCTGAAATAATTAGTCAAAATAATTGTTTGACAGAAAATGAATCTGCAACTATTTTGATAATCAGTTTTTAAGCAAGAATGGCAAAAAAAATTAGCTGGTTTCAACTTGTCAAACATGTTTTAATGCTTTTCACTCTTTTTATAGATAAAACAATAGATTAATCAGTAACACAACACAACACAGAGAATCGTGTTTATGAAGCTGGAACCAGAAAATATCAGCATGTTTGATTTCTTGATGAAAGATGAACTGATCATCAGAATTGTTCTTCTGTTGATCCACTAATTGGTTCATATTTTTTTCAGACAGGAAAAGCGAGGGATGTTCACTAGAAAGAGGCAGCCAACGTCACACACACACACAGCCGTAGACTGAAAAGGCAGACAGATGCAACTCACACACATTCACACATTATTATGACAGAAATGGGTCACAGAAGGTGTGCCAAGAATATCAGACAAATGTGCTGTAAGCGGGCAATTGCTCTGGTATGATAGCTGTTTTCGGCCTCTCTGGGCATGACAATAAGACCAACTGAGACACATTCTGCAGACGGGCAACTGTGATCCATTCACCGTGCCAATTCCCAGACTTCTCACCGTACAAGAACGGAGGCTCTGTGGTTATTTCAGGACAGACTTCAGGGTGAATAAAAGTCAATAGAAACGTTTGACACAGCGCGCTGTTCCTTCACCGCTGTGGTCATGCAAACTTCCCGGGGGCACCAGACACTTCCTCATATTGGCTTCGGAAACATGAATCAGCTGGAGAGGGGAGGTGGTCCAAACTTCCAACCCCACCACCATGTCGACTTATAGACCGAGACAGTTATTCCTTATTCTTCACAAAAAGGACTCAGACATAACTTCAGTCTGTATTTTTAGTCCCACAGTACACTACGCTACAGGCCGTGGGTAAAATTCATAAGAAAATAATCCACAGCTTTTATTTAAACTACAACCACAAGACATGTGGTGTTTACTAAACCAAGAAGATTGAGAGAGTGTGAGGTAAACCTTCTGTAACTCTGTATTGAACTGCCACACCCGTCTGGTACTCCAAAAAGGCCACTGAAAGTCGAAGGAAACTGTTACAAATAAAGTAAGCTAAGACTGATAGATGTTTCACTTCATGTTTGCTCCGTTCCACTTGGAACGAGTCAAAGTAATGTGTGGAACTATATGTTGCAGCTGTAATGATGTGGAAAAAGTGAAATAATTTGATGCAGAAGCCAAAAAAACAAAACAAAAAAAAACAACCTTCAGGTCTGCTAAAAGAGAACCACCACATGTGTGCAGGGGTGGCAGCCTGCTCTGGTAAGGTGCAGTGGACACGATCCCCCGCCTCACCTGTGCAAGACCGAGTGGACCCTGCATGTGTTAAAGCACCTATTGTGTAAAACTGCCGTATTATCACAGGTATACTGATAGTAGCTCTGCACTGGGCAGTGGCCAAGAAGTGGGCTTGTTGTGACATGAAGGTTTCTGGATAAAATCTCTGGACCAACTGGGAAATTTCATGAGGGAGAAATGCTGTTTTAATGACATCCCAAGTTCCATACAAAGTGTCAAATGAATTCATGGAGCAACTGTAGTGTGTGGTGGCTGCACCTGGCAATCCCAAGGTTGTAAATGAATGAGAAGCAGAGCAATGTATTATGAAAGAATGCACAGCCTGGAGGTGTAAATCAAAACCCATCATCTGCTGGGTTTGGGACTCACCTGTGACATCTGGGGTCTGAAATTGATCTCCTTCAGGTCCACTGATCCCGGGGAGAGGTTGTGCAACATCTGGCACAGGAGCACGCCGTCTCGTAGGGCCTGTGCCAAGTCGAAGACGGCCGCCGAGGGCCACACGACCCGGTGGTTCGGGGGCAGGACTTTGCAGTCTATCAACCACCGTCCGCATTGTCTCCACTCCTCCATATCGGCTCCGGAGCGTTTTTCCCCCAACGAACAAACTCGAGAACTGCTTCACAGCGGGCTGAGAGCAGCGGTTAACGGCGCACAAGCAGGCACTACACGGTCGGCTGCCTCCCAGCGCCGGATGTCTTTATCATTCACTCTCACCTCGATAATCAGGCAAATTTCACAAACTTTATGTTAATCTCAGTGGCTCATCGCACCGCATCACCGGCCCAGACACATGTCAGCTCTGCTCTCTGCTCAATATGGAAATGATGGAGGTTTGAAAATGACTAAAATAATAACAACACAGATCCACTTCAGCAGGCGGCGGCGGCGGCGGTGTAACCAGAAAACAGAGGCGTGCTACGGGAATTTTCTTCTCTTCATTCTTAAAAAGTTTTTTGGGCATATCCAATCCAAAGGGTGTCAATGAAAGGTTACAATAGTGGGGGATAAAACAGCTGGAAGCGGCGGTTTAACCAGTGTCTCACATTTCAACCAAACAGCGCAGCCTGCCACACAATGTGGAGGGGGAAAAAAAAAAACGGCGTTTCAAGCCTGTAGTGACCTACCGCATTTGCATTGCACGTCTCCTCACAAGTTAAACGTCAGGTACATGAACTTCCAGTGATTTCCAGAGCAATAAAAGCGAGATAACACAAGAGAGCAGGCTTTCTACAACACGGAGACCATCCTCTTTCCACAACACAGTCTAAACAGCGCTCTCCAGCAGCGGAAACATATCCGGGGGGAGAGAGGGGAAAGAAAAATCAGTGTTTACATTTATCCGGTTCGTTTTTTACTTTGTTTCGCGCCCGTAAAGACGCTACGCGAGTACACGGCGTTTCTTCGCTGTGTTTTCCGCCTCCCTTTCCGTTCACGTCCTCTCGCTCGCGTCTCCTTCTCGCTCGTTTTCCCGGTCAGAGATGTTTAGCGTCCCAACTCTTCCGACCAGAGGTGGACAAAACGTGAGGAGAAAAACGTCCAGGCTTCACGCGCGCTGTCCACCCGCAGTTTGAACGAACGCGCACGTGCCAATTACCTCGTGCAAAGGTAAAAACACTTGAGTCGCGTGCCCACACTTCGTTAAAGTGCCTCCATACTCCAAGAATGTGAGTTTCAGGGAATATTTTCTTTTTTTTTTTTTTTGAAGTGAGAGTTGAGGATGCGCCCTCTGACGGAGGAAAGCGCACACTGCACGGACTGGTGACAGGGTCACCATTAAAACACACACACAAACAATTAGTGAGGACTGATGTGAAATATTATTGCCTTTTTACACTTAAATGTTTCAGACCAGCAAACAAATTTCAATATTAGTCAAAGATAACACAAGTAAACAGAAATGCAGTTTTTAACTCACCCAAGAGGTCACAAAAGACCCCACAACAACATCCGAAGAACTGCAGGCCTCACTCGCCTCAGTTCAGGTCAGTGTTCATGGCTCCATCATAAGAAAGAGACGAGAATAACAACCACTGCTGAGCAAAAACAACATTAAGGCTGTCCCATTTTTTGCCAGAAAACATCTTGATGATCCCCCAAGACTTTTGAGGAAAAACTCTGTGGACTGACAAGAGAGGTGGAAGGTGTCCCCATTACATCTGGTGTAAACGTAACACCGCATTTTCAGAAAAACATCATACCAACAGTAGAATATAATGGTGGTAGTGTGAACGTCCGGCCGTCTGTTCATGACCTCAAGCTGAAGTGAACTTGGGTTCTGCAGCAGGACAATGATCCAAAATACACCAGCAAGTCCACCTCTGAACAGCTGAAGAAAAACAAAATAAAGACTTTGGAGCGGTCTAGTCAAACCTGAATCATGTTGAAATGCTTGTGGCATGACCTTAAAAAGGCTGTTCATGCTCAAAAAAGGTCAGACGTGGCTGAATTACAACAATTCTGCAAAGATGAGTGGACCAAAATTCCTCCCCGCTGCCGTAAAAAAGACTCATTGCAAGTTATTGCTTGATTGCAGTATATTCCCTCCTACTGAAAAGTAGTGTACTGCTGCACTTTGGCATTTATTTTGTTTCGGTTCTTCACTGCTGTTGTTAGATTTGCCAATGTCAGACCTTGTTAATAAAATGATCACAGTTGGTCAATTAATCACTTAATTGGCACTAACATCAATATGTCACCTGTTCCTTGTTAATGCCTCCTTGTCATGTCTCATTACTTTCTCAACTCATCCCACCTCCAGATTTCCACAGAGACGTTGGAACATGTTTGGCTAATTCTTCTCCAGGCTTACCGAAGCGAAACCTCACGTAATGTGCTTCTTTTTGTGTCTGAAAGAGGATTTTAAGATGACGAAGCTGGAGCCAGACAGGTCGTCTGTGTACAAGTGGACACAGTGTAATCATTAGTACGTATTAAACATGAGTGAGTTTAAATATATGCATAAGCCGGTCCTCTCAAGTAAAAAAAAAACAACACTGGTAGGTCATAAATACAATGGCCAAAAACGACGTATAGTTACGTTTGAGTGATAGACCGTATGATTGGCCGTAGTGATTATGACCCGGGGGAAATGACTTACTTCAGATGACATCCATATAAGGTCACTTCCTTGTCAGAAGACTGAATAGATAATTTAGGAAGATGGCGGAAAGTGTGAAAAAGTCACATGAACACCAGGTGACTGTTTGAGACTATCAGCCAGACAGCTTTACCACCATGTCAGGTATTTTACTGCTGTTAAACTCATTATTGTACTCTAAACCATGATCTTCTCCTAAACCCCAACCAAGTGGTTTTGTGTCTAAACCTAACCAACTTAATCGCAGCATATTATACTCCTATGGGTCGCTGTGGAGTGCAGAAACTGGAGGACTTGTTTAAGAATGATGTGACAGAACCTACAACGGTGGAGTCAAGATCGAGCTATACCATCTTTTTCCAGCACTCCCAAGACATGAGTCTGCGGGAGCTTTTGGAGGTGGTGGATTTTAATCAGTGAATATATATGAAGCCCTGTAGAGCAGGCCCTCCAGGCTGACATGAACAACGTTTTCACTGACACTAAGCAGATGAACTCAACCTCTCTGGCGCATCTACCGTCTCTCCTATTCCCCTTAAGGCACATCTGACTGCAGAGTAAGGGATCCATCTCCGAGGTGCACTTTTACTTCTCTGGCTGCCAGCTTTACCTCATAAAGAGGTACAGCGAGTTGTTGACTGTTCACAGTGTCACTGTTCCCATGATGGCTGCAGGCCATCATTCCTGACCCAGAGGTCCAGGCCTGCAGTTACAACAATCACAAGCCTATAATTAACTGTTGTTCTGTTCGACAGGGACAGTGTTTCATTCAGGGTCAGAAAAGCCTGCCCCATTGGTTGCAGGAGTCATGCAGGAACATGGATCATATGACACACACACATGGCCCGTATAGAGAGGCTGTTCACAAAAATCTATGCAGGTTTTGTGGTTTTAGTTTTTACCACAACATGTGTTACCAACATGTGTGCAGCTTGTAGCACGGTGCAGTTGGGAAAAAAAAGTAACATAAATAAAAAAATTTGGCATTTGGACTTTTATCCCCTCTAGTTCCTGTATTCAATGGTCCTGACCTTCAAGAAGCATTTTGTAAGCAGACAAATGAAAGACTGACTGACGTTAAGAGTCACAGTTATGTTTTAATGCAGCACTTGTTTAAGATTATACCACATCTTTACTCGTATTGGTTAACCAAACCCTTAAATAACACAGAGCCTTGTAATCTTGGGCTCAGCGAGAGCTGGGGAAATGGCTGTTGATAATGTTCTTCTGCACAATGCATCCTCTGATGTACAAATGGTCTTTGAGTGTGGCTGATGGAGCCATGAGATCACTTAACCTTTAAAGAGCTTTTAAACAGCCCCATCAGCCTAAAATACGGCATATACATCTTCAAGCAGGCTTATTTCAGAGCACTTCCAGAGCAACTCGCTGCAAAAAAAGACAGCTGCATTATCTGAGAGTTTGGAGAAAGAGCATTGTCTCTAATCCTCAGCAGTTTCAGAGGAACTTTGCAGTGGTCAACAGCACCAGACTGTGATTTTACCGATTAGCGTTCGCTTATTGAAATGTGAAATATTGCATTGTGAAAAGGAAAGAGCATGTGTACTCTCTAAATCCTGTCTAGACAGATAGCAGAAGGTCAGAAAATTTCAACTGGATGCTGCTGGAACATCCTGTTACGGCTTTTTTCTTTAAGGTCAGTTCTCATAAATAAACAGACAACTTTCAAGAAAGACATACCACAAAAAACACAATGAACTTTGGTCTGTTGGACGGATGGTAAAGTTCGGAGAAACAGGCTTATGACTGAAAGGTTGCTGGTTTGATCCCAAGAATGACAAAACAAATAATAAATCTGAGTGGGGACAATCAGCCAATCTGCACCCCATGAATAAAGATATAAATAATTGTTTACAGCCCTCAGTCCTCTTACTTACGCTGGCTTGAAAATCAGAGTACATTTGTGCAATGCATGCAGGCTTCAGCTGATCCAGCTGTAGTAAGCTTGTGGTTCTGGGCAGCTATAAGTGAATACTATATGTGTATACTGTATATGAATGTGATGCAATGCAGTGCTGCAAAAGAACACGCTCAGCAAATTCTCTTCCTGGATAAGTAACGGTTTTAAAATAGATACTATGAACTTTGTTACAAATTGAGCATATTAAAAAAAAAAAGAGAGAGAGAGAGAACAGTAGCGTTATCAGCTGATTTGCAATTAAGATTCTTGATATATGTCACATTAGCATAAATCGTTTACTGAACGGAAGTGCATGCATGTGCAGTGCATCAAAGAATACTTTGATTCAAATTGACATTGTGAAACCGCATTCATTGAGTTTCTATTCTTTTCCCACCGGGGTTTCCCCCTAAAAGGCGATAAAAACAAAATGAAAACCAGAGATCCATTAATCAAAGCATTCAGTCTCTTATGTGATATGTCTGGAAAGTTGCGTGTGTGTGTGTGTGTGTGGTCTTTTGGATTCATGCATTGTGCAGGAACGACTAGTTGTCATTGAAGTTGTGGCGTTGATCAATCATGCCCCAAGGTTGCTGGGCGGGTGCTGGGTGGCATGTTCCATGCACAAAGAGCACGTCTCCCTCCAGCAACATGCACAGTGCAAAAACAACAAGCGAGTAAATGATAGATGTCCCTCAACAATCAGTTGTAGTTTCCTCCTTTCACTGATAAACAATTGATATTATATATCCTTAACCTTTGTTTCACATGTTTGAATGTTCTTTCTTAGTCTTCAGTTGTTGTTTTTTCTTCTTCATGTAAAATACTTAAAAGCAATTTAATGCATTAACAAATAACAATGATGAGAAAAGAAATGCACAGGATCTATAGGCTAAATAACCCATTCCACCTGCCACATCTCCTAAAAAACACTAATGTGAAACCAGTAAGCTTTACAATTAATATTAAACTAGCTCATGATGGCCATCGCCTGGTTGATTACTGAACTGCAAGCGGTGTCGTGCCAACTTGTGTACTCAGTTCATGTTCTCAGTGCCAATATGAGTGTGTGCTTTACAACTACAGGCCTCTTACACAAACAACCCCGACTACACAGCTCCATGGGCTCTAGGCCACGCTGAGAGACGTTAAGCAGAGAGATCTGATGGACCGTAAGCTGGTGGAGGCACCAGCTGTTTGAACTGGGCAGCTTTTGGGCGTGAGCCAGTTTCTGCAGAGCAGTTGGCAGGCCAGCAGAAGTTAATATTTCAATGTCAAGGGGGTATATATATTTTTTTCTTTCATTATAGTGCAGACACTACTAATGAACACAATGTAAAATACCATCTAAAAGTTAAACTACCCTGAATAGGTGCCACTTGTCAAATACAATTTTGTAGAGCAACTTTTTTTTTTTGAACGATGTCCAGAGCTTACAGCATAGTCTCGAGTCTAGTCGGTTGTTTTTGTCAGTTAGTATGAGCAGTAAATCACCAGTATTATGTCTATTTCACAAGTACATCAAAAGTTGCATTGGGTTTGAAAGGTGCATTACCATGCAGCACAAATGTAGGAGACACAGAGTTAATAAAAGCAGACATGAAGTTCACTTGAATGCATAAAATGAACTCGAGCTTCATAGGTTCGTACAATTTACAACCCCTGGACAGAGGAAAAACACAAACACCACATTATGCAGAAAACATTTAGTAATTTATATAGTAAATGGACTACAACTACAGGAGTGGCCCTTTACGAAGCTTATTTACTGTTCTGCGTGGAATAATCATGGACGGCACTGAAAAGGGATTCATGTCAAATGGAATTATTCACAGAGAGACGGCGAATCAAAGGATGAAACATAAACCTCTTAAATATTAATATAAAAAGGTTAAAGGTCATTTGTTTCCAGAAATAAGTGCTAAATGGTGTCAAATGAAGTAACAAATTCAATTGTCACTGCTGAAACGACGAATCAGACTCATTTACAACATATTCATGAGGGTGCATGTGAAACCTGAAGAGTTACGAGTGATAAACTGTTAATAAACTACATACATACATACTGCAGAGCACATTATTGACTGACACTGATATTTCTATAGCATATATTTAACCTGCCCGCTGAGGAAAAAATCCTATAATTAAAATGAATGACAGGAACAGGATATTACTTTCCAATCCAGATATGCTTTGGATTTATAGCGTCTGATAAGAAACCTCAGTGATGGATATTGAGATTTATAAAGAAAGAGACAAAATGAATGCAAAAAATATAGGATGTTTATTTTAACCTTGTATTAAACATATAACAAGAAGGGAAATAACCGTGTTTAGAACATTTTTGAAAACACTCTTTTTGTCACAGAAGAAGAAATAAATAAAAACACCTCAGCTGTCACGAGTCACTGTTTTCTGAACTGGAGTCGTTGGAGCTGCTGGTGACTGAATCTGAGGAAGTGCCGCTGCTGACATGATGTGATGCAGCTTGACTGCTTCTCTCTGGGTTCAGAAAAATAAAGGAAGCAAAATTACTACATAAACTACATGCTACAGATGTTGATGGACCCTGACATTTTAATTATTTGGGTAATGAACACCTTAATATCAAACGATTCAAAGGAAGATGAACGGAAAGGTTTTGCACTTACTTTGAAATTTCCTAAATTTCTTGTATAGACAAGACTTGACGTATCGCTCCAGCTCGCGCAGAGTGGACGGCTTCAGTATCTCAAAGTCGATCTCGATCTCATCCGGGTTGGTGTCGCACACCGTAGGCTCTCGTGTCCGAATGATGTGCACCACGCGACCCAGCTTTGTGCCAGGTAACCGGTTAATGTCGAGGCTCAGTTGGTGCTTCTCATCGTACGTCATCGGCAGACATTCGCCATCTGAATCGTAGTTTCTGCTTCCCTTCCACGACAGACTGAAATTCAAAGACGACAGAATCAAAGGTTTCTATGGAAGTGACGTACCTTCGATACAGAGCTCATCGGTTATGTTACATGTCATACCTGCAGTTGGAATTTGCGTTGCTTTTATTTTGCCTGTGGTCCTCTTTCTTGTCCTTCTCTTTTTTTTTCTTTGGTTTAATCACGGGGGCTTCAGAGAGTGCAGCGAGCTGTCCATGGACCGTTTTAAGCTGAGTAGAGTGCCAACAGAAAAAGGTTAGAGTGGCACCACATAGTAATTTTAGTGGTAACAACAACTAAGAGAAATAGCAGCACTAAGAAATCAAAGAAGCTGGGAGTCAGAGAGTGTTTGCTGTATGCTAGAAAGTAAAAAAAAATGCTAAAAAAGTTTAAGAATGAAGACAAGGAAGCAGGGAAATCTCACTGAGTGATTAACTGTAAGTTCAGCATATCAACTGTCTACAATATCCTTTTTGTGCATGTATGCCTCCCTGCTGTATATTTAAGGTGACAGAAATATCTTTAGAAATGTTATCATTGACTGCTGGTAGAGTGCAACAAATTTTCACTTTCTGTATTGTGCTTAATTTGTTGGTCATGTGATCACACAGTGTTTATATATAGTAGCACTGGATGTGCTTGCAAATTGAAAACCTGAAGCTGCTGGATGCAAATGTGTTGTTTGCTCCAGAAAACTCTCTCATCTCATGTAGAAAGACAAACGCTTCATACAAAAGCTATATTTGCATTATATGAGAGAGCACACAGAGGGGTTTTACAGGCCAATGAATCCATCAGAACATGTACAGTATGTTGAAAAGCAGAGCGTAACTGAAGCTGCTGTCTGGAGAACAGGTTTGTTCATTTAATTTGTTTTATCGAGAGCAATGCAGGAACCCACCTGTTCTGCACCCACCTGTTCTTGCAACTCAGCAAGTCGGGTGGCGTGATCCTCTGCCGAGTCGGATTTGTCCAGGCTGTAGGAGTCTGTGCCACTTATTCCACTAAAGCGTGAACTGTTAGCAGATGTGGCGTTCACGGGTGAAATCAAGTCAACGGGCTCATCTGGCATCTTCGCAAACCTCTTCTCGAACACACCCTGAAGCAAACACGTGCGCACGCAGGAGAAATCAGGTGGAATGCTGGACAGTGTGTACCTGAACAACGTGACTTCATTAACTCGCAACACACCTGAAGTTTCCTGGCCTTGGTGACAACATCATGATGTGGAGGGTTGTATTTGTAGCAGTTTGAAAATATTAACCTCACGTCTGCAGCGAATCCTTGCGCATCCAGGTAATCTCGTCCATCCATCTTTTTCTGGAAATTAAAAACACAAAGCGATCAAAGACAACATCCGTCGCTGAAATGAAGAGAACCACAGAAAAAAAAAGTTGTTGTTTCGTTGTAACGTCGGGTAAATACACAGTTTATACTTTAACAGTGCTGAGATCCATGGGGTATTTGATGATGTCATGGTAATCGTGTAGCTGCAGAGCTTCAGCGTCGACAGGCTTGTAGAAAGGCCAGGCGTAGGATGCGTGTTTCTTCGAGAGCATTTCATTCAGGATACTGTTGCAGTACTTGAGCTGTTGACTCATTCTGCCCCGTTCACTTTCTTGTGGTGACGACTCCTTTTCATCAAAGCTGTCCTTAGAAGGATTGAGGACTCGGCCCGCGCCTTCACGTCTCCTCTTGCTTTCTGAGAAATCGCTCAAACTGAATATGACTGCTGAGGACAAATCACTTGTGGCGTCTTCCTTCCTCTTCAGCCCTTTCTTCTTCAGTGACACACACACACACAAAAAACACAATAAGGCTCTATAATTTCAAGATAATATAATGCAGGACCCGAGGCACAAATGGTGACTCACTTTCAGGGAAGTTTGTGATGACTGTTTGGGAACTGAAGATGAGCTGGAGGGTGCGTAGCTGTGGCTTGACTCAGACATGACAGTTGTAGCTGAAGGACATGTTGCTAAACTGTCATCCTGTCCACCTGTATACATGTATTTGCACAAATTAAAGCAGGCAGAGCAGAATACATTGTTTATAACAAGTAGTTATAATAATTTTTTTCCATTTTCTATGCAAGTATGCAAGGTACATTTTAGATCCCCCCATAAGTCAAATAATGTAATGCTGTGCAGCCTTGTTTATTTACTGCATCCATGAAGATCACGACGAACGCAGCCATAAAGTTTACATTTCTGATGACTACATCACTGCATAAATATTCAGACAAGCTTAATATCTGGTTATTTGTGATGCTATGTATTGTATGTAATTTAAAGATATTGACACATTTTCTTTGAAACTAATTTGGTCGCAGGTGTTCAGATGTGGTACAGTAATAAGACATTTGGGGCTGTTTTGCAGGTGTAGACTAGAGGCAGCTCTGAGTAGGAGTGTGCATTCACGCTGCACGCCACCCCAACTGCTTACGATGACATCAAGCTCACTCTGGCCCCAGTGATGTTACACTCTTTTTGTTTTGCTTTTTTTCTGCTTGTATGATCAATTAGAAATTTTGCTTTGAATATGTCAGAAAACAGAATAGGGGCAACAGCCTAGAAACACATATTCACATATTTTCATATTCCCATACTTATCCAGACCTGAAAATGACTAAAATCAAATTTCATTCCATACCTTGTAGGAACCCTGCGTTTGTCTCTGGCCATAATATTATCATGCCTTTCACATCTTTTTGGTATAATTCATCATGAAGTGATTACAAACAAAGAGGAGTTACTCATGCAGTTGATCATTGCTGCTTGGCTAGAGACATCAATATATAACAGCTATGGCCACAGACTTGTCAGTGTTACTGACGGTCATATCATACTTACCGTTTGTGTCCCTTCAATGCTTACACATCCTAGACGTTTACTAAACTCAAATTCCTCTTCCTTACCTGAAACGCTACTCTTTTTGCCCTTCCCTTTGGCTGCATGTGGTAAAAGCTCCACCTCCCCCTCAGGCATCTGGGCAACTTTTTGCAAAAATATCTTTTCCAAGGCGAGTGCCATGAGCACGATGTCATCTGTAGGCTAGAAGACAGAAGTAAAAGCTATGAGGCTCTAGCATCGGTGAAGCCAGAAAGCGCCGTATGTTTCCGATCAGGATGTTTCTCACCTTGTTGTATATGTAGCAGTTGGTGAACATGGTGTTGAAGTCTTGCAAACATTCACTGGCGCTCCAGTAATAGTTGTTCTCTAGTCGTTTCTTGATGGTTCCTAAGTCCATGGGAGATGTTATTATCTTATGATAATCCTGATTAAGAGAAAGAGTCAATGTGTCAAATAAATGTAATCCGATAATATAAAAAGTACACACTGCACAATTCCTCAAGTGTTCATACACACACACACAAAAAAAAAAAAGGATTACATTTTCTCTCCTCACTTCCAGGATCATTCCAGTTTCTAACATTTTCTGTTTCATAGTTTTGACCATCATTCCTATCAATCATAACACTGTGGAAGAAAAAGAGAACGTAAATTATGAAATTATTACCCAAACTGTCGACCGATAGAAGCAACGGCCAAAGCTATATAAACGAGACCCAGGTAGCTGGTATGTAGTCATGCAGGTGGTTTTGATTCTCTTTACCCAGGTTCAGAGATATTCTGCCTCCATGCAGTTACAATGGTAGTGAATGGACTTTCACTTCAATTTAGCTCTTCAGGAAATTTCTCTTTACAAAAGTATCGTTCTAGTTATGCTGGATAATCCATTTACCTCACAGTGAACAGTCATCTTTGGGACTACTTAACGACAATGGCAGGGACCAGTTTAGAGAATATTCCCTATTAAATTTGTTCAATGCCAGAACAAGAGCACATTTTAAATTCATAAGTCATTAATTAAATACTGACTAGCACGTCAATACACATTACAATTGCAGTAATAAAGAATCAAGGTTATTGCAGCTATTTTAGGGGTTATAAGCTGTAAATATTGGCTGTGACTGAGATCGTGTCCAGTGTCTCTAAACCTGCTGTGTCATTGTCGTTGTTTAAGTGGGTTGTGCATTAAGAAAACCACAGGAAGAAAAAAAAGGTGACAGCTGCAATTAAACAATGACAGAAACATCAGAGGAAATTTAATTATTTAAAAGCAGTTTAACTCCAGTGACAGAAAAGAGGAAAAAAGACGAAAGGACACTTTTCCACAACACAAATATACATATATGACATTTTAACTGATAACAGTTAAATGGAGGTTAATGTGTGAAAAAACAGGCAGCTCAGGACCTCAGGCCTGTACCCCACTTCACTTGGTTTGTTAAAAAAAAAGTATTTTACTGTAAAAAACGTATTTTGCTGAAATATACATCTGCTTTTACCAGGGATGTGCCATGGACTCATGTTGGGGCTTTGTTTATTTTGTATGTGGACTGTTTTCTTGGGTTCTTTCTGTTTTCCTCCACAGCTGCCCTGCATCACCTTCGTCAGTCCTGCCCTGCTCTTGGTGTTTTCCCCCAACCAATCAGCTCCCTGTTTTTTGTGTTGCCCCACTCACCTGTGCCACATTTCCTGTATTTAACTCTGACTTTTCTGTTGCCGTTTGTTGGATCCGTGTTCTTGTCTTTGTTCAAGGTGCCTTGTTTCTGGCTGTTTGATTCTATTTTAAGTTGCTTGCAGTCCTGAGTCCAGTTTTTTTCTAATAAACTACTCTTCAGTCCTTGCTGCCTCCTGCTCTCTGCATTTTGGGTTCACACACCCCGCTCCCGTTAAACAGCACGTCTGACAGGATGTTTATTATGACTGCAGTGCATAAAATAGCCACTTCACAAAGAGAACATTTACAATTCATCAAAACAACTATGGATGCAGCAGATGTGTTTATTTCAGGTTGTTCGCTAACTAGTACTTACTGCTAACAATCTGCCCATTTGTCATAACAGTTAACGAATACATTAAATACTTGATAAACGGTGTAAACAACTCTACATCACTACTCACTGGTAGTCCGAGAGAGACTGCATCGACAGGATGGTAAAAAGGCCAGGCGAAGTTGTGCCGCCACAGGGATTTGATCACTACATTCTGCATGTACTGCAGCTGGTTGGTTCTCCGGCCGAGCTTGTCGGGATTGGTCACCTCAGGAGGCGGAGGGTTCACAAGCTGCGGAGCATCCGCCTGTGTGTCTGCTGACATAGTGACGGCAGCAGGATGGGAGCGGTCTTCAACAATTAAACACAAGCTCTTGCTAGTTTCTATTATCTTCTATGAATTGCGTAGCTTTCGTGTTTCAGGTGAATAAAGGCTCCAAAGGAACAACGGCACACTTCATGCATAATTTTATGACCTGTTGGAATAAAAAAAAAAGAAAAAAAAAAGAAAGTTATGACAGTGTGGTAGATGACAGATTATTGCCACAATCCAGAAATCAAATAGATACATAAATAAGAAGTCTTTTGCTGAAAATATAACCTAATATAACTGATTTCACTTATTTTGGATGGGATTTTGATTCGCACAGGTGTCGAGTGTGGAAACTGTCTTTGATATCTTCCTCACTCTGCTGTTTATTATTAAACAGAAGAGTTATTATTATTATTAGTTGTTATTATGATTATTCTGTATGCATGGATGGAGACATGATGCTCAGCAAAGCTCCAGCCAGAGGTTGAACCAGCCAGAGGTAAAGACCTGTGTTAATTTACTGCATTGTATTTATATTTAAAAAGACATAATCATTTATGTCTTGCTATATGCTGTATGATTGAATGTTTTTTTTTATTTTATGCTTCTTTTGTAATTTTACTGAGAAACATGTTTAACAACTATTGTGATTGACTCATGTGTGTTTGTTTACTTTCAGGACAGAGACCATCTGCATCATCAAGATACAAACGTTAAGGGAAACACGTGTGAACAAGCTCACACCATCAGATGAAGACAAAACTACAGCTTTACGAATAGTTTATAGCAATTATTAACCTCAGACCATTGTCACTTTACTGACGACACGTTAAGTTGCCATAAAAGCGAACTTAACACTAATTAACCTGAACTGGGCCGATAGTTTGTCAGGTTTTAAAGAAGCACAATAAATTAAAATATATGCCGCAGGGAGAGCTCGGAGCACACGGAGAGCTAAGGTTATAATAACCTTAACTAAAGCTCTGTTGTTAGCTAACAACAGAGTTGTGCTAAGCCGTCAGCACAAAAAAAAAAAAAAAGGAAAATCATTGTCATGGCTAATTTTCATACTGCCTACTTTGCTTACAATGTGAATCCGGGAGTCCTGTTTGTTTTGAGGAAGTCAGTTTTCAGCGCAAAGCCCTGTCGGAGCAGTTAGCCACCTTCAGATAACAGGAGGAGTGGTCACGGAGGAAAAAAAAGAAATATAAACTACTAAACTTTTTACTATTTGGTTTGATAAAAGTTCAGGAGCTGCGGTAATTCAGAGCAGACGACGACCCGCTGACATGTCGTCCAGAGAACCGCAGGTTTATCACCTTTGAGACTGAAAACTTTCCTGCTAAACCTGCTGCTTCAGGCTGGTCGGCGGATTTAAACCAAAGATCAGGTTGAGTAGCGCCCCCTTCTGGCCCGGAGTGCATATAATAATAATAATAATAATAATACTACTACTACTACTACTACTACTACTAATAATAATAATAATAATATTTAATAATAATAATAATAATACTCTTTTAGACGTTAAATTGAATATTAAAAGCTTCTTTATTTATTCTATTATATGTCATATTTGAATTCCCTGGTTTCCTATTTTTGTAATTCATACTTCTTTATATGTTACTGTATTTTGAGTAAAGTGAAGTTTGTTTTTACAATATAAACCGAAACACATTGTTCATAACTTTTATATTATTCATAATTATATAATTTACAACCAACCTTTAAGACTTTCTGTCCCTAATTTGTTTCCGTTGCTCCAGAGCGTAATGCGCATGCGCATGAGAAGCACCACCGCACCACATTCCCCGCGTCTCTTGGCAGCTTCCTCCTCGCATGCAAACATCCAGCCGACTGAAAAAATGTCTTCTTTGTGATCCACTGAATACAAACACGTGCATTTTTTTACCTTCACACTCTTCGCGAGGAGAAACTATCTGAGCGCGAGTCTGCGTTAAATCCCGGTGAGTATCGGTTTGTGAGTGATTGCTCATTGTTTGAATGGAGGGCCCCTCCGGAGCAGCTAACACAGTTTGTCAACAGCATCGCTTCATTTCAAGCTAAACGATCACACAGCTCTCATATGAAAGCAGAGGATTGCTGACTGACTGACTGACTGTCGGGCTTCAAACCCTAAAAGCTGAAAGTAACGTTTACTGTCGGATGTCAGAGTTGGACTTGTCAGAGACTCCTTTTGTTTGCTTTTCGTTTTCTCTTTTAGATTTTACGTTATTGTATGTAAACACGAATCTACGTTAGCATATTTAGATTTATGACGAACGTCTCTTAGCTGGCAACATAACGTGTTTGTTTTAAGTCATTTTAACTTGAAACTTTGAAAGCAAACCAACGGTAGCTCGGGTTAGCTAGCGTTGGCTAGCATTAGCAACATTTCTAGATAAAAGCAAACAGAAAAAATGAGTTTTAACAGCTAAACAATAGAAAACCCGCTGATCGTTAATTTACTGAGAATTACAGCATCATTCAGAGTAGATGGATTGACACATTTTACATGAGCAGCATCTTTATCAGTCTGTCTCATCATTTTATCAATCAAATCTGGAATATTGTGTATAGTATGAATACAAATCACCTGAATTATAACATGTATGAATTACTGTTATAGCTTTAATTATTATGGAGACCAACCGATACACGTAATGAGAGTAATTACCACTTTAGTAATGATATTATAATAATAATAATAATAAACTTCATAAAGCACTTTTCTACAAAGTGCTTAACAGAGAAAGATAAAAACAAAAACATTGAAACCCTACATCAGCTGATCTGCAATTGGATGTAAAAGTGACAGCACATTTTTCCTTTTTATTTTAACACAATCTCGTCCTTCTCTGTTACAGGATAGGACACAAGTAGATGCACGTTTCCCTCACCATGGCAACAGAAGATAAGAAACCAGAGACGGACACAAAACCTCCGGTGGTGCCGTCAGCATCTGCCAGTCAAAGCAAGGTTTGATATTTTGAAATGGTTTTAAATGTTGCTCGTTAGTTTATTTGTTCTCTAATATCATTGTTGATGATTATAATTTTTTTTCATTCCCAGTCTGCTCCTGCCAAGCCAAACTACAGCCTGAAGTTCACATTAGCCGGCCACACTAAAGCAGTCTCCTCGGTCAAGTTCAGTCCTAGTGGAGAGTGGCTCGCCAGCTCGTGTGAGTTCCTTTTCTTTGTTTTTAGATGTTTTGACTTTAGATTTATGGGAGCCGTGGCAACACTTAATAAATATTTGTTTTGTCTTAACAGCCGCCGATAAACTCATCAAAATCTGGGGCGCCTATGACGGCAAGTTTGAGAAAACCATATCTGGACACAAACTCGTGAGTCTCGTCTTTATCGCTGCTTTTGGTGTTTCGGTTTTGAGAGATGTTGTTGTTTTTTTGCATCATCCTTGATAAATGATAGAAAACATTAATAATGATAAATGTATTATTTTAAATATGTGGGGTTTTTTTTAAAAAACACAAATACCGGTCATTTATTTACTTTTCTTTCATTGTTTTCAGTCAGAGCTCTGAGTTGAATGTGGCTAATTGTTTCCTATGAATGTGCAGGGCATATCCGACGTGGCCTGGTCCTCTGACTCCAACCTCCTGGTTTCTGCATCTGATGACAAAACCCTGAAGATCTGGGACGTCAGTTCGGTAAGAGAGCAGACGAACCCGACTGGTTCTGAATATGAAGGGTTGAGTGTGATCGGTAAGACTCTGACTACACAAAGCCGCAGTGTCTTTCTACATTTAGAAAGTATGAAGATGAAATGCATGCTCACTCTTTGGATTCGTATGGCCGTTCCTCTCGCTGTGAAAGATTTGATTTTTCACTTTATTTTGTGACATTTCAACTTGCTTTTTTCTCCCCCCCATTTAATTCAGGGAAAATGCTTAAAAACTCTAAAAGGTCACAGCAACTACGTCTTCTGCTGCAACTTCAACCCCCAGTCGAATCTTATCGTGTCAGGATCGGTGAGTATGAAGAGATGAGCAGATGGGGGGATGGAGGGGGGCAATTAAAAGTAGCAATTAATGTTGGTTGTTTCTTTTTTCGCTCACAGTTTGATGAGAGTGTACGGATATGGGACGTAAAGACTGGGAAATGTTTGAAAACATTGCCGGCTCATTCTGACCCCGTCTCTGCTGTAAGTCTTTCTATATATATATACACACATACACACACACATCCTTAACATCAGCAGATTCTTCAAGCCCAGTAACGTGATCTGTCTCGACTTGCAGGTTCATTTCAACAGAGACGGATCTCTGATTGTGTCCAGTAGCTACGATGGCCTTTGGTGAGAACAAACTCTTATTATTACCCCTGACTTGGAAATAACCGTTTTATTTACAGCGAATGTAGATGTGATGCTGAGTAAACCGCTCATCATGTTGCAGGTTACTACTCAGCCAGGTTAAGACCAAAAGGATCTTATAATTGAACACAGTGCAACATGCAATTATGTACAAATATTCTTAATGAGGACAATTTTCCTGCTTTCAGGTGTTCACAATGTTCTGTAATAAAGGAAATTTATAAGAATAATAGAAATAACAATAATGTAATCATCCTGCAATAATATATATATATTTTTTTTATTGCAGATGTTATTTAATCATTCTCATATTATTAAATTTATATGCGGAAATGCTCATCAGAGCATTTTAACTGCAGATTTCTAACATTGCAGTGCTACATCGATGCTGTGAACTGACTGACTCATGCATGTTGCATTGTGGGATAAATGCTCAGACAGTGTGTCAGTTTTTGGAAATGGTGACTGCATTTCACTGAGCTCATGAGCAGCCAATCAGTTTTGGGTTTTTTTTGTAGTTTTTTTTTAAGGATTTTTGGTGGCAGATTATAATTTCTTAAAATCTGATAACAGTTTAATAAACTGTTTTACAAAATGATTAAGTCTTTAACTTTAATTAAGAGCCTGTGTGACACGGTTCAGTTATAATGAATGCTTTTGGCTTCCTTTCTCTGCTGCCAATGTTTCATCCAGATGACCAAAACGTGTTTAAATACACGACTCGATGACGAATGCACTTCTGTCCGGTCGCTGTTCATTCATTGAGTCTCCTGACATTTCTGAATTTAAATGACAAAATTTGTTTTTTTTCAACATTCACAGCCGAATCTGGGACACAGCATCGGGCCAGTGTTTAAAGACACTCATAGGTAAAGTTATTCAGCGTGTGCAGCACATCGGTTTAATTTGTGATAAGTGGTTTTAATGGTTTGTTGTGTGTAGATGAGTAAAATAAAATCATTGTGTATCATTTGTATGAAAAAGTCGAGCTGGTTGAAGAATTTAGATATAATCTCCTAGCTGTGTGCTGACTGTGCTCATGTTGTTGTTGTTGTATTTAGATGACGACAACCCTCCTGTGTCATTTGTGAAGTTTTCCCCCAATGGGAAATACATCCTGGCTGCTACACTGGACAAGTGAGTATGACCTGTTGTTATTATTGAGGTTTATCTGCTATCCCTTTTACACCATTTGACCAGCAGATGGCAGTATAACACTGATATTCTGCAGCTTTGATGTTGAATCATTAAACAAGTTGCACTGCTGTGTTTGTTTTTCAGCACTCTGAAGTTGTGGGACTACAGCAAAGGAAAGGTAAAAGATGCAATTATTATTTTATTCTAAAACACAAAATTAATTTGGTTGTTTGCTCTCATTAACATGCAAATGTCATTTGAAAAAAAAATCTTGATTGTGAAGGTTCAAAAGTAAAAAATATGTAACTTTTTAATTTTTCTTCCAACATTTCAGTGCTTGAAAACGTACACCGGCCATAAAAATGAGAAGTACTGCATATTTGCAAACTTCTCTGTCACCGGTGGAAAGGTAAGAGCTGTTTTATTTCTACAGGCCTGTGTGTTGATCTTTAAACCTGCACTATTTAATGCCTCACGTGTACGAGTTTGCATCTTCACATTATGAAGTCAGTGACGCGGCTGTTCTCTTGCAGTGGATCGTGTCGGGCTCAGAGGACAACATGGTGTATATCTGGAACCTGCAGACCAAGGAGATTGTGCAGAAGCTGCAGGGCCACACAGGTACAGCAGAAAAAAACAACACACATTTCACATCTTAACAGTCTTAAACAAACTCCGACCAGTGGTTGTGGGAAGTTTAATGTTCCAACATACACTGCTTTGTATATATTCCATGAAGAAACTTCCACTTGTCGTTCTTACCTCCGTTTCCATCGTCCTTCTCTTCTTTTCCAGACGTCGTCATTTCGACTGCCTGCCACCCGACAGAGAACATCATCGCTTCTGCGGCTTTAGAAAACGACAAAACCATCAAGCTATGGAGAAGCGACTGCTAAACCTCTTTTTTGGATCTGTTGGGCCATTCATATTTCTTCTTTTTCTACGTTTTGGTTTGTAAGAAAAGCGGACATTTTTTTTCTAACAGAGAGCTCCTGCTGGATGCAGAAGGCTTTCAGCTAATGATATTCAGCAAGGAGGACCAAATCAGATACATCAGCTCTGCAGTAGACTCGTTCCTCGCGTCCCATCTGTCTTCTAACACGTGTTGTTGGGGGGGGGGGAAGGGGGCGACTTTTTGTTCTACTTAAAATGTTAATATCAGTTCTGGTGCTTCAGTATGTTTTTGTAACACTGCATTAAGTCTGATGGCAGTGCTTCACACCAGCTCCTGCACATGCATTAATGGTCTTGTACAATAAATTTAATGGATATTTGGCCTTTTATTTTTAATTTTTTGCCTTTTTAATTTGTGTAATTGTGTAGTTCCGACTTCAAGGTGGAGAGGTGACTATATCAAGCTTTAGTTAAAAAAAAAAAAAAAAAAAAAAAAAAAGAAGGTACCCGTGGATCCCTCTTGTTCTGTTATTTATTAATGTGGTACCGCTATTAGTGTTCTTTTCCCCCTTAATATTAAACGTAATTTTCACTTAAGTGCTGTGTGCCATTACAAGATATATTTGCCAATTTTGTAAGATCTGTTTTCATAAAGGCAACAAATCAGGATCTGACTTTGGTGTGAAGGTTTGGGATTAACACCAAGTCAAACAAGTCAAATGTGATTCATGATAATAGTTTGATAGTTTAAACAAATCTAAACGTCTTTTTTTGTTTAACAAGTCTACCTGAGAATTGATTTGAAACCCCTCCTGGTAAAAAAAATAAAATAAAAATCTTAATTTTTAGTTTTTGTACATACATTATTGACATGTATTGTGATTTTTTTTTTTTAAATGTTCTCTTCTGCTTGATTAGCTCATAGTTCTTCACACAAAGTCAGCAGCTTCTGTTCTCTGTAGTTGGACCTGGAATTTGTGGACTACATGTTTGCGTTTTGACAACTATAACCTGCAACTTAATAAAAAGCAGCAGTTTTGTATGTTTCATGTTGTTCAGTGAAAAGCACGGAGAGGAAGAAAAAAAACGGTGTTTTTGTGCATCTTTCAACATTACACACAATCAGCTGGCATCAGCTCCAGTTCACTTTAAAGTTTGTTTTTGTTTTTTAATAACTTTTCTGTCCATGAAAGATAGAACATTAGAGAACAACCCACAAAGAACAGATGACAAAAATATAATGAAATTAGACATTCCCGTCTTGCAGCGACGGGTTGAAAATGGCAAAGTAAAGGCGACACAGTTACCAAGGTGCCACAGCCGACTACTCGTCTCACCGCTCGCTTTCAGATTTTCTCTTGCCTTGTCGAATAAGCTTTTCCACAACGTATACAACAGCCCACAGAAGAAAAGGGAAAGAACAGAGTACATAAGCAAGGGATAAAATTACCTTTGTACAAAAATAGATCTTTTTCAAGTGATTTTTTTTTTCTTTTCTTTTTTTTTTTACTTTAACATTTTACTGTCTATGCAACAAAGAAAGCAGTGATTGTGTCACAAGAGCTTTTCCTGATTACATCTTTTTTTGAACATACAATTGCCAAGCAACACATACATTTTGGAGGGTTTAACCTTTTTTTTTTTTCTTTTTTTTTTGTTTGTCATTTTTGAGTTCCCATAAAATGCTGAGAAGCTGGTTCTTTTGAGTTCAGCGCTGCTGGGATTCTGCTGGTTGATCGAAATTCATTTTATAAAGACGTAATGCAAAAAAAACACGGTAAACCCTCTGAGTTGAACACCTGGTGTGGAACGGTTTGGTCTGAAAGACTCGTCTCCCTCTTTCAATATTGGAAATACTGAAGGAACAGATCTGTCGATATATATTTATAAATATATACACATATACATATTAACAAAATATAGCTTTATGTTATAAAGCATTCATGTAGGTAATCATTCTACGCGGGTGAACCGTTCTTTATCTCTCGTCTGTCCGTTTCCTACAGGGGGGAGTGAGCTCACACATCATCCACTTTTTTATGGCTTAAGTTAACCTGCGGCCACCAGTCACAGTAAAGTAAGAGGAGGAGACATCAGGCTGCAGAGAGCAGGAGGATTGGGTCACCCTGTCACAAGCAAACAAACAAACAAACAAACATCTAATAGTTTCATATCTTCTTCTCTTGATTCCAAAGTCTTGATTAACATCCGTTTTTTTTGTTTTTGTTTTAACAGACAAGTATAATTTCTTTCAGAATATAAATACTGTAAACTGAGCTCAAGCTGGCAGACGATACAGTCACCTGGATGGTTTTTATAATACAGGCCACCTCACTGAAACTGATGAGTCATAATAAAACAACAAGCCAATAGGTTATATTTAAGTTATTGCTCCTTTTCTTTTTTCCAGGTTTAACAAGCACAGACGCTGAGGTTTTGTCTGATCAAAAAGGAACATAGATGCTGTGAGAAAGTGCCGTCTTTCAGTCTGTAGAAAAGTTCAAGTGATATTGCAGTGCTGCTTGTCTTCCACTGGAGGGAGCTCACAGCTCATCCCGCACTGGCTCTTAACCCAAAACACTGAATGAAAGGAAATGTTAAAAGTCCTGCTTGAGGTGTGCAGTATGTGACATTTCAGAGCTGCTATCTGAAGCGACTCTTTTGCTTTTCCTTCATAAAGGGACGTGATCATCAGCGTCTGGGGATCCGTTTCACAGAAACTGGTCCCAAATCATAGAGAAAAAATGTCCACATGGCCATAGTGTGACTGGTGTCTTTGCTGGAAACAAAACGTCTACGGGGTCTTTAATGTGCCACTGGAATAATTATTGATTAATAAGCCAACAAATAAAAAGTAATAATAATAAATTAGGAATTGTGCTCTGATCTCATACACGACTCCTGCCACCTGTGCAACAGCTGGCCAATAAAAGCTCCAGTTTCTGCTCTGTGGATTGGTTTCCATTTTGTTTTTAGTGCTTTAATGGAAGCAAGCACAGAAGGTAAAAAAATAAAGAACAACATGTAAATGTTTGAGCAAGTGACAAATTTAAAAAGTTAATTAAAAACACGTAGTACAAAGTAATTTAAAATAAAATAAAAAATAAAAAAGTCACCCAAGGACACTAATATTATTTTTTTGTAAAATGTATCAAACGTATGAATTGATTATCATTAAACGCTATAAAATTATTCCTGTGGCACATTGCAGATCATCCATAAGATCATCATTATGAAAACACAGTGTTCAAGGTTTGTTTATGAAAGAGTGGCGAGTACGCAGATATAATGGATAGAAAATCTCTCTTTTAGTGTTTTTCTCATATCATACTCTGCTACAGTTGTTGTTTAACGTGTCTCCACATTAAACTCCATAATTACATAATACACTTACTTAAATGAGGGCCAACAGGTGCTTGTTCTCTATGTAAGACTATAATCAGTCATGGGTGAGTAAACCAGTGTCGAATGACTATCTGAATAGCGGAGGGGGAAAAAAAAGAAAAAAAAAAAAGATTTACTCTAGTCTATGAAAATATTACAGGGGACCCACACCTCACACACACCTTGTTCATCATCAGACCTGTTTAAGCCACACCAACCTGCGCCTGCTCTGTAGACACTCTTTGGAAATGCGCTTGATGCATAGTTTTGCAGCAGCTGCAGCATTTAGAGAAAAGGAGAGGGGAGGGGTGAAAAAAAAGCAGAATATGGGCATAAAGCATATTTATACATAACATGGAGATATTCAACATTTTCAGTTTGACTTGAATGACACTTGGTTGTCCAGAGAAGTGCAGAGAAAGCGATTGCGCGTGTGTGTGTGTACCACTGAGGAGAAGTTCCACCTTAGAGGCAGCAACACATCAACATCAGCTCTCCATTTAGGAACCCGACTCCACTATCATAAGGTTAAGTGCCAAGTAACAAAAAAAACAAATAAACAAATAATGGCTCTGCTGCAAACGACAAGCGCTTCTCCCGCATACTGCAAACGGTTTAAGTCTAAAACGAGTGTGAAGAACCGAGGAGGAGAAACGGAGGTAACTGTGCATTGCTGCTGTTAAATGGAAACTGAAAATGATGTCAATACTGTATATGGTTGTAACTTTCTGTACAGGTAGATATAAGTGGGGTAGAGGAGCTAATACCCCTCTGCGATGTGAGCAGGGGGGAGTTCTGAGTGTGGAGGTGTAAATGGCGTGCTGAACATAAAATGAGAAGTGGGGAGAGGAGGAACAAAAAAAAAAAAACAAACAAAAAAAGGAGCTCAGAGGCCGGCGAATCAACACAGACCGTGTGTGCTCACTTTCCAGCCGTCAACAGGTTGCTGTGATCACCTGTAAGGTTGCGACAAAAGGCCAAATGTTTGAAACAGGATGAACAAAAAGTTGTTCCTGCACCTGCTGGACGCCTGTCACAGGCATCCAGCGATGCGCATGTAGCATAAAGCTAACGTGAGGCTAATTTACAACAAGCCTGGTTTCTTCCTGTGTGCACAAAGAATTGCGCAGATTGTACATAACGAGCTCTGCCAACTCCAGATGAGTCAGTACATTAACAGAAGGGCTGATCAGTGGACTAATGAGTCGTCCTCCCCCGGTGTAGCACAGTGCTAACAGAGTAAGACATGGTTGTATCTGCTGGAATTGGGCAGAGACCTGAGTTTTTTTTTTGAGCAGTTGCAGTCTTGTTATAACCCACCTCTCGAGTTCTATTCCAGAAAGCTCACACTTCAACAACAGCTAGTGCAAGACCTGACGTGTTCAGGCGAGTCAGGCAGGAACAGACAAGTTCCTTTAAGTAGACAACTTTCCCCCCCCGACTGTCCTCCCGAAGTCAGTTCAGTCATGAAAGACAGTCTCAGGTCCAAGTGTAGACCACCTGAGGCTCTCCTGAGTCCACGATTGTCCCGAATATGACATCACTGCCATTTTTTTGTTTTGTTTAGTTTTTTTTAAGTATACCTGTAAGCAAAACTGTGGATGTTAAAACCCCAACATCTCTGCTTATTCTTTGTCAAGGTGTAGGAAAAGCAAAAGATGAAGACGCTGGCTCATTACGTTTCTTTTGTCCTCTGTCCGTCCTCTTCTCAGTCCACAGCTGTCACTCATATATATATATATATATATATATATATATATGAGTGACAAATATTTATATATTTTACAAGGTATAAAACAGACCCATAAACACATCAAAGGTTTTGAGGAGGAGAAGAGTGGATGGGAGGTAGGGAGAGGTTCCCTGTCCAAAGATGTCATGTGATCTGTCCCTTGCTGGAGACGGGATTTTTAAAAAAGGACCCTGCTCCCGATCCAGGGCTGGTGAGAGATGTGGAGGTGCAGGAGGAGGAGGAGGAGGAGGAGGAGGATGGGGAGGGTTCAACCCTCTCTGCTATTATGTCATTTGATGTGGGGCTTCTAGCATCTCCATGAGGAAGGTGTCGATTGGCGTGTCGCCGATGAGCTTAAAGAAGAACAAGTGCTCCAGACACTTGAGGCCGATGGAGCGCAGTGCTGGTAACCGCAGCAACAGCTTAGCAAACCTGTCACAACACAAGACCAAAATAAAAATGTCAGCAGAGGGACCCTGATACCACACATATACAGTACCTTCAGTGTAAGTACAGATGAAACAGAAAGAAGCTCACTGACTCGCACTAGCATGTTAGCTCACCAGCTACAGTAATTTTCCTGAAGACATGCAGACAAATGCAGTTTATTAAAAGGAACAAAAAAACAAAACAACAATGCTACAAATATATGTCTTTTTATCTAATCTAAACACATGCTGAATAGAAATGTGTGAAGAAGAGCTACGAGTAGTTTATACACTGTCTGCGGCTACTCTGACTCTATGATAACTAACTTCTTTATTTCTCTATCAGTAGATTCACTGTGTTTGTGTTCACACCTGCCAGGCTGCTCGGGGTACTTGTGTTTGCAGTAGGCCTCTAAAGACGCATAGACTTTCTCTCTCAGAGCTTCTACCTCACCTGGGTTGGACAAACCTTTAGAGTCTGTGGAGAGAGAAAGAGAGACACACACACACAAATAACAGACAGAAAAGGTGTTTCGTTAGTATATGCAGCTTTTTTCTTTACATTATCCTTGTCATCTCCTTTCAGTTATACTATTACAATCCTCCAAACATGAGTGCACTGTGTAAATGGCAGTTAAAAGTCTCTTTCAGGGGTAAGTTAAGTTGAGCTAAGTTGAACTCTACTAACTTACAAGTTGAGTTTTAACCTCACAGGCTCATTGTGGACGTGTGTCACCACATTCTAGGCTAGTCCAATTAAGACTTCTAAGCGGGCGCTAATTTGAGCTTCTCTAGAGGACTCCTCTTTGATAAACAACACAAACATGCCACTGATTAACAAAACATTGCACAATTGATCAACAATGGGTGCACATTCGTTGTTAATAGCTGGACTAGATCACAGTGTGGGAAACGAAAGACCGAGGGACTGTTTTAGCATCGCCGTCCCCTCTGCCGTCGCCCCCCCCACCCATTGCTTTAGTTTAGTGAACCCCTAATTAACAAGGAATCAGGCTGAGAAGTGAACCAGGGCCAATGGGCCTGGAGGTGGCCTAAACCAAATGTGGAACACAGAGGATCAGTGTGTGTCTGGGGTGAATGGATTCACAGTGGCTCCAGAGGGACGGAGGGAGGCTCCCACACAGAGTCATTAAAAAAACCTGGGTTACATTGATGGTTTGGTTTAGTAGGAGTTCAGAACAGCACGCTGCTGGCAGGAGTGACATATGTCTAGGCAACGTCTGTCTGTTGCCTGATGAAGGTCTGACCACTGAATCGAATCGAGCCATTTTTCCCCCACTGTTTCATCCGAGTCACTGAAACCAGATTCTGCAAGAAGTCATATTTCAAGTCTTGTAGGGGGGCTGGAGAATCACTCCTTCATGAGTCATATTCTATACTAGTAATAGTGAGGACAGTGTCAGCTGCCGCTGGAAACAGTAGCAGCCCTACAGCTCACAAAGACTTTACATCTAACTACTACACTGCACTGTAATACAAAAAAAAGATGCATTGCGCAATGGAAATATGTTGAATTCTGCTGTAGATGCTTAACACTTAAAAAAAATATATCAATGTAGCTTGGTCAAAAAAAAAAAAAAAGTATTATTTTTGGTAACATTTCAAAACTACAAAACCCTAAACTGGAATCAGATGTTTCCCTGTTATGCCGCAGTCTGAGTCTGCCTGCTGATTGTTTTGGTTCCAAGTGAAATTGAAACACTTTCCAGCTGCAGCAAAGTGACAGCTTGCATATAAAAGATAGTTACCTGGGTTGAAAAGGACTATAGCTCGAAGGCACCCCAGTTCTGTCTTATCCATCTGCATGTCTCTCATTTTAGACACCAGTTCTGTGAGCACTCTGCACAAAAGAGACAGAAAAAAAACACAAAAGTCAAAAAATGTGGCTCATTGAAAATCAGTTCAAGATATTATTTTATCCTTATTGGCTACTAGACTATTTTTGTTATATCACACAATCAAACAAAGTGCCAGAAAAGTTAAGATCTCAGGAAACCATTCGAGTCTAAATGGTACATTTTCTTAAATGACAAACTACCCTTCATGTGAATTATCCCCGATGCAGACTGGGACATTAAAAATATGTTTGAATTACTATCCAGCCCAAATCTATTTAAAAGCAAATACACACACACGAGCGTATTCTCCAGCCCACATAGGCACCCGTTAGATCAGTGGAAAAGTGTACAGCCCTGCAAAGTAATTATATTTAGTACATGGTTTTCATAAAAGGAAAGCCGCAGAGTAAACACAAGCTGTAATCCAACACCAGCACTCCCACTGTCTGTGTGTGACATCACTGGTGGGAGTGTCTGCGCGTGGAGTCGCTCGAACTCCTCACCCCTCTTTGACTCGGTCACACCCTCTCCCCGCCGCTCTGTATCCCCCCCCCTCACTCTTGTTTCTTTCTCTCTCTCTCTCTCCGATAGTAAAGTCAATTGTGGCTTTTAGCTCATTCTAATTCAATTTGCTCAGAGGAACAATGGAGATAAAAAAAAAAAAAAAAAGACTCAAGTGTTTAAGTTAATCAGTCTTTTCATTTGTACGGTGGAGAGAGAAGGAGGAGTAGATAAAGAAACATTATCAGTTCTGTGTATCCTAATGCTCGCCACAGTTAATACAGAGATGTAATGTGCCCTGTGGCTGAGTGCCGATGACTGAGCGGAGAGGCTCGCCGTCAAAGAACCAAGAAACCAAAGAAGAAGAGATGGAAAGATAGAGACAAGAACTGCTGTTAAAAATGGATTTGATATGTACCTGTGCACTATATGGTTATTTTCATTGCCACATTTTTTTATTTTTTTATTTATTATATAATAAATAATTTTATTATATAATTATTTTTCGATAAAGTATATGATAAAAAAATAAAATTACAATTAAATTAATTAATGGTTTTGTCTAACTAACAGTCCAAAATCAAAATATATTAAAGTTATAATCATATAAATCTGCATAACCTCACAGCTGGAACCAGAAAATGTCAGAACTGATCAAAGCAAATAATTGATGATCAGAATTGTTAATTGTTGATATTCTGTCGAATGATTACGGTAATCTAAAACCACATACTGACACTTGACATATCCAGTATTTAGCTTTTTGTAACTTTTCAAACTATGTAGCTCAGTTCAGCTCGAGGTGCAGCTTTCAGTCTGACAGACAGCTTTCTGCTCTGGAAAGTCAATAACAGTCACCAGAGTGGCTCCTGAGCACATGCACGCACACGCACACACACACGCAGACACACACACACACACACACACACACACACACACACACATCACTGTCGAACACTTGTGCATGGATTCCTTGTCTTTTTTTTTTTTACATTTTCTGAGCAGTTCAGTGTTCCTGTGTGACCCCTGATACACACAGGTGTACATATTTCATATACTGAAATCAATCAATAGTTTCTGTACTGCTTTACTTTCCATGAAGCACACTTGAGACGCCTGACCAGGTGAAATATTTCAGTTAAATAAACCTAAATGTCAATACGCTGTGAGAAAATGAAACCGCTTTCTAATAAAATGTATTATAATAGTAGTAAAATAATACTTTATTACTAGTTAATATGTCTTTTTTTAAATGCTTAATTATACTTAGATACACTCTATTAAGTATGCTTGCAATGATACCACTTTCTAATGTTAAGTTATATTTATTAATAAAAACATTACTAATTCTTAACAACGCAGTGATAAGCCAATAATAAGAACAATGTATAACTTAAAGCAAATTATGCCGTCAGCTAAAGAGGTTTTTCACAATTTAGAATAAAAAAAGTTAGAAAACATGTTAATTCTCCAATAACCTCTAATAAAGCTGATAAAATATGTTTTATTAAAACATGGTAGCAGCGGTTTGCATTTACATTCATTTCAACATGATAACTCCTACAAGAAAGTTGGTAATATTGACCTGTCAAAGATGGCTCCCACTCCTGCACTATGGGCACTGTTGCGGTGGACGTGTAGACCGGTCGCCAACAGAATCCCGTCTTTAACCGTTATCGAACGGTGTGAAAACGATGCAATGAGGAGTTCGTTCCAACCTGAGGCAGACATAAACAAGCAAATCTCAGTTCAAACGTTCAACACAGCATTCAAGCAAAATGAAACTGACAACAAAGAGGGAATTCCAATGAATCAATTAAACTGCGCACTAAAAGCGTGCAGCTTTCTCAAGCGCAGGCATCGGGTTATTACTGAGACATTTGAATCATGCTTTCTAAAGAGACAAGCGTGTAAAAGGGATGAACTGCGCCTGCCATCACAATAAAAACAACAGGCTTGATGTGCCAAAGCAGGGGCTTGACACAGAGAGCACCGAAGACACAAGATGCTGCTTTATGAGTGACAGGGCTCCTTTAACTGTTCTGCCTGGCAACACTTGCCTCTTCTCCCCAGAGTTGAGTTGGGTATGAGAGGAGCTGGGATGCTTTTATCTGTGATACAGCAGAACTAAAGAGGTTATTTATAGAAAACCTGAGAGCTGCGAGGAGACGAGCTCTCCAGAATAATGTCTCTCTTTCTGCTCTGCTGTGGAGTCTCTCTATCGTTGTGCGCGAGAAGGATAAGGAATGATGGGAAGGTATATATTTTTCAGGGTATGGAATCGGTATGTAATAGCTTTTTTTTTTTTCCTCAAGGTGGATTCAGAATATAATGGTGTAATTTGGATTGACAGGCAGGCAACAGGGGCAATGTGTTGGGAGAACCCAAAAGACCTTCTTGCATGTGAATGTAACAGAAGTGACAGATGATTCACGCTCATCCTGCGCAGTTAGCTTGCTTTTCCACATATAGCACAAAATGAGATGTTCTGACCTTGGTGGGTCTTACTCTTGTCTCAGTCACATGACATAGAGAGCCAGTCATGGTTATGACTAGATTTGGTTGAATAATACTATATTAAAGCTTTTCAGCTTAGATTTTCCAATTTAAAACACACTCGTTCCTATTTGAGTGTGTTTTCTCATTAAAAGGTTTCTTTCATTCATTTTCATTTCTGAAAATCTTAAACATGATTCAAGGATTTTTCTGACTATATTCTAACATAAATGGTTATTTACTGCTTTACAGGATTGTAAAATATAACTACCTCATCATTTTAACCAAGAGAAAACAATGATTGTTTGTCTAGCACAGTACATGATCAAATGTCCTGGTGCTTTTATCCATTTACTAGGCATCATTTTGAAATAAAGATCATCACTGTGACTGCTTTGTCATCAAGTCTTTTTTTTAACAGACCTGCTCGTAGAAGGATGACCTGGTCGTCCAGCGGCAGCTCAGAGAAGTGTGGGATCCTCTTGGCCCACTCCACCAAAGTAAAGAGCTGTTTGTCAGCGGCCTGACAGATATTCGTCACTGGGTCATTCGGCTGTAGGGAGACAAACAGACACAAGTCTGGGAAGTTAGACATTCAGGTATTGGATGAAATGAATCAGGATCATATTTTTTGTTTTAGGGTATAGCAGGGTAGTGTAGCTTTGGCTGAGAGCCTGGTGTCAGGTTGAGCCACCCTATCACCACACACAGACACACTGGTGCTTACATGAGTACTATGCTGTGAATAATATCTTCTAAAGAGGAGCAAGGGGGGAGACAAAACAAACAGTGATTCTGTCCCAGCTCGTGGAGGAAATACCTGCAGAGAGCTGCCAGTGAAAAAACAACTTTAACCGTACAGACTCTTTCTTTGGGGACCTTTTAGCCGACACACAAATCAGCCATTTGGACAGCTAGTGGAGCTCAAGGGGCCCCTGCTGACAATCTACTGACGCTTCACCACAGAACAAGCGCTTCGAAGCTCAAATAGGACTTTATAACTAGACTGAGCAGGGCTTTGTTAAACTAAGCAAATGTTAAATTCATTTACTGGTATACTGTATTTCTTCCTATATTTCTTTAAGTTTTTTGTTTGCAGCGATTAAATGTAAATATTATTAGACATTGATAAAAAAAAAAGAAGACAAAGCTCTTGGTAGTGTTCTGGGCTGGCTAATAGACATCACTGTATTATCCATTTAGTGCTCAAAATAGGAACAGCAGTTTCTTTGTGAAATAAAAGGTCCAGGTGAATCAAGGAGAAACAGTCCTCTATTGATTTCACCTCATTAGATCCACTTAAGCCTCAAGGAAAGATAAGCCTAAAAGCCAGGAGAAAGGCTAAAGAAGGATCTTGCAGCTGTGAGACATGAACATGTCTATTATTTTAATGTATGTCATGTAAGACACTGTACAGGCTTTTAAAAAGCCTTTCTTTACCAGATACCTGAAGCTTTGGTATAAGATATTTGCTGTGAACATTTTATCAAATGTAAAAAAAATTTTTTTAAAAATATTTTTAATAATATATTATTTTTTAGCCCCATTGTCCCAGACCTTCCCTGTATTTCTGCCCATGAACAGTTTTTAAAATAGTAATTCATGTGTGTAATGTAAGTGCCAATCCAGAGACAAGGACTGCCTGTCCTTAACTGTTCTGATATATCATAGCGAGGAGCTTTATTCTTTGACCCACAGGGAGTTTATGAGCATTGGTGGAATCCTAATGCAGCACACATACAGTATGACTAACATCTGTGCAGGGGAAGACGAATGCAAACAATACTGTCAATCTCTGATGGGTAATTTACCATCATTCTTGGAGTACATACCCTTGATATGTGTGTAAACAAAGATTCGGTGAATATTCTTTTATGCAGTTTAAGTTTAAATCAAGTAAACATATTTAAATGCTACGTATCCCTGTGTGAACTCCCACTCTGACAAAAATAAATAAATAACAGCAACTTCTCCCCAACTTCCATCTCCAAATCCCACCGATCGATGCTAAAAGCTCCGAGGATCCCAACATCAACTGCAGCTCTCAAGAGAAGATTAGTTCAAGATGAAGGAGAAGACGTTCCTCCACTCACATCCTTTTATAACAACGCAGGACGAAGACTATCCCACCCTCTCCTCCACGTTCCCTCCCAACGGTGAAACTCACACTGCCTGCAGTTGAAATATGAAAAAAAAAACAGACACAAAGACTACAGTCTTTTTAAAAAACTGAAATGTCTTTTTACTTATTTTTGAAAATATCTTATGAATATTTCAGCATCTGATCTCCATGGGAAACGTGGACGGGGCGGCTCAGTGCAACAGATTTTGGTGAGCTGCGCTTCCCCTAAAAAAGCATAAAGGATTCAGCTAATTCATTCCAAAGGGCAACCCCAGCCAAAACAAAGAAAAACAAAAGGGGGCTTCAGTGTGCGCCATGAGTCACCCCTTCTCATAAGAATACAAGTCCCAGAGTTCTCGTTAAACATGGCGAGCCTCATGAATGTTGTATGGCTATCTTAGCCGTATTTACACTGACCCGGTTTCTTTGCCTCCGTCTGTGGAGATGACAGTGGAGAGGAGCTTACACTTTCTTTCTACACAATCCTCAGGCATCATATTACTGTACTTACTGTTCCAAGTCACAGAGCAGCATTTAGGATGTTAGCAGGCCACAGTGAAGGAGCCCACTGTGACGGAATGACATTAACCTTGTCGTATAGGAAAGAAAAAGAAAAAAAAATCTTAAAAATATGAAGCAGATAAGCAGGAGGGAGCTTGGACGAGATGTGAAACGTCCACTTGGGACAGAAAGTAAAAGAAGAAATGTTAAGTTACTGAATTCTAGCCCTTTGGAGCAGGTTTTTCTTATAAAGCCTGCCACAAACACACGTGTTCTTTCCATGTGAATCAAAAGGTTTATAACCACGCACACTCAACCGCTGTGGCCGATTATGCCAGCAACTTAGAAAAATGCCAGGCTTGCATACTGTCCCATGAAATTTTCATCACTTGAGGAAGGGAGACGAAAGATTCGGCTTTTAATTTTTCATTATTCTGCTTGAACCAGACTATACTAGCGTGACTACAAGGAGAAAATTGGGTGTGAAAGTGAATTACTTTTTAGAAAAAAAAAAAGAAACTGTCATGCTTTGGGAGTAGGGATGAATAACCAGCTAATTGTCATCTAAATAACACAACACTTCCTGCCTTCAACAAAACCTTTATATAAATCCACGCATAAACAGTAGAAACAGAAATAATTCAAAGACAGAAAGAGAAAAAAAAAACAGAAGTCAAGAAACACCTTCAGGATTAGGGAACGACATCACCCCCCCCATCCTTTAGAGAAGGTCTCTCCTCGTCTGACTGAAGGCACATTACTAACGCCTGTTTAATTCCTGTTCTAGGTCACCATGAGATAAACACACTTTATTCAGCTTGGCCAGACCCCGGGCCATTAGACAGCAGCGGTGGCCTATTCATGGTGTACACTCATGGCCTGGGCTCTGTGATTAATTATAGCACGGGGCAGCGCTTCTCAATGGAGACCTTGCAGGGGGGAGCCAGGGGACAAGACTCGGCGAGGAGGAGAGTTCTTGTGGTCAGGACAGCCTGCATGCCGATGCTCTGCCAACATCCTGAGCCCTGTTTGGTTAGAGGGTCAGTGCACCCAAAAGTACGATTTCCCTGCTTAATCATTTCAGTTTTATTTGCACAAGCTCTTAGATAAAATTCAGTTCATTTATTCTCTTTTTCCATTGTTTTCTCCATATTTGGAAAGCCCGCTTTCTTACGCATTACTGTCTGTGTCACTGCTAACACTGCTGTTAGACTGTAGAGGGCTGCAGACAGACAGGAAAGTGCTACTTCCATTCGACATAACAATCACTTAATCAACAAAAAGATAACCAGTAACTATTTTTGTGATCGATAATTCATTTGAGTAATTTTTCAAGCAAACATCAGCTTCTGATTGTTTTATGTAATAGTAAATTGAATGTTTCACTTTTGAATTGTTCATTGGATAAAATAACTAATTTGAAGACAGAACCGTGGGCTTTAGGAAATGAATGTGAATGGCAGATTAAAATCAATAGCTGCAGCATTCATTGCCAGCCAGTTGTTTCCACCTGCCAGCAACTGACATTAGTGGAGCGCAACCAATCAGTGGCCAATGCTAGAGCAGTGTTGAGTACAACACTGGTATCCTAACACGCCTAAAAGTGTTGGAACCAACCACTATGGTGGATGGGAACTTCAGTGTCAGCAGTGCACCTTGACTGTTGAGGTGAATGAAGCTTCATTTGTTGCACAAAGCACTGAACAATTAACCTCTGGAGAAAAAAAGAAAAACTAAACTCAAAAAGGCAAATCTTAAAATCGCACAGTAAACCTGATCCAGTTCATTAAATTCTACTGTTATGCATTACATTTGAGATGTTTTATATGTATAAAACAAAAACTTCTAATAACTAAAATAACTATTTAGTAGCGCACGGTCAGTAATCAGAACAATATGATTCCAGTTAAAAATTGCTAAGCAGTAAAACACAATTAACACCCAGCCCTTGTTTTCATCCCTTCAGTGTTCCCTAAGAAAACCTCCTCCTCTTTATGTCAGGCAGGCAGCGGGCATCGAGGGACCCGCCATGGCTGAGCCCAAACACACTCAGTGCATTAGTGTGTCTGAGCTGCCAGCCGCTCCCCCACGACTCCCCACTCCTTCTCCCTCTCCCTAATGTCAGCGCTCATCTCCTACATTTCCATCTGGCCCCCCAAAATAGCTCCCATTTACTCACATATCAACCTTTTTTTTTTTTTTTTAAACTCTACAGGACATTTTCCTCCCCTGAAGCAGATGAATCCCAGAAGAAGCCCTCCCTCTCTCCCTCCCTCCTTCCAGCTCACCCTCCCTCCCTCGTCCATGCCTCCTTTAGCAGGCTGCTGTTGCACAGCTCTTCTGTTTCTCATGTTCCAGCAGGATTCCAGAGAAAGCTGAGGCTTTGTGGGATGCTTTCAGGAACAGTCTGCCTGTTGCATTATTCATCACACTTAGTCTCCTCTGTGTCAAAGACAGCCCATAGTGCCCAGCTGATACTGAGGGGAGAGATGAGGAGACTCACAGTGAAGGAACTCGTACAAGGTGAGGGTGAACCAGCGCTCTAGACCACAAGCAGTCCCCTCCAAAGGGACGGAAAAAGGGAGGACACACTGTACTCGCGCCAAAAATCCAATGAACATCTTTACCAGCAGGCGCCAGGGTGTTATAAACTTCCTAAGAGTCTAGCTATAAACTCCACAACAAAACAAAACATGTTTTATTAAAGAGGAAGCAAGAGTGACAATATGCAATCCACATGCTAATTCTAGATAATAAGAATGTACTGATCTGTGCTTTTAGTGTGCTGTTACTGGACTAAAAGCAATGCAATGCAAAACAACAACAACAAAAAAATATATAGAAGATGGAAAAAAGTAATAAAATTGTGGACAATGATGGGACAGCTCCAGCAAGATTTTGGAAAGCAGAGAATAAAGTATAAGCCATAAGCTATAAATTTGAAAGTTTGGTACGTTTTTTTGGCAGCAACGTTCCAAAGTTACAGTTCGACTTACGCCCATTGGCAAAAGTCTTGTATCATTAAGTGTTAGAAAATGGTAGAGAGGACTAATTTCTTACATTCTTGTTACAAAAACACAACAACAGTATACAGTTAAGTATATATGGACAGTGTTTAAGAAAAGTTGTGACACGCATATTAATTAATGTCATTCTATTTACATCCTGAGACACAGCAACTCTGTATGTAGGCAATAATAAGGTGTTCTGTTATATAATAACAACTGAGATGCTAGGCTGTTACTGTCAGGACACCTCATAGCACTTTATTGTTGTATTAATAAACACCAGCAGCCAATCAGGAATTTGTACTTTTCGTGGCCATGGTATAAAAGGGAATGAATGAAGAGCGAGCATTTATTCTAATGTAATACCCTAATAAATCTAGGAGTAAATATGGGAATAAAAACATGTTCCCTACCAGCCCCAAATCAAAACATAACCTGTGGTGTGTATGAGTGTGCACATGAGCATGTACACAAAGAGACGACTTGTTGCAGAATGAGACAGTAGGTAAGTGTTAGCTTAGTGGCAGAACGAGTAGGATTTTCCTGAAAAAAAAAAGTATTAAGAAATGTGTAGACCTGCTGCCTGCCTTTGTTTTCAAGACATTTTTGGGCATCCGTCATTGGGCGGTGGGTTTGCAGCTCCCAGCGTACAGGCTGCGAGGTTGGACAGGACTCTATAAAAAATGTAGCAACATAGTGCTTCTGGTGTTGTAGAGCCAGGGAGGAGAGGCCAACTTTGAATGTTGCTGTTTACAAACTGCAAAAAACAACAAATTCTACTCATTCTGCCGCTAAGAACGTATAAAACCCCCCCCCTAGCAACTCACCGAGTTGGATGGCACACCGAGGTTGGTTTCGATGTAGGTCTCAGTTTTAGGCTCCACCGCTTGCTCGGCTTCCAGAATCTTCTCCACGGGCATGTCCTCGTTGGCGCAGCTGGTGGACTCCACCTCGTTCTCATTTCTGTCCTTGGCTCGCTGGCGCTCCTCCTGAACGGCTGCATGTAACAAAACTGGTTCCGGTCACTACTGCTGTTTTTCGTTTTTTTTTCATGTCAACGTGTGTTAATCAGGATCATACAGTTATATTAATCAATATTTAATAATATTCTACATTAGTAGTGTGAAAGTAGGTACCGTTAGTGCCATACCCATGTTCTACTGTTACTCTTTTAGCCACTTTTAGCTCCTTGTTTTGCTTTTACAGCACATTACTGTTATGGGAATTCTCACCGTTCTCTCTCTTTGAATAAATGCTTGAATTCTTGCTTATTTGGTGATAAACAAATTGTCCATACACTGATGCACATCAATAGTTAACCAAACACATACAGTAGTTGGCTCTTGTTTGTATCTGCACAAGCATGCACATACAATACGCATGTGCATGCTTGAGTGCGTGTATGTCTGCCCAAGTCGAGTGTCTTCATGTGCCTGCTGCATTCAGTGCGTCCCTGTAAGCCGGCAAATAGTGCACAACCAACCCAGTAAGTAGTATGCCAGTAAACATATCCAAAAGAGTTCAATCATCAATAATTGCTTTGACAGTGCGGATGGAATATATTCAGGACCTCAGACCTATATTATGCACAACACAGTAGTGTGGAAATGTTCAAGGACTTCTCTCAGCTTCTCTATCAAAGAGATGTGTTTTTCATGTAGCGCTCAATGACAAACAGCCGGCTCTTTTTATACACAAATCATTTATAGATGCATCAGTATTGTATGGTTTGTCACTCCTTCATTACACCATGCGTGGCCGCCAGATACCCTGTGAGTGACAGAACAGCTTAAATTAAAAAGCCTAAACACAAATCAATGAAGACTTTGTCTTGTAGAATTTTTTTTTCCATGTCACACATAAACATTTGGCTGAAGCAGAACCGCGTTGGTTCTGTCATCTGATTGGCTTGGCGAGAAGACACAGGAAATGGTTTGTGTGCTGAGCAGACACCGAGACTCACTGTGGCCGAGGCAAGAGAAACCGCACCTCCACCCTCAAGTGAGGATGGAAAAGCTGTGTGTGTGTGTGTGTCTTTTGTCTTTTCAAAAGCCTATAATTTACTTAATGCAAGACACCACAGAAAAAAGTACTGTGGCTTTTTATAAGTTTGTCCTGCACACATGGATATGTAAAAGGTTTGGACATAATGTGTTGTATGATAAAGGGCTTTTGGAAATTTGATGTCAGCATGTATGCTTACATACACACCTGGTGACCCACCCTGACACACACACAGACACAGACACACACAGACACACACACACACAGACACACACACACACACACACACACACACAGAGGATGATCTGTCTTCTTACGTTTCCCTTACTCTGGTTTCAATTCCAAGAGAGGCCGTGGTCTTGTTGGGGGAAAGGGAAGCAGGGGTTGTTAGAGGAGAGGGAAAGGGGCCCCACTTTAGAGGAACTGCTGTCTGGTGGTGGAGGTCAACACAAGGGTAGAATACTTGTGTTGGAGTCAGGGAGAGGTGAGGAGGGCTGAAATCATGTTAGCTTTATTCCCCCCCTCTCCTCCTTCCCCTCCCCTGACTGGGAGAGCATAAATTCATTTAATCCTGTTTTTCTGTGGATTCGCTTAGCCTTTTAGGCTACTGCTGCCTTGTTCTTCAACCACAGCCCTCAGGGTGCAGGGAGAGGTTTAGGCAGCACTGTGAGTAAGGCGAAAGGCAGTAAATGATAATATCCTTGAAAAGAGTAAAGAGCGCTACAATGATATAAATAAAAGCAAGAAGGAGGGTAGATGAGGCCAAGTAGAGGTCAAAACAAATTGGCCTCAAATAGAAAGCGTATTTATTAAAAATAAATAAATAAAAAACCACACACCTGCTACAATCGTTGCTATCCAGCACCCATGTCTATACTGTAACTCCACTCAGCATGTATTATATATCTACATTCAGTAACCATGGTGACCGTGATTGATTTGTGCAATGTGTGAAAGTGTGCTTAGCAGCACTAGTGATATTTTAACACCCTTGCAGGGTGCTAAAATCCACACTTCACTGGCTTTCCCCCCACCCGCCCTCGCTCACATTAAATTGGTGTGTGATCAGCCCTGTGATCTTTGCTCTACAGTTTTCTACCGTACTGCCCCACAAGCACCGACATTTTTCAACTCTGTGTTTACAAGTCAGAGTCACTTTCAAAGAAGTAAGTCAGTAAGTGTGGCATCAAACAATTACAACATTTTTCAACACCGTCATTACCGAAGAGCCGCTATGATTCATTGAGAGGATATGAAGAGGATGCAATCAATCATGCAGTCCATTAATAAGGAATGTTTGGGTGGAAGTGCTTTAGTCTTTATTACATTATGCCCTGTTTTTTTCATTTATTTTGTCTATGGCTGTTTTACTATTCTGGTAACTTGTCATAATGTTGGAGGTAGTGCTGGTAATGGACTTCAGACTGTTGCATCTTAAATAAATCCGTAATAGCGTAATGTTGCCCATGGACAAACAAAATGCAATGTTTGTTGTCAGTAAGCTATTAAAAGCACCATTAGTAAATAATAATGAGTGTAGTTGCCTGATGAGGTGCACTGATACAGTAGAAGAAGAAAAAAAAAAATCACATAAGCATCTCTATGTATATTTTAGTTATCTGTTTGAATTGATGTCTTTTTAGCCACATTTACATGGACACCATGTGGCTGATTAAAGCTTTGTATCCATTCAGTGGTAGCAGCAGTATAAATGTGGGCCACGTTTTCCCCGTGCTGTGCAATTACAATACATAATCCAATTTGAGCACTCTGATTGAATTTTGTGCTTTGAGTATCGTGTAAGATAAGCACACAAAACATCGGTGTATTTGTGAAAACAAGCTGGTTCACAATAACTAGGTAAACTGCTCCACACAGCTTCTAAGTTTATACAAACCATCAAGGGCACAAGAGCATGAACGGCGACATCCATAGGATGCGATGGAAGCCGAAGTTCACGCAGATCCATTGTTTTCATTCTCCAGTCTACAACACTCAACTCTCTCAGGACTGCGTGTTCACATAAGCCCACATTCAGTTTCCACATCAAGCAAAACTGGGTTCCTGGGGCTGCCAACAGTGCAATTATTTCCCCAAGAGTAGTGCTTGGAGCAGAACATTTTCAAATACGGTAGAGTGTATGGCTGCAATGCAAACCATGATGCAGCAGAGCAGAATCTGAGCTCCAAGTATAAAATTTGAGAGGCAGGATGGAAAAGAAGTTGCAGGTAAGAAGGGACAGTTTACCTTGTCCAGTTTATACCAAATATGATGTTTCTGAAAAGGCAAAGTTCTGGGTTTGCGACTAAAAAGAAGCATCATATTCTGCTATGATTACCTTGCAAGCTATTGTATCTGACATGAACCCCATTAAATGCATGAACCTGCAGTCACAGTGAATATATTGGCATCTGCTCAGATTGTCATATTGAACACAAGATTGAAAACACAACAAATTCAGATTAGTTTGGAGTTTACTGCCAAATAAAGCCAGCCTGGATTCTCCCATCCTTTATGAAGCTGTCAGCAGGCTATGGCAGAAAGGGAATGAGATGTTGTGAGTCTGAAATACAGCCGCAGATACTAAATGTTACATATGTATTCTGTGTGTTTCTGTTCACAAAAAAAAAAAAAAAAGAAAAACATTTTCCAAAAACTACTACTGATTTTCAAAAATAGAGCCATTATCTGTGTTTTCATGTGTGTCTATGTGGATTAGTACAGATTTAAGGGAATGGGTAAATGGGACTTTATCCTCAACGGTATGTGCTGTACCTTCTCTCTTCATGCCCATGGCTAAACACTTCTGGTAGCGGCAGTACTGGCAGCGGTTCCTCTGGCGCTTATCGATGACACAGTCCTTATTATCACGGCAGGTATAGCTCAGGTCTTTGCGCACCGTCCTTTTGAAGAAACCTTTGCAGCCTTCACAGCTGTATACTCCATAGTGTTTACCTGTGGAGAGAGCGATACAGGAATGATTCGTACACGACATGTTGTCCTTTTGTCTAATTGACACATCATTAATCTGGTATTATCTTTTTTTTTTTTTTTCTCCAAAGGACTTCAGAATTTGTCAGACCTCATAAACAAACCACAAACACAGGAACCACCTTCTCAAAGCCTTAGAGAGCAATAATAATGAAAGATCTATCAAGATGAACAGAGTGTGTATTTGTGGCTGGAGAAGAAACGAGGGATCTTCTCAAAGCAGACTGCAGGAGGGCCACATGGATTTGGATTAAGGGTACTGTTCTCACATTATGTTGTGGTACAGGATGTTCCCAACAATTCCTCTTTGTTATTTATGACAGATGAAGCCCATTGAAATTCACCAATTTTGCTTAAACTGTTTCTTTGTTAGTTCTTTTGCTGGTCAGACCACCAAATAATAAAGCCTCGCAGCAAATTTAAATGAAGCATGACTTGCTATTAAATATTGTTTTGATTTCCTCCATTGCGTCCATGTAGCATCAATGACGCAGGATGACACTAAAACTGTCCAGTGACTTAGATCTCTAGTTTCATCCTGGGGCTGAAAGCTTTTCATGGTTATCCCCAGAAATGCATTGAAACACAGCGTTATTTGTTGTCTGTGTGGAAAAAAGGAGTGACAAGACTGCAAAGAGGACTGCTGTGTGAGTCATTAGCCTTCGGCCAACCGTTAACCACGGGTTAAAAGTTCTAGCTCTTCACCGAATGACAGCCCGTGATTAGGAGAACCCTGGAGTAGGCACGTGCTGTGTGAAAAGCACAAAAAATCTTTAAGAATAAACACTGATATTGGCATTATCTGTTATGCTTCTTTTTTTTTTTTTTTAAACCCTACGGAGCCACGTGAGTAAGTTTGAACTATTGCAAATCTGTGTAGAAGTAACTAACAATGAGGACATTTTGAAGACAACTGGCAAGATAATATTTGCATCAGAAATAACACTAGCAACATATGTAATCCATGTACATCCATGGCGACAACACAACTATTAGAAAGACTTACATATAGCTGCATTTTTTTGCAGTTTCTATTTAGACATTGCGTGGAGGAAATCTTGTAATCTCATTTGATCATGAAAAGTGACATCAAATTTAAATTCATCATTCTTCAAAAAGGCTTTTAAAATGTCTATAAAAATAAAAATATATTTTGTGTCACAGTAATATTGACGTGACGTTATCGTGAATCAAGTCAAACCTTTGAATACTGCAGAACTTATCTTTACTGGCTAGTCTGAGGGTGTTCAAAGCGTTCAAAAACAGGTTCTTCTCAAAATGTGCTTGTATTTGCCTCCGTTCTTCATTCTTTAGGAACACTCTGCACTGCTGCAAACCCACACCATGATAACTCTACCATCTCCATGCTTCACGGTAGGGATGCTATGAGATGAGTGATGGGTTGTGCCTGGTTTCCCTCAGACACAGCGCCTCTCTGTTTCACTTGAAGTTGAATTAAGAGTTTTGGTTTCATCAGACCATAAAATCTTTTGCCTCATGATTTTTTTTTTCCCTATGTGCCTTTATGACCACTGTCCTCTTGTGCATTTTCTCAGGAGTGGCTTCTTTCTGGCCGCTCTGCCATTTAGGCAAGATTTGTAAAGATTTCTACTGACGTCCTTCCAGAAAGATCTCCCGTTGCATAAAGCTACAATATGTAGTTCTGCCAGAGCGGCCCGTGGAGCTGTTCTCTGACCCAACTTCATCTTTGGAGGTTTCTCAGTGTGGTTAGAACACCGGCGTTAGCAAGATGACGGTTAGACCCGCTTTCTTTTCATTTGGTTATGATGGAGTCTTGTATAATCACTGCTGAGCGATTATTTTTTATACCTTTCCCCTGATGAATGGCTCCACCACAAATCTCCCCTAAATTATAAATACTGTTCCCTGGAATTCCTAGTTAGGGTTTGGCTTTAAAATATAATTATAAGTTATTATTATTTATATATTTCCATATTTCATTTCCAATTAGTTTAACTTAAGGCATATTAGCATGTTCATTGTTATCAAAAATAGTGTAATAAAGTTTTATTTGAAGCTGCAACACATCTGTTGTGCAAAAGGCAAGCAGGTTGATAACTTCATGAAACACTGTACACTTGTAACTAACATGTTCACCTAATTGCTTTGACTATTTTCCCCATATTTAACAGTGTCTTCACATTTTACTACTTTAATCGACGTCATCGATCGAATGTCATTGTTTTAAAAAATATATTTCGCTTTCAGTACTTTTGATTTTGCAGTGTTACATACCACACATGGTCGTACAGATGTTCGTCACGGTCTGATGTCACTCACCTGAGGAGCGGTCACCGCAGATGGCGCAGATGTGTTTGGTGAGCGACAGAGCTGTGCCTGAGGGCTGGGCGGGCACCTTCATCACGCCGTTGAGGCCCAGCGGGGGCTTGATGTCCTCCGTGCTGCTGACCGAGTTCATCGGAGAGTTTAGCTGGAACATCAACGCACACAAACACACGCCGACAGGTCACAAAACAGACCAGCAACATCATACACACCATTACACAAGACCGTCACATAGCTTAGCTTGTGCAGCATAGTTAGCTGATGATATTAAGGATTGGACTGGAGGGCCAGCTCTGCTTAGGAGAGAGACAGGTTGGTGACACAAACAAACAGGTAGATTAAATCTGAGTGCAGATGTGTCATGCAGATTTCCTTTAACAATGTGATGTATGTGGAAAGTGAAAAAACATATTATGACTCGTGATACTCAATACAGATGGTCAGCAGCCCCAGCAGGAGCTCTTCTGTCTCTCTCCTCCCTCCTGCTCTCCTCCGTTTCTGATCTAAATCTGGCGCAGCAGGATCCTGCACCACTCCACTCCAGGAACTCTTTTATTCATGCTCTCAACAAGCCCCTCTGGCTCCAAAATGTTCGGCGCTAGCATAACTCCGATGCAAAATTTAACAGTACAGCGGAATAAAGAGACAGCATTTGTTTTAGCAGCAGTGCAAACTGGAGCCTTAAGTCTTCACTTCGAATAATGCCTCCCTGCGTCTCTTTAACGGAGCTTTGATACAATTCATCGGGAGTTGACCCCTCTTAGCCATTTGCTAAAAGAGGACAGCATGGAGGAGACTAATTATTAAAACTAGCTACATGCTGTTTCTAGAGGAGATAAATATTAGGGGGCAGGATATAAGTTTTCCTAAAACGCAGTAAGTATTTGATAAAACATAAGCTACTCTAGCTCACCATTAACACCATCTCATGAAAAAATCTCAAGAGTAAAAGCACCAATCTGCCTGAATAAAGACATTACGCTGGGGGAAGAAAATATACATCTAGACAAGCAGATCCCTGCACAAACACACACGCAGCAGAGGGGTGTGAGACAGAACAGAGCTGGCAGAGGAGCCACATTTTTTATATAACCAGACATCTTTTCATTAAATTACCACACACGAGACATGTCTGATACCGCAAACACTTCGAAACCCTAATTTAGCTTGTACCATCTGTCAGTCAAGACAGAAGAACTTTTTTTTTTTCTTCTTATAATTACGAGACAATCTTGATGGTCCATGAGTGTATGTTGTCCTCAGCTGTGTTTACAGAGAACTGACAGATATTCATTGGCTACCCTGAAAGATCATAGAGTTGTATACACCAGAGCAAACAAAGCCCTTTCTCCAACACACTGTATATAACCCAAACAGCCACAGAGAACGTATGCATGTTGTCAAATGGCTTCATTACTCCACAGCACCTCTATCACTGCAACTATGGATTAGTTTGATAATTGAGAAGATGTATTTTTTAACTACTCTTTTTTTGGATCCTACACTTCCCATAATGCAACTCACCATCTTTCTTTAGACTTTCCCTGCCTGGTAGACTTAACAAAGCTCCTTCCAGAGCTACAGTAGACATTATACATGATCCGTTTTAACAGGCCATGTAATACTCTCTGTGACATTGGAATTAACACTTGACATATAAAACTGGAATGCCCCTTTACATATGCCAAGTCTCTTAAAATAAACAAGATTGCTACATTTTGAGCACATCTTCATGTTTTCTCTTCTCTTTCCTCAGCTTTGTGCAACACATAAACGTCAGCTCTTGGTGCAACAGTGATTAATGTCTGTAATGCACAAACAAACAAGAGGAAAAACACATTCAGTGTCAAAACACTACAATGTGAAAGGTGAAACGTATGAGACAACAGTATCGTACTTCAAAATCGGTTATAAATCTGATTTGACACACAGAGCTACGCACACAACAGCAATTATACAGTGTATAATGTACAAGTTCACAAAATGCTTGCACATGCACAGACATGCACGCAAGTTGCTGCTATGAGCTCCTGGAATCTCATTTCACCTTTTCAAACACTTACATTTTCGATTCATCTTAAATAAGCCAGATAAGATGCCAGTAATTCCAGTAGTTTTTGCTTGAAGCTATAATATATCATGCTTACATTGAGGGAAAACATTACAAACCATAGTGCTTTAACGTCACATCAAACGGAAAATTATAGATGTCTTCTTCATTATTTTGCACACATTACTGCAGCAATCAGCAAGACATATGTGGTGTCATGGGAACTGGACTTGGAAACCTGACTAGACGAGTAAAAATAAAGCTCGTGTGGGTTTTGAACGTTCGGCTGCTTTTGTTTGAATGAGTAAAATAGTAGACAATACAAGTACAAAATCAGTTATTGTCAACTTTGTGCTGTCAAAATGCCGCCTTGTGCTGGAAAAGCCCTTCTTGCGGGGGAGATAAGAAGAGTGTCTTCCACAAAGGCGCAGACAAAGCTGCATCATTTGTTTAGAACCAGCTTCGGCAACATGTGCACACTGCCACCCCCCCGCCACCCCCTCAACGAAAACACACACACACACAACATGAGGTCTTACCTCAGTTAAACGCCTGAGTCTAGTCTTTTCCCCTGCAGCGCTGCACTAACAGAGCTGTCTCCTCAGCTGCGATCGTCTCTATCAAACCCTCTGTCTGCCTGACAGAAAAGACTCTTCCACTCACAATCTATTTTCAGTAAATCTGCAACTCAATCTCAGCAACATTGCTCCCTTCAGTGGGGTGGGTGGGCTGGCTGGGGGTGTTTGGAGGGGGCTTTCTTTCTCTTCTGCCCAAGGCACAGGGATTAGAGTGGCTCAGGACTGGTCCTGGAAATAGAATACATGCACCCACCCCTACAACACATACATGTGACACTTTGTGGGTAGGTATGCCAGCTTTGTGTACAGCGGTATCATCTCGGGAAACCCTTTCTGTGTATATCTTGGCTTCAAACTTTTACAGACGTTGAGATTGAAGCAAACAAGAAGCATTTAACATCCAAGGACTAGAAATGTAGGACATAAGATTCCCTGCAGTGTCTGAACTGCTCCAGCTGAACAACACACAGCCTCATGTGCAGCAGGTGTTACGTAACATGTTGTGGAGGACATTTGATTGGTACACCCTGTATATGTTGGGGGTCTCCCAACATACTGGGTGTCACATTCTGCACAGAACTGATGGTATGTGATTATATGTCCTGTGCCACCTGCTGCTTACAGCAGACTCCTGGGATGTTAACATGTAAAAGGTAAAGAGTAAATAGCTCTTTAAAAGGAACAATAATTGATAAATGGATGTCTTTCAAATCTACTGATGAGGGGGAGACTTTTTGTATATATTCTTGTAAAAAAAAAAAGTTAGTGGACCCCTGCATAGTTATTACAAAATACATTATAAAGTTGGTGTTTTGGCAGTTTCAATCTCATAGAAACACCAAGAATTATAAACAGCATGTTTACAACATAGTGCAGCAACTAGCGGTTATTGTTCTTACAGATTAATCTGTTGATTAGGTTTTACATCAGTTTCAATCCAGGAAGATCTAAGGATTACATAAAAATAACCATCAGAAGCTCCATGAGCCCGAGGTGATGTTTAAGTTGTTTGCTTTGTCTGATGCCAGGTCTAAAACACAAAGATATTCAATTTACAATGACTTAAGACAGAAAAGCAGAAGCTGGAACCAGCAAATGTTTGACAGTTATTCAATTATAAAATCTTGTTGCCCTTTAATTTTCTACTACACAACTAACAGCGAGTCTTTTCAACGCTACATTATACAGTACTACACCTGCAGGCTACAACAACCTTTTAACAAAAGGGGGACAAATCACACTCAGTAATTAGTCAAATAAACAGAGACCAAACGACAAATCGCATAATAAATAGAATACAAAATCATTCCAAGTATCTTATAGTAAGGATACATGTGGAAATAATTTCACAAAAAACAATAAAACTATTGTTAATCAGCTTGTTTTAGGTGTTTTACTCAAGCAGCAGAGCAGGTCCTATAAACTATTAGTATGCAGTGACAACACACACGGTGGTGAAACAAAAAAGAGGAAGGAGTCTCCCTCGAGTGAACAGAGGAGAAAAGGAAAGAAGAGAGTAGATAGTGGAGGCCTCTGCTGACGGGCTTAGCTTGATTCAGAGAGTCAGAGCACAGACTTTGCTCATAAAGACACTTCAAAAGGAGACATCAAATCCTAGCGCACCGCTTCTCAATTCAAAACCCTCATGTGGAACTCTAGTAGCTTTCTAGTTCAAGGGCACTTTTTTTTTTTTAAACTCAGAGAAAGTTATCTCTACAGTATACTTTCAGAAATGCCCTTTAAGAATTCCTTTATAAGGCTTTACATTATGTAGCAACCTAACATGGCCAGGGATAGGATGTTCTACTTTATATTCCACTGTTCCCATTTACTTGTATGGGAACAATTAAATTTTGCAACTTTAATTCACTTTAGCTTCTAAAGCTCGAATATAAAGAAAGTGTGAGCGGACAGGAGACGAATGTCCTGTTGACAGCAGACGCCACCTAGCCAGCTGCCCCCTCGGAAGGGAGGACAGGGATCAGGTCATGATGTAACCTAATGATAACCCTGCGTCACCTTTCACCTCTGACACCTCATGACAATCACTTCCTTCCAAAAGCAAACTTATCTCAGCAGCCCCCCAAAGTATGGCAAGTGGTGAGTGCAAACTTTCTTCTTACCCCCCGTGTTTAGTGTGAGTCTTATCTGGACATGATCAGCAGAGATGGGGGATTGGGTTTCACACAGCGGGTTGTGTTAATGGGCCCAGCTCTTCTGTGGCCTTCAGGGTAAATTCACAGTTAAGACACCCTTTGGGATTAATTACAACGCTGTTATAAATTTGAAAGACACCTGTTTGTACAACACATAGCTCACAAGCGAGCACGAATCAACAGACGCATACACAAAAGTAGTTCATCGTGTAGTTGAGTCGAGTGTGGATGGACTTAGCAAGTAGGTCTGCCATGTGACTGTACATTTAAAGTCAAGGGAACCACTGTGACGTGTGCTGGATAGCTTGGAAATTCATATCTTTATATCCCAACATGAAGAGTTTTGTTGCCCAAATATTTAAAACTATTTTTTTATTTTCTCTCCTCGAAAAGCATCGAGAAAGATTTAACAACATTAATGTTAACTCACGGTAATGCTGATTTCTTTGGTCTCTGTTGAAAAATAATCTCTCAGAGGACAATATATTCTTAACAAAGTTAAATTAATCTCCACATATTTTAGGAATTAGTCATTGTCTGGATTTGAATAGACATGTGCAGGCAATTCCCGAACCTTAGACACCATTTTCACAACATAGATATCACGACAGTGTGCAGTTGCACATTTATAAGGGCATCATTACTGAGACGAAGATGAATGAAAGGAAACTCTTCACTTACATATGGGCTCGCAACCAAAAAGAGTTATTTCAGTGCATGCATTACTATGGCTTATAAACGACCCGTAAGCGAATACATACATTATTTATTATAATACGGTAAAAGTGAGAACATAAAATAACACCATAGATATTATGGTCTAATATAATACTGTCTCTACTCTCTCCCGGTGGACAGAATTTAGAAGAAGACGACATTACTGCAGACAGCTCGGAGGTTTCCAGCACTCACCCCACGCTGTGCCACACCAGATAAAATGAATCACTGCAAGCACTGCTGGCGCTTGCGTGTTTTGACAGAAACTTTTGTTCAAGTGAAAAAAAGGATATTAAGATCAGTGGCATAAAAGGCAGCGAGCCTTACAGCAGTGAACAGGGAATATGCGCAGTGACTTTCAGCTGTTGTCCTGCCTCAGCACGGCGGTGTCTGTGTTTGTGTTTGAGTGTTTTTGGCATCCATGGGAGTGTGTGCGCACACAGGGGTGGCTCTGCAGCATGCATATGTGTATTTTTCATCTCCTTAGGTGTGTGTGTGTATGTGACTATACACATTCTTCGTAGTAGGTTTGAATTGAAAAAAACACCCTCCTTTCTTTCTCTTTTCAGAAGCAAACCAGACCTTGAAAGAATAACAACACATCCGTGCAACAAACTATTTTTTTTCCTTATCGATTAACCTGTTCACACTCGAAAAACTCTTCATCAAGGTTTTGCTCGCACAATGATTAGTGTGATCTCGTCCTGTTTATTGAACTTGACTCCATTAATTGATTACTTGTTTGTTTCTTCTTCTTCACAGGCCTTCTGAAAATCACAACATGCTGGATTAAAAAAAACAGACCTCAAGTCTAACCACCTGGTACGTTAACAGGTCAATCAAGCTGTGAACAGTTTCTCAAAACGCTGTTCAACCTATGTTTGCTACTTTTATGGCTCTAAGAATTTATGCTCTTTTTGGTTTTACTGCATCACCCAGTGTGTTGTGAGGAAACCATGTCCATAAGGCCAGTTAAGTACAGTAATACTGAAGAATAAGAATATGACTAATGTGCAAGTTATTCTGGTTATATAACTGATAACAATCAAACCAGCTTTCTATGCACAGAGCAGGCTTGTGAAAAAAAAAACTAGAATTAGTCATACAGTAAGTGTCATTACACTCACACATAAATGCCTACAGCCTATATGTCTGTCTACAGTGTCAAGTTCCAATAAGATCACACCACCAGATGCTATTAAATCCCTACAGATATATAATTTAAAGCTTTAAAATAAATGTGTGCCCCCCCGAGGTATTCGGACTGCAACAACTCGTCTGCATTAGGAGGCTCTCTGAAACTCAAACCTAATGTTACGTTTTTTTTTTATCCCTTAGATCTGCCACCTTCTAAATGGCTCGTCTCCTGTGTGGCCCCACACATGCCAGGACACACACACACAGGCCCCAAGGGTTATCACACTACGTATGGCGTACGGTCTCAAACAACAAAAAAACATTTGTTACGTGTATTATGACAACAGCTTAGTAAATTCTCTCATTTCTACAACATTAATTACATAAAAACACCACTTTATTACTTGGATTTTCTCTGCGTTTTTATGCACTAATTTTAAGTGTCTGTTATTTAAAAGGACACTTCTTGCAAATGTGCCGGAAGTAAAGCCTTCCAGGGAAATAAAAGGAAGTCGCCACTTGAACTGCTGATGCAGCTTTCAATGTTGAGTTTGCATGAACAGCAAACAGCAAAACAGTATACTAGTATTCTCTAACCAAAACAAAGCTGAAGAACAGTGTAGTAATCTTTTAGTAATACCACAACTACAGTCAAGTCATTAATTACACTTCTTTGAACTACCAGTACCAGAGGGGGAAAAAAGTAAAACTGCCTCTAATTGCTACCTGGAGACAGCTTTGGCTAAAAAAAAAAAAAAAAAAAAGTGTTCCTCTATCCATTTGAGGGTTGATTGACGTTAGAAAGCCTTAACTGTTCTCCTGGGACCCTACACACAGCCCCTTTGTGCGGTCATTAGAGCCATGCAACCATGATGTCATGCAGAGTAACTACAGAGAGGTCCATCACAGACCAGAGCAGCGGAATGGACCTTTATTACCCCCACACAGGAAGGGGTTGAGGTCCACTACTCTCTCTCTTTTTCTATGTGTTGTGTTTCAGTCTCCTAGCAACCCTTGCTGTAACACGACATACCTAAAAACCGGCGCCTGACATCACTGCTGCCGCTCATTTATTACTTATTAAGCGCGTGTTCCATTTCTTGTAAAACATTTACACCTTTTTCACATTAGTGTTTCTTCTGTGTCTGACTCCAGAAACACTCAAACTTTCTATGTATATTTAAAGCAGACAGAGTTACTGGAGATCTGTTGTAGGTTTAGGATTCTCAAAAAGATTTGAGTGTGAGAGAGCGCAGAAGCCAGAGGACGGAGCCGCAAAATGGAAAATAGGAGGCGGCAGCGGTCCGATGATAAAGAACCCTTTCTTCTTTTTTTTTTCTGCAGAAAACAACAGCCAGACAACTCTCGCCATTGTCATTTGAAGTGTAAAATGTGTTCCACCCCGTATATAATCCCTTCCAGCTGCTTGGAGTTGCGGCGTCTGTGATCGAGGGATGGTCTGTATTGTCAATGAGTACTAGCCCACAGACACAACCACTATTATAGGTCTATTCCTAATGGGCATGGCTGTGGCCTGGCACCACCCCCTGACCGGATACCCTGGAAACCCAAGGAGACATCTCGCCATCTCTCCTGCCATATAGCTCCAGGAAAAAGAAGAAGAGAGAGAGTATGTGTTTTGTTAATGGTGTGTGTGTGTGGCCCTTGTCAGAATTATACAGATGCCTTAACAATATGCAGAGCAGATAAGAAGCGGGATGTACTAAACACAACAGGAGAAAAGAAATAAAAGCCCGAGCTGCATAGCCACAGTGTGCCTGGATGTTCAGAACAGAGCTGAAGGGGAAGTACTGTTTCTTGAGATGTAAGAATTGGCTGATGATAAAGGACCTTCTCTGTCTTTACATGTGGTTTGGCTTTTGGAGGATGCAAGATTCAAGCAAGAATGGGAGTTTTGTTCATCATGTTTCCTGCTTTCATCATGTTGTCATTTATGTTTTTTTGATGGAGAGGATGGTTAAAGCGATTTTTATTGAAAAAAGACAAAACGAAAAAAAAACAAAAAAACAAAAACAAAACAAAAGTGGTTTAAACTGATTTTCTACAAGATGACACTGGTGATTGTAGTTTACAGTAAACAAGGTCTTCATGTAATGGGGACTTCCAGTAAATAAAAAGGAAGGACAAAAAAAATATGGTGGAAGTGCAAATGCAAAAAAAAAACAAAAAAAAAAACATTTTTTTTTAATTTCACCTTTGTTTTTAATCATAAAACTAGTCATGAAGCAATAGAGATCACGGGTATGTGCTTTTACAGTGAATGTGTGTGCGGCTATGTATACTGTAGGCGTGTGTGTGTGGTTACTATAGGCGGGGGTCTGTGTGGTTAAGTAGGGAAGAGGCTGAGCTGTGACCTCGTTCCAGTCAACTGCTCAAGAAAACAGCAAGTCAGCCGAGTATTAAGAGCGAGTGGCACACGCTGCCCAACTCAAATCACATCCCATCAGAAGAGCCGCGCCTCATGACCACAGGGCCTTGCCACCATCTTTAACCTCTCAGCCGCACTCCCACATCAAACTGCCGCTTTTCATCCTCACCGAGCAAAGAGTCAGCAGCCTCTACGGTGTCAGTTATGCAAATGTTCATGTACAACGCCTCAAATGTTCAAAACATGAGTATCTGTCAGATTTAGGGCTGGGCACAATGTTTCAACTCTGGTTCTCACACGATGCTTCAGCTTTGGTTGAGTAACCAAAACAAGACTTTTTAAATATCTTATTTTGTGAATTTAAAAGTGTTCTTTTTCTCTTTACAACAAAGTAAGACAAACAAAATTCATCACAAAATGGAGCACAAGAGTGAAAATTTAAATTTTCAGTGCTTAACAGTTTGCAATACTACAAAAACAAACTTTTATTCTGTTTTTAAGCAAATGTACAATAACACAGCATTGGTAAAGACTGGGAAGCAGTCATATACACTATTACGACTGTCACAGATATAGACTAAATAGCCGTGACCTGCTCTTTTTAAGGCTGGACTGGGTGAAAGGCAATGAGGATAAGTATGAAAAATAACTCACCCATAGCACATATTTTTAATACACATGTGCGTACATAATTACATGCTAAAAACATTATTTTAAAAAGAGGAATCACTTAAACTACAGTCATAGTTTCAATCAAACAAGACAGACTAATCTGAATTAACTATAATGTTTGCTATCTAAACATCCAACCTGCATACCAAGTATGCTGCTCCGGGAACAGATGAAAGTGTTGGAATTTAAAATGTGTAGAAGAATCAGAAAGGAGGGAGGGAGGAAAAGGCTTTCGAGCAATGAAAGATTCTGGCCGCTTTCTGAAAGTGCCCCTAATCCACTCTTAACTCTATTACATGTGGGACACTTTCGTTTAGAAGGTACTGATAAGCTCAACAATAGCGAGGAGAGCCCATCCCAAATAGCATCACATTTCAGACACACTTCACCACAATTATTAGCAAACACAAAAAAGGGCAGCAACTGCATTTGTGGGGGGGGAACAATTTCAATTTTAGATATGGCTCCAAACGGAAACTGGGCCACTGCAGGCTTTGAAGTCTTAATTGTGCCTGTGTGTATGTGTGTGTTTTTTTTTTTTATACCAAAGAAACCAAGGCTTATTGATGGAGCAAAAACAATGGAGACAGAGAGGGACAGAGGGGGAATGGAGATGATGTGAAAGACACAAGAAATAAAAAAAAATAAAAATAAACAAGAACGGAGGAAAAAAAAAAAAGAGGACAGAGGACAGCCAGAGAGAGAAGAAGAAAGAAGGGATAGAGAAGAAAGCAAGATATGGTGGAAGACAGTGACAAATATGCTTCAGATATAGAAGAAAGAGTGACAGAGCTGAACTACTGGGGAATCCTAGTTGAATAGGCCTTGATTAACTGTGGCATGGGGTCAAAGCAGGGCCTCTGTCTGCAGGGGCCTGGCTTAGGAAAATGACGTGTGTGTGTGTGTATGCAAGTATAAGCGACAGTAATTTGCATTTCTGAGATGTGTAAATACAGTTTCTAAGACATGATACACAATCATTTATCTGGATTGTGATATAATTTCCCAGTTTTTGGGATTAATAAAGTATATCTATCTATCTATCTATCTATACTGTAAGCAGCCACTTGACTTGTAAGTGTCACGGTAACACGGTGATAGACATTTTTTTCTCGGTTTTCCGATGAAACACTTTTATCAAATAATCCAGAAAGCAGATTAAATAATAATTAAAATAATTGTTGTAGCATTATTACTGCAGATTATGTAATATTTATCCAAATGTGTCAAGTACAGCTTATAGATGAAAGATGAATCGTTCTTTATATACAGTAAAATGACGCCAGGGATTGCTGTGGCACCAAAAACTGTGTCGGCAGCCTGTCATGACTGAAGGAGTCAGTGATGGTGGAAACACACAAGAAATACAGTTTCTTGAATTGTATTTATTGGGGATCAAGGTTTCTCTATTTGCAGTATGTGCTCCTGCGTGTTTGTACAACAAATGCCACAAACTCAATGTTATAATCTATATTCAATGCACTATACTATTCCTGAGTAACCCTGAAGACACAATACGTTGAGTCCACTGTTCATGTGCATGCGTCTGAAAGCATGTGCAGCATGTGTGTGTGTGCGTGGGCTCCTGTAGATTTTCGCGTCTGTTACAGGCCTTACCTGTGGGCTGACACTGGGGCCGTAGCCCATGCCGGGCGAGTTCATGGAGTGGGGGCCCATCGGCGAGCTGATGACAGAGAAGGGTGAGGCTAGACCGTTCATGGGCGAACTCAGCGTGCTGATGGGAGAGTGAAGAGAGCCGGAGGGCCCCATGGACGTTGGACTAAGCAGAGACGGGTGCATTCCCCGGTGGGAGGTGGGTGAGCCCAGGGGCGAGGAGGTCACCTGGCCGGATGAGTCTGTTGAGAAAGAAAAAAAATTAATAAATAAAATTAGAATAAAAGCGTCTTAAAAATGTCATGTTCACATACACATTTTATATATATATATTTCAATTCAACAAAAACACATTCATGAGACAATTCAATCTGGCAAGAGCTCTTGTGGAAGAAACTTAACATAAGAGTCAATGCAGTCTATCTATACAATAGGTGTGTTACGTCTTTCATACACTGGTTCTGTACTTCACTGAAGATTTTACCTCTACAAGTGCTGCCCTCGGGGATCTAACAGTACAGGATGTATATCTATAATATATGCGGTTGATGAGTGGGCTAGTGGCCCCAGGAGAATTAAAAATATAACCTTGCACCGCAGCTGGGGGCTAAACCTGCAGCGAGACTGAAGTCAGAGAGAGTGATAAAGAAAAAGGTCATGTGTAGAAGAGCTCAGATGCACTTTGTGTCTTTCTTCTCTCTCCTACAACATTCCTCCTCTTAACCTTGAACGAGTGGGCCATTTTCCCATCAGCTGTCAACACAGAAGATATGGGACAGGCAGGAGCATGGGCAAAGACTTTGGTGACAGGGGTGTATGTGTACTGATAACAACCCCCACCCCCCATCCCCCCGTCCCACTAGTCTTTCAGCACCTCCTTTCACTCTCTCTCACTTTTCATTTATGATCATCTCTCTTCCTTCCATCCTCCTCTACTCTGTGCATCCTGGATGAGGGATCACTCTTGTCAGCTGACTCATGTTGGGTGATTGATATATATATAAAACATTTCCACACTTTTACATAATAATTTATCCAACTCGCCAACCCATACAACCGACAGCTTCGGTTCACCTCTGATAAGTCATTTGTCCTAACATACCCTCAGATATATTTGAACACTACAACTTTGCTCTCTCTGCAGCGGGGACACGGACCAGTTACATAAGAAGTGTGAGTGTGACTTTTCTGTCACGCTCCCATGTTTCATAAGTGACCAGGTTCCTCTGTTTCCACACAATGGAATAAAATTGATGGATTGCTCAATTAGTTGACAGCCGAGAGTAACAGTTGAGGGAAATTTTCCTGTAATACTTTGTCTCTGTCCCAGGTGACTTTGCAGGATTTTTCCAAGTATATATATATGTGTGTGTGTGTGTGTGTGTGTTCGTTGTGAGGTATTTCTGCCATCTTGTGAACGTAGGACAGAAGATGGGGGATCTTTACATCTTTCTCCCATGTATAAGCAATTCTCAAAACGGCAAGCTAGCTGTCAGCTCAGCCAAGCAAAACACTTCCTCACACATCCTGCTTGCCTCGCAAGCACTTCCTGTGAGTGCACACGCACAAACACACACACACAGGCCCCATCCTATTGAAAACAAACACACATCCTTCTTAATAAAGGGCTAACAACAACTCTGCATCTAGCTGTATTAGTTCAGTGTTTAATCCTCTGACTGATACCCCTGGAGCTTCTTTCCCTACGTTTACATTTTTTTTCCTCCTAAAATGTGCCCACACACATAATTCCTGAAAAAAATATAATAAATAAATAAACAGCTCTCCCTGAGCCAGCAATTCCCACAACCCATCTCCAATTGGGTTTTAATTCAGGCAGATAAAGAGAGCTGCGGGATTAGGGTTACCAATCTGCCATTGTAGGTCTCAGCATGGGGGGAAACTCAGCTGACAGAGTCCCAGCAAGGCCCCACCTCGAGGGGGATGACAGAGACGGGCTGGGAGGTAGGTCAGACTGTTTGTCTCTGTCTCTCTCCCATTCATTCCTTATGTGTCTCTCTCTCTTCCACTTTTTTTAAGAGAAAAGACCAGAGCAAAACATTGATTGAAAAATCTCCTCCCTGATGTTATTTTTTTCAGATGAACATGAAGCCAATTATGTAACTAAGTTGTATGTGAATGATCTTATTTGGGCATAGCTCCCAGAACATATAGATATCACAGCAAAATGTGTGTGTGTGTGTGTGTGTGTGTGTGTGTGTTTGCATGTGTGTGTGTATGTTTACTCTTGTTGGAGTTGGGTTGCCAGTGTAGGATTACTGCAGGATGAAAAAGGACTCTGTCCTAATCCTCCCCAGAGAGGAGAGAGGAGAGGAGAGGAGAGGAGAGGAGAGGAGAGGAGAGGAGAGGAGAGGAGAGGAGAGGAGAGGAGAGGAGAGGAGAGGAGAGGAGAGGAGAGGAGAGGAGAGGAGAGGAGAGGAGAGGAGAGGAGAGGAGAGGAGAGGAGAGGAGAGGAGAGGAGAGTCACATTGGCACTTTGCCTATATTTCTTCATATACCCCCCTTCCATCTCAACCTGTTGAACAGGAAAGTGTAGCATGTTTTACGAACAGTCTTGAGAAAACACAGAAAGCTCTGGCAACCGTTTGCACTACCTGCAAAAAAACCCCCCATAAAATAAACATGCTTGCAAGATAAGATAAGAATGTGTATAAAGCAAATCAGTGAATAAGAGGAGGAGGAGGAGGAGGGAATAAAAATGATTGCCGCATCCAAGAAATGAGTGGCAGTCATCCAGGTTACCTGCATGCCAATATACAGAAAGGCTGACATGTTTTGCTGATGTTATGAGTCTGTCGACTGGCCTGGATCACACAGAAACACAACTGACAGCTACAAATAAGCAAATTAGGGCCTATCTCACAGACGGGCACAGAACGAGGTCTCCACTTACCTCTTCTATACTCCATACAAGCATCTCCTATTTCTAAACAATGCTTCCCTCACTCCCGCCTTTCTCGCTCTTTTGTTCTGATGCTGGGTGTGATTACACAATAGAAATTTGCCAATTTGTGCTCTGGCTGTTATTGGCTCATCTGTTAAGAATATGATAATCCGATGACTATGATGAGAATGGATGATGGTACAAAATTACAGATATGTGTCGTATATTCAAATATTTAAAACAACCCATTGTGTGTTTTTTTTGACAGGAGATCCGAGGTAATCTTTAACCCCTTCAATCATTTCATTTGTCATTTGTTCAGCAGCAAAAAGTGGGAATATATGTTTTCTACTGTATATGTATTTGAAACAAGCAAGGAGCTTTATGTGAGGTCACAATTTAATGACAGTTTTCATAGAAACTACAAATGACTCTCTAGCTATACAGTAGATCTAATACCGATGGTTGCAGTCTGAAACTAGCCCATGAGCTCATGTTGCCTCTGCTACAAACAAGGGATGATGCATTTTACATGGGAAGTCCATCCCTAAACCCCCACAACAGTCTGAACCTCTTACATGCTTCTTTACCTTACTATGACCTGTTGTCATAGTTCTCACAACTTACTCCTGATGATATTTTTATCCTATCATTGTCTCCAGTCCTCCCTTTTTTTTTTTTTAGCATATGCCTATTCACTCTGCGGCTAACTCTTCTCCTCTATAATTCATCTACAAGTGCCAAAGTGGAGATTTAGTGGAACACAGGGGTGTGGGATACAGCATAAACGGAAAGGGGGCTCTCATAAATCTCAGCAAATCACATATTTATGTCCAATAGCCATATCGCCTATAAATCTCTTTAACGATCAGTTGAATTGACTGTCAATAGGCAAAAATCATAATGCTTTGGGTAGTTTGTGCTCACAAAAGGATGCATACAGCAGTGCCAGTTTTAGGGCTTTATTCTTATAGCTTCTGTCCAACCCCACATTCCCCTGAGACTTTGTGTGCGTTTCTAAATCATGTCAACTGATGTCCACTGAGCTGTAGCAACGTCACGAGGATGATCAGTGGAAACAGATTGCACCTCAGCTCAATATTGAGCTTTATCACAAAGGGCTGTGAATACTTATACTTAAGTAATTTCTTTATTTTTAATAAATTTTGCAAAAATCCCAAACATTATGGGGTATCACGTGTTAAAAAAAAATTAACTGCATCCACGTTGGAATGAAGCTGGAACCTAAGAAAATGTGGAAAAATGTGCAAACTTTCCGTATGCACAGCATTCAGACTGACAGCATATCCGTGCACACACAATGGGTTTTCTATACCACTCTGCTGGCAGTGGGTCAGCTGAAGAATGATGCCATTGGTGTGACAGCGGCCAGGAAAAAAATGATCATTTCATGGATTGACTGGCGTAAATGAAACTGTCATGAGTCACTTGCACCTAAACCGCAGCGCATTAGCAAACTGCGGTTCCTCAGTGGAAGGAAACTGGATGAAGCCGCGGCCTGTCAACAATCACTCACCGACCATTTTTAGTTGTTGTTGTTTTTTTGTCTTTTTTTTTCCCCCTTTTGATTTGAGACGAAGAGTTGTTTTTTTTATTATTCACAGGGACTTTTAGGAGAGGCAGGTGAGTCAGTTTTGAAGTGCACAGAGAAGCTGAGGCACAGTCAGGATGAAACGCTCGTCATTAGCATTTCTCCGGATGCGTTCAGAGGAAGAAGAAAGAACAGGGAGGGAGGGAGGAAGAGGGGGTTCAACAAAAAACCCATGAGATTCAGTCGGTTGCATAGCCAGAGCCCAAAATAACACAGGAGTCGGCCCAACAGCTTTTTTAGATTTTATCGCTGATGTCTATATCACCATGACGACAGCAGGATGGTATTTTCTTCAATGTTCCATGAAGCCCTGTGTGTGTGTGTGTGTGTGTGTGTTCATGTGCTTGAACAATTAGACTAGTAGCAGCCTTTTGTTGTCATTATCACACTTTCTATCTGTGGTATACATAAAATATCAATGTCAACATGTTTTGACTGCTGCATGTATAATATGTGCATGTGTGTTCATTACTCAAAGTCTCTCTACTGTTTTCCACTCTATAAACATACTATATACATATATCTCCTTTAGTTAAGGTCTACAGTGTAAATATCCCAGTCTGATGTGTTTACTCTGTGGCTATGGAGAGGGAGGTAATGGGAGTATGTGGGGGGAGTGAGTGTGTGTGTGTGTGTGTGTGTGTGTGTGTGTTTAGGCTAGGTGGGAGTTGGTGTAGGTACGGGTTATAACTGGCTGATGAAATAGCAACAGGTTGATGTAAAATATGATGAGCAACTAGAGTTTCTTTTGTGGTGCACTAAAATAATAGATTAGTATAATAAAATGACTATCTTACTGTTGTGGTTGTACACATATATCTATCTACTCCAACACAGATACCCCCTGCAGGATCACTCTGAGCTTTCTGGTTTTAGTATGGGCATATGTTTCCTTGTGTCCGAAGACCTCATTTACTACTGCACTTTTAGAAATATCCAAACCTGATCTGAAAAAGCCTTACTCAAAAGGTTGACAATGACAAGGTTTTATCCTTAGCTGTTTGTCCCTTGTGGTCTTTTATAATCTCATTACATGTGTTTTCCCCCTCTTACTACTTGTAATCCACATTACGTAAGACTTGGGGGAAGGTGCAAAAAGCTATGTGGAGGCATTTGTTTGAACAGCAACTCCTGTCAACACAAGATATGATCAGATAGAGAAGCGGCAACTATATCTTGGTGACAGCTCAAATCAAAAGTAGTCCAGTCCCTCTTTTAACTGCCTGTTCAGACCCCTATCTGCTGGAATCCATGAATCAACCTGCAGACTAAAGACAAAAGAAAAAAAAAACATGTAAGAGCAAAAGAAAAAGCCATTAATGGGGCCAAGTGGCAGAAAAGAACCAAAACAGGTCACCCGTAATTTCACAGTAGGTGGGCCGCTAACAACAATCATTTGATGCAGTGTTGATATAACTCGATTCTTTTTGCCTGCCGAAACAACTGCCCTCATTAAAAACTTAATTCTTTCCTTTTTACTCTTTTCTATGTATCGCAGGCTCCCTTTATTTTCCTCCCATTTCAAGTCATTGGCGTGATATCATGTGGATGAAAGCGCCGGCTCCTGGGGTATGCCGGTGCCCTCAGTGACTCTTAAGTGTCTGAAGAGGCTGGCCACGGCTAGGTGTCAGTGAAACCGCAGATCACTGGCGCTATTACTAACTGTGCCCCAACTGCCTGTGATCTGCTGATATGGCCTAATTGTTCTCTCTAGCTCAGAGGTGATAAACCATATCTCAGAGCCAAAGCTCCAGCTGGCTCCAGAGCTTAAAGCCTGGAAATACTTTAGTATTATCAGACATACTACTTGTCATGTTCGAGCGTAACTTATAGACCAGACTGATCTAAAGGAATAACATATTGTCACCACTGGAAACCTACGGTGACTGATTTCAAATTGACCACAGTTGATGATCTCCAAAAATATGGGGAATACAGAATACAACCATACTAGCTTTGATACTAGATTCATATTTGACAAAAACAAAACAAAACAAAAAAAACCCTATATGTCCTCAGAGCTGAGTGGTCTCTAACAGATGTATCACCTGGTGCACTTAATTTGTCCTACAAACATGCAACTGAAAAGAACTAGTGCTGACATTTTGGTGCTGTCTGAAATTGTCAAGAGAAGCAACAGGATACAAAAGGAGAGCGAAAAGACTGTTGAGAAAGAGACGTAATGTACACATGAATGACAGCCAGCATGGTGAATGCATCACACTGGTCGTCCTTTGGTCGGCAGGCGCAGCAACTCACAATAGCAGTTGATCAAAGACATGGCATGAAGCGATAATGACCACTGCAGCCTGTGGAGCAGCCGTCACGAGTAGAAGATTACATTTGCAGATGACGCTCTTCTGCTCTTTTTGAGGATTCATTACCTTTTCAACAACATGGGAGCTTAGCAAGCAGCTAAGGAACACTAAGTAACTCCAAGATTGTAAATAACGAAAGGCTTTTTGAATGGCCGACATTAAATAAATACGGTGGTTTCTTTTCTGTATTATAGTTTCAGCTTTAAAAGCTGTTAAAGTCACGTTCCAGACCTTTGTGGGAATCCAAGTAACCGGGCTGCAAGGCAGCAAGGAAGCTATGATTCATCGAGCTTCCTCTTTGAGATGAAAATCAGAACACGGGCCCTTATCTGGCTCGTTCATTGCCAAAACACACTCGAAGGCGTATAGCCGAGCATATACATATATACACACAGAAACAGAGATAACCTGACTGCAACAGCAGCAACCCTATGAGGAATCTGATAACTGCTTTTGATTACTTTCACACTTTTGTCAGTTGTATCATCAAAATTAAACTGGGCGTGATGATGCATTGCCTTGATCTCAAGAAAGTGTTATGTTACTGCAAGATTAACCTTCTGTACTGAAATGAAAGGAAACAAATGGCTTATTGAAAGGTGGAGGGAGAAAACACGTTCGAAAACAATATGGCAAGAAGTGGAAATAAATGGCCTAAACACATGATGTAAGCATGAAAAGCTCCGGTGAGACACCAAAGAAAAACAAATTATTAATATATTAATTGTAACACATAAATTATATGCCTTATTATATTGATTCAATGCCCTGAATATTCAAGTGTTCTAGTGGAATGTCACAATTACACTTAGAGACATGCAAATGAGGAAAAGGAAATAGATGAGGAGGAGTGGAACAGAAATTAAGGTGTGAAACTAGGTGTGTCTGCTCCCTTTTCTAAGACTCTTCAGTGACTCAGTAGTCATAAAACCATCAGTCTGTGGAGATTAACTGTGCCAATTACCACAGAGGAAAAATAAACTGTCCCTTCCCTCTGGTGACATCAGGATGAGGAATTTGCCGCTTGATGTCTTGTTCAATAACAGCAGGTGATTGATAATTTCCATTTGTATCAAGGAAACACATTGAAACGCATAAAAAAAAGTTGAGAGCTGTGTGTCCTGGATTAGGCCCAGGGCAGATGTTGGTGAGTGTCCCATGTCTCAACCCCCCCGATGGCTGAGCCTGGAGAGGTAATAAAATGCTTACTGTTCTCTTACAAAGAGCTGGACATGTTTACATGTGATTTAGGAGAGCACATCCATTTCAATTTGTGTTGGATAAGACAAAAGAAGCTGGTTCACATTTAGGTTTTGGGATACTGGAAATAATATTGAGGCCTTTTTTCAGAGCAAAGCTTGAATTTATTGACTATATTACAAGCCTTTGAGACCCCCTCCCCTCCATTTCATTTTTTTCCCCGCTGATTATTATTCTTTTGTTCTAGGCTGTGAGGTGCTGGTCTGTTTGTAATGAAATCCAAATGTAGAAGGTTCTGGCTCCCGGCCCCGAATAGAAACTGCCCCCCAACACACACAATTTTCTTTTCTCCCTCTAGGGAAACAAGTCTGAGATAAAGGTAAAATAGAGGATGGGCAGAAGATAGATTGATTCGATAGATAGAAGGATGTGTAGAAAGAGAGACACAGATAGAAAGGAGAGGAAAGGGAAGAGGGAGGAAGAGAAAGTGCGAGAAAGTCGCTCGGAGAAAGCTGGAGACTCTGGGGGCCAGTCGGAGAGGATAAGATGGGAGGTGGGGGGGTGGCGATGGGAAACTATGTGTCTACGTGCTGCAGGAAGAGGCCTTGCGAGCAGGGGAGAACACACACGCGCCTCACTTGGGGGGGGTTGTATGTCCTGAAGTGTGTGTGCATGTGTGTTCTGTGTGCGATTGTCACTGGGAGGAGTGTACTTTGGATCAATGCATCACTGCAAACAAATACCACAAAATTCTGCAGGGTGGATCGGAGGGATGCTGTATCCAAAATAAATAAACAAAATCATGAAAATATAGTTGCACTGACTGATGAGGCCTAACCTTAGCCTCCCCCGCTTCTATTGCTCAATCCCACACAGACAGTCTGTCCAGTACACACAAAAATCAATTAACTTTTGGCCCATTATCAACAAAATAAGTCACATGGACAAGTCAGACAGCTCATTGATTGATTGAATGCTGTTTCAAAACCAAAAAAAAAATCTAAAACTGAATAAAGCAGATTTTTACACTAAAATGGGGTCAATAAAATCCAAACTATTCTTTTACAGTTAAATAAAACCAAGAAAAGCAGCACATCACGGTGCTTGAAGAGCTGGAACGAGAATATTTGTTTCAAAGATGACTTTGATGAACACTCAGTTAACAAAATTACACTTGACTTTGTTAGCTGCATCTGCTGCATGTCCTTTCTGCCAGAGAGCCAATGATCACAACTAATTCAGATTTTCAGGGTCAAATCAAACAAGGTGACCAGGGAGGAGCATTCTTCACAGGGGTTGAAGGCATGTTTTGAAGAGAGAGAAAAAAAAAAAAAAAAAAAGGCACAAAGGTGGCCGACTAGCATTGCTCCTAAGTGGAGCTGGCATCTATGTGGATGAGAGCAAAGTCAGAGCGGATGTATGTATGTGTCTTTATCTCTCCCTGGTGCACATGCTCTCACGTTTAATTTGTCCTATCCTTTCTCTCCTCCGCCTCTGTTTTCTTCAATTTCTTTCCACATCCTTCCCTCTGCTTTCACTGCTCATCAGAGGGACTCCCCAGAGGTGCCAGATAATCCCAGTTCGGAGCACGAGTCTTTCATGTCCTGGGAAGAGATGCTGGCGAGAGAGCTGTCAGCTCTATTGCCTCTCTTCAGCTTCAGCTTCCCGGCCTTGTTGTCTCTCTCTCTTTCTCCCTCCCTCCGTCCCTCCCTCTCTTTCTTCCTTGCTCTGCTGCTGTTTTCACCCATGGTTATGTTCTTTTTCATTATGGAGCCCCCCCAACAGTTCTGCCAGGAACATGACTAACAACACTAGCTTGTGTTTAGATAACACAAACACCAGGGACTTCGATCCATCTCCAGGTTAAACAGCAGCGCTGACTACTGCTCCTGTCATTTGGACGCTCTGGATACTTCGGAGGAGCCCCAGGAGGAAGGTTGCTGAAGAGGAGTGTACTGCAGATTCCTATTTTTATTTTAAGTAGCTTGCCTCTCTGCCTCAAAGATCCAACCTTTTACCCACAATTACCTCAACCAGTTACATCCTGACCTGAACTGATAATGTCAGTTAATAGCAGCTCACATCTGGATACTTAAGACATACCCACAACTTTTTTTTTTTTTTTTTTTTTTTTTTGTAGGCTGGCTAAATAAATAAAGGTCATGTGTCTTCATTCCATGCTGAAATGTCACCATTTGATACTGACAGGCTACATTGCATAAACAAACACACAGTTAGAAGCACATCTCACATATCCGGTGGTCTTACTTTCAAAAAGGAAAAGACAAAATTATGCTCAATCATATAAAAGCAGATACCACATTAACTCATGTGATTAATGATATGCTGCACTATGCTTACGGGAATTCATCCTAACAAGCTATTTGACCAAGTGCTGCATTTCAGTGTTTTTAAATCAGTAAACTTGTTTGCTTGTTGTCCGTGACGACACACCTGAATCAAAGGATTTTCTGGATGCATTTGGCATCATTGTGACACCTGAGAAGTTCCTATTATATTTGAAAGCAGCAAACAAAAGACTACATTTTGTAAATCATACAGTACAAAAAATATATATGAATATAAGAAAGAGTGAAACATATGTAATCTTGTCGACAATTGTCAGCTGTGTAAACACAGGCAAAGCTTTCCCGCTTTTAAAGGGCAACAAAATGAGTAATTCTTTCAGTCTCACTACTGAACAATGATCCCTCAGTCCAATCAAAAGCTTGTTTTACCGCATTGGAACTTTTTTCCGATGATGCAATGATGCAACACACACATTTGCTGTGACATTTGTGCTGGGAAAGTCATTTTCTAGAAGGTCCGTTCCCCAGCGATAAAATACATATTTCTTTTTGCCTGTGCTTCTCATGGTCTGGATGCCCATGAATTACGTGTTGGGATTGGCTTCATGACAGAGGCCAAATAAAGTGGGTGTTATGATTGGCATGGACAGCCACGTTTGAGAGAAACAGGTGTTGTTGATTGGCTCACACCGATGTGCCCATGACTGCAGAGCCTTGCGATTGGTGGAGGGAAGACACCACCGCTCTGGGAGGAAGCTGCTGATGCCGGGCATGTTTGTGGGCATGGGGTGGCCAGAGCGGACGGGGGAGGCAGAGTACAGACCACCTGGATCACGGGCCTCAAAGGCCGGACTGACAGACTCAATCTGAACAACAGTGAACAGAAGACAGCCAGTCTGCTGACTTCCCCTCTCTTGCATTTTCACTGGCAGCTTTCCAACAAACACACACCGTCCAGCAAGACTTTCAAAAAGGAGCTTCAGCTCGGGTTTTTCCACTAAGTTAAGGGGGATTTTTTTCCCCCCCGCCTTGCTCTGCTTAGTGAAAAAAGAAAGTAGATTAAAAAAAGCTCAAACACACCAAGAATAGTCGAGAATCATTATTATTTAGAGCAAGTCTAAAAGGATGGCGGTGTGATCAAAGTATTAGGATGCACACGAGCAGTATACATCTGTGTGCTCCTGAAGAAAGCAGGGCTGCAAACTTTAAATGAATACAAAAGCAAACTTCAAGCACTCGTGAGCAGTAGCCGGGGCGATGCTCAAGTCGAGATAAAAAGCAACTGTTAGTGGATTTTTCATCAGTATCTTTGAAGATCTTCACCAATACAGGGGAGTGTTTTGACTGGAAAATTGGGGCAACAGTCAGATGATGTTGATCAAGTTTCAGCTCGGGTCGAATGACTCAAAGGTTTTCTGGTCTGTTACAGCATTCTACCATGTTCACTTGTCACTACGTTAGATCAAGGCTAAGTAACTATTTTTTATTTAAAATGTAGTTAAAAAACCTTTTCCAGCCGTTTCGAGAGTAGATAAATAAATATACCTTGCTACACAACTATCAAGAGGAATAGACAAATCTTCAAACATATGGATTTGTGTTGAGTCTTATGCAGACCAAAATGACTCAATAAAGAGCTTTTTGCAGTACAGACGAATAAACACTTGTGGGACACAATAGAGAATTTGTGTTTCTAAAAGCGTATAAAGAAGCGTGACAGTGTGAAAGTGTTCACAGTGTACTCATGCTGTTGAAGGTCCACGTGGGCTGTCACATTAATCAACCCTGAGCTTTTGTCAGCGGCTTCCCGATAAAGCCCTTTACATTACAGAGTGAGGCTGACCTGGCGTGACCCAGACGCCCATCCTCAGTCAAGTCTAAGAAAGGTCTTCAGACGTGAAACAGGAGTCATTTCTTCACTTGAGTCTTTTTTTTTTTTCTTTCTTTCATTCTCTTCTAATATTCATCATCTTTTGTTTTCTTGACATTTCTGTATTTCGACATTATTTTTTCCTGCCCTTGTGACACTGCATCCTCCTCTATGAGGTCATTCTGCCATGACTAACAGGCATCCTCGGGGTAAAAAGGGTGTGGGATTCCTCCTCTTTTCCTTCTTATATCTGTCAAGGGTACTGTGTGTGTGTGTGTGCGGAGGGGTTGGTTAGGGGCAGGAGAAAACATCCAAATATCAACAGAGGAGAAAGGCTCAGCCAAGTCAGCCAACTAATGGGAGGGAGGAGGCCACTGACAGATATTCACACACACAGAAGACACAGCTCCTCATTACCACACACATGCTGAAGTGTTTTATTTGGACTGAAATCCATGTGATAGGCTGCCTATCTCTCTTCAAATAAGAGACACTCCGTTCTCTCTCCATGGGAGTGTCAGAGCAGGACGGTGAGGAGGACAGGACTCCCACGGTCACACGTTGCCTCTGGAGATAAGTCACGGATCTTTCACAAACACACACACACACACACACACACACACACACACACACACTGATATCCCACCCACAGAGACATGATTAACATGCCAATTAGACCAGGAAGCAGCAGGCCTGAAGGCCTCCCTTATTTTTAAGCCATAAATAGAATTCAAACATAAATGCAAACACACCATGCAGATACAACACCATGCATGAAGGCACATTGTGCACAAGCATGAATACATAAACATGCAGATACCATGAAATGATCAACTGATTTTTCATTCCAATACCCACTTCTATCCACCCACACACACAATATACATATTTAGACGTAACTAATAAACACAGTTTGCCTCTCATTAGTTTCCTATCACCAAGTATATATAAAAAAAATATAGCCAAGAAAGATGCTACAGATTAATACTGTAACAGTCAGTTAATCAATTAGACAGCTGGTAGTATTTTCTGACATTTTACAGACAAACAATTCATTGGTTAAACTGACAATATTCAATAGATGAGCTGATTATGAAAATAATCATGGAGCATGAAGCAGCAGCATCTGAGAGACAGACGCTCAGATGAACCTTTCTGAGCTCAGAGAGCGGTGCTGTGTGGCTCGGCCTGACGCTGACTGATAGCTGGCTGTGGATCCTGAGGGGCATCGGGAGTTTAATCACCCATAACCGCAATTACAGACGTACACGTCAGACTCATAAAGCACTGAAACAAGATGAGCGCCTCCCTCCTCTCCTCCCCTCGGCGCACATCAGCCAAATTCCACTAAAGCTCAAGGAGGAGAGAGGGAGCTGAAGGCATAAGCTCAGAGCGCGATCCCTACCCAGTGTACTGCATTAGACGGAGCATTGCGCCACATTAATTAGTGCTTTTAATACACTTATGAGCTATAAAACAAGTCGTTATGCACTGCACTGTGTAGTGGCGGTGCCTTGTTGGTAAAGTGAAGAGGTGTGTTGTGTTACTGCTGAAGATGTGCTTGAAATTCAAGAGATTCAAAAGGGCTGAATCGCTGCATCAGTGATTGTACAAAAAGAAAACATTAACATATCAAACCCACACATACACTTATACCTAAATGGTACACATGGACGCGAATCTGAGTACACACTCTTAATGATCATGATAAAAGCTCATAGTACACCGTAAGACAGGCCTTAGGATGGATTAAGATGCAAGCCTTTATCAGCGGGTTCCCACAATCCCCTATAGAATATCTCTGCTCTCTTTCCCTTTTTTTATTTTTCTCTTTCCATTCCCCCATACCGCAGGGATAGTGCTGGGAGAAAAAACAAAAGAGAAGAGGAAGAGACTGATGGATGATGGTAGAAAAAGAAGGAAAACATAGTTGAACAAGTATGCTAGTAGACAGGCCACGGGCAGGAGGGTCAGCTCCTTTCACAGCCCTGCTGCTTGACAGCGAAGCAGCAAATGAGAGCCAAAGTCATCCTCATGGCTGCAATAAGTCATGCGCAAAAGTGTATTATGGAGGGTGAGATTAGCACTAGAAGGTGAACTGGATAGGACATAAAGGGGTGTCACCAGGTCAAATGGTTGTCATCTGCAGCTGGTGGACAAAATAGTAAAACATGATTAAGGAGATTAACTCTTCTATGTGAAAGCAGCATGTTGGCAGCAGCTTTCTACACTGGATGTGTTGCTGCCACAGTGCTGTTGAAAAATGTATGTGTACATCTATGACTTATTTAGGTGATAAAACTATGAAATGATGCAGTGAACACACAGATAAGTGAAGTCCTCTGTTTTAAGAAAAACACTTGATCCGGTTCAGGCTTGTATTACAGCAATAAAACTGCAATGGTTGCCTCAACTCATGTACCGCATGAATAACTGATATTCATATGTTGTTCGTTTCCTGTTTTCTCCATTAGCTGCATGAGTAGGCCTGCCTGTCTGACCACTTTATAGGGCCCGGATGACACAACTGGAAAGGACGGTGCTGACATCTAATCCATCAAATTAAATTTACAAGGCACAAAACTGCAGAAAGCCTGATCTCGGACATGCATGTCCAGTCTACTGGACATTTCAGTTGACAGAGGGGTAATTTACACCTTTCCTCTATGATGCTGAAGTGCAGATTTTAGCCAAGCTTCAGAGCAAACCTTTGAACCCTAGCGTTGACTGGAGGGAGCAGCAGGTCACAAGATCACTGGAGCAGTTGATTCATGAGGCGGTGGCTGTACAACGCTGCCTCTGTCTCTCACAGTGGGCCTCTTCAATAAATAAACCCTCCGCCAGGGGCAATGAAACTATATGGACGTGAACATCACAGGAAAACATCCCCTTCCCCCCCCTCATCATCCCCACTCACACAGACCTGCGTGTTTTTTTTTTCTCTCCACTACTGTCAACGAAACCGTCCCACATGATCGGCTCCAATTGAGTCATCAGATGCACAATGATGCGAGTTAAAGAGGGTGAGCTGCCCCGTGTGTGAAAAGGTCAACGTCTCTTTAGGCGGGTGCACATTGTGTAAACAAGACAGGCAGAAGGATCAATCACATAGGCCGTATTTATTGGCTTAGTTGGCTGAGAAGAACATTCACTGGAAACATGATTCAGGACTAATCGCGTGGAGAGAAGAAGAGGAAGATAGAGGAAGACAGAAGAGTCGAAGACAGAAAGAAAGAGAGAAGGAAAGAGAGTCTGGTTGAGGAAGAAATTTATAACAGTTACTGGTGCACAATTAACTACATAGTCTTCTCACACCCTCCTAAATATGTGTACACAGTGGTTCAGGATTTATTTTGCAGAAATTGCTTCCAACTAAGGCAACAGTTTCATGGGAAGGGGGGAAAAAAAAACACACTAGACAAAAGACAGAGAGAGAGGAAAGGCAAGTGATCTGGTTGGTACTCTGAAGGATCATTAGCAGCAGTCCCGCCTCTTGGTTAAACTGGGAAATTGCTCTGCTATTCACAGTGTAATGAGGAAAAAGGGGAATGAATATCAAACACTCTGTCACATTAAGCAGGCTTGATATCTGAAGTTGGGGAAATGTTATGATATGCTCCGCCGAGGGTATGAAAGAACATAGATAAAACTCTGTCTTTGAGCTTTTTGTGTGAAGTTTTTTTTCTTTTTTTTTTCTTCTTTCTCTTGTCATGTTTGATTGGAGGTTTGTACGTTCATGCCGACAGTGTGATTCTAATTTCCTCTCATTTCTTATGGGCAAGCCTTTCTTTCAGCTTCCTTGCAGCAAACAAACAGGAAGGCAGGGGCCTTAGTCTTCCCGGTCTGTTGCGCTAAGGGACCTATAATATAGAACACGGAAGTAAACAAACTTGCACTATCCTATCTTGTACACTGCGTAAGGACAGTTAAAGGTCTTATCCTGTATTGTGTAACACAAATCACATCAAGTCTAAATGACAGGAGCAGCAGCAAATGTGAAACAACAGACATGTTTGTCAAACAATTAATATTTTTTTTATAACAACTCATTCATCACAGTGAAATTAAGACTAAAAAATAAATGAACAGGAAAAAAAAGATCCTGTAAGTGTGTGTAAATCACAACATGAAACACGGAAACGCTTTCACTGTAGTTACACACACAACAAATTGGCATCCAAATAAATCAATGAGACTAGCCAGAAGTCACCCACACGTTCCTCCTCCTCTGACAGTTAAAAGACAGCAAGCTGCTTGTATCATTCAGACTATAAGTGCAGTCTGGTGTACAGTATGCGGGTAAAACAACATGTATTTATTAGTGTCAACATGTGCCTCTGGTAAAAAACAAAATACAAAAGAGATGTTGTTTGCAGTCAAAGATCCTAAATAAAGGCGAGTCATTTCTCCTATTCTCCCCGACGTTCTCTGCCTCCCTGCATGCTCTTGTACGTGATTTTATTTTATTTTTTCCCCAATATTTGTTATGGCACAGAAAAAAAAACACGTTTGACTTTTGAGGACAGATAGTCATGCAGACATCAGTCACCCTGCTTGTCCTGATATGTAATTACTAATGTTGTACGTCCTAGCATCTGTCAAATTCAGGTTTTTTTTGGATGTTTGATGAGCAACGCGAGCATGTTTCAGATGTAACAGCTGTGTTGTTGTTCTAGGTAGCGTCTTATGCTATTTTGATGTAATTAACCCTGTTCCTTCTGGCGACTTGGAGACTTTAACCAAGCAGAAAGAGAACACAAATCTCGACAGCCATCGCAGGCGGCTGAATCAGAAGAATTCCTCCTTTTTCAGACTCATGAATATCCTATTTTTTTTGCTTACAATCTGATTGATATGGGTCACTGGAGCCCTGCGTCCGGCCCATCATCCCGTCTAAACTTTTGTGCAAAACTGTCACCATTCTGTGTTGACTACAAATGGTATGGATGAAAATACTTAATTTTCAAAAAAAAAAGTGCTGAAAGACATTCTGAAGTATTAAGTATTATTGGTACAAAATTAACTTATTAAAAGGTCTAAAACCGGTCAGATCCGGTCATATAAATGTGAATTCAAACCACAAGACTGAGTGGGAGTTGTTTAACATGAAAGCACAGGATCTGTTGAGTCACTTGAGCCATGTGAGTGTTTAGCTTGTTTTTCTACTAATATTTGTCACAGCTTTTCCTTAAGGATACACTTACTTAAGACCAATATTTATTGTATATCCACTTATGTAATTATGAAAAGGCTATATAGTGTTGAAACTTGCAATTAACTTGAACATGACTGTCTTTAAAAAAATAAAAATAAAAATCTATATCTATACATACATACTGCTGACATACAAACGCTTGCAGACGATGTGGTTACACATTAGGCAATATTATGACATAAATATCAATCAGATTTGGCCAGCCATTAAAACGGGCCAAAGTCAACTTTTCATCTCTATTCTTCAGACAGTATCAACATCTGAAGTGATAACGCATGCAGTCAGATAACACAAAGCTGTAAAGCTGTGTTATAAATACTTTTTTTTTTTTTTTTTTTAGGACACTGCTCGGAGAATAGGATATTTTTCAGGTTAGTATCATTATGTAACCTACTGTACAGTGCTGCTGTGCATCAGCATTCATTTTTGCACTCCCACATACTAAATGTGCTGGGTTCACAAATAATGGATTATGCGGACAGGTAGCGAGAGGGAAAATAAACAAATGCTTAATTATCACATAACACAAAAGGTACCATCAGTGATAATAGACTTGTTTGTTTTTCCATAAGCCCCAACTGCTCTTTTAACCCCTACGACCTTTGGCAGACAGATGGAGGGCAGAAAAACACAGCAATCTCTTCTTCTATTAAGCATAATGATGTCAACAGACACTGTCCTGTACGCTTGCTTCAGTTCACATGTTAATCTCTCTCAGTGCTGTGTGTGCATCTCAAAAAAAAAAAAACAACAAAAAAACATATATGACGAGAGCATTGCCGTGTTTTTATACATGTGGATTTGACACTTGATAACTGTCTGTCTGCTTGTTTCGATTCGCGCATCCAGCCACTGAGCCAATTCTGAATAATGGAATTGGCGGCGCATTGGTGTCTGGTGAGACGTTGCCACCACAAAACTAGCCCGGGCTGTTGTGTAATCATCAGGCTCATACACACGTGCCCTGCCTGTGTATCACAATACATGGAACAGATGGCAGGGAGGGTGTTAAATAAACACAAATACATTTTCATTATGAGCTTGGGTTACAGGCAGCTGCTACTGCTCGTTTTGCCTTTGACATTGATGTTTTATAAAAAAAATAAAAAAATACCCCAATAAAGTCTTTACATCACCAAATGTGTACTAAATGTTCCAGGTGCTCTGGATGGTTTCATAATATTTAGTACAAAACTGTCAAGTAAATGATTAACTTCTTCCTGGGTGAGTCTACTTTAGCCTCAAGGGGAAGCAAGCAAGTCAAGCGAGAGTGTGAGTGAGGAAGACACATCTATGACATACTGTATATAACATGTCAGAAAATAGAGAAAAATGACGCACATGGAAGATAAAGTCTTCATATTGCTTATTTTGTTTGTATTTTATCTTAATAAATCTGTCTTAATAAATTCTTTAATAAATAGATTAAATTAATCAAATATTAAAATTGCCGACTTTCTGTCCATCAACTACTCTACCATTTCAGTACTCTAAATATACTCCAAATAAAAACATGTAAACATTTGTAAAGATTTGTGGTCCTGTTTTTGTTTTTTTAAAGGATTTTTTTTTAATGTTTAAATTGCTTGTTTTTATATTTTGTTTTTGCATCATGCTGTCAACTTTAAAAGGTTTGTGAGCCAGAAAATCTTATCAGTATGATTCTTAAAGGTCGGGCTACTGAAGCACACAAACCAAACATCTGATAAGTAACAACTAGAGCCACACCAATGCTGAGCCACACAGTTTCGACTTTGACTTTGTCCCGCTCCCCTGCAATCTCTCGCTGCCTCCACCTCCCTCTCTGGATATTACTCTCTCTTTCCCCATCCTCATTTCAAAGTCATGCCACCATTGCTACACAACAACATAAGTCAATTAGCTCAATGTCAGTGACTGTAATGGACTTGTGGACATAATGCCCCTGTGGCGTTTTGTGCGCTCTTTCACACAGGCCCTACTCCATCACACAGTCCCATTGACTGAGCTGCCTACATGGGCAGACACTAAAAGGTCAACTTTCAGCAACAGTTCCCCCTGCCAATGCTCTCAATGCCCTCTGGGCGCATGGAGACCTGGGGCATTGGCGACATTGGATTTCATCATTATTTCTGTCAGCAGTAACAACATGGCAAACAACTTAATTGTTAAGATCTGGAATCACAAGCATTCAGACCATAGTACCTGCGCAGAGACTTTTCTTGTGCAATGAGGGATTATTACTAACATTTGCTCACATTCGGTTTTACTGAAGTGGTTTAGACAACCTGACTAAGCTTGTTTACAACCTGTATGATTGTCTTGTTTCTTGCCCGATTGGACTTTGGTTTCATGTCATGCTTTTGGGAATACAATGAAATCATATCTGATAAAAAACGTTAACCAAAAACAAGACTGAAGTTGACATTAAACCAGTTTTAATTATCCTTCAAGGAATCTTTTTTGCTCCTTTCTAAAACTTACCATTATATTCTTTCATTTTTAGACTGTAAGACTTGCTGTATCTCAATTGTCGACCAGTTTGTTTGGTAAAACAAGGGCTAAAGCTTTAGAGTCGCCACCGCTTGCTCCTCTGGGGCTACCAGCTTCTCAGACCGACACAGAGTCCCGACAAGATATTTCCATTAGCCGCTGCATTACTGCCGCCCCCCTTTCAGTGTGCACCTCGAGAAGCAGCTCTCTAAGGAGTTGCAAACACTTCTCCCCCCACTTCTAACTCTCACATCGCAGCATGTACTGGCCTGCATTAGCACACTGGGGTGGGCCTGTTGCTGTGCAGCAGAGACATGTGACATTGAGAGGTCAGGCTCTATCACCCTTCCCCATCCCCTACCTCAAAAACACACAACTTACGACAACCTTTCTGACCCTTTGTCCTCTACCCTAAACCCCTCAATTTCTGGCAGAGCTTGTGCCAACTAGGGTGGCAGGTGCTACGTTTCTGACCTTCCACTTCATGAGATCGGCTTCGGTGACATTCGGATCAAACGCTCGGTTGCTCTGCCTCTCCCTCCCTCCACCACCAAGCCGGCTATAATGCCAAGCGTGTCGAATCACTTTAGCATCAAATACCGACAGTGCCCCCTCACTCCCTCCTCCTTCTCCTCTGCCATCTCCTCACTCCTTTCTCTGTCTCTCTTTCTCTGGCTGCCCCACCATCCCTGATTGTCTGGCTTTCTCTCTCTCCCCTGCTTCTCCTTCTCTGGGAGTAGTGGGGGGTGGTGGTCACAGAGTTTGATGATGTATAGCTGCCGTTGCCCTTCAAATTCCCAGGGACAAGGACAGAAGCGACTGACCACAGTGAGAAGAGGAACAGTGAGAACCGCTGCTGACATCAACAAGCCCCCAGTCTGCTCTAAAAGGACACCTGAGCTCCCTAACCACCTACTTAACACACAGTCCGCTGAACAAACAAGAAGGGGACTGAGATGGACATGTACAAAAAGTCTGCTGTGACATTATGGTTGATCTCATTACGGTTTAGAAGGACATAATAGTCTAATATGACGTAAACAATCTTGACCCAATGTCCAAAACTGCTACATTACAAGTTTCTAATGCCAAGACAAATGTTCCTGCATTCTTGTGCTGTTGTTCATCAGTTACCAAAGCAGCGTCAGATGTTGCAAGCGAGGCATAACAACCAGAAAACGCATGGTTCCGAGAGAAAATAAGACTTGATAAATAAATCACAGAAATTGGCTTCCTCTGTTGGTCTGGCCTTGTCCAAATATGTGGCCCTGCTGCTGTTAGCTGATCCAGATGTTCAATGCAAACTTCTTGCATTCTCCATCATCTTAGTGAAAAGAAGCACTGGAGCTGACGGCATTTCTCAAAATCACATCTAACTTCCGACTCCCATATGGCATTTCTTAATTTTTTATTTTTACAGTAAATATTTTTTTTTTCCTCCTTTCCTATTCTTATGCTTTATCCCGGCCTGTGGGTCAGGGTTAGGGTTATGAAGAACACATTCCCCACTGTTTGTTTGCACGGTGGAGAGCAGTGTGTTATGAGGCAGCCTAACTGTTCTTTTTGCAAATGTGACATGCATGTAATTCTTTCACATCCCGACCCTTCATTGTTTATCCGTGGTTAGAGGAGGCAAGTGCCCCTCAACACTTAAGTCAGTCTCACTGATATAAACATGACACTCAAGTAAGGCTGGAGTGACACTGATGTTTTCTATCAGCTGGCTATAATAGAGAAAGAAACCAGACTGAGATATCTGGGTTAAGATGTACATTTCCATGTATATTCATGCCATTCGTTAATTTGCCCTCATATTTCAGCAGCGTACCCAACGTGCTTCACTGTGATTAACATACTGTTCTGTGTTAGGCAACATGGGGCCTGAAGAATAAGAATTTGCTTATTCATGTTTAATTGATGTGAATAAAAAATGCAGGTTTTCTTTCTCTCTTTCCGAGCCTCGCAGACTGTACTGTAAACCTCACTCAAGGGGTCAGGATCGAGTCTGAGGAGAGCTGGAATCTGCGGCAGAGAGAGAAATTTCCCCTCATCTGCAGAAAATGCCTCTGAGAGAATACATTATGGACAAGCCAAATATAACTAACGATGTGACAAAATTATTTTAAAAACAAAACACTAGTGTTTTCTGCTGGAGATAATGAAGAGTCCTCTTCTTTCTTTTTTTTAAGGGAAAAGGAACAATAGATACATTTGTATTCCACTCGGAAGTTCATTAGATATTAAATTATTCTGTACTCCTGACGATTTAAATTTAAATGTTGTTTCCTTTGCACAACCATGATTCAAATTTAAATTCATAACGATAGCCTTCGAGAATATGAGCTCTCTTAAAAATTCAAGTTCAGCCCTCAACCTCTCAACCATCGATTACACTGTGGAGATGACAATGGCTGTATGGTAGCATGGATATGACCACTTCCTGTCTGTCCCCAGTGTCCCCTCGCCCTCCTCTCGATTTGAGCTGTAACAATGAGATAGCATTTCACTCTCATGGTGCTGCTGGGGGATTAGAGGCTCAGAGAGTTATCAAAGGCTTAGTCGCTCTGATTTCTAGTGACCCGCCGTGGATGGCTGCAGTCACTCCGTGCCAGCATGGAGACCTATGCCACCACAGATGCTTCCTAGTTGATGCTACAGTGGCAGCTGGCCACCAGAGTGATGGAGGGAGTGGGGAGGGGGGGCATTGGCAGACATGGTTGGCGGTTATTATGGGAATTCAGTGAATCCCCATCAGATAAAAGTACAGAGTAGCAACTAGAAAAATATCAGAATACAGTAAAAGCTATTAGACAAATCATGAAATACATGCAGTATAAGAATTTATGCACTACCTCTGGTTAAAGTCAAGTTAAGTTACCTTCTTAAAGTTGTTGTAATAAATACTTTTTATATTAAAGGATTAATTGACTACACATAATGTGAAAGGTGTGGCTTGTGGTGACGAACCTAAAGAATAATGACCCGAGACTACACTTCGACGCAGCTCTGCGGCTGATTCCAGCAAAAAATAAATAAATAAAAGCTCTGACAGCTCTGATAAACCTGCTGTATGCTATATATATATATATTAAAAAAAACAAAGAATATATAAAACCACAACCAATATATCTCACAGTATCTGATGATTAAATAGGAATTCAAACAGCCAATTAACTGAGCAGTTTGGCAGTTCTTATCCCAGTTATGACAAACCCCAGTCCTCTGGCCTCAAGTAAACCCCAAAACAGAGATTAGCTGGTTGCTGCTTGAGATGAGCCGTGTAGTTGGAGTTTGTGTATTAAAATAATTGTGGAGTGCTGATGAATGGGGGCCAGGGTCCATAATCGGCAGCTTGGAGTCCTCCGACCCCTCTGGCTCCTGACCTAGCAGGAAGCAGTGAGGGAGAGCACTGACTCTGGCCAGCCAATTAGAGCGCAAGACCACGGAGCATGCTGAGGCTAACGAGCTCCCTCTCAGTGACCCTCCTCACCTCTGCAGGACCCCACGATGGGAAATATGAGGAGCCGGGAGCCACTTTAACTTTGCGGCAACCTCCCCCAGTACCTCTCTTTAGCCTCCTTCGTCCTCCCACCCCAACCTCTGGTCTCAAACCCTGCTGTGTGACCACAAGGTCTACAAACACATGCTGTCTCTCTCCAGAGGCCCACCACATGGCTTTTTACTGCCGCGCTGATGCTAAAAAGCACTACACAGAAAAACAATGAGCGTGCACACGCACATTCACATGCAACCACATTCCTTGCACGGAGTGGAGCTGGAGCTGTGTCACTTGCATTTCCCTGTAGTTTACTCTGGCTTGGTTCTGGGTGGAGGGGAAATGGAGCCTCTTTCCAAGTACTCTAAATAGTAAATGGCTTCCAAATTAATTGGCAGGATTTGTGAGGCAGTGAGATAATTCTGAGGCACTGTAATGAAGTGGGACTACTGTGAACACTAATGTGGCTTGGCTTTGGCCATAACTGCTACTTATTAAAACAAAACGGTATCAACAAAGAGTGATGAATCAAAAGCTGACAGTCCATACGGAGGGTCAATCTGGCCAGGTAGTGAGAAACAGTCAGATTATATTGGAGTGTTTCCGGCCCACTAGTCAGCTGCATCCAAAGCCAATGAAATAAAAAAGAGGGGGAGCCAGTAATAATCATCTACGTCCAACACCCCCACCCCCACCCCCTCTCCTCTCCAGGCAGAATCGGTTCTGTCATTTGGACCCTCCAAACACGGACCATATGTGAGTTCAGCCTTGGCAATCAGACTGCATTGTGGAGCAGGCGGCTGAGTTCATCAGGAAAAAATTAGCCCGCCGCTCGGCAGGCCTCGCTCCCATTGGCCAGTCACGCGGCCCGCTCCGTTTGAGGGCACCCCAGACATTCCTGTGGATAATCTTTTCCATTCCTCTGCTCAGCTCGGTGCGGACAGACCAAATCACAGCACAAGGCCTGCATTGTGAGGGCCTTTCAAAAAGCCCTGTTTCCAATGCATGCCGTCTCTCTTTTACGCTTTCCCTCTCTCTCACCTCATACACCACAATTCCAAAAAAGAAAAATACTTTTTTTTTCCTCCATCGTGACTCTTTATTCTGATATAAAAAAATAAAAAAAACACACACACACACTAAATGATTGTTTTTTTTAAATGATCCTGCGGAAAAGCGAGGTCCCTAACACTACGTTTCTCACGGTCCCATTCCAGTAAGAGTTTGTTTTTGAAAAGCCCAAACAATGTAAAACCGCTGAAACCAGAGCCTGACCACATCAGTGTGCAGCTTGGGGTTCAGCAGATCGCTGCTGAATACGGCTCCCCGGGTGAGGCTTGCAAGCCTTCCCAGAAACCTCCTGCTTGATCACCACTACATGCCTCCCAAACCGGCTTGTCATTGTGGCCGAACTCGGGCAGCTGGAACATCGAGATTGGAGGATAATCACTCGATCTCGGGACACTGCAGGATTTATAGTAACACGTTCCATAATTAGACCCAAGATTATTACAAGGTCTATAAACTTTTGACTCCAGAGCGGCTGTCCACCCTCTGCTGCTATGGCTTAACAGTTCCTTTGGTTTTTTTAGAAGAGAGTTCTGCTCTTGGCTGCTCACTGTAAAATGCTCACTGATTTCTTTTTTTTTTTTTTCCTGTAGTGAAACAGCGACAATAACAGATAGTACAACCCAACTTTTTCAACACTTTCACTCCTCCTCGCATCATCACTTGTCCCTGAGTTTGAGGAAGACAAAATAAACTAATGTGACTTGTATCCTTGTGTGCAATGCATCTTAAAATAGCCACAACATAAAGAAGGAAAACCTTTGACATTACTTCAGCAAGACAACACTTCTAATCCAGATGCTCCTAATTGTTCAGGAAACACATCCACCCTTACTACAGTCTGTGACAGTAAAAAATGTTGCAATCAATCAAGATAGCTCTGTAAAACACACAAAGATGGGGGTGAGGTTGGTGGAAAAACTGTGCAACTCAGCGATCGTGCTGAAACTTGTCCATGAAAAAGTATTTACCTGTGAAAACGAGGGTAGTGGGCTCTTATCTTGCCTCCATAGACTTTTTAAATTCATTATCTGTTTTTACATAGTCAATTTTCTTTCAAGTGGAACTAACATTACAGTAAGAGAAAACAATTTTAAACAAATATACATATTTCTACCCAGATGTCAGAGTACTGGGCCAGATGGGAATTATGTCCCCGCTGCAGGTTCAGGTCAGCGTCCTGCTGTGAACTTTGTTACAGAAGGTCCATGTAGAAACCAGGCCACGTTAACCCAAACTGCTAGAACCATCAAGCAAAAATCTTTACAATAATAAAAAAGGATATGAAAAGACAAGGATCTGTGTGCAGTAATGGATTTGATCAGTGTAGTCATATTGGTAAATTTGATTATATTTTATTTTCTTTCTTTTCTTTTTGGAAACAGCATTTCAGCATTTGCAGGTATAATTGCATGATTTCAATTATGGAAAAAACCTCAAGGCAGTTTTGATACAGACTTCAAAGTAAAGAAACAGATTCATTCTTTTGTTATGAAATTCAGATTCAACTATAATTTGATCTCAGTCATTTTTGCTGTTGTCTGGAACTTGTGATTATGATTTCCCTCTTTTTATTTCATTCCTTTTCTTAAACATTTGAGCATGAGAGTTTTCACTAATTTGTCCTGGTATGGAAAATAGAATATATAAACCACTGGAGAATGGATTTAAGCAAACAATTAATTGACTCATACCTATTTTGAATCCAATGAACCACTTCACTGAGCAAATTCCACTAATGCAGCTAAGAGTACTTCAAGTAGAGTTAAAACAAGTAAACAAGCAAGAAGTCTGACTAATTTGTACAGCAGCACAAAAAAGACCAAAGAGACTGAACTCCGGGCTAATTTAAAACAAGACAAAGAGGAATAGCGCTCAGTTTCTATTTGAATATGTATGACCTTAATTTATATATAAGCCTTTGCTCAAAGTCATCTTTGCAGAACTACCACAAAACATTAAAATAATCCTCAACATGCTTTAATATTTTTATACAATTCAATTGAAGAAACCTGAATATAATTAACAAGGTTTGATCTTACGGAGAAAAAAAAATCACAAGTGAACAGCTGCTCTTATGTAGAAGTTTATGTGAATTTGTCTTGCCATACAAGTCATGCCCTCCTCACATGACAGGCGGCTAAGCTAGTCACAGCACTGACATTGCAGAAGAAGCGAGCTTTGGGGATGAAGTGATAAATGTATCAGCATTAATCACATGTTCTGCACAGCTCTGTCCCCTATTCATTAGCCACATACCAGACAGTTCAGATCAGAATATCCACTGATTTCAGACCCTGCTTTTCCTGGTGAGGGGGGGGGCTGATCTCACAGCACCTCTGTTAACTTGTCCATCACAGGGGCTCCACATGCAAAGACACCATTAATCATAAAAACCAGGCTGAACGCTGCCTCAAAAAAAAAAAAGCCCCCCCAACCACACCTCTAACCTAAGGTGGTGGTGTGTGCGGAAACAAAGCAACAGATCATCAAAAAAAAAAAAAAAAAAAAAAAAGGCTTTCTATGTGTCTATGGGTCTGTTTCTTTAAAGATAAAAGAAAAGAGGGGAATGAAACATGAATGTATTTTGATAGAACATTATGTAATGATAAAAATAATCAGATAACCAAATACTGGTCCCTGACTGATATCATTTTGATCTGCCTTTGATGTTGTGAAAACAGATTAAATTACAGTAGATAAGATGCTTTTCTGGATGCAGTCTCATAAGGTTTCAGGTCTCATCAGATCATGAGGTCCACTTTATAAATAACAGGCTCCTCATGACTAATTTTATTACAAAAAAGAAACCAGCAACTCCATTCTTGAATGTATCCACCCGCTTCTTTGATAAGACTACACGTTAATCCCAAAAATGACCTCTTACCTGGTAGTTCACTGAGGTAAAATGCACTTCTCCTACATTTTACCCAATAACCAACAAGTAACTAAGTAGAAACAGCTTTGTTAACCCATTCAGTGTTACCTGAGGATAGGCGACGCTGATGGAGGGGACACATGCCACTGAAGCAGGAACAAGCGTCGACTGAGCGGCCTCGCTGCATGGGAGGAGCCATCGAGCACTGGGGCTTCAGGAACCCTGTAATGACACAGATGAAGAGAAGTAAGACACATAAAGAACAGGAAGAGCATGGAGAAGAATTACGGAGAGAGAAAATGGTTTCTAGGCAGTAGATGATGAACAAAGGCTGACTCCAACTGAAAAAGGCAAATGCCGATGAGATTTTGCCTGCAGGGGCTCTTTGTTTGATGCTCATGGGGTAAAGAGGGAACAGGGTTAAAATATATATACTGTATATTCCTGCCAGCACTGTGGCACCATCAGACCCAGTCGACCTTTCACATTTACAGCTCTGTGGACCGATTGGCCTTCACGCTAACCTCCTCAACCCAGTAGCTTAAACACCAGCTCACTGCCAATGACATATGTGTGGGCGTACGCAGAGCAACAGCTCCAGAGGTGGACTGAGCCCGCAGAATGCTCCGTAAATCTGGCGTAGAGGAAGAAACGGTTGTGTACCGGCCTGTGGTTAGCAGATCTGTGTGGGCAAAATGCCAGATTAGGCCGGGGTGCCTCGAGGGGCTGGACGAGGCCGTCTTACTGTCTGTCTCTGGGGTCACCGGGGTCATTTTCAATAGGGAAGTCATTATCCTTCACAATGGGGCAACTGAGTAGGGTTTACCCCCTTCTGACCAGCATTCACTGGTCACTGACATTATCCAGAAAAGAGGAAGAGCAACAAATAAACCTACTTTGCCAAAAATATTTATTGAATTAAAAACACCCTAATATTGGTAGAAAATGTAAAAATAAATAAATAAATTTAAAAAGCAAGAGAAACACCAGGACATTGGAAACTGCATAAACGTGACAAACACTCACCCCTCGCACGAAACCTGAGACCAACCTTTAAATAGACTTAAGGTGGCATCTGAGTGGCATTTCACTTTATGATTGACACTGTAGCCTCCAGCCAAAGTGAAAACTTCTGTGTGCACTTAACTTTTCTCTGTCAGCAGAGGATTCACTCTTGCCTTTATCGACATGGTAGCTCATGCGGATGTCATTGGCATCGGCAGATCTCTGTAAATCCAAACTTTATTCATTCCTCATGAGGACCTTTAGATTTCCAGCAAACATCAAGAGCAGCAGGCTTGAGGAGCCCCCGTCTCTGAGCCAAATACAGCGCCTTTATTTCCACCATGAAAAACATGTCACTCCATATGAGCTCAGAGAATGACATTTAAAACAGGCAAAGGGATATTGAATTAGTTCCCCATGATAAGCTGTCTGGGTCCTGATACGTTCTGCTTATAAGGGTATGCAAGTGTGAGTGTGTGTGTGTGTAGGTGTTTGTGTGTGTGCGTGCGCGCGTGTGTGTGTGTGTGTGTGTCTGATGCATTCTTCAAAGCTTTGATTAATATGAATCAGGGACTGACAAGGCAAAGCAAGTCTGGACCAGCGAGAACAGACACAAACAGATTGAGATCATCATGAAGATCATGAATTAAATAAAACAGACAAGGAGGACATTTTCAGTCTCAATAAACTAGGAGTCAACATTTTCCTCCTCATATATTTTATCTCATTGTTTTCTCAGCACAATAACGCTATTGATGTAGTCAAACGCTGGAAGATGTTGACACAGAACAATAGCAGTGACTCGAAAACAGTTTTATGGGCATCATTAAGAGTAAAGAAATACTGGCAAGGCATGAATAAGACGTAATGACAATTTATGTTGGTGATTCAACATAATAGCTTTGGAGTAGACTGAACGTGAATCATACATTATGTGTGTGATTAAGAATGGAACATGTAGTAAATTACTGGATCAGCCCAAAATACAACCAATCACATTTTTCCTCTGAGCGTCAATGTCATCCATTAAGAATTTCAGTATGATTTCATTTAGATTTACAAGACATCAATTCATACAAAGTTGATGAATTATTGATAAATCATAAACTACAAAAGAAGGAATAGTTAATATGTATGTTGTATCTTTAAAGCACCAAAAAATTACCGCAAGTATGCAACTATTTTCTACCAAAGTATACGTCTGCACAAGGAATTGTGTCAGCACTGCACACGTGAGAGGAGAAAAACATAATTCAAGTCCTGCAACATATACTATATCTTTCCCTTCTTTGGCAGATGAATCCAGGATTCCCGGTTATACAAAGGGGTTGAAGGGCAAACAATGACACATGGTATAGAGCTCTGAGCAATGTCACTGAACATTAAGGTATTAACATATGAGCCAGGCTCCCAGTCAAGTTGGACTTTTCCAAAATCAGAAGTAAACTAAACAGACAGCAGTCAAAAAAAAAACAAAAAAAAAAAACACTGCAAGCCATCCTCTGGACTAATGTTCCCACGGGACAGAGTAGCGTTCAAGTATGGCGTTCAAGCACTTGGAATTTCAACTAAAACTTCAACATAGAGCTAGAAAATAGAACAACCATCAGCATCTTAAAAAGCCAAACTTAAATTACATTCCAGTTTAAAAACCAACCGTCTACAAAATATCCAATCAAATAAAAAAACAACTTTGATTTACTTGAAAGCTGTAAAAAATATTTTAGTTTTTTTTTTTAAATGTTGGATTTGAGAAGCATGTACATGTCTTCTTCCTGTTCGCATCATAAATCATTTTCAGTAAAGGGTATTACTTTTCAGGCCTTGAAGTAAATGATGAAAGAACGACAGTAGCTTGGGCGTGTATGTGCAGGTTCAGCTTCTGCTGTCGGGAGTGGTAAGGTTGGTACACGTCTCGTCATTAAATCTTCTCTATCACACTGTCGTTATGTCTTGGCTCATATAAGTAGCAGGACCTTGATTACAGAAATGTTTGATCTTTTTATTTTTGCTCTTCACTTACAAGCAGAGAGGATCTCATTGGCTTTAATGATCCAATCTTTGGGGGGACAAGCTCACCCCCCCCACCCCCAAACTAACAGCCAATCAGCATTATCCTTACCGCTGATCATGGGGGATCAGAGCAAGCAGCATGTAAACATGCTCGGGGTTTCCTCATTAAAGACAGGCTGCTAATGAAATCGCATCCAGCTTTTAAAAACCTTGCACTAATGAAGGCCAGCCTTTAAGATGTTCCGCTAATGAAAGAAAGGTCGTTATTGATATAAGGCTAATAAATGAAAGGTTTAATGACAAGGTTCTAATGAAACAAAGGTGTGTAAATTTGCCATTATAACAAAACTCACTGAAAAGAGCGCCGTGGAAATATTTTCATTCACGAACAATACTCATTTATCACAGATACATCAGTGAAAGTGCTTCCAGACTTTACAAGATCCCACAAACTAAAGTCTTTTGAATGAAATACATTGAAGCATTTATGAGAGTTCAAGGGATTGCAGCCGAGCTCTCTTAAAGTGTTACGATTGTTCCTGTCCAGTGTTGCCGGGGTGATCAAGCCCAAGGTCAAAGTTCATTGGGCCCTTAATGCATCTCCCAGGTGCAATAAAAAAAAAAGCCTTCCCCACATGGGACTCCAGGGGAAAAAGGCCCTGGTAGAGTGCAGTAGTACGGCCCAGTAGAGGAGCCATCAATCGCCACAGTTACCACCATGAATGCCATTTACCTTCAGCAGCATTCAAAGCAGGTCTGAATGCGAGAAAAACTACGAGTCCTTCACTCGTCTGTCGCCCACATACCCTGAATATAATATAATCAATATTATCAAATACGAAGACTGCTTCATGCTGTCGTAAGAACACTTAGTGATACTCAGATCTTTGCTTTTTCCCAAAAAAATCTAATCCCATGCCGCACCGTGTCATTACACAAACAATTAACTGTGCTGAATCCTCTCGATCTTTCCTTCAGTTAGCTTTCTGTGCAGAGCTATAAGACACTTCAGGGCCCATCAGCTGATTATCAAACACTTCTCATCGGAGCGCCGCAACCCGCTCTGATCGCGATCATCAGCATGGAAAGCATCAAGCTGCTTCTGAGCATATCTACTCCATCAGCACGCTGTCTTCTCTCCCTCCTAGATTACATTGTGTAGGGAAAAAGCCACATTTAAACATGCCTGTAAGGACTTATTTATCTCAACCAGAGTAAAGCCTGAGCAGATCTATCATGACAACAAAGCAGGCCTCATAGAGATAACTCGAGGCAATACCTAGATGGTGAATACTTGTTAAAAATAGGTTTGGCATACATTACACACTTGTTAGTCTCTTTTGTTGTTCATATACGTTCCTCTGCCTATCTAGGTTGATTTCAGCCCTTCTTACAATTTCAAAAACGCTACTGTGGGTTGAAACTCCATCTCAAATCAGACTGCATTACTGGGACCTTGAGGATCTTTGAGCAGCCAAACCAAACATGGAACAGATTAGAGGGAGCAGGTCTGTTGAAATGGGTCCCAGAACATTAGGTGACCCTTCAGGTGAACAATACTTTAGCTTTGAAAAGAATAACAGGCCTCTACAGTACATTGCATATTTTATTTGGCATATTGTGTCAACCCTAAAGCAGGATATATAAGTACATATGGCTTGGGTGTATAGACAGTGAGTGCTAAAATGCATTTCAGTGTGGCTTAAGATTTTATTTTTTTTTAGAGACATAATTTGCTCTGCCTTGGATGAAGCAGGGGAACATCGGTCACCTGAGGGCTTCTTTAGGTCCTAATGGAAGGTTAGACAAAATCTACTGAAACAGATACCCATTAAGACCTTGGCTGGAAGACATAATTCTCAGGTTCAGCCACAACAAACCAAATCACTTGCGGTAAACCTTCCTTTACCAAAATGACTGAAAATCTAACAGAAGGTTGATGCTATGAGTATTCCTCTCTTAACCGGAAAACTAGAGTGACTAAAATCTGCAACGTGCTTTCGTTTCTTGTGTTGTTGAGGTCTGGACTGGCAATAAAAAAAGTTAACTGGACAGCTTTATTGAATGACTTATTAAGCGACTGTGTTTTGCAAGACCTAAACTGAGGCGCTTTTGAAATGAACATGAGCGCCTTACTATAATGACTCTTTCAAAAGAAAAAGCCTTTCCTATTTTGTCTGAAATTGAGTCTGCACTTTCAGAGTCTCAGAATAATGAAAGTGACAGTTGCCCTGGTGTAACATTTGAAGCTGCAAGGCATCTGTACAAAAGGTACAACTGACAATGATGACCTTTGTTAAAGCCTAGCTTCAGGACTTGAGCAGCACATGTCTATCTACAAAGCATGGGCCTTTACTATGTGCAGTTTTCAAGAGATAATTTTTTGCACACATATAACCTACGCTGATAATCTTTCATTTAATCAAAACATAGCAAGCGTAAAATTATAATACAATTCCTGTGCGGTTTTATGGTAAATAACAAGAAAAGAGACAAAACAGTGCACACACCTAAACACTATTTGTCCCTATTCAATCCAGGTTTGTGGAGCTACAACACCTTGACTTATGGGCTTCACAGTAAAGTTGAAATATATAGATATATATTGTAAATAGATAGATCATTAATAAATAGTTCTGCTGCTTCACTGCCCTTGTTATGGCTACACTCACAGGACCAGACATAATTCTGTCACTTTGTGAAGAGAACACATGTGCAGAGACAAAGTTAGTTCAAAGTATGGTTGTGGTAAAATGAGTCGCTGGCAAAGCTCCACCCACACGCCTCCTTTCAATTCAGTTACAATTTCTGGTGTGAAAAACTAACCCCACCACCTCTACAAATCGTTGGATTGGTTGGCAAAGATGTTTTTAAACTCCCCCCCTCCCCCAAACACACATACATTAATGCCAAAAACATACTTAACTGTTTCCAGACATACAATACACCTGCATACTGTACATAACGGCTGGAATTTAGAGTTATGACTAAAGTATTCTAGGAGTATTTAATGCTGAATGATATATAGGTGTACTTTGGCAGTGGCTCCTTTCCCACAGAGATGTACTGTATCCTTGGATATAAAGCCGCTCACCCGAAGCAGTGTACAAAACATTACACAGCACCGGGGTTAAGCTTAGATGACACCAAAGAAGCTGTTCCTTATAATTTATAACAGTCATTTGTCTCACTTGCTGTGACGTGGTGAAGCCATAGGCAGACTATTGGTGAGCAACCATAGACAGACGTGGGGTGGGGCATGAGGGAGGAAGAGAAATTAAAAGAGTGTGGTAAATGAGGTTAGAGGGAAAGAAAAGAAGGGGCCGGTTCAAAGACTGCTTGTGCAAGTCAGAACCTTTCTCCGGGGCAAACAGGGGAACAAGGGCCTCACTGCAGCACAGCAGTGAGAGCATCTCCTTGGGCAAACGACTCTAATCAAATTTGTGTGATCAGACTTAGAAAAAGCTGCAAGGGTATAAGAGGCTCCTTTCACCGGGCGAACGGACACAAGGACGCATATAAAAATCTACTATCCCACTGCTGATCTTTACAGTAGCGGTTCACATGATGGAGTATCTGCCCACCCCAACAGCCCCTTGGCACATCACACACTGGCCCTTTCTCAGCCGTGAAATATCTCCACCAGAAAAGGGAGAGATAAAACTTTGTTTTATGTGCTTCCTCTAATGGATTCATCCAATATTTTGCAGAATTCACCCCGGTCTGCACTTCTTCAATCCAGCGTCAAAGCTGCTATTTTTAGCCTTGATTAATGGTTGCACTGGTTGGATACAGCTCTGGCCTTAGTTCATGGCCTTGATTTTCCTTGATCAAAGCTGAGAATTACCTTTAGAAAGTGATGTTAAAATAAAGGATGGCATCGCAGTGTGGAAATGAATATTCGGTGGGGGGAGGAGGGATCTAATGCCTCGTAGCAGTGCAGAGGCGCTCCGAATCAGAAAGCCAGGTGGTGTGCAGCTTTGCGACCTGTGCCCCACTCACTGCCTGCCTGAGACTGGCTGGAAGGTCCCAGAGCACGCTTCCTGTTAGCCTACTAAACTGACTCCACACGCCCCCGCTCCCATCTCCACAGGAGCGCAGAGTCTCCCATTAACCTCCTCCTGCCATCTTATCCTAGTACATCTTGAATCCACGTACTGAGGATGTAAACACCCAAGGACAAAACACAAGGAAGGACTTGTGCTGCCACCCACGTCCTCCGTTCTTTTCTTCAGAACAATATGTTCTATAACTCTGACCCAGATTTACCCATCAAGGTTGAAGCGTGCTTAAATCAAGACTTGCATTATCATTTTGCTGACTTAAAGGCTGCTGCACCCACTGTCTCACTCATGCAGCATGGCACCTGTACAAACACCCCAATTCTGACCCACTCAACTACCCTCAAAAATCTGGCTGCTCAGAGTCTGGCGTTATCATTTTTTTTGTTATGCTTTCTTTACTTTTATGTAAGAAATGCAGATATTTTACCTGTACTTCTGAAATGACTGGTAATATTATATAGCCTATGCATGACAAATGGCATATTCAATAGGAAAATTATGAAAAATGCCCATTAACAGTCCAAAACACGTATGAAGTATGAAATCAGCATCAGCAAAAATTTAGCATTTTTGCCTAATAAATTACTTAAAATGCATTATTTCTTATGGATATCTTCTTTATAAAATAAAGTACCTATGTTTTTAGACATATGTTTTTGATTCATGATCATTAGGTAAAGATGTGCCAATCCTGAAATGGATATACAATTGCATTTTGTTAGAAGCTTGATTAAAAGTAAGCCACAAATACCATGGGAGAACAATATATTACGAACATATTAATAAGAAGCAATATATAATTCAAAACCTGAAACAAAAACATCTGGGCGTGCAGCTGTTTTGCATGGGTGTACACTGAAAACTATAATGACAATAAAAAGCACTGAAATTACACAAGAAGTTACACAAGAGAGAGAAATTGTAGAACAAAAAAAACAAAAAAAAAACATTGATTAAGTGTATTCTTTTGCTCCTTGAAGTTGAAGCCATTAAATATGAATGGGCCGAGTCCAATCTGTTGACGATAAAGTTCCATTAGACAATGGACTCGAATGGGGGGAAAAAACATTGGAATGATCTTGTCCAGGATGTCAAATTGACATTAAACTGGTTGTAAAGTGCACACCTCTGATTTAATATTGCTACGTGAAATCAAGCCAAGCTGGACTGGGGAAAGACTTGGACAGGAAAACAGCGCTTGCTGAGCAAAGTCAAGGTTTGGAATGAAGAACGTGAGCCAAGATAATGAATGGAGACAACAGGGCTCTCTCACTGAGTAAACCTTGAAGTATCAACGTTTCAGGTATCATATTGATGACATGGCTAAAAGCTGCTGCACCTTGAGAACGAGCAGTTTTTCATGCTTACTCTTGACTCTTAAAAATAAACAAAAGATCTCAACTCGCTCTGTGCCTCTTTATGCATGCTAGGTTATAAAAAAAAACAAAAAAACAAGAATCATTCTTGAATTTTTACATACATGTGAGGCACAATTGCATGCGATTCGTGACATGTTTTGGGGCTACTTTTTTTAAAACAAAGTGACATTTTAATTTGTTAAAATAAATAGCAAGCACGCACTGAATCACATCAAAGCCTCCTTTTTTTACAAAGACTTGACAGTGAAAACGTTTAACACCCAGGTTACATCATCATTCATATTTGTAGGGTGATAACAGTCTATAAACCTGTTGTCGTCCTGTACAAAATGACACATGGAGCGTGTCGTGTTTAGTGCAGAAGGGAGACAGCTGAGGCTTGTCAGTATTATTCCAAGACTTAATTAACTTCAGTGATCTCTTGTGCTTTTCAGGAATAGATACACGTCACACATAGCAAGAAGCTACAAAGTCGTTCAACCTGAGAATGTGAAGAGCAGGCACTCAAAGGGCAACAACCATCTATCTCTCTAGCTAACCATCCATCCATCCTTCAATCCAGTTCACAAATCCACATTTTATTATTTTTCAAAGCACGCCGCATCCCTTCTTTTCTCTTTATAAGCATATATTTATAATTTATTATATTTATAAGCATATATTTATAAGCATATTATTGAGTCTGATTCATGCATACAGGAAGCCAGATTAAACAACATTAACAAAATCAATTAACAGACTGAAAAAAGGATGTGTTGGCTCACAGGTCAGGGCCTGGGTAACAGCCCAGACAAAAGGAAATCCAAGGACGAAAAGCTCTGAGATTTCCTCACAATGCTGCTCATTGAAAACAGAAAGAGAAATGGCTTGCCAAAGTCAAATTTGACCTGATGTAAATTCATCAGTTTTTAAAACAGAAATCATTCTGCTTAGCTGTCATGCGGGTAGAAAGTCTTGAGATGACTCAGTAATAACCCGTATTCATTTCATTAGCGAGTGTCACTTCCTTCGTATGAAAGATATATATATTTTTTATAATTGGTTTGTGTTCAGTACATAATCAAGGACAGTTACTGGCCACACAGTTACAGATATTACATCAGGAGGAATAGACAAATCCTTGGATCAGTCAAACGAAGAAAAATAAATAAATAAATAAGGAACGAAAATACAGACAGCAGCCAGCAAAGGGAAAAACAAAAGGAAGACAGATGGAGAGGAAGAGAAGAAGGAGAAACGAGAAGCATAGAGGAAGAACAGGCGAGCGAAGCCACGCTTTAGAGAGTGTGGGAAAAAAGTAAAAGCCAGAAAAAGAGAATGAAAGAGAAAAAAAAAAGAGGAGAGACAAGCAGAGGGGGCAGGCAAAACTAGGTCAAGTCACATGACTGGGATCGACTGCAGGCAGGATTAAATATCCTACAGCATGTGGTCATTTACACAACAAATGTAGATCTCATTTTATAAATTATTTCTCTTCCACGGGGGATGAGGCTCGGCGTAGCGAGTGTGATGCTACACTACGTAGTGGTTGGAAGCGGGGGGCTTTTCAGTGAGCATAAAAAACACAGCATTAAAAGACTGGAGCGAGCCGTTCCCTCTGAGACAAGAAACAAAGCGAGAGCCTGAGATAGCATGAAAATGATCATAACAGGAGCGAGCACAGTCTCCATATGAGACGGCTCCATTGTGACAAGCTAATGGCCGGAACATACACTGTCCATTATGCTGCATGAAAGCAAAAAGGACAGTGAAATGTTAAAATAAATAAATAAATAAAACAAAGATGTCACTTATTGTAAAGGCTTACACACTGACAGCAAAAGCGTGCCTCAATGTCGGGACAGTAGAGCTGTATGAATATACTCCCTGATACTGTTATCACATCACATGTATGCAAAATACAAAATAATAGAATGAAGAATAAATAAAAGGTTTTAATGCAATGAATCGTGTCAACAGAATTTTGTAAGATTATAAGAAAAAGTCAATGATTTTTTTGTTTTGCCAGAATAGTGCAGAAGGTCAGGACTCAGTAAACCATCGGTAAGATGAGGCTATTCTTAATGAGCTAAGCTACATGCTTTGTCACATCCTGTAGGAGTCATCTACAACACTGATATAAAAAAAAATTTATATATTTTTAAGTCATTTGTTTGGAAAAAGTGATGTTCTCAATGGTAAAAATGGTCTTATAATAGTGATGCTAACTGATGCAATATTTTTGTGACTCAAATCCTGTCTCAGTGTCAATATGAAAAGTATGACTAAGATGCACATCGTGTATAATGCAGCGAACCTAACTCTGTCCAAAGATGCAACGATAGCATCATCAAGCAGAATACCACAGGCTGTTCACTGTTCACAAACTCAGTTAATCCTCTGGAGGCCAGACGGTAACACACCAATCATTTATTCACATCTGTAGTCAGCTGGGAGACAGACACAAGGAGTGAATGTGTGTGTGTGTGTGTGAGAGAGAGAGAGACGGAGAGAACTGGGCACTGGACCGAAATCTGTCACTAGCTTGTCCTGATTTCAATAACTGAACCCTGACTGGACATTCCTCACCGGATCTGAGCCAATCAATGTGTTGTAATTCCACCGACGAGCCAGACCAACACGTGGCTTTTCACTTCCAATCAGTTTGACCCCGGGGCATGTCGGGGTCACGGAGCCCAGCGCAGCGCACTTAGATCGCTGTGTTTTAGAGCGCAGATGAAACAGTCAGCAATGCAATGAAGATCAAATCTATAGACTACCAACACTGAGGATGTACAGATGACCTCATGATAAACATCTCATATACAGACTGATGGAAGCTTAATAATGCACTTTAATAGTCTACCTGAGAATTATATGTAATAATGCCAAAGACTTATGAATCTCTGATGGATTTTTTTTAAGGTTACAAAAAAAATAAAAAGGTCAGGAGGTGAGGCACGTTTTGAGGACGTGCTTCTTCTACTGAAATGTCACCGATGACATCACTGCACTCTTACCTGCACACGCCGCAAGATGCGATGAGCCAGCAAAGCATAGGGCAACAAAAAAAAATAATAAATAAATAAATACTAAATCTGCCTTCAAGGCTAAAAACTTTTATCTCAAATAACAATTACTGACCAAGAGAGACAGACCGTCAGATCAGCTTAGAGATGAGCACTGGTGCCCCCTTCTTTAAAAAGCAGGGTCCAAAACAGCAGAGTTCATTTGGATCATTTGGATCAAGGCGTGGGCAAGTGGACGAGCAAGAGCAAGGTCATTCTGCAGGGCTGCACAGAGAAGTCTGCATACACAATAACCTGAAGGAAGCGGGAGAATGTTTCCCAGCATACAGTGTGGTGTATTACATGACCCCCAGCCTCTCAGATCCATAATCTAAACATACATATCGTCATCACATTTTACAACAAACCCTTATTAACAATGCTTATATGTGGAATCCTACATGCACACACACACACACACATATATATACACATATGTCCATATGGATATATGTCCATCATTCTATCTGTATAATACTGTGCATATCTTTGTGTTTCAATTCGAATGAATGTGGGATTTATCTCAAAACTTTTTTTTTTTTATAAAACACACATAGAAAATGAAGAGAAAATGAGAAGAAAACACAAATAAACTATTGAGAATCTGTTAAATAAAAAGGCAACTAAAACTCCAGAGTGATTGTGCTTCAAATATTTCTACAGTATAATTCAATCAGCACTTGATTTCCTGTATTATTCATTCCTTTCTTAATCCTATTTCCGCCCACTTACAAAGAAAAAATCTAAATGAACACAGATAAATTCCTGGATATTATAATGACCTTGTGTTTTTCATGCCAGCACATTTACCTGCACATACCGCACACATAGCATACACCCTGATAGCCCAACACTGCTCTGCACACACATACAGTACAGTATCTCATCAACATCAGCATTCCTAGAAAGGAGTGCGACTTGTCAGCTCAGCTCAGGCAGAAAGATGTAGGCCGACCGCAGAGCAACACACAGGGGGGGAAAAAAAAAATGCTGCGTCATCGTAGAAAGAGAGACGATAGAGCAAATGAAAAATTGATTGAAAATTGTGGTTGCTAATTTTTTGTTGATCAGTTAATCGATTCTGTACTAAATTCATTATGTTCATTTCCATTTCTCTCTCAACCTTTGCCTATTACTGCCTCTACTGTAAGTATGTCTTTCTTCCCCTCCTCCTATCGTCTCTCTCACCCCATCCTCCCCTCTTTTTTTTTTTTTTCGCTCGCTTCACTTTCTCGCTCTGATCACTGCCCTACTCCTGCCTGTGTGTATTGTAGATCTCAAGGGGGGGACGAGGGCGGGCATCAGTAAGCCCATCAGAGGGAGACCATGATGCATCTCTTTTGATCAGCGCTGTTGCCGTATTAGCATGTACCTCTGCGCTCTCCCCTCCGCTCCGAGTAAGCTACCTGCCTGTCAGCGCCGCAGACCCACGAGGAGCTTCGCCCAGGTAAGACAGAAGGCACTAGCAGCTCGTCTGAATCTTAATGACTAATGAACACGGGCTGGCTAACGGCACTGATGAGAGGGGAGAGAGCCACTCTTGTGATCTCCACTGCGGAGACGGACAGAAGCCTCGCCGTGCATCTCTAATGTAATGTAGGGGCCCTGCAGCTGAACGCAGCGTTGTGGACTGAGTAGTGATGGTGTTGACTTTTTTTTTTTCCCCCCTCTTGGGACTTTATGATTCAAAGGGAGACTCATGAGCACACTCCATGTATGTCATTTTCAATGACAACAAACTAATACATGAAAAGCGAAATCTGTTTTTGAAACACAAAGGCAGCCTGTTTGTGTTTTAATCATAACACACAGTAGTTCTTTCATGATATACCAGTTCACATCTTTTTTTTCTTTTCTTTTAGTTTTGGTGAAAACAAAGAGGTTATTTTTCATGCTATGATTAAAAGTTAACTGTCTGTGGAAGGTGGAGGATACAGTTTCTCCCCCGCCTCTGTGTTTGGCCCAGGTCTGGATCGACAGCCGGGTGCCCTCTCACTTCTGTGCCACTTAATTAGCCCGGCCCTGCACAAAGGAGAGTTGGTCACATGGGCCCAATTTGGCCCGCTATAAAGTCTGCAACGGCTCAACATGCATTACTACGGTAGTATTTACGTGCCTGCCACACTGGGGTAAGAGACTTTGAAGATGCGAAAAAACAGGGCAAAAAAAGAAGTGAAAAGAAGGAGAAGAAGTAACTGAAATGAAAGGAGGGGACCCTTAAATTCCAGGGAATTTTTCCAGATGTTGCACAAATATTCTACTGAGGCAATCCAGATGTGCTCACTCTGTTTATTCCCTCCTTCTGCTCACTGTTCCAAGGACTTCTCTTTCTTCTCTTTCACGGTTTCTTTCTCTTTTCTACAACTCCTCTACCCCTCCCTCCTTCGAGCAGCTCACGTCAGTGTTCCCTGATAGTGCCTTTAAAGTGAGGGCTTTAATAGCCCCCAGGGCACCTTAGCATCCACTAGGATCCTGTAATAAACATCCACTCTCAATCTCAACAGCACATGGATGTGTGTGTGTGTGTGTGCATATGAGAGACAGAGAGAGAGAGAGAGAGAGAGAGAGAGAGAGAGATTAGGTGCTTTGTTTTATCGCTCTTTGGATCAATTAACAATTAACTCTGTTACTAACAATAGCAGCACTGATGTGAGGAGGGAAAAAAAAAGAAAAAAGCCATGCACTGAGTCAGGCAAGACCTAAACAAAAACAACATGCTTCCTGCTTCCCTCTGCCGTACTCCACACTGATCCCAGTTTGTTTTTCCCTTTCCATCACTTCTCCTCTCCCCTCACCTTCTGTACAAAAGCCGTCATGTCTGCTGAGGCCGCTCCTCTCCCACAGAGCGTGACCCAGCCACAACCCCTGACCTTCCTTCTCCCAGACAGCACACACTGATTCTCAGCTGCTCTCGCACCGCGCCGCTCCAGATTCACCAGTTCATGTATCATTTTGCCTGGGATTGCACTCTACTCCCCAACACTGACCGAGCAGCAGCTCAGGACATGCAGGCGACCGCCTCAGCTAATCATGCACGTGGCACACAAAGGCAATGCTGTAAATGTGCAGGCTTGTACACACACCGACGCATGTGCATGTTCAAGAACACACACAAAGCCTCTCTGCTACTCTGACACATGGAAATGTGCATACTGGTTAAGTCAATTTATAATTCAGTTGATATCAAACAACATACATTTTTAATGATTGAATAATAATTCGAGTCAATTATCGAGTAAAAATGCAAAACATAATATGGCTCAAGATTTTCACATGTGACGATTTTTTACATTATTAATCAATGAATCAAACCCACACAGCTGCACACCGTCCTGCCAATAACAACTCCGCTCCGCCAAACAGCTCAAAGCTCAAAGCTCAGATCTGTCCCGTTTAATCCGTTGCCTTCTCCTGTTTCCCATTCTGCAGTGAAACAGAAGAAAGCATCCTAAATGTGACACTTGAACTTGTCAGGGCCGTTTGTGCAGGCAACTGTCAGCACTTTGGTATGCAGAACGCTGACGACGAAGACGTGGCTACCAGCGCCTGCGCGTCTGCCTGTCTGCGTCTGTCTAGTAAATCTGGTAGCTCAACTTTCTTCTCCAAAATAGTACATATAACAGGAAGGTTGGGTATATATGTACTGAATTCTACATTCATTATGTTGGAGAGTCAAGAAAGAAAAAAAATTTGAAACATAATCCATTTACATGACTCTTTCTTTGGATAACTGAGAACATTTTCCTTGGTTTTCTTAGTCTAATAAGTTATTAAGTTCTATAACCAGTATGAAAAAAACAGTATTCAACTCAGCAATTACTTAATGTGCTTTGTGCATTAAGTAATTCTTATTACTTTCAGTGACTTAAGTAGTGGTGCCCAGTTTAAAAAAAAGAGTTAAGTATACCCTGCATGCTGGTTTTACCATGGTCAAGATGGGTTTATATTGGAGCAATTTATTAGGTGTGTCATTGCTCTTATATTATGTGGCCTTACTGTTTCGTATTACATGGCTCTACTGTGTGATTTTACTGCGAACCCTGTCTGCAAAGTCAATTTCCCTTATGGGGCAATAAAACGTTGAATTCAAATAGATTGAATGTTGTGGTGAGAGAAGGGGAGGGAACGGCCATGTAAGCGCCTTCAGTTACAAAAGGGAATAAAATCAAAGTAAAAAAATTTAACTCTTCAAAACATTTCATTTCAGCTGTTTACAGCTGTGTATTTTTGGTACACCCTGTTCATCTGTCAATACCAAGAGCCGGTGTTGTTTTTCCAGATAAACGCCCCTCCCCCTCTATTCTTAGCACCCTTCTACCTTCCTGCTGCTGAGAACATTCCTAAAACCAGACGGCTGCAGCAAGGTGTCTAACCATAGGTGACAAAGCCCCCCAGACTTCTGTTCAGTCTTTGTATGTGCACATGTCTGTCTGTCTGTGTGTATGTGTGTGTGTACATCATGCATACAGGTGTGTGTGTGTGTGTGTGTTGAGGCCAAGGGGCCACAGTCTGGGCGGATGTATGAACATGCTAGACCTGCAGGCGTCAACAAACAGTTAATCAGTCTTTCTGTACTGCAGGCAGAGGAAAAACCCACAAAAGGAACCCTGTTATCTGGCTTTGTGTCCATTACTGAGGTGAGATGTGTCAATTCTTTTGTATCTAATGTACCTCAGTGTCCCTCCATCTCAAGAGTAATCCAGACAGTTTCAGAGCCGCTTTGCAAATCGTTCTATTGTAAGAAAACGTATGCACCGTGTGTCTTGAAAGCTTTCCCCTGTAGGATCTGGAAAAACTCACTCTAGCTGAGATCTGGTTGAACAACAGCTTTAATGACCACCGATTCCCGGCAGGCCAGAACCTGACTAGCAGAAAATTGAGAGGGAACGAGCCTCCTTCAAAAAAAAAAAAAAAAAAGAAAAAGAAAAAACAAACTTTCAAAATAACAAGGGAGAATGCTCATACTGTAGTGACAGAGCAGCAGAAACACTGTGTTTTTATTATGTGTGTGTCAATGTGTGCCTATAACTCACGTGTACACACACACACACACACAAAGGATATAATCATGAGGTAAAAATAGATTGTAATTACTAAAACATTTATATATAACCTATCATCCTTTTGCGCTCAATACTGCTGCCTTCTGCTTACACCCACGGACTCGCACAGTCACACACACAGAGGTGTTTTGCATGGTGTGGGTTTTCCGTGGCCCTGTGCCCAGCGGTGCACGGAAGTCCCAGCCCACCTCTGGCATCTGGCAAGGTGACAGACAGACGTACCAGCAGCGGCGGTTGTGGCGGCAGCGGTGGAGGGGAGAGGGGGGGGCACGGGGCACACTGGGACACCACCTCTCGCTCCCTGTGACCTCAAAAAAGAAACTATGACGGAGCAGCGAGAGACACGGTCTTAATTACATTTGCTGTGTTTCAGCTGTGACAAGTGTTTACATGTACGTACACACAGACACGCATGGTGACACACACACACACACACACAGGGCGTTTTGTGTATGTGTGTGTGCAGGGAGAAAAAGACACGGTGAACCATGTGCACACACCTGAATATACAGTTTTATGAAAACAACCCCACAGTTGGAGTTCATGATATAATTATTTTTCTCTGTGTGCAGAAACATCAAACACATCATTCCAGCTTTTGATCATGTTACGCACTGATGATATCACAAGCAGTCTAACAAATATAGATGCATATTATTATTATAACGTGTAAGGGGCTGATCCACTAGAGTTTAGTCTTTATTCCCGTGAATTGCCATTTTAATGCAGAAAATAAAATTCTATTCACGTCTGCTGCAGTGCAATTAGTTCAAGTGATTTAGATCAACATGTTTTTTTTTTTGTTTTTTTTAAATCAGTGGTTCTCATTGGAGCCGGTTATAATTAGTGTGGGCATAAGAAAATGTAATGACATGAACGAGCACAACATATCTATGATTCACTGCATGCGTCATCCCTCTCCAGCAAACACGCCCATGTGCTCATAACTTAATTACTAAACATCATAACCGCCAAACAGCCATTTTCATGCATTATCGCGATCACAGAAGAAGAGTCGACAGTTGTTTTTATTATTAAAAACAGGCTAACTTGAGGACTGCGGAGAATCAAGAGTTCATGAGCACAACTATCTTTCTTTCTGCTTCTTTCTTGCTTGGTGATACACACTGAACACAGAGAACAGAGGAGGGCAAAGCGACCTTCCGCTCACTGCGGATGATGAGTGTGATCTGGTCAAATCCCCACAGAGACGTGAGAAGTGTTTTCCACTTCAAAAGAGTGGTTGTACGCAGCCTGAATGCTGCCAGCCCACAGAAAAGCCATTCAAGTCAGTTAAAGGACCCAAAGTAAACCCTAAAGACTAATGGTGCTCAGATGATTCCAAGACTTAATAGTGAAACTGCAAGCTACAACAATCAAACTTCTGCTAATCCAAACTGTGTGTGTGTGAGAATTGCTGCTGAAATGATTACTCTATTAAAATGTGATTATTCATTGCCTTTCTCTGTTTTATATCTTTATAAACTGGATTTTGGAGAGTAGGATCAGATGAAACAAGTAATGTGCCACCTTGAGTTAGTGAAGGATTTTTTTTTTTTACAGTTTCATAGATTCTTGTTTAATTGATTAAAAAAAACCAACAATAATCCTTAAGTTTGCAGCACAATATGCCACGGAGACAATTACAAAAGGACAGGGAAAAAAAAGAAAGAGAGAAGGACAAAGAAAGAACTAAAAGCTACTGTCTTTAAACACTTTAAACAACGGATTGAACGCCAAAGGCAAATTCCTGAAATGATAGAGCATATGGGGAGCAAAGGTCAAGGTTTGAGGTGCAAAGTTCAGTGCAGCCATTATCAATAAAGGCCTCCCGCGAGCGAGGAGCTCCTTACACAAATAATTAACGAGCCTTTGAGTCATTCCATGATTTCTGCATCAGAATGCCTTCCAGCACTTTCTGATTCGTACTATGTTTAGAACATAAACAAGTATGAGCCACAGAGGACGGAGGAGAGAACAAGACGAGCTGAACTATACGCTGCTTTATCTGAAGCCAACGAGATTTCTTAACGTGTAATCAGTGATTTATACTGTTCAGCACTTCATGAATTAAAAATAAATAAATAAATAAAAAAACACTTCATGGTTAAAAAAAAAAAAAAAAAAACACTCTGTGCTTGCTGTGTTTGGATGTTGTCAGCGGTAAAGGGTGGGAAAGCAGAGGGTGGGCACATAGAAGACAAGCAAATTTTCTTTGATTTTCTTGAGTTAAAGGCCTCATGGGTGAGCTAGAGAGAGAGAAAAAAAGAGAAAGGAGAGAAAGGAGAGAGAGAGAGCTGTCACTTTAAGCCATTAAGTCTCGCTGTAAAACTCCTCCAATAAAAATGACAGCTGCAGCCCCTTTTCTCAAAAGGGGAGCAAAAGCATCACATCAGGAACACAAAACTGGACGGCCGTAAAAGACAAACTTGGCCAAATGCTTTTAGCAGTGTAATTCCCCCAGCCCTCTCTCACCATACACACACACACACGCACACACACGCACACACACACGCACACACCCTCTCCCAGTATTACCTTTGTTCCTGAGTTACTGCCAGAAAAGGAATGTAGCCCTCAGTCTATCCCACACACACACACACACACACACACACACACACACACACACACACACACACACACACACACACACACACACACACACACACACACACACACACACACACACACACACACACACACACACACACACACACACACACACACGAATCTCACTTTCTCATCAAAGACCATGAACTTCATTGATTTTGGAAGAGTGTGTGTGTGTGTGTGTGTGTGTGTGTGTGCGCTGGGGATGCTTCATGTTCCCCCCAAACAGAAAGCAAGAGAGAGTTTAACGGGGGGTTTGAGTTCTAGCGGACTCACGCATCCCTTTAGCAGGTGGTAAAACGAGCCTTTGGAGTCAACAGTTAGTCGCTTTCCAGCATTGTTGAGGTCAGAGCAACAACAGTTTGTTTCATAGAGCTCTGTGAATCAGAAAAAAAACTTAACTCTCAAGTGTGATTTAACACGTGTCCAAGTTCAGCATATAAAAGAAAGTATAATCAATTTCATCATTCTAGTTCCTTAGTTAGATTTCATTTATCAAATGTTGTTCATTTACTGACGATAGTAATTATAGTATAGTAGTAATTTTCATTCATGACAAAAAAAAAAAAACAGGCTTTAATTTTCTACACAGTTCCATATGTAATTTCGGAACAATAATCTTGTGAACATATTGACTATACATGTGTCTTCTGACAAAAAAATACTAGCCACAAGCCCATCAACCAAAAAGAAAATCAGCACTCAATCAATACTTTACCTGACTTCTCTTCCTTTCATATAGACACATTTCACTGACTGTCTGTCATGATCAGCCTGTTCATGCTCTGACAGAAATACAAGTTCTCCTTTTAATGTCAACCCTTCAGTTTTCATGGCTTAGTGTCAATATATATATGAAGGGGGAGGTTGCGAGATAAGGCAGCACATCAGCATACAGCACAGAGCCCGCGGCTCTAAAGGGAGATGTCGTCATCACGGCCGACAACCGATCTATAGCTGTAAAACACACTTACTGTCATTTCAAACAGTCGCATGTCAGAATTTCTAATGCGGCACGATAGATAAGTACACTGAGTGAGCGGCTAATCGATACGTTCAAGGACTCAGCAGATAACGGCGTCCTTGAAGTGGCCAATTAACAATCAGCGCCCAAGTGGACCTCCGATGGCGATTTAAGGGCTGACGAATTAGGATTATAGGCAACGAGAGAGCTGCTGATACAGCATGTGGTTTGGCTTGAAGGAAAAGATGACAACACTGCTGGAAAAGTGTTCCTCCTCTCTTTAAAACAATGAAGCGATCGAGCCTCAAGACGATTTCAGAAGGACTTTGTTGCCTGCTGTCAATTGTGTGCATGGACTACTCTGGCGCACATTTAGCCAAGAGTGAAACTCATATCGCTTACAATGTGGACACACAATACGGTGCACCTGCAATAACAGCCTGTCTGTGTATGTGTGTGTGTGTGTGTGTGTAATGCTGGTGGTTTAGCATATTTCTGGGAATCCACATAAAGGGAGCTGTGGCCATAGTGTCAGCGAGTGGTCCTGTAAAAGAAGAAAGCCGCCCCGGTGTCTCAGAAGTCCCCCCTCACCACCACCACCACCACCACGAAGCTCCTCGGTGCGTACATGCAGCTGATGATACGTGTCGAGGTGTAACACGATGCCCTCATGAAAGAGCAGCAGACACAATAACGGGGCAAGCCTACAGCTCTGTCCCACTGTATCTCTGCTGCAGGGTACAAGAGTCTGCTCCGTTCACGCTGACAAACTTACAGTAGCATTCAGCATTAATGATTTACAGCGTGCTGTGCTCTGCTGCTGTGTGTTGAAACTGGGAATTAAAAAGGATCTACCAATACAAACTGGACTTAGCCTGGCATTAATGGAATAGAGACAGGATAATTCATAAATCAAATTAATTTCACTTTTTTACCCCCTTTAAATCTTTACCAGTAAAGTATCAAACAATTATCTGAAAGACAGCGTGCCAAATTCAGTATCCATGTGTAGATATTACTGAGCATTTCTATCCAAACTCTGATAGTCTGACCACAGAGTACAAAAGGTGTCCTCACCAGTGTCACCTGTTTGCAGCTGAGCTGTTGGCATTAATGTTCACTTCAGCAGAGCTTCAAACTCACACTGCCTTGATAAGTTTAAATCCCAACCTTTACAAACCAAACTATATGAAGAAGCATTTAGAGTTAAACGGAAGCAAATTTAGCGGCAACATAAGTCACGTGAAAAACATAAAGCTTAAAAAAAAAAAGAAAGAAACTTCCATGCACATCTTTGTATTTTAACCAGAGAGTTGCCAGATGATTTTTTTCTTTTGCGAAAACACAGTAGCATACCGCGAGTTTACTTAATACAGAAAACGTAAACACGTTCAACATTAATTTTTATTTTTATTTTTTGCAAAAATGTTTAAATATGTTTAACCCACTTCACGCGTGTAGCAAACGCTGGTTCAAAGCTTCACCTCGGCTCTATCTTATGCAACTGATATGAAATTAAAACATGTCGGCGTTTGAAACAAACTAACTACTTAAAAGCAGCAGCTCGTTAATTGCGGCGCGCGCGAGGTGAGCGCAGCCTATCATGAGAAAGATGTCACTGCTCATCAAAGCCAAATGTCATTAACTCAAGACAGCAATGGACACGCAACACAGCGACCACCAGTTCAGTCCAAACCGTAAATCCACGTTAGTAATAATTAAAGATAACAAGTCCCCCCCCCTGCCTCAGAGCTCGTCTACAGCTCTGAACATGTTGATGCAACTCGCTGCACGCGCTGTCAAAAGAGAAAAGGGTGCAAAAAAACAAAAAACACACACAAAAAAAAACAACACAGCGCGAGTGCATGTTTCACACTAATCTGCCGATTAAAGTCCTATCAAAACCCACACGTTCACAACACAGCAAAGGCTTTGTCATTAAAACAAACAAACTTACCCAATGACAAGAATGGTTTGGTTTCCATGTCTGTCTGGTAGGTTAGCTCATGCCAGCTGAGACGACCGCGTTCAGGAGTTTTTTTACAGGCGGCTGCCCGAGCAGAGCAGAGCAGACCCGGGCGCTTCTGCTGCTGCTGCTGCTGCTGCTGCTGCTGGGTCCTCTTCAAGTAGATAGTACTCGGTTTGAAGCGATAAAAGTGACAGGTCGATGTCTGATAGTCTCTGAAGATAAACCTAATGCTTCTTCCTCTGTTTGCTCACTCAGCTGCTGCGCTCGCTCCTCTCCTTCTCGTGCTCGGTGTGTACAGCAACTCCAACTACTGGATGTGCACTGCTGAAGGGACCTGTGCAGGGGGTACTCCCACCGACGGAGACTGAGCTGCAGCGACACCGCGGACACAAATGGGAGCCTTATCATAAAACTTTCAAAGAAACCAATCGACACCAGTCGTATGTATACGGTGCATTTCTACATTAAAAAAGTCGACAGAGTGACTCGAGGTGGAGGTTTTCTGAATGGCTGAGCAGCAGCTACTTACTCTTTTCCCTGCTTATCTCCTGTTATTTTAACCTGGTCACATCTGTTGAACCGGGACTCGGTAGATAAATGTTTCAACTGCATTTACTCACGGCTGAGGCAATTAGCACATCTCTCTGTAGAAGGATACAAATATTAAACACTCACTTACACTGCAGGGGGGATTTGATGACATTTTATGCAATGAAATCTGCTTATTAAACCACTAATATATATTTAAAAAAAGAATTGCACAAGATCAAATGATCATAATGTTATAATAATATATTATGCATATATAATAATGTCAATATTTTTTATCAAAACTCCCCATTCTACATCTGCTAATGTTTACTAAATTTAAAATGAAAATATTCACATAATCCCACCTCTGCTATCTTTACAGCGAGGGGTCGCACACTCAATTAGCACTATCATTGTTCTTGCTGCTATATACAGTATGTCGTGACCATGACGGTTTACATCTAATTCAAGCCACATCCATCTTATGAGCATCTCCCGTCCTTCAACACATGGACACTGCACACACACACACACACACGGAAGAAGGCACATGTTTCAGGAGAGTGAAAAATGTCACTTCTTTGGCCCAGATTGAAGGAGAATATCGCAGTACAGGCTTTACGTTACCCGCCTACTGTAAAGTCCTGTACGCAGTGCATATAGGAGCGATGCAGGGTATAAATACACCTCCTACAGCCATCCTCGAGGCTGCTGTTATGAGTACGCTCCTATTAAGCACTTGAAGGTGTTCACCACGTTTGTACTGAGGCAAGATACATAATTAATGTAATGCATGGTACATCAAAGATCAAAGGCAGTTGTAGCAAAAAAAAAAAAAGGAAAAAAAAGGGAGAGAGAAAAGTTAAGTCTGACTGAGCAGTGATTCAAGGTGTGTTTGTGTTAGCGAGAGAACCGAGTCCTGAGGAGGGCTGATTATTCCACACGCTTGCTTTTGTTTTGTTATGTTATGTTTCATGTTTCATCCATCTTTCAAGTAAATAGTTATTAATCATCGGGCACTATCGCGTTTTTGAGATGATGTTAAGTGACTTAATTGGCAGGGTAAATGCTCGTCAGAGGGGGAGGGAGGGAGGCACGGGAGGGAAGATCAGTGATTGGACATCCTATTTGTCCTCAGTTCAGAAGGCTGTTTTTGCCTCGGGCCTCTGCTCTGTAATAGAAGACAGACGCGACACAGCCTTTTTAAAAACACCTCGATCAGGCCGGGTCCTCTCATCTGCCTGCTAGACTGAGCTATTTAATTTCTCAACTTGGGCCATGATTAATAGCGGTCTGACCCTTCACCCTGATCCATATAAATTCTCCGGAGGCTGTTTTGGCTCCCTTGAACGCCTCGCACCTCTCCTCTCTGAGGCCTTGAGTCTATACTTAACTCTTAATTGCGATATCTCTTGGCTCAGTTCTTTTTCCTTCTTTCTTCTGTCTTTTTTCTCTCCACTTTAAGCAATGTGTTTGGGCCTCAGGGGAAGAGAGACCACCACTGTTACGATACACTCTGCTATGGTTGCTTTGACAGCCGCCCCCCTCCTCCCTCCTCCTCCTCCTCCTCTTAAAGTGGGTGATAAATGAGACAAGGGCCTTTTGGTCTTCTTTGTACTTTGACCATTCACAACAAGCTCATCCATAAAAGTGATTATGGCCTCTTTCGTTGACAATGACAATGGTTTCTAATCTGCAGGAATGTACAGTTAATATATGCACAAGCAATCTAAGGCTGCTACTAACAATTACGTTCATTAAATAGTCATCTGTTTATTATTTGTTTCCCCCTAATTACTTGTTTAATTAATAAAAAAAATTTGAAAATAGTTTAAAAAATATCTTCAGCTTGTTTTATCTAACCAGAAGTCCAAAACAAGAAAATATAAAATGTGAGATAGAAGTGTGTACGTCGCAAAAGCAGTTTATGTTCAAAGCCAAAAATTGGCTTTTACAATAAATCAATCAACAAAAGCCAAACCAAAAAATGAAGCCAAGCCTCTTAACGAAATAGAAGAAACAACTTGAATCGAGAAGTTACAAACTTATTCCACTTAAATGTGGCCGTGATTGAGGGCTGAGGGGGAAAAGGTGTGCGTGTGTGTGTGTGTGTGTGCGTGTGCGTGCTACGAGGAACACAAAAGCATGTGAGATCATTAGGGCGTTTGCTGAGGTGTTCAGCATTGTCCGTCCCGAGGGAAGGTCTTGATCGTCACAGCCCCGGGTTCACATTCCTTAACCCCGGGGTCAGGGCTTTGTCTGAGGATAGCACCGAAGCAACTTCCCCTGCGGAAATCAACAAGAGCTGACACACTGAACGCTGGAGACGCACACAGAGGCAGGAAGCGGGACCACCAAACACACACAGAAGCACGTGTGTGGCGATTTTGTTTAAAAACCTGAGAAAACTGACGGAGGACAAAGAGAAAAGGCCATTACACTCTACTTTTTAGGAACGTCACCGTATCCCAAGATTGGTGAGTACAATCTAAATATTGGCCAAATCTACAAAAATTAAACCCAAATTGTAATAAACCGGAATAAAAGTTCAAAGTCTGTAGTGCTTTACCTCACAAGAATAATGTATTTATGTATTATGTTGTATGATATAATCAATATATCCAAATTTCTATAAACACAGCCTGGTTCACCAAGTGTTGGCAATTTGTATTAAATATGCTACAACATGCAAACACACTGCTGTTGTCCATCAACACCATTCAATAACAGCGGCCTCGTTTAAGACTGTGACTTTTCCAGGGTTTCAACCATGTTTTACACCATAAAATAAAATAAATAAATACATAAACCTATTAAACATGCAACTGATCTGAGGTACAATTCCAGCACCATTTTTGCTCTACTCTGTTTCCACAGAGTTCATTTCAACAGAGGTGATAAGAGCTTTGGGGATATCTGCCCATCAAATCGAGTTGACGGATACCATAAACCCAGGCGCAGGGCCAAGGAAATGGTACTTAAAAAAAAAGCATAGAATTGTCCTAAATGATCAGAGCCCATTCCGCTCAGGGCTGTTATCAATATTGAACATTACATCAGCTGTATCACTTGGCTTGCCATGCTGGGCTTTGAATGCTGCCACGTGCAGATGAGACTCCCCCCCTCAATGGGGACGTCTGAAGCGGCAGCCATGCATCATTCTTTAATATCGTATTAAAGTGAAATTGGCTACATTTAAAGAGACGCAGCGATAAATCTCGTCAGCACTTGGCAGAACCTGGTTTTATAGCGGACGGGGGGGGGGGAATCGCTGTCCCCCTGCAGAGCGTCATCTTCTTACCTACGGTTGAGTCCGGCATTATTGAACGATGATGGAGCTACTGCGCCGCTGGAGCCGACAGATTGAGAGGGAGAATTATGAGCGTGCAAAGGGTTGAAGGTGTAGTCAAACGTTTCTGTTTTTTGGTCTGGAGTTGCAAGAGGACAGGTGATTTGCGTAAAACCTGTAGAACGAACAGTGTCACCTTCAGGATGCCATGCCCCCCCCCCCCCGCCCTTCCAATCACTTAGTTTTAGCCAACCAGGTTTCAGTATGATTGCTGTGAATTTGTATAAACTGATAGAGAGGTTACATGATGTAATTCCTGCAATCCTCGCGTAATTTGTGACACCGCAGTCTTGCGTTTGAGCAGGTCTGCGGGACATGACACAAGATCCGCCTTTGTCATTTTACATTTATTAAAAATGTATCTTTAAAATGTGTCCGCCAGAACGTCTTCAATCACACTTATCAAGCCGTAGGTTTGTTTTGAAATTTTGTGAACTAATAATTCTACTGCATTTCCTGTTGTGTGCAGAATTTAACACTTTGACGTTTGTGGGTTGAATCATGCTGGAAACCACAAGTCGACGTGTTAACCATTACTGGCCGTACTGAGTCACCAATTTACATTTTACAGATGTATACATTTTTTCCCCAATGTACAGCTCAAGTGCTTTGTGATGCATTGTTGCTGATCCTGCTTCCTAATCCTGCTTTGGCTTTGCAGTATTGTGACTTGCAATCAGAGCGCGTCCTGCAACTCATAGCGTATATTGAATGACATTGAAACAGGGTAAATGATTGGCTGGATTAAGCATATTTTCTTAGTAGTTGTTCCTTTTTTTGTTTTTAATCCACTTTGACACTTGTGTGCTTTGCAAAAGTTTACATAAGGTAACTGAGTGCAGACAGGTTGACAGCTTTCAGCCTTTAAATAATACAATTTGAAAAAAGAACATAACTTATCTTACAATGAAATAAAAGACATGACAAAAAAGAAAGAAACAATAAATTTACCTTTAAAAAGGTAAACATTAAGACATTTATTACTGCTATGAACCACAGAAAATCCAGGACATATCTGATATTGGTCAATAAATGTGTCCTATGTGACTTCCTTTTCCAGCCAGTACAGTACAGCTGGGAGAGAGTGCGACACTGTTGGACTTCAGCTGGGTAAACATTCCCCGCTGAGGCCAGAGATCTTGTGTACACACAGGGCACTGCGCACGTTTACCGAGGGGGCCTCACAGCCGCCACAAGGATGGATGGTCTAACCAGGCCAGAGTCCATGTGGGGCAAAGCAATCGAAATCTGAAAAGAGACCACCCCCATCTGCAGAACCCATTAGGCTCTGACGAACGGATACCAGCCCGAGTAAAGCAGAGGACGTAGCCCTTCACGCCTCTCGCCTCTTTATACGCGGTACACAAGCGTGTTCGTGCAAGAACGCCGCACGTTATGCAACGCTATAAGAAATGGACTCAGTGGTGTTTTAATGAGACGGTGAGAGAGAGTTGTTTCACTGAGAGGAACATTAGAATGAAGTTGAGTAACGGGACACCTCTTCTGTGGCTTCCTGCATGCACACACACAAACCAGCACTGACAGCCGCGCACACATTTGTGCAAGACCGCAGCTAATAATAAAACTCTGTGGCTCAGTGAGACACTGTGAATATGATAGACATCTTTTTTTTTTTTCTTTGCTGAAATTAAAATCATTCTTCCTGTGTTTGAAAGTGTGTGTGTGTGTGTGTGTGTGTGTTACTGGCAGCCCAGGGGATGCAGAGAGTAACAGTGCCGCTTTTTGTCTGGATTAACTCTCCTCACATTTACCATCTTCATCTTTTATAGTATTCATATCTATGATTGTTTGTCTCGTAGTTAGTGAGACATCAAACAGTGTTTGGCAGATTTCAGAAATTTGTCAGAACTTTAGTCCATTGGTACACGAGCATTACCATGAAATGCTGTTTATTTTTTGTCTCATAACGCTTGCTGACGTGAGGCATGGATGCAAAAATGTCTTTGTTATGGATCCCGTGGTTTAAGGCAAATCTTTTAGCACAGTCTAAAGTCTCTCAGTACAGTCGATAAGCCAAAGCTGATTGGTTGCTAATTTAACTTCTGGAGGATAAAAAAAAAACCCCAAACAACAAAAAAAAAGAAAAAAAAAAAGTTTCTTCAACACTCTTCTAACAGATTGTCGGTACAAAGCTTGAATGAGACCAACAAATGTTCTTATGCATGTATAATGTGCACATGTAACATATCAACTTAAAGCGTGTTAGCTAAAGATGAAGGATGAGATCAACATATATATGCTCATTATGCATATATATGTTTATATTTTGAGCAAGAATAAAATATTGCCAAACTTTTCAGGCAAGAACAGCTCAGTCTTGTCAGCAGACTACTTACACATTATCTGACTGTGAACTGTGAGCATAGGACTGGATGTGTGTGTGTGTGTGTGTATGCGTGTGTGTGTGTTTGTGTCTGAGCCACACTCTCCTTGTGATTTACAGCTTCTCTCACACTCTCCCCTTCTGTCTGCTGGTCAACTGCCATGGTGAAGGCGGCTACAATGGCCGGTTACAAACCACCATAAATCTGGACACTTCCTACCACTGTCTCCCACTTCAAGGGGAACCCAGTCCTGTTGCAAACATGATTAACCCTCTTCCTCTCTGTCCCTTGCACACACCCTTCAACATACCCTCCCACCTCCCAAATAAGAGGCCCTGCCTGCTGCAGGGAAAAAACAGGACCTCCTTCACACCTTAGACGCAAGGAACCTTCCACATTTGGCATGATTTTCCTGAACAGGAAATAACTAACACAGTATCACAAAGACGTTGTCAGTCAATAAAATACGTCAAGATATTGCTTGTGATCAGACGTTACACAGACATACATAAAAGGTGTTGTAGACTGGATTTTAAATAATGTATTACAGCTTTAAAGACTATGTAAATTAAAAATTAAAAAACAGTGAAAAAGTAAACAGTTCATGCAAGGAGTTACAGTATTCCTCCCCCACAATATGCTTAGCTAATGCTTTTTTCTTTAAGTTTTTTTTTGGTTTTTTTTATGAAAGCACCTCTTTTCTCCCAATGACAAAGTAAGAAAAAAGTTTTCAAAAGACTTTCAAACCACAAAAGACTCGTTCAAGATGAGTGAAGCGATAGTCCCAGCATGCCAATTTGCAGCTTAGTAAGGAAGTGTGCTTGGTGCTGGGAGGTTTAGAGCAGGAATAGAGACGTGTTGTCATTGAGCTGCCCGAATCCATCTATGAAATTTCACATGAAAAAAAAAAAAAGGGAGGGGGGAGGTGTGCTGTCAGTGGAGAGCGGGTCCTTCAGTGAACTGAGGCAACAGACTATAACACGAGCCTTCAGCTGCAGCTACAGCCTGTAGTCTGCTCCTACCCAGAGGAAACACACACACACACACTATTATCCACATGCACAACCGCATGCACACAAAAGGACACAAACAAGCTATCTCACTATTTACCAACCGAGACAGACACACACACAAGCATGGTCACACAAAAAGCTGCATATGTACACACACACACACACGCACTTATTATTCACGGAGAAACACACACACAGATGCTTGATCTCCCTGCTGTCAGTCAGGCTCTTATTCTTGGTTACAGCTGAGGACACTGATGTGACATTTGTTGAAAAACTTTATATGGCCAATCAATCCAAGCCAGTGAAAATCTTTTGTGTATTGATGTGGCAAAGAAGAAAAAAAAGAAGAAGAAGAAGAGAGAGACTTTTAAACCCTTTACGCCAAGTACCAAATTATTTCCAGTGGTACAGCTGGTTATTTAAATCATTTGTTATGATGTTAGTACTTCTGATGTTTTATTTGGTTATTACTCATCATGAGGGTTGGCATTGGTTAACATTTGTGTCAATGGACTTAACCTAGATGGAATACAATCTTTCATTAAGTGGCAGTTATATTATGGTTATGCTACTAACAGAAATTTAACTAAACAGATTAACAGATAAATCTACTCTAATATTTTGCTACTTTGATTTATGTAAATGTGGGGGAGGGGAGGCATAACAATAATTTACATGTAATGCAGTCTGACACAACACAACCACTAACTATGGCCTCAGAAATTACTGTAGAGTAAAAACAAATAAACATATGATTTAGTTTAATGGATAAGTAGTAAAATTACCACATAAAGTTCTTTTTATGAAAACTTTAAAAATCTTTTACCAGTGAAATCATCATTTGTTACATAACCACTATAAATAATGCAAAAGAATTGCTGGTACTGTCAGTCCCACTGAGAATCAACACTTTAGTAATATTCTCATAGACTTTGTTACAGTCAAATAAAATCAAGTCAATTAATCTTTAGAGCACATTTAAAAATAACAACAACAACAATCAAAGTGCTTTACCGAGACAGAGAATAATAGAATATCATAAAACAAATAAAGACCAGCAAAGTCTATATGATGACAATTAAAAGACTAAAGAAAAAAAGAGATGGGCAAGAAGATGATGATGGATGGAAGAGGATGTAATGAACAATGTTTTAACAAACAGGAAGGCTTTTCATTTTGCAACTGATATTAGATGGAAGAAGCTAGTGCTCGTCAAAAGGATGCATATGTATGAAAAGTAAAATAGGGCTTAATACGGAACCTTGTGATACACCGCAGGAGATGGTTGAAGAGGACACACATGATTTCATCAATTCTGGCAGAGGCAGAGTCTTAGAGGTAGGAGGCCAACCACTGAAAGGCAGCAACATGCTCAAGACCATCCAACGGGATGAAAGTTGAAGGTAGCGGAGAGATTTAAAAGAATTTCAATAATGGGTTTTTCTGTTTATCATTGTCACCAACAGGAGGAGAACAAAAGCAAGCGTTGTGATTGTCTGGTAATTATTAGGAATACACAGGTCTTATTGTGTATAAAATAACAAGATTTATGTAACATGATGATGACGTTCAATCCAAACAAAAACAAATGTGTGGTCTACACATGTGGCTTCATCTATTCAGTGTTTGATCAGAAATTGTTCAGCTGAGACTCTTTACCAGCTCTCCGTCGCTAATAGAAAAACACTGATGTCATGAGCCCATTAGCCATATAATGATTTACACAAGAAAGGCCTGTGAAGTAGCTGCAACCTGCTCCCAACCCCGTACGCTCCTCCCTCCACACCTATGTCTGAAAGCATGATGAGGTCATTATGTCATTATTACAATAATGTCCTCAATTAAGTCCCAACCTCAGTAACAACACCTGTTTGATAGACCCTCAGGAACGTACTCAGCGAGCAGCTGGCATCTTATTTATTTTCTTCAGCTGAGGAGGAAAATAAATAAGTGACAGAGCAACACTGTTTATGCAAATCTCATTTCACATGCGTCTTATGCCCTGCCATACTTGCTTGGCAGTGTGTAGCTCAGATTCTAAAAAAAAATGACAGCGCAGTGGCTTAATATGACTGATTCCCCCCGTAATGATAACGCCACTAAGCACGCTCTTTGTGCCGAGCACAAAGACGCACATGAATAAGAGAAGGTTTGGAGTTAAAGTCCCAACGATCAGAGGGACTTTCACCAGGCTCATACAGTAGATACACTGTATGCGAAGTACAGTCTGCTGTGTGTGTGTGTGTGTGTATCCATCACACACCATATGGAAGTCCTCAGTGTGTGAAGTCAGCTATTGTACTGCCTTGATGTACGAGTCTATCTAATGGATGGTTGTCAACATGTGGTATTTATTGTATATATATTGTGTCACTCTGGCTTTCACTCACCATTGTTTGCTTCACACTCCTCGCGCTCTTTAACATCTGGCAAGTACGAGTAGTGTCACGTGCAGGATACCAAGTAAACAAGGAGAAGTCTGAACATTCAATATTTATAAAACTCAAAATGTCATTTTTTCAAAGCCATATACGTTTGGTGACTCACGAACCGTCCCAACTTCCAGTTTAACTAGAATTTAACTTTGCCTTGATTCTATTTAGATTAATTTATTTCTATTTCTTACAATTAACCAATTCAGTATTTTATTTTCAGAATAAAACAGAATTGCGAAAATGGTTTTAATTTAGTCCTGATGAAAAGTCGTACAAGGTCATAAATTCTGTTATTCTATTCTATAAAGTCTATTACTAACTAAAATGCTGCGTTGGTCTTAGTAGACCTGCAGAGTCGGGTGGTAGTTTTTATGTGGGGTCGTCACTACGAGCGACACCTTTACATACACACAATCACCTGTTAATATAAAGATATCGATTATAGCAGCTTTAAATCAGAGGGTAATTGATCAAGACCAATGCCAGAATAAGATGACATCATCAAGACAAATCATTAAAATCACAGGTCAGGGTCCAACCTGTAATCTTAACCTGTATATTAAAAACAGACATATTATGAATGAGTACTGGCATTTACTTTATAATCTACAAGTGAGAATTCTCAAACGCTCTTTTCAAAAGCTGTTGATGAACCATCCAAGTGTTTGTAATTCAATGTCAGCGACTTTGCTTATAAAGACGCGCGTTAAGTGAATATCAAAAAGCTTCACTGAAGTGTTGTGTTGTCACTGAAGATCCAGACAGAACCTCAACATCAAAGTGTAATCTCCCATCACACGTCCACATGTTGGACACATACCTTCACTCTGACTCTGAGCCGCTGTCATTTACATAGCACACCACAGCAGAGAGAAAGAATCAAAAGGCAGAGACATCAAAAAGCTGCCAAGAATTTTTTTTTTTTTTTTTTTCATCATTTCATTTTTGCCTTTCCAACCTCTCCACTCCCCCTCCCCAAACTCCTAATCATCAACCAAGCGGATTATCATGTCACTGCTGGGTATCCCATTCTCTTTCAGAGGGGCCCCAGACCAGCCCCCCACCCCACACACACACACCCTCACACACACACACCTCCCTCTCTCTTCTTCGCCATTTCATCAGAGCATGAGCAGGAGTCACCAGTCGGCTAACATCATTGTACAAATGGGGTCAGAAGCAGGTCAGCTCCCAGGATTCTCCCAAAAGGAGAGGCCCTGGCCTGGCTCTGCCCTGCGGTCTGCACACCCTCACCCCACTCCAGGCCTGTCCTCGTCTTCGGCCCCCCCTCAGAACTGGAGACACTCTGGAGGTCAGCAGCCTATTTGCGAGGACACTTGGCTCTCCGCAGGAGGTGAGCTATCCTTTACAAGAGCCCCTGTCATCTGGACAGTGACTAATGAAGCCAGCTCGGTGACAAGTACTGATGAGCTGCCCCGGGCTGGTTCGGGGTCCGATGCTCCACTGCAAATGACAGCAACTCAGACAGGATCCTCTGACTCCTGCCTTGGCAAGTTTCTAATGTGGGTCTCATCACTTATTGGTTCTCAGGCCACAAACACGTCAGCTTTTGTTTTGGATTTTTTTTTTTTTTTCCTCCAGGTTCATGCAGTCACTAGCAGCAAGTAGCTGCTGGCTCTTTAGAAATACTGGGTTCCCATGGCCTGATGCTTCATTGGCATTCGCACAAAGGAGGTTGATGAATGGGCCCAAAAGGCCTGATAAAACATTTACATGGACAGGTCCGATGGGAGAAGCAGCGCAGATTAAAAGATGACTCAGTCAAGGCAAATTTAATCCTCATGATTTCTCAGACACAAGAAGTCTTCACATGTAAAAAACAGAGCTTTAAAAATAAAAAATAAACATTAATGAAAAACAACATGCTGTCGTGTTGATGACTCATTATTTGGCGTTTGTGCCATGCAAGCCATGCATGAAAGGGGCAAAAACCTGTGGCATCAGCGTTTGGTTTACAGAGATGCAGAGTCGGGCACAGAGCAGTGCCGTTCCACCTCTGGCATCACGTCAACTGGGGCAGAAACATTCATTATTCACAAGCTCCATGCATGAATTATGTAATGTGATAGGTCATTCCCAACACTTTGGAAGCAGGAGTTTTAATAGAGAGCAAATAAGGGCTGCCAGAGGAAAAAGTAGTGCACAGTAGAGCCACCCCCTCAAAAGAGAAAGTGACAGACCTGTGACAGTGACCAAATACTAAACGTTAAAAGACTACATCTTTTCTTTGGATTATAAAGTTTAATATTAGTTTTAATATATTTTTCTACATATTGGAGACAAACATTTCATTTATATGTTATATAATCAAGTTGTTCTTCAAGAGGGAAAGGGTGTGAAACAAAAAACCAAACGCAGATGCAGCTCTTGCTACACAAATGAGGAGGACAGATTTTTTTTTGTCTGTACACAAAGTTAGCGTGATAGCAAATTATAAATTTTTTTTTATTTGTTTATGACAGACAGCTCTATGAAACGATGCAACACCAAAGTTATTAACATATACTCCCATTTCTGAAGGCGGATCTTTGTGTCACTTACACCATTAAATTTTATGTCCAGAAGACAACAGATGTCTTAAATCTTCAGCAGTCATTTTTAGAACATGAAGACACAAACGTACCCCGTTATACACAACTGCTTTATGACCTTACAATGATTTCAACACAAGTGTTTGAACGGTTATCTGCAGATTCAGTGTGAAGCAAGGCGATGTAAATGACAAACGGTCTGTCCAAGGCTCTCGGAGAACAAGTTATAATTGAACCATCTGCACAGACTTTGCTGTAAATACTTCAACAGTTATGGACTAACTATTCCATATGTGTATCCCGCCTTAGTTTTCCTTTCCCTTTCTGTTCTCATAATGTGATTTATCAGGGGTGGGATTTTGGTCTTTAGTGATTTTTTTTTTCCTTCTTCATGCCTTTTAGTGTTGGGGGGGAGGGTTATTCTTTAATATGCCCATTTCTAAATATATCTAGTTTCCTAAAGAGCACACTCTTTCTCTCTCCCTTCCTCCCCCTCCCGACCTGAAGCGCTTATAGCTCCACACCAATGATGAGAGAGAATATTTAATTCTAAAAGATGAAAAAAAAAAAAGAAAATCTCAGGGAGGCCACGGCTTCTTGCTGCTGTTTCTCTTGTGCTCGCCTGCTGTGCACACATAGGAGGGAGTTGGACGACTTCTTTTATTTTGTCTTCTTTTGTCGGGAAACAATTCAATTAGTCAGACTGCACAGATATTCTAAAGAATCTGAGTCCTTTGTAGTCTCTTTTTTTGCAATACCAACAACTGTATTTGCTTCTATAATTTATTTCCATTTTTTCTTGTTTGGCGCGTTGCATGCCAGATTTCATTAGCCGCCAAGAGGCTTGTGCACATATAGCCCACACATGTGCTGCAAAACGGTATATATGGTATTCAATATAGGCATTATTTTACATTTTTTTTCATCATTTACAACCAATTCATTGGTTGGAATGATTCTCTATATTTATGTTGTGTAAATGGATGATGACTGAACACTTGGAAGCCTGTGGCTGTCCTTGCTGTATGACCCGCCTCCGACCGTTTCCTCCGACACATATTGTATGTACATCTACATTTAGTTCCCATGGTTGAAAAGGAAAAACGTTGAGGTATTTTGAAATTAAACCTGGCACCTGCTTTCTTTTACCTATTTTGTGGCCTCTTGCTCTCTAAATCTTTCTTCCTGTTTCAAACGACTCTACTAAAAGGCACAGAAATGAAAAGCTGCAGTTTTTTTTACATTGAACTCCCTTTTGTTCTTATGACTTAAAAGAATGGTGGGAAAGGGAAAAAGAAGCTTAGCCATAATATAGAGGAACAATAAAAATAGTATGCACAAGGACTTTTGGACAAAATCTAATCATGTTTTCCGCAATGGGACGGAGAGCAGAACCACATGACAGAAATTTAACCTGTTTCCTTTCACTCATTCTCCTTTTTCCAAAGACTGTGTTTTCAGTGTGGGGGTGCATGGACCCTATGGTATTGCTCTATTTAAATTTCTATACGGTTGGACTTTGGGCCTTTGTCTTGCCACTGCACAGTGTCTCATTGTTCACGTGTAATATCCCTATAGATTGAGTTTGTGTGGAAAAAACAGCAGTCGCACAGTGAGAGAAAAAAAAGTTTCCGTCCATTTTTCTGCAAACTGAAAAATCACACATCGAACATACGGAAAATTCCTCTAAAGTGTGACAGAAGACATATAAACAGCCACTATACCTACACCAATGAATAGAGCACAGACAAGGCAGTGTGTGTGTGCAGAGGTGGAGGCCTCACAAAGCAGTGCAGATTCTCGTAAAAAGCACCGCTCGTCCAGGAGTCTTTAAAGCCTCTTGTTACATACAGTACAGCATACATAAGCGAGGGGGGCCAGAGAAGGGGGTCTTTTGTGTGTCTCCCGTACATCTCCTCATGAAAATAGGTCATTTTTCAAGGACACATAAAAGGAAAGTGTTACAGGAGAGGACACATTCTGGGACGTGTCATTTTTCTTGCACTATACAACAAAACCAAATGTAACATAAATTCCTCCTAACATGAGTCCTCGAGAGAATTGCCAATTAATCGATAGCAGCAACTTCACAAAATACTGAAGTCATTTATCAAGATAAAATTAATACATTTGGAGTTGTGGACCGTTGGTCGGTCAAAAGAGATGATATGCGTCCACCATGTCCATTTTCACCTCTTACGATCCATCTTGAGATCGCTCAGTTATGCAGAGGGGAGTTCATGTTGTGTTTGAAAAGCGGTGACAGTAACTTAACTCTCGCTAGCCCCAGCACAGCAGGAAGTACAACAACAACAAGACATGTCGGCGGCATAATGTATGCATAATTACGGCCCAAATGGATGGCTCAGCCCTGTTCGCGGCCAAGCGCCTCCGTCCATCTTTCTTACTGATGAACGAGGAGAGCGGCGGCTCCCTGTCATCTGCTGCGACGCTACTGGCGGCAACAGTAAATCTCCCACTCAAAGTCACCCTCCTTTTCGAAATGGCAAGAGGGTGTGTGTGTGTGTGTGTGTGTGTGTGTGTGTGTGTGTGTGTGTGTGTGTGTGTGTGTGTCTGTGTGTGTTAAAATAGAAGCATAGGTGAGCTTCTCCGGGAGCTGGGCTGTATATTCTTGATGAACTCTCAGAGATAAAAAGGAAAAAGAAAACAAACTGGAGTTAAGAACTAGTCCGAGCTTTCTGTGTGCATGTACAACACCTGTACAGTCTGTACATTGGCTGTATTATATTAAAATAAAAAAGGTAAAAAATAAGCTCCAATCGGATCATCGTCCGTATAAACTGGATGGGGGACAGGAAGAAAGCCCCAGCCTGACACAGATCCAGAGCGGGGTCCCTTCACATGGGTCCATCTCTCTTTGTGCTCTCCTGTTCAATCACTGCGCTACGACTTTGCCTCCCAACACTCTCTTTGATCGCTGTTTGTTCTGTGTGGCTTTGACTGAGGAAATGGCTGCATATGAAGGAGACAGGATGTTAAAAGTCCCGAAACGCTTTATATACTGTATTTCCTTCACTGAGGCTTGCTCTGGTGTGTCTGCTCGACTGTGACCCAGCGGCACTTCAGATGCCGCGTGGATGTTTTTGTTGTGGAAATCGGAGTGTGAAAAGGTGGGACAGAGGGTTACTGCGATGGGCTGCGTTTGTGTTTTGTTGTTGCTTTGTGTTTTTGTGGCTTTAGGTTGTTCAGTTCACTATCCCGGATCCCACAAACTCATAAACTCTCCTGCACCCACCTCTTTTCTTTCTTTTCTTTTTTTTTTTTTTGCTTTACTTCTTACGATATAACCTTCTATTGCCTTCTGCAGTCCCAGAGGAGTGAGAGATAAAATCCCTCCTCGGTTCCTCGGTCTAGGGGGTTCTGTGAAGATAGCGTAACAGTCTTTTCTCACAGTCACAGCTCCAGGCTCTGTGAGGAAGCTCATCCTCCCTTCCCTCCCTTATCACCCCTCCTCCCTTCCTCTTTCGAACTTTCTCTTTGCCAGATCGGAGCAGTTCTCAACAAGCTGTTATAGTTTGTGGAGGAGGTAGAGGTGCTGAAGGAGGAGGGACTGCCAGCTACCAGCACTGGTTACAGTACGTTTCCCTTCTGCAGTAAGACACTAATCCATACAGTTTACAGGATGCTAAGAGAACATCTACATTAAGCTTGATAAATTCTGAAAAGCTTTTTTTTTTTTTGCAGCCACACGAGGCGATTCAGCTCAATTTGTGCAAATACCTCTGTCCATATTAAAACGCCAAAAATGGGCAAGTCAGCCACAGAAAACCAGCAAAGAAGAAACATGACTATTTCTGTTTCTGAGCTGACTTGCTGAAGTTTTCTTCATTATTGCAAGCAGATTACAGAATACAACAATTTCAGATAGACAAAGGTGGTAGATAGATGTTTAACTCTAAACAAGCTATTAAAGTAAACAGTAAAAAGAACAACATTCACATGACGGATGATGCTTTTGGGGGGTGTGGGGGTGTTTTAGTCTATATAGAAGATCAAGACAGAGAGAACAATATGCATTTACAAATGTAGCTGGGTTAGAGTGAACATGGTCTGAATCAGTGTCAAGGACCCCTAAACTGATACACATGAGGTCACGGATGTGATCTTCATCTGAAAAGCTTTCGGTTTGTTAGACGGGGTTAAGACTAGAATGTTACAGCTGAGATAAACACAGAGGAAGTGAAGCATATGATGGGAATAGTCAATCTTATGACTCTACTTACATTCGACTCACTTCTATTTCATTCACTTCGAGTTCCTTTTTTTGCCGCTCAATTTCATTTAATGCGTGTATATATTCAAATATAGTGTATGTATGTGGTTACACTATATCGTCTCCTATATATATATATATATATATATATATATATATATATAGTTTTAATGTTTATGTGGGCACCACAGTATTATACTCCTGTGTGTTGTAAGGCACCTGCAGATGTGCAGTTACGATGGCTATCAGCGCTCAAGCAGTTTATAGAAAGTGGCACCACAGACGCAGAGCGAACAGATGACGGCACATGATGGCTCGGCTTAGACCGGACATGGTGTGTGTGTGTGTGTGTGTGTGTGTGTGTGTGTGCGCGTACTGTATGTGAGTTTTAGTAGCTGTGCGGCTTGAAGCGGAGAGGCCATGGTGTTTGTTTAACCTTATCAGGGGTTGTCATCCACTCAGGTCGGCATAGAGTGGATTTCAAAAAGGAAACACCATTTATTACCTTCATGTGAAGCTTACTTCCCCCCAGAAACGAGCCTCGTGCTATAAAAACAACCATTCATATGCAGTGTTATTTGAGCAGATTTAAAGCTTGCTCCGGCGATGTAATTGTGACATATCTTAAAACTCTGTGTACAAAGGGATTTTCGGAGCAGCGTTCAAATACATATAAACCCCAGACACAACTAAAGACAGAATGGAAAAAACTGCTGCAGTTTATCAAAACTAAAGCAAAAAAACATACAGCGCTTTTATTCATTTATCAATGAGTGAAGATCCTTGTTTGAATCTTTATTCTGAGAACTCATTTTGCATCAATTCACTTTTCTTTTTTTTTTATCTTTACTTTGCCTGAGAGGGATATTTATGGTCCGAGAGAATGATTAATAGGCAGTGACCTGTTTGTATGACCTCCATTCGTCTTCTTTGCTATTTTAATGATTCAAACTCATTCTGACACGTGGCACTGCTGTCTCACACAACAATCCGAGCCCTGCCAACAAGTTAAATTTCCTCTTTGGGTGGTTATTAAGGACGGTGATAGAGAATCCGGTGCCAGCAATAATCTATAAACGACAAAAAGTCTTGTGACATCAGCAGCGGCAAATATGGCAACACGTGCAAACACAAGTGTCACAACAGTTTCCATCTCTGGGCTACCGGATTGAATCATCAATTCACAGAAGTGATCTGAAGGGTTTGAAACATCAGTCAACTTCTCTTCTCCCGATGAAGTCATTTTCTGACCTAATTCTGCGATATGTGTGCAATGGAAAATTCCTAAATGGAAACTGGAATCGTTCGTTCATATGCAACTAATTTAGCCTTAGCAATTACATTTGGGTTTTTTCACATGAATATCGGTTTACAGTAGTTGTATAATGTCTTCTGTGGCTGGAGTGAACTCTTTAAAAAAAAAAAAAAAAGACATAATAACCCTGATGATGTCATCAGGTAGCAAAAAAAAAGGCTATTAAATTGCATTATGGGAATTGCAGGATTCCAATTAATCTTTTGTGAGTTAATGAAAGTCAATAATACAGCATATTCATGCTTATGTAAAACAGTATAAAGCAAATTGTTGCAGTGATACCCCGGTTGGGTATACTATTTAAATGTGTTTGCTGCAGAACCAGCCCCCCTCATATACTGCAGTGTAACAGAAGCAGCAGCAGCAGCAGCAGCAGCAGCAGCAGCAGCAGCAGCAGCAGCAGCAGCAGCAGCAGCAGCAGCAACCTCCCCCGTACTTTTGGACAGTAGTTGCACTGATTCACATCTCCTACACACTCGAGCAGCACATGTTTTCACACATAACAAGCACAAACTGGAGCTGAGTGGGCTTCCTAGATAACAACCCTCAGTGTTTACTGTTCTTTCGGTCGATTTGTGAAGCCGTTGTAATATGCTAAAAACCTGCGGCACAGTCGCATCAGCGCTGGTGTCGTCCCACTCATTTCATCTGACAATGCAGGACATAGGCCAAGGACGCCTTTTCAAATTGCCTGAAGGAGAATAAATGAGAAGCATGGTAATTGTATTTTTTTATTGTTTACTGTATAATTCTACACCTCAGGGGTGGGGTCTTGGAGTTTTGTTTTTACCCATTTTTTTGTTGTCTTTTTGTTTATGGATTATAAATATATTATGATTACCCCAAAATTAAAGGGGACAAATGTGGGTTTGAAGCGTAAAAACCAAACCAAATGCAAACAGTATGAACAGATTCCTGGGGGTAGGTGACATAAAAAAAAAAAAAAATAGTGTTTATTTTCAAAACTCAAAAGAAATTCATAAAAACTATTGTACGTGGTCAATGTTTTTTTCCCCCCTCAAAGAAAGTTTTCCACGTACCATAAAGTGAAATGTTCTCCTCCGCCAGGCTCGATGTGACACACCTGCAGTCCTTGACAGATTCTACGTCCTATAACATTGTACATATGTACTCTGTCTGTGTTCCTCCTACGCAAGGTCAAAATAATGGATTCAGTGCTCGTTAAGACAACACAGTGTTCTTTTGTCTATGTTGCCCTACAAGAGAAGTAGCAGTTCTGTGAGGTGCTTTAAACTAAATGCAGACACAGTTTAATGTAGCATGCTAGCATGCTAACGTTTGCTAATTTCAAACGACAAAACGCAAAGTACAGCTGAGGCTTATGGGAATGCCAGTTTTCAAGGTTTTCAGTCATAAAAGTATTAAGATAAAAATATTAATAATTTGAGCCAAAGTCACAAGGGTTCAACAGACAGAATCGTGGCAATGATGCCACATATTTTATTTAATGAGTGAGTGATTATAATTGATGAACACACGCTTGACTTTAAAAGGAAATGTGTGCTACTGGGCTTTGACTTCATCTGTCCAGCAAATGTGTTAAACAAGCCTGTTACCTGTTCTCAGTAGACAGTTTGACATCATCTTACATCTGGACAGCGATGTGACAGTAAAGCAAAGCACTACAGTCCACTAGACGTTATAGTAGCCTGGTACACGGTGTTTCTTTGTGTATTAAAGTGTATATTCTCAGAATCAAAGAGGGGATTGAACTACATTTTGTAGGTGCTGCTTTTCTGTTCAACATCCTCACCCCATGACCCTCCCCCCTCTAACTCCCCTCCCGTCATACCCAGGAGCCCAACAAGTCAGGCAGAACAAAATAAACAGTAAACTTAGAATGTGGCCACAGCAGAGTGTCAACCTTTCACTGCTCCATTCACAGAAAACAACCAGCGCTGCTTCACTCAGTTACGCTCCCACCCCCGCAAAGAGACACACACGCACGCACGCACACACACACACGCACACACGCACAAAATCAACCGCAGACATGCAAATATATGCCTGTACATTTGTAAATAGCAGATAACATCCTCTGTGGGACATGGCGGGGCAGACAAAACATTTACCGCTCAATTGAAGTTACAGGATACTGCAAATCTATTTTAAGATCATGACAATCATATCGCTGTGACTTCAGTCCGTAAATATTTCTAGCTAGCTGCACAGGTGGCTCTTTAATTCGTGAGAGACTGACTTGGCGGCAATGTGTTCATCTCGGGTGGATGAAAGAATGAATCCTGTTTAAAGCATCCAAAAATTTCAAAATGGAAATATTGGGGGGGAAAAAATCTCAAAAATAATAGATAGATAATAGAAAATTAGATTAGATGGTTTGTTTATATAAGGAAAGAAAAACAGACGCTGAATAGACATGTCACCTGAGGTAACATCCTTCAGTGCTCAGGCTATAAGGCACAATGATTTGTTTATGGTTAAATAGCCATTTGTTTACTGCAGACTCTGACCTTTCTCTGGACCCTCACTCTTTTATCCTCTCATCCCTATTTTCTCTGCGTTTGTGGTGCATTTGCGTTACACCGCTACATAGTCATCAAACTGATGATTGGTGATAATTGCACAATGCAGCAAAAAAACATATTCCTAAAAATAAAACTGACTTTGAAGCATGTTTTACTTCCTCTGTTCGTAATTTTGTGTCTTAAAGCAGGAGGTTTACACTGTAAATGAGGCAGTAGTTAAACAGCACTGTCAGCCACTCGCGGCACCCCGTGTGCAGGATGTTGAAAGTGTAAAAACAACAAGCTGGCAGAGGAAACATGAGTAAATAGACAGTACAGCGGTTGCACAACAGCAATGCAGTCACACAGAGTGCTGGAGACAGCGGTTTCGCTTCATTTGGTTTAAATCCAGCTCGACTGGCCAAAATTTCATCCGTGCACGCTGAGATGTAGAGCGCCTCGGATCTTCCTTTTAAAAAACGCTCTGTCAATATCAGCACAATAGTTTAGTGTTAATGGAAAAGCAGCCGGTGACACAAACCAGACGTTTCGGCTTGTTTGTAAGTTGCCAGTTCTCTCTATTTTTACTCGCTCTGAACATTTTTGTTTTTCTGTGGCAGAAGTCACACTTTCCATCACACTATTTCCGTCTATGGGTTAAAGTGCAGTGCAGACAAAAGAAAGCAACCACTCAGCTGGCTAACTTCCTGTTTTCTCACATGGTGCCTTGCTTGTTACTTTAGAGTAGAAGCAAAAAAAGGTTTATATATAGTGAACATATTGCACTGATGTTACATCTTGAGAGCTCTTTTTACATGGCTATATATTCCTGCCTCATTCCTAAGCAGCACCAAGGAAACGTGTATATATTGTTGCTTCTTCAACCACCTCTGAAAGCTTTTAAGGCTGCTGTGTTTTCACGTGGCTCAAAACTAAATTATAGCATTTGATGAAAAAGACAATGCCTTAAGTTTCCTGCAACAGTAAAAGCATGTGTGTTCCTCTCATCGCTCTTTTAATAGCTCTCTCTTGGTCTTTGTTCATTACCTCTTCCATTACGCTGCTGATGAAATGAATGAATCACAACGGAAATGTGAAAGTTTGTGGGTTCAGTTCAGGTCCCGTCGTAGTAAGACACCGCATGCAGCGAACTTACGTGCCATCTTAAGATTTTCTGATGATTCCTCACAGAACACAACACAAGCACAGTTTCAATCTTTTCAAATATTTCCCCATGATTCTCTGCTGCATGTTCTCTAGCTGGAAGACTAACACAATACCTGAAAATTAAAAATCATTTCTGCTTTTCTGTTTCCTTCTCAATGGCCAGTACAGATAATTACTGTGAGGGGAAAACATCAGGCAGTAAAAGCTCCTTCAAAGCAAAAGTCAGAGTTTGAGGGGTAGAATGAAATGTGCAAAATATTAAATTCAGTCAATAAATTATGAAAGACTTAATCAAAATTCCACATACCTACATCTGGATCTAAACATGTAACTCATACTCAAGCTGAAGAGAAATAAAATAGTTCTATTATAAGTATGTCTGCAGCAGGTGATATTTTCCAATGACTCAAGATTTATAAAAAAAAAAAAAAAACACACACCACCACCTGAGCACACACACCTACCATACAAACACCATACACTCCATCCATCTAAAAACATCTGAACCGCACCACGTCACTTCACTTTTTCCAGTTGACTCCTGAAGTACAACTAACACACACTGCAAATCATTATTTGGTTTATTTTCCCAAAATGTCTACCCAGTCGCTGCTTGTAAGTGTCCCTCCTTCTCACCATCTCCTCAAATATTTTGCTTGCGTTGGACGTACACAAAGCGTAAACACACAATGCTGAAGCTCTGTATCTGAAGAAAGAGGCTCCGTCCTTATGAAAAGGTCATTTTTATTATTATTATTATTATTCAACTATTATTGATTTGAAAGCCCAATTCAAATTGATTGTGTTTAAAAACCCAAAAGATATTTCATTTACAATAATATAAAACAACAGAAAAGCAGAAAATCCTCACATTTAAGAATATGGAACTATAGTAGTAAATTAACACCACACACACACACACTGCCTTTTTATTTAAGACTGTTAAGGACTGGAACGAGCTTCCTGATACTTTGAAAACATGTTGAATTCCATATTTTTTGTCAACATTAATTAGACACATTGTATCTGTATGATTTCTATATGTGTTTCAAGAATGGAAAACAAGCTAAATCTTGTACAATACATCTCTTCTCCTAGTGTGACATGAATGGGTTTTTTTGTACATGGTCCTTTGTAAATACACTATACTATAAATGCTACAAAGAGTGGGTTTACTGCTCATCAAAACCTGTGTAAAATAACAGAATGGAATACAAATGCAACGCTGATAAGATAAACCCCGCTCAGCTTCACATGGTGCTCTTTATCCTTGAAAACCCTGCTGTCAATCACACCCCCAATTCAAAAAGCCTCCAGCCAGTTAACTCCACCGCGGCAGCTGAGTGTTCGACAGGCTTCACGACAAATTACAGCATGTGATCATGATCGCACAAACAATCCAGCTCCCGGCTTCCCAGAATATCACATGATCAAACACTGAGGTGTTGCGTGTCTGTGTCAAGGCGTCTCCTGTCAGCAATAGCCCATGTGGTTTTGTTGACTGAGTCCTCTGAGGAATGCTGATAAGGCTTGGCGGTGTGATCCCCTGAGCTTGCAGGGCTCAGCACATGAGCAGAGATTCATCAAAACATATGTGAAGTGGACTTGTGGCTGATTGAGGGGCCTGATATCCTCTCCTCTGGTCTTCATTAGACGGAGGAATGGGGGGAAGGCAGGGGGGTTCCCTTGCCACGGGCACTGCAGCGTTTACAGCTTCACTCTCCAGCAACTGGGTCAGGCAGCGAGGAGCTGCTGTGTTAATTCATCAGATCTGACAAACACGGCCTGTTATATACTCTACAGTATGCGACTGCATTATAAAGGCTCCTGGTTTGTGTTTGACAACAGAGTCAGAAGGAACTCTGACAGTCTTAGCTGTGTTTTTTTATTATGTAGCTGAAATGATGAAGTAAAGCTGCAACGTTCATTCAAGACCGAAGCAGAAATATTGGTTCTCGCAACACGAAGGCATGACATTTTAGTTTTGTGACTCATCAAATACAGATAGCATCGTTGTAACATCATGCCTTTAGCAGTTTATTGTATTTGAGTTCAACTTTTCAATAAGTCTTCAGTAGTCGTTCTTCAGAGAACGGTGCTTCTTTCTTTTATCATCGTTTTTTGCAATGCACCTCTCTCAGATTTCATTCTGAGGACAATATCACGTTTTCGAGGAGGCTAATCATCAAATATGTTATCCAACAGGAACAATTAGGCTATGTGACCCCTTGCTAAAGGTCAAGAAACACTATCGTGGGCTCAAACACTGAGCTCCAGGACTCTGACTTTACCTTAAAAAAAAACATGGATTATTCTGACAACAGCAAAACGGATACTACAGAGACAGTGGAGAGAGAGTGAAGAACGGTCTACAAGGATGGCACAGTTGGCTGCTGATGAGTATAAGCTCGATCAATACATATTTACACGGGGGACCTGTCAGTGTGATGGTCTTGTGATGGTTTTGTTGTTAGTTTCATTTTATTTCCCCATTTTATGAGTAACTGGGTATTTAGCTTTGATGGTTCTCTGGTTGAATCAATCCATGGCTGTGGAAAAACTGCATGGGATAAAATGCATGGCCAATGGGCAAGCAATCGGAAACATAGATGTGTTTTTGCACTGAAAGACAAACATTGCCCCTGAACATAAAAAAATCACTCTCTCTTCCTTTTATTTCTGCTTGCAATTGCCAAAATGCTGGAACAGCAATGTTCTTTTTAAAGCAGAGGTTTGTATACTGACTGATTATGAGTATTTCTTCTGTATTTGGTATACCTGCGAACGGTTGTTATGGGAAACAGTAGAACCAAGTGACTCTGAATCTATTGCTAATCTACAGAAATAACAAACAGTGCTTCGCTGTAGCTGATGAGTCATTGAAAAAAATGGGCCTGAGAAGATCTTAGATAGCCACAGAATAATGGAGTTGCATCAGTCAGAGCACATGGAAAAAAGTATCCAGATGGCTCACACAATTTCATTTATTAATTGTGGGCCTGTTGCCGGGTACCTGATCTGAGTTTTCAGCACAATAATGACAAAATGGCAGTGGTTAATCTTCTAATGAGCACTCTGCTGAATTTTGCAAGACCAAATAACTTGTTGTTCCTGCGGGGGCCAGATTTAATGGGCAGGTGGGCTGTGGGGGAAGAAAGAAAAAAAAAAAAACAGATTGAAATTATTAATGGTAGTTATGGTAATTCTTACAAAACAAAAGTATGGTTATTAGGGCTTGAATGAAGGTAAATGTTGGTATATTTGTATATTATTTCTTTCGTTGTTAACTTATCTTGCAATCACCTCTGAAATTTGGCCTTTTATCTTCGATATCAGCCATTTAAAAAGGCGATAACCATGCATTTGTTCAAGCTTTAAACAGCACCGTGCCTCACTCATTTATGACACATTTCATTCTTCTTCACACCTTCCTCATGATGACATAAGGTCCTCTGTGTTCCGTAGATAAGCTCGGTTCAATGAGCAAGCAGCCCAACTTCAACAGGAAACGGGGGGGGGTTAACATACACACATATACAATATTCATGGTTTGAGTGGCCAGACTCCAGACCTCCTCTGCAATAAACATGAGTCTTGTTATTTCCTACAGTCCATACACCCCACGCAACCCACCACCTGAAAGTGTTGTTTTTTGTTTTTTTTTAGTGCCATCACAAGCTTATTAAGATGGAAAGTTTGCATAGAGATTATTCTGAGTATCTCAAAGGCACTTACAGTGGCTCCAAGAAAAATCTGAATGATTGCAGGATGATAAACAAGACAGGAAGGAGAAAAAAAAACAACATTTGTATATTTATGTTTTTTTCTCAAATATGAATAGTTGAGTAGTTTCATGACCGCATCATACTGCACTTTAAACGTGATGACGAGCTAGAGAAGTAGCTCAACAAAGATTCAAGGCAAGATATGAGACAAGATAAGGTCTTCGAGAAAAAAATCCATCAGGTGTCCGTTCTGTGAAGCTGCGCACATGACATTGACTCACCCAGGTGAAACCAGGTAAATGACATCATCTTATTGATTTAACCTGTAAAGCAACGAGGCGCGAATGTCAATAAAGACGTAAGCCGAAGCAGAATTTTAAAAGCACCTGAGGCACTAAAGTTGCCATCTTTGATATAGAATAAAAAGTGACTTTCATGTCTTAAAAAATAAAACTCTGTGCGTGATTCTTGCATTATTTTGTTTTGATGTTACTTGGTGTTGCCTCAGTTAAATCTGCCCAAGTATCTCCTTATGGAGCTAAATACAGTAAACATATCAAAATTCATGTGGAGAGCTATTATAAAATATGTAAAAATCAATTGTACATCCAAAAATTCTTTTTTTGTTATTTTTCATCTTGAGAAATTTAAACACCCATGTCTGGTTTTGGCCTTGTCATCACAAACGTAAATGTTCTGAGATCAAGTCCAAATATTTCTTTCTGTCACAGTTTCATCATAGCACTCCACACACTGATCGATATTTAATTGGTACCAGTACCATGGACCCCATAACTCTTTTCTTGCCTCTGAAGGCCAAGTTGAAGTCCTGAGCCCTTTCAGTGACCAGCTGTCCGTCTCCGCTTTTCTCTTCCTCCTCTTTTGTTTGTCGTCTGGTTTTGGAGTGCTCCATGAAACCATTTGTCTCCATAATAAGTCTCAGTAAACAGCGTTTTGGTGGGCCCACCTGCAGGAGCCCCGGTGCTGGTCGCCGCTCACCACAGGCCTCCCAAGACTACCCACTGAGGAGGAGGCAATTAAGGCCTGGGGAAGGAGCCATAAATCTCCATAAACTTCAGCTAGCTGCTCCCCCCCACTTTCGCTGGACAGTCAGTTAATGCATCTCCTCCTCAGCAGCCCCCAGACAGACTCCAGAGGAGAAAAGGATCTCCTGATTTCCCACAACTAGGCAAAGTTCCTCTACACACAGTCGAAGCCATGATTCATGGTGTGAGAATTCGGGACGATACTGTTGTGTTGCTAAAGGTTGTTGTGGATTTGTTGCACGGATATATATTTAGTTTTTTAAGTTGGGTTTTTCAGGTTTGAGCAACTTTATCCAGTTAAAGTTGCTGAAACAAACATTTGCTAATGGGACTGAATGTTTACTTAGCCTATATATATATATATATATATATATATATATATATATAATTCTGTAAACAATCCTGAGCCATTTTAAAAGAGCAGCATGTGACAACACATGCTGGAGAGTGTCAATACAAAGCTGCAAAGACTTGTCTCTTGACTGTTTCATGATAGAGCAGCGTTCTACATTACAGAGACACTTTCCGTCTTGATCAAACAGCGTTTTTTCGCAACATGCAGTACAACAACAACAACAACAGTTTTTCTGTAAATGTGTGGAAAAGTATCGTCTGGCGGTGTCGTGTGCAGAGGAAGAGACGCTGCTCTAACTAATCAGACAGGACGTGCAACGGAAACCATCCCTCTCGAGGAGGAAACGCCTGCTTCCTTTTTTTTTTTTTGTATCATATTCTTAAGGACATGCTCCTCTGCAAATGTGCTGATGTATGGTTTCAGCATCACCACCTATAGAGAGATAGGTGTGCGTGTATAAGGGAGAGGGGAGAAGGAAAGGAGGGTGGGGGACTTGTTTTCATCCAAACTTACTGTAGCTTGAACCAAATGTACTTTTTACTTTTAAGCAGTAACTGCTTTTAGTGACAGAGTGTAACTTTCCAGGCACGCATATTTTAAATATTTTAGGAGGATATAGTAGGCTATGTAAAACCAACTGACCCTTAAAATTGTGAAATGAGTGAACAACACAACTTGATTTTACTATTGTTAACAGTATGTTATGTTAAGTGGCAGTTGTGGAGTGGGGATTAACCATGCGGTGATGTGTTCATGGAAGCTTTTAAAATCCAAAACTCAAGGGTGGGCTGTTAACAATTATGCAAAAAAGCTACAAAATGCCCTTTTTTTTCTTCTTTTTTAATTACATCCATGTGTGTTTGTCGTTTTCCGCCTTTTTCTTAGATTTTGTAATCTATTATATGAATTCAATGCTACTTTGGAAAATCATTTAGAAAACCTTAAAAAGAAATTAGTTTACACGTAGTATTTTTGGAGGGCAACACATCCATTTTATTCGACAATATTTTAAACAGACTTACCAATGTGTTTTCTTGAATATGCAATCCTGGCTCTAAAAGTACTTTCTCATTACCTAGTATTAATGAAGAAAATCTAAATCGTATTGTAAGCGTTTCAGACTCTTCCTAAGTAGGATAACTGTTAGTTACTAAGATGTGTGAATAGATGTCTCTCAGCAGATGCTGCTGATGGAGACGTGAGAAGTGTTGACCTGATCCATGAACTGTCTCTCTTCTCCTTCCTGCGCACAAAAACAGCCACCTGTCTGGCACATCTCAAAACACACATCTGGGAGAAAACTGCTGTTTGTGCGTGAGCGTGTCTGTCTGTCACTTAAATGCTCTACCTTTCATTCACGCGGTTTCTGTGTGCCGGTAAAAACCACATGTGGAGGTGGCAGCACAACTCATTCGATCCCTACACCTCTCTACTTTTCTTTTTTTTTTCTCCCCCTCCTCCCGGTTCCTCCTCTTTGGTGGTGTGATATCACTTTACTGGGTCACCAGATTTCCTAGAGTCACTGAGGGGACATGTTGCTCACCTCTTGACTTCTTTACCTCTTGAACTGAGGGAAATTTCCCCCTGATGTAGGGCTAAGACTGCCAGCTGTCATTCTCACCTCCTACTTATTAAAAGACTGAAACCAAGACTGGGAGAAGGTGTACAATTTAGTGAAAGTAAACAGGTACGCAACAGAGGAAAGCTGATAAGCATCAAGCTGTATTTGTAGAGCAGCTCATCTAACATTAATGGTAGAGTAATTGGTTTGTAACTGTAACACTTACTAGGCCATCAATAATGACCAGGGAGGTGAGTGTAGAGTTACTTGGTTGGGATAAGGGGCCATTGTGCCGGAGCTGAAGCCACAGGATCAGCTGAATGAGCTTGCAGTTATGTCGGACAAATATTTATACAGTATCATGTTACTGGAACATTCTAACTAGTGGAGACAAGAATAGGCAGGGTGATTGAAAAGTCAGATACACATGTACTACATTTCGACTTTATCTGAGGATCGACTATTGGATCATTCACTGATCAAAGCTCAGGAAATACAATAATGAAGGGAGGCTCATTACACTTCAGAATGTTTATTTTCTAAACGCTATGGGAGGCTCGCTCCGGCTATTACCAAATATGTAAATACTTCACTAAACATTCATCTGAAATCTAAAAAAAGATAAAATACTGAAGATTTCAGTATTTGTACCTTTATTGCAATATTGAGATATGTTGACAGTAGTTAGTCCTTAAACGCAAAGTTTATGTTTGAAGACTGACAGGCAGCAAAGGTTGGGATTTCTCAGCAGCTCTAAGATTTTTACTCATTTTTCACCTTTGAACATTTGCAAAAACTATACATGTCATTGCAGGGTTTTGGGAATCCTAGTTTAAAATGTTTGACCATTACTAAACATCTGTTCCCTGATATGAAAGATGCAAAAACATGTGCAAACTGTATCTCTATTGTTAACATTGAGAAATGTTTTGCATTTACGCCGTTAAGTACGAGAACATCCAGCCCCTGATTGTGATTTATGCAGTTTATTTAAAACTGAAACAACAGAAAACAAGAGCAACTGTTGTTTACCTTATCGGAGATGCATCAGTACACATTTATGTGTTAAGCTACTCAGAGCAAACACATCCACCTACATTGAGGACAGGTGTGTTTACCTGGATGTAAGTTTCTCATCTTGTCTGCCGACAGCTAAACAATTGCTTGTTTTATGCATCTGGAGAAGGGAAAGAAGCTATTGTGAGCTTAGTAGTTGGCACAGTGATAGCTATAGCAAATGACATAGTGTTATGTCCCAATATAGAGATGGAGAATAAATTCAACATAAAGTTTTACTGTGGTGCGACGCGCCTCCAGAACAGCAATGATTCTATAGTCGGAGAAACATTTTCCCTCATTTGGTGTTCAGCTGGGATGACATCTGGTGAAGGTTACAGCATACGATCCTCATCATTTTCATACTCATCAGCTATTTGGTGAGTCTTGTAATGGAAGCATCTATATGTGTTTCTCTACTCATTTATTTAGGTTTTTCCTTAAATCTCTCACCTGTCTGTATATGCGGTACACAACAGCGGGCATTGTTTTATTCCTGTTGGCATCAGTGTAGTTTCTCGCAGTTTATCCCTGAAGAAGGTTTTAAGCTGCTCTTTGTCACATTCACTGGCAGTCTCTGCAACCGACAGTGCAATCCAACAAAAACAATCTGCAGTAAAACACACACACTGCAGAATACAGACTGAAACCTGGTTGGCATTCATGAGCAACTGAGGCGCCAGCACACTAGTCTCTTAACAAGTAGACTTTGGTTCATACAAATCCAGTTAAATAATGAGAAATAATAGCCTATATAACGTCCGATGTAAAGAATACTGATACTGTTCGGCTAAAAGAAAAACTACCCAAATTCTGCCCTTTGTTCACATCAGAATAGGCACACGAGTATGGCAGAAGGTAAACTAATCTGCTAAATATAGCAATATTGAGAACATTGGAAAGTATTGGGGGCATTACAGAAATGCAACAATGACTAGTACACAGAAATGCAATAAATAAGGTAATTTGCAAATGCCTCCCTTTAGACTTGGCTGTTGTAACTCTGCTCTGCTCCAGATTCTGATCAACATTTTGTGCAGAAGTGTTGGTCCACTAACTGTAACACACCTACACACCTGGTCCTGTTTCTGCTAACATAACCTGGTATGCTGCCAGGTCGCTTCTCAGTGCCTGCATTCATGGAAATATAAAATCTAGCCTTAAATTTCTAGCTTCATCAATTAGAGAAACGCCAGAGCAAATTCTCGCTTATGTCAAATTCATAACTTTTCAGACATTACAGTTAAAAAAAAAATGCATGAAGAAATTTCCTAAGTTTATAATGCAGTAGGTGATGACTGTGCAAGTTCCTATCCAAGGTTTCCATAGCATTAAAATGAGCTGACAAGAAAATATAATGTTTGCTGATGCAGACTTGAACCATTATGAGTTGTCATTTACAATATGTGTACCCTATAGAACTTCACAAGACCTTTATAAAAAATGGGCCAACTTTACGACTTGTGTTGAAATCATGTTAAAATCAAAAAGGTGTGTATATTTCTCTGAAGGGAGCACTCAGAGTCTTAAGTTAAAACTGTAGAAATCCAGACTTTGGATCAGTTCCTTCAGATTGAGTTGCCATGTGACCCTAAGCCCCCCCACCCCCCCTCCACTCCTCACTGGCTCAACAGCCCTCTGAACCTCCCCTGAGAGCCACAGCTGTTGAGGACCTCTCTTTGAACTCACGGCAGGAGGTCTACAGCACCCCCTGGCTCTAAGCTGTCCCTTCTCTCCACCACCGCCTCGACTCTGCAGCCTGTAACCATAGCCTGACATGGACTTTTTAAGAGGGCTCAAACCTCCCACAGCAGCTGCTCGCCTGGTAAACGGATCCACGCAGGCTGATCACCTGAGAGCGCCGGGGGTAGATCTCTAGAGAGCTGCTCATGTGTCCTACTGCCTGCTTCATTTCGCAGAGGATCGCCAAAGAAAAGGCCGCAGTGACCCATGAGACTGAGCAGTAAAGTAACAAAACTAGAAACTTTCAAGGTGACCCATTTATTTAAAAGACCTTGGACGACATGATTCAACAGGTGCTATATGGTGCTTTCTCAAACAGCAGATGAAACACATGATGTACAACACTCAGGACTGGAGACTGGGGTTCACACCAGGATTCCTGTGTGTGGTTGGGTTTAGTAAAAAACAAAACAAAAATAAGTATATACGTAGCATAAATGTCATTTCTTGGAGGGTATGTGTTATATATACAGTATATATATAAAGAAAATTATAATATTACCTTGGAAAACTCTACATCTTGTTATGCTCTGAAGTTTCAACGTTCCTCCAGTGTCAGGATATTAAATCAAATAAATATGGGATCAGCGGTACAGCGGCAGCTGGGACATGCCATGTGGGACTTGTAGTCATTAATGAGTAGTGACTAATTGCTCTATGGTTCTGTGGGAATACAGTGAATCTCTATGGACTCAATGCTCAGTTTCCCCCTTCAAAACAGGCCTCATGCCTGTCTTTCTCTTTCTCTCTCCAGAGTTTAAAGCCTTCCACCCTTACTGCTTATTGCCGAGGAGACAGCAAGATGAATGAGGAAAACCTGTTTCACACCCTTTGGGGTCTGTCATTAAAAAATATGCATCATCCTTGATTAAGTTTATAAGATGTCATCTCCACAGTAAGATAGACAAACAATATATGAAATACTGGGTCAGTGACTGCCAGGACAAAGTCTATGTTAATGACACTATGCATGTCTGTAGTAGGGCTGTCCTCAACCAAGGATTTTCTTGGTCGACCAGTGGTCGTGCTTTCACTCCGACTAATCGAATAATCGCCCCGCCCCCTCAAAAAAAAAAACGAAATAACGTGATATGCTACACAACTGCGAGGCAGCCGTCTCTCTGCGCATTTACCACTAACGGCTAGGGTAACCTTCATGCGATTTTCAACCATGCAGGCATTTTAAAATGGTTATGTTGTCTGATTGCCTGAAATATGTGATGTAAGCCTGGTTGATTTACATAACTAACTAACCTACATAAAAATCAGTTGAATGCCTAGTTCTCCCAGTCGGAGTTAAAAGGGAAAAAAACATGACATGACATAGTACACTGCGCACAGCACAGTCTGCCGGCTGTTACACGGGCAAATTATTATTTCAGATTCTGGTATTCAGGATGTGTCGAAACTAATTAATCAGAAAGACTCTTAACATTCTGGTGAATATTTATTTAAAACACGTGATACACACACATTGTTCATGAAAGACGATTGTAACAAAGAAAATAAAACACAGCCTTTAACTAATACAACTTTATTTTCGCTTCTTTTGATATTTAGGATAACGAATAAAATATGATAGCTATCAGATTCCAATGACAAGTACACACCTATTAAAATTAAATAATAATTAACAACCGGCAATCGGCAAATCTGAAACACGTCTTAGTGCAAATAAACAGACCAACGCAACGGCAACTAATTAAATAAAAACTCAATGTATAGGCCTAAAATAAGATAATAATAAGAAGATAATAAGAAGTGAACTCCGTGTCTTGCTTACAATGAAGCCGGCCGTGGAGAAGATGCGCTCCGGTGGTGTGGACGTGGACGGGATGGAGTGAATGCGCTTGGCTGCTCTGGCCAGCTTCGGGTAGCGCTCCTCGTTTTTTAGTGGTCCCGACTCAACTTTTGTTTTAAGTACCGTTTCATTTCACTGTTATGTTCTTCTGTTTGGTGCTCCTCATCTGTACCCATCAGCATGGATATCTCGTCCCACTTGTCTGTCTTTTTCGTTTTCTTCTTTGGTGCGGGGCCAGGTTCGTCGTCATCACTGCTGGCGTGCTGGGCAGGCTCTTCTGCTGGAGATAGACTCTCAGCCAAGTCCAACACCGTAACATATGCCTGGTCCCGGTTCTCTTCCTCCATGAACGGCAGATTTTTAGACTGCAGCTTTGATGTATATGCTGGAGTGCAGCTCATCGTTTAGCTCCCACCTCTTGTCAATTTCCTCACGAAGTGTTTTCTTCAGTTCTGTCGCAGCCGCACTGTCATCCTCACTCAGCAACAGGTGTTTTTTTTAGAACTAAAACATTTTAATTTTTAGAACTTCTTCCAGACACGGTGTATGCCAACAGTAAATTAGTGGCACGGCGACTTCCTCTATCATACTCGTCAAATTAAAAGCCCTTCAGCCCTTTGAAAAGACGCGTTTTTTTCCCTCCGACCAATCGACCAATAGAATTTTAGTCAGCTAATATTTTTTTGGTCGACCAACGACTAATCGATTGTTTGCCGTCAGCCCTAGTCTGTAGTATACAGTATAAGTCATTTAGGCCTTTTTGGACAGAGCGGCTGTGATTGCCAACTGGTTAGAAGTGGTATTCTAATATCCAAGGACACAGTCTAATTTTCTACATTGCAAGATTTATCATCATTCCAATAAAAATACCAAAACACTAAAGAGGCAGAAGCTATAAATCAGCTAATAAACATCCTCCTCATCAAGCTGATTGACAGGATTTATTGCCTGTCCTTCACTCCTCTTCACGTCAATTATTCCTATTGACTGCTGTCTGTTTGGAATGATATTTTCCTCTGCGCTTGACTTGCCACAGCTGATTATAATTACTTACAACGTGACCAGGAGTCTTCTTGCCTTGAGGTGGGAGTTTCAGCAGAGCTGGACACAGTATGTTTTGTGTCAGCCGTGATGGCTTTTCGCAGATCAATAAAATCTCGTCAAAGACTAACACTCTCTACTTCAGAGAGCCTCTTCATTGAAAATGACATTTTGTAAGACCGAATTCCCTTTATGTTCACAAACCTGTTTTCTGAGTAGTTTGTACTTGAATGACTGCTGACTCGTGGTGCAAAGGTTCAAGTTCCTCCACTGCTGTGAAGAAATGACATGAGGTGGGACCCAGTGACAAACATGTGAGCGATGACAGATATTAAATATTTCCTCAAATGATAGTGTACATTTTGGTTTATCTTCATGAAATGTTAATGTAAGAGGCGCAATTCAAAAGACACTCGCTGTACAGTGACAAGCACGCATCACCAAATTTGGTGATTTTGAGTTTTTGAGATAAATCTGAAGGATATTACTGGCTAAGAAAATCCTACACGACCCATCTAAAAACCCATTTTGACTGAAAACTGATTCAGAGCACACACACACAGGTTCGTGCAGGTAAAGACACAATGAGGAAGGTCTGTGTCAGACAAATACATTGGATTAAGAAAGCAGCTGCTACAACGCCTTTACAAAGCAGCAAACAAGTATTTGAAGCTGCTTGTGCCTCTGGAGTCCTGCAAACATCAAGGTGTAGGATCCTCCAGAGGCTTGCAGCATAAACCTTCTATTCGGTCACCCCGAAACAATGCTCACAAGCAGAAACAGCTGCAGTGGGCCCAGAAATACATGAAGACTAATTTTCATGGGGAGAGAGCTGGTCGGCCCCTTTCGGGTCCCTGAAGGTGTGAAAAGTATGTTGAGTTTCTGACTGACCACTTTCTTCCATGGTCATCTCATGCTGCAAGGAATACCTCCGCATCATTGGCTACTATAGACATAAAAGGAGAGAAACTCACGGTGTGGCACGCATCCTCCCCTGACCCAAACCCTACAGAGAACCTTTGGAGCATCCTCAAGCAAAATATCTATGAGGGCGGGAGGCAGTTCACATCCAAACAGCAGCTCTGGGAGGCTATTCTGACATCCTGCAAAAGACATTCAAGCAGAAACTCTCCAAAAACCGACAAGTTCAATGGATGCAAGAAATATAAAGCTGCTATCAAATAAGTTACGTTAAAATGTAACTTGACCTGTTAAGATTTGATTGAAAAAGCTTTTGATTTCAGTAGATATGACTTAATGCTGCAAATTCAACAAATGACCATTTTGTTTAATAACATTCAAATGCGTAATTGTCAAATGGCTTGACAATTACGCATACTGTCATTTGCATAATAACTTGGAACATGATGTATAAAAGAATAGGCTTAATTTACAAACCGTTTTAGTTCAGTTCTGTTAAATTGTTTCATTCAAGGTTAAAAAAAAAAGAGTTTCAGTCTGCTACTTTTTGAGCATAACAGCCTAAAAAAAACCCCACAACATTCATCTTCAAACAAATAACTACACGTTTCCTGTAAGATCAGGTTGGTGTGAGAGAAAGGTGGGAGGGAGACAAGGGCTGCCAGGCAGCAATCACACAAAACACATTTGGAGGTCATTATAGCCGCTCATGCTGAGTGACTCCTACAGGCTGAAACACTGCTTACAGTGTTTCAAGTGGATTTGATGAAAGCTTTCATTCAGTGCAGCTCATTAGTTTGAGCCTTGGATAGTACACATTCTGAGATTACTCACTGTGGGCCTGTGCCAAGCTTTTCATTATTATCATTAATATCTACATAAATCACTCAGTGGGAGGATAAATATATAGCAGAACACCTAACATGTCCAGAAAGCACATGAAAACCAGCCTTCCGTTTGACAAATACGCGGACACTATTTGGTCCGATCTTGGCGGGAAAACTTGCTGCAAGATTGGAATTTACATTAAACATCTCAGATTTTGTTTGACAGCTGATTTACAAAAAGGCCTGTATTACAAAACTTTTTAAACTATTATATTTAGATCAACCCTAAAAACGGAGCCAATGTTGGTTTTGGGTCGATTTTGCAAAATCCCAGATTACGTTCAACGATAACATGTATGATGCCAGCTTTTCAAAAAAAGACAATTATGGTATTGTTTACCTACTTACACAGCCAAAAAGTAAGGCTGTATCTCAATGAATGCAGTAAAACCGTTCCAACAAAAACTGCACAGTCCAGAACTATCTCATCTATGGACATTGGGTTGATTGAATTCTTAGATTAGGCCATGTGGAATGAAAGCATTTATTTTTCTTTTCATTTTGAACTACCTCTTAGAAACCCTTAAAATTTTAAATAGAAATATAAGTAGGGGATTTTTTTTATAATGGGCAAAGCAGAGAGGAATATGAATTAGTCTTTTTCTTTTTAAAAGTACTACTGTCCATTATGAAAAATAAAATTGTACAAATTGTAAGGAGAAAAAACAGAAAATGTAGGTCCACAAAATCGGTTCATTGAAACGACGAATGTCTTATTATTATTACTGCCTCACCTATGAGATCTGTTCTAACAATGACTTGTATTATTATTACAATGGTAAATCCTCAAAGGGAAAGGCAGGGCTGAGTATCGCATTGGAAGAGTGCTGCTGGAGGTTAAAGTGTTTCTGTGTCTTACTCAAAGACATCAGGACAGATGTTTGCCAACATGGAGGCTTGAAGACTGTTTCTGTCCTGACATCGGTCCCCTGATGCAGAGACGTGCTCACTGTTGGGACACTGTGCCATAACAAATGACAGCAGTGGGGTTTTTATTTTCCCTTGCTACCATTACAGTAATGCCCACCAAACCCAAATGCATTTCCTTCAGTCAGAAGCTATTAACAATGCTCAACAGCAGGTCTGTCCTATTTTCTCAGAAACCAAAGGCTCTCGATGTTTCTGAAAATCCATTAACACTGTTTAAGGAGGCATAGTCAGTTATTCGGTAATATGTTCTCCTTATTCCAGTAGATAACTGGACAAACAGAGACAACGTGAAGACATCAGGTGAAAGTATTTTCAGTCTTTAAAAGCAACATTTTTAACCGCTTCTCAAATGTAGTAATGCTTTGCTCTCTTTTATGTGATGGACATTTTCTCTATTTTGTGACATCTTTTCTTATACTGTTGTACAGTATACTGCGAGTATTGTTGAAAAGCATACTGGATGATGCAGTCAAATAAATCACTAAAAGAAGTTGAAGTAGATTAGGCAGAGGGAAGACAACAACAATCCATCACACTTTTTGTTTAACTTAATGTATCAAACTGATCCAACGGTGTAAGAGAGTAAATTATCTTCACTGCAATGACGACATTTAGCTGATGCTTTTACCCAAATGTTAAAGATTGGAGCCATATCTCTCCTCAGCCGTCGTCTCCTTGCAGCCCGTATCTGAGAGCATTCATGCGTACAGAGGGATGCAAGCTTTCGCCAACGTGACCCTGGGCCTTTACAGATGGAAGACGGAGCAGGCTCCTGTCTGACTCAGCTCAGGTCCACGCAGCGGACTGTCAAAGCTCATCATCGTCATACACTCCTGCGATCAATACCTTACAGCCTCCTGACAGAGTGTGTTAGTGCAACACACTCCTAGCTCAGTCTTCACAGGGAAAAAGCCACAGAGAAACAAAGGGTAGTAAAGTAGAGAGTAAAAATGTGTGTTTTTGGTAACAAGGCGCATATTCCGATCTATTTCCCTTTTGTTGAAATCATGTTTTTTACAGTATGCGGGGCATTAAATAGACTTACGAGTGCACCATTTTTCTTCCACTTACTCCTAACTATTTAGAATTTTCGAAAATGTCTTCCAGTCATGACGCTACACAGATGGAACATTTATTTCCTCTCATCACGTGAACTTGCAAGCAGGGACATTTTGCGAAATGTTAATGTTAAGTTCTTGCAGCAATTCTTGAGTGATTTATAGCTTCGAAGGCAAGGCTTTCCAAACACTTTTGAAATAAAGATCAACTTAGGAAACACATTTTTTTCAATATTAAAACACAAAAAAACTACAATGCAATGACTGAAGAAACAGTCCTCTGTAAGAGCACATCACCAAATCAACATTATATCCCCGTTTTCTTTGTTGGCATCTCTTTTTCTGCAGAGAGCGTTGCAACAGAGTTGAGCCTTTACCACCCTTCATAAAGTTTGGAAGTTGGAAGTAAGGCAAGCCCATTGTGAGTAAAGCAGACATTTGGCTGAACAATGGGGGGGAAATTTGTATTAGATAATATCATGATTATTAAAAGCTGAAGATCATTGAATAATATTTGTTTCCTGTTTATGTAAAGCTGCATACGCAAAGCGAAAATGACATGAGGTGGAAATGAACGATAAAAGGGAGAAGTGTGTTTTATCGAAGCTACACAGTACCACATCTAACAGTCCATATGTGGATGAGAGTTATTTAAAAAAAAAACCTTTGGCCTACAGTACAAATGTTTCTAAGGACTTAATATGTATGAAGCAATCTAAAGTATAATCACGAAAGTTGGTGGGTGTAGTCTAGCCTGGCTTCTAAATCGGCATAACTGTTGCAACAGCAACTGCTTGCATTCCAGGAGTATGTGCCAGCTCTGTAAACACACACACACACACAAACATATATGCAGACAAACACACACTAACACACAGACACACTTGCAAAATCAATAATCTTCAGTCCCGCTTGACAAACAAACACAACAGAGCTTCTCTGTGGTACGAAGGTTTTCCATCCTGCCAAGTTTTGGTCGGCAACTTGGGTCCGAAAATTGAATCAAGTTTAATCTTTTAAGATTTCTTCAATCCAAGAGTTTGCTGACAGAGCCTCGTATGGTGCCACAACTCAGCCATATCAAACAAACATAGTGTAGATGAACTGTAGTAGCTGCAACACTGGACTATTACCTTTGAACGATATAAACTGTGTATGGTTCATGGCCAAAATAAATACATGCTGTCAAACATATCCACCTCAAAGCATTTACTAATTTCAGTCAAAGGGAAGGATTGTGAGCTGTGTACTTGTGCTCTGCACTGTAAGCCTTTAACATACACTGTTTAAAAGCCGCCATCTATTATTCTGAAAAGTCTCTCGCATTAACAAAAATTTAATGATGATACTGCGTGAGGCCACAAGAATATTCTTCAACACAAACATTTAAAATAATGCAAAAGAAAATAGCTTATTAGCAAATACAGCTGTCCACAGTAAAATAAAGGCTATCAAGATTTTTGATTTCTCAAAAAACAAAAAAAAACAACATGTGTTTGACTCACCCATGCTAACATCCAGGCAGAAGGGGTCCATATTGAGCTATCCCTGGCAGACAGACAGATCCACAGATTTATACTTTCCCCTGTCAGGTCAGAGATCAGACGAGGTCTGTCTCAGGCTGCTCTCCCACCAAACTCTTTTTTTCTGGGCAGCTCACTTCCAAAGAATGGACAGTCCCTTGTTGCAGATCAATCTGTTGAGAGCTCTCCATTCTGAGCATTAGGAAATCCTGGCTTTCTTTGGTTCTAAGGCAATCGAAAGAGAGCAGTGCATTGCTGAACTTCTAAACGGGACTTTCTCATGCTGCTGGTACCTTATAGGACAATGCTCCCACTGCTAGGGGTTTTCTGCTTGTTTTTACTATTTTGGGGGATTCAACACCACTTTGTTTCATAGTTGTGCTCTACAGGACATCATTCAAATACAGGATTTCATACAGTGTGAATAGTATCAGGGCTCCACATACAGGTACCACATGCTACACACTGTATAGCATTTTTAGTTATTTTGTGTCATACAAAATAATTCCAAAGAAAAGTACTATAGAGATGTGATATTATTATAATAATTCAAAATAGCAAGCCCTATACTTTAGAAATAATTGTGTACTATATGGTTTTAGTATTATTTAAAATCACAGTGGGAAATCCACCGTGCATCACATAAATCTTTGAATATTGGACCAAGTCAGATCATTTGTATAAATAATAATTTAGCAGCTTCAGGCTTAAGCAGGCTTAGGTCATTATAGATATTATTGCTCCTTTAATAGGATTTGAAGACTAATAGCACCAATAACATCCGTGATTGACGGTTCATTCACCTGCTGATCTCCATTAGCACAATTTAGCTTGAGTGGCTAATGTTAGCCCAAGCTCGCCCACGAAGCTAGCGTTAGCTCCAGTCCAAGTTAGTGTTTCCCCCTGCACTGCTTATTTGGATCTCAACAGAAAAGATGTCGCAGGCAATAATTTCAGCATAAAAACCAATGCACATACAGTAGCCTACCAGACAAACTCACAATGGAAACGGGTGTGTCTAAACTTTTGATTTGCATTGTATATTACAGGCTCATATGAGGTATATAATGCATATAACCGATAATGATTGCTGCTAACCACCTAAGTTTTGCATAATAATACTGGTAGAAGGGAATGGTTGTGTGGAAAATTACAGTCTCTCCAAGTCATCACTTTGGAAAACAAAAAATACATACAGTGACAGTTGATATGATGAATGACCCATTAAATTAAACATACAGTCACTCCAGCACACAGGGAACCCTGAAGTGAACAATGAACACAGTGGTGATTAACATGTATGATGTTTTCCAGAATTTCTCAAATGTGCTTCTGTCATTTTACCTTTAAAATGTATTGTATTGCCAATAATCAGTTTCACAGCATGCTGCCTCTGGGCAGAGCATTCGTCAGATAAATTTGCAGGCTATAACGTCGTTTCATCAAATACCCTGTGACATGAGGCCATGGACATATACTAGCCTATCTGATATTAAGACATCTCAGGGTTAGCAGTTCAGTCCCTGAACTATAATAAGCCATTTAAGTTCATAATGTCTTTTTGGAGTTCATGTTTGTTGTGTCAGTGTCTATATTCTTTCTACTTTTGTGTCATTCGACAGATCTCGTGTGTAAATAGCTTAAAGTTTACTGTTACCCTAAATGTCACATTCACATATGGAATTGTATTTCTGATCCTGAATGTCGGATAATTACGTAAGGTTATCAGCTCATTGTGAGGGACAGCTGTGGCTCAGAAGTAGCACAGTTGTCCATTATTAGCGGTTTGATACCCAGCTCCTCTATGTCCAAGTGTCCTTGGGCAAAACTGAATGATGAGGTCCCCCTGGTGTGCAGCAGGCATCAGTGTATGAATGGGTGGAAATGGGTGAAAATATATATAACCAATAATGGTGCAGTTGATGGACAGAAGAGTAAAATGCAATTTTTTTATCACTACACTACTACTTCATTTTTGCACTATACCAAATAAACCAAAGCCGTTTTTTCTCTGTATTAGAAGAGCCTCTGTAGCCAGTTCTCTCTTCACACCATGAGTTGCATTACCATTAAATTACCATAAACTCTAACAAATGTAAGAGTAGGCAAGTACAGTAATTCAGAACACCACAAAGAATGTTATTAATCCTCACACTAACTTTCAAAGGGCTTACATTATGCCATCCCATGAGTGACGTGTTTAAACATTTCCATACCTATGCCGCCCACATCCTGGCCTCCAGTTTGACCTGGAGGTCATAACCCTGTTACACCAACACTGGGTAAATATTTCCTTCCTGATTTAACAGAACACACTGAGCTGGGCAGAACAGAGTAGCTATGGATTCCAGCAGCTGAGTCAGATAGAAAGACGTGGTGTGAAAAACAAATTAGACAAGAACAAGAATAAAGGGAAAATACAGGCTGGCTGATGGGTTTATGTGTGCCAGGGGGAGGGGCGAATAAGGCAAGCCAGGCCTCTACACGTCTATCATCTTAAAAGCCTGGGTTAGTATATAGGGTCCATCCTGCTTTAATTAAAACTTCTGGCCAGAAGGGGAACTCGAACCACCGCTCAGGGCTCTTGCAAGACACACACCACATGTGCAATTGGGGGAGAATGGAGGTAGGAGATTGGGGTGGGATGGAGACTGCTGGGGGGACATTTGAGACTGTTTAAACAAATCAATGAAGAATATCAGTCACCGAGGACCCTGCGGGAGATACTGTTGGTTTGTTCCCCTGCTGCAGAGGCATTTGACTCCCATGGAGAGACCATTTTGTCATCTGTAAAAGGAGGTAAAGAAAGAAAGATGCAAGAGGAGGGAAAGTACCTGCTCTACTACTCCAACCATAAAAGCATTCTGGCCAATTATGGCAATCACATGTCGCTGGTATTTAAGTTGAAAGCAGCTAATAAGCTATCGGCTGTCTCCGGGACCTCTGACCTACGTGTGAGCGCATGGCTGTGTGGAGCTGTGTCCAGCAGACATGCACGTGTAAAACCCAGATGGTCAGATGTAATAAACATAGCCAGTGTTTTTGGCTCACATAAAGGGCATGGCGCTGGTGTTTTATTTCATCAGGGCCTCGGGACATGAATGTGTTCACCCAGACTCTCAAGTGGGCTTTACGAGGGGTGGAGAGGGAAGCCTGTTTCCACCTTGTTTGAAATACTTTTTTTTTCTTCCTTGCAATGGGGACTCAACTATGGGGAGGTGATGGAATAACGGAGGCCATAGCAAGCGGGGAGGGACTTCAGATGGCCTCCTATTGGTGCCGGATGTTTTAGCAAGACAACATGGCGGCGAGGGCTTTGTGACAGAGGTCTGTTCAGAACCTCCATCAAGCAGGCTGTGCTGTGAAGCAAGCAACCACATCTGTTTTCACTCAAAACAATCAGGGGCCGGCACTGCAGGCAGCTTGAGCCTGTTATTAAAGGCTTTCTGGGGCCTGCTGAGGGACGGCCCAGACGGAGTGATTTATCCACTCTTTGCTGAGTGGACGAGGATCGAGTGTGATGTATATGGACATGGAATTCTAATCAGTCATCCTTGCCAGGACACCTACCCAGAAGGACTGATGAATCTAGACTGCTTTCTGCAACAGGATGGGACTATGTCTCACATCCTGCATCACAGAAAAGGAGTTCGACATAAAAGTATTATGCCGATTGGTTTCTGTCTTTGCCAATAGTGTCTTACATCATTCAAATCCAATGACGTGACAGCAGGATAGGACAGCAGTGAAATGATAAAAGCAAAACCTTTTTCACAGTGCCACCTAAATTTTATCATGTGCGAAACTCACTCTAGCAATATGCATATGAATTTAATCAGCAATCTGAATTCTGAGCAACTTCATTAAACAGGCTTGAATCATCAAATTATTATTATTTTTTTTTTGCTGAAGGCAGACTTGTTGAGTAGTTTATAATTCAGGCTTGAAGCTTTGGACGAGGTAGGTTAGACTTACAGACACCTAAAAGACAAACTGAGTATTTCTTTGGGGCCCTGCCTTGTTCCTCTGAATGCCAAAGCGGGCTTTTAAATAATTTGGGGAGAGTCCTCTGGAAGCTGAATAATTCACTGCAGCGTGATGAAGTCTCAAGCCAGCTGGGTGTTCCATTAGTAGACTCACTACTCGACAGCTCTATTGCCTGGCAGGCCAGCGGAGGGAAGGAGAGCTGGGGAGATGAGTATTTCTCTGTGAGGGGGGGTAGGGTGTGGGATCATCACGTCCTCACTCTGCCCACTTCAATTACATCAGCCACAGGCTCTCTGAAAAGAGAATCAGGCACCGTCTGCCTATTTTGCTCCAGATGAGATCCCATCCACCACGCCCATCACGTGAAAGCCAACGCAAGCTCGCAAGACCACAGTGCTGAACATCTGACAGGAAGGGGAAAGAAGGAAAAGTCTTTAGAGCGTTTGACAGTGCAGACTCTTGACATCTAAGTCCTTCTGCCATATGACCTGAATATACAGTTTTAGGTCTGAACTGGCTGTCAAAGTGAATGACCCCATTCTTGTCCAGATGGCTGCCATCATTGGGCCATTTTCTCCAGGACAGGCTGGTGAAAAACAATGGCGTGCTGTGGCATCATCACCAGTTTAGTTCATCTAAGCTCCCCTGGCAGAAGAAGCAATGAAACGAATGGACAGAGCAGATCAAACACTGCTTGGCTGTGACTAAAACCTACTTTCCTTTGAGGCATCAAAGCAAAATAGGATTTTCTGCTGAGGGATATCTCCCTGCTTGTCTCTCCCACATGCCAATTATCTGTGATAGTTTATAGCCAACGTATGAAATGTGAAACAAGCAAGGACCTGTCAGTGTGAGTCACCATACAGGTACACATGCATTGCAAGAACTCCACATACAGCCGTTTCTTCATGTAGGACTTCCTGCTGCAACTATTTATTCATCTACATTGCCCTATCAGAGTATGGTTACTTTCCTATCAGATCCAGATATCACTCAGGTTGACCTTGCCTGCATACCCAAGGCCTGTCTTCTTTTCTCCGCATAGACCCTGTCAACTCTTGCCCTGAGTGACAGAGTGGCAATCCTTACCTTGTGCTACCAGCCAGCCTCATTCATAACACCATCACCTTCACTTGGCCATGTCACGCCTCTTACGAGAGATGGATGTTTCCCACCCAAGGACAGTTGGGTAATGGCCCCCATCCTGACTTCACACAGGACGCAATCACCTGCCATTCCTAATCTGTATGCTGCAGGCCAAAACAGACAACGCAAAGAGAAACCAAAAGTAGTGGGAGTTGCATCAGAGGAAGGGATGTGCACTACAGAATCCCACAGTTTAATTAGAATCATCGTTAACCCAGTGTGAGGTATGAATAACAAATCTCCGTTTGTGTCGTTATCACAGTTTGAATTTTTTGGAATTCATTTGTAAATGACTTAGAACTTTAAATTTCCCTATTTAAAATGAATTTAGTATCAGTGTCAATGATTGAAGTATCATTCAATTACATCTCTGGCTGTTTGAACAGAACCATTCCCTCCCTGTTGTTTCTGGTCTCCTTACATTACCATAGCTACCTGTGCTCTCAATGCAGAGAAGCAAATCATTCAGAAGCTGGAGAAGCACCACTTTCTTATTCACCAAAATACTAGTTGTTGTCTCAGCATGTTCTCAGAGACATGCAGCTAAAAGGTCACATAACGTTGAATTCACTTTCCTTTTGATAGCAACACAAAAGATAGCCGACTGAAAGTAATATTAATGTTAAAGTATACCCACTGTAGTTTTAATAAATTATTTTACACCAGCTTTGTATATAATGTTAATGCCTGGAGGTTTTGCTTTTAATTGTGTTTTTATCTCATAGTTAGTAGACTGCAGATTAATTGCAGTTCTATTTTTTTTTTTTTTTTTTTTAAAGACTGACAGTGGACGCAGTGAACAAGTAATGTAATCAGTGTATGCCCGAACACTGTTACTGTTACCAAGGCAAGCCTACTGAAGATGCTTCTTCTTAACTGTATTGCAACAGGTCAAACAACTAAATCAACTTCTGAACAACAGACATTTTTGGGCAGTGGTTACCGGTTTACTAATCTAGAATTTAGCTACAGTAGCCAGGTTTCCATCCAAATGTTGTAAATGTAAATTTTGACAAAAACCACAATACAAATTAACACGTTTCCCACCAACTACTTTCGAGTGGGTATTTGGTTGGTTCTCTGGTTGGGTGCCATTAAACCACTGCAGAAGAACAAGATGATGTAATTAAAATAGTGCTAGTCAAAACTCTAATTACTAAATATAGTATTTCTGTTTTATCTATTTGAGGAATAATAAAGTCTCCTTATTGATCCACGCAGATATTTTCATCTGTCACTAATCTACAGTAGTAAATTGTCATTTGAGTCACATACTTCATGTAAGTTATGATTTATTCACCATGTCTGTTTCCATTGCACTTTGTGACAATTTTTTGTCTTTCCTGATTTGCCACCATCCATTTTTGCTTCTATGCAACCAATGGGTAGTAACCAAATACTAATGCTAATACAGTCAATGCGTACCCTTTGACACCAAATGTGTAAGGACGTAGTTTCCCATGGGTCTGTCTCAGCTATACACTGCTATATACTGAAAGCACACAGACCAAGTTCTTCCTCTTCGTGCTCAAACATGGTGCAAGTCTAGACCTCTCTGATTAAAATTTAACATCTGCCAAAGTTCTGTGAATCTTTCATTTTCCTCTGGGGCACACCAGGATGAGTCTAGTGAACACTAATGAACTTATAATGAGCTACAAATAGCTCACCAAATGGTCTGGTTCCTATGCTGCTTCCTGTGTCCTTAGATTCATCTCAAATTGAAAAAAAAAACATCAAAGCAAGGAAACATTATTAGTTTACATGGTTACATATCAAATAAAAGATTGATACTCCGGTTACTGGTACAATTATCAGGGAGAATAGTTAATGTGTGTGTGTGTGTGTGTGTGTGTGTGTGTGTGTGTGATGAGAAGATACTGCTTGAACAACTGCTTGCTCTCTAAAAGCCAAACTTTTACTGATTTAATCCCCTATCTCTTTAACAATAACAGTGATGACAGCATATCCATGACTAGAGGTGCTTCCTTTTTGGAAGATTACTTCAAAAATCTCTTAATCCATCACCAGTTAGCTGTTGTCCAAACAGCCGAACAGTCATCCCTGCATGTCAGGCAGACAGCTTTCTGAGGGTTTGGATTCTCTCCAACTCCATGCAGAGGGAGAAAATGACAGAGGGATGACAAAATTAAAATGTAGGACAGAGAGAAAGGAGAATCATCATGCTATAATTAATCCGGTCTATTTTACAAAGTGCTACCTATATGCTTTGTCTATTAATAAGAAAACATTGACTGAAGCGCTGAGTAAACGGATATGGTGAAAAAGATCAATGCAACCTACATCTTAAATAATTACACAAACATGAAATCTTGTGAAGACTTTGACCTTAAATGACAAGGTGATCAGCCACAACTGTCTTCCTTTACCTTACAAATTCTGCCAATTTTTTAAAAAATATTTCCATTTAATGATGACAAGAGTCTTGAAAGCCAGTAACTTACTAGCGTAGTTTAGGAATAATAATGCTGCTGAGAGTATTTCATTCAAGGAAGAGAGAGTTAATACAAGGAAGGAGAAGAAAGAGAAAGCTGGTGAACTAAAGAGGTGATTGTAAGAAGAAGATGGGAAAGTAATTGGAGCAAAGTATCTACAGCACAAAGTAATTCTGTAGATGATTTATGAAAGTGTCCCATTCTGGAGATTTCTCTCTACAGCTGTAACCAAACTATAGGGGCGTGGGATATTAAAAGTTTAATGTGTGGACATGGAGTGATATTGTTATGGATTTTTTTTATTTTATTTGATTGTTAGACAGACATACGGGCAGACATAAAGAAAGCCAACAAGCTGGAGCAGGTGATGGCAGGATGAGACTGATGTGCTGAGAGGGAGGAGAAAAACTGCCAAGAAAAACCTCATTCCTACCATGCTGTTGCTGTGACGGAAAGAGTGATTGAAAAAATAAATTAAAGAACTGGTTGAGGGGGTGGGGTGAAAATGTGAATAAAGATCCAATTCACTCGGGTGCCAAATCCCTCCTCTCTTTTTCATACTATACATACTACTCATACCTGGAAGCAGATAAGATTGTGCTAAGATGACGAAGGACTTATAGTATGTTTGTGGATGTGAAGGAGTGTCTCTATGCAGAACAAAAGAGTGTATTTGTTGTTCTATTGTTTATCTTGAATGAAATTAATTTCCATTACATCTAAAACGAGGCTATTTTGTCCTTGTTTGTTTTAATTTGATTATTCTCACAAATAGCCAACACAGGGACCAAGAACAACTGATGCCAAACAGAGGAAAAGAGTAGATCAAAGACATCTACAGAGAAATATAATCTAGGAAAAGAGATGAGGAGGCTGGGTGGGTGGGTGGTGGGGACTTGAAAAAATGTCTTCAATGATAATTTGATTATTCAAATTGTTGTGGATTTACTTTCTGTTGATCAACAAATAAATCTTGACTAATTGTTCCACATGTAAGCCAATGTCTCCCCATCATCTTCCTCCTTCTGTCTCTCTTCCATCCTCACAAATCCATCTTTAACTTCCATCCATCCTCTTACAGCAACCAGCCTGCTCAACGCTGATGAAGTTACAATCATTCTCCTTTGACGTCCCACCCTCCGATACCCCCGAGACACCTCCTGTCTCCCCACCGCTAATGTTTGTTGTCCCAGCAAATGAAAGGCAGAGTGGAATTTGTAATCTGCCCCGAGACACCAAACGCCAAAGCAGCTGCACTTACATGCATAGGACTCATATATGTGAGGCATTATTGAGATGAGAGGGCCTGTGTTCAGGCCGTTCAGAAATGACATACCACTGAGGCTCTTAAGGAGGAGCGATGGATAATGAGCCTTCACATAGATCCTAAGTTTATCTGGTTCTATGATGTGTGTCTCTAAACTCTGCACTGTAACCCTTTTGAGCAGGTGAGTAAGCAAATGAATGAGTGAACTGTCAGTGAATTTCTGTATGTTTCAACAGGTCAATCAATCTTTATGCCAACATATTTAAAAAGACATGAACAAGGTTACACTGGGTACCACTGTTGCCTGATATGGCGATAAAGCCACCCCCAATTTACCTGCCTTTTTAAAATGTCCTTCCTTTATTTGCTCCTTTTCCATTTACCTCTATTGTGACATTCAAACAAGCACAGAATTACCTCCCTAGGCTTAAAAGCGAGTAGAATGTCTCGCTTGCCTTTCCTACTCATTTCATATGCACCGTTGACTACATATAACTCTGGATTATCTTGAGATACCAGGCATGATGAGATTAAATCCATAGCAACGTGCATTGTCACTGTGTGTAAGTAAATCATTCTGTATTGCTTGGATCCTTCTCAGTATTTATCTTCCACGAGAGCTTGAGTGAGGGTAATTTGTGAAGCACAATCTTATTATATACATAAATTGGTTAATCAGGTTCCATAGCTACTAGATGAGTAGGCTTGCCTAAACGAACTGCTTTTTGTAGACTGAATGTTCATATGACATATTGTGCTTTTTTCTGTTATTTATATATTTTATCATGTTTCATATGTATGTTAAACACGATCAAACTTCCAAAACCTGAGGTTAACATATGTAGAAATGTAGCTCAGGCTTCAACCTACCCTCAACACTCCATTTGCAACGTTTTTTTCTACCTTGCCGGCAGCTTGTCTCGCTCGCCCATAAACTGCTGCCTGTCCTTTGTTGCTGAGGTTGTTGCTAAAGTCTTTTCATGTGCAGTTTGCGTTGTCCACTGTCATATTTCAGAACTGATTTCGAACATGTGCAGATGTATTTGATAAGTTGAAGTTGAATACAGAACAAGAAAAAGAAATGAAATCCTACCACTATGTTGCATAGTTTGTTGACATAGCCTCTTGGGCCAGCGGAAGTCTCCTTAAAGGCATGTTCCAATAGCTGGCCAATCAAAACAGAGCGAGCTCCTGGGAGGGGCCTTAAAGAGACAGGAGCAGGAGAACAACCTGTTTCATACAAAGGCTGATCTGAGGGGTAAAAGGCCGGAGTTTCAGTTTGTTTGTTTTTTTTTGTTTTTTTTTTTACTGCAAATCATGCAAATATATTCTCAAGCCCCAGATCAAAAATATGTTTGTGCTAGCCCTATTTGCATAAAACAACTCAATTTAGTTAACTAAACCTTACTCATAGTTTATTTACACTTTCTTTAACTCTAGCCAGCTAGTTTGCTGTATCACATAATTGGCAGATATGGGTCAAGCTCTTATTGTAAAAGAAAAGTGCAAGAAATACAGAGTATACTGTATATAGCACCATATTCATATTCATATGCATCTATGATCCAACAGTCCTCCGTGTGGTCCAGCTGTAGAGGAACCTTAAGTGACCAATGGTCCATTAGTCCAGTGTAAACAACCAATGTAAACAAGAGAGATGTGGCTTTGAATTCATCTTTGGTCTGCTGAAATAGTGGTTGCCATTTCTGTATTTACATTAATAAAATGTTTCATCATCTTTAAAGCCAAAAGATAAAAATGCCCCTGCAGTGTAAGCAAGGCCCTGTATATGCCCCACATACTGACCAACACAGTTCTGTAGCAAGGTCAACATCAAGATGTTGATGTATTCAACATAAACAGAAATGTTTCACTGACAGCTGAATTTATATATTTTCCAGTCATATCATATTAAATCATTTTGACGACCAGAATCACAAAGTAGAGGCAAACATTCGCAGTATCTATTCGACAGTTTATACTGTGGTGTATATTGATCATATGTTGATATGAGATTGATTAATCAAGAACTATTTGATACTATTTGAGACATTTATCAAGAAAAAGTGCCTAATGTGGTTCCAGCATCTCAGGATTTGCAGTATTTTTTCTGTAAATAATTATCATCAGATAATTCAATCGTGGAAACAATCATTAGTTGAAGCCATAAGCTACAACCACCAGAAAATGCTAACTGAACATGATGCCACCATGTTAATAATGACTTTATCATGCGCTTAGAAAGCAGCAATTATGTATTTTACAGTATAATACGCAAAAATATGGGAGGAAGACACTCTCTCTTATATTCCTTCACATTCAGTATTGATTTGAATGAAAGTGACATACGCACCAGAATCACTATTTCACTCATCACAGCTGTTTAAAAAAAAAAAAAAAAAAAACACCCCCTGACACCCCTGGTTCAGAGGTTGTAATGAGCTAGATGGCTTTATGGAAAAATTAAACAACAAGAATGGAACTAATGCATGTCATTGCTGTGAGATATGACGGTGAAATATGTCCTATAAAAAGAGATTTACGAGGATGTAGTCACGCTGCGTTCATCGTTCCCATGATCAAAATATGCATGCTTTTATAGTTTCCTCTAGTGTCAAATGCTACGTTTTTTTCAAAACCCTCACTTTTGGCACCAGCTTCTTTTGCTTTGGTTTGTATTGACTTCAGGCATCTAAATGGAAGGAAAAGCTTTCTGTGGTATTGGCAGAATCTAGGAAGGGGTATATAAGGGAACTGTCTGTCCAACACAGGGGTAAAAAACACTGAAAAGCATGCGTTTCCTGAGGCCACTTCATAATGTGGCCTCAGGAATTACATTAAACGTTGTAGTAAAAAAAAAAAAAAGAAAAAACACACACTAGGCGCTTGAATTGTGTCTGCATTAAAAAGGACGGAGCTAAAATTATTTTCCAGATGAGAAAGCATCCCTCCTGCATTATTCTTCTAAGTCTTTGTTTCAGATGTATTATGTGTAAATGAGCCACTGGCTGTGCACCCACAGGAGTCTACTGCCAAATCCCCTGGGGAGGCCGGTCTCTTTGATTAACACTGGTGTTTGTAGATCTGAACTTTTTTTACTGTTTGTTCTGTATCTATACGTCTATCACAATCCCTTCATCAGACACACTTTATGTATTCAACCTTTTGTTTTCTCTGCATTACCACCTCCCTCTGTTCACTTCTGCGAGAGTTTTTGATTTTTGTTACTTTATGGTGCTAATGAGTCCTCATCCCTCTGAATACAGACATCGAGTGAGCCACTACAGGTACATAAACACAAACAAATCTTTTGATTATACATACATGAGCAACATAGTGTCCTATTATTGACACATGAAGTAGCGTCTTCGCTAAAACGAGCATCAATTATAGAAATATACAGAATTAAATCTGAATGTCTTCACAAGTCAATCACAAGTCAAACGTTAAAAGATGCATTCGCAAATTCAATAGAGGCTTTAAGTCCTGTCTGTCCGGTTGATACTTGCAGATGTTTATAGAGATGGTTGTTTGCTGCTGACATGCCTGGTTTATCAGCATGTATGGAACTCAGGAGTGGAGGTCAGATGGAGGCTAAGCATCTTAAACTGCTAATTTGGGGAGTTAATGGATTCACTGGAGTGTGCGTTATGCTAAGCTGAAAGGCACACATACCCTCTTGAGGTCAAGCTCAAAATTTCCAACATTTAAAATATATCCTCTCAACAAAATGTTTGACAATTGTATAGAAATTGAAATCTTTCACTACTGCATTTTGATTTTTTTAAAAAACCCACTTCTATCTTTGACAAATAGTGACTCAATTACTTTTTAAGTTTCCATTTTGTATTGTGTAATTGATAACTTATGTTTCAGAGCAAGATTAATCTCAAACACCCTTTCATTACCTCCTGTATTGCTCTCAGTCCTTCCCCATTCTTCTGCAGTGAGCAGTTTGGGCCAGCACACATGTGGTTAATGGGATGATGGTGTGCAGACCTCTCAGTTGCAGTAAGGGGAGACGGGGGGTGGATACAAGCCTCAGTCAACTTAAATAACCAAATAATTGGAATTTCTAAAAACAATGGTTTCCTGACTTCTCCACGACCCCTCACCTTATCATTGTAGGGTCGCAAGACCTAAACTTGAACCCGCGTACTCCAAAGCATTTGGCTAGCTGCCACCTCTCAGGTTAACCTAGCAGCCAGCAGCCTGCCACAAGAGCTACAGGCCCGTCAGTCTGACTCGACGGATGTGGACTGCTGAGATAAAGCCCTCCCACTGGACGGCTGTTGCATTCTGCTTCCCTCCACTCTCACTTCTGGTCTTTGTTGTGGTTTTCAATCCCCAATGACAAGAAGTTGCACAAGCTAGATGCTAAAGACTGGAGAACTGTCAAAACCACATTTTGCCCACCTTCCAAGCACTATTAAATTGGTGAGCCAAGCATGCAGTTAACACCAACCCTTAAAAACACAAACCACCCAGTATGTCGTGTGGACATACTGTAGGTTTAAAGATGTAAGGATACAAGCCTGCTGATTCAGGTTGGTACCAAGGAAACAACAGCCAGTTACCTTGGTTACAGATCTCTTTGACTACGTCTATCTCTGACCCACTGTATTCTCTAAAGAGGGAAGCGGCTGGGAGTTGTTATGGGCAAATTAAATCAGATTTCTGTTCAAGTAGTCTGAGAAGGAAATGCAAGGTGGAGGAAAATGTCTAATCTTCAAATGACTGGGACATGTGAGTCAGTTTAATGCTGATGCTAAAGGGTAAATATGATTCATATTCATAGAATATACGGAACACAAGTAAGAATGAGCAATAAAAGCTGTAATATATAATAGAATTATATGCACTGACATAACATGTTAAATTGAACTTAGGTTTAGTTTTTTTTCTGTTCACCTTTTATTTACATACAATCAGTTTTATTTTTTTGGTTTTTTTTGAGAAGGCACAATTTCACACTGCAAATGTTAATGTTCAAATCAAGTTGTTACCAGCAATTATCAGCTTTGGCTTATGTGTTTATGATCAAACTGTCACACAGTCAGGAACTATCTAGAACTACAGTATAACTGTAGTGACACACCCCCCCTGTGCCTTCCCTGTTTTGTAGGGCTGCAAATTTGTGCAAATAATCTTGCTACTACTAATAGCAAAGGACAACAAGCTAACACTGTTGATAATTACTTTTGTGGGTTATAATTAAAACCACAAAGTCACTTTAAATAGACACATTCTGAACCAAAGTAATAGGAACATTTCTAAAGCCACAGAGTCTCAAATATTCGAGGTGACAAGTGACACTGGCAAGTCACCTCCGGGTACAAAGCAGGTTATAAAGCATGGCCATAAATTTAGGGGGGAAAAAATGTAAAAGTTTTTTCACTTCAGTTTTTTTTTTACTCTGCATGCTATGCTTTCTGCTGCAGCGTCCTAGTGCATTTTTTATAGCTTCGTTACATAATCTTTGATCTCAAACCCAAAAGGAGCACAGGGTTGCATTATTATACATTAGATACATCTTCTTAATACATATTTGATCTTAGCTCTTCATCCTGGCAAAGCAATGACTTATGACTATGAAGCAGTCAAAACAGAGTATTAACAATATATTAAAAAAACAACAACCAGACAGTGGTGGAAATAAGTTAAGAGAGAGTTTGAAATCAATTACAGAAATTTAAGAAGGGGGAAGACAAAAGTGTTGTAATATAGGGACATTTGCTAGGTCAATCTGTGTTAAACACAAGACAAGCTCATGATACAGATGTAAGGTCCACAAGCCTGCCTACACAAACACGCCTCTGAATATAACATTTCACACAATTGTGCCACGAACAGTGTTTACACACACAAGCAGAAAGCAACAGACACAGGTCTGTAGATTATAAACTCATGCTGCCAGTTACCAACACCTGGACTAATGAATATATAATAATATGAAGTATCCTGCTGCATAGACCTGCTGTTATATTAATGAGCACCGCATACAGATAACTAGAAGGAGTCAATCAGTAAATTCATAACAGACAACAGAGAGAGAAAAACATCTTCATAACAAAACATTGAAGAGGCAAAGACAGAATAAGGCGCGGCGGCCACCAGATCAGGACATACAGGTTATAACTTCAACCAGCTCATTAGCCATGATGGGCACCACACACACTGCAGTCACCGACCAGCATGTAACACCACATCTCATAATAAATGATTTGCTCTTACCAGTTAGTAGATCAACGTTGTCTTTTCTGAATGTTGGCTGGATTAATGTGGCTGCTAAACTCCAGACGTCTTTACCAGATGAACTTGTTGAAGGTCCAAACGGTTTTAATCCAGAACAGGACTTTGTTCGGGTTTGTTTGGTGGTTTTTATCCGTCGTCACAACGAGGTCTGAAGGTTTCAACAATGCAGCAACAGTCCTGAAATCATTTAGAGTTTAAAGAAGCTCCTCTTTTACGAGTTTTTGCTTTATTAAATCCATTACTGTCCGCTAGCTTACCAGGCTAATGCTAACACATCTGTTGCTGCTCCGTTTATCTTCCTGCTTCGTAGCGACATTATATATCAAGTTGATATAAAGTGAGTGTTAATGTCGGGTTGTTCGTTTCCATGTTTTGACTGACTCGACGTTTATTAAGTAAAAAATTATCCATTATTATACAGTGATCCCTCGCCACTTCGCGGTTCACTTATCGCGGATTCGCTATTTCGCGGATTTTCATAATGCATTTTTTTTTTTTTTTTTTTGTGCATTGTGCTCTGCATTCTGCATTCTGATTCGCTAAAAACTCACTCCCGCTTCTTGTATCAAAACATGCTACGAATTGGCATGTCGGTGTACAAGGATCTTTTTGCAAAGAAGAAAAAAGAGCGACAACAGCTGCCCATCACTATGTTCTTCTCCCGAACAAACACACCTGCACCGCGGGCTTCAGAAGAAGAGAACACTGCAGAGCGCAGTCAGGATGCAGCGGCCCAGTCTGAAGAGCAGTGAAACGGCCTACACATGAGTCACTGTATTTGTATACATGTAATAGTTGCTAATTGTAAAAAAAAAAAAAAAGTTTTCTATTTCGCGGATTTCACTTATCGCGGGTCATTTTCGGAACGTAACCCCCGCGATAAACGAGGGATTACTGTACACCCACTTCGCTAACGAACTAACCAAAGAATTGCGCTCTGGCTAACAGGAAGTAGACGTAGGTCACAAGGTCAATGCGAGCTGCTCCCATTGGCTGAAACAGATCAGCTGTTGGTTTTCTGGTTTTCAGTCTAAAAATAATTGGTTTGTTTTATTAATGTATTTTTTTTTTTTTTAGAAATCATAGTATACATTAAACAAATTTTAAATAAACTACAGAAATTATCCTAAGGCTGCCTTCTTATTTCCTCCAGTTCACATTTGAATTGTCTGACACATTTAAATGTTAGTATAAAGTAAAAGTATAAAGTCCCAAATGACTTTTGTAATATAAACATATATACTGTATATATATATATATATATATATATATATATATATATATATATATATATATATATTAATGTTAATGGCATAAGTATTAATCTTATTACTATATTCTTACTATATTCTATTTCTTGATTGTTCATTGCAACACAATATGTAAAATCAAATTATTAAACTTCATGTCATCATTTTTTTAATTTTATTTTGCACGTCTTGCACGTGCACAAAGCAATGGTAAAATATGTTTTTTTATGAGAAAATCCAGTTATTGGCCATGAATTACAGCATAGCGGGGAGCCATGTGACAATAGAGACATTTAGTTGCTGAGAGTCACAAGAGCAAGACTGCACCTACAGCATGCAACATACAAAACAACTGTGACATGAAGAGAATTCAAGCTGCAAAGATGTATTAAATGCCTCCACGTGAAGCAAAGTACAAAATGTATTTTAAAATATATAGATTGCAATCAGCAGCAAGCTTCCCCTCGACATGATTTCACATTGATGGAAAACACAGATACGACATCATTATTGCTTCTAAGCAAACAACACTTTCCACTCAAGTACCATTTATGCGAGTGATACAAAGAGGGTTTTGTGTACAGAGCTTCCCTGCTGCCAAAGACAATATGATGTGGAAGCTCTACCTGTCTGCACACTTCCTGGCTTGTGTAAAGCTGTTTTCTTTTTCCACAAGATAGCCCTGGTCTTGGATCAGTTTTTGGTAATATGATTAATGCACCCACAGGCTTCATCCAGAACAGCACAGAGTGACTCGCTTTAATTAAAAGGCTTTAACTGTAACTAGGCTCTGGCTTCTGGCTATATTGTGGAGAGAAAAGTGAAGGGTTTGTATAGCTCTGTGACGCAAGCTGTGTACAGTGAAAGAGCCAACTGTGAGAGTGTTGAGGGGCATGAATTCACATGTGCTCTCTCTCAGACACACATTCATGTATCATACACACAGGCCTACAAGGGCATCATACTCTAAATCACACACGTATGTGAGCACACACACACACACACACACACACACACACAGTAAAAACAGTTTTCTCAAAAGGGAAACCTTGAATCTCCACAATGTCAACCTTCCAAGAAGGTAAGAAAAGCAACTTTGTTTTCAGCTCGACAGTTTTTCTGAGCTTAACCAGGCTTGACGGTTTTTACATTAAGACAACATTTATGCAGTATAGCGCAGAGGTTCAAACACACATGCACTCACTCAGACCATACAGAAATATAACTGCAATCTATGATATCTATACTTTGAGAAGCCTATAGACTTGACCAGGATCTGTTTGACAGACAGATAACTTGGAGAGAATATTGCCACTGAGTGGAAATAGTCCTCTACGTCATAACTTTTACCTCAAGTCATCCTCAGGAAGACGAAGGCACAATGGTTGGCAGTGTATTTTGCTCTCTGCGCTTCCCCCTAACTCTGTTATTAAACATCATTAGACAGGCAAATACGACAGATGATGAGGAAGACAGCGCAGCAAAGCCCAGCCAAAAAGAAGTCTTTAAAAACCTCATCTAATTTTTTTTGCCCACTCCACAAAACCAATTTTTGCAGCAGTATTAAGCTGTCAGTTGTAAGTGTGGCGCCACAGACTCACAGTCGGGCTCCAAAAAAAGCGGGGCGGGGGAGAGAAATGGGGGGTGGGGGGTGGGGTGGGGATGGTAAGGCTGGACAGACTGTGGGTGAGTGTGTTCAAGCAAAACTCATGGTACTTGCTGGGAATGGAAACATGAACATTTTACAATAAGTCACTCATAATTTTTACAGCACTCTCCAGTTGATACTTTTCCCACATGTCCCTGAGATTTATATTACTGTTGCAAGTCTCAGAAAATCCTCTGTTCTTTGCTCAGCTGGCAGAGGAGCTGCTGCCTATCAACTTACTCCTTTCTCCCGCTTACATAAATAAATAAAACATTAATGAGCCCCCTATTTATCATTCCTCCTTCTGTCTCCTAACCCTCCGTGTCGCAGTCACAATCTTTCACTAACTTTCTCTCCTCCTCTAGCTCTGTGTTATCTTCTGTGATGTTGATGAGCCGAAAGAAAAGCTGTGAATAGAAGGGGTCAGCGGAGCCTATTAGCAGGCCATCGCCAGTGCAGGAGAGAAAACAGACACCAATTTGCGAGCCACACACACACACGCACACACATACACACACACACACACAAACACGCGCACCAATATCAAGCAAGGTTTATTTGGGGGAAGGTTTCATTGCTAGAATAGGTCAATGCGGTTTGACTGTGAAAGAGTAGGGAGTTTGCATTTCATCATTGAAATATATTTGGTTTTCTCACATTGTTCTGTTTTATGTGACAGTAATGAATGTAAATATACACACAAAATAAGTAAACACACTACAGTAGTGCTCTGAATACAGGAAGGAAAAATCCTCAAAAGGCAAAGAGGTTTGATTAATTCCTCTGATCTACACCGGTTTAGTTAATATGGTATTAATAAAATTATCTAATCAGTCCTAACCGTAAATTCAATACATAGTATGTAAATCTTGGTAAAGAGAGCCATCTTGTGGGCATTTTCATAAAGCACATGATTTGAATTATCTCACAGAGTAAAAAGTTAACCCAAGTAAATAATATCAGCAGATTGTGTGAAACGTTCTTGATACTGTGGAGGTTGCAGGATGTCCACAGCTTCACCTGGAGAAATATTTGCTAAGGTGCTGGAAGCATCGATGGATCCAACTTTTTTCTGACTGTTGGATGGCTAAAAACAGGAAGTTTCTTTTCTTCATTTCTAGTGTAGAATTTTTTCTATATTCAAATTCAATGGCATTTATTTTCTTTTGGACTATATGAGGAAGGGTTTGTTACAAATGCTCATTTTCCTCACTCTCAACAATATCTTCCAGTATCAGCGAAAAATCCCGTGGATACATATTGACTCGTGTGATATGTATCCTGCATATCAACAGCAAATTATCAATACTGCAAGTTGCATTGACTCCTCCTGGACAACCATACTGTTCTCTTGCTTAAAAGATGAGGTATTTCACTTTAATCCCCAGTTGCCACTGACTGCAAACTGCATTCAGTACCTTTTGGTGACAACTTGATGCAGAGATGGACTGTGCCTGAGAGACACAGAGACAGGGACTGGAGCTCTGCTGTCTGACGATACACTTACACCCACTTGTGGGCACAGGCTGCACTGCATTGCTTCATTTATATATATATATTTAAATAAAACACTACACTGTTAGCATTGTGACACTGTTAACTGCTAAAGCAAACACAGAGACATTGAATGTTTCATCATATAAACATATTATAGTGACTAACGCATACTGTACATTAAAGGAAAATTTCAAGTTAAAACAACAGTCAGGTTACTTATGTCTATACTATTGTTGTTCAGTAGTTGTTGTGTAGTTGTTAATCCCACCATCACAGAATTATCATCTTTATGGGGTTAACACTATGTAGGCATTACTACAGGTTATATTTACTACATCAGAACTGATCACAAACGGACAGTAAGGTTTTTTTTGTCTCTCTACATCCTAAACATGCAATCTACAGGTATATTATTTTGCAATTTCCACATTTTAAAATACACAATGTGAAATATGAATTACTTTTTGAATTTTGAATTATTATTATTATATGCTGGCATTGCACAGTGCTTAACACACTGTTTATTAACTTGTCATACAGGGTCACAATAGTGTCCAACCAGACTTTATCTTGTCTTGAATCATCTGCAGGTACATGTCTGTCTGTCCACTCGCCTGCAGCACTACTTTTTTCTACTTGTTTACTGCTTCTGGCTCCTGCACAGCTCCACTACATCTGCAGTTCTGTTTCCATATGCAAACCCTCTTCTCATTGTAAGTCTCCACAGCGTGTGAATAGTGAATAGCCCTCTCTCTGCCCATTTACCTTGTTACTAGCTTTCACTTGAGTCTTCCTTTGCCCTTTAGTTTGACTGATGCCAGCCTGCTTTAGATGCCTGCTCTGCATCGTCTGCTTGCTTGTGTAGCATATACAGCCCGTCTAAGTCACTGTTAAGCCCTTGAATATCTCCACCTGCCTCTTTGTTTTTGCTTCTCGGTTCTCCACTTCTAAAGTACTCACACATTTGAAAACAAAGCCTCCTCTTTCTCTCATAAATCCTTCTCTTATAAGAGATTTGAACCCCATTTAAGGTTAGGTCAAGTAAAGTCCGTAAAAGGCAGTCACACAACTAATAAAATATCTTCTCGGGTTTAATCTCTCTCATGATGCGACATACTGCTTTATCACAGCCACTGGGCCTGTAACTGTTGTTGAATCAACACTGGTCATTGATTATTCTGATCTTGTGATTTTTTTAGCTGTGACTAACAGCATGTGCATGTGCCATTAGGGGACACAGCTGGATTTCCAGATGTACTATATGGGAACAGATCGTTTGAACTAATCCAAGGGGGGTAATAAAATTGACTGTCATCACTAAAATCCGTAATGACAGTTTGAAACATGTCAAATGAAACACACAATAAGAAGGAGGGGTATACCACCATCTAGCAGAAAATGGATGTGGAATTAGTGAAGGGAGGGCGCACATACTGTACATAACACGCAGGGTAATGTGTTGTGTGGCAACCAACATAATTGCAGCAATCATAAAACACAGAAATACAGAAAAGTGTTTATTATCTGGTAACATAATACATAATGATATACATTGTCTTCTTAATGCATATGAATGTAAATGAATGCTGTAACCACATTGTTGGCATTCGTAATGGTTGTAAACAGCTCATAAAATGAACGCCATGCACATGCTATTAAAATGCATGTCGGGTGATTGGGTTAGATTGGATGATGCTTAATGGTATAAAGAAAAAAAAAGTGTAAATGCTGCTAGCGTGCAATGTAAATACGGGTCTTTGAACCACCTTATCAGCAAGATATGTAAACAGAAGCACAATCACAAAGTTCATACAGGAAACGATTGTAAACTACAGTAAGGTAGGGGCTCTGAAGTCAGGGAAATGTTGAAAAATAGCAAGACTACCAGTGAATGTAAAAATAAAGCTGCATGAAACTTTTTTCTTCATTCAAGATCCTCATTAGTAACAGTATTAAGTATATATAAAATATGGCTGATCTGATCCACCATATGCCCCATCCCAAGTTGGCTTCCAAACTAGTTATGTCACAAATCCTTAAAACCTTGATTTTTCAATGAGCACAACTCTCCACGTTCAGACATTCAGCGGATAAATGTGAAAACAGCCTTCCAGTGTCAAACTCCGCACATACATCATTCTGCACAGTGAAGCTCATACATCCAAGTGGCGTAACGAGTAACAAGAAGCAAAACAAAATTTTCTGTGAAGGGGGACTTTAATAATGCATCGCATGAATATTGAGAATGGGAAAGAAGTCACCTGCAGTGACGATCAAACAGGGAGTTATCAGCCAATTCTGCAGCTCTACTAAGCTGTTTTTAGCCCTAATGTTTTTGGTTTATAGCACATTTTCTGTATGATTCAGTCTTATGGTATCAATTCTGTTCCCAGTAGTAGCAGCAAGCAGCTGTTTTTTTTTTTTTTTTAGGAAACAAGCACTCATAAACTCACTGTATGTTACCTGCATAGCAGCGAATGGCAGACACGATGTTAGGGACTAACTGGAGAAGAAAGTTTAGCTGATGGAGTTGGAGACAGAGGTCAAAGGAAAGTGAATACTGGACTGAACGCACTTAAAACACCAAAAGTGACAGTTCAGATATTTTCGTAACATTGAAAAAGCCAATATATAATATAGCAATTGCCGCTTGGAGAAATGTGGTGTTAATACATGTCATTACTCAGATGTCAGCCATCAAATGGTGTCAAACATGTGTCAAAAGGCTGTTGTGCACTGTTAGAAGGAAACATATCATTTAACCAGAAAAGCATCACAAAACTATTTCACGCATCTCAGGTAGACGGTGACATTTTGGTCTGATGGAAGTCGTAATCATATTGGCAATCATAACTTAAATTCTGCCTTTTTCTTACGTTCCTGACACCACTCACTTTCAATATTGTTTTTAGAAAAAAAAAATAAAACAGGGCAATTTTCAATGCCAGGTATAAATCATAAAATCTACATCATAACATCACCACACATATGTAATGTGACTGCTGGTATGAGTTGTAGAGTGGACTGAATTTACATCCCTACCAATGGTGTAATAAATATAATGTTTTTCACTAAAAGAAGTAGCTCTGTGGCAACATTTTTGAAATATGTCTCATATCAGAGTCGGTACCTTGACCTTTTACTCTTGACTGAATCATAGCAGGCGATGTATGACTTTGTGTGTATGTGTCTGTGGTTGTGCAAAGGCAGTGTATACACCTGTGTGGACACAAGTCTAGAAATATGTTTTTAATAAAAGAGAGTCAAAGGACAGACAGAGCAGAGCGGTTGGTGTATTGTACTGATTGACCTCAGAGCTTTGCCTCCAGGTGTGACTATTGCAGCACAAACTGCAGTTTATCATTGTAGAAGAACTTCTGTGTCACAGCAATGCATCCAAAAACTCTAGAAAAAAATCCAGATATAGAGGATATATATGTAGAGCAATATTGATTGGCATACACTGTGGACTAAGTTTATCGATCATGCACCCAAAACTTTATTTGCAATAAATAATACAAAAAAACCGAAGCCTGATGGTTTCCATCATTCTCCAGTTGCCACAAGCAGAATTCTCTCCATTTCTTCTTCTGTTGCATGGCACAAATAGATGTTGACATCGCAACAGTTTGCACTGTTTGATAATGACTAGAAATTATACTCGAGGCCCGAGGTCAGACATAGACAATCACTATCAAATTATAGCTGTCGTTAGTAATGCTTTACCTTCAGCGTGGTCTTCTTTACGGAAATAAATAATGACAAACAGAATCCCATTAAACCACAAGACCCTTTAGGCCAATTAGACAGGAAAATGACAACACTAAGTGAAAAAGGAAATAGAAAATGAGCTGATTATAAACTGAAAATCTCTGGTTAATTGTATTCACAGTCACGGCAGATGGCAATATTGTTCTGTCGCTGCTACAGGAAGGAATGACTGAGAAAGAGGTAAAATCCCAGCGGGCAGTAGATGGCAGTCTAGCTTCATTACACTGTCGGTTGGGTGATTTTGAAGACACAACAGGGGGGGGGGATATGGAGGACTCCATCATCAGACACATAGGAAGACGGTAGCAACAAGAAAATTATGTCACGACCAGAGATGGCAGTCTTGTCACAGTGATGGCTCAGACTGGAAAAAAATAAGCGGAATGAATGGAAAGAATGGGGCGTCAGAGGGATGAGATGGGAATAAGGGTTGGAGGTCGGGCAGAAGGGCAGAGTGTGTGAACGGCGGAGATTAAAGGGGCTGGAACATATGAGACACAGGGCATAGAGGCAGAGGGGCTGGTTTCATACAGATGAGGAGCCAGTGAGGGCTGTGTGGGCATATTTGTGTGTGTGCTCCTGCCATGGCCTTGGACCACTTTATCCATGGGCTTACATGGGAATTCAATTTAATTGCATTATTAATGCCTTTTGATTACATTGTGAATGTCAGACAATGATGCGCTCCCAACCTCTGTGCCCTTTGCCCAGGTGGCGTGCGTCGATTGTTTACTAAAAATCAAACCAGTCACTGTCAAAATGTGTGATAAATTCTTACAGTATACTCCTCATCTTTGTCACACATGGCCATGCTACCCCCCCACTCCCTCGATGTGTGATAGCATCCAAACGAATGCAGATCTTTTCATGTACATTAATAATCATTTGAATACAGACAGGACAGACAGACAAAAAATACAAAATAATACAATAAGCTAAAAGCAATCATAACTTGCTCAGCTTGTTTTTCACAATGTGGCTTGCATGAATTACTGTGCCCCTGGCACCTATTTCATTTCCAAGGATGCAACATACTGGCAGCATTGTGCAATTAACCAAATGACCCCTTAATCATGTCATCTTGTTGCCTGTGTATCACTGACAGAAATAGGCAAATCTGATCACTCACTTCAGCTGATCACCCAAAGCAAAATATAATGGAAACTTAATGAAGTGTATTAATATCCTTATATTGTATCGCCTCACATTAAACAGAAGCAGCTCTGAAACAGAAGTAGCGCTATGTTCATCACTGTGGACTGAGAAAAACAAAACACAGCCGGAATTGAATCCTAGTGGTGCATTTATTTTATTTTTTTTGCATTATAGTATAGATTATTGTTTTCCCCACAATGAATGTTAGTTAAACAATTGTAATGAATGCACATTGATGAAGGGAGTAGCCTTCATGTTTGTGTGCACGGAGTCTTAAACCAGGTCATTAATTTTCATTAAGTGCTGTCAGTAAGGACCATTAACCAGGCTAGAGAATAATCACCTCCCCAGAGAGTTGACCTGCTCATGGCACAGGTAAGGGTTAATAGAAACAGCCCACCTTAGAGACACGACACTCATAATACACACACACACACACACACACACACACACACACACACACACACACACACACACACACACACACACACACACACACACACACACACAAACACACTACAATAAGCATTCTGTAATGATTCATTTCCATTTTGCATCTTGTACGCCAAACAGGAAAAGTCCTCTCTGAAAGGGCAACCGATATGGTCATTTGTTTCTGCCGTGCATATGTTATGACATAATGAATGTACCAGTTTGCAGGAAGATTTTACTTATCAGACAAATTAAATCACTTTAAGTCCCACCAATCAAAAGTTCTTGAGAAAGGCAAGATGATCATAGATGGCTCAATTCCCAGAAGTGATTAAATATTGTATGGCTCTCTTTACTCGGTAATGTATGAAACAGACAGAGGTCAAGGGAGCCCACCCACTTCAGATGAACTGAGATTGAACTCACAGCTTTCGCGACTATATGTTTATATATATATATATATATATTTCTGTACTTGCGGCCTGACAGAAACTATGTAATGAACTGTTAGATTATGCGGTTGGGGAGATAAAATAAATTCTCAAGGCTCCATTTTCTCAAAAAAAAAACCAACCCACCACTAAATCTAACGACTGCATATAATGCGAAAGGTTGTGCACTTAGTAAGAAACCAACAGAGAATTGTCAATCCCAACTTCTGCAGCTCTTGCAGGAGATTTTTGTTTTGGTATTACAGCACATTTTCTGCACGGTTCAATGTCAGCATCAGTCTCCCTTTCTCCAGCAAAAGCAGACAGCTGTGTTTGGCAAAAAAAAACCAAAAAAAACCCCCCCTCTGATTTACTCACTGTACACTACCTGTCCAGCACCAAACTACAAAATGACAAAGTGAGCGACAGGATAGGTGAAGAAAGCTGTTCATCTCGTGGTTATAGAGACAGCTATTTCTCTCAGGAGTTGGTTGAGAACAAAAAGAAAAATATGTACAATTTGATGATGTTGCATTGTGTCTATTGGATGTGTAAGCAGGAAACTGTTTGCTTACAAGCAAAAAGAGAAACAATCCACGTAAATTCTTAAAATTGTACCGTTTACCCCTTCACTCTTATCTTTGCTGTCTGATCCTGATGACAGTACTTATATATATATATATATATATAAATATATATATATGCAGTATGCAAGGAAGTCTGATATAACACAAGTGCATCGTTATCAGCATGCAGGTAAATATGGTACCATCACAAAGTAGCTATCATTACAACCAATCAGTTGGTAACGCAGCAAAGTTGGACGTGATTAAAATAATAACCTACTTGACAGTTTGGATCTTCATAGTTTGTCGGAAAAAAAAATACACTGCAGAATGGATTTGAAGGATTATGTTAGCCACTTTCTTCTCACTAGTCTTTGCGTGGATTATCCTGTGTATATGACATGCTCTCCAAGTCATTTGGTGGTGGGTTGAAATAGGATTTAGGATTATATGGTCTAAATCTGCTCTGTATCTGCCATATGGAGGCTATGTCTATCCATTATCCATCAATGTGTCAAATACTGTGCAAGGGAGCAGCTGTCCATAGAAGGCCAGCCAATTGGTTTGATACAGGTGAAAAGTGATGTATGATTGCCTTAGCAAACCTATCACTCTTGGGCTGCCAGATGGCTTTGGCTTAGGGACACTGCAACCATATTAGACCTTGATTTCTTCACTCTCTAAGGGTTTCACCTCAGTGTTACTGTCTTGGTTTCCCCCATGTTGATAGGTGACCTCCCTGGCTTCACTTCTTATGTGAGCAAACTAATAAAGATACTTAGATGTGGCAGTGCAATCCTGCTCTGGTTTGTTCTGTGGTTTAATGGCAAGTCTCCACCAACAGTGGCAAACAGCAGCAAAGTGGCTGGATTACAATCATGTCTCTAGGGAGAAGCAAAGGAAGAGCAAAATCTCTGATGCTGAAATAAGACCAAAAATAACTGTTATCATCATCATCATAGCAGTGCCGTATGGTATGTTGGTACAGGTATTGGAAAACTGTTCACACTACAAGCTATGGGAATTTATGCTTGCACATCTATGATTGATTGGCCAACGCAGTTGAGTTTTGTGGCCCATTTTGCTTTGCACTGTTGTAAAACCTGCAGGTTTTCGATGGAGCCCTTTGTGTTTGGCCCAGCGCTTCACATGTTTCTCTCCAGAAATTTCTGGATGTGGTTTTTTTTTTTTTTTTTTTTTTCCATCATCATCCAAATATACACATATATTTTAGTAAATACAGTACTACATCTTACTGTCTATTTTCTAGCTACTCTGATTCAGTATTGGGCCTTGAGCACATCCTAAAACATGTTCTAGCACACAGTGTACTGTGACTATAGGCATCCAGACTTGGACATTGACAAAGGCCTGAAGCTGATGCTGCTGCTGATGTATAATAGGTAAATAATATATAAAAACTGAAATATTGTACAAAAAGATTTTTTCAAAAAGAGATTGGGTTCAAGGTAAAGAAAAAAAAAACAGTAACAGATTCACAGTTTTATTATTAAGGAATAGAACAATTACTGAACATATGCATGTAACCATAATTGTACTTAAAAAAAAAAAAAAAAAATCTCTTGACTGTTTGGAAAGAAAGCCTGAGTGCCTTTTAACTTGCGGAGGGACTAATTACATGCTGTTGAAAATTGCATTGATTAGAAACTAACTTTTCTAAATGGAACATTATGCTTCTTTCCCCCCCCGAATGAGCATCTCAAGAGGATTATAAATATGAGAAAGAGCAATTACACTGATTATCAAAGTTTTTTGGTTTTTGCCTCTGAGACACAAATCCGTCTATGTGTTATGTAATATGTATTATTAAAATAGAGGAGAGACTTTGAGAAGATATTTATGACATTCATGTTACAGTAACTATACATTTTTATAGAACACTTCGCCGTAAATAAACACCAAAACACCAAATATTTTAACTGATATTAAAGTGATATTACTTCTTGTTATATCCTGCAACTGTGCATCTGCAAAATCACTGTTTGCTTGTCTTTTGGATGCTTCTCCAACTGATCACGGAGCAGCTTAAAAAAAGATCAAATAAAATTCCAAACATAATTTCCAGATAAAAACTGTCAGTGAGAAGCCAATCGGTTTGCAGTTGTCGCTAATCCATGGCTTTACCTAGTAAGACAGCCCCACACTGTGTTGCATCCAGAATCTGTGGTTCCTTCCATGCTCTATTGTTGTTGTCATATCAAAACTGGATGAGAATGCAGCAAGAAGTGGGTCCTTAAAAAATCTGATTTTTGTTGGTTTACATGAACAAACTGATCCTTCCAAAAGATAAGCTTCCAAAAGCCAGCATTGTTAAAAAAAAAAAGAAAAGAAAAAAGGAAGGAAACTAAACTGAGTAGGCTAAGTAGCTTTGCTCAAGATGCTGTCATGCATCTTCAGTTCCTCCATGATAAATAAGCATCATCTTAAGTCCTTGCAGGGATTGGTGAGAACAGAATCTAGCCACAGTGATGGCTTATGCAACCATAATTGTGTCTGTTATTTTCCACTTGGTCTTAGTGAATGGAATGACTAACATGGATTTGTAATAAACTCTCTGATTTAGTAGATAAGTAGCATAGCCATTACTAGTTATTGACCCTTTGTCATTACACAAGCACGGATTCCAAGTGACAATTTTTCTAATGAAGAAATAATGTTTTTTTTTTGTAATTTTGTTTGATGCTGTTGGGAATATAAACCTAATTAAAACCACAAGCCAAAAAATAAAAAATAAAAATAAAAAAAAAAGAGTCAGAAAAGGTCAAAACTAAATTAAAATAAAGAATTAGTGCTAATAGCAATTATTCCCTGGTGAAGCTTTTGCTTGCCATAAGGACAGAAGTATGAGTTTTAGTGTTAATGAAAAGAATAATCTTTTTTTGGTTTGTGTAGACAAAGAGTAAATATTTTATATTCACAAACACACTATACCTACGCGCAGTAGTAACATAATAAACTTATTGCATGTTTAGCAGTTAAAAAAAAAAAGGTATATACCTGTTTAAGATGCGTTATTTGACTTCATTGTATGTAATGACTAGCTACTCTCCATGTTGACAGGCGTAATTGTGATAATTGTTGATCACCTTAATTGCGACGCAGCTTCAGTTATTTAATAAAAGGTGTAAGATGTCTTGTGTAAGTATGACTCCTGTCCTTGTGTTCATACCCATCATTACCCTCAACTGTTTATTTTTTTCAAATTAAAACAAATTGTCATTTAATGAGTTTGATTGAATCGCATCTCCATGGCCACAAACACATGCTTCTCTCTCTCTCTCTTTTTTTTTTTTTTTTTTTTTTCCTCTGATTTTACCCCCATGTGCTTTATCAAAAATACATTTTCTCACATTAAGGTTTGAATTCTTTAATCTGTCTTAGGTGAACATTAAAGCAGGTGGATCATAGAATTGCCTCTTTCTTGTGTACATTGGTTTCATGTCTGAGCAAGATGTAATGACATTGTCTGCTAGTTGCCATGGCGCTAGGAAGAGAGACCAGGGTGCATTTTTGTTTTGACAACTGCCTTTTTTTTTAGTCCTCGATCCTTTTTCTTCTTCATTCATCACTTTTCTTTTGTCTTTGTCCTTGCTTGGTCTGTCACGTGTTTGTTGCACCAATAACCCCAAAACTCGAAAAGATGCGTATTTAATGGAAAAGCAAAGCAGGTGTTTACTATTAACATACTCTTAATATACAAGGACAAGGACGTGTCAAAATAATTAAAGCAGTCATAGTTTTTATCTTAAGCTAACCGAAATCAAATTAAAAAGTTAACTAAACTTTTTAATGGCTTTCACTCATCGCCAAAAGGGTCATGAAGCGCTCGAAGCTGTTGCTCGGCCTGCCTTTGTTTGAAAATTATAAACATCTAATATAATTAAGAAATAAACAATGCACTGGACCACATTAGCCTATTGGAATAGTTTTCTTTTGTTATTGCTTAACTTATTCCTAACTTGTTCCAGTAAAACAGCTTTTCAACTATTTAAACCCTCTATTAGGCATACTGTTTTCCGCTGTGTAGCGAACAGCTATGAAGCTGTAGTTCAGTTAATTTCCCCAAAAATGAATTGCAAATTATAGCTCCACTTAAGACCGCTGAGACAACATTAGTATGTGTTGGATCAGAGGCGTAATCAAAGTCTATCCATGTGCTCTTAACTGCTCCGAATATAACAAAACAATTACATATGAATTTGTAATTTAGATATGACCATGAGTACGGGACACGGAACTACTCTCGAGGGAATGAAAACGCAACTGCAGCTGTTTCAGAGGAAACTACACTGGCCATGTTAATTGTAGTCATAATAAGCCTATATCACGCAAACACACACTAATACTCTTTAATGTTTTTTTAATAGCTTTCGGAGAACAGTGCCGTTAACACGGGTAGGACTCGTTAGCAGGATTAATTCATTTTTGGCCTTCGTCTCTTCAAAGGGATTTTAGTTTATAATAATGAAACGACGACATGAAGCAAGTTTTTTATCATTTAAGCATAATCATACAACTCTAAATAAACCAAAACGACCCCTGCTGGTAAAGAAATAATGACATCTTATTCAAGCACTGGGAGCTGTCAGGCCTAAGGGTGTATGACAAAGGCAAAGATGGAGGCCAGAGCGATCAATACTTCACTCTGTATGAAGCAATAGGCATTAAATACTCCTCTTTCTGCTCCCCTAGGAAAAGAACAAAAATATCAATCAAAACCCAATCTCACACACCCACTCCATATACACAAAACCCTAAGGCTACGTGCCAGTTGTCCCATGAGATAGAGCAGTTGTTGTTTTTTTTGTATGCTAATTGTGTTAGTCTAATTATGTAGCATTCAGGCATGTATATTTTGTTTTTTGAAGGCTCGCATGACCTTAGTAAAGGTTAGAAGCTTGCAGACAGAATGCCGTATGGATTCAGCGGGGAGGATTTTGGCTTCCCTCTGTGGACGAGTTTATGAGAAGAGATCTTGCAAATGACTGTTGACAGGGCAGGGGGTATTCATCAAGAAAACAAGCCACATGAGCACCGAGACCAGAGTTAGGGCTGGAATGAATCTCATAGAAACAAATCTAATCTAAGCGCTGCCAGAGAACCCATTTATAATGTTAAGATCACAACATGAATCCACAGAGAGGAGTGCAAGAGGGGAAGGAAAGGGAGAGACAGAGGCAGAATAATAGCAATTTATGAAATGAATGCATAAACTTTGCGGTTGGAATATAGTCTTTTGAGGCATTATCCTCCTGCCCCATTGTTAAGCAATGAGGATTTTGAAAATGAGTCGTTTTGGTATTAAAGGGTTGCTTGTCAGTGAAGCTCCGAATTCCTAGTGGTTTTTAGAGCCGTTTCATAAACACAGCCTTACATCCTCCGCGCCACCTTGTCTGCAGACAAGAGCTCTCTTGGGATAGGCCGGTTCGTATCGAGGAATGGCAGCAATGCGCTATCCTCCACAGCAGGTTGGTCTCTGGCAGTCCTGTCTGTTCAACTCACACGAAACTTTGAAAATTGAATCCGAGTCAAATAATAGATGGGACTGTATTGAATTCATCCCATTAAATGCATCCAAAACAGAGCGAGCAAAATGAAAAAACAACATATTTTACATGCATCGTCATCAAAAAGACATCAAAATGAAATATGAGACAGGATAGAGTAACACTTGACTTTTTTGGCGTATTTACCAAGTTTTGTCATGTAGCCTATTTAAATAAATGGAAGGCTTCAACATAACATACAACACACTGAAGCAGGGGATATTGTGGTCTAAAAGAACCAAATGAACAATGTTTCATCCAGTAGATTTCAGGTAAATTTATAACAGTGTCTTCCTGGTTTGGTTGCTGCTAGAAGCAATTTTTTTTTCTTTCCTTTTATTCTTGTTTCTCTACTGATGAAAATTGGCAATCATGTAATAATCCACTTATGGAGCGTGCAAGCTCGGTTCACAGCAGACTCAGCAGCGGTTTTCACTTCAGAGGCCATGACCACCTCAGGCTGCTCTATCATGAGCTCTCCCAGGCCAAACGGAGAGCTCTCATCTTTCGAGCTTCCTGTGTAATCCCAGATCAAAGGTCTCGGGGAAAACGGGAATGGATTCTTCGCTCTAACAAGCACACTTTCTCAGATGGAAGAAATTGAACCCATTTTTCTTTATCTCCCCTTCTGCGCATTAGCTCGCTCGGCGCACTGAAAGATAGACCTATGCTACGATAGCGCGATAGCCTTTTCTCATCGTAGAACACACAGAAAGGTCCTATGACGCTCCGGCTGTTTGATGTCCGTTTTCTTTACAACTTTTACAACAATATGATGATAAGCACAATAGTACGCAATGTGTTCCAACAGGATGAGGTCTCGCACCGCACTTACCAGGACTTTTCAAAAAAGTCACTACATTCAGTATCTCTTGATGTACCGTATGCTTAAAATTAATTTTTGTGATTGTCTTATTGATCTTGTACAGATTACACAGTACGAACATCTTTTCAGCAAATACATTACTATAAAGAGAACCATTCAAAGCCATTTTAAAAAAAAATGTTCTTAGTGGTACCGTGATTCAATTAGTAACGCAATTGCCTGTTGCATGCCTGTCTGCCACTCTGGCTATCAGGAAAACATTGACAAAAAATGGAGAGGGCTTGCGGAGATAGAGGGAAGTGAGAAGGGAAGATCAGAGAATGAAAATCTGGCCCATGTTCAGAGTCTCTGTTTCATGCTCTGGAGCCTTTGAAAATCAGAAGGGCTGACTGGCAGCCAGATCTGAAGTGATGGAGGGAGGAGTTGGGGGTTGGGGGGTGGCTGTGTGTGTGTGTGTGTGTGTGTGTTGGGTGAATGACGACAAAAAGAAATGCAACAGGAAACATAAGATGGAGTCAGAAAAAAAATCTATAAGGCAAACAGACTGAATAAAACATCACTCATTTTTCGGGAAAACAGACAAATATGAAACCTGAAAAAAAAATGATGCTGACTCCACTTTCAAGTCCGGCTGTGGCTTAGGAGGTAGAGCGAGGGTCGTCCACTAATCAGAAGGTTGGCTATCCGATCCCGACTCCTCCTATCCGCATGTCCAAGTGTCCTTGCCAAATTGCTCCAATTTACCGAGTACTCAAAGTATGTCAGTGTGACGCCAATACATCAACCCTAAAAATCTACAAGACACTCCTACTCAGAAGAAAAAAATGACAATACAGATTTTTTTTTTCTGATAATAGTTTGTAATTTTCCTCGTTGCTATACATCTGTTTGCTGTGTTTGTTTCCCTACCTAGTTGTTTACTAAATTGAATAGTCATTATGGAGCCGTAACTATTTTCTGCCTCATGTGAGCAGGGTACAAGGGCAAATTAGCACCCTTCCTGTAAATTTCACACTATAAAACATCTTCGCCACAGCAGGTGGTATCATTTCCAACAGGCTGCTAACAACTTTGAGAGACACACTGTGAACCCTAACATTATGAGCAAATTAGCGAGGATATTTTTTTTTTCTTGCATATCAGAATGCCAATTTGAACTAATATATGTGGTAGTTATTTAGGTGCTGTGCATGAGCCAAAGCCGTAATTATTTTCTCCCATGGCTGCCGTATGGTGTAAGACGCCAAAGTCGCAGGGAACTTCCGTTTTAGTAATGTGAGGTCATGATGTCAGGACTGATGGTGGTGTGTGCAACACACGTGTGTGTTCAAAATGGGTAGAAGTGACATAGCAAGATAGGGGCTGAAAACACACTGTGGATGGAGGATACAGATGAGGACGAGGATAAATGTAATTTTGGTGGTGGGAGTTTCAGCTCATTGTTTAGCTGTCTGGCTGCAACTTCATTGTTTTAGTTTACTCTCAGTACTCTTTATAATATCCGGTCGCGGCAGACAGGCTAAAGAGCCAAATATTTCCCTCAAGAATTGTTAGAGACCAAAAACTAAAAGCTAAAAGAGAGTGAATCTTACACTTACATTTGTCAGATGGACAGAAACATGATATCAAATGAACATGATAATGTTACTCTGTAAATCCTGTATTCGTGAATAAGCAACTATTGGCAAACAAGATCACCACGTAAAAAAGGTGAAGGTCAATGTTATGTTCATAATGGGTTATTTTATATAACGTGTTATTTCTTTTAGATTTAACCAGCACTGGTAGCTATGAAAAATGAATTCTTGCACATTTCTTTCTCTTTTTGTGATACAGCCACACATGGAGGCACCACACTGACTAATACAACCTTCCCCCTGCAACCTCTTGCTTCACCTCACTAAAAACATCCATCTATCTATCTATCTATCTATCTATCTATCTATCTATCTATCTATCTATCTGTTCCTCCGTCCCTGAAGAGAGTGATTATGGTAGTTTATTTAGAAATGGCTCCAAAGAGTAATAATAACACTGACACTGACTTTGCTAGCTTGTTGCGCTACATGTCACAACCTCTTGACTTTGCATTGTAAGAAAATATATAATTTACTACAAAGCGGAGAGGATGTGACAGCACAAGCACAAGCTAGCGGAGTTCAAATGGAAGCGTGTTCCTGTGCATGCACGGTGGCGTCTACCTTACACAGAACTACTCTCCTGAGAGTTTTACAGCACAGAGGAACATGATACATCAGACTTTGTACACACACACACACAATACTCACAGGTGAGATGAGTTCATTGTTGGCTTGGCTCTGCATGTGAAACTTGTTGACACTAAGGAAAATGTAAGTAAATTGCCAGCCTTATCATTTTAAGTGATGCAGGAGAGACAATCCCTGACAAATTCAGTGACGTTTGACTAGTGTTCAAAGATATGTCTCTTTTAACCAGATGTACTCATGATAGGAAATCTTTCCAACCCTGTGTTTCCTCTCATCTTGTGACACAGATGGGATTTTTTTTGAAGTGTGTACTTAGTAAGTCAATACCATCATTTGACTGAAAAAGTGGGAAGGAGAATAGCAGCACAGTCAGTTAAGCGATAAGGTTGTTTATCTGCAACAGTGTGTGGGAGGAAACCAATAATGTGACAAAAATGTACACCCACGCAAGCAGTGCAGCATTGTTCCTACCAGCGACATGCTCAACATCACCAGACCTTTACAACAAGGTTTTATTGCTTTGCTGAAAAGTTCTTCACAAGCATAAAACCTGTTGAAATCAGCCTACACATGTTTTAACTGTCAGGCGATAAAAAAAAGGAGGATATTTAGATTTACCAAGAAATGATCGCATTATTTATTAAAAACTCTGGAATCCAACCTGTCACCTGAGGGCACAGCTTGCTTGAAGTGTCTTATGGCAGCATATCTTGGAGGACGGCGTGCAAGTGTTTTGCCTTTTGTATTTGCATAAGAACATAAATGAAAATGAAATGAAAAAAAGTGAAGTTACCATAAGATGTATTTATTTAGAACCATATGGAGTTACTGTTTCATATCTACCGCCTGCAGAGTTCTGCTGATGATTAAGCCTGTAATTATTTATACTATATGTAGACTTTTTCATTCCATCTCTTTTAGTTTTCTATACATTCGTGTAATGACTCATATTATATACGTTTTATGATGCCTTCCGTTTATTAATAAACACAACTATGGTAATACAGTTTTATGGGTAATAGGTGTCAAAACATTTTTTTCTCAGTTAAAGCTCAAATTCAACCCTGGGAAATGTTCATGAAATTCATTTATGAGTTTTTCTACCTCACACACACACACACACACACAGTCGAGAGCACTGATGTCACATACTAAATAGAGATGGTAATATAGTAATATAGTTTGAGCAGTGCAAGTCTATTCTTGTGGAGGCTCCCCGCTGTGGAAAAAAAGCACATCAGCACGAAATACGTAGCAACATACAGGGGATGTTATAAAAAAAAAATCCCTCCCATGAGTGCAAAGTGGAAACAAACACTATCCAAGATGTGTGTAATCACAGCAGGTGGGGCTGGGGTGCGGCAGGCTTCACCTGTAGCCGCAGCAACAGAAGTAAGCAAATATCAGTCACTATGGAGATGGACAATATGGTTGAAATCATTAGGAGATAGTAACAAGGATATTTTCCAGGATTGATATACAGTATGTCACAATCTGAAATTTTTTTTATCCAGATCACACAGGAAATAATCAAATTTTGATTTTTAGAGCCTGAACTGTATTTCCCTGTGCTGCGCTATAAATGAGACCAAATACTCCTCATACTGAAAGAAAAACTACATTTCTAATACAGAATTGAATTCTATTTTTGGCTTTCATTAATACGATTAAATTAAGTCATCAATTTGAAATATAAATTTGCAGAACAAAACAAAATCTAACATTATTTAATGGCTATATAATATATTTCTATTGAAGGATAATAAATTATAATACTGAGGTGCTGCTTATCCCTGCAGAGTGATTGTGATAGTAATGGGCTTTACAGTAAATAGGCCACCATATCAGTGCATTGAGATGTATAGTGTGGGATTTTTTTTTGAGGACAAAATGTCAGCTACACAACACTGACTTCCTCCCATTTACAGATGTTTCTGAACTCCAAGAAAAAAAAATGCATCAACCAACACACTCAGGAAGAAACAGGTTTAGCAATTTGAATTGTTGCATATATATGAATATATTCCTAATATAGGCAAATTTAACTTTTTGGCAACCTACATAAGCTACAGCTGAATAATGTTAATTATTCAGTCTAGAGAGAATCCCAGTGCTGGATCTGCCTCAGTGCAGGTTTAATTCTGTGGAAAACATGAACCCAAAGCCTTTGAACTGTAACACATTCCCACACCATATGTAGCTATGATGCTCCCGTAGACGGACATTTGCAGCCAGGTGCCAGCTGGTCAGAGGCTGCCCCTTTGTAATTTAGACTGATACTAATTGTGTTAACCTGTGTCAATTTCAGTGAAACGTCATGAGAAAAATTCACTAAGCTCTTGTCTATGATTCAGTCACAACATATTTGTATTTAATGTTTTATTATTAGGTGGTGCCCCCATACTCATTTTACCACCCCGTAAATGTTGATACCAACTCAATGAAAGTCAGTTTTATTTATATAGAACCAACAAAATCTGTCTCATCAACACTTTCCATATAGAGCAGGTTTAGACTCTTCACTTTACAGGGACACAAGAATCCCATCATGAGTACATGGTGACGTTGGCAAGGAAAAAACTCCCCTTTAATGGGAAGAAAACTCAAGCAGAACCTGGCTCCAGGTGGGCGGCCATCTGCCTTGACTGGTTGGGTGGGGAGAGAAATGCAGAGACACGCAGCAGCAGCAACAAAAAAAAAACTACAATAATTATTCTAATTATATAGTGTGAAGTATGGTTAATAGAAATGATAATCATCTCGATCCCCAGCGATATGACAGATGAGAAAGTACAAAAAAAAGACGGGGAAGACGTCAAGCTAGTAACATGCGTTAATGGAACATGAATGCATACAGATGGAGAGGGAGAGGGAGGAAAGAGGAGCTCAGTGCATCATGGGAACCCCTCCTAGCCTAGACTAGTAGGATAATAGGGTACTATGAGCTCTTTAAGATAGGATGCTTGACCATTATGGAGGTAAGGAGAAGGATTTTATATTTGATTCAGGATTTTATAGGAAAACCAGTGCAGAGAAGCATTCTGTACCAGCTGGAGAGTCTTGAGAGACGTGTTGGAGCAGTCTGATGATAAGGAATTGCAATAATTCAGCCTGGAAGTAACAGATGCATGGATTTGTTTTTCTGTATCTTTTTGATTTGATTTTAGCAATGTTAAATATGTGAAAAAGGCAGTCCTTGAAAGGCCATATCCTGATTAAAGATAACTCCTAGATTCCTTGCAGTGGGGCTGAAGGTAAATGCCATCCAGAGTAGCTATATTATTACATAATGTGTTCCTAACAAACCCCAGATTAGTGGCAGAAAATTGCAGGTAGTTATGTCCTTAAGACATGTTTGAAGTTTAGTTAATTGACAGTGTATGTAGTGTTTCCTAATAATATTACCTAAAGAAAGCATACATAAGGAGGATTCATCATTGACATGTACAAACTGAAATTGTATCACATGTAGCACTAAGGTCGAACAAAACAAGTACAGAAAGCCCTTTGTCTGATGCGAATATAATGAAGTCAAACTATTGTTATGTAGAAAGTCACATAAGTGACTGCTTTCTCAAGGACTTTAGAGAGAACGGAAAGGTCTGTAGTTGGCTAAAAACACCTGAGTCAAGAGTAGGCTTTTTTAAAGAGGTTTAATTACACCTGCCTTAAATGACTACAGTACATAGCCTGTTAATAAAGACAGAATGATATAGATAAAGAGGTGCTGAGTAAGGGTACGACTTCCTTAAGCAGCCCAGTTAGGGACGGGATCTAAGTGACAGGTTGATGGTTTAGATGAAGAAATCATTGAAGTTAGTTCAGGAAGGCTGATTTGAGAAAAAAACTGTTTAAATATATACCTGGTTTTACAGCCGCTTCTAAGGTTACTGTGTTTGAGGGTAAATCGACACTGGTTGAAGGCATCAGGTGATGAATTTTGTCTTTAATACTTTTAGATTTTTATCAATAAAGAAGCTCATGAAGTTGTTACTACTTAGATCTTTAGGAGTATGTGGATCATAAGAGTTATGACTATTAGTCAGCTTGGCCAAAGTACTGCAAGGAACCTATCGGGTTGCTTTTATTTTCTATTAATGATGAGTAATAGGCAGCTCTGGCACTACACAGAGGCTTCATATATGTTTAAAGACTACTGTGTCAGACTAAGCAAGATTCTTTCAGTTTGTTGAAACTGCATATTCTTTCAAAGTTATACTATGGAGCTAATCTGTTTTGTTTTATTATCTTGCAATGGAGTCAAACGTCGTTCGCAGCGAGCCTGCAGCACTATCAACAAGATGATCAACTTGAGAGGGACTAAAGTCAGCATAAGAGTCCCCTGTTCTATTGACACATGGCATTAAATTAAATGCTGATGGAATCACTTCTTCAAGTTTAGCTACAGCACTGTCTGATAGACATCTAGTGCAAACAGTTTGTCTAAAAAGGTGTGTAAGCCCAGTAATAGGAATTTAAATGTTATTAAATAATGGTCCGATAAAAAAGAGGATTCTGTGGAAAGATTATTAATTGTTCAATTCCGATGCCATATGTCAGAACAAGGTCAAGGGTTTAGAACAGTAAATGGGTTTATTTACACTCTGAGAGAAGCCGATTGAGTCTAGTAACGATACAAACGCTGTGCTCAGGCCTATCACTGTCAATGTCCATATGAGTATTAAAATCACCTACTATAATGACTTCATCTGTACAAAGGACTAAACTTATCTCAGCTCATTAGTGGTTGAGTGAAAAATAATAGCATCTTAATATAAGGAAATAACTGGTGTGATAACTGTTTCTCTCATAACAGCAATTTGAACTTTTTTCACAAGGAGCAGAATAGGCTCTGGCTGCACTGATTACACAGTTAACACTCGTTATTACTGTATGCCTTTTACAATAGATATGAGCACACATGTGAAAGGCACTACCACATCATTACTAGAGTGGCAAGTAACGATTATTGTCATTATTGTTTAATCATGTTTAGTCATGATTTTTTACAATTTATAACCTTTCTAATCAATTAAAAACATCAGGTGATGTCTTCAGTTTATTTGTTTTGACGGACAGTCAACAAATCTGTTTAGACTGATTTAAAGCAGGGAAAAGCAAGGTGAATGTTTTGTATTTTTCCTTGATGAATGACATACATTGCAGTCGGCTAATCAGCTAATCATCAATAAATTAACTGCATACTGCAATCTTTAAAAAAAAAAAAAAGACATAATGAAGATAATAAACCGCCGACAAGGCATCCAAGAGGCAAAACATCATATTCACACAGTATTTGCCACATGCACACATGCCTTTATGTCAGTGTTGTTTTTATGCGCTCTTTTAAATTTTTCTGGGTAGCTGTGGCAGCAGAACAGAGAGCGTGTTGAACCAATCTGTTGAATTTTAAGACAAATGGCATGGTGCAAGAGGCACTGACAGCAGGGGACAAATATGTGTAAAGACATTAGCTGAATGACCTTCAATGACAGGCTACAGCTAAAGCTGCAACATGTGTCCTGAGGTGGCCCCGAAGAGAAAGGGTGGATGGGTTTTTTTTGACCATGCTCTGCAGCAGATATTAAATACTACTGAGCTGTGGGGATTAACCTCTTATTCTCTGTTTTCCTTCTGATGTCTATCTCACACATTTTTTTCTTCCCCACAGGTCGTCCCTTTCACTTGATTCATTGATTTAGCCTTGTAGGCAAGATGAGAGTGCTGTGGTGGCGGGATGAAGAATTTTGCTGAGGGATATGGACATGATTGTACCCAAGAAGGAGAAATCACAGCTTGTTATACAATTTGCAGGCAGTGGTAGCCTAAAGGCTGAAAGAGTGCAGTTCTGATTGGAAGGTCAGCAGCTCAAATCCTCAAAAAACACCTGAGAAAAGTGAACATTTTTCTCATGGTCAACAACCTCTGCTGAGAAAGGGACACTTCACTGAGTCTCAACCGATAACACTGTCAGTGACCTGTGTACCAGTCTGTTTACAAAAACTGCAATAAAGTCTGCAATTAATCTTCTCTCTGATTGGGTAATTTTATATTTATATATATATATATATATATATATATATATATATATATATATATATGTGGTGGAGAGGAAAGTATTGCTGCAACAGTGTAGCTATGCTCTGCACCATCTAATTATGTGTTGGAAGGAAGTGGGGTCTATAAAAGAGAGCATAGTAATTGCGAAATATTTATAGTAAATGGGAGATTTACTTTGCGACCAAGTAGGTGAGGACACACCATTTGTTCCCATTTACACCATCTCCACATTGCTCGTTGCCTTTTGCATTATGTTAGGTTACAATTCAAATGCATTTAAGTTTAGTTATTGTTTACTGGTTCAGTTTTGCATTCTCTAAGTGAATCTTTTTTTCTTTTTTTTTTTTCTTTTGTTATTCAGCTGCCGTGCTTCTGCAGAGACAAAGCATACATCCATGAACATGATACCCATATACTGCATCTAAATGTTCCGGGTGGAACTCAAGCGCTAGAATTATTGTTCCACACATCGGAGTAAGTGGATTATCATAATTACCGGTAATACAGTAACAAAAATTTGACAGAGCTAACAAGAAGCAGATCTGAAAACAAATAGGAGGCTTCATACTGGAATATGAACAAATATGCTTATTAAACAGAAGGAATTAGAAATAAATCCTCTGCAGTTGGGATTAATTAAGGTCCTGGCCACGATTAGAGGAAATACAGAGTGATGATTGTGATCTGTTTATGTATGTTTACAAATATATGTAATATGGTAAGGTAGTCCTCCTCCACATATTAACATAAATCATTACTGTGGGATTTTCCATTCGGAATATTTCTACTGAGAATAAAGACAAACAAACAAAATATTATGAAATGTGGCGTAATGTCTTGTATAATGTATTTTATTAGCAATGACAGCAGCTAATGCAGTCATTAAGGAAGTGTCTGTCTTAATTAATCTAATTTCATCTTCCAAGCGCATGCATAGAAGTATGTAATGATCAGATAACAATGGATTGGGGATTGAAATTCATATTTTCAATTCGCGCTAATACTGATGATATGAAATAATGTTTACAGAACACAAACCAGAGACTACGCAGTTCAGTCAGCGCAGCTATCAGCAATAGCGCCAGTGTCTTTTTTTTTTTCTTTTTTTTTTTTTGCATACTTTTCAGTAAATATTTAATGAGCTGTGACAAAACAAAAAAAAAAAACTGAAAACAAAGTGGGGAAATCACAAAAGGAGCACAACCAGAAAACAATTACAGACTGTCACTTAATCATTCCCAGAGTCTGGGCGCAAGTTGACAATACCTTAATTACAATGTCACAAAAGTAGGAAGGAGGCGGTTCAGTCAGCCACGTGGAACAGGTTTATTTCTGTGAGTATGCACAGAGTTGATGTTCGGTGTCTCAGCTGTGAACTTATCGCTCCTTCGCAAGCTAAACACTAAACTCAGCACAGCAGAGAGCGGGAGCGATAAAAAACGCCAAAACCGCAATACATACAGAGCCAGCTATTATATTGGAATCTGCAGCCACTCCTCTCCAAACTCCTGATAAATTGAAACCCAGCCACACGGAGCAGCAGACAAAGACACACATCAGCAAATAATTATAAACACGTGGAAATCAAATATTCATGCCGACGAACAATCTCTTCTTACGAAAGTTGATAAGCAGCAGATAAGCACAGTGAAGCTGTTACGGTGTGTGAATAATAATGAAGTAGGCACATTTCGTCATGAAACTCATAATACTCATATGCGAGTATTCATGTTTAACACTAAGTAAATAAACAGCGTGAAATCAAAACGCATGTGCCAAACAACTAGGAGGAAATTTGAGTAGAGTTGACTTTGTGTCATATTAGCCATATCACGAACATGTTTCTGATGTGAGCACTTAGTAGAGATGAAAACATAACTCATACATGATAACAATAAAATAACCTTTGCCCCCAGCTCTTAGAGCTATTTCTGACTAGTTTGTTGTAAACAGGTTCAGTTTTTTTTTTTAACCTCCACATGACAAACATAAGCAACAACTACACCTCCACTTCTCTTGGCTTATTACCATTGCTTTGATGATCATGTTTTTTAGCCACGTGTGTGTCCGTGTATCTATCCGCAGATTATCTTGCATTCTAATGGACATATTAATATTTTTATTGCACATGTACTGTTTGCTCAAGGACCTCTTGTGATTGACAAGTGGAACATCTGCAGATTAATTCCATACCTGAAAATGTTATGATCCACTAAAAGCTGCATGATATGAGATAAATAAAACAACCGTTTTGTTTGTAGTTTTACTTCTTATAGTTATTGTCTCTTTTTCTTTTACTTATATGCAAACGTTATCATCACAGCAGGTTTTATACTCCTGGGCTGCACCTAAACGGCTCTTATAGCCGCAAACTCTCATCACATAACTTCCAGTTTTTTTCACATAATTGTACATTGTTGTATTTTATCCTCACCATTTGGCAAGCTCATAATGCCTTGACTTTTAAAAAGCCATAATTCAGATGAAAGATTGAGTGACTCACAGCCAAGCGGAGCTGTTTTCTCCAATGGCCTTTTGAAATTCAGCCAAGCAAAATCTCAGTTAATTAGAAGTGAACAAAGACGAGGGAGTGAAGGAAGAACATTGAGGTTGACAGCAGTTTTTTTTTGCCCTGGGAAGAAACAATGATCTGTCGCGGGCGATGGCTCTTTGGCAATAAGAGTAAAAAGAATGATGACACAAAGTGATGGGAAGGTGGATATTGTTGAGTTACCCTGTGATCATCAGTCAGTGGTGATTTCATACAACCTTTATAAAAAATGTACCCAGATGTTTTGGCAGTGGAAAGATATTCGAAAGAGAAATGACTGAGCAAGGAGTGCAATATTTAATACTGATTATTGAATGCTTAATTTGATTATCAAATGAGGTTTTCTATTTGCAAAAAAACAAAAAACAGACTCAAGTCCAAAGCAAATTACCTGCCGCATTTCCCCGAACACACAGGTCATCTGAACATTAATCCTGTGTTTGTTTCCCTTTATTTATTTATTTATTATTTCTTAGATTTCTGCCCCTTTTTCTCTCCCTCTTCTGGGTAGAGAATTATCGAGGCTGCCCTAGAAATAATTAATGAGAGCTTTGATAGCAATTTGAGTGCAAATTTGGGCTCATCTAACCGCTCAGCATGGAAACTATTCAGACATGAGCCAAGCGTGAATTTATCAAAAAAGAGTAGAATCTTGAGAGATAATGACACGGTTGACACGGATGAGTGAGTATATTCCTAAAAATCACTGGTCCTGTGTGTGGATGTTGATGAATGTGCTCTGAAGCACTGCGATGTTCTGAAAGCCTGGACACTACTAAATAGGCCACTCTGAAATATCAGCTCTTTTGATAAATTGCAGAAGCCTAGATTCAGCATCATGAACAAAGGACACACATCCTAGGCCTTTACAGAAAGTTTGACAAGAGGAAATAAACCCGGACAGATCCCCACACTATTTTACATTGAAACATGTTTGGCAAATTAAAGCGCATCATTCTTCGGAAGTGACTCCGTTTCATGCCCTCGATGCAAATAGACAAGCTGCTCCATTGATATTGCAGCTCAAATGTCAAAGCTGATCATCCTTCTTCAACACAAACGGAAACATTGCTTTCGACTTAAAAGGGGAATGAATTGTCAAAGTGACTGCCTGAGTATATTCCTCTGAACCTCGGCAAAATGCTTCGGCGCTGTTCTGTTTCTCCACATAAGAAGACTGGCTGGCTGCAAAGCAAACTGTTTTGGTAGCTCATTACTGCTTTTTCGCGGGAGACGCAGCAGCCCAGTGTCTCCCCTATTGTCTCCGGAATAATAAGTCACAGTGGGCTACCTGAACTCGAGAGCAACTTTCACCTTCAGTGTGGCTTTGAAGGGACAGACATTTATCACCATCAGCATCCACAAGGCTCCACTGCTCATTCACACATTACCTTAATTAGGATTTTATGAGAGGTCATTTCTCTTACTCTGCCACTTAAAGAAGTGCACTGTGGACATGAAAGGAGCAAAGCAAATCACGTTTATTATCTCCGTTTAAACTCACCTAAATTCACAGGGCTTCACGTAGCAGACCGTACGAGATGTTTAGAGTGCTACTGTAAAATCACATTGTAAATGTACTCTTGCTTGCAATTAAAAGGCTAATTTATAGTTTTGAGTTACCAGCGTGCCTGCTGCCGCCACCACCCCCCACCCCCCATCTTCCATCATCAGACAAAATCAGCTCAGATGAAGCGCTTAAAAGCTGTATATAATGTATATCAAGTCTTGTTGGATTGATAATAACTTATATATATATATACATCCATGGTTCACAGGCATGGCGTAGCTGATGTCAAAGCTGATGTCTGGTGGATGTAAAGTGTTGTCTTCCTCCTCCGGCTCATTACCCTGCTGTTAATTGAGGGTGGCAGTCAGGGTCACATGGAATTTCATGTTAATGAATGCAAAAAGAACAATGCTGTCATCTGCTTATATTAGTGTTCCAGTAACATAACGTAGTTTAGTTTAGTTCATTTATTTGACAGTTCACTTTTTAAAAAAAAGGACACATTTTCATGGTTGCAGCACCATGCACATGCACAAAATGACTTATTTCCATTGTGGTCCTTGTTGTAGTTAGATGTCGTGCAGGTGTATGCATGGAGATAGTGAACATTAGTGGCACTAAAAAAAAAAAAAAAAATTTTTTTACAGGAATATGTTATCTAAAAGCAATACACCAACACCAAGTAATTTGGGAGAGGAATTTTGGTTGCGAGGCGGCCTTTTTGTTTACAACTAGACTATGGATTGTGCCATTAAGATGACAGCTTGACTTGGCATTGAGGGGTAAGCTGGCTTTCACAGCCTCATATCACGTCAATCTCTCCCACTTGTTGCCGGTGGCCCTGGTGCTCTGATACCTTTTTCAGATTGCAGACAGGGCTTTGTTGAAGGAATTCACCATTGGCCTTGTCATGCTGGAACTGTTTGAAAGGTTGGGATAAGACCTTTAGAAAAGCACAGCACCAGTAGAACCACGCATTTTGAGAGCGAGGTGGTGGAGCATAGCCATTGCCTGCTGTGAGAAGGGACAAAAAAATAAATAAAAAAAATACTGTAAAAACAAAATCTCCATCCAAACCTTCAAACGGCTCGAAGGACATAGAAGACGAAAATAAATGTGTGTGCAAACAAAAGCCCAGAAAGTGCTTTTTAAGTCAACACGTTGCATTTTGAAGTTGGGATAGGTAGCCAGAGTTAGTTTTTTTTTTTTTCTTCTTCAAATTAAAGTTCTACTTACAAAACATATGATCAGATTGTAAACCATGCCGTGTCTGGTATTAAACTGCTCACAGTGTGTGAAATGAATCAACTGCAGCATTAAAAGTAATGCAAATTAATGCATGTTTACAAACACTAATGCACGTTTTAGGGAGGAAGAGATGGAGACGGGACATTTTCTGGGGCCATGCAGATATTTGAACGTTTTAAAAAATATCCAATAGCGAGAGCCATATTTATTTTCATTAACAGAAACACATAACTATTCCTTCAGCCTTAAGTGCATACTTCTGCTGTTTAGTGACCTGGGACCATAATACACCCTGTCTAATTTGTTCCATTAATAAAATTAAGCCCTGAGCTCCATGCTATTTATGAACATATCTGTTTTTACTTAACAATTCTCTAGTGCCGAAAAATGTTAAAATGTCACTGTTATTTCGTATGAAAAAGGTTCAGGTTAGAAATGATTCATGTAAATGACGATCACTGTGGCCAGTTTTACAGTAATATTTAGAAACATGAAAGATGAAAGATGTTATGTTTAAGGGTTAAGAGACTAACCTACATACAATTCTGATTCGCAAACTTTTAGTGGACTCACCAATAAATCAAACTCCAGGAGACAGTGATTTGACCGTTTTGTTAGCACCTTTAGGGCTGAAGGATAGGAAAAAGGGCTTGGATTGGCATATCTTTGATAGATCTTGTTAGTCATAAAGTGCTTAAACATGAGTCGTTAGACTGTGTGACAGGTGCAGTCAATACTGAGCCAACATCACTCACCTGTAACTGGAAGCCCTGTTCTGTGGCACTAATCTGGCAATCAGGTTGGATCAAATACCGAGGTGTCTTGCTTCATCACTCTCCTGTGTAACTCTGTCAAGGGCTCCGTCTAGTTATGTGAGCAGCACCTTGGGGAGGAAAAAAGATGAGAAGAGAAGAGAAGAGAAGAGAAAAGAAAGTTGGTGAACATCAGGAAATCAGAGGAGAAGGCCTCTGACATCCCGATGGTTAATTTCCTCTCATTAGTCAGATCCAGAATCCAGGACAAAGAAAGCAGCAACCTCATGCACATGACAGCTAATCAACTCCTCATTCATATCGAATGTCGAGGCACAGAATCCAGGCTCCTCATCCATTTAATATTGTGTTATGGCCAGATTTGTCTTTAGCTCAGTGTTAACACTCATCATGATTCATGTTAGATCTCTATCTTCCTTATCATCTGTTTTATGTGGAGTGGGCTGAAGGGAGGAAGGAGGGGAAAAGGAATTACAGACTATGATGACACTTTTTTCTTTCACTTAGCAAAGCAAAATAGAGCAAACAGTTTCCATACAGACATCGTTTCTGTATGCACATCGTTAATCTGGAGGCACAAAAGTGGAGGTTTTCTACTTATTATTATTATTTTTTTTGGTCAACAGTTTTTCAAAAGAAACACTCGAGCCGGAGAAACAATGTATGCTGATTAGCATACTTACAGTGTGGGAGTGTATGGCACTGTGTCTTTGTTCACCGCATGCATATATACCTGGAGAGACATCTCAAATAGATCCTTGTCTTTTTGCATTTACAAAAGCGTGTCCTTCGGGTGAAAGGAAATAGAGATAGAGAGGATTAAGGTGGCTTCCACGAAACAGTACCTCTTGTCTGCGGATTTCACAATGAAGAATAACATATCAAAGTAACAAACACAGGCCACATGCGACATTTTTATCAGCGTTGTGTGCTGACTCGGCTGAACTCTCCCTCTGAGAGGCTGATGAGAAGGAATGGCCTTGTGGAGGAAGCGACTGGGTGCATCCATAGCTGCCATTATCATTTGAATCAAGGATTGCTGAGTCTGTGGCTTCGGACCCCTGCATGGATGGGAAATGACCTGTCTGCATCTGCCTGGCACTCTCTCTGTCTTAAGCCAACTCCCCAGACCCTTCCTCAACACAAGCTATCGTGACCTTTTGACCTTCTTTACACAAAGTCGGAAAAAACGCTTTGCGGCACAGTTGCATTGTCTTGTGACCTGTTGTTTCTGATCCATGATGCTTTCAAGAAACTCAATGGGGGTGTATCCATGGAAGTCTCCGGTTCCATCTGCTCAAGGCTGCCAAACTGGCTTTGTGTGCAGATAGGAGGATGTTATCACGTAAAAGTTGTGAGTCAGTATTTTTGGCATGGCCTTTTAGTGCTCATGTGCAGGGGGAGAAGAGCCTTTCTGCGTGAGGGAAAGTGTGACCAAATGTGTGAGAGTAATCCAAATTTTCTTAATCTATCCAACCTGCAATTTCAAATGTTCGTGCCAGGACTCTCTACGAGTAAACACACTGGCAATTGCTTCATTTAAGAAAAAACTAGGACTTTCCAAAATACTATGATAGCAGTTTGTGTGGGCCAAATCCATATTTATAAGGAGACAGCCAGGCGACATTCTTTGCCTTCAGCAGGCTGTGCAGAGCAGTAAATTGAATTCTGCCACGCAGCTCTCTCTGACAGAATGCTGAATAAGTGAGAGGATCTGTATTTTAGAGAAAAGCATGACTGGTGGCCCGCATACGCATTAGAATAAAAATGATATGTTGGGTGGAAAACTCTCATGGCACTTGACAGACGAGTGCAACAACACAATAGCAGCTATTTTAAAACTGGACATGACAGAGTGACTGTTTTTAGATAGTCAGTAAAAGGCAAAGACTAATAGTAAAACGATTTATTTAATCTGTGGGTTTGCTGACTTTGAGAAATTCTATAAAACACCGGGGAGGCATCCAGAATATATTGCAATGTAAATAAATATTTTATTTACTCCACTTTCTCATTTGGTCAGAGCTTCACAGATTGAATGTAGTGCAGCCTGGGAGACAGATAATGATTCCTTCGGGGCCTTAGTGCTGCTGGGAGCCTTTTTCTCTCAATTTAATTCTCTGATACAATTGCAATATGGATTATTACGTATAATTAACAGCCACAGTAGTATCATTTATTAAGCCCGATAAAAATAATTTGTGTGAATGGGTGTTATAGAGCAAACCTTTTATGTATGATAACATTGTTGGCATCTGTGCATACATTAACTTGCCAGTTATCCAGGTCAGGTGTGCAGCAGGGCACTCTTTGCAGCCCCCCACATAGTTTTCCCCAGCTGCTCCTGGAGGATTCCCAAGGCAGTCTGAGGTCAGCTGTGAGAAGCCCCTGATCATAGTAGTTTGTACTACACAGACCACCAACACACACACACTGGACGACTAAATCATTTGCAGGGGTTTGTACACAGATAAAACATTTTTCTGATAAACAACAAAAGCATACTATTTCCTCTTGCTGCTATTAGGGAGTAAAGGATGGCCTTTTAACATTACATTTTATAACCCCAAAAAGTAGAACTGCCACAGACTTGTTTTCGTATCACCCTCATTTGTGTTTAACAAAAGTTTACCCGGCAATTTAAAGATCAGAAAATGTCTTGAATTCAGTGAATCAGTGCATACACAAACGCAATAGAGAAACAACAGGAACAGTATACTGCAATTACAGATAGGCGCTTTAATTAGATGTTTTGTTCTACAGTATGTCCTAGTTTAAAATTCCCTTGCTGCCAGCTTTGGGATTGTTCTTCAGCATGAATCTTCTCTGTGTTCAGTGTTCTGCTGTCATGGCTTGATTCATATGTAAAAATGAGATGCACCACGTTCGCTGTTTTATTCCTGCACACTATTTTTTTTTTTTTTTTAGATATAGTCCTGTAGCATTGCTTCACACAGCTTTTTTTTGTGTGGTAAATACAACCTCAGTGAGGCAACATTGATTGGCAGAAATAGCATCTGTGAGTGAGCGCAAGCCAAAGAAAAGCCGTCAAAAACACCCACAGAACTTGCAGTACTCGGCTGATTTGTCAGTGTGGATGTGGATGAACTTATTTAGTTAGAAGAAAATACTGTCTTTTGGCAGTATAATAAAAAAATAATGCTTGGAAAGACATGAATTGCGAGATTGTCTTTAATCCACTTTGAGTTTCCATGTGTAGTTGTCAGGCAAAGACTGTGTCTGTGCGGTTATGGGGGTTCTGTCCATCGCACATCACACACATCAAAGCACAGTGCAGTCAGTACAGAACCACAGGGGAGGTATCAGTTGATGTATCTCTCCATATAAAACATGGTTGGCTATTGCAAATAGATAGATAGATAGATGGATAGATGGATAGATATATAGATAGGTCATTTGTTTCTAAAATGTAATTAAATGCCCCTTTTCATGGGCTGACAAAAGGATCATGTAAATAATGTATTCAATAAAGCATAACAGTGTGCTCACACATCGTGTGTGCAATGACAGGTTATTCCCTGAGCTGCTCATCAGCGGTTACTACAGTAGCTCCCAGGCTGTTTTAGCATCAGTAGCTACAGAGTGCAGGAGAAAACAGTTTCTCTGCGCTTTTGAGTTCAGTCACGGTGTGTTGATGTGATGTAGATTCTATGAATATGATGAAAAAATAAATAAAAAAAACGGTATGCAAGGAGGCATTGCAAAAGGCAAACAGCTTTTGGTGGGTCAGCTTGATCTGTGAAAATAGAATACAGATAAACAGATTAAAAGAATAGCTGATGCTATGACATCTAAAAAGATGGATTTTTTTTAGTTTATTTTTATAACATTTCTATTCATTTGCAAAGACCAGAGTATGTAAAGAAAGAGGGAAGATTAAATAGAGAGAGTGGGAGGGGGCACCACACAAATGTCAGACGTGAAGTCATGACATCAAGAGCAAATGACGCACTCCCTGGTTTTTGGTTCTTCTGTCCTTGTTTCTGCATCAGGTTTGAGTGCTGCGGATTTGTATGAAGCTATTTTGATTTAGAGGGTTCATTTCAAGTTGATTTCCTTTTCATTATTTTATGTTTGACTGAGCTGCTTCATTCCTTGATGTCCTCCAGTTTCCTACTGTACACTGTGGGGATCTATCTATCTATCTATCTATCTATCTATCTATCTATCTATCTATCTATCTATCTATCTATCTATCTATCTATCTATCTATCTATCTATCTATCTATCTATCTATCTATCTATCCCATGCCCTCATCTACCGAGACGTTTCCAAGCAGACAACGGATCGATACAATTTGATCTGGCTCTGATGTCTCCCTGCAGTATGGTGTGGTGCAATATTATCCATATTTTCTGTATAATTCCATGCGACTGCTTGCAAGAGGACATTTTAATAGATATACAGTACATGCACTCACTCTCGTAATAGAGAAGGGTGATAGAGAGTGGCGTTAAAACCTTATTGTGATTTCATTCATTAAACATGAACATTTGTCAACTGTAAATAACACCTTCAAACAAGCAATTATTTATTGTACAATTGTATTGTAAAGTGATGTTAGATTAGATTAGAAATATGTGCATTATTTTTAATAACAATATACAAAGCTCTGGCTGTGCTAAAGACTGAATATACCCATTAAAAATCACACATCTCAGCAGCAGTTTCCGTTCTGTCCTAACATCATTGCAAGTGATTCAAATGAATCCTGCATGTTGATGTAGTATGAATGACTACCTAATCAATATATACCGAGTTTTAGAGGTCCACTTAATAAATTTCCACCAGATCAAAGATAGGGGTGTATTACATGATGGTATTTCAGCACAAAGACGCCAGAACTCTGTACATGAACAGCCTAGGTTCTTCAAATCTCTGGTGCAGAAAACCAGAAACAGAGATGATAAAAATAAAAACATGATTGAAAAGGCTAAGTGCTTGAGTCATAGGTGACTTTAAGTTCTATTTGTGTGTGTGTGTGCATGTGTGTGTGCCTTAATGAACCGGAGTGGAACGAACGGCTAAATGTGTAAATGCACTGTTACCTTGGTGTAGCTGTATATGGTGTGGTACATTTGTACTCAACCACAGGGGCCTTTAACTTTATGATGCATGTTTTTTAATGTGAATGCATCCGAACACAAAGGCCGCACGCCCGCTCTGTTAATGCCCGGACTCTAATTAGATTTGTAACTGACAAAATCTCAGTACTCACCCGAAAACAAGTCAGTGTTGCGTTTGGCAGATGGCGCTTTAGCAGAATTTCCCATAACAGTATTTTAGCACCGTGGCACAGAATACCTGCCAGCAGATTCTTATCAGACTGAAACAACTTTTTCTTGTTGAATTAGTGTCCTTGTGCTGGAAATTGCTAAAGGGACCTTGGATAAAGTAGACAACTACATTTCTATTGTAATATACAGTGATTAGCCAGAATTCATATTGCACCTGGAGGCGTGATGCTTGTTGCCTTTCAACGGTCTTCACCTGTCTGCTAGATCACACACAAAATGTACATGTAGAAACGCTGTCTTTTACATTGTTCAACGTGTACTTTTATTATAAATGGACATATCAAATCATTTGTTGAAAAATATAACAGAACAATATAATTGAATTTTGTTGTGAGCTTTCAAAGCAACACAAACAAATACATTTTCCATTGTTTTTTATGGGTAGAACCATTAAAGGTTTAATGGTGCAGGACAGGCGAGAGCAGAGGTGAGTAACAGTTAGCAGCTGCCTTCCACTTCTGCATACTGTATATTTTCACCAAGTATCAGTGACCAAGTCTACATGTAAAATATAATCTGTAAGAAATTTTTATTATTTCAAACCCCATTTGTGATGCTATCTGTGGTCAGCATCTTTTAATGCAATAGCAATGTATTTACATTCTGTGGTTGATAGGAAACTCATTAGCATGCTACTATGACACCTCTGGGAAATCTAAATGAGTTTTGCTGCAACCCAGAAAAGCTTCACATCCATCTTACACAGGGAAAAGATTCGGTTTTTAATGTAACATGTGGGGGCATTTTATTTCCGATGAGCGGGCCGCGGCTTTAATGATTGACTCACATTAAACAATGCAAAGTCTGTGGTAACGTGACAAGCTTGGCGCTCATAAAGGATGAGAACGAGAGCAAATCAGCTGATTATACAGAATACTCTCTCTCGACGGGAGATGCTAATTCTGACGCCTGCATGCACAAAATCATTAATCAGTGAATGCTTCCAATTATGCTGGAAACAGCCCATTCATTCATACCTTGCTTTCTGTTTCTGGCCCATTTCAACAGTAGAGATGAAGTGAGAAAAAGGAAGAGAGATGCTGCAGGCAGGGGAAGAAAGAGAAGGAGGGATCAGGAGAGAAAATTGAACTCTGTGTGTTTTATTGTACAGCTGTAGGCCAAGTCTTTGTGATCCATATTTCTTATACTTCTTTTTTTGGAAAATATTTAATACGACTAAGACTTTAAGGTAACATTTCCTATTTCAGGGCTAGAAAATTAACTTACTCTTAGTAATGTGGCAAAATCTGCAGGATGATGGAGGAGAAGGTGGGTCGAACAGTTTCGTGCTATTGCCCCCCATTCATCGTTAATGCCGGAATATCATCAATATGTACAATTGTGGTGAAACAATTCTAGCATTCATCAGTAAACACTGGCGTATGTGTTTTTTCAGTGTGTGTTTGTACATCGATCAGGCCCGCGGTAACAGATATTGCGATGTTGAGAGACAGCAGTGAAAGAAGGAGAGGAGGGAAGCAGATGGTGAGGAATTCTCAGGGTTTATTTCAGGAGAGTTCTGCCTTTTTACGGCTCATATACTGAGTTAATTGTGAGACAGAGAGTGGAGAGTGAACCCCTGGAAGAAGGATTTAAAGCGGCAGGGAAATCTTCATTAAGACCCCGAGAATCCAGGAAGCCTGATGAAAAATGACTCTGTGGCTAAAAAAACCTGCTTAAATTCTGACTACGCATAACAAGGATTGGAAGTGATGAAAAAAATATATATTAAGGGTGTCTTGGAGGCAGACTTTATTTCGTACAACTCATCCACCAGAGTCTCAGTTTACTACCCGAGACAGTGAACACTGCAGCCGGCTAATGTGCTTATAATATGCAGGAGTACGACTTTGTATGTCAATTGTATAATGTCATCGATCCCCACAGACAAGGACTGCATTTATAGTTCAAAGATGATATGGGATATTATCATGTTATACACTTCCCAGCAGCCCTGTTTCTTCTTTCAAATGTCTTATAATATCCCAAAAAACAGAAAATATACCACCATAGACACCACAAATTTCAACCTTGCAATATACATTAGTGCACACTACAAAATGCTGACAAAAAGATAATCTCACGTGATTAAAAACCAGATTTGACCGTGATCCACACCACACTGGAGGTGTACAAAACAATACAATGTTCTTCAAACACTCGCTGCAGAATCTCAATTCTCTCCAAGCCCCGTTTTTTTTTTTTTTACGATAGTGTGATGACACTCGCTGCAGTGAAAATGAGCTCTTCATCGCTCTGGATATTTGAAACAGCTGCTCCAATTTGCACTTTAAATAGCGTAAAAAGGCTGTAAACATCAAGTTCACGAGTGATCTGTAAAAAGCATCTTTAGAAGGAGGAGATTAGAGCAGAGCAATATCTGGATGTTATTTACATTTTGGCTTTAAATAAGTTGTAAACGCCCTACAATAAGTCACAATGCTCTCAGAGGGTTTCAGTGGTGTTTAGTGTTGTGTTAAAAATCACATATTCAGCGTGGGGCCCGTGGAAAAGCTCCTGAAAGAGCCTCAGAGCTATTATTATGCTGTTTTAAAGATCTTTGGAGTCATTAAAGAAGTCCTTGAATGCGTGCTCATTAAAGTAGCTTTCATTAAAAAGACGGCTGTGCATCTTTACAGTTTGTCTTTCTATACTGCTTCTGCCCGTGTTACCCCAAGAAACACACACACACACACACACACACACACACACACACACACACACACACACACACCTCCATTTACTTTCACACAAATCTTATTTCAGCCACACATTCTGAAGCAGGAAACAGTGGACATTGCCACATTGTCCACAAATGTTCTTGTGAGCTCTGACCAGCATGCCATGTTAACTTTAAAGTGTTTCATGTCGTGGAATGACATCACAAATCAGTGACTGACGCTGTCGTCTCTGAGTAAAAAGCAGCAGTCTCGCTGCTTAATAGCCTTCGCTTCAGTGTCAGGTTCTTCTCTCTCTCTCTCTCTCTCTCTGTCTATCTCTCTCTCTCTCTCTGTCTCTCTCTCTCGTCCACCTCGCCACTTGCACCAGAAGGCCGTGAGTGGTCTTAAACGACTTTCATTTTAATGTGCGAAAGTAGCTTTCACATTGGGAATTTCATTGAGTGACCGGATGAAAATTACAGCATCTTTATGAAGGAAAGTGTCTGTGTGCTCTTTGTCAAGATCACATGCTTAAAGTAGATACTGTTTGACTTTATGTACTCGTTTAAGGTTATGGAAAAAAAAACAAAAAAAACATGAACCACACTTTTGGGTGCTGCTATGTCAGAAGCTCATACGTCTGTCCATCCATGGGGACCTCTCTCCAGGAGTCTGTCTCATACCCCTCAAGTACCTGTTAAGACCACAAGAGTGTGGAGGTTTATCAGATACAAATACAAATACTTCCCACGGCATAATCAGCCTCAGATGATTTGTTGGAGAGTAGGATCAACTATCCAGTGTTGTAGGGCTCTGAATATTGCTTCAAAGTGGTATTAGGAGAAGTGTGCATCAGGTGTGGGTTTAAGTGTATTAAGTGTTGGTATATTTCAGACATGGGACACGCTCAAGACACCTTCAAGTGTTGGTATTAGGACAGAGCCAATGTCACTTCACCTCATGTCATGTCACTTCCTGCTCTTCTGGTGTTGGAAAAGATATGCAGTGTTCAGCAAGTGTTTAACTCTTAACTGCCATAGTGAAGTAGATTTCTGTCTATCGGGACATCTGACTATTTTAACTGCTTTGTACATTTTTAAAATAAGAATACCCCACACAATCCAAAAAGAAAATTAAATAATTTGAATGATTATATGAGTGTTTTTACATACATACATGGAGTCACCCAGCTCTATGAAAAAGAGGAAAGGGTAGCATTTACAAACAAACAAACAAACAAAAAAAAGTCAATGAGCAGAGGATGTCTCTCTACTCTGAGGATTCTTAAATCATAATATTTGGTATAAAATCCATAAAAAAAAACCCCTCAAATGATGAAACATGTTATGGATTACATTGTTAAATCAGTCTGAAATATGCCCAGGCACACTAATGAGTAAAAACTAATGGGGAAAGATGGTGGCACCAGAGATAGTTTCCCTCCGCAAATGATGATTTGCCCTTGACCTACATTTATCGAACATTACAGATGTTGCTATAATCACCGCAATTATTTTCAATTTGCCATCATCTCCTCTCTCCTTGGTGAATTATAGAGAACTTCAAAAAGAACAAGACTGCAGAGATTGTCCCCATGAATTTGAAGTGTCATTCCTCCTATTTCGATTAGATGAGCTGCGGGTCACCTTTTCCAATGTTCAGACTTTTCTAAAGCCCGGAAACTATCATCAGCCTCGCAGGAATATGTAAGATTAGTTATGCAATGTCAATTACCTCAGTCATCAGTTATGCCACAGTGGACAGTAGATCAGCTCTGAGTGATGGTAGGGATATTCTTCATGACCTTCCACTGGTGAAATCTATGTTTTTGGGGTTCTCGGGCCAGAGAGTGAAGGTTTCTGTGTCAGGGAGGCATGGTGTCAGGTCCTCTCTGAGCTCCAGGGATAGAAACCAAAGCGGACAGCTGCCGATGTCTGAATGTCCTGGCACATAGGAAACGGCTAAGAGACACACACATAGCTGTCTGCTGGCATTAGCATGAGTGACAGTCTCACCACCTTCAGAGCGGACATGCATCTCCATGTCAGACAGGAAACGATATTGAACTGCAAGTAGGTGATTCAGACATGAGGCAACCGTGGCCTCAGGAGCGTGATTGGGAATCACTGACCATGATGTAGTATGTCATTACGACAAACAAGCCCACAGGGCGGCGGACGCTAATCACAGCTGGATAAGCTGTCAGTCGGCTTTAACAGCTGGAGCAACTTTAGATTGGACTTTGTGTCTGTATACACGTGCACTGTGCTAATACTAATGAAGGTGCGCAGTTATCACTGCCAGAGCAGTCGTGTTACCTGTTTAAAAAACAAACATCTGTGCATCAATAAAAACCTGCATTCTGTGTTTCTACTGTGGTCTGTGTCCTGCTCAGAAGCACATGAACCATTTCTGTGTTTATTTATTTATTTGGGTCTGTACTTGATGTAACTGATATTCTGATTGTGAACTAATTATTCAATAATCCAGAGTATCATATTATTATTTTGTTTGTTTTATTTTTCTTGGAAGTTGTTTATTTATGCTAAATGATTCAGGGTAAACCGAAATAACTGGAAATTATGAGAAATTATGTAAAATATAAAATGTGTTTCTTGCTGACAAACTTTTGTAGAATACACTGACATTTAACACAGATTTTTAACAAGGCGGTGAAACAGAAAACAGAATAAAATATAAGGGGATAAACATGATCTTATTCTGTAATCTGTCTCCACTCTGATGTTATGGGATCAGTCCGATCAGCTGCGGCTTCCAATCAATAACTCATATCCAATGAAATAATCGCTTTGGGACAACCTGGAAGAAGACGGAGCAGAACAACTTCTGGTTCAAAGCGAGGCTCGAAGAGTTAGGGAAGATCGAATAAGATACTTGGCTCAAAAAGACTTTTTTTTTTTACTCTTGTTCATTTTCTCTTTGTATTACCACAATTTGAGCCATTGGATCAAATAGTAGTTGTTGTGTTTTGTTACAACGTATCAAGATTGTCATGTATAGGAGAGAGCGTAACCAAATGAACTGAACTGAAGAATATACATTTATATATTTATTTGCAGGAGTAGGAACTAAATAGTGCTGGTAAGGCATGACACAAGATCTGACAAAACTGAAACGCAGGACTGAAATACAAAATCACTGGACTAATCAGGCCGATTGCTGGTAAGGTACAAGGAGCAGAGCAGGGCTGATGAGGGCGATGCAAGGCAGGTGTGGAGGGAAAAGCAGGCGGGGGAGGAGCACAGAACACAGGAGGGAAAAAACAACCAAAAACAGAAACTCACACACAGAAAGTCCATGACAGTAAATACAGGAACCCAAAATAACTAAAACACAAAGAGTCCAAAAAAAAAACACGGCTCTGACGAGGATATTATTTTGTGCCGTTTTTGGGTGTATGAATTCGGCTGTGCTGTGGGTTCAAAGATAGGGACGCTCTTTTAATATATCCATGATAAGAACTGATACACCGATATAAGGCTGCACAAAGTTGCTCATGCAGCACATATATGCAAACAATGTTTTTTTTTTGCTTCCTGAGTTTGCACACAAGTCATCTCTTGCCAATACATTAAAGTTTAAACATTCTCAATGCAATGAGTATGTTGAATCTGTGGCAGAGGCAGTCAGACACTGGAATCAATCATTTTACCCATCTGATGAGGTTTTCCTTATTATTTGCCTTCTTTCCTTTTGTCTACATGTGACTGTGCTGCTAATAATGCCAGTGTAAAGCAAAGTAAAACTATGAATGCATTTTTTTTGGGGATTTTGTATTCAAAGCATATGATGACACCGTCAGGTTCAGTGCTGTGATAATACCTGACAAGTTTGTTTTGTTCCTCTCACTCAGCGGTATTTAGGCTCCTCACGCCGGCACAGTATTTATACATGCACATCAACAGTAATGTGATGTGAGGAAAAACACTTTGGCTCTTTATATCGGCCTTGGCGTGTCAGAGCCCCTCAAAAAATATCTAGTGCGACCGAAAAGAGGAAGAGATCTTTTCCTCCTGAGTAAGTTGTCATACTAAATGTCTACTTTTTCTTCCTTCCCCCCGAAACTTCAGCCGAGGTTTGCTTTGCTTGCATCATCCATCCGGTCTCTGTAAATACACGGGTATATTGATTGAAAACAGTCAGAGTAAAGACTCATCCCTTGATCTTTCCGCTGCTCTCCTATGCAGTATTTCCCCCCCCCTCCCTCCGCAGTCAGGTCATTAATCTTCCCGTTATTGGAGAAACGCACTGACATCTCTCCATAAAATGGCACTTAATTTATGCATTATTTATGCCTCATTTATGTGCTCAGGACCTCCAACTATTTATCAAATGTCCCCTCTTATGTCAAAACGTGGAAATTGAGCGCCGTTACTCATGATACCCGCAGCAAACACATCAGTGGACAGAAAGTCACCGGGGACCTCCACTCACTGTCACATGAATGTCTCATCCAGGCACCTGTGCGGCTGGAGGAGCTGCTTTTTTAGCTAACTGGTAAGTGCAGCGAGGGACATTGCACAGAATGATGCAATTCAACATAGACGACTGAAGAAGACACCATTTCTCCTCCATGATTAAAAGGTTTTTATACTCTAACTCGGATGCAGGCACGTATTTTCTTTTTCCGTATGTTTGAACTACTGTTTGCACGTGCAGATTTTTCGACATGTCTAAATAATGAATAATTCATGCAGTGGAAACACTTTGACGCAATAATGGTGCATACATCAAGAGACCCTGGCGCTGACTGTGCGCAGCAGTGCAACACTGTGTGACAGAAAGCGATGCTACTCACCCACCCCCCCCCTCCCCCCTCCCCCCTCCTCCCTCCTCCCTCCCAACGTTTCCCACATCGCTCCAGGAACAACGCCCGTCACACTTCACAGGGCATCAGGCGCGCTCACCTGCACTGTCACGGCAGCTTCGCATCACCAGCTAGCATCTCCACAGGAACTGAACCCTCTGGATAACCTCTGCAACCCTCAGCTGTCACTTCCTCACTGTCAATCTGGATTTTGACTCCTACTGAAAGCCACTTCTTGACACGCTTCACTTTGGCTTCTTTATAATGTCTCACAATTTTTTCTAAGTTGACACTCCAGGGAATAGCTTGAAATGAAGGATAAAGAAAGAGGACAGAAATTATTTAACTGCAGATTGATAAATATATTTCGGCACTTGTACCTGCGGGGTTTCTGAACAAAAGTGTCTTCTTGCATATTTCATGCAGCAACACTGTGCGAGGCAGATAACAGCAGCACACATATGTTTTCTATTGCTTGAACTTCACAATCATTGACCTGACACTATGACCTTTCTCATAATCATCCAATGTGTTATACCACTGTGTTTATTTGTTGCATACACACACACACACACACACACACACACTCCCTCTTCTCCCTAAATGCTTCTCAGGCCTTGAAAGTCATCGTTTGTCCAAGAAACATATCTCGCAGTTGAAACGGTTGCAGTTCTCACAGCACCTGAGATGAAGATAGATTTAATGTTACCCTGAGCAGGGATGAAAATGAACCTTCAGGGGCCTGTCTCACAAAAGCAGTTTGCGAGTGCTGCTTACATACAAATCGCGAACGGCGGAAGCATCACGTTTAACCAAAGACTGCAGTCCACAAATTGCGTATAAACACGCCGCTCGTATTCGCCTGCACAGGTCACAGGTACGCTGTTTATTTTGATTAGTGACATGTATCAAAATAAATGCAACGGAGTGAATGGTTTAGGGATTAAGGCGACGACCGCGAACCGCATCATCCCTGGCTCAACCATTGATGCATGTCTTTCCTCATCTCTCTCCCCCCTCATTCCTCCCTCATCTCTATACTGTCAATTTATCTAATGAAGGCATTAAAAATGCTCCCAAAATACTTTAAAGAAGTAGAAATACAAGTGGAAATGATGTCATGTTGAAACTTTAAGCTTGCATGGGTTGAAAATATGGTGAATCAGGCAATAATGGCTCATAATCATTCCTCCTGTTCATAGTGGAAGATTGCATCATAATACCTTATAATGTAAGTGATGCTGGCCAAACTTCACAAGCCTCCACCTCTGGGAACATATATTTAAAAGTTTATCTGAAGGTAACATGAAGCTCTAGTCGTCCAAATGACTCAAATCAAGTCAATACCTTTTTAAAGTTATAGTCTTTTTTAGTACCTATTTTCTTTTTTTATCACCAGAATATCTGCACTTGCAGTACAATATCCGTTGGCAGAGACAACAACAATATTAAACGATTTATGGTTATGTTTATAGGCACTGGCAGCACTTAGTTAAGGTTAGGGAAAGATAGTGGTCATGGTTTAATAGAGGAAAAAGTCAGACTCCGACTGCTGAAGTCTCATATAACCTTCAGATGAACTTTAAATACACTTTTTGTTCAAAATGACTGGACACGCTGTTTATTTATGTCCTCACATCACTTACATTAAAAGTGCATTTGAAGCGGATCTTTTAACAATCAGTAACAGGAGGAATTATTACAGCAAAGCCTCTTTCAATGTTCATATGGACACCTGACTGTTGTTTTAAGACATATTTTTTAAAAATTTTAACACGTTAAATATGCTGTGTTTGATTTGGCGATATACTTTTATAGTTTTATAGTTTTTGCTGTTTCTGAGTTGGAAAAAAAGACAACATTAAAAGGAATCCCTTGTTGAAAATACTGTATACTACAAGCACTAACGCATGCATACGTCCATGTTTCTTTACAAAGACACTATACCGGTGCATTACTGAGGTCTCTCTAGGTGAACAGATTTGATCTTGCACAGACTTCAACTCAAGCTTTGACAAATCCATAACCTCCACTTATAGAAGCAAGGGGTCCAATTTGTCTGTTTTCCCAAAGTGCATGAATCAATGATGAGAGGACTTAACTCAGCCTCTCATCATTGAGGTGGCAGGTAGGGCTGGGGTATCTCCCTCAGCAGATGATGCATCTGCATCTTATATAAACTGTAGCAGATGTGCGAGCATTTACTGCACTTGCCCAGCATAAAAATGACATAAAGCAGGGGGTAACAAGGGCACAGATGTTTCCTTTTTGAAGGAAGACGGCATCTGTTTATCTGTTTCCTTCACTTACTCCACCATCTAGTTTTAATGATGAATGTTTCCAAGTTCTCATCAGACTGCACACGTTAGAGTAAGAGAGCTGCGAAATGTATATAAAAAAAGGCAATTATTTGATTTCCCATCATTCCATTCACCATTTTTGATCCTAGTTTCGAACTAGAGAATTATATTCATACGACAATCACCAATGTAAATAGCAAGCAACCCACATTTTTATTTTTGTCTTTTCTTTCATATTTTGTTCCCATGCATATTAATGTTCTGATTTGCAAACTGTTTATCTCTATTTCAATTCAAATGTGATGAAAGAAAGTGGCGAAGCCCTCTGTTTGATAAAGTCTAAATCAAACATGGGGGTTCAGTGTTTCATTATTTTGATATTGATCCAAGAAACACGGGGGATTTTAAGCTTGTGCACACACCCAGAGCGAGGGATTTAGAGGGCTGTGGGAGTAGAAAAAGAGAGCGCCGTTAGCCCGAGACGCAATTAACATCTTAAACTTTTTGATTTATCGGCTTATGTTTCTTTAAATATATGTGTGTGTGTGAGTAAAATATGTATGAGTATATTATATATAATCCATAACTGTTTGTTCTACCACTTCATTGAAATCCTATGATGCTTATCTTGACCGAGAGGGAGACCTAAGACTCCACAGGGCTGCGACCTTCCAGTAGAAACTTAAATAAAGCACTGTGGGATTTAAAAAAAAAAACTTAAAAAAACAGCCACACAGCAAGTTTACAAGGTTTAGATATTAATATTCCAAGCATGCACTATGTTTATGCAATTAACACTGAGTTTAGGTGTTCCTAAAATTTCAATTTCTGTAACATAATTGCACGCAGTGAAGGTAATGTCAAGGGTAGCCTGTGGACATCAAAAGGTGTTACACTGCAAAATGAATTATCAGAGCATTTATTCTTTCTGAGATTGACTTGCACATTCTTACTTTGCTTTATGATTTTTGTGTTCTCCTGATATTTTGGCTACATGCATCTGTGCTCTTCCCTAATAGTGAGCAGATGACAGCCACAGTCACACAAAGGCGAGCTAACCTGTGGAGGAATGAGGTTTCCCCTGAGTGCATCCAGAGACCAGATAGATATCAACGAACCCATGTAAACAGTAGTAATACATAGAAATTTACATATATACAATATAAAAAACTATTGCATGAGTAAAAGGGATCAAATAATTACTCAGTATTAAAAATGTTTGCAGTGGCCTCCAGTGACTCGCAGAAGCAGCATTGGAAAGAGAAAAGGCCCTTGAGTGATGGTTTGGCCATACATATATTATAGAGTGTCTCCTTGATGAAAGCAAAGATAAATATGACTGGACTGAATGTGGTTGTGCCCTCTGGCCTTGGGCCTGTTTATTAATACGCATTACTTTTTAATGTCTCATAGTAAATAATGTATTGGAATTGTGACAATATGCAACTTGGCCATTACCTGCAGGCTAGCAGATTGATGGCAGAGGCCACTGTGGGCCTTGGCCCCTTAATGACAATATTAAGCTATAAATTAAAGCTTAGATGCTAACTGTTAGAATTTATAATGCATTGAGCGCGGGGGGGGGGGGGGGGGGGGGGGGGGGGATGATAAGAACACGATATGTGCAGCTTCTGTTACTGGTGTTGAAATGGTAACTGAAAGTACTAGAGATAGTCATCATACGCCACTGCATCCAGCTCTGGTAAAGTATTTCCATAGAGTCAGGCACTGGGATGTATAGCCACGTTTCTCTCTGCCTCTTGTTTTTGCTGCATTTCTGCTGCTTTAGCGCCCAACACTGCAACAGTGTCAAGTCAGGCATGACAACCAGACTGATGACATGACGCACGACTTGTCGACAACAAAATACAACAACAGCAACTACCTACAGTGCCCTCAGCTGCATTTCTGCTGAGTATGCATTGCCACTGTTTTATTACTGCACCATGCTAAGAAACGACGACGCAATAGTCTGTGAAACCTCTGGCACGCATATAGTTTTCCTGTGGTAGTATATGTGATTATTACACCTATTGTAGGTGTAGCGATGCTGTATTCCTGAATCTCAGATCAATTATTTTGTAGTACATTTTTTATAAGTGATGGAAATGATGGATAAAGCTGTAATAAACCCGAAGGCTTGTTTGCTGGATTTCACTATGGCCCTCATTAAAACGGCGAATTTTTGTTCCACTCTTTTAAAAAAAAGGTCAGGTTCAGTTCATGCGAGAACTGTTGCATAAACATGAAACATGAATGTAAAAATATTTTTCTTCCACCTCTGAAGATTCAACCTGATTCAGTCGTTCACCGATCCTTTTACACGAATACATGCTGTAGCCTCTGGTAGACTCCTTCTGAATTTAAATTGATTTTCATATTAAGCCTGACCTTATTTTGTTACATTAACTGCCGAAGCTATGTTCTATTTCGCAACCCCGCTAGGATTCAAAACTTATGTTTGAATGCATGAGCAGAGAGAATTATGTGGATGTGACTCTAGAAAGAAAAAGAGCGCCCTGACCAAGCGTGGGCTGGCATCCAACATCTACACGGTGAGTGAGAGGGAAAGGAGACTTGTTCTTGTTTCTTGTCTTGATTGTTTTTGACACAAAACCTGGGCAATCAATGTGCTAGTCATATGTGGGCTGCCTCGACATCAAGCATTGAGCTTAAAAGTAACATAAAGAGACAGAAAGATCTATATGTATATATATTTACACTGTGGGCTACAGGGCATGCTGGCAGGGGTTTTGTGAGAGCATCTGTTCACCCATAAACGCTCTCATCATTACCAGTATTTAATTAGAGACAACCCACCCTGGTTCTTGCTGAGGCTCCTGACACCCATGTGGGGAGGTGGTGGCGGTTGTGACACAAATCACTAGGTGGCAGCGAAAAAATTTCTATCTATCTATCAAATCACTATCCATCTATCCATCTATCCATCTATCCATCTATCCATCCATCCATCCATCCATCCATCCATCCATCCATCCATCCATCCATCCATCCATCCATCCATCCATCCATCCATCCATCCATCTATCTATCTATCTATCCATCCATCCATCCATCCATCCATCCATCCATCCATCCATCCATCCATCCATCCATCCATCCATCCATCCATACTCGTACTTTATTGAATCAGATCCAAATAGAATTTGAATCAAATAACAGAAAAGACTGCATATTCAAACAGGCAACTAATATGTTAATAAAGTTTTATCTAATGTTATCTACAGAGCTTTGTAACTTTTTTTTTTTTGGTAACAGCACGTGGCGCTTTTTATATTTTAGATCTTTCATCAAGGTTCATTACTAGGACAGAACATTATTTACACGTAGCAATTTTCCACTTCATTGCCTATTTTTTATTGCTAGCAGACGACCTGCATTCCAGCCAGCACGTCCGCAGCAGCCTCGCGGTAATCTTTGAGACGTGCTTTATATGGAAATTGTACCTAAGATCCTTGTAGGTTAAACATTAGGTCACCCCTGGGCAAACTGACACAGGATAATTAAATGGGCGTAAGGCCGGCCATCTATTTATTCGTCGCGGAAAATGACTGTGGGGTCACAATGGACACATTATGTTTGTGGACGCTGAGCTCACCAGGCTGGCTAAACCATGTGGGTATTATGGCTGTGATCCATTAGTCATGTGCTTAGACTGTGCTGTACTCTAATCTATCTTGATCACACAACATTTAATCTAAATATTTTATAAAGAGAAATTAGTTTTTTTTTTTACTTCAAGGGACTCTGCACCTAATTAGCAGCTTGTTTCCATTTTCTTACCAATTGTCTGTTTGCTTTCTATTATTGCAAAAAAAATGTGGTGATTAGTGAACTCTTACAGCAACCCCCCTAAAAGTAAACAAACAAACAAACAAACAAAAACTTGTGTGTGCAATGCAAAATGTGTGTGAAAATCAGTTTAGAAAGTTTTATAAAAAGCATTAGATATATATTTTCTTGACAATTTGTATTAAAAAAAAAGAAAAAAAAAACCCTCTGGGCGGTGGTTCAAGATCTCTTTACTTGATCTACCGACTCTCTTCTCTTCATATAACATCCCATCTGGCAAGCAGCGGAATTGGTAGTTTGATCACCCTCTTTAAAATTCACCTCTTGACCCCTATGACATGCTGTGTGCCTCGTTGTGCCTTCTTCCTTGAGGACAGTTAAAGAGGTGCTGAGTCAGGCGGGCGTTGGAGGTGACAAATGTTTCTCCATTGATGTTGTGAGGATGATTTACAAGCCCAGTTAAACAGGGAGGTCTGCCAGGCAGGGACTGGATGTGAGTGAGTGTGTATGTGTGTGTGTGTGTGTGTGTGTGTACAGTGGAAAGGTGCAATGGAGAGTAAACACATATAAATCAGATTCTCCACATCCTTCTGCTTAAAATTAAGTTTTTTGAAGGCATAAGACTAAGATAACAATTACACTTCCGGTGATTCAAAGATAACTCATAACACATAATATTTAAGATAATGTATTGACAGAAAGTGACAGTCGGGACTTCACAAAACAGGTGTTACTCCTAGTGTGAGATATTTTATCAGCCAGGATTTGATAGATATTAAGCCCTAAACCTACGTTTCAGGATAGATAGATAGATAGATAGATAGATAGAGGTGGATGGACGGATATTTGTGCACCAATCATCACTGGCTCAAGAGGTAAATCATAGCACCACTCCGCAGGTAATACCTGAGGCTAAATGCAGGGCATTTCCAATGATACCAACCAAATTCCACAATCTTCCATCAATACTGTAGCTCTTCATGACAGCTGCTCTTCGGTGAAGTTTTTATCAAGCTACTAAGAAATCTAGTTTGAAGGAGGTCTAACACTTTTATGGTATGTTTTATTTACACAGTGGACCATGCAGGTGTAGGTGCTACAGTGTCATTGTTTATTTAAAAAATCAGCCATCCTCTTTATCAATATGCCAAACTTTCCACCTCTTATACCCGAGTTATGCCCAAGGGATGCTCAAACACTTAAGGAATAAAATAAGGAAGCATTCCCTCTCGAGGGACACCTGTCCAGGTAGTTTTATGACAGTGTACAGTGTGACAATATAGTAAAAATAAAGTTTTTGCTGTGCTAGAGGTTGAAAGTACCACAGCATTAGAGAGGTTTAGATCTCAAGGAGCTCCAGTGGACCTGAGCTTTATTCAGACCTGCTGGCAGATTTCCCAAAGCTTCTGCATAGTTGATATAAGGCCAGACTATCTGCTGTGACAACTCCTTATTAACATGTAGTGTGTTAGTCATTTTGTCCCTCCCCTCCTCTGTCTCTCTTTTCTTTTCCCTCTGTTCCCTCTTCTACCTTGTCTAAGTGGAGGGATGTTTCGCTTATGGGAGAGGACATACATTCACAAAGCTGCCCCAGGCAAGGTCTTCATCATAAGATCATTTCTCATCACTTTACATACAGTCAGCAGTCTTAACTTCACACTGGGTGTTAGTGAATGTGTGAAGAAAATGCTTTGTGCAGGTATGGGTGCTTCAAAGGCAAACCATAATATTCAAAGTCCGGTAAATTATGTAATATACAGTAGCATAATCTGACCCTTATATCTAACTCTGGTCATTCAAGGCCTTATTGGTAATACTCTTGCTACACTATTGTGCTTGATGAAGTATAAAGAGTCAAGGACCAAATAAGAAACATAGGTTTTTGACAGAGGGCTTAGTGTTGTTGGCAAAGGAACCAAGTCAGGCTTTAATTCTGTATGCAGATAATTAGGGCCAATCTAACAAATTTCAGGTTTATCAGAATGCAATTTATAGAAGTTTAGCAGACATCCAGTTTCATTAGGCATTAGTCTGACATATAGGACTGTATAGCGCTGTATTATTAGCAAAAAGATGGAAAGAAATGCCATGGCTATGAATAATATTTCCATGTGCAACATTACATAATGAAAATAGAACTGGTACCAAGATGGACCCCTGGGGCACTCCAAAGATAATAAGAATGTAGGTGAAACTTGGTTATCAATAGAAACATTTGCAAGTCTGACAAGTAATGCATTTAGGGATGTTTTATCCATAGGACTAGACAAGAGTTTAAAAATTGAAATTAGAAATTGGAAAGTGGGGCATCACAGCAGGTACTGAACTGTGGGGAATGAGTTTGACATGTGTTGGTCCCATCGCGGATCACATGCTGTATGGAGTGAGTACAAAGAAGTAAATGTTAGCATGCTAACCCAATAAACTAACATTGTGAACATGACTGATGATGATGAAGCAATATACCTCTAGAGACAGTAGCATGGCTATGGGCTCTTAGTCTCGTTTATGACTGAGCACATCCCTGAGATGTTTATAGTCTTTGTAAATATTTCTCAAGATTGTTATCTTAAATGGGAGTCAATCAGACCACCTTTGCATGTCCTATGCAATATACACAGTTTGTTGATATGAGGTGGAAAAGCCAAGAGACCTGTATTATGGAAATGGCTTTGACCCTTAACCTCTGCCCCCCGTAAAATGAAACTGTTCTACAGCAACCTCAGTTCAAGATTTGCCTAAGATGAAGGTTATATAACTTTACATTTATTGGGTACAACTCAAATCACACAAATTGTACCATAGGCAGAGATGTCTGCATCTTCTAGTTCAGCATTTTGTTCTTGGCTCCGTCACACTTCAGGCAAATGTCCTTGTGTTACTTTAGAACTGTTAAAGAAAGGAAGAAGAGGAAAAAGAGAGTAATATTACATTTTTATGCATTTCATACAATGGTCTAATGGTAATAGCTGGTGAGTGCAAGCTCAATGCAGACAGAGACAATAAAGGAGAGGACAAAGAAAGAGACGAGTGAAAAATATCTGGATTTTCTTTTTTTTTGATGAGTCTGCACTAATACTGTGCGCTTAATTACTTCATTAATTATCCTGTCAGGAAAAATTGGGGGGTATTTAACAAGTAGTCATTAGTTAATCTTCCAGTTACAATGTACAGGCACTAAGGTCAATACTATAAGTCATTTTAAATGAAATATATGTTCAGATACAGTGGCTTTTGGGGGTATGTTCAGATGGATTTTAACACTGCCACTGAGAGCAATTTCTCATTTTCACATGCCGGCACAGCAAATGACTACTGTGCATTTTCACAACAGGGATTCTGTAATGCGTATATATACTAAAAACATTCAACTATGATTTTTATAGTTTTCAGCTGTTCCCTTCAAATGTGTGCACGGGTATATATGGTTGTCTCATGTGCATACACAAACCTTTGTGCTCATATTTGCTCATTTGTGTTTGTGCTTCTGTATGTGTTATTTGCCATTACCAATTTGTAGTGATTAATGTCCCATGTCTCCATACGGTGATCGCAGATGATATCCCGAAATGGCCTTTGTGTTGTAATTTAGTGCTCACACCCAGAGGGGGTAAACAACCAGCACTAGCTCTGAGTGTAACCTAAATAAAGTGACCAAAGCCATGGGGAGAAGCGGACTGACATGTACGAATGAATGTTTTAATTTTGTAAAAGGTAGCCTAATTACAATACATGCACATTGTTATTTGACAGAAAAGTATTTAAACAAAAATGCTAAAGATTTACTTCCAACATTATTCCAGGATGTCTCTTAGGACCTTTTATACTCAACAAAACAAAAAAAAAACAAAAAAAAATGGCTCCTGTAAAAAAGTCCATTTCTCAATGTCAGGGTGACATCCAGTTTCTCTTTGTTGCTTTGAGAATCAGTTCAGAAGAAAATTCCTACCATGTGTGTGTTTTTTTTTTCTCAGTCAGATCATGTCACATTGGCCTATGCTATCCAACCTGAATGTAGTTAACACTATGTGGCCTCTTTTGTCCAAATTTGGAAAATACAACCTGTATTAACTTAGTATATATTGCATCCCAGACTTGCTCCTAAGAAGCTAGAATGGGTTCATTCTCAGTATAGCCTACTTTGTACCACTTAGTACTTCATCTCGAGTCTGCATCTAACGTGGGAAATAAACCTTTTTGCAGTGAAATATGAAAGCATTGTATCAGATTTTAATGTTAATTTTGCTACCTTTTGGTTTCACTAGCATTTTGCTCACAAATGGATTCTGCTCCACCACCACCGTCTCAGAAATTGCATCTCAGCTGACTTAGGGTATTGCTGTTTGTTTTATTAAAAAGATCATGCAAAGGTAAAACTTTCCTTTCTTTAGTGTTGCCCTTATTTATTCCACTGTTGCCTTTAATCCAATCATCACTTTAATTCAAAAGGTAATTAAAACAGCTGCTGGGACCTGCTGTTAACCAAATGTTTGCATTATCCTGCGTTGATGGTTGTATTTGTTTTGTGTATATCCTATGTGTATTTGTACTGCTATCCGAATATTATTTACCCCCTGTAGCAAATCTTATTATTTGTTGCTGTTGTCCGATGTATGTAGCTTCCTGCTGCTGCTGCTGGTTATTGATGATTTGCTACTGCAGGATATCAGTAGACTTAGTATTCACAGGCATCTGCTCAAATGTGATGTAACCAATGATTCATTTCCCATCCTGGGAAATGACTGATAGAAATTTGTAGCTAATGGTAAGTAGGGAGCCAGATGGCACCAGGTCGACTTGTTTACTAATCAATGAATTAAATTAAGCTTAACTCTTTTGTTGTGGAGAGGTGAGAGTTCGGATAGAGAACCAACGCAAATTGCGCTTATGGGGGTGCCCTTTAATGAAATGACAAAGGAAGATTTCATTACAATTCCTGCTCCCAAGTGCATTGTGGCAAAACATTGACGACATCACAGGTTTACTGAGGCTGTGTATTATTTGAAATGTTTGCCTAAATGGAATCCAGTCTGAAACTGGCAGAATTATCACTTAAATCAGAAATTATCGATTTCAAGCAACATGGATAGACATTTGATGTCAGCTTTTAGTTTTTGATACTCAGTTACAAAAAAAAAAAGTATTGAATTCCAATTCCCATCCCCGTGTATGATCCCTTACATGTTTGACCAGTCCTCATTTCAGCCTTACTTACAGTAAGTGTAATAACCTTGGAGCAGAAAACTCATAATTTAAGACATCTTTTTCTGCACCTACATCACAGCCTTTAATGATCCCAATAAAAACTGGACACTTCTAGTTCTCTCTCTCTCTCTCTCTCTCTCTCTCTCCATCTCTGTTTCTCTCTCTTTTCTTAAAACATGACAAAGCTCTCAGTAGATTTCGTGTTATCATTAATTTTTTCTGTGTATGAAGTGACAGAATAAGTAATAAGGTCTCCCGAGGCAAGATTATATTATTAGGACAGTGTTCAGTAAGTTCAGAATGAGGTGGCAGAGGAGAATATGGAAATTTAACTAATACACGACAATGTGCTTCATAGAGATAAGTGGCCAAGACAACTGCAGTAATCAAAGCGTAAAAAACAACAATTATTAAAAAACTGCAAGGAACAGAGCCAGAGCATGTGCATCTGTGTGGGCTAACCTGTGAGTCTGCACAGAGACTTTCACCTGTGAATGGATATAAGTGCTAAATGCGACACAAAAACACTCTGTAGGAAAAAATGAGTAAATTATTGATACAGGTGTGTGGTGCATTCAGAGTTAATGCAGCCTGCGGACTACTAAATTCCTTCCTGTGGAACTGTTAATTATGGACACAAACAGCAAGACAAGTCCATTAATGTCAATTTGAACCATATACATGTGGAAAATATACACTCCAACATGCCTAGTAGAATTAACTTCACAAACAAAATGTGTGCGCGCTCAAGTATTCACAGGCGGATTACGAACGTCAGCCTTATTTTGGGAAATATTTGGTAGATTTTAATGACTTGAGTGAGCTTAACATATAGTGATTTCAGTAATATTCCACAGTATTCCAGTAACTTATGATATAGATTGTATATACAGTTGTCACCAGCACAGCAGTTGTGACAATCCATCAACATTTAAACCATCCTGCATTGCCAGATTTTTTAATGGTTCATGTCAATGCAAGAAGAGGCACATCCAATATTTTTGTATGTCAGGATCTGCATTTGAAAACTGTAATAATTTGCACATTGAGCTCCTTGGAAACAGGCACACTGGATGTTCTTTACAAACTGACAATGTGTCCATTTGTAATACATGTGCGGCAATCAGTTTGGAGGTCACTGAAAACACAGTTTTTCATTCCATTGTACCTTCATAGAAAAATGATCAGCCGAGCTCTTTGGGCACTAACTTATTATTGTGTCTAGATGCGACTGAAACACCAGCCAACTACTTTTTTAATCTACTTTTCAGTTGTACTGATAGGTTGCCTGTGAAGCCAGGCGCAGGTTTATGATGAGTGAGATCATGATGAATGAGAGTAATGAGTGTTAAGTCTTCTCCTGAAGTCAGTTTCTCTTTACAGTCAAAGCTGCAGAGCATTTGCATAATTTAATTTACAGTTAACTTTCATACTATATCTTCTCCCATCTTATTCCTGCACAACATCCTCCTCTTCTCCGTCCTCTTCTCTACTCTACTTCTCTACTACTACTGCAGAGGCTACTTCTCTGAACAAATATTTAAGGTGTTGGGGTGTCATCACTGATAGAAGGTGGGCGTGTGAGTTACAATAAGTCTTACAATAAGTGTTGGATTGTAAATGTTATGTCTTATGATTAGAGATGTTTTTTTTTAAATGGACAATTAGTATAATAATACTATAATGTATGTTTTTTTTTCTCATATTTCATTTTTTTCTTAATATATATATATATATATAATTTTTTTTCTGCATGTTGATATCTTGAATGTTGATATTTGACCTCGGAAAATAGTATAATAATAATAACAATAGAATAATATAAATGATACTAGCATGCCATTGAAATTAGAGTCAAATACTTTGCTTTTCCTTCGATGTGACCTAACTATATATTCATTATTAATGTCATATGATGGCTTTAATATAAGCAACTGATATTGTAACCAGTGTCATATTAATCTTGTATTCATGAACAATGTGTGAAATAGATTTTTATAATTTCAAAGACTGAATAATTCTGATGTTCATGAATCATTTCTCAGTACCCATGCAGTCATTATTTTTTTTTTGTTTGTTTTATTTTGTTTTCTTTTCTTTTTTTGTAGCAAACCAGAAGCTGCAGTTCCAAACATCATCTGTTCAGTCACTTGTACATAAACAAAGCTGCAGTGTTTCCAAACACAGACATGTTCATGTTGCCCCACATAAACACGGGCTGCAGTACTTAGCTACAACAGTATAAACATTACAAGAGAGTATTACACAAGATATTACTCTGCTTCCTTCTGCCAAAAATAAATGGGGGAAATAAACAAACAATTCGCAAACATAAGATGCAGATGGTCCCTGAACATCTCATTTTGCACATGAGCTGCTTTATATTCCTCGCGGGGGACCTTGCGATCATTAAGTGTCATTCATTTTGAAGAAAATGCACAGGTAATTGCAAAATTATAGGCTTATTGTTACTGTTAGTAGTATTTTCCTCCGTGATCCAGGAGTTCAGAGAGAGAAATTCTCGCCTCAACAATGGCCTCATCAGGTACATAAAATTTTCTTTCTTTCCCACTGGGGGAACAAGAGCTGTAAGGAGACGGATGGCAGGGAAGACGGAGGTGATGAGAGAGTGGATGGGGGTCTGGTTGGATAGCAGCAGGATCTGCTAACCATCTTTGCCGCTTCTTCTCATGCAGCTGCTCTTTCTCTATGGTTGAAAGCTGCGTGTACAAATCAGCAAATAAAGAAGGAACACTAACATCCTTCTGTTGCAGCCATTTTCACGGACTGATGGGACTGAATAAACCACACCATGAAATTTGATTCTATTGCCTGATGCTTAATAAAGTCAGACAACCTTTCTTCCAGTTTTAAGGATGACTGGTTATCCAGCATTCTGCACAGCGGCACTTCGAACATTATACTATTTCTGCACAAAGTGATCACACAGCTGCTTCCATCACTTGTTTTTTTGTCTGCGTTATTTTCTGGAATTTTCACTCCATGCTTTTTCTACATTCATCCTGTCAGTACGCAGTCATTATACGAGTTTTAATAATTATTTAAATAAATTTAATAATTCTGTATAGCTTAAAATTTAGCATTTTTTTTTCATTTGAGTTGCTAATCTCTGCAGACCTGCTTGACCTTAACGTCTGTCTGATGTCTTCGGTGCTTTCACTGTCCGTCGGTCAACCTTTTAAGCGCAGTTAGGTGCATTGCAGTTCTTAATCCACTGCAAGCACCTATCTCTCAGTTTTCCAGGAATTGTTATGTCCTAATGTCCTGCTGGCTTTAACGCTATCTTTTGATTGTACATTTCGAATCACACAACTTCTATGTTCACAGCCAAACGTGTGATTTTACAGCAGTACATGTGGATTCAACACGCATCTACTGGAGATACACCGGTGTCTCCCCTCATCACACTGCATAATTAACCATCCATCCATCAAAATATTTTATCCAGGTCAGGATTGAGATGCTAACAGCGCAGCAGTAGAGTAGTTAATACCACTGTTTCCTAGCAACTTTGTCCAGTTCGCACTGGGGAACGTTCATACACTCCCAGACAAGCTGAGCTATGTAATTCCGCCAGCATTGTATTATTGACTCAGTATAGCTGCATTTACAGGATGACTGGGACATTTCCTTATGCTAATGACTGATTGCCTGAAACACCCACTTTAACAATAATTCTATTTCATATTTCTGTCACAACGTATTGATATGTTGGTGTTCTCGTGTCGTGTGTCTCGTGACTTCCTGTTTTATTTTGAAATTTACCCATCCTCTCGTTTCAGATCACTCGCCCCTCCCATGTGTGTCACCTGTTGCTGTGATTCCCGATTGTCTTCACCTGTTTCCCGTTACCGAATCTGTGTGTCTGTGTAAGTTCTGTGTCTCCCTTCGTCCTGTGCTGAAGTGTTTGGCCTCGTGTTCGATCATCCAGGCCATTTCTCAGCCATAGTCACAGTGTGTTTGTGCACATCTGACTCCAGATGTGCCACCACACAGTAATACTCGTTACAATGTTTTGCATTCTCTTTAGAAACACCATAACATGTAATCTTTTCACACACGCTGTCTCTATTATGCTACGAATTGATGCGTGTCTGTGTGTGATTCATCCTTGTTAAATAGCATAATCAGACAGACTGGTTACAGTTGTGAAAATAACATTTTTATAAAACACCTGCAAAAAAAAAAAAAAAAAAAAAAACATTGAACGGTACATAACTTGAATGCGCTTAATGAGGCCAAGATGCCGTTTCACACATGCTTGCTAAGACACACAGTGGGACACACAAGGCTCCGGATGTCACTTTCATAAATCACATTCCTCCAGGTCTGGATTTAAGAGTTGAGCAGATTCTAAAATCCATTTTGATTTCCACAGTGGCATGAGGTAATAAATCATTAAGCACACTCCCTTATGCATCCTCTTAAAGAGCAGTGAACACTGGCTCATAAATCTCCCGTGACTTTGCCATCCTCCTCTCCTCTCCTCTCCTCTCCTCTCCTCTCCTCTCCTCTCCTCTCCTCTCCTCTCCTCTCCTCTCCAAAAAACAAAACTCTACTCATTTTCATTTTAGCATGATTCACCATTTTGACAAGCAGCAGACTTTGAATCCTTTCTTCTGATTCATGTCTTACAGTATACTGTTGCATACGCCTTTGAACATTTGAAGAGAGTTGCTGCATCCCATTGAAAACGCACACATACACACGCAGAGAGAAACTGGGATTCATGGCTGTTTTTACACACAATGACCAGTGTGAGCAAGAATGCTGTAAAAATACAGGTTGCACTGTAAAGAACCTGTTGATAGAAACTCTTTTTATAACAAAAATAAAATAATGTGCAGCATAATCAACTTGTTTCCACAAGCGCAATAGGTTTGAAGCAGGAAAATGGTTAATGTAATGTGTCAACCAACCTTGGAGACTTGAGTCAGACTTCACATGCAAAAATAGGGACTTATTTGAGACTTGATTTCTTAAAAGATTTACTCAACTTGATACAAGAATACATTGAAAGTACTAAAAACATTTTAATGTTTCAGAAGCCTGAGATACCTGATTTGAAATGTGCTTCTGAAGACATGACCTGGCACTTGTCTTCAAGGACGTGACACTTGATGTGAGACTTGTTCGGACAGACTTCAGACCGGATTTAAACATGTCTCGAATGATTGAGACTTGACTTGGACTCTCCACGAAGGACTTCCTGTTGAGTTAATTATGAAAGAAAAGGAAAGATGTAGGTGATTATCTTCAGTTCACTTTACTTTATGCTCTCATACGAAAATTCTGCTGGCAGAAAATTAATGAAAACCATAAAGTCTAATTACACTGATGCCCATTGTGACCTCCTCTCACTGGTTCACAATTAAGCAGATCTTGTTGTGAAAGTGCTTGTCTTGATAGATAAATCATTACACGCACTTGCACCATGTTATTTATCTAACTTTCACATCCAACCTCAAAACCTATTTGTTATCGCGGCTCCACACGTCTGCTCTGTGTGCGTGGGTTGTGCTCAGCGCAGCAGCTGACTATGTGCATGGCTGTCAATCTTAACTGTTCTCTACAGCCTGATGCAGAGACGTGAGTTGGTGGTGGATATGGGAGTGGTCTTAGCTTTGGTTCTCTCTTAAGTTTGGAACCCCTGAATTCCCGAAAGATGATTTTTTATTTTATTTTTTTCAGTCATCAGACAACCACAAAATCACCTGCTGTCAGTCACTTAGTTGGTATACTGTAGCTAATAAACTCTTGAATATTTTAAAGTAAACAAAAATGAAGAATACAGTACTCTTAATCCATTTCAGTCTAACACTGAAAGCTGTTATATTTATATGATATTGTCTATTGGTGAAAGGGATTAGGTAGAATGCCAGCATTACCAACTTGTCATCCATTTGACTTGTGTACAACAAATCTAACAACAAAAGGCCTGCCTCTGTCTTCATCTCACGATATAGTACAGAAAAAGGTGCGATGCCTGAAGGCATTTTCTCTGCTGTGTGGTGTACATCTTTTAACCGAGGGTTGCTATGGGCTGCAAGATAAATGCTTTAGACTGAGCCTGCGTGTCCCCATTTTCCTGCACCACCAACATAATTATATTCATTTCATTGGCAAATCAAATCTATGCACCTTCTGCAAATAAGATAAAAACCTTCTGTATCATAAGTGACAGTTTTCTGAAAAGAATGGCTCGTATCACTGAATAATGAACGTTACAAAATACAGTTTGGGTACCATAAAGGCTGATATAGACTGATAATTGCGAAGGATTCGACAAACATTACAGAAAAGTAGGACATGAGGATCCTCAAGGATCATTAATCATATTCATATGATCATATTCTGAATGTTTTTATACATGAATCACATAACTTTTCTTTTCTCTTTATTTTTTTTATTTTCTTTCCTCCAGGTTTGGCCCTAATGGAGAGGTATGATTCATTAGACCTCTTCCAAATCTGCTAATTGAAAATTTTGTAGCATTGCAGTGAAGTCACCAGGCTGGCTAAAAAAAGTCTCATCATTTGATCTCAGCAAGTAAAACCTTGAATGACATGCAGAGAAGCACGTCTTTGGAGGGGCGCCTAGTGATCGCAGGAGCAGAGTGCCCGCAAACCTTAATTATTCACAGCAGAGAAGCCATTGTCTGGCACTGAGGACAGGGACACAAGAACTAATCAGTAGGTGACAGTCTCCATAGGACCTATGGGATTTAATATATTGAAAGTTGATTTCTCCTTCAGGCCCCTTCCATGGAAAATGGAACCTTCTGGGAAAGACTTTAATGGAGTTTTTGCTTTTGGGAGGAATTTATCATGGAAAATGAACATTTACAGCACTTCTACACCTGTTAATGAAAGGTATTCACTAACAGAGCTTCTCTTGATGTGCTCACGGCTGAGCTGAATATCGATCAACGCAATGAAATAATGAAATAACAATCAAGCAAGATTGCCATATTGAAAGCGTAACATCTTAAAATCCCTAGGTCTCCAATGGTAACTTCCTTCATGTCACATTTGCTTTTGATTGTGAGGAAAAGGTTCAGTATATGACAAGTTACGCCTTAAGAAAACAGATTTCTCCATTAAAGCAGTTGTGATCTTGGCAGACAAGCTGGGACAAAATGACACAGTGTTGTAGCCCAATGAGCTGTAACAATAGCGGTCAATCTGAGTAAAATAGACCGTCTTCACCTCCGTCCACATCAAAACCAGACTCCGGACTCTATGGGCGACAGGGCTTTCCAGGCTGCTGCCCCACGTCTCTGGAACGCTCTCCCTGACCACCTGAGGGCGCCACAGTCTACGGACTCTTTTAAAGCACAGCTAAAGGCATTTATATTCATACAATTTTATGGTTGATTTTCACTTGTTTTACTGTAGAACTTTGAGATTTGTTATACAAACGTAAAGTGCGTTACATCATCATCATCATCATCATCATCATCATCATCATCCCGACGTGGATAGCTCTCTGTATGCGAGGGCAAAAAATTGTTTGTTAGAAAGGTCAGAGGTCATGCATCCTTTTGTTATTTAAAAAATTAATGAGAAGATTTCATTGTTTTGCTGATCAAACCAACACCTACAGAGTGGGGAGTCTGTTGGTCGATAAACAATCTAGCATTACTGTGCAAGTCATTTTCTTGCGCTGTACCTTACAGAATCTCATTCTACTTCTGAGCACATCACATCTATATTATATATTGATAAACTTTATTAAAGGCAGTCCAACTATAATGATAGCTCATGTTAGCCACAGTGAGACCGAGAGCTCTCATCAGTTTTGATATCTGATATCTTCAACATTAATAGCTTTGTTAAACCATATTATAAGATTGTTGTATGGTATTATCAATTGCTAAATTTGTAGGAGTCTATTAAAATGTTGTGCTGTTACGGCTTTTTAATTAATTTGTAAAGTGTAATGAGTTAAAAAAAAAAAAAAAAGCGCTAGAACACAGACACACATAATGCAAGTACAAAATCTGAAATATGACTTTAAGGGGATCTTTTGGCTTGTATGTGTATGTGAAGCTCTCGTACCGACCCACTTTGGACTCAGGTTGAGTGTTAACCTGAAAGTGTTGTGACCTGTATGGATGATTCAGCAGGATCAGGGCTGGAGTCCCAGGTGTAAAACAGGTTAGGTGTAATTCTGTGCATTACTATTTTTAAAAGACTTCTGCAATGCACTTGACAGGAGTGGAATTTCTGTAGACGTAGACAGATATGACCGCAAATAAAGGAGAAATCATTTTGTGTTTATACAAATTTAAAAATATGGTCGTAACTGGACTGGGAAAAGACACAAGTGTAGCAAGAACGTATTGGCAACATCTGATATTACAGGGTGAGATTTTCCAAATTTCACATTATGGTACAAACTGTGATACAGCTTGATGTTAACACATTAAAAACTAAAGACTTTTTGGACCTCTGATATAATGTGGTTGTCTCTATGACATTATGATCTCTATAATCTTGACCTGGGAAATTACTTGAGGCCAAACAGCAAAGATATGTCTGAACAACTGACCAATCGGTGTCATGCTTGCTCACCTATGAACTGATCTTTTTGGAAGGTTTTAACTTTTTTTGACTAAGGTTACAGTTTGAAAAGGAAAATAAATATCACCAAAAGCTTAGAAAATGTGCCACTTGTGCTCTTATATGTCATTGTTCAATGTCACATGTTTTTGTCACTACTTACTTGGCATCACAATAGGTTTAGACTGATTAAACTACAATCTCTTCTTCCATTCTCCTTTGCAATTGCACTTATGTCTCATCTTCCTTTGGACCTTCTTTATTTAATTTTTTCTGCCTGTCTGTCCCCACTTACCTATTAGATTTCTGAACCTTGTTTGAATCAACTGAACAAGGCTTTGGGCAAAAAAAAAAAAAAAACAACAAAAAAACAAAAAAGAACAATTCAGCCTTGCCAGAGGATTTCTTCCACATTCAATTCTCCCTCCCTGTTGTTACAGGCATCATCTATTTCAAGGCAACTATTGTTATGTTTCTTTTCCAAAAAGAAAAAAAAATACAGACAACCCTTGTCAAAATGAAATATCTGAACTATTTGTGATGGTAGTAGTTCAAGTAATAATTCAACATTCAATAGCCACAGTAGACAGTGATTGGCAATAATAAAGTAAATCATAAAAAAGATGTCTTTCAAAAATTCAGTCTTTTTCCACAGATGAGTACTTATCTGTAGTCTAACAGTATATTTTCCTTTCACAGAAATATCAATTGGAACAACTGAAAAAAAAAAACAACCTAAACAAGTCAAGCAAACTTCATTCAATAATATAAGAATAAGAGTCTACAGCCACACCAGTGGCTCTGTGAGGATGCAATATCCCTACTAAAGGAAAACAAACTGACATATCCAATATAGTTGAGACATTTGACTCAGAGATGTCCAGATGCTCCAGAGAAAAAAAGTCAGGAGATCACCAAAATAGGTCTGTTCCAACATTTGTGCTGATCCATCTTGTAGATACAGAAAACAAAGACAAAACACACGAGCGAATGTAGCGACGAAAAGGAAAGTCAGTGAGATTCATATGGAGACCATAGACATGTCTGTACACAATAGCATGGCAATCTATCCAATAAAAGTGGTGGATGAACTGAACCAACAGACCAAACCATTAATCCATTAAATTATGATATTGCCATATAATTCCCTAATTAACAGATAAGACAAGACCATTTTCAGTCTCACCCACTTTGTCCCCTATAAGACAGAAAAACAAGAGTTGTTACTTTGCCACCTCTAATCAATTACAATACACACTACTGAGAATACATTTGTTTTTTCTGCTGCCTTCAGTGTTATAAGCTCCAGATGCTCAGTGCCACTGTTAATGACCCGCGGATCTGAGTCTTTGAGCATAGCCCTCTTCACGGCTGATTACTGTTAGCAGGTATCCTGGAGGTGTCTTCTTATTCACGCACTGCTTAGAGGTTCATCATTTTGGTGGTGGTCATATTTTACACACTGGGATTAGGTAGAGCTAAGAGGTTTTTTTTTTAATGCTATATATACTGGCAGACATAGTTAATATTAGAAATTTAATTTGCAAGTCATCAACATCAGACTAGTCTTTGCTGAGGTACCTTGGGGCTCACTTGTAGACTCCTTCATTTCCTTTCAAGATAATGTCTTTGACTTCCAATGGCTCACTCTCTGTCTAAGGTACCGGTACAGAAAATAGGTTTTCCAGCTACACAACTGACGGTCCACCTTTTTTTTTATGCTTTCCTATCACACACATATATATAGGTTGGGACCTAACTTAATTCCCCAGTTGGATGTCTCCACACAGATAAAGCTACAAGACAAGATCACATCATGATCCACTGATGATTGCAATAATGAAAACACTATTCCCATGAGAGGTTCACTACTTCTCAAATTGTCTCTATTATGGCTGGCAATTCCTGCTGATTCCCCAAACACACCCTGCCATTCTCCCCAAGAAAATGCGCTTGTAGCTTCTGTGACTGATGACTGAAAGAAAACACAGGTGTGACATGTGATATTATACAAAACATAATTCTTGTCATTGCACCCGATAGAGTTTTCCCGTAAAACAAACACAGTTGTGTTTACATTTTTCTACCCAAAAAAGTATTATTTGTGTCCATCTGAGTCCAAATTTTTTTTCTGCATCTCTGTGAATGCCAGCTGGAAGTCTTCTTTTCTGCTATTTCCTAATGAAGTGCTGCAGTTCTTGAAAAATTATCTCCTATTTCTGTTTTGAGTTTGAGTATGAAAGTTTATTCTTGAGCTTTGAAATCGTTTGAATATTAAAAGGATAGGTTTGGGTTTTTGAAAAGTCTGTCTTAATACAATAGAAACACACTGCAAAAAAAAAGTGTGTGTTTTTAAGGCATATCAAAACTGCATTTTGCTGATAAAAAATATGTTGAGAATTAAAAGCCCTGCCACATATGACTCATTTCAATAACATTGAAGTTGGATATTGGACTGGATATACTCAACAAGTGAATTCCGCGCTGTCCGTCTATTTCTACCAGAGATATAGATACCAATTACAACACAGATTCCTTTCCTGAAAAAAGAAAATCATCAGTAAAAGACACGTTTCTTATTTTTCATAACTAATTTAATATAGCCATGGCAAAGTTTAAGTGTCCATGTGCAGAGGTGAGTGTATTTGATGGGAAGAGAGGCGCGGTGGCACTATAATTGTAGCATTCAATTCACTTTGAGAAGAGTAGTCAGTTCCCATTGTCAGTCAAAGCTCTGTTTCTACCAGGCCAGGCTCCAGTGAAGATAAGACACAAGTTGAAGGAGGAGTAAGAGGAGACTTTGCCTGAAATAATTCAGAAAAATTGGCTGTTGATGATTTAAATCATCAGGTTGGGATTTGGCAAGATTTCACGTGCTGATTAAATTTCCATTATACGTTTTTGTAATTCAACCAGATATCGATTTGGCCCAATATTGATGAGATGACATGTCACAATGTTATGATAATGCACTGTAACATTATATAATGTATAAATGAATATAACAGATAAACATTATAAAGTAACCAATGATTAGTTCATTGTGGACCGTTCTTTACTATGCATGTCAGTCATCTGACCTCATTCCATCATCATCATCATCATCATCATCATCATTAATAATTATGTCAAACATTTTTATCATTGTATTTCAAATATTGTTTGCTTTTGGATTGTTGGTTGATGAAAACAAACATTTTGCATATGTCCACTTAGTCTGGAAATTCATAATTTGAATAACAAATGTAATTTAAAGAATACGGATGTGATGATCAACAATAAATTGTTGCAGCCCTTCCTCACTTGAACATGCGCTTAATGTGCCAAAGGCCAGATTGAAGGAAGTGAATGTGGCCTCAGTACAGGCCTGGCAGAGGAAGAGTATAGAAAGTAATCTCTGCTGACATTTACTGCAACGGATTTACAATCAAATAGTAATTTTTCCAATTACTCTGTGTACCTGTAATTTACGGGGCTATGTACATCTGATATGGATGTGAAGAGCTAAAGGTAACCACGTTGATCTCATAGGCATTATGGCATTATTTATTTTCAAATGTGCTGGATAGCCTACAGAACAATTAAACTAACAAATAATAATAATAAAAACAAATTAGCGATTGTAACCCCCCATGCAGTAGTACTCTCCGAGACCTATAAACAGAATTGGATGTGATTTGTAAAATGGATCCATTTAAATACTTTCTGAAACTTCTGGATACTTTCTGACACATTACATACATTACAAAAAATACTAGTATTTCGGTCCCTCCATATTTTATACACCATATCCATAAAGAGACCATAGAACCCTCTGGAGAAGTGGGGAGAGCCATATAAGATTCATAACAGATGGCATGCCATTACTCTTTTGGAATACATCAGAAATAAGATGATCCCAGGAGGACTACAAATTCAGAAGGCACCTTCTGGTATGGACAGTGAGATTTTTCTCCCAAGTGCTTGGGAGAGTGTACTCAACAGGTGTTCATTCGTCCTTATTATCATACGACGGCAAACTCCACGTAAATCTGTGGATTTTGTGTGCTTTGACCTTTTTTTAAAAATAAGAATAATCATATCATTATAAAATATAAAGAATTAATAATATGATGATATACTCTAAAAAGGTAGATGTTACACAAACAAACAATTATAAACATTGATTTATGAAACATAGATTTACCAGAGTGATTTGAAAAGGTAGATACTGAGGTTGTATAAGGACAGGACTTCTCTCATACTTCAGAAGGCAGAGATAAAATGATAATAAAATAAAAATAACACCCATCTTCATGCACGGTCTCTCTTTTAATGATGAACACAGTTTTAAATTAGTGGCACTTCTTGTTGAAGCCCTCTTTAAAGAAGAAGAGGTGGCGGTATTGTAAGAACTGCCGTACTGTACACACGCAGGGCCGATACCACTTGCCTTTGTGCTGACTGACTATGTAAATTAATGATGTTTGTGTAATGGTGTGATCACAATACGTACAACAACAATGTCTTGCTGACATCTAGAATGGTGCATCAAAAACAGGAAAGTGTTTTTTTTGTTGTTTTTTTTTTAACTGCACATTTGCTGTATATTAAAATTACACTTACGTATTTTAGTTTCATTTGGATTTAAATTATATAGTTATTCATAGTGTTTTATGTTTCTACCTTGATTCAAGCTTTCTCCCTCCTGGGGAGATGTTTGGTTATATAAATCTATGTGTTGCTCCACCACCCCCCACCAGCTGCCTGCTGTTACAATCTTAGCATTTTTAGAGGGCTGCATTTGATAAAATGATAGCCTGTCTGCTTATATGAAAAGTTAAATACCAAACTTAAATTTTCCTCAAAGACATATTTTTTTTTTAGTTTTGAAAAATAGACTTTTATTATTACATTTGATGACTGAATTTCAGCCCATACAACAAGACACAAAACTTTCACATCCTGCAAAAAGCATAATCCTCCATGTCTACATTCCCTATATGGAATCACTAATGCCAGCGCTGCTTCACGTTGTACACGTGTGCAGCCTGCTGCAAGAAACTGCACATGTTGTTAAAAATCAATTCCCTCGCAGGGGGGGGTTCCATATTTACAGATGAAAGGATGGAAAAACAGAATGCTAGGTCTGAATTGGGAATGAAGATGAATGGATCTGTCGAGAGTTAAGGGCTGCAGGAGACAGAGAGTCTTGCTAAGAATATGTAACCCCAGCTACTCTGCCTTCTGGAGTGTTGATGAAATGATCTGTTTGAGCACGCACACACACACACACAAACACACACAAACACTTTGACCACTGCTGACACACAACTATCCACTGTAGGGCACCAAAACACCAAACTATCTAACATCGATTCATTCCACATGTCTCTGGAGGTCAAAGCTGTTGTCCGGAGGTTTTTCATTCTGTTTGCCGTCCCAAAGAAGCACTTAATGGAACATCATATCTTCGCTGTGAGAAAACTGTCCGTTTGATCTTCACTAATGGCCTAAACACCACGCAGCAGCCGAATACGTTAAATGTTGATGTTTTTTGCCCTCAGGCTTTGCTTCAATGCAAACACCTTGGCGAGGAGACAAATGCATGTGTGGCCTCTTCCCTCGTCCAGGGCAATTTTCTTTTCCTTTTGGTTTTATCCCTTCAGTACTCTTCAGATCCTATGAAAATCATTTACTATGAAAATCTTGTTACATAAAAACTGCTTATTTGAAAGATGAATAACTAAAGCACGGCAAGGTTTTTGATCCATCAAACAGTTAAGCTTTACTTATTTCTCGAGGTTCACGCTCAAAAGATTGACAATATCATTGCAGATAAACAGCACGGCTCCTAAATCATGTTTTCGTAATGAACAGATAATAGAGGACACAGGAATCAACACTGTTTTATGATATTCCTGAGGCTATTACAGCAAGAGTCTATTGGTGGAATATAACATGGACTGAAAGAAGGACAACACTGTCAGGTTTATCAAAAAAAAAAGAAAGAAAAAAGGATATTGCTGAAGCTGACAGGTCAATCAAATTCTGGGCGATAGTTCATTTTATCTGTTTTCGCATTCCTAGGACGGTATCATGAGCAGACACCTGCAACCCAGGGAAAAATGCGAGCACAGTGAGAGGGCATGCAACTTCAAACATAGCCACGATTTGAGTCAAAGATTTCAATCAGCGTTGGCATTATCCCAGGCTGCAGGCACGGGTCTGTGGGACTGTTCTGTCTATCTAAGAGACTTGGGTCTCTGCAGCACAAGCTAGATGCTTCTTTGAGTCCGTACGTACTGTCAGAAATATCATTTACATGTGTATGAATGTTTGGATTTAAGATACATTTCTTGGTAAGCCACGGACAGTTTATCTAAAGAGGATTTAGCTCTACTGTGATCAAGTTATTATACTGCATTTACTTAAGAACTTTTAATGACTTTTGTTATAAATTCTAGGAAAACGGGGACACATGGTGATGAATTGTTGTAAGTTTGGTGCAGAGACACTGAACCTTCCTTTGATTATTGCCTAGGTTATTTAAAACTGTTCAATTTTGACATGCTGGGGGGCAGAATACCTCCAATACAACCTACCTGCCGTACAAACCCGATATATATTTTTGCATTTTAAAGTTGGCTAATGTGTTAGCAAACAGTTTCCTTCTTATGTATCCAGTGAACACACAGTTGTGTGTCTGTATACCTGAGGAATGTAAGTTCAATACTCTCTCTTTTTTTGTTCTGGTTTAATGATTTGGGTTTCTGTGGGTTTGTCACTGCTTTACATGCAAACATAACATTATGTAAAATGTTGTTAATGCAGCTTTACAAAGATCTTGTAAATATCAATCCTATTCTTTATCTTGCATTGACCCTCTACATCTAAAATATATAAATGCTCTTCATTTATTAGCAAAGGTTGTACAAAATTATGATTATAACTACTACAAGTTTGAATCTTCTTGCATGGATTGGAGATCTTTAATCACAAGAGATTTAGTGAGGCCAGGGTACAGATAAAGGAAATGCTTTGCCATCCACTACATTACAGAAGATAAAACTAACTTCACCTGGCATCACCTGGTACCTGCCAGTTCAGACTCAGCTCCAGTTTGAGAGGAAGGAATCTAAAAAAGGAGCTGATGGGATGTATAAGGACTCGGGGACTCAGAGAAAATAAGGGAATTGGGGAAAATGTTCTGAAATCTAAATGCAAATTTGAAAAATCTGCACTACACAAACGTACATTAGTGGTGTTGGTTAGTAAGCATGTGCGCATGCACTCCCATGTGGACTAATTCAGTCAGGAGTATTCTGCGATATGTGTTTAGCAAGCCTTGGAGGGCTGGCTGGAGAATCCAGATAAGGACTATACTATGTAGCACAGATGTTTAGTGTACTGGGCTTCTGTGTGTACTGTATTGTGTAGTTACTGGTTTAGTATTGGTGTTCTCCCCGCTTCACCTTTCACAGTGTTATCTGAGGGGACCCAGGGAGCTCCTTAGGGGTGGGTCTCAGTAATAACAAACAATTACTTATCACAGACCAGCAGTTGGATAAAACCCCCTCAGTTTCAAAGGCTTTTTCATAGAGATGGTTGACTCCAAAAAAAATAATGTTTCTTGTACAGCCGCTGAAAGTATTTTTTTTATAGTCATTTTTAGGCAACTGGAATAAATTTCAGTCCAAACTAGTTTAAAGGCCACCAACATTTATCACACTAAACTTTGCACCAAATCTAATCCACTGAATGGAAGCATCGTAATGAGTATTTGCTCACAGCAGTTATATAAATCTGCACGGAGATTCTCCGTGAAGTTCAGTTTGTGTGTTTATGGAACATTTGTGCTTCTGGCCGGCAGCAAATCATCAAAAACAACCAAGAAGTTATCGTTTTCAGTTAATTTGTGAGGCTCTTGCAATCTCATGCATGGATCGCACATATGGTGTTTGTTTTTAATTAGTGAAACGCTTTAAAATTAAAAGGAGACGTTATAAGGATTATATTAAAGGCATTTAGAAACGTTTACTGATATTATTTTGGTATTCATAGTTCAGCTATCACTTTTTTTATATTGGTTACACAGGTAACACTAGCGCTACCCTCTTAATCTTAACTTCATTGATGCCGTCTTGTCTGCTTGCCTTTTAGAGTTTAGTTTACTGGCAAATCAATTTAGGTCAGCAAACAAACACTTGCGTAATAGATGTTTAAATTGTCCCCACAGTGTGTGTGTGTGTTGTGAACACAGGTGCCAAAGAGCCATCTAATGTGAAGGTTGACTCATAAATGAGAGAATGAACAAGTGATTCCTTTTACAAATAACAATGATCTGTCTTGCCTATTGACTCCAGCACTGGCTGTTCTCCAGGTAATAGTTCCAATAACTCCCTCCTCAGGTTTAAAATGATGAAACTTTTAAAAGAATACACACATACGTAATGCACACAACTGCAAATGTGCTTAATGTGTAATGTACGAATGCAAATGACAACCTTAAAGAAACTGAGCGGCAGCCAGCAGCTGCAGAGTCGAGATAGATTTTGTTTCATTCAAACTCACAACACATGGCCTGAATGAACAACTAACATTTCACCCAAGCACTATCCCTTAGACTAGTTAATGCACAAAACAAATCCTCTCCTTATGCAACCATTTTACTGTTACTGGATACTATCCAAGCATGAGGAAAACCAATTACGTACTTGTGATTGCTAAATGCTTAATTTATGAATATGCAAGCAAATTATGTGTGGATGGATCTGATTTTTCCCCAATTTATGTGTGTAATTAAAATAAACGATATTTGTATATTGAAATAAACAATGTTTGGTTCAGTGTCAGTAAGCTTTTAGATATGTATTTACATACATTTCTGCACATAGCTTATGCAATTTTAAAAAAATGTTCCTTTCCATGAAGATAGATGATGTTAATTCATTCACTCCAATTGGCTTGCCTAAAAAGATTTTGTTAGTTAAATACAGTATCTGATATCTTGTCTCTTCCATCCATGCCCATGCTCTCCTGGCAAGAGCCTTGGTGTGAAGCAAAATTACCATGGTAACAGCTCTCAAAGCAGCCGTTATGTAGTTAGTGCGTCCGCGAGGAACACTTAATTTTCCTGCATTCACGTGTTGAGCGTGAGGACAAAAAGAAAAAAGAAAGGAAGAAAGAAAGAAAACAGCATGAAAGTATTACTGGTTATTGGCCTGCACCCATGGTTAAATGACGCTTACAAGTTTCCCTGAGGAACAGTGCTATGATAGAGGCCTTCGACATTTCCTCAAGTCTAATAGGAGGTATTTGCCTGGTCTAAATATTTAACGAGAAAGGCTGCCTTAATTCACGTTATTTTAGAGCATCATCTTGGCTCCTTTCCTGGAATGTGAGTGTGGTCCTTGTATAATGGAGCCATCATTGTCATACAAGAGGGTCCTGCTTATGGGAATACACTGTCACTCAAAATGGATACAGCAGTGAAAAGGGAAAGTTTAATTTGTATTTCTAAAGCACAAGAAAGAGAAAGAGAGAGGCATGATTACTCCCAGATCGTGTATCATCCCTTTACATCCTTCCTTTAAATCCTCCTCTACCTGCACTGTTAGGTGAGAAAACCGTTCGTGAGGGGATTGCCGTCAGGGCACAAGGTTGGTATGCGCATCTACGTCTATTAGGATATAGGTATATTATTTATTTTATGATCTATGGCCACATCTATGGTTAATGTTTGGGTTAGGTTTAGGCAGCTAAAACAACACGGTTAATCTTAGGACGACATTATGACCATGGTTAAAATAAACCATTGTCAATGTCACTGTTTTTGATCACCATCCACCCCCAACTCTCCCCTCCCCCCCTGAGAGGTTTTGCACTATAACAACATCGAGCAAATCTGCCTTTGCTTGTCATGGACAAACACCATTATTCACACAGCCTTCGAGGAGTCACCTGTCAGGAAAATGTAAAGCTTGTTTCAAGTGTTTGAACAAATGACTGATGCTGTAGTTTTCCCGGAGCCTCAAATTCAAGAATCTCTGTTAAACAAAAAGGAGATGAGGCACCAGGAGCTGCCAACCCTTCTGACCACATAGATTACACAGTTCTTGGGTGAACAACTTCAGTGAAAGCCCGATGATTGAAAAAGACTTTGTGCATATCTTCATCCGCCCTCCAGTACCGAGCAGGTCAGTGCTAACTCTCAGAGGAGAGTACAGCAGCCTAGAAGCAGCCTTACTAGGGCACTCAATTCTTTTACTGTCAAGATTACCTTATCTGGTATGCGAGGACGGATGGGAATGAATTTGATCGAGTATCAAAATGGATATCAGATCTACTGGGATCTAAAGAAGCTTCAGGTCACCTATAATGACACGAATACTTTCCTTCAAAAGTCCAACAGCAGCAGAGAACTTCTGAATACCTGTTCAGCTCCATCGGCCCCCTCAAAGAAGACTGTCAGAACAATGACCCGGAAAAAGAGTTTGTGACAAAGGAATCAGTTAAAGAAGGTCATTAAGTAAGTTATTGAATATATTAATCTCCCAGTAGTTCAGCCTTAATGTGTCATATTTCAAGTTGCCTATATGCTGTATTGTTTTAAAAACCTAATAATGAACATTATGTGTGTAACAAAAACATGAACACAACACAAGGGTTAAATGTTCCACTACTACTACTAAAAAAATAAATAATAATTTAGTGTTTTTGACCGTAACAAAAAGTCCTTCCTTTCATCGTGGGAATCTATTAGCATCCCTTTTGACAAAGAATTCTATTTTCTCTCCTTTTCACAGGACCACAAAAAACACTTCACGGATTTGATGAAATGTATGAGCTCTTTAGAAAAGAAAAATGCACCGCAGCAGAGAAAATAAAGCAAATAAATCAACACTGTCCCCATGGCAGATAAACAACAGGTGTGTTCTACCAGTTCAGCAAAACAAAGCAGGTTTGAACACTCAAAGTGGTTTCTTTGATACACTGATTAAGTAAACCGAATAACACCGGCAGCAATAACGCTCCTCTTGCTCTTTTTCCTCTTTCATCCATTGCATCGTACGCCCACTCCTGTGCACTGCGAGGCTCCGGCGGAGTGCTCCTTCTGTCCCTGACACTCTTTCCCACATTCCATTTTTCATACCAGGAAGATCCCTCCGTTAAGGTAAATGTAGTGGCTGCAGGTCGATTGAGGACACAGCGGAGCTCCCGAGGTTAAAGTGCCACGACACGCACATAATTTCGGATCAAGTAGCCTGAACTGAATTCAAACTCCCGAGCAAACAATGACCGAGCACCGATATCACAAAATACCTTGTATTTCAATCACTTACTAGGATTGGTTGCATGCATAGCACTCTGTCTGAAACAGGCCATTTTAGCTCGTGGCTTAAGCGTCCCTTTTAAGTACCCTGAGGGACCTCGGCTCATTGAAGTCAATCAATACAGCTGGCGATATCAGCTTCATAACCACTCACATTTCACTCATGCTTTATGTACATAACTGAAAATCGAAGCATATTTTTATACCCCAAGTCTATTTTCTTCGGACCTGTGCATGAAACTAGGCAGTACGCCCAGTAATGTAGATAAGGGTAAAGGGCTACTACGTACACCTGACTGCAACGTTGTTGGTTTGATTGTCTCTACATGTTTCTTGTTTGTTTCTAGCATCAACTCTTGAATAAAAAAAGGTAAAATGCCAAAGAAGAGAAAAAAAAATACAAATGATTAATGGATTAATGGTAATAATGTCCAGTAATCACATTGTAATCTCTTACTATACTTACTATATGGCAAACATATTCTCATTTTTTCTCTTCTTTTTCTCACTTCATCTTTTAGACAGTTTACAGCTCAACCAAACACGCGGTCGATTGAGGACTCCTGCTCTTTACAGGATCAATTATGTGCAGGTGGGCTATGTAGACTGATTAGCATTTCATCTGTCTGCAGTTTTAAGCTATACATAGTACTATATCTATAGCGATGTCTGTGGGTCAATAAGTGTATATACTCTGTATTTTGCACACCAATAAAAAAGTGTCATTGGAACAGTACATTGTGAAATAATAAAAGGGAAAACATATGGAAGATTGGTACACACAAGATAGCGTTTCTGTTGATTTGAAATGGATTTTCTTTAGTTGGAAGAAAATGGGCTTTGAGCTTCAGTCCACTGCTTCACAGACACACCGAACCAATATTTTGAGATGATTGCTGACCAGACAAATTTGTACTCTTATAAACACATCATACGCACCATTAAAATAAAAGCAGTGAAATAAAATACAGCCAAGATCCTCTATACTGTATTTGAAACAACAGCAGTAAATACTGTCAAGAAAACAGCTCCATGAACAGTTCTACGTTCATTCTGATTGCTATTTTTGCTCTTTTGTTCAGATGCATGATCCCCACACTGTGGAAAACACCCTGTTTGGTCCGTGTGGTGTGCTGGAGGGGAGGGAGGGTGCTCTCACAGCAGACAGGAACACAATCCATAAACTGATTAGGCAAATACCATCATTGGGACTAAACTGGACGTTATTCAGCAGGTGGCAGAGGTGACAATACTGTCAAAGCTCAACTCTATAATGAACACACACACACACACACACACGTACACACACACACACACACACACACACACACACACTGTTGCGCACTGTCATTGGTGGTGGAGGTGATGTGTCACAAAAGCCGCGGGTGATTTAAAATCTGCAAACAGCTGATTAGATGGGAGGGTGCACTCACCGGGGCGAAATGGTTGTGACTGGTGGTTGGTCGCACGCACTGTCGGTAATCCCAAATAGCGTGTTGACGTTTCATAAAACGGGAACGAGCACGGTGATGAGTGAGTAACATCCAACCTGCATGCTGACTGAGCAAGACGCCACTGGTAAGGTGCTGGTTTAAATCCCTTTCGTTGCTTTGTGTTTGTAATATATGCCGCGGCCGCTGCTGCTGTTGTTATCACTTGGACTGATGTTTTAAAACTTTGTCCTGTTGGTGATCGCTTTTAATCCGGTGTTTACCATCTATGCATTGTGGATTGTTTGCCGGTACAAACTTTTGAAGGGTGCGTTTGTCACTTCCTGGTTTTGGTGAACGGCATGATGGGAAACGTAGTATTTCGGTTATGGGACTTGACATTTGTAATGGTTTGCTATTGCTGCAGTGGAATTCAGCTTCTGATTGCATGTGATTTACTTTCCATTGTCTATTTGTGTAACTATATTGTGGGTTTAAAGGTTTAAAGTATATTTACATGAGTTATTTGTACAATATTATTTATATGCTGGTGCTTTATATTAAATGATGCATAGCTTATAAAATATATATATTTATATGGATGTATTTATTTAATTGTATTTATATGTGCACCTATTCATATTTATTTACATTTTAAATGAATCAAACACAAGCACTTTGGTATTTTCTGCAGGTTTATAACCTAATGTGGATGTAAAAATAAAGAAAAGAAAAATAAATCATCACATGAAGACATTTGAGTTATCCAACGCTTGCTCTCTCAGCACCCCTTCGGCGGGGTAAACTAAAGAACGGCGAACACACACGCGCACACACACACTATACTCTGGAGGTAGTTCAGCAGAGTACCTTGAGTCACAGGCTGATCCCACCAAGGTCCAGGACTGAACGCTGCAGGAAGTCTTTCCTGCCAGCTGCCATCAGACTGTTTAATTTGCACAAATAATAATTACTGTGGTGTAAGCATAGTATAATATTATATGCACACATACATTTTTTTCTATTTATATCTCTTGTTTGATAATACAGGTACTCTAGTAAATCAGTTGAACATTGATTGTGAATATTTTTGGATATATAGTAAACAATATGTCGATGACAACATGTTGTCATTAATATATGTTGATAATGAAATCTAGACTGTTGGTTTCCATAGATGGGCATTTTTTTATTTGTCCATTTATAATAGAATCAACCCGATCTCACAGAAATGCATAAAAAGACCACGACTTCTTAACACTGCATTATGTAGGGGTGCCATGTTGTGTGTTAAAACGACTTGAAATCAGCTTGACCACATCATGTTGTGGTAGCATGTTGTATGTTAAATTACGTGCCACTGCCACGTAATGCAGCGTTTAGAGGTCACGGTCATTTCACGTATTTCTGTGAGATCAGGCTGAATATAATATAAATGTAATAAATTGTATACATTTGTTTAATTGTCTGACCTTTCCAGGGCACAAAATTAATATTGGATACAAAGACATTCAGTGTTTGAGAAAAGGCAAGGTACCTTATTAGAGTGGATAAGATATAGTCCATATTCATTTCATATACTTAAATCAGTTTTGTAATTTTAGGATATTTGCAGTTCAAGAACAGTTTGGATTTTGACAGACAAGGCTGAAATCTAAAAATGATCAACTGACAGTTAAAGTAAACAAACTTAACGGCAAGGGATTTAGCTTCATCCTCACACCACTCCATTACTGTTTTGAATGGCTCAATTTAAAGCTAATAATCCCCTTCCTGTCTCCTGGGCGGCGGTATGACCGTCTCACCAGCTCACTGTACGGCACAATGAGCTCCTTCCACATGGGTGAGCAGCTCATAGTTCCAGAATGAAAGGTTTATGGAGTCATTAGTGAGGTTTTCATATGTCTGTGCCACTTTTAATTACTTCACAGCTAATAGTGGTGTCCACTGTGGAGGAGGTGGGAGGAGGACGAATGAGATGACCTTTAATTAATATTTAGGGGGGGGCCCACCTTTTTTTTTTTTTCTTTTTTTTTCCTGGCTTCTGCTGTGGAGAGCGGTACGGGACATTTAGCCATTCATGAAGGAGGATGAGCTTCGGATTTGTATTATGGGTTGTTCACCAATCTGATACCAAATACCATATTGCCTGGTCTGCTAAGGGCTGCTGTTATTGTCATGATTGTACGTTTAGTTTTCAACCAAATGAGCTGAATAGGTATCATCCACTATGAGGCTATAATATAAATGAGGAAACACACACACACACACACACACACCGGTATTCTGGAGGCCATTTTCAGCTAATTAACAACGAATCAGCTCAGAGCAAAAAAAATAAAATAAAAAAAAATCACACAAGAGATTTACCTTCTTGTTTATGTGAACATTGTCAGGATACTATTTTCTTTGCCATTACATACATTTATCACCTGCAGAAAGCTAATGATTGTATTATTGCTTGCTTGCTTGCTCTTGTCAACATATATATTAAAATGTATATGTATATAGTTCTTCAGCACATACTCTGTTATCAGTGCAGTCATAATAATAACAGGGAAGGCCCAAATCTCTCATGATGCCCCAGAAAAGCCGAGCACTGAGCCACATGATTTTATTGTTGTTATTTCACTTATAGCTGATTCTGTATCCTGTCTGAGTATTTATACAAGCACACAGCCATGAGGGAAATGTCAACCCAAGTAAGTACCATCACAAATATGGCGTTCAATTTACTAAAGGCACACATTTGCACAGCGTACAGTTTTGTTTCTTCTACCTCTGAACTAATTAAGACAGAGCAAGGGAATATCCCCTTAATATTCTAACTGAAAATAAGTGCAGCCTTGTATCAGCCTAATGATTTTGTAGTTACTGATACTATTTATTTAATATTCCTGAATGGTAGCTAGTTGCAAAATTGCCCTGACAAACACTATGGATAGAACAGATTTTTCTAATTTCAAGCATTTAAGCAAAGTTATTTGTAAGTATTGTACAGAAAGCAACTTGCTCAGTGGAATTTATTAAAAACAAGAATTTATTATACATGCGCTAATTAATGCCTAGAGAGACACGTGAGTGTTGTACATGAGTGGTGCACAACAATGTTATTGAATAGAGATTGATCTGGGTGGAGGAAAATGGGGATCTAGCAAAGACATAAGTAAATGATGATGAGGAGAATGGCTGGCATTGACTGGCAAAAAAAAAGGCAGGGCCATCGGTGGATTCGGGTTGGAGCTGAGCTGGATATACTGCAGATGATGAACTTGATGGGAGACAGGTGTGTAGATTCAAGCCAGGTTTGACTAATTAGCCAGGATCCATGGAGGGAGTTGAGAAAGTGAGGAGGAGGGAAACACAGAATGCAATTACAGCCATGGCCCACTTGGTAATAAAAATAAGAAATAAGATGAAAAATGAGTGAAAAGTACATGGAATGCATAATTATAATAAATAAAATATAACTGTCTGTGTCTGTAATTTACTCATTTTAAGTCCACACTGATGCAAAAACCTGCATACACGAGTTTACACGAGTTGAGACATGACGTGTGACCCAATTCTTTTGTTGTATGAAGCTCAGAAATTGCTTGACTGAACTGGCAGTTTTACACACTTAGATATGTGTAGTTACTGCAGTTTTCCTTCTAAATCCTCTCAGGCCCTCTTTTGCTGGAACTCGGAGACTCAGTCCTCCCCTTAGCATTACCAAAGGGGTAACATTAAGTATACACTACTATAAATGCAGTAATACCTGTTTTTCACCAGATGTAGTATTTGGCATTCAGGCCAAAGAACTGATTTTTTTTTTTTTTTTTGTCTCAGATGACCAGAGGATCTTTAGTCCTCATGCTGTTGTCCTTTTAGGTGCCATTTGGTAAACTCCAGGCAAGCTGTCATATGGCATTTATTCAGCAGCAGCCTCCGTCTAGCCACTGTACCATAAGGCCATAATGGATGGAGTGCTGCAGAGAGGGCTGACCTGCTATAAGGTTTCTCTCATCTCAGCAGAGAAACTCTTGATGCTGCTCCATTGGACTTTCAATTATTATGTTTCTCACCAAGGCCCTTCATGTGCAGTTAATGACAAGCTGTCTGAATATATTCTGCAGTAACAAGGGGTTGTGAGTCTTGCTTTTTCCTTATTTGTATACCTGTGGTTTGGCTCAGCACCAATGGAAATGTGTGTATAGTAAGTGTAGAACATAATCCGATTGTCATAGTCTAGCGGTGCCTCCTCATGTCTTGTTTCCCACTGTTTTACCCTCCCCTTTTGTGTCTTGTCTGTCTGTGTGGTGTGGGCGCGGCTTGACTCTACACACCTGTCTACCATCAAGTTCATCAGCAGCAGTATATCTACTCTGGCTCTTCACCCACTCATAGCTTTGTCACCTGTCCATGCTGGTCATTCTCCCTCATCATCAATTTCCTGTGTCTTCGCTGGATGCCCCTTTATTTTCCGTCAGCCCTGAACAATAATTTCAATACACTTCTTGTTTGTTAGTCTGCTTTTGGGTCAATCCTGCACAGACATAACACTTTTTGCAACTTTCTGCCAACTATCTATCGATCTAACCACCTCCCAACCTGCCTCCTCCATATAAGACAGAACTCGTCATCCAAGCTACGTCATGTATAAATGTTGATGTATTGAAATGATTAAAAAATGATTAAAATTTATTCTGGCAACTGGAACTGAACAAAAGCATTGTGTATGGTTAATGAAAGATCATGTAGATATGTATTGGAAACCTCTTTAATACTCCACACACATTACCTGATGAATGAAAATGAAGTCTGTAAAATATGGAATAATTAAAAGGGTCTCAATCCTGTCCAAAGACAGAGTGAAGAAAAAAAAAAGCTTACTTTAAAACATATCAATGCACATCGAATCATGAGGTAACATTGTGAGAGTCATTGTCATTGTAATGCATAGTGAGTGTGGTGGAAAATGCTACTTCTGATGAAGGTTGCCCTTTCCAGAGCCAAGCATCAGTGCATCTATTCAGCTGTGCTACTCGCACTGTGTGATGTTGTAGGAGTGACATCCTGTGTCCGGGGACTTTCGAAAGGTGAAAACTTTCACAACACTTAATCATAAACAAACACACCCATGGCGGGATGATGTAGTGAGTGAGAAGCATTTGGCAAAAAACAAAAACAAAAAAAAACTCCTTTTTTAGATGCATCCAGGTATCCTTGAGCAAAGAACAGAATTCTTCTCAGCTGCTGATTCTTACCTCTTAGTACATGGCAAAGGAAGATGCAGAAGCAGAAAGACAATTATTGAACAGGGATCAATACAGAATTATGGAAATGTTCTTTTTTTTCACAGTCCAGGGCAACTTTTTTTTTTTTTTTAGCATTCCTAAAGTTTCTGAGAATCGGTCTGTCGAGCAAACGAAAAAAAGAAGAACTATTGTTGTATTTCAAACCCTCTTTCAGTTAAACCGATGTTCTTTGAAGGGTAATAGCAGTGGCACTGACAGATCTGCACTTCTTATACTCGCGCACAATCTTCCATCTACCTGTGATATCAAGGGCAAAGGGCACAGTCAATCAAAGTAACGAATTTCCCCCCATTGATGTGTCCCTCTTTATCAAATGCACATCCCACAGGTCCAAGCACAACTGCATGAAAAGCCCTTGATATAAGAGTATATGCGCCGTTCTCTTTGATTAGCGTGTTGGCCCGAGGCGCTTGTGACACGAGGAAAGAAGTGGATACAGATGTCTATCACATACAGTTAAGGTTTCCAGCATTTGTTAGTGTTGAATTTCAAAAGGCTTCGGTTGTCGCGAGCTGGTCTCGTCTTTGTTACGCCGTCTTCAAAAGCAGTTTGACGTGTTTTTATATCTGGCTCCTTGATTTTGTTCTCGAGTATTCTTCTTCTTCTTCTTCTTCCAGGACAAATATCCTTCAAAGCCCTCTAAAGCAGCAATGAGAAGCTTCTGTCAGGATTGTTTTCTTTGTCAAGGTGTGATGGAGTGGACTGGGTCCCTCCTGTGTCCTTGTCGTCGTGTCATTCACTGACGGCTTCACGTTGAGTCACTAAGCCATTCTACCGCAGGGAGCGACAGTTGCACATATACATCCTCATAAAACTTGTCACTCATCTATGCAGTTGTCCCAGGGGCTGCTATCTTTCTTTGTTTTGTTTTTTTTACATTATATGAGGGTTACATGTTGCACACTTTGACTCAACCATATGTGTAAAACCCCTTTTTAAACACACACTACATGAAATAAATGTGTTGACAATTATACTTGTCGGCCTCATACATTGATTTTTCAGGAAAATTCACAGTGTTTAAAGTAACACTTTCATAACACTTCTAACGCAGCTAATGTCTGATTTTTAAATACCTTCGCAGTTTCGTAAAAATACAACACATTCAAGGTTAAATATTCAATGAGCGATATTAAATATACATCCTGTTCTGCCTTCTGTGCTGTAATAAATTTGTCAGTTGAATATTATATTTTATGCACAAAGATAATTACATGTGTTTAATAAATAATGAAATACTGTGAATGTTGATCAAAGTTTTCCTCGTGTCAGATCAGTCTATAAAAAGATGCCAAAAAAAAAAAAAGCTTTTCATACAAACAAATAAATATTAATAAATAGAAATCAGTTGCAAGCGAACAACAATGTTTATTGAGGTTAGCAACAGAAAATACTTTGGCAATAAGAGCCCAGGAAGTATAATGGGTCCATTACGCATTCCTCAACCAACAACAAAATGTGAAAGGGGAAAAAAAAATTGCCTGAAAGGGGTGTGAATGATTAAGAAGCTATTTTTGGGATCAGTTCACAAGCAAGGATCCTAAGCTAATGAAATGTGAATTATTGTTTATTGATTATGAACACGGGAACGGTTGTTGGTGGATGAGAATGATGAACAGCAGGAATGGCTGCTGTGTGGGGATGACTTCATCAGGATCCACTGCAGCTACCCGGGATTGGAGCGAATATATGACTAATACGCTTGGGAGGACCGATGACCAATGGCTTTGATTAGGTGATCTGGGATTCCTCTGCTTGAGTCAGATGTGGTTGCATCAAGAAAGGACTGTCCAGGCAACTTATTGGGGAAAATTTCAAACATGACAAGAATAAGTGTGAGTGGGACCAGAATGTGACTGGACTGTGATGAAGAGGGGGTCATATGGGGAAGCATTTTGAGAATGTATCATGCTTGATGCTTGTAGGTTTGAAATGGAGTACAGGGAGTAGATTGTCAGTTTGGTTGGAGAGTCAGCAGTCACATTATGATGACCAGGAATGTATTCAGCACAGAATATAAGTGAGTGACTGATGAATGATTGTGAAGAGGATTGCTCTGGCCTTTGTAAGTGATGTCAGTGACAACTAGTTGGATGAGAATAAACCTTCTTGCCAATTGATGCAATGATGACGTGGTTGATGAATTTTCTGCAAGCAAGAACTGTATGATTGCAGTTGGCCATTTGGTGGAGAACCATTGGGATTGATGCGATTTATGTTTTTTTTTTTGAGGAGTAAAGAAGACTCATACAGGATGGTGTCCAGTGTAATCCCAAGAAACTTGAATGGCTTTCTGTTTTCTCTTCTGACAGGGGAACACCAAGCTCGGAAAAGACCGAAATCAGAGTTGTCAAACCATAAATCAGGGGCGAAGAAGGATGAAAAAATGATGGGGAAAGTCATCAAGGAGATGAATGAAGTGGCGATGAGTAACTGAGGTGAGGTGAGAATAGATGAATGGGTAACTGAAAACCCAGTGCCGGTCGAAGAAATGACAGGAAGTAACCGAAGTGAAACCTGGTCTTTAACAACAAAAACTGGAAGTTTCTGAGATGAGGTTAGAATGGCCAAATGGGTAAATGTGAACATGTGTCTGTGTAAGTTTATTGAAGTTAGATTAGTTGTAAGTAGCAATGTGGTGCAAGTGACTGTAGTCGTTACTGACGTGACATTAGATTAGTTGTATTAGTAACTGGCAACCTGGTGCCATCGAGGTGGAATAGCCAGTGCAACTATTTACACCTGGTGTATTATAAAACATGGCAGACAGACAACTTTGAATTTGACATCTTATTAATAATAATAATTCTCAACAGTGAAGACAGACACTAGAAATGGCTCTTATTGCTCTTAAATAGACAGATCAGATTAAAGATGGGGGGAGTAACAATGTTGATTTAATCATACACCCTTCTTCACCTGAGTTAATGAATCATTATTGTCACGTTTGTACCTTGAGGATAGAATATGTATTGTCTGACTGGTCCAGTGCATTAGATGATTAGCACAGTCATTAAGATTGGAGCCGGAGTGTGTAAATCTCAAGAGCGGTGGAACATCGAGAGTGCCCGTACAAGCAAAGTGTGCAGCCATGACACACACGTCTGCATGGTCCCTCTGCGGTGTTTATAGCCCGGCACCTGGCACCCCTGTAAAACACTTTAATTTCTTCTGTCAATATGAGTAATCTTTTGTTTTTAAGACTACATTCACACTACATGGCATATAAAATTCAAAAATCTATGTTTATGTCAAGGTTTTTTTTTTTGTTTTTTTTTTTTTTAAATAGTTGGTCATATTTGTCCAATAATAATAACCCACGCACCAATCTGACCTGACAGTTCTGTCAAAAAGACACGCCTGCACAGCGTACGAATGACGGGGATGTCACATCCATCCTGCAGTCCTCATTGCAATTCACTGACATTGCAACGCTGATATAAATTTATATTTGAGCTCCAAGATAGAGTCACATATAGGTCATAGGCTTCGGGAACTGAGTCAGATTTAAAAACAATAAAAAAATAAATAAAATAAAATATTAACTTAAAACTGGTTTGAAGAGTGTGTGAAAAACATGATATTGATGGAAAAAAAAAATCTTACAAAATACAATTGTGACTATAAATCTACGGCAACTTACACAAAGACACATAATATAAAACTTGTCTACCATAATGCTTTCCTTTTAATAACGGCAATCTACTGTACAACTGAATCTGCTCTGCTCATGAAAGGACAAAGTAAACGTTTTTTTTTTTTTTTAACGATTGGACAGTATTGATCGCTGATGTTCTACAGCCAGACAGACATGCAGCTTAGTCATTGCGTGTTGCTCATTAACATCTTCTAAGCAGTCTGTTGCTTCTTTTTTTCATAGATAAATAAATAAATAGTTGCAAATAAAGATTACATGTTGTGAATGGAAGCAATAGATCTACAGACACACACGCTCTGGAAAGTTTGTTTAATGTGCCTGTGATGTAAAATAAATAGGAGGTATGAATTTATTAGAACTTTACAGACAGACCCATCCTGGAAAGTCTGTATAATGGTATTGTACATTAGTTAACAACGAATGATGTGCAGCACTGTTTGAAAGACACATGTATAATCAGGATAAACTTTCTAAATGAAAATGTGGGGTTTTTTTTTTAGAAGAGATTTCACAAATGACACTGACTCATAGGACATTTTATACCCAAAATGTCCACATTCACTCAGCAATCATTTAAATCTCACAATGTGTACTGCTGGGAGGAATGTCAGCATGGATAGAAGCATGAGATGAGGCTTGCAGACCTCAGGCAGTTTGGTTTTCCTCAGATCAGTTTGAATGTTCAGCAATCATGGTTGAAGAGATGCAAATATGACAGTGATAAGTGGTTTATGTGGCTGGATACTGATGATCATCAAAAGAGAGAGTTTACACTTTTTTCCCTTTATATTTACATTGGGTTATTATTCTTACAATTTTAATGCAATGAAAAGACATATTTGAGTTTAGAAGGAAACACAATACTCCCACACTAACTATATACATAAAAAAACAAATCAATTGATGTTTATGTAAAATAATATAAAAAAATAATAATTACAGAGCTGGGAGAGCAGGGTTATTTCTAAGAAATGACTCAGATTTCTGAGATTTAAAGTCTTACATTTAAGAGAAAAAACATTGACATGCCTAAGAGTCAGCCTTTCTATAGGTGAAAAGAATGGGTTGTGTAACAGTAAAATTGGCCAGTAGGATAATTGGTGTTAAATTGCCTGATTGCCTGCCTCACATTTCAGCAAAGACAGTGATTTCAAAGGCTTGAAAGATCTCTTCATTTCTGGATAAATTGAGCTTCGCCCCTCCGGAGCTCCAAAAGGGTGAGAAAAATCTTTAACATACTTGAAGCCGATGTTGATGAGCCCATCACATAAAAGACAGATCACTGGTCATGTGTTGTAATTATGAGTAAAACTGTTAATAAATGGGTAATCCCTTTTTTTTTTTTTTTTTTTTTTTGGACAATGAATTGAAAATTTGGAGTAATAGCAGTGATGTTGAAAAGCATGTTGAACTACAGTATATCTGAGTAATGGATTTATATTTGCAGTCGATGGCTTGTTGACACATCCAGCAGACACAGGACAATATTATCATTCATTTTAAGTTTTTGGTTTTCACTATCCTTTCAGGTCTCCTGCTGGAAATATCTGGCTCCTCAGCAGCGAAATGCTTTACTTCCTACACCAGCGAGTTGCTAAATTTGTCTGTGTGCTGTTTTGAGCTTGACAGTTAGCTGAAAGAGAGATTTATTTTATTTATTTTTGCAAAATAAAGCTCATCGCTGTGGCTGAAGGGAAAAAAAAGAGACTCCAACCAAAACAATGACAACAAAACACTCCATAGAGCTAAAGACAACTCTCAGTGATTTCATCGCTATGTTTACCACTTTGACTTTACACATAGTCTTTTGATTCATTGCTAAGAATATTGAGCGGGGGAAGCTAAAGATAACACATTGTACCTCCTACTTAGGACACATGTATAATCTCTAAAATTGATGCCCATGATGTGATATCCTTTTAGCCTGTGTCATCTTTGACAGGTTCGTCTTGTATATTTTCAACATTCATGTCTTACAACACAAAGTTCAGGTAACCACAACCCTGATCTTCCTCCCATATGCAGCAGAGATTAAAAGAGTAGATGAAGCGAATGGCTGGCCTGCTACAGGATGTCTGTGTTCCCTGATCAAAGTAGATTCTGTTAGATTTCGTGTGCGGCTTCTGTGCTCTTTCATCTCCTATCTGCCATACACACTAAGAACTGCAACACAATAGCACCTGTCTTCATGAAGTGCAATCATGTCGTTTCCCTTCCTCTCGGTCCAAAGGTTATGGATTTTCATTGATTTTTGAATGTCACCCTTGAGAAACATGAGAAAAATCTCACATGTCAAACTGACAAACTCTAAGAACTTTCACTCCAGTTTCCCTACTTGCTATTGGTCACACTGTTGCCACGAAAAAATATTACAATCAATATAAAGTGTCTTTGACTCTTACAAATCCATAAAGTAGTTAAGACTTGGTAATCAACTGCGAGTATAGTTATTTTCTCCTTTTAATTTGGGTTCTGCACGGCTACAAGATAAAATAAATTACACTTTGCAAAACACCAGGGGAAATACATCTCACTGCATTCATTTGTTCCTTGGTGAACAATAGTGAGATGGAGAATTGAGTCAGGAGACTGCAGACGTTAACATTTTTAGTTTAAGATGGTTATGTCATTTAGTCCAAAGTTGTTCACCAAAGCATCAAAGTGATGACAGAGGCGATCCTGAAAAATTGAGATCATACTCTGGATGGTTTGACTCAGAATCACCCATTGACCAAGTGATTCATCTTTTTCTGCATCTCTCTGCTTTGTCAACGTCACTCACACTGATAAATCAGTGCGGGTCAGTCTTTAACGAGTAGACTAATGCTAAGGTCTCCCTCCAAACACCGTTAACCTGTCTGTGTAAAAAGGACACAGAAAGGAGACCATTGATTGCGCCTTAATCTCTCACTTGCAACCTGCTTTTTTTTTGCATTTGGCCTGATTGGACTGATTTTAAAATGAATCCAGTTGTTAAAACACACCGTTTTAACACATATGAGTTCCCCTTAAATCAAAGTTGAATGTGATAGGCAGGTCATTTAATGTGTACTTAAATGCCAGTGACAACTCAAAATTACATCCCCAATAATTATAAATGAAACTCCGACAGATGGCTCTTTGCAAACCAGCTCACAACGTGCTTTCATTCTAACAATATCACCGTTGGCAATCTGATTTTCGATGTTTCCTCTTAGATAACACTGGATAATGATGGGGACACGCTGCCATCAGATGACATTTTCACTTCTCTTTCTGCCTTTTCTACAGCCTGTTTGTGAGTCTGACAACTACGGTCTAAGGCTGTGATCATATGGGCTTTTTTTTCCCTGATATTACACGAAAGTGAGAGACCAAGAAATTAAAGAATACGAGTGGCATTAGGTCATTCTTGTTGCTATGCAACAGGAAATTTTTGACAGCAAAGTGCAAAATGCCATTTAAATTAAAATTAGCTCTCTAACCTAAATTAAAGGGAACAAATGATCTGCTTGCTCTTGAAAGGCAATGGACCAATGCTGAAATGGAGAATGTGGATACATTTTCATGTACAGATCACAGAGCACCAGCCATAATCAGCTGGATAATGACTGTTTTCGATGGCTGGTTTTTCATTGATGTGGGGTGCTTTCCTTGGAGGAGAGCAAGAATCCCCCAAGATCCGTTATAACTGCACGTGTCAAATATTGCCTATTAATTTTGCCATGTCTGTTTTGGTTGTGGAAAAAATGTCGTGGTTAAATGATGGAACCAGATGGAGCTTATCTTCTATTTGAGACCAATGTGGTTGTTCATACATTGGTAATATTGTTCTTATATTTGCTTAAGTATGTAGCATTTTTATTACTCTGTGTTACATGACAGGCAGGCTCTGTCCTGAGGGTCTGAGAGTTGCTCTGAATAATGATGGGATGCCAGATGGTCTCTGTCAAGCAGGCTTTCTCCTTTGGGTCTGGAGACTGCCCTGTACAACATCCTCAGCCTGTCACTGCGAACTGATAGACACGGAAATAAGACAGATAGGGCAGCAAATAATAAATCATATGGCGTGTAGCATCATTGCTTCCTACTGAGCCTCGCTGCTCTCGGGTTGGACCTTACTGGTGCTGCATCCTCGGTGTGCAGGTGAGCCAGGTATTCCATCCCCCACAACCCTACAGCATCTGCCATCTGTCACACACATACCTGTAGAGTCATCACAGTGGGAGGCAGTCGTCAGATTGACTAAACTAAACCATGAGTTGGGCTGCGATTCTTTCTTTGATCTATAGTTTTACATTTACAAGGGATCGGATCCATCTATAAATGTCTGTCTATCTATAAATCTATTAACCTATGACGGGTTAGCATGATAATCAGAATGAATTCCTTGAGTTTGACATCATGCCCACATTAGCCCATTTCCCAACCAAGGGAGGCAGCATTTGTGATCCTGGTAATCCTGGTAAGTTTGTTTCTGTTGGAGATGGCCATGGTACAGTATAACAGGATGGGTTAAATGATGCTTTTGTAATATTTTGAATTCATTTTGTAATATGATGATTTAAGAGTTCATTCCCGTAAAAGTGATTTTACAGCAATGCCAACACAGCGGTCAGTGGTCTTATCTGTTTGATTAGAAGAGTATGTATTCATATACTAACGTGCTGTGTAACTATTGCTGTTATCTCACAGTCTGCTCTTAGAAAAGGATTGCTCGGATGATGCACTGCCACCGGTCCTGATAAAAAAATCTGTCAAGGGGCAGCTGCGGAGCACAGGATAGGAAAAGGTGATAGGGTTTGTTGGCCCTTACTGCCACCAATCTGTCCCATCCAGGAAGAACTGCCAACATGGGAGGTCAGAGATGAAAAGGCCACCGCAGAATAATACCCCACACATTGCTTGGGTGCTGAGGGATAAATATCTCCCCCAGAGGTGGCAAAACATGGCCCAGATACCTGCCTCTTGAGAAATGAAGAAGAAGGAAGCAGCAAGTGGCTAACCTGAAGAAAGTGACTAACACGTCCCACTTGGATACAATTTAGCTGTGTGGAAAAATCCAGAATTTTCATTGAGAGAACCAAGGTAGAAAGAACAAAGACATATACCAGTATATCGTGTACGTATTTTTTATACCACTAAAATTAAGTAATCACAACCTTATTGTTTAAGTATTATCTGCTGTTTATCTGGGTCCAGGTCATTAAGACTAATCAGACATTCTTCTCTCCAGCTTTGTCCTCCAGCTCTTCCTGACAATTCCCAAGGAGTTCCCAGTCCAGATAGGTTGCATAAGCCCCCACTCCCCCCCACCCCAGCCTGTTCTTGGCCTGCCCTGGGGTTTTTTCCCAGTTGGACACGCCTGAAATACCTTTACAGGAAGACATCCAGGAGGCATCCTGAACCCCCTCACCTGTATCTTCCCAACACAAAAGGAGAAGCGGTTCAATTCTGAGCTCCCTAAGGATGTCTGAGCACCTCACCTTGTACCTGACGGCGAGCATCAGATACCTTGCAAAGGAAACGTAATTTGGCTGTTTGAATCTGCAGTCTCATTCTTTCAATCACTACTCAAAAGGTCATTAAAAGAGGTGAAGGTTGGAGTGTATACTGAGAGTCTCACGTTCAAGATACCCAAGATACTTCTATAGAGGGAGCGACTTATTTTCAAGCAGACTTGGAGGTTAGGGTTAGCGTTTTGGCTGCACACAGCCCCAGTGCTTTCTGCAGGTCATGATGTTGTGGAGTTTCATCACTGGCAAAAGATCTTATGCGTAAGTTATTAGTTTGGTTATTACAGATTTTAAATATGACTGCACTGTACTCATTAAATGCCACAAGCTGTATGAATGACTCTTTTGAGAGAGACAAAATAATTCATCATCCACAGCCTTTGCATAAACAATTTGTGCAAAGTAAATTATAAAAATATGAACATTTTGTTTTAGGCCCTAATTCAACTGTCGCTTTCCGCCGGATACTCGGTGTTTCCCTGAATTCCAATTATCTATTTGAATCATTAGCAGACTCATTACAGAGTGAGATCTTCATAACTCTCCAATGAGTGCACAGATATACAGCGATTCTAAATCAGTGTTTTTTAAAAAGGGAGTACACATTTGCTTGTCTAACAATTCAGGCAAAGTCATTTTAATTAACTCGGAATAAGTAATTTACTGCAATTCAATTGCAATTTAACCTCAAGATGAACAGTGATGCACTCACACGAGTCTCGGCGCTGTCAGAGTTGGCCCAGTTACAAGGCTTAGTTGTTTTTAAGGATTCATACTCTAAACTAAACTAAAATTATCAGGCTATATCTCACAAGAATTGTTAATGTGCAAGAATTGTGAATACATAATCAGCAGGAGGAGGCTTATGACGGTGATTTTGGTCTGCTGAACAGATTGTTCAGCACTCAACGATGTAAAAGCAGCCTACATCACGTTTTATTAATTCCCAGATTAGTTCCTCAATTCAGGCTGTCATGGTTTAATGTCTCAGCAGTAAGCTGGAAAATTATTGTCTAGACACTGTCAATAACTGAAAGTCTCTCTTGAGCAGTTGTTTTGACAAAAATAAATAAATAATGCAGAAACAAAAATCATCTCTACAAAGATAAAGATAATGAAATCAGAGACTGCAGAAGTCAATTCAGTACAAGTATTACTGAATCTCTGACTTCTACCTAATGAATATGCACATAAAGAGCATCTACCTTTTTCCAACTGAAGAAACGCAAGAAATTGACTTTGGTGGTGTGCACTCACACATACATATGCACGGCTAAGGTGTATGCAAGAGTTTCATGTGTGCAACAACTCATTCTAGCCAAACCGATTTGACAAACCCACGATGAGTCATTTTAAGTTTTTATTTTTCTCTGGAAAATAAAGTGGCACAAAATGTGAGAGATAAAGATTTTTGAATTTTTTAAGAAATTTTGAATTTGTCCAAAAGTGGTTTATGACCAAATGCCTGCAAAATAAATCACACTTGCCTCAGCAGTAGGGGAGAGTGGGTTAAGTTGACCCACCCTTTGTATCTAGGAGACCGTGCACATGTTTTGTCATGTGCCCATGAATTCAGGAAGCATGCATCATTTTCTATCCTGCTGTGATGCAGAGAAATACAATTCAATTTATTTTTTACAAGACACTGAAAATTCAGTTAATTCTCTGATGTATAAAATGCTATTTTATTTGAGTATACTCAACTAGTTTGATGTGTTTGTCATATGTTAACCATTGTAGAAAAGGTATCATGCCGAAAACCTACGAGACGAAAACAAGCTAGGGCTCAATACCCCTTGAAGAGATGGAGAGAGAGCAGCCAATGATGTCAAGGGTGGAACGTCCATCAGATCAGTGGCAAAAGAGAAATACCTTGACAGGTCAACATTGAGGAGGTACATGAAAAAGAAAGAAGCAAAGGAAATAAAAACTGTAGGGTACGGTGGAACAACAGAAACAAAGAGTCTTCTCAGTGGAGAAGGAGAGCCAACAGACTATATCGAGAATAGAGCTCACAGAGCAATTCCATGGCCTTACTCCAAAAAACTAAACAGAAAGGCAAAAACAGAAAGGACTCATCAAAGGAAAGCTGAGGAGAAAACAAGCCCAGATGAAAATAAAGCAGCTCTGTAATGTTGCCATCCCATATCATGACACTTTTGAGAGCTCCAGTGATGAAAGACAAGAACCAAATGTCTCAGTTTTACTAGTTGGTGACTTTGTCATTGTAAAATTTGCATCCAAATGCAGGAGCCACCATTACATTTGCTTGGTAGACAGTCTTGCAGGCAACAAAGTGAGCGCCAGATTTCTCAGAAGAATCCAAGTGATCCCTGGCGGTAAGAAACCCACCTTTGCATTCAAGGGAAAGGATGAGACATCTTTGTCACCGAGTGATGTAACAAAATTATGTTACATTCATAACTAGTGCAATAAGTACAAATTTACATTGTATTCATTTCTTTCAGGCTACTTACGTGTCGTTAGCTGCGTTTTCTTTGTTTTAACGAGGTTGTTGTATTTAGTTTTGTTTCCCTGTATCTTTTAACACATTGATTAGGAGTAGTGCTGCTCATGAAGATGGCATACAACTTGATCCTCCTACAAGAGTGCAAGCAGTGATAACCTGCAGTGTCGCTTGCAGTGTGTATGTATGTGTGTGTGTGTGTGTGTGTGTGTGTGTGTGGTGAGCATGAGTGCGGGAGCAGGTAGCAGGGTCAGGGAGCACTAGGAAGAGCAGTCAGCCTGCGACGTGAGCTAAATCCTGCGATCTACAGTTTAATTTTTGTGCATTGACTCCCACCTGCAGCAAAGTTAGAACCACCCACTCCCACAAGACCTTAAACATAAACTGAACTGACCTGCGGATTTCGTCCAATATGAACACAATTCTAAGACTACTGGGCATTTCCATACTTTTTCTATAGGTGTCACAGGTGCATGTTTTCTAAAACATAGAATAACTTTTGGTCTTTAATGCTGCATCACCACACACTGGCAGAGGTGAAGGAGCCTGTGATTGCACATGCACGCACACACACACACACACACACACACACACACACACACGCACTGCAAATGGATTTATGCACAGTATTAAAAAGCTAATAAGTCAGACAAAGCCGTACACCAGTGCACACGGCTGAACAAAGAGACTCACTTGAATGGGCTAATATTCAATCATTTCCTGTCATTTTGATAAGTTTGGAAAACACTGCTGTAATAGCCTTTTCAACATATTTCTTCACACCGTTTGCACAAGCAATCTCTGGAATTAATAGAGAAACAGGCACAGCTGTTCCCCTTTTCTGTTTGTGGTTGGACATAGATTTTAACCTCCATACAGTATTACTCACAAGGAATGATATACTTTCACCACTGATAGGTGTTTTTCAGTTGGAAAAAAAATAAATACAGTTATCAAAACCAAGTGAAATATATATACACATCACGTTGGCCAGTGCGGAGTGAAATGAAATGAACCCACAGTAATTTTAAATTGAAAATCCAGAAGACAATGTTTTAAAAGAAAAAAAAAAAACAGATGAATCATTCATAGAAATATACATGTATTTTAAAAATGTCTAAGAATACTTTTTTCCAGCAACTTTATCATCCCAGTTTTTTTCCCCGAGGCTCAACAGTACTGGAAGAGTGGCAAAAGATTTTAATGCAAAAAGGCAGAGTCATGACCTCTGAGGTTTAGACAATTGAATAAATGTATCAAGTTATTAAAGCACCAGATGTATGGAAAATGGCACCACATTAGAACAGGCATTAAATAAACTTTAAGTACAAAAAAATGTTTGGACGCGTTAGCAGGTGTCAAATTCATCATGCCAATATGAAACTGTATCCACTGGATTTGGTGTAAGACATCATTAGAAAAAAAATATTATTTTTTTGGAATGTTTTGTAAACATGCTTGGTGTAGAGGCCAAAGAGCAGTTCATGGAGATAAACACTTGGGTTGTACAGATAAATTTATCTTAAAATAACTCCTCTCTCTAAATGTCATGTTTTGGGTGTTATGAACTATGATTTAAGTTATTTCCAAAGCTGTAAAGACAAATACACAACATCTCTGTTGGAGGTAAATTTTTCAACTCAGGTTTTTGGTGCAGGTTCAGGTGCATTTCATTTGTGCAAATGTATACACATCCTGAATCAGATGAGGCTCAATCCATTCTCTTGTGTGTACTCAAAAGACCAAAGATTGTTCTCAGATTGATTATTATTTTTTTAATTAAAGTGGGGAAGCTACAGGGGACATGGGATGAGAGAACTTCAGGTCTGACTATGACCTACTATAAAAAGTAACGCTGGCAGTAATCAATTCTCAATATCTTGCCCATCACTGCTTTCGTGTTATCTTCATTGGCCTATGATGTAATCACTTTCTTCTTTGTGCTCTCGGGCTGATAAATTGGGTTGTCACTATAAGGGGAGCAGTGCAGCTATGACTACAGAAGGAAGCTAAATGAATTGGAATTTGAACAGCCCATATACTTAATAGGGCTTTTTACACCAAGGTCACTGAATATTTCTGAAAGGATACAATGCAGGTAGCACAACCTGGAGTCTCTATAAAAATGTGATACAGGATTTTGGTTATATCATGTTCCTTTTTTCAAAATCTATATAAAGATTTTGCACACACTGTACCTAATGAATACATTACAAAAATTGAGTAAAGTTATAGTTGTTTGGCAGTTTGGTAGCAGAATGTAAATGTGAACACTTGACAAGAGGCTGAGGGAGAAGAAACTTTATTGGGAATTGAAAAATAGGGAAGACATAAAAGCAGTAAAAAAAACAACAAAGAAAAAGAAAAGAAAAGTCCAGCAGGCAGGCAAACACAACAACAAACAATATGACAGAAAACACAGGTGAAAGCCCTGTGTATTAGTATGTCAGCAACAAGGAAGTACACTGACAGAATGCTTTGGTATCTGTGTTTTTTAATGCATTAGTATAAAACAATATAATATCACAACAGATGAGTGTGATCTTCCAGAACATGTGCCAAGAAAAACATTTCTTCACCCAAAACACAGCACAGTAAGTTTTTTTTTTTTAAAGAAATGTAGTTATACTTTTGCTCTACACATTCCAATTCTATATAATATGGTCTTACAAGGTTTGTCAACATATAATCATCAGTCTACTGCTGCAAATAAAGTAAGCTGAGATTGGAACAGCCTATAGTCTTTTTTATTCCAATATCAGCAATAAGTGTGATGTTGAGGCCATATTGACCTCTTAAAAAAAATGTGGACATGTGTTGTCAACGTTGAGAAAGGCTTTGTGAACCTGCTATTTGTTTCCAGTTTTCCCTAAAATATTACCAAATGATTATTATTGTAACCGAAAAAGGTCAAAGGTCACCTAACCTTAAGGAAATTAATTAAATGTAGTATTGTCACATCACATATGTTTTGTCATGGCGATGACTGCAGATAGTAGCTTCGCTTTAGAAAACGCTTCTGTCATTCTAGTATGCATGGTCAAACAACCTATTTCGTTGTTTAATTTGGACGACTTGTGTTTTCTATAGATAGAAACTGAAAGTTAAGAGACAAAACTTAAAAAAAAATGCTGAAAAAAACAAACGGCGGACTGCATGAGGTCAATAGACCATTTTCACAGCAGCCATATTGGCATGAAATAGCAGGTAATCACTGATTTAATTAATGAAATTAGTTAAGGTTCTGTTCCATTTAGCCAAAATGCACAACAGTAGCACCCTGACCTTAATTAGTATCATTGGTAACACCCTGTGTTTACTACTACTATTTCATGTCAAAATGGCTGCGGTGAAAAAGGTATATAGACTATGCAGGGACTGACCACCTGATGAGTTGCAGCTGATGAGGTCACCTGGCTGATTAGGAAATCAGCAACAGCTGAGCTAATTACCAATAGACACGTGACAGTAGGTAAAGCACAGGTGTAAATTAAGATTAATGATGGCTGAATCTCATTGAGCTGCTTCAGTTTCATGTCAGGGTCCTGGTAGCCCCTTTGTATCCATTAAAAACCACTGAAAATCCACAGTGATTGTGTGTATATAGTACGATAATTTAACTTCTACACGTTTCCAAAAGCTGCGATGACAAATTCACAGGAACTGCATATTTTAAAAGGAACATTGCATGTTTAACTGTCTGTAAGCCATACTATTTAATGGAAGTACACACATCAACTAAGTATATGTGTTTGTAAAACTATACAAATAAATGCTTTATACTTGAAATTCAGTTTTCGGTATGAAAATGAAGCTCAATGTGCAGTTATACTGTCTATAGTCTTTATAAGTCATATTACTGGGTGGACTTTTAAGAAAGCAAACTCTGATTTTAATTAGCTGCTGCTTTGGGGCGACAATACTGTGAAGATCACATTAAAACTAAAATGAACTATCATTCCTTCATCATTTGTATTATACTTACTGCATGCAGGTGTGAGTAATATACAAAACCATGAGAACACTGAAGAGCTTCTTAAGAAGAGACTTAACCTACCATCATTTCCAAGGTGTCTTCAGTTACAATGCTTTTGGGAAACACCTCTTAATCTTAAGGTTTGTAAATCGTGTTTTTTTTACGATCATCTTAGCCTCAAGATGCTTTTTGGGAAATGAGGTTGAAATGAAATTCGGCCATATGAAGGGTGTCTTGCACAGTGGAGGAACAGGATTAAGTTCCATGGATGAGGGAAGGGACACCTGAGACAAAAACACTGAGAGTCCTAGGAGGAGACAGAGAGAGTCCTCAGGGAGGACAAAAGAACCAGCCTCACCAAAACCAAGTAGCCTTGGACCTGCAGAAATGAACAATCTGGACATGAAGGGAGAGACTGTTCACAGAATAAACAAGACAGTAAAGTAATAAAATGCTTGGATAAAGGTGTCTCTGATCAAGTTTAACATTTTACTTTTTTTGTGTGATATTCAAATGCCTCATCAGTAACTTTTTGTAATGGCATTTTACATTGTGACTGGCATTTTTATCAGTAGAATAATATGCAGATTAGGTTTTTAGAAACAAATCTGAATGCTACAATATATATTGTATCATTGTGGTTGTGATGCCACAGTGGATGCAGACATCAATGCAGTAACCACAGGCAGGTCTGATGCCTCTGGGCAATTCTGTCCCAGCGATGTGAGTTTCAGCAGCCTGGTATTTTGTAGAAATAATACCCTCTTGGTATCGGTGAACATCTCTTTGATACATGATGCCATTATCGTTGCATCAGCATGGGCATATAGTAGTATAAAAAAAAAAAAATTCTTCAGTTATAACAAGTGACGCTAATGCTACTAAATAATGTGCCAAGATTTTCTATTTGCAATGATGTGCAGTTGAGTGGTGAGGGTACATTGCCAACAGAAAACAAATGGACCCAAATGTTACATTTATCATTTTGTTTCTGAAGTTATCCTGGCGTGTTCACATCTTGGCTTGTAGTCAAATAGATGCTTTGAATTTTTCACTTGACACTTAGAGTAGAAAGCTTTTGTATTTATTGTAGTTCACTGTAGTGTTGCATTTAATATTCAACTGATGTTGTTGACATCTTCTCCAGTCTGTTTGTGTGCTGGTAGAACATATCTGTTATGATCTTTCCCATATTTTCTTCATAGTGGCTTTGGGAGGTTTTCTTTTGTTTTTCTTTTTGTTTTTTTTTAATGTTTCTTCTTCCTCTTCTTCTTCACTTCTTCCTCTAATTGGGCTTGCGAAAGCCTATGAGCAACCTTGTTCTGTAAAAAATGACTACTTAACGTGGCCTTGACGTCAAAAACACAACAATAAAAGCCAAAACAGAAGATTTTAGTAAAACACATAAATAAGAAAACAAAATATAAAAAAAACAACAAAAACAGCAACACTTCACAAAGCATGACTAAATTTTACGAGATACAGTGAAACAGCTACAGCTCAGGAAGTAGAGCTGGTCGCCCAACTACAAAGTGACTATATATCTTTGAAGTGAACTGAATAAAATGATTAGAATCAGCAAAGCAAATTTACAACACTTGTTGTTATGAGACTATAAATTAAATTTAAGGCTGCAGAAATTAACTTGATTTGACTTTCAACACCAGCAGTAAAACCCACAACACAAGCTGCATAATTCATTGCTATCTAGCACGTTACACCTTTTCACCACAGGTCTAGTATTGTCGAACACACTGGCTTCACACACACATATTCAAACCAGTCTTCACACCAGCTGGAACCTGCATAGAGTATAGATGGATGTCTGGCACCAGATGCCTATTTTTCAGCTACATAACATGGTATTATTAGCACCAAGCTGCTCATGACCTTTTTATTATTTATTTATTTATTCATTTTTACTCTAAAATAACTGAATAATTTCTTTCCAGAAGATTCTGGGTTGGATTGGCACCTCTCAAAGGGCTTGGCAGCCCAACTGCCACCATACCCACCCGGCTCTTGAAAATATGCACTTTTTTTTTTTTTTTGACCTAATATACTACATTACTTCCTAAAATAAGCAAACGTATGGGTAAAATCTGTAGCTCATGGTGCCCCCTGCCACCAGCAGTGCCCCACAACTCCAAACATATACACAACTCTACTGCCAGAGCCGTTTTCTCTCAGAGTACACAGCAAGTAACACAATTACTGGAATCAAGTGTTTAGTAGGGTTTTCTTCTGCAATAAAAATCTGTGTATTTGTCACTTGACTTGTAGTCTTTTAGTGTGGAAGTCATGCTGAAAACATATTTTTCAATTGATAATCCTGTTTGGTCCAACACACTGATGCATTTGCATGGTTTACACCTTTTTGTTTTTAAGGATATTTGCATCAATTGTTACACTCGTGTCCAACATTGCATCATTTTTATTTACCTGCAGAGGTAGCATGTAGCTGAATGGAGAAAATAATTAGGCAACCCACAGTTCAGTGTCATCAAGTCAGTCAAAGCTGCTACTCCATCAGTGTCATCGCTGTTTATCATTCTGCTGCACTGCGTCTCACTGTGCAGTGGCTCATCTTGACTCATCTCACAACGATAATCTCTGAGCCAGTGTGAACATTTTGAACTTTCAGCTGCAGCATTTTAACCCCCCCCTACCCCCAGGTCACATTTCCTGGTGCAACATTTTAAACTGTACAAGATAAAAAAAAGATAATACCCAGCCTGAAACATACAGCATCAGAGAATGTGCGAAACAGAAATAGAAAGGTTGGCAGCAGGCTTGATTGAGGCAGCAGGGGGAGATTTTTTTTCCTTTGTTGATCCTCTATCACGCATCTGCTAAGAGGTCAGAACAGGCTCTGCATCAGTGTCAAAGCTGAATTGTCGGTGTTACCAGCTACCCGCTAACAATCAAGCTTGAATTTCCTGACAGTAATCGTCCATACTGCATTTCTGTTCAACATCTATGTTGTCGTAGCTGTAGTTTCCGGCAAGTTAATATACCTTCAGCACTGCTTTAAGAGCAGTTGTTAAACCAGAGGACCAGATCTTTAAAAAGCGACACTTGGCAGGCAATCAGTGCCAAGTATTTTCTGTAGCGATGACATGATGATTGTATCCAAGCCCTCTCTCACTAGTTGATGTAGTCCTGGCTTTATGTATTTAATGGTCAGTCAGATTTGGATGCATTGGTCTTATTGTAAATGTATAGAGCATCATCTTACACAATATTTGATGGATGATCTGATTAAATCTTTTATGTAAAGAAATCTGCATGTATGTTTTCTGTTAGGCAAGAGTCCTCAGGGAAACTGCCATTATGAAAACAAGTTTAATTGAAAAGATATTTTTTTTCTAATTGCTGAGCATAGCTGAATGAAATACACATTCTCCCAGGAACACAAAAACAAAACTATTCATGATTCAATATGTAACAGTGTTCTTAGCTGATTTGCAGGGGCTTTAAACTGCATGAGTCTCTTATGTTGGAATGTGTGATGCCAGTGTACAGAGGGAAAGGCAGCATTGAGGCTACTCAGTTCCATAATTCAAAGAAAAAAGAAAATGTTATTTTTCCCCTTTCCTCTTCGTTGTAATAAGATCTCCATTATGCTGAAGGCAGAAACTTCTCTGCTGCTTTTCTACTGTGTCAGACATCATAAGTCATTTCCTTTTCTACCACAAAGTCTCCTTTTGAGTTGACTTGTGTGAGCTGGGTTGATTCTCAAACACTATATATATATATATATATATATATATATATATATATACACATCAGTGAAATATCCACATACCATATATTAATTTTCTATTTTTGGCGCTAGCAATTATTTGCAAGAGAAATTTTCAATTGCTGTATATGTGAAACACAGACGCACTACATGTTTTGTGACTATTTAAGCCTAATTAAATAAACTCAGATATAATAATTAATGATACATTCTGAATCATTTTAGTATATTTTTATAGTAAGTATATTTTTAGCCCATAAAAGTTTTGAATTATATGTGACAAACATCTTGCATGATAAAATGTTATATGCAACTTAAACCATGCATGAAAGTGTAACCTCATGTCTGAGGTCACAGCTTGATTTTTCAAGTCTCAGTGGAAAACTTGCTCCAGGCTCGGGCAGCTCACATTTACCCTCTAATTTCAAGCTGTGCTTCACAGTTCATTGTATTTTCTGTCTCCTTGCCGTCTGGGAAGTAGCAAGCTCATCCAGTATTTCCCTCTTTAAAAAAAAAACGACATGGAATGGATTCTGTCACAGTGACTGCTGACTTCATTTTTCACACAAAGAGATAGTCTAGCAGCTTAAGGATGATAGTGTTAACACGTGCCTGAGCTATGTGTTTATCAATGTTATCCATGTATGCCAACATAATCACAGTGTTATTTTATTGGTGCGACAATTGCACTAGGTAATAGTTTCCGCTGTGTGTTTTTCAGATTTGTAGTGTTCAAGCTTTGGGGGACAACTCTGAAGAATGTTGCTGTCCTGCAGCTGTTGTACCATCTTAGAGACACTAATTACACTCATTTTCACTGGACATGTTCCCATTGCTGTCTCCTCAGATCGAGTAGTGTTGTGTTTTCTCTTTGGCCTGAGACGGATTCTCAAGTGAGGGCATAGTTAGGGTGAAGGATGAGAAAAGGATAAACGGTGAGAGAAAAGGACAAAGGAGAGAAAGGAGAGACAAAAATCAGCAGAAAGAAATACAGCTGCGAAATATTTAAAATTCTGTTTCTGGCAATTGGCCTTGTAATCATCTAGCATTCTGCTAGCAGTGCCCTAGTGCTACAGAAAATCTATTTTTGTCAAAATTAGTTTTTGGTCTAAATCTGCCAGATAGCATGACTGTTTAACAAGCGTATTTATTCCTTGCCAATGATTAAAATTTTTTTATTTTTTATTTTTATTCAGAGTTTATTTTATTATAAAACCATACTAATTCCTATTCTTCCCTGAAATTTCAGAAAAGTTTTGCAATGCAAATTAATTTTGTAATTTTTATACTAGTATTTGCAATGGATATAGCAACTGAAGTAAATATCACCTTTCATTTGTAACAATTAGTTAATTGTTTAAAAAAAAAGGTCCTTAGATGTGCAAAAACAGTTGTAACACAAAACTGAACAACTTCAATATCACAAAAAAAAGAAAAAAAAGAATAATCAATTGTTGTATTTGACCTGCCAAATCTGGCAGTGGAACATGGCGTTCACAACTGCAAATTCCACCAGAAGCCAGAATGTACCCAACACAATGTTCTTGTGAAAAAAAAAAAAATGAAATCCTCCTTGCTGCACATGCCAAGTTTTAAAATTGGTACATGCTGTACGTGTGTTTCTAAATGAATTCTACAAAAGTGACAAATTCTAATTATACGCAGTGTGTAATTAATTGATTACACTTGTAAAATCCTAAGCATTATCCACTTCCTCTCGCATGCAGTGATGCAAAATCTGGTCCCTTCAGAATTCAGCACAATTTAAATGATTCTGTGTGGTTTCCTTTGACGGCAGGGAATGCTCAAAATCTCAGGATGGTCTGAGGCTCGAGTACATGGCTGAATGCTGCGACATCAAAGCACATAACCGCAACCGAAATAGAACATTGTCCTGTATATTTGGCAGCAGAAAATGATTGTAGAATGCACAGTAAATTGTATATTAGTGACACAGTTGAATATTACTACTATACTATACTTACTATACTATATTTCTTGCTCACTACGATGCTTGATGGGAAGATGCTAACTTGTGGAGGTGCATAGCAGAGCAGCATCTAAATTCATAAAGGTATAGTTTAATGTTGAAGGGCATGAGAATGGTGCACTCTTCTGTCTATTCTTTCTGTCCTTGAGGGCCACAGAGCCACTTCCTTCCTCTTCATTGTTAGCATGTAAAGTTCATCTCCTCAATTGGATTATTAAAACGGATACTTGTTCTTTATTCAAATTTAAACCAGAAAAAAAATAAGTGCAGTATCCCGAGGGATTCTGTTTATTTCACACAATGTTGATTTGCATCCAATATACCAAAGTTAAATGCCAAAGTAGCGGGTGAATTTGACTTTCATGTAGAAGAGCCAAATCTCGTGTCCGTCGTATCAGAGCTGAAATTCAGATTTTAACTTTTTATTAATCATAAACATGCTCTGTCCTCAACCTATTTTAAGTTGCCTAATTAAGACACGAGAATGTTTAAATACAGGGAGACTACCTTCATCACCATCGTGTGCATTATACCTCATTGTCTCCAAGTTAGAACTGAGCATGTTCATGTACTGATATTAGCATTAATCTCACAGCACCACTGTGCTCAAGTCAAGCCAAAAGCAGTTTTAAATCTGCTTGGTCTTCTTACACACATCTGGGAAATGTATTCTGCTTTTATTTTTCTTTTTTTCTGTTTGCTTCCATACCTCCCCTCCTTGGTGGCACCTGCCACACCTGCGTGTGTGGCCTGATGGAATAACTTATCATAGCTCAAATCCACGCCTGACATTTATAAAATGACCTGTGTCGAGAAACAATTTGGTGATTTAACAGTTGGCTATGTCCTAATTTACCCCAAATGATATTCATACAACAGCAGATTCTAAAGCTGTTTGTTAGCCCTCCACTCTGTTGCACTGCCTTGTTCTCTATGAAGCAAAATGTCTCCAACTGTATCTCTGTCCTTTTGAAGAAACACAGGAGGGGTGTGTTTGACTGGGAAATTCACCACAAGGTGTCTCATTTGCCTTGCTACTGGCTGTGTCCCTTCTTGGTGTATTTATGATACAGAACTTTCATGAAAACCTTTGCCAGATTTTGGACTAAAATGTTGCACAAATTGCAGTGTTTTAAAATAAGCCTCACAAGTTTTCCCTTCATGTCTGTCCATAAATGTATATGTTACTATATTGTTATATCTGTTACTATATTACACATTATTATATTATTCTGGTGATTTTGTAAAATATATGAATAGGTCATGACTGAAGCTGAATACTGTTTTTATCCTGGTATTTAAACAGCCCAAATATTATATTTTAATAAATTTTTTTCTAGAGGGGTAAGTGGTTTAATCTCCAAAGAATAGCAAACTCAGGTTACGTCATTAAAAATGAAGTAAACAGCACCCCTGTGACTCGAAAAATAGACATCTTAGAGGAGAAAAACGTTATAATGCATCTCCCGGTGGTGTTGGTGGGGAGGCCAAGGAGCAAGGTCCTTTAATGACGAAGCTGAATGAGATACAAGATGACTTTATGTGTGGAAATATTAGCTGCAGTCTGATGGTGAGTGAGAGTTTAGACTCCCTGTTAGAATGCATGTTCCTGTACTCGCTGATATATTGTTTCACTTTATTAAATAGTGTCTCATACAACAGCATGAGACTCTCCTGCTGGGTTTAATTGAAAGCTGCACTGATATTGTGCAGATTTTAACTGGTGATAAACTGAATGACTTGAACAAAAAATATATATATTGGTAATTTCAGACTCATATCACATCACATTTACACATGTTATTGTGTAATGATGTAGATGTAAAGCTTCCTTCCCTCACAGCTGTTCTAGTGGTTGTTAGTAATGTGTTCTTTCAATTCACTGTTTCTTCCTGCTTTAGTCAGCACCCTGTTATCTGTCTGACTCATCTTCCTTCCTTCCTTCCTTCCTTCCTTACTTGTTTCCTTGCTTTTACAGACTCTCATACAATCCCTATGGTTATTCATTTCTTTGAAAAAATGCATTGATTCAAATATTCCACATGTAACCTATATTCAATTGACCCAAATAATAAATACTAATTAATAATAGTTACCAAAAAGTTGCACTTGCACTTTTTCATGTTACATGTGGCATTAATTGTTATGAGTTATACCATAAAAGTAGACATCTATTTTAAGGTGTTACTGATCACTTTGATGTGTTTTGTCAGTGAACAATATGACAGAACCCACACTCTCAGGATTAAGACAGAAGGAGAGAAAAGTAAGTGATGTTCAAATTAAAAAAAATATGCAATAAAGCAAGAAACAGGTTCAGTCTGATATATTTGCATGGAGTATGAATGAGATTGTTCAATGTTTTAGAAAGGAGGAAAAGCTGAACTTATTGTGCCAAGTCTGACTTCAGTTAACCTAAACATCTCAGTCAGGTTCAAGACAGTCCACAAATCCAGTTGACTCTATGTTTGCATACAGAAACTGAAACTGAAGCCTGATTAAAAATAGTTAACTGTTCATTCATGAGACTCAAAATATCAGGCAACTGATAAGAACCAATTACAATAAAGACAATGACTTGTCTTACAGTTGTATACATAAAACATTTCAGCAAAGTTATGATTTTTAAATCAATCAACTTTTTTGTTTTTTTTATCCTGGTTTGTACATCTCTTTTAAACTGAGCAACGTAAACACACACTATAACATTTGTTCTAAATATACATATACAGTATTCATGAAGATTTGATTTATGCACTTTGACTCAAAGGATTTTGGTTGCTGGAATTAGTAAAAGGTTGCTTTTGTTTTCACTCAGGACATTCATCCAGAACAACAAGGGATCAAAAAACAAACAGCATTTGCCTTATCTCCAGCCAAAATCCTCCAATAGCACAGCACGCAAACTTCAAAGTGAGACTCATTCACTTATTAAGTTAATCATAGTTTCAATTTCTCTTTTAAAATGGTTAGATCAAAAGGCACAGACAAGTTATTATTTGAAATTCTGGAGGAAATGCACATTTAATCAGAGGGGGGTGGGGGGTTGATTGTTATTCTGTCTGTGGTAAGATGATACTAGACTAATCAATATTCCACAGCCGCACTTTTTTTGTTTGAGAGAGAAGTCCATTACGCTCTTTGTCATGACGTTCCCCAGAGTTGGCCTCGAGCAATATTAATACCATGAATTAGAAATGAAAGGATGGCAGCAGGTACTATCGAGCTGTTACATTTCATATGAGTGGATGAACACTTAGTGACAGAAGTTGGCTATTGCTCCCTTGGTTGCAGCAATTACACTGTTCAACGGGCACACAATATATAATGAGTGAAACTTCACCACATCTCTTTGTATGTGTCATCCTGATATATCCTCGCTGCACAACAGCATCGTTACGCTTGGGAGGATTAACATGACATCCATATTAATGTTAAGCTTTCACATGCAGGACCAAGTCCACTGTAAGAGTTCAGATGAGTGATGCCTTGAAATCGCATTATCTAAAGATGGTAAGTTCAGACAGTGCTTCCATTTACAATGCAAACTATGTGTGTAGAATATCTCAGAGGTATAAAACCCATGAGGGCCTACTATATACATATACTACAATGTAATTATAGTGACTGAGAAGACTGGCTTTGGCTAACGAGGTGAGGAAATGTATATCTTTTACTTTCCTACTTTTCTTTATTCATCTTGAAAATTGACTGATGCCTTATTTTTTTTCCCAGCATCCTCTTATGTTCACACTTAAATTCAAAGATTACAAGATTAATTTTTTTAAGGCTTTCTGTGCCTTTACTCTGCTTCTAAAGTTATATTTAAAGTTTTTATGAATTCATTTTGTTGTTTGTTGGTAAATGGTGCTGTCTTTTGTATACCATCTTTGCACAACCTTTTTTTAAAAGGCTTTGCAATATGCTTGTCAGTCTACACAGTTCTGTTATTAATTTAAAAAACAGCAGGTCAGAAAATGCCCGGCGTTATTTTAGTTACCGCAGCAGGTTTCTGTAAAGGGTCAAGGCACGTACTTCGCCCACACTAGCACTTCTCCACAAAATTACTCAGAAATCTGCAAGCTGATCAATAAAAATCAAAAGTAACTCCCTTACTTGAGCATTCTCCAATGACTTTGAGATACTTTGAGTCTTTAGAAATGGAACAGAAATTGTTGCTTTTTATACTACTGCTGCAGAAAGTGCGTAATTTTTATTTACACGAATGAACCATAACATGTCAGTCTACGCACATTTGTGTGGATGAACACAATCGGCGGTGTTTTAATTGACAAAAATAGTTCAAAAATGGTCTTAAAATTGTGACTATGGGGTACGGAAGACCATAAAGCACAGGTGTAAGACTGAGGGGTTTCATTTAAGGCTGTATAGTTGTGTATCTTATCATAAAATGACTCGTAATTTTGTAGCAGGGAAATTATACTGCAAGCCCTGCTCTTTTTCCTTTTACCATCATGAAGGAGATGTGTAATTTCTCACCACAGATTGTTTCGCAACATTGTGTTATGCCGATCCTAATTCTGTGACTTGCCAAGGTTGCCTAGTTCCTGGTGAAGTAGATCTTTATTTTTTCGATTGATGTTTCTATGGAAATGTAAATGGTGTGGTTATAAACTCCCACAATTGAGTGAAAAATGCAGTGTCATAGCATGCGGACTACAACGTCATAAAAGTTGTGATATTGTAGCCAAAATAATCATAATCAAGTCTGAGTTTACTAGACGATGGTGTGATTTTTAGCAGTGAACGACATTAGCACAGTATTTACATTACAGTTTCTTTAGATAAAACCCGAGAAAGGGCCGCCATCTGGCCAATGTTGGGTGGCCACCTGTGCAGCCTGCATCAGTCTTAGGTAAAGGTAAGATCCTTGCAGCCAACTCTCCTGTGTGTTAATTACTCCTCGTTTACAGCCGAGGTGATGAAGGTCTCTGATCATCCAATCTCTGTGAGAGAGATGACCAAGGCGATTTGGGCCATGTGCCAAGGTGTTCATGGCGCGGACAGTTATGTAATTGTGTTTCATTAGTGGTGACTAGAATGACGAATCCTTCCCCCAGTGCCTTTCAACATGCTTCAATTGACACTGTCATTAATGGTTTACTTGACCAAGATTCCTTCATTGCTTTGGACATCTGCATTGACAGTTTTATCTTAGATAGATATACATCACTCATTAGAAACACCACGCAAGCTCTGCCTCTGTTCCAACTGCTCCCACTTTCATAGTCCCTTTCAGTTTTCTTGCCCTCCATTTACAAGACACTACGAGTTACAGCACAACATCGAGTCCTGCAGAGAATCAGTATCAGGCTGCAAAAAAAAAAAAAAAGTTCTTTTTCCTGTTCATTGACAGACAAAGGTCACCAGTGAATAAAAAAGACACCGGTGAGTCAAATAAGTTCTGTTTACACCTTCTTCTGTTTGCTTTTGGTCCTGCTAAAACAGCCTGTGTTACTCCCCTCTGCTGCATGTACACCAGATTTAGTTTCTCTGGAATAACTCATCAATGTCTTGGTCCCTCGCATACAATCAACCCTTCAGTCTTAAGACTCCTAGAGTATAGAGGACAAATACTTGTCAAAGATGACTGGTCAAAGATGCATATGTGTTTGTATGTTATGAAACTGCCTTGAATGAATTCAGTTACACCTCAATGATTACCTGTCATGCCCGTCATAATGCTTGGTCATCCGTGGTTGGTGGAGCGCAGTCAAAGACCAATCCACAGGGTCAGTGTTGGCAGGTTGGTCTGCATGGTCTTCTATCTCCTCTGCTTTTTGGTAGAACATTCCCACTTAATAATGTTTCTTTGGAGTATGAAGACTGTGGGATTGTGCCATAAATTTTCTGTGTTCTACTTCTGGAGGCAGACTGTATTCACTGATCAGCCCTAAAAATGTAGCCTCTGTTGGATTAATTTTACTCTGATTTTTCTCTTTTTGCCCAGTTCTTGGGGGGACATAAGTAGATGATCATATTTGAATGTAGTGGAGTGGTGCAGCCCAACTTCCAAAGACTATATTAGCTACCAGCCATGGCAAGTTATTTATTAACTGCGGTAGTTTGATGTGTATGCTTGCTAGTCTGCATGAGTTCACATGTCTTCCCACACTAGCACTGTCCCCAGTTAAACTTTGCAAGCTTTATCATTACAACAGAGATTGCTAATTATAGATAGAGCTTTAAAATGATATTCCACACATCGCTTCTTGGGTTTCATGAATAATATTCACTATAACTGGCTGGTATTTTCATTCTGTAATTGCTTATGTGATAATTAGAAGACATTTATGACAATTATGATTTTATTTTCTCTCCAGGGTCCCATTTCTCAAAAAAGAAAAACCAAAAAAAAAAACCAACACCTTTTGAGAATTAGGTAAATTAATTGGTAATATTGATGATGGAAAGTCAATGTAATGGTATGTACATCAAAATGAAAACTATGATTTAATGACATGGACATCAAACTCACATTAATAATCAAACGAATAGATCTTGATGTAAATTATGGATCAATTGCATCAAAATAAATAACATTTCCTCAGCTTTCTCGAAAGATTTTATTAAAAATTTTAGAAAAAAGACACCGACCCAATCCCAGTCACCTTCAGCCTGTTTTCTACCCTCCTCTCTCTACTGTTAGAGGGATAGATTAATTAGAAATAGGCTTAAGACTTAAGGGAGGCGAAGGCTCTGCTAGACGATGCTGTTTGAACAGCAAACTGGTCTAAGGATATTAAGGGAAGATGAGAAAATTGTCCTAATTGGAACTGGAGGACATATGGGTCACAGACGTTGGCCTGAAGGTCGAGAATAGTCTAAACTTTATCTTGGGTATAGGTATCAGAAACCAACATTTTTCAGTCTAGCTGTTTTTAAAAAAAAATTTCATCGTCAGCAAATTGAGTGTTGCTCTGCTTCATTAGAGATATGTTAAGTACTTCCTTCTTGAGGTGGGAATCTTTTGGAATTTTGCGATTCGATTCAAATCTGATTCTTGATGTATGATTTGATTCAGAAACAATACTTGATTCAAAACAGATTCTCGACTGAATAGATAAGGGGGCACAATTTTTTTTTTGTCTCTTTCTCCAGTACACTGTGTGCCGAACCAATCACTGATGTCCTTAGTCCACTAAGTGGACAGCTCTGCTGTGTTCTTATTAATGTTACAGTATGTCTCCAGCAGTGGTACCATTAGCTCTGGGGAATGCCATGGTTGTCCAAGACGTTGAATGTGTGCAGAGTTTTTGAAGTGAAACAGACTGTGCAGACTGTGAGTTATATTCTTTGCCTCATTTATTGATGTTCAGTTATTTTTTTTTTCTTTCTTTCTTTCTTTCTTTCTTTCTTTCTTCTCTTAATTTTTTGTATCATAAATTGTTGATTCATAAAGATTTTGTTTCTCATAATAAAAAAATGGAATTCATTCTTTAGCTCTTCTTTGGTATATCTTGTAAGAGTGATGGGCAATATCGGTCCTTAATGTTGCTTAATCCAGTTTTTCTTTGGACTAGTTAGGTGAATGGATTTGACCTGGTCTGGAACTAATTGGGTTTATATTCACAAAATTTAACTGACATAACAAAATAATACTCCTGCTTTACAGCTGGATGTATAAACATAGTTAAAATGATTACATATGGCTGTCTGATCTAGTCTGAACATGTCAACACATGTCTAATCAGTGTCCACGACTAGTTCTTCTTGCTTCTCTCTGCTTCTCAGTTCCTATAAAATGTAAAGTATTTCCAGGTCTCAGCTGTGGGAGACATTGTTCATCCTAGCTATCATACTATACTTAGTAAATTAATTATCCTTAATGGTTGCATACAAATGGTTTGCAAAATCGCTAAGGTGACATGAAACCATAAAAAGAGCATTTTATGTATTGATCTCAAATTTTGGTGAGTCATCATTTAGGAGACACAAACAAGGATAAAGACAATAAACAAGCTTCAAGAAAACTAGTTTTATTTACAATAAACACAAGACAGGGCATTGCCCATGTTTGATAGGGCACCGGAAGGGCGCACACCATACACTGTATCCATACAACCATGCAACAGTCTCACTTTCTAATCTTCTATAAATTTGAATTAATAATAGTTAATTTGTAAAGGCACACGTTACAAACTATTACAAACAGATGATGTATATGGGCATTGTATAACACACCTTTGTACACACTACAAGCTTCTTTGTCTAACCTCTTGGCTTATGAATGGTGCAGGGCAGCGAAGCTCTGGAGTACCACAGTTGCTGTCATAAGACTCATTACATTGTCTTGGCTAGTTGTTATCCACAGGGAACTGTATTAGTGCCCTCATTCGTAATTAAAACAATAGATAATCCCCAGGCACAAACAACACTTGGGTAGCACATTTGTTGGCGCAGAGAGTAATTAATTGTGTCATTAGTATCCGTTTTGTATTGAAAATGAGAGACTTGTTTACAGCACTCTCAAGGGACTGGGTCCATACTGTGTAAGACCACACCGAGACTCTTTTTGTTGTTCACTGGCTATACAGTTATGAGTACTGGGAGGCCATGCTAGCAGCATATCTAATTCGATATAATTTTGCTTGGGATCAAAGCCTGCTCTATGCCACAGAGCTCTGTGCTCTCTGCTCAGGGACGAATGACATCAGGACATTAAAGACGTATGCCTGATTGCACTGCTGGATCCTGGTCTGACTGTTTATTTTGCCTTTTGTGGAAAGGTATCTGACTTTGATAAGTCGTAAGAGGGTGGTCTGCCTCTGATAATTGTTCTGTTAGACAAACCGTGACATCCCTTGCTTGTGTTTTATTCAGCTATTTAATGAGTTCCAGCTATCTAGACAGAACAGAATGAAAGTGACTCCAAAAAAAGGTAACATGTGACTTAGGGTGAAATTTATCAGAGCATGTGTATGATATAATCGGAACCATAGTGTGTCGTTTCATTTTTTATTTCATAAAAGACTTGCACACTTATCTCACACACACACACGCACACACACACACCAATTTTTATCATCAATGGTAATTGTATATGGGTTTATTTGGTGGATACAAATTAAGAAGCAACAAAAAAGAGGCCACCCATGTTTTGCATTCACTATGTCACTATGTACACTGTGATGTTTTCTCTCATATATATGAGAAAGAGGATATTTCATATATAAAAAAAAGAGAGGATATTTTTTTTTTACTGTTTTCATTTTAGATGACAAAAAACAAGTCTAATAAACCACATCATCTTGTGAGATGAGCACAACAGAACAGGAACTTATACCAATTCTATTCAATTTATGTATCAATGAGTATATGAACTTGTGGTCGTTGACCAGCTCTCTGGTTTCTGGTAACTTCTCAGCAGGTTAGCAACAGTATGTTAAGGTTTACATGTCCAAACTATATATTACCCTCAATTGCAGTTATGTTAGAGAAATGCATAATGGCTCAGGGAATGGCAATATCAATTGGTAGGTCCACTACTTTCAGACATAAATATATCATTAGTTGTTGGATGTATTGCTATGGAATTTGGTATGGAAGAGCTCCAGAAGATGAAACCAAAGTACAATGAATGGTGGATTACCAAGAAAACCACCTAATATTCTAAATACTACCTTAATTGTTACTTTTAGAATTTGCTATGGGTGTCTGCTACATTTTTATAAAGAAGATATGCTACCAAGTAAAATATTTTAGAAACGTTGGACCTTCAAACACATCAACAATCCCTAACTCACTAAAATGACATGTTAAAAAAAAATAAAAAATTGGACAGCTGGTAATGTAAAATGGGACAGACGCTGATTGTTAAAAAGGGACATGAATTGTTTGTTTCATGTTTGTTTTTTAAATGGTTAAAACAATGTATCATTTCAGTATAGGCTGCACAATAACTCATCATTTTGTGGCGGCTGGTAGCCTAGAAACACGTCACTTTCAGTTCAGAGCTCAGCTTCAGCTCAATTGTTCCCATTTTACCTAATGCCTTCAGAAATGGGACTGTCACTCAAAACCCTTTCCCATTGAAAAGTAGAGTATTATGAAAATATTTCAATATTAAGTCAAACAATTTATAACAGTGCATTGGTTTACTGTAGCTGCAGTACTCCTATTATGGAAAAGAAACAATCAACATGCCACATGACTTACTTTGCAGGTTCGGGGACCAGTTTTGAATCTTATTTATCTTAGACCAAACAAAATGACGTTTCATGTAAAAGACATTTATAGTAACAACGCAAAATACCATGTGGGATAATTGGCTGCTAATACCTAAAAATCCCAAAATGTAAAACCTTATTTGCCCCATTTTATCTAATCTGCCATATTACATGCTCTCCATTAATTGGAATTAATACGGTTATGTTGACATTTTTATTTAGCACAACAATCACCAAGTCTAAATTTCAAAATATGCAAAAAAAATAAATACTGGCAATGTCTGCTAAACACCATGTTAACATGTAGATTGTGATTACGATCATGCTAAAAACAGCTCGAAGCAGAAGCAGTAGCCAAGTTCAGCCTCACATAGAACCTTGAAAAACTGTGAGCAGGTGCAAAGAGGAGAACTGATGCTGTTTTAAAAGGCAACGTGTGCTCACACCACATATTTATTTATTTGAAGTTAATTAATAAATTATATATATATATTCATGGAATTACTTTTTAAAGTGACCTGATTTTAGTTTTAGAGCCTAAAACCTTTCGGCCTTCAATGTCAGCAATTTTTGCATGTAATAACGATGCATATGTAATGTACTATCTATGTGGAAAAAGGTGGCTGGTGCTGTGTTATGTAGCCTCCTGTGTAAACTTGAAGCAAAATTACCTCTGCGTGGTGTGGCTGCCTGTGGCAAGACACTGTTACACTAACAGCAAGGTCAGCGCTAGACGAATACATTAAATAACAACCTTCCTCTGCGGCAGTCAATACGCAGTTATCATTCAGGTGAGAGGGCGTGCTTAATTTTCAACTTCTGGCCATTAGCGGAAAGGACAGATGACCCTTTTCACTAAAGGGTAAATTAGAGTTTGTACTTCTCTTTTTCACATATCATCACCTCTTCAGGGGATGTTGCATGTAGTGCGGTTTATTCACCCTGCTCACCTGCCCACAGTAAACTGTCAAGCACAAACATTATGATAATATATTGTATCATTGGCACATTAGAGGGTAAAACCAAGATATCAGGACGCCCATCTTTCTAACGGAAAGATTCAATAGTATTAATCAGGTCTTTTGACATTTTCCATTTAATATGATATTCAAAACCAGCTTTTATTACTATAGTGATAAAATACATGTCTTAGGAAAGAGCCTAACAACAGAATGAATCTGTTGAATTTAAGTTAATATTTCCTAATAGTTAATATTAACTGCAGAAAACAGCTGATTGCCCACTGTGTTCCAGTGAGACTAAACCAATACATAGTGTACATATGTTGGTAAACTGAAAAAGACAGAGGCTATAAAGCTTAAATCTGCAGTGTTAAAAGCAGAGTGACTTGCAGGTTGTAAGGGATTAGCCAATGTTACGAGTTGATAACTAGATGGAGATGAAAAGAGATGCTCCTCTTACTGATACAGCTATACTGCCACCTTTTTAAAGATTCTGATCTTACATCATCATACATTGGGGTCAACGTGCTCCACTTTGAGCCAGAACTGCGGTATCAACCTTTTAATGAAATACAGCTCATCCTTTCTCATGGCTGAGTCTTCTTTTTTTTTTTGCTATATGCTAATTTTATGCAGCTATCCATGTGTGAAAAGTTACTCTTGACAAAGTACAGGGGAGCAAAGCCAAAAATAACATGGAGCCCACTTCCAGGATTCTTATTAACCTCAAATGAGGGCATGATTTGATATCTCTCTGGAAAAGTGGGATGCTCTTGACTTTGTCACTATACCAGATACACTGAGACAGTGTTGAGACACTGTTGCACTGCTTCAAGACAAGACCGAAATATCGCAAACAGCACACATTCTAGCACTCGCTAAGACGACCTGAGAGCTTGTTTATACAGTTTTACCATCCTGACTGCATGGCTTCAACCAATAGTTTATACATCATTTTTGTAACTATCCATTTTCTGAATGCGTTAGAACATTTAGTATTTCCAAAGCAACGGGAGTCTGTTGTAATCATTTTCATTTCTCTTTAAAAGCTGTATAAATATATATATATATTTTTTGTCTTGCAGAGAAGCCACAGTGAAGAAATGATTAAATTCTCTGCATATTTCCGTAACAGATGAGGTTGTGTAACCTCACGTCACACTCATGACTAACAATAACTTTTTTTTTTTTTTTTTTTTAACATGTGTAGAAGCTAACAAACCCACGGTCACAGCAAAATTTAGCAAAAGAGTAAAAATTATATCTGTATGCCCCATGTCGATAATCCAACCATGAAATCACTTCAATTCACTCGGTGTGAAACAAAGAAAACCTGCACTGACACCAGCACGGAACATTATGCCGATTTCACTCTGTACTTCAACTCTGTAAATATAGCACTCTATTTATACGAGTCCTGTATTGTAATGAAGATTTCTATGAAAATTATCCATTGTGTTTGAGATTTCACTTTTCAAGCAGATCCATCAACATGATGGAAAATGTTCTATTCATATTTTCACTGGTATTTCACCTGAAATCACCTGCTATCCTGAAAATAAAAAGGCCTTCACCACTAGATAAAAACAAACAAACAGTATGATCACAATGTGAGAGAGGAAGATTGAAATCTCTCACCTAATTGAATGGTAGGAAATGGATTAAAGTTTACATCCTATATGCTTGGTTGAGTGTGGAAGTGAAAGCAATTATACGAGGAGTAATGTAATCAATTTTCTGGTCGAAAAAAAAGGTGACAAATTAAGGGCATAGGGCTGTTTTCCAATATCAAGAATAATTTATTCAGTGTTGGTTTCACTTAGTAAAGTAGCCTTTACGCTAAGTGTAGTTTCATGCTGCCAAAAGATGGTATAAACCATGTACAGAAACGTACATTCAGTTTTTCTTTCGAATATGTGCCATCAACTGAAATAAGCATATGTTGAAAATATCCTATAGATTCCACCATAATCCTTGGAGGTGTAATTTTCATTGAAAATTGCAACTACTTCATGACTACCGACCCTGAAGGCAGAATCCAATTAATTGGATTTCACCCTTATTTGAAATTAACTGAGGGTCAGAAGCAAAACCTGATCACTAACAGCCTCATCTCTTAGTATTAATGTATTAGTGTTTTGCCTTTTACTCTATTCAGATACACTCTATATAAAGATTCATGAAAAAAAAACAAAAAATGAAATATATCTTTCTGCTTTGTGCGAGAGGACGACGATTCAATTAAAGTGATCGTTTTCTTTGCAAAATGATGAAATTTTCATGAATAGTGATGAAGCTGCACACAGCCCTGTATCAGTATTCTCATACACATGCTATATTTTTTTTAGGTTGCAGGGCAGATTTCATGAATTCCATTCATACAAATAGTCTGAACTACACATTATGCTCCTTCTGCTTTTGTCACAAATAAAATTACCTTGGACAAATATTATTTTTAAAAACAATAAAACAATGAATAAATGAGAATTGAACTAAGAATCAGTCTCTGATGCTGTAATCGGGTTATAGTTTTTTTTACAGTGTGTTGTATGTCAGCCCACACTGTGCTTTGTCTGGTGTATTAGGGGATATTTATCTAGAACCCTGCCTAACAAATTCCAGGTCTGATTTTTGAGAGTTGTGGGGTGACTGTAAATTACTTTTGTTTTGATTTAATTAATGAGATGAAGTTTTTTTTTTTTTTTTTTTAATAGATGTTGATGTTTTTTGAGTTTGCTTCGCTGTAGCATGTGCTCTATTTTTTATTTTTTTTTGGTAAACATTGTGTTTTGCCTGTCCTCATTTCCATGGCCCTTTCTGTTTGTCATTATCATTTTATGTGGAGAAAGTCGCATTCAAAAGCGTCATTTAATTGTTCATTTATCACACATGGTTTTCAGTGTGCTCCTCATTTAAAAAGGGGACAGGTAGTTTGCCAGGTGTGTCTAATCACTAATCACTGTGGCGCTGCACTCACACAGAAGCACGTCATATAGACTTTCACCCACAGTCAATAATGCACTTTGTAATTCTACAACATTTTTCCTTTTTCCATTTAAGACTGAAACGACAATCTTTACATTGTTTGCAAAATATATTCTATGACTAATCAATGTGAACTTGATTAGGGGATCAGTGCAACCTCCGAAGATACATCCGTTGTCAAAGTCACCATTACTAATTTGGTATAATGTCATTTAACAAAAAAGAAGGAAGGGATCAAATTACATTCTTTATTCATGCCAGCAGGATAAAGGGTTTTTACCCTGATATATCCCAGAACACTCCTGTTATGAGAGTAATTTGTCATGATTACCACCTCTTTGGTTGAGCCACTGTTTTTCAAATTCCAATACATCGTAGATTCTCAGCTTTGTGTTCCAGTTCACAGAAATGGTGTGTTACCCGTGGTAATGTCATATCTGCCTGTCTGATGCCACTTCTCTACTCAGTGGTCCTAATTTGTTCAACTTATGATATTTGGAATTACAAAATACAGTATTGACTGACAGTAAAATTCTACGTGATGTACTTCTGTGCGAGCGCAACGCTACAGTGATTAGTGATTAGACACACCTGGCAATCTGCTTGTCCCCTTTAAATGAGGAACACATGCGCGCGCACACACACACTTTTAAAAGCATCTTCTTTTCACTGGTTATTTAACTGAACAGTACAACGTGTATTTGTGCACTTTTTTTTGAGATGTTGCCAGACCAAACAAGATGTTGTCATGATAAACTAAATTATGAATAATGTCCACGAATCCATCTTTTATTTAGCAAATGGGTTTAACATAACATGGTAAATGAAGCTGCGAGAGATGAGAAATAAAACTGACACTGAACCTTTTGTGAACTCTGGCGGAGCATATGCAAGGACAAAAAAGTTATAATTTTGTCAAAAGCCTTTAGTGTAAAAAACCCACTTTGAATTTTCTTCAACTGATTATAGTTTTATGATCCTTAAGAGATTGGGTTATATCCCTTTTTGAAGTCAGAATAATGTTAAGACCTTATGATGTGTTTTAAGACTTCTCCTACTTTCCTTGGAGCACTCCTGATGCCCATTACAGCAAATTATCCTGTTAGATTCCTCACTTCCATGGGGGCATTCTTAAAATCCCAGTTGTAACCTTTCAGTCAGTGTCTTAAAGTAGACTTCAGTAGTGTTGCTCGATCCTCTTTGTGAGGTCTCTTCTGCAAACGTGTTTGCACAGCCATATGCAACATATTTCATCCTTGTAGAGCATAATATTTTCATCCTCAACGTATGGCAGTTTGAAGTCTAAAAGTGGCTCACATTTCAAAAATGAGTATAAGCTACGTGTGCAATATAATAGTTGATCATTATCTTATTCATTAACGGTAATGAAGGAAGAAGAGGGGGTCAAGTGTTGTTCAATAATTGTCAAGATACTGTGTGTGTTTTAAAATCTGCCAGGCAGAGCTTAATTGCGTCCATTTTCAAGGGCCAGTCTAAAGTCTTCAAATTGCTCAACTGACACATTGATTTCTATCTGTGACAGACCATTTGGTTCTAGATGTACATGAGATAAATGAACAGTATTGCTGAAAGGAAGCAGAAAACATATTGCTTGAAAAACATGTTGCTGGAGTTAAATTTATTTTGGCTGCGTAAATGCAATCCCGCTGGAAACAGTTCCAGGAAATCAGGATAAAAATAACTGAGCCACTTTCCAATTCCAATAAACAACGGTTAATTGTTTTAGAGGGAAAAAAAGCAATATTCAATTATTTTAATAATATTGGATTGGTTACTTATGGTGGGTTTGTGTATACTTGAAAAGATGCACTTACTGGTAACTTACAATTGAGTGACTCTAAGGAGGAACTAAAGTTTCCGTGTTGGATTGCAAGGTTGTTTTCTTCCCTCAGTGGTTAGTACAGTAGGTTGCAAGCTGTTTTTTTATAGATATTCTCAAGTTGTCCAATGACCAGGCAATATCATCAATCACTGCCCTCTTGACAGCATCTCTTTCAGTCCTGGATCCAACCAGACGGAGCTATGCCAGCGGGGTTGAAGGTTGAGGGCTTTTCTGCAATGGCTGCAGTTGCTTGAGAAAAATCTGTGTGAAATCAGTTGTTGAAGTTTCAGAATGGAACTTTAAATGCAGGTAAACATGCCTACATTCATCAAAATGATTCCAGCTCCAGAGATGCATGCTTAAAGTCAAATGTTGGATTTAGTTTAAATTCATTGGATTTCTTTAGTCAATGGGAGCGATATAAATATTAAAAACATAAAAACAGGTATTGTACCCGTTTTAAGACCGTACGGATGTTTGCCATATCAGTTATCATCCATATAAATCTCTCTCAATGTCAACACTGTAATAGTGAAGCATCGTTAGTTACATTTGATTTGCGCATCATTTTGATATTCTATATATGCCATAACATGGTCATGTTGTCCGGAGTGACTTTGCATGTTAATTGTCATTCCAACCAGCAAGCCTCTCCCCGACTACCACTGATTCCCTGCAGACGATTGAACTGTTAATGAGATCTGATGGACAGATGGATGGCCACCGTGAGGGCAGCTACCGTGTCCTCTCTGACTCGGTGGGGTAGAAGTGGAGGTGTGCCAAATACATTTCTTCCGAGATATACTTGAATTCCCATACTCTCTGTCAGTTTGTCAGTAACAGAATATATGGATCTGTGACATTACAACTAGTTGTTCGTTACTAGTTGTTCTCAGTATACTTTTACTATGGCTGTCATTAGTATGCTTTTATCAAACATAGGCCATAAAACCACAGAACAAGCACTAAAAATACATCATACTGTGATATGAGAGAGAGACGTACTCATTCTAAAGACACTGACTCACGAACTACCTCTTTGCAGGATTAACCCCCCCCCCCCCCCCCCCCAACACACACACACACACACACAAGTGGGTTTCTATGGTGAAAGACACATATTTGCACATAGGCTAAGGCTGTGAAATGAAGCTGTTTTACCAGAGTGTCTCCTTGCTATTTCAATAAACTCTGGAGACAGATAGTACTGACAGTATTTGTAATGGCAGCATGCTCTGTCAGTTTCCCTCCTTGTTCACAAGACTGTCCTGGGATTCACAGTGTCCGAATGCATCCTTAATGAGAGCTGAAATCATCCTATGCACTGGAACAGACAATCCAGCTAACGACGTTGACTGCGAGATGAAGAAACGGAACGCACTTCTCATCCGCTCCTCTGGGGTTTTGTGTTGCAGTCTTAATCAGAGAACTTGACAACACGTTCAATGCTTGTCATTTCCAGGCTTTGAACTTGATCCAATTTTGCATTTCTGGTAGAGTTTAGTCAGACCAATTATTTTACTGACACAAGCTGTTCCACAATAATTCAACGTAAATAATCTAATAAACTGTTTTTTTACACTGAATAACAATGCCTACAGCACTTCTCTTGAATGTAGCACTGACAAGGATTCTGTGGGTAAATGTGAGAGAATTCAATGCAAAACACAGTGTAACGGCTCAAAATTCACTCAAACATTACCCAGAAATTACAAGTGAACTGATTCACACTGCAGTTTATCAACTTAGTTTTCTCAACGGCGTAATATGATGATTTAACTGGGATAATTTTTTATGTTGATCAAAGACATATTAGTGGTCAAAGTGAGGCACCAGACTCTTACTCCCAAATAGTTTCTCCTATTTTGCATCTTTGTAACTTTGTTGGACAAGGGACCTGGCAACTACATTACCCACAATGCAATTCGGCCAACTGTTCATTTGGAGATATCGATTATGTGTTTACCCAACATATGCAGTAGGACCCCACAAGATCTATAAACACATTTTGATGTGTAAAATGAGTAGACTTCCCCTTTTTAGTTTTAGTGAATGTCTTTTTTTTATCAAGTGTACACCTGATATGGGTGAGTCCACAGGCAATAAAACGGTGGAGTGGGCAGTACAAATAGCTGCCTGCCAGCACGAAGCTCTTTTGTCACATTGGACTTCATTGTATTTTATGTTGGAGGTCACTGGTAATTGTGATTCCACGCTCTGTTTTTGGGTTTGTTTAGTTTACAGATTCATAGCTTTGCACAACGTCCCTTTTGTTAGAGTTTAAAGATTCAGTTTTGTTATGATTCAAAGAAAATGTTTGTTTGATTAATTTATGGTTGCGTCTTACTTACTTACAGCTTGTTAGAAAACCAGTAGGTCATTTTAAGCTTTTAAATTACAAGTATGTAATGTAAGTGTGTGTGTATGTGTGTATATATATATTCTATTTAAGATGTTGTATTATGTAGCACATGCATGTGCAGTGTGGTCTGCTGTACAGGAGCTTCTCTCCTGAGGGTTACAGTCTTATCTCTGTTACTCTCTGTAGCTGTTTAACAAAACTGCTCTCTTCAGGGATGAAGAAACATGTCACCCAGTGCAGCGGTGTTGCTCACTGATGTGTTTGATAGCTTTAGTCTTAGAGGTCTGTGGCACAGAGGGATACAATAAGACTTTGGATATTCGCACAGTACTTCAGACTTCATTATTGGTTCAGGTCTGCACATGAGATTTCTTGACAATAAGAAAAATATGGTGCAAACACCGATATATCTTAATGAGTTCATCCTTTTTTTTCCAGAGGTATTTCCAAATGAACAATCAATAACTGTATTTTTGCCTTTGCTTAAAAACAAGCTTCAGGAGACTGACTAAATTGCACAATTATCATTGCACTCTATGGGTGAGAACAACTTTCATATGTATCCTCTTTGTGTGCTTTTATTTTTTATTTTTTTGCAGGCCCACCATGAAATTGATTGCACCACAGCACCCTCATACTGCGCTATTCTCTAATCTGTTCAAACTTGAAACAGAAAAACACAGTAGAAATGGCTGCGAGTCACACGGACACATAGGGGATGACTTGAGGTGACGTTTCTTCGCTGTCAGAGAGACAAACAGCAACAACAGTGGCCTCGGTCGTCTCAGTGCTCACACTTTTATTTAATGAGAATGAAAATGCTGCCCCAACAATAGCAACGGATTAAAGAAGGCGTATAAATAACATCACCTTATCTCTCCTTCTCTCATTTATGAGTGTATGAGTAATCTTTTTTTTTTTTTTCCTCCCCTTACACCAGCTGCAGGTTGGTTTCCCCTTGCAGTCTTCATCTTTCTCTGTCAGTCCTCAGCTTCTTGTTTAATTAGCTGGAAAAGTCTGCGTGAGGCGTGGAGCTCATGAAATACAGCCGTGTTGCTTCCGCAGAAGGTGGTTTGTTTGAATGATTTAATTTATCTAGATAGCCAGAGCCACCAGTTCTCTAAAAATGTGACTGCAATATGTAATATAGTCAAGTCACTGAATATATATATATACTGTACGTGTCTCTATATTACCTCTGCCTTTAGTTAGAAGCGAGATTTGCCTGTGTACTAATGCTTACAGTACAGATTTTCACTGCTGCTGCATGACTAATTCTTGTTGAATTATTTTTACACTTGTCCAACCCCCCACTCCCCCTTTTTTTTTTTTGCATTGTCAAGTCTTAAGTTTTGTGTCTTTGGATGGTAGTCAGATAGGGAGAATGTCATTGCAAGGTGCAACTTCATCTCTGTGCTAATACATATTTTAATTTGGAATGAATAGGTATGTCTTTCTACCATTCCATCAGTTTTCAATGTTTTATTTATTTATTTATTTTTTTAGTTAAAAAGATTTACCTTTTTAAATTTCTTTGACACTTTTCCTAGAATCACCCCCTTTTTTTTTGTCCTCACCCGTAGCCTACCAAAAAAACATTATGATCACCTTGCTTATTCATTAACATCCTTGAAACATGAATTTTCTATAATTGCATTAACAGGAACACGGCTCTCACAAGAAACAAAAAGTTCTCTCAATATAATTCAGTTGATGCTACCAGAGAAAGAAAATCTGGAGGTCTTCATGGGGACTATGAATACATACAAAGACAGTATTTGTCCTTATATCCAGAGGCTGTTATTGAATCCATCTTCACTGAATAAATTTGTCCAACAATGTCTTTAAATGTGTCCACAAATACCTTTCACCAAATAAGAGGGAAAAACAAGTGTTATATCCTTGGACACTTAAATATAGGCCTATTTAAAAGTGAAACACATTCACCAACAGAGGACATCCCAAACAATCTGTATTCTAAATTACTTTTATCCAATTATTCACAAATTATTCAATAAATGTTTCCCAGTATTCACAGCAGAGAGATCCAAAAGACATGGCACAAGGAAAAAGAAGAGAAAAAAAAAGATTAAAAAAATCCTATTAAGCCCAATGCCCTTAAACCAAATTAATTATAAAATCATACAAAAAATAAATGTAATGATCTCCTTAGAGCAGCTCAAACGTGTTTCAGTGATACATTTTAAGGAGTCCTCAAATAAGAGAAGACACGTGGACAATAATATAAATCAGTTACTGCAAGGAAGAAAGTGTCAGACCTTTTCTCCCACTTCTCAGATGTGTAAAAAAAAATTATGAAATTTAACAAACTCTTTGTAAATGTGGAATTATCTCTTGGGAAATAAGTCCTAGTATTAGATTATGACCTGAGGAAGTGACGTAGTTCAGATGACGTTGATATAAGGTTACTTCCATATCAGAAGGGGGTGGGTGGATAGTTAGTCAGATGGCACAAAGTGAGAAAAGGTTTTACAATATGACTACTGCAAAAGAAAAAAATATATAACAATGAATCATGAAGGAAATGTCTAACTGTTGAAACTATGTCAATGACAGCCAGTAATATGTCCAACAGAACTGCATTGGCATGTGGAGTACCACAAGGATCCATTCTTGCATCATTATTTTTTATTCATATCAATGATTTTTTTTTTATTGCATCAAATACCATTCAAATGGAAAAAAATGAATTAGGAAGGACAAAGTATAATACACATTTCTGAAGGCAGTGGCTTTATTTAGGACAAAAATACATTTAATATTGATAGATTTAAATCTGTAGGAATTATTAGGAACATGTTTCCACTTGTCAATATGACCTTAACTTTATACTAGAGCCTTTTATATCCATACCGACTCCAATGCTGTATGGGTCAGTACGTATGGCAACTATTTTTGATATAAATACCCTACAAATACGTGTTTTTATTAATAAGGTAAGATTTCAGGACATAAACTTCAAATCAAATCAAACCATCTTCATCTCTATTTCATTTCCCTTCATCATACCAACAGGGGACAGTATTCAATTAAATACAGAAGCGACACTTGGTAGACAACTAGCCCTCACTACTCATTTTTAAAGAGGAAATTAAAAAGTGGCATAAATAAGCATCCAAATGAAACGGGGTAAACTAATTGTGTTTGTTTTTACTTTATTTACTTTTCTGTTGTCTGGTTGATTGATTTAAATTCATTCATTTAAGTTCTTGCATTCCTTCCACTGCATATTATGTGGTGTTTTTGCTGTTTTGTGTGTGTGTGTGTGTGTGTGTGTGTGTGTGAAGATTTGTAATGGTATGTGCACGAATAAATAAACCAAATGACTTCTCTGGGCTTCTCTTCTCTACTCCTCTACAGTGGTTTGCTGGACAAATTATTTTGGGTTGAAGGATAGTTTCTTTATCTAAATTAATTACCGTTGTCAGCAGTTGGGGTTTCAGTATAATGTAAATAATGTATCTTGTTGAGAGGAAGCAAAAGATTTCTGTTTGTGTGCACAAAGCAATGTTCCACCGTTTGCGCCTGAATGGCTCCCAAAATAAGTGTATGAGGAGTTGGTCGTGCTATCTGCTCGCTTTGTGCTACTTGACAGGTGTTTTTTTTTTCTTTTCCTTTTCCCGCTGTGAAGCTTTCTTCTTGCCGCTCAGCTCAATGGACCTTGACAACATTTCAGGACAGAACGTCCTCAGGGTTCTCAAGGACTACTGGTGCACTCACTGCTACTGCTCTGTTCTGGCCTGCAAATACATGCTGCTAAAATGGCTGTTAATGAGATAAGAAAAATATGGCTACCCTCCCGCTGCAGATGGAGCTGGAAACTAGTTTCTTAGAACTTCAAATGTTACAATATACCTCACTACTTTATCCTCGACGGAGAGTCAATAAGGGTCTAGCAGGAAAGGTCAAGTTTGGTAAGTTCTTGGTTTCCTGCAGAGCCACATAGCTCAATCCAATAAGTCTAGAATATTATTACACAAGGGCACACTGCACTGAGCTCCACACATATTTTTGTAATAGTACTTGTACACATTGCTCAGTATTTTTCAAATTTTGAAAGTGTCAAAAGTGTTTTTGCTGAGGTGCTGCTCAGCATGCTATTAAACTAAAATAAAAAATATCCATATTGATGAGAAGATGTGCAAACTGAAGTGTAGGCGATACATAAACCAACATTTCAAATTTAACACAGTTTTACCAAGCTGCCAGGCTGATTATACGACATATGGACAGATTATAGAGATGATAGTGTGCTTATGGAGGCAAGACACATTGTCTGAACAATCACAGCAATTGCAAATATATTATTGTAAGCTACTTTTCTCATTCATTAGCCACTGGGGGAATGAGTTTAGCATGACTGGTTTATGGAGTTGAAAACAAACAAAGCAGTTTTGTTTTGCATGCACACTAGTTAAATTTATACAAGCACGATTGCTTGGTTGGGGGGATATAATTGGGTAATTCATTTTATGGTCTTAAAATTAAATAACTGAGTAAGAACAGTCATTTTTCCTGAAGTCAAGAGGACGATAGGTGACTGAGTGGAAGAAATGGAAAAGGGTTACTGGAAAACTTATAACCGGTGTACACATAATGCTACAAAAATATTGTCAGACCTCTACATACATCCAATATACTGGATATCAGATCTTTCCTGTTATTCATGTATCTCACATGCCCAAAACACAGGCCTAACAATCATAAAAAACACAAGTTAGTGCTAATGCTTGTAGCCGTTGTCTTCGCTGCTTTTGCAGGTACATTGCTGTGCTTATTTGCGGGTTATTGTGGGTAGGAAGGCATGTCAGCAAAGGTGCATTTGGTTCTGTTAATAAAGTAAACATCTGTTTGGTGCAAGTGTGACTGTGTATGATGAAATTATCTATGTAAAAAAAAAAAAAAAAAACTGTGACAAGCAATACATTTTAATTCGGAAATACAAAATCCGGATGACAAGGTTTAAAAAAAATAAATAACAACAGTACAAATATCTCCAGTTGTTTGAGGTTCATACTGTTCCAAACAAATACTTCAGAGGCTGCAAGTAAATGAGGCAACAGGGGATGGAGCCTGCCAAGAGCGCTGCTGGAGTCACAGCTGTTCAAATGGGAAGGAGCGGGAGACAGTGTAGACAGTTATTATGATTCCAGGACACTCACACTTTGATTACACATTGGTGGCCCCGTAATTGTCATCCTCAACAAAGATGAAGTAGTTTCCTGCTGCACCAAACATAATGAAAGAGGTTGAGCTGGCCAAAATGGATACAAAAAGTGTGATTAGCAACAAACTTGAGGGTGGGGAATTGTGTGGGCATCCCTTGAAACTTTAAGCACTTTTTTGGGTATAGTTTTCTTAAGTTATGGTAATTCTGAAGCCAGAAAGACAGTTTGACCAAGAAGGGCTTTTGATTGATCAGGGCACTTTAGTCATGGAGGGTCCTGCTGTGTCCACAGTGGGCCTGCAAGCTTTTTTATCACTTTCGTTTAAACCCAGGAATCACTCTGCAGTGATAAATGAGGAGGGGGGTTAAAGGAACAGGAGTGACAAAGCCCTGTGTCACAGTAGCACACAGCTGGACAGGGACAGGGACAGAGGAATGGGTGTCAGTTGGGCAGGCCTGGAGGGAGGAGGGGTCTTATAAATGGCTCCTGCTTTGGGCCAAATACTCAATTAGCTGATCTGACAAAGTGCTCTGGTTTCCCCCTGACTTTGTTTTTTCTGGTTTGGTACAATGTTTGTCCTCCACCTACAGGTGAAGGAGAAAGGGGTGCAGGAGTGTCCAGGCCTCAAGGTCAAATATGTGATTTTTCAAGCTCGTTCTTTATCATATAAATGTCATGAGATGAGACTTCTGAGAGGGATTTTAATATTAAAAAGGGAAAATACTTTTTTTTTCCCTTTAATTTTTACAACTCAGGCATTATTATCAGCTTTTTGGCTTTGATAAGTTCCACCAACTTAATTACGGGAATATGTGGCTGCAGGGAGTCCAGCTTGTTAAGTAGTCCACTATTTGAAATTAATCCCTAAAGTGAAATTATTTTTTAAATCATTTATTGGCTGGAAGACAAAGCTGTTTCCGTGGTTTTACACATGATGTGAAGCCAAGACACAGAACATCAAATTATTTATAAATCAACTTTATTCCAAAAACTGTTAATGAATCCTGTTGCTGATTCTTTAAAGTTGTCTCTACCTGCATCAGCACGAAAGCTGATCAAAACTGATCAATCAATATGGAGTCTAGAAAAGTTAAGTCTCTTATTGCACATGATGGTTTTCAACTAAGAAATAGTATATATGATATAATTTATTCATAATATTAATTAAAAACCATTAACTGAGTGTTTTTAGTAGCCTACAAACAAGCTACAGAATGCAAACCATGGTCTAATTTCTGGGTAATATAAGGATTTCACACTTTTTGAGGATTAGGAAAATATTGCCTGCAAATCTAGGCAGCATTATAGGTATATATATATATATATATATATATATATATATATATATATATATAATGTGTGGGGAGAGTGCGGGACTTCATTAGACGCCCTCTATCGTCCTGCTGTTCCGTTTGCAAAGTGTGATCAGTAATTATCCTCTCTCATTACTGCGCCCTGGATAGGTGAGCCTGAGGAGCTCACTGGGACCCTTCAGATAACACAGTGACACAGGGAGCTGTGGAGAACACCAATGCTTAACCACTAACTACACAACACATAACAGCCCTTATCTGGAGACTCCAGCCAGCTGACAGAGGCTCACTAAAAACATATTGAGGAATGCTCCCTACAGAGCATGTGAGCTGTAACCTTAGATATATGCAAACACGTTGTGTTTGTGTGCGCATGCACGGTTTTAACTTCACTGCTTTAGACTACGAACATTTTGCAGAGACTGACACTGTTTTGTCACCTTCAGCTTTCACAAGCCTGTCTACTTACCACAGAGGAGATGGAGGGACATCCTCCACATTCCAAGTATTTAAAGACCCTCAGACATATAATTATAATTGACGTCTGGTCAAATTTTAATTAGCTTTTCATAAAATGGCACAAATATACAGTATGTTAATTTAATTAGAGTCACAAAGAAGACAATAATACATTATGTCTGGTCACACAATAGTCTATACCGGGGTATGTGTGGGCATTTGGACCTTAATCTGCCTTCACAATATAGAGTCTATTCCTCCATTTCAGGAAAAGAGCTTATTTAAACTCTCCTTGGTAAACTATTCATGCGGCAGAACTGACTGGAGAATAAAAAGCTGCATGTGAAAAAAATCAAGACATGCTTTTGTCCAGGACTTTTTTTTTTTTTCTCATTTCATTATTTATTTCTATACATTTTTTTACATTACATTTTATACATTTACACACTTTTTAGGTCAGGGCTGTAGTGGAAAGGAAAGACGCATATACTGCACATTAACTTTCAACTGTCGGCTTCCCTACTGCTGTTTCTAGTGTAGATTTCAGGGATGCTTCTTTTGTCCTCTGTTCGAACATCCTCGTATGATCGCTGAGACAACTGTAACTGTTAACAAATAGTGACTATCAAACCACTGCCCACTCATGCTGTGCGGGTGTTAAAACAAACAGACTGAAACTGAAGCTATCAGGCGGACCGGTGCCGCTTTCAAGGAACAAATGAATCAGAGTTCAGATTATAATTAAATTAAGCATTTTTTTTGTTTCGTTTTTACATGATTGATTTTTTAAAATTTAAAAATAATTTTATTTATCTAACGGTAGTTTGTTGCTGCTTCAGACTACAGTAATGTAACTTGATAATTATTTTACCTCGACTGTAAACACCATAGCTTACACATTCCCAGGAAAAGCAGACCAAACAGACAGGTGATGGAGAGATATGAAGTAGGATATCTTTGTCATTCTCAGCACTCCTGCCTGCCCTGTCAGCAAATTTAGAAGTAGATCCAATTTCTTCTGAGTTGCACTCAAACTCTCCTATTTTTATAATTTACCTGAAGCTTTTCATAACAACAAAGGTAAGCGTGACAAGCTGAAAGTCATTGAGGGAGTTTAGTGCTTTAGTCTTGGGCACAGGTACAATTACAGAATCCATCCAGAGACAAGGAACCCTATAGAGATGAAGTGACTTCATGAAGATGGATGAAAGTATGTAAGAGTGAGAATGTGACTGCCAGTATTGTCTGGGTTGCGTCTTTTCCTCTCCTTCTCTCCTGAAGTGTTTAAAAGCCTTTTCCCTGTCAACATGCATCAATGTGCTCTGGGGGGAGCATTTCTATACACAGAAAGTTCCTTACTAAAATCATGAATATTACACGGATTATAAATTCGGTCATTAGCAAGTTCCCTTGCTGGCAAGAGTCAGACTTGCCAGCAAGGGAAATGGAACACTGCATGCTCATCATAGACTTCACGCCCTCCCATGCTGAGTGTGAATTACCCGCGCTCAGCAAGGTTTCTACTTTTTACCCTCATACCCAAGTTTAGCTTTAGAAACTCCCTGCAACAAGTATCATCCACCTGGTTAAAACAGATTTTTTTTGGGAATTACAAACATCTAGTAAGTTGATCTAAACCAGAGCAAACATCTTTAAACAAATCTGAATCTGTGTAGGTAAAGCAGTCCTAGATAGAGTCCTCTGACCAAACCCGACGGCAAGAGTTGCTCAGGTTTGGTTTCCCTCACGACAGGTTTGTAGGTCAGAGCCAAATAAACGACACTGTTAGTCATACAAGAGGTGCCCTATGCAAGGATTTGTAAGCTCCTTTAATGCAACCAAAACAAAGGTCCAGACATTTCATATTCCTGGTAGGACAAGTGATATATAGATGTGTTTGTGTGTATATCTGCATGTTTATACATAGATGGGTGACACGGCTTCAGTGCACCTTGGTATAGATATAACAGGTCTGTGGAGCTCCTCTAGAGGGATCGTCATCATCGTCGTCATCGTCATCGTCATCAATTATTATTTATTATATTATTTATTTAAAAAACACTTTATATATATATATTTCATGCCGCTGTAAATCACTCTTTGCTGCCAAATTAACCTAATTTACCCGCGTGTATTGTACATTTCATTTCATACGAAGTACTCCCCTCATGCTTCTGATAATATTGCTTATAATTTAGACCTCCACCTCTTTCATATAGCACATAACACACACTCATAGCTGGATTCTTAAAACCCAGAGTTAATTGAGCCAGTTGGTAGCCAGCTTTGTGACACATTTGTTCAGGATTTACAATAGGTTCCAAAAGCCAGGAAACTCAAAGACAGTAAGACTAATTTGAACTTTCATTGTGAATAATTCACATCATTTTCATACTCTTGTATGGAAGCAGCTGCATCACGTTTCTCATTTTATTAAAGTTTTTTCCTTTTTAATTTGTCATTAATTCTCATCTGCATTTGCTCAAGAATGAATCATTTTAATCAAAATACCATGCCAATAAGGCTTTATTGTCAGAGAGAGATAGTTAGTCAGTATGGAGTTGGTACAGTAGCAGGCATCATGTTGCAGCCAGCAGTTGCACTCTTTGGGACAAAAAGCCTTTTGGCAGCATCAGTAAGGTTTACAGCTGAAATCTCTGCAAAATGTTTGCTTCTATTTTGGATGTACACCATCACCATTATTTAGCCAGTGAGCTTGCCAACATTAACTGCCTAATTAAGCATTCAGCGGTGCTCTCACTCTGACTTTGAGGTCATTTTCACTCTGGCTTACAATACCATGATTTAATTTTGCAGATAGTACATCACCAGCATATTGTTATGGATAGCGGGCTCTTAGAAACTTAGTTTTAGTGGGGGCTCGTTTAATCACAGAAATTCACATTATCTAGACGAGTGTTTTATCTAAATCTAATAGACGTAACCACGTTAGACCTTTGCCAGCTTTTCCGTAGTACACCGTCTTTGCAAGTACATTTCTTGAACTGCTGTCAAGATTTTACTGATCACCTACAGGGCTTGTTCTCAACTATCCCTGCACTGTACCTCTGGCCTATTTAATCCTCTGAATCTCAGCTGGGGATCTTCGGGCACGCGTTGTCTTTTCTAAATCCAGGCTGAAAAAAAACAGTAATTGGATAGTAGCAGTCACAAAAATATTTAATATGTCTACAATGATCTGATTTTTCAGTCGGTACCCATTATTGTTATAGTTTTCATGTGCAAGTCCAATACTGCCAAAACAGTGAATCATTAAGAGCGGGCAGGAGGGTATTTATAGAAGCACCTTTTTTCATATGCTGATCGTATGGATTTTTATTTTATTTTTTTTATTATTATTTTGGAAGTTGTTCAAACAACACGATAAAGTAAACTGCTGAGCTATGGAGAACTCCTTATAAGTGTGAGCCAATCATCTGCTAAATTATCATATGTTTCAGGAGCGGTGCATTCTATTGACATTTTTAAATGTCACAGATGAAAAACAACAGCAGCAACAATTCTAATGAGATTGGGAGGCGACGCTTCAAGCAGGAGCGTTGTTGGAAGGAGAGATGAGGGAGTCATGTCAAAAAAAAAAAAAAAAAAATCCAGGTGAATTGTTCAGATTGGGAAGACAAAAATATATTATTACAGTGGGGTTTTTCTTTTTCCAGATCCTATATGTGTGTGTCTGTGTGTTATTTAATATAGCTGTGTTTAGTTCTGGATCATGAAGGAACCATATATTGTACATTTTTATCAAAATACAGCAAAATGGTTCTCAAACGTTTGATTAAATGAATATTGCTCGAAGTATTAGCTGCTGAATCGTTTGTTTTCTCAGCTTTTATATGTGAGGAGAGTCTTGTCCTCCCAGTGGCTGTTGTACTTGTACACAGAGGTCAGTGGGGTGTTATAAATATTTCTATTATCATAACCTCATATAACAATGCTGCGCTGAGAGCTATTCTACATGATGAAGGGCCTATGTAGAAGCCGTGGCTCTGTTTCAGGTTTGGTCACAGCACAGGCCTGAATTTTAATCACTCTCTTTCCAAGCCATTAAAACTAGAACGTGACGTTTATTAGACGGCAGAGGAAAATAAACAAGCCCTAATTGGCTCACACCGAGTGCGTTCTACTCTCCCCTTGGCCCTTTGTTGGAGAATAAACCTGCCTGAGAGTAAGGTCCAAAGCTCAAGAGCAGACTGACCTTTTAGAGGCTCACCAATTTCTTCGAGTGGACCTTCAACTCTGATAATGGCCCCAAGGAGTGGAAAGTCACGTTTTTTTTTTATTTACAACTATGCAGACAATCTTGACAACTAAGATCCATGATGGCTGTGAAAATGGGCCATGTTATGTAACAAATGAAAATGAGATGAAGCATCTTTTTATTTGTCTGATTGACCTTGCGGCCCCCTGGCCTTTCAATTTCATCGGAATAAAACGTCTCTGATGCTGTAATTCTTCAGGAGGCTTGCAAAGGGATGCTGTGTAATTTACTGATAGAGAACCCTCTTAAGAATCCAATTTAAGGACCCTGTGTTCCTGAGCGTGTTACAATCACCTTCACAGTTGTCTTTCATCCTTCGTTTTTCACACTATTAAACACCCACCTTTTAAAAAAAATAAAATAAAACACAAATGCCTGTGAGGGTGGTGGAACACAACATGCCTTCAGGGAACAATACTCTATCACCAGGTATTGGGGCATTAGAGAAATGTTTGCACATGGCCAAACACGTCATATAATAAAAATGTGACACTTTGATTGCATTGGAATAAAGTGCTACAATCACACATCAAACATCCATGTACCTATTAGCAGCTCAGATGGCTGCATGTTGACAAGTACGGATTATTATTATTATTTTCTCAATGTTTTCTCCGGGCGATTGAATTGAAAATATTGAAATAAACTAACATGTAGCAGCTAATCACTTGGCTGAGTTGTGTCATGTACCCGAGGATATTAGTTTGTTTTTAGGTCAACCAAATAAAAATGGTAATTGCTCGCTATAACAGTATCGCCGTTTGCATTCATTTATATATATCAACCTAGAAATTAACCCCTTTATCATGAAGTTGGTCACTGGGTCTTCATCATCTTATAAAAAAAATGCACTAATGCTCCTGAAAGGATTTACATGACTGCATGTGAAAGGTGTGACTGGTCGAGATACACCCTCAGACAATTACCATCTGACTCTGCACATTTTAGCATCTTTCAGCTCATTGTTTTGGTTTTTTGGCCCTCATCAGGTTCACTATTGTTGCTCTCACCAGCACTGTTTTCAGTGGCTTTTGGTCTAAAAGCTCTAAAACCCCACTGTACTCGAACCTACCTAACACCAAATGGAACAGAGACAAAGTTAGCGACTAGCTGGTGAAGATAGTGGTGCACTGATATATTTTCCTCTAGATTGTGTAGAGACCAAAACAGACTAAAAGGAGAGTAAAGTTTAATCGCCACGTTCGCCAGAAACATGACTCCAAGTGAACACTCTGTATCTACCATAATGAATTATTAATTAACTTAATTATGTCAGTGTTGTGTTTACAGCTTGTTTCCTCTAAACGGATCAGTTATTATATAAAATAAAGCGGCGATTTCAAGGCTGGAGTATAGTTTTATGCCACCAAAATCAAATTTAAGGCCTCTTTAAAAATAGCAGAGGGGAACAGAATATTTTCTTTTCATCCCAAGTGGTTCCTTTGCTCAAACAACTCATAATTTGGTAATTTGGATCACAGCAGGACCAATTTTTATTTTTTTCAAATTTGACCTATAGGATGTTAACCTTGGGGGAAACAAAACTGTAATTTAAGATCCTTCACAAGTTGCTGTACACTCTTGTTTTTACCATTCTCTGCTTCGTCATATTGTACTTGCATATGTTTTTGTTTTTTTGCCTGTGATAAGATATATTTGATAATGTTTTGGGTCTTGTTTTAATGGTGATAATGTAATGTTAACCTTATCACTGACAATCCCTTGCACTTCCCCTGCCTACTGCTCACACAGTAAAATACCCCTATGCCTAATACATCATCAACAATAGGCAGTCCAGCAGCCATAGCTTTAAGGAATAGCACTATCGTGTTCTTATATCCTCTCCTTCTACTTGAAACTAGACATGATGCATAGAGTTGAATACCGCAGTTGACATAAAATTCGGTTTATCAAATAAGCTCAGCGCGGCGGCCCAGCAGCGCGTCTCTAGGTAACAGTGCTTCAAACGGATAGAGATGTATCTTACTGATCCTTTTGTAAGGCATGAACAGAGATGAAACTAAATGATTCCTATTCAGGTAAGTAAGTAAATGTATCATAACTGCCAAAGTGTCCCGCGAGAATAAAGGGAGGCATACTCCTCCTCACTGGAGGACCTTCAGGCTTTGTTGACTTAGTCAAATAGAGCCACAATGGCAAGCTGCTAAGTGAAAATATATATTTAGTTTTATCTGTTTTTGAATTTGACATCAATGTAGTATTCAATATATTCAGACCGTTTTTTTTGGTAGGCCTTCTGCCTGTCTGCTAGTATGTATTTGCACATGTATGTCATCAAATCTGTGCTTGTGCTATGGTGATGCAGTCTTATCCTCATATTCCTGACAGCTTGTCACCCTACTAAAACAAAACAACGACACACAGGATGAAATAAAATCTAAAAAACCCTCAAACTGGATTTAGAATAAAAACCTCTTTTGGTGTTAAGACTAGTCAAATCCTGGGCTTGCTGTTGTAATATAATAATCTATTCCCGGGTGAACTGTATATTAGTCAAACAGATTTTGACTTGATTTTACTTTTGGAATTGGTGATTCATTGTATTGTGGGAGTGTGTGCATGTGTGTATTTCATTTATTTATTTATTTATTTTTATTGAGCTTGGCCATCGCTTCATGCCTTTTTAATAATAATTACACCCTGAAGCAAAAAAGGCAGTTTTTTTGGTATATGGCAAGGGATTTTCCACCATCCTACAAATAAAGAATGTGTGAATAACCTAAAAAAAAGTATCAATATTGCACAGTGCCAAAACATAAAAGCTATTTTTTTTTTTTTTTGTCTTTATCATTACAGAGCTACATTTGGCTCACTTTGGTAATGATATTAAATTATACTACATAGACATTTCATGTGGGAGGAGATCATTGGGAGAACATGTTGGAGCTGGGAAATTTCACACCCATAACAGGAAAGCAATTTGCTAAGTGATAATACTAACATGAATGGGGAGTTTTATTACTGACCAGGACAAATCACTATATAGACTATAATATGATTATTATTAAGTAATTCTCACCAATGATCTTTTTAAAAAAATATATTTTATTAAATGGAATCTGACATCTGACCAACGTTTTCTTCTCTGTGTGCTTTATAAGGACACAAATGACTGCAGGGGAGCCGCTGTGGATAAATTCCTTGTTTCTTTTATTTTTAGTCCAGTGGCAGCAACAGCAGGAAAACAGAGTCAGTGCCGAGAACGGTGCACGGACAGAAGAGTTGAGACAATTCTCTGCACCCAGTGACAGAGATGAGTGGGTCACTTAACCTTAAGGCATTGTGCTGTTGCCGGCTGGCTCTGAGAATCTCATCTGCAGAGAGTTCGGCTTCAACGGTAGCATGAGTTCTCAGAGTAATTAATAACATTATGTTCTGTAATTACCTTCTATGTGTCCCCCATGGCCCGAGGGAACAGAACTGCAGCTAATGGGAGTAATACTTCAGGTTTACAGAGCAGCCAGTGACCAAAAGTCTAAGACTGACCCAATTATGTTGCTGCTTGGAGAGAAAAAAGAAACTACCCAAATTACTTTTTTACTCTGTGATCCTCTTTTTATATATATATATATATGTATAAAGTCTAGATATGTAAAAAACAGGTGTGTACCAAGCGTGTGCATTTATGTTGTTACATAAATGTGTGTGAGTGGTAATTAAAATTTACTACCGTGGCTCTCAGCCACAGATAAAGTTCCTCTGGAGGAAGATGCTTAACCCATCAATTCCTCTCCCAACCACCGTTTGTCTTGTCCCTCCATCTTAATAAAAAGGGACACAGATAGCTGTGGGAGTTTGCCTTCCCCAAGCCTCATCATTAGTACGCCAGTTCAGCCGAGCAGCACAGTATACGGAGACCGAAGCAGCACCACCTTCACTTTTTAATTGAACATATCATCTTGTCTTGAAAAGCAGCTCATTCTTTACAGTAATAAGATAAATCATTTGCATACGTGATGCTAAATTAGAACCGTTTCGGCTTTCTTTTTCCAGTCCTTCCTCCCCTTCCTAACAACAAATGTCAAAACATAGTGATCATTTTATGTTAAATATTTCTAATCAGCGTTAATCATGATAGTGTATGATAGTGTGCCATCATCTGAGATTGTTAACATTTCTGAAAGGTTAAATTAATCAATTCTTTCCTATGTTAAATTAATGAAGTCATTTGAACTTTTCTTGGACCAACATGCACAATAATATTTTGTAGAAAGACAGCATTCTCAAGGACTAATAACAGAAGTAAAACACCTTGCTCTATACGTCTATAAGTATAGACGTGAAAGAAACCATTGATCACAGCTGTATTATGGATGGTCACATACAATCATCCCCAAGAAAAGCGCTTGGCTACTGGGATCTTTTCCTCGGGTTATAGGGGAGCGGAGACAGGCTCCGGCAGGGATACAAGTGAGGGCAAAGGTGGCCTGTCTTTCTTAGATTAGATTTCTTAGAATTTAATGTATTCAGTCTCTGGATGATATCTTAACTAAAAAAAAAAAAACTTGAAAGGACTGTTTTCAGTTTAATCTGTGAGGATGGAGCTCCACGAAAACATCCATGTGTATAAAATCTCTGTATACTGTGAGGCTGGACTAAAAAAGGGTTAATAAGAAAGTGAACATGAACTCAAATTTAAATGAACGGCCTTCAAGACAGGATATTAAAATGCATGTCATGTCATCGCACCAGGTCTGCCCTATATCAGATATACTGTATAAATAGTGTTCACAGTTCCATTCATTAGTTTGCTTATGTTCCATTTGATTTACTGCTAATGGGCTGGCTGTAGAAACCATAGCTCTGTGTGACATTGCCGGGTATGATAATGATAAAACCTCACTTGATCTTTCCATATTTGCTGGGATGTTTACAGACATGGGCGACGTAGGCGCGCAGCACACCACCTGGGCTAAAAATGAGACGGATGAAAATTGATGATGCCCCTGAACCATAAAGCTACTCAAAGGAAACTGAATAGAGCCTTACGAGTGTACAGGCTGTTACGGCTTTCATATGCTCAGCTTCTTTGTTCCTGCACGCTGTCCTTGGTGCGCTGTGTTTATGTACGGACTTGACTGAGGTGATCACCCTCAACAACAACAATAACCCTGAATGAATAAAATCACCGGAACCACCTCATTAAAGGGCAATTTTTTTACATTTATCCTCTAGCCTTGGCCAGGCTGGATCCAATTTAGCTGTGGTTATAGACAACATTTACTGGATTCACTGTAGTAGTTTTAGAAACAAATGCTGCTTGCATCATTTTAAATCAATATTACTGGATTTATGGGCACAGGCAATAAGACAAATACAGAAATCTCTCATGCGAAACAACCAAAACTTGGGCAGAAAATTGTGTTCCCGTAGGAGTTCATCACTCACATAGTAAGAAGCTGAAGAAAAGTGGATTTCAGGGACTTTACAATTAGGTAACAAATCTGCCAATGGAGTACAGTAATGTCCTTTCTAATGTGACATTCTAATGATCAGTGGTTAGAAAAACCTAGAGATTATGGCCCCATTTGAGGGTTTCCAAGACGATGAACAAGATTATTTTGTGTAGAATAAATGTTTATTTAATTATGTGTCTTCTTTCTGACGTATCTAATCAATACCTTCTTTTTTTTTTTTTTTTTTTTTTAGATAGTTGTGCCGCTTAAGGCTTGAGAATGGAAGACCGCTATGGTTATGTACAGGTGGAAAATACTGAATGTTTCCCCAGGGAACCATTTATCTTCACAGCAAACAAGGAAATCTGGCCATTACTGCTTGTAAGATACTTTGTCACTGACCGATGTAAGATAAAAGAGGTTGCGCTACACACTTGGGATCTCCATAATAACTAGGAATCAGGATCCAAATTTCAAGTCAATCTGGACAGAGATATTTTACTCTGTACCTCACTTAACATGCTCACACCTCACCGGTAAAGGAAATATTGTTTCAATCATACCTAAAGACATGGTGTGATGCAACAATTACTTCATCCCCATAATCACAAAAAGTTACCTTTTTAAAGAATAATGTGATATATATAATGATTCATACCCATTTTCACCGCACCGTGATAGAACTGCAGGGCCAACAGCAAGGTGACGTTATTCACCATCAGTGGTTCAGGTAGCAGAGTAGGAAAGCAGATGTTTCAGTGATTTCTGACACTGAGCAACCTCCTTCACACCCACTCAACACAAACAATTTTTTTGCCACCTACACTACTCATGCCTTGTTTAATCATGCACACTAATTTTCTCTCTGAGCTCGTGCAGTAAATTTCTGCGTATTTTATTTGTGTGTACACCGACACTGTACCGGGAGCAAGCCAAGAGACACGTGCATTCACTGTATTATCTGTTTCAAGCATTCTGTATATTTAGGTAGATATAACAGAGGGGGGACTAGACATGAAGAACAACCTTTATTGTTTAAAAAATATTTTTAGCGGAGATAGAAGAGATAGAAACATGATTTTGCCCCTTCTGCTCAGAGTTGTCCCTTCCCCTGGTTGTATTTTCTGGCTTTAACACTTACTGACTGATAAATGACCACAGAGGAGCCATCAGACCTGGAAGATACAGGCTGAGCTGAATGGTTGGGTATAGACTTTAATAGCTGTGCTGGGGACATTAGGGAGAAAGCATCCTTACAACAGTGGTTACAGTCTCTGATCCTCTTTGTAACTAAAGTAAAGTTGTACGTAAACCATGCAGGACGATATTGCGTTTACCAAATCATGCTTCTAGCTTTAATGATCACAGTGAAAAACGGTATTGGCATCAGCATGTGAGCACCTCCCATCACATCTGAGAAAATTCTGTGATCCTGAACCATTTCTATCATTGCTGCCTGCATCATTGTAGGATGTGGCTGTGATCTTGTGAGTTTTCATGACCTTGAGATAAGCAATCTCAATAAGCAATATCCCACACAGTGTATTTCTTGTGTTACTGACTTGTCCCTTTTTTATTGTTCACTCCCTATTGTATCCTATAACATGTGCCGTTCTTCCTTATGTTGTCTTTTAAGTAGCATTAACTCAAATCACCTTCACCTTTTGAAGGATTAATTGTGCAACAGATAACCCTCCCTTGGTTCAGTACAGATATGACAAATATAGAGAACCGTTTGATGTTTGGAAACAGGCAGTAAAGGCAATGAGAACGAGGGAATATCACAAACGTGAACAACATTAATACGGACACATAGTGAATCATAACATCTCAACAGCAATACGAGATAAAAACTCTCTTTTACTGTATCCTCTCTGTCTTTCCATACACCTAAGGCGGTATCATGACCTGCAGCCCCAAGTAAAAAAAAAAAAATAAAGCAGCACAAATGGGAGAGAGCCTGCAACTTCAAAAGGGACGAGGGATGTGTGTCAAGGATTCTCATCAACACCCATGTTATCCTTGCTCCAGGTGCATATTGGTGAACTTTCTTATCAGGAAACCAGCCCACATCTTAGAAAAAAACAAGCTGTTGGCAATATGTGAAACCCAATAAATAAATTCCATGATGAATTCCATTGACGACGTCAATGGTGGTTTCTCAGCTTAAAAAAACATTGTCTTTTTCACTAAAGGGAGGTGTAGACTTATGTAACTGCTTGTTAATGTCGTCATGCATGACTCTCGCCATACAGTGTCTCATTACTGGTGTTGAAATCCTTTTAACCGCCAAAGATGCTCTTGGCCCAGAGGTGAGTGCACTGATGGAAAAACAAAGCGCCTTGCCCTGCTGACACCAGACAAACCGACATCAGATGGAGGCTTGTGTTCTGCCTCGGGGGCCTGCTGGGCTGAACAGCTGTCAGTTGAGGCTGTGGACAGAGCGAGAGAAGCCTCGGGTTTACAAACAAAGACATGAACAAACAAGCAATAAGGTGGTGTACTTTTTAAGTTAGCGGAAGAAATTTCTGTAAAAAAAAAAAAAAAGACCATGTTTACGTTGAAATAATATTGCTTTAGCTATAAACATACATGTTTAGCTATATGTTGTGCTTGGAGCTTGTGAATGCAATATTTACTGCAAATAGCTAAAACTCACTTTTAGAAATTTTACTTTTTTTTTTTTTTTTTTTTTTCAAAAAGCCCAAATCCAAATGCTTCCTTCGAATGAAAGAACCTAATTCAACTTGCAGTGTTGTAGCCTTTAGCTTGATAAATACTCAGCGATGCAGCCGTACATGCCCTTCTGTTGGGACGAGTGGCTGTGAGAAGGTCACGGACGCTGGTAAAGAAAATGTGATAGGTCTATAAATCTACTTGTAATGCCTATTCACACAATCAAGACAAGGTTATGAATTTCTTTTTCGGGATTGAATACATTTAGAACATTTAATATTTTTCTTTCACCCTTTTTTTCTCTATCTCAACCTTCTCTTCTCATATCTGCTCAATTGGTTTGAGTTTAGCCGTTTGGAGAGGATGAAATATCGGTTTTGAGGTACTCTCGTCCTGTCTAAGCGCCGGGTACATTTCTCCATCTTTACAAACATTACATTGAGTTTATTTATAAGTGGGAACATTATCTAATCCTACAAACATGAGAAATCTAACTTATTTGTGCACCAATGTTTTATGTAATATATTTTCAACCATGCTAATTACTCACAAGACTAAAAGTAACACAGTACAGCTGCTTTCCAGACAGAACATGTGTGCTCCCCTCCAGCAATCCAGCAAGACGTGGGTTGAAACACATGTTTTCTGTACTTAAGATTTTGAATTTATATATATCCTACAAATCTCATACCTACACGATAAAGTAGGTCATGAACATTATTTTTCCTGAACTGTCGCCCATATGGTAAAAAGTATTGTTAGGTTTAGTCAAGTGAGGTTTGGTAAATGTCATGATTAAGACTGAGCTCACTACTTCCTGATTTGACATTGAGTATATACATCATAAGCTGAAGCAAAAAAAAAAAAAAAAAAAGAATCTTAACAAATACATGAATAAAAGGATGTGACAAGCAACCAAGCTCTGAGATCAGTTATACTGCAGGTACACTAGCTTGCGCTTTGGAAAACTGAGCAGGATGAAATTGCATTCATGCTGCATCTACTTCAGATGAAGAACCCTTGTCAACTTGATTCTTCTTCCTGTCGTCTTTCTCCTGCTGTGTTCATGTTATGTGGGAATGAACGTAGCGATGGGAACGGTTTACATCTTACATGTCACGATTTGAGCGTGTTCACATCAAGCGATGGGAAATGCGACCAAACGTTGGTCGTATGCTGCTGAATGCATGATCAGTGTAGCGGTAAAACCATTCAAACTGCATAATCATGAACAAAAACTGATGTGAAGTATACATGTTTTTCTCTCTTCTCTTTGACTTGGATGTTTTATGTGAACGTATGTGATTTACAAAACGGAGCTCTACATGCAGATTAGAGGCTAGCTGTTGAATGCAACTGAGCAGCAGCGTGTTCTCTGCACACTTGTTGTGCACCAGGGACAAAACAAGAGGGAAACTGCCTCAGCAGAACGATTCATTGTGGTAAATCACAGCTATGTTGAATGTCAGACTGCCTGCTTTGATTGATTATGTTGCCTTTTACTAGACTGTCCCAGTGCCCCATCACTACCTGGAGGAGGGCATGCATGGAAATATGACAATCTGGGTGGTCTATGACATCCAGGGATTGTCACTAGCTGTCTGGCTCTGCTGTCCTCATCTCCATATTCTACTCTTTGCATAATGAAGGTTTGCATTTTTCTCTATTCCCTCATCCCTTCCTGCCACCCCTGCAGACAGACACATGCTTATACAAGGTCTACCTGCTGGGATCAGACAAGCTGAACGTTGCACGGAACCCCCCCCTAAAGACCTCTATTCTCCACCGTCGGGAAAACCTATAAGATGCCTCTGTGTGTGTGTGTGAGTCAGTGTTTGTCTGCTAACCTCTCTACTGGAGTCAACCTCAGGAGGCTATGTTGCCCTAATAGTTACTCAGCAGGTAGTGCGCAGAGGGCAAAGTGCTGTTTTACCATTTCTGTTCCGAAGGCGGATTTGTTTGGAGTTTGAAATTTTCTCAAGGTGGTGTGGGAAAACCCGAGGGTGTTTCTCATCCACCTTACATCTTTTTTTTGGTCCCTATCAAGGTCAGCAGCCAGCACACACACATTATGTTTAATTACATATACTGTATATATGAGGGACTGCTAATTTCAGTGCTGCTCCACAGCTACATCAATTGTCCCCATCGACTATGCTTTAGCCCATGAATAATTCTACATGTTTGCCAGGGCTATTGTTGTTGGCTCAATAATTTACAGAGGACAACACTGAAAGAGTATGAGAAAATGCACAATGGTAAGGTACACCATGGGTAGCTAATTATAGGCCCAAGGCAGACAGTTAAGGGTACTTACAATCACAACAACACAGCAGAGCAAATTATTATACGCTGACTGAACTAGTTCCCCCAGCTCGGGCAGCAATTTGATTAGTAGTTAAGACATAAAACCTTGTTTTATTTTACCTTGCCTTTAGGTATACCCGAGGCTTATTATTTTAGTGAATTATTACAACATTAGAGAAAAATTAAGGAGGCTCTAAACAAATGTTCTTATGCGACATTAAAATTCATAGAGATAACAGCCCATAAGCCAAAGCACATTCGAAATGTAACTTTATTATAGTTACTAAACATTGCTAATATTCAACAATCCACCAAGGCTACTGTCTTTGAGGGGACCATGAAAAGTGCAAAGTCAAGGTATACAACAAGGGTATAACAGTATTGAGGTTAACTATTCAATACCGAGGTGCCGTAGCTACTTATTTGTATGTATGGATGTATGGTGTATGTGTGTATTCTTGAGGAGAGCATCTTTTTTTTCCCCCTCTAAATAGCGAGGCGGCGTGACGAAATGCCGTGCTGCTATATTTTCTTTTCTATTTATATGCTCTATTCTGCGGGCCTTCCACTGCAGATGCACTAAGAGTCAGAAATAACCATACTGCTTTGAAGAGCCACATTACCTAATGCACATACACCCTTCAATTAATTTTAATAATAAAGCTGATGTTTAAACGTAATTTAATGCCCCGATGGAGGGAGAGACAGAGAGAGAGAGAGAGACAGAGAGAAGGAGAGAAGGAGAGAGAGATGCCTTTACTGAACAGCTTAGCAACACTTCAACAAGAGGAATGTGTTGCTGTAGCTTACCTAATAAGAAAGAGTAGCTTGTAGCTTCACTAACTACAGTTTGCCTGGAAGTGATAGTGGCAATGAGGAGGCGGTGGGTTGCATAATAGTAGGCTTGAAAGATAGAATGATAATATAGAGGAATAGAAGTCAAAACATCGAACTTTAAATATCACTTGATTAAATAGGTAGAGGAGAGGCAGGACGAAAGTATAACTTTTTTTGTATTTCCCGCTTTCTACAGAGATGCATTTATTTATAGTAACCATATTCTAACAGATGATATAAACATACACATAATATTTTGTGTTTTTTTTTTTGCTTACCAGGTGATTTTGTTTGTTGTAACTAGTTTGTCAGTGACTACAAACACTTGCGATAGTTTTGATTTTAATGCTCGTCTTTTCCATTCCACCATTTCTGTTGAATTATTGAATCAATCTCTCCATTGAAACTAATGGTCTTTTTATTATGCATATATATTTATTCAATTATTAATATTTTTTACTGCCTGTGGCGACTGTAGGTCCTGGAGGGACGCTTCCTACAATTTCACCTGATGGAGCCTGTGCTGTCATGCCGTGTTTCAGAGCGTCCAATTTAATTCAGACCTACTTTAGCGTCAGCCAGCCTCTATTTTGCTGTCCTCCAGAGAGGAAGTTAATGGCCTAGGTCAGGCTCTATCTAAGCATGCATACAGAGTGCACATATAAGCAACCTCAGCACAATGACTCTATTTGTCTGGCAATTATGTCTTCTGGGATCAAATGCGTCATTGTGAATGACAATACTTTTGGGGAAGGAAAATCAGGAAAAAAAAACAAAAATAAATAAAAAATCATGTCTGCTGCTATTTCCATGAGCATAGCAAAGCTCTCAGAGGAAATCAGATGGAGGCCACAAGTTCTTGAAATATTGTTTAGAGATATGTCAGTGTGATGTGGTGGAGTAACATAGCAATATATAATATAATGCAATGAGAAATGTTGTACAGCTTGCATATGAGCCCAGGTTCCACACCCTTTTGTGGTCCCCACTCTTGTGCAATATTATCAGGACAGCAAATGCATGTGTACTTTCCATACCGGGCTTCTAATAAACCAAAGTTCGGATCATTATGCAGAAGTACAAAAAGATAAAAATGTCTTTCTCCATTCTGTTTAAACCATGCTTTATACTGTTCTGGAGCACTATGCACTCTAAAGACTCATTTTTGTACATCTGTTTGTACACAGATACTTGTTCTACAGTATCTGTGCCTCGTTTGTGCTTATTTCCAACATTTCAATAACAATGACAGAAAACACAAAGTGACACTTTTTTTTTTTGTAGCGGTTAAGCTTTGATTCATGCATGACACAACAACACTGGATACAGACGGAGATGACAAAAGATAAAACGGCTTTTCTTCAGCACAGTACACTGGTAAAATACACAAACCTTCAGCATGTAAACAACACCTATTACTGTGCTGGATGGGAAAACGTATCATCACAACCTTGCATTCAAAAAATTCGGTTGCAGCTGCTCACGTGGCACAGTCTTTTGAACATTTTGGAAAAAAAACAACAATATAATTGAGACCTTCTGCTTCTTTCATGTATGTCAGTGATTCCTGTTTAAAGTTGTGCCTTTTGGTGTTTGGTTTTGGAAGGACATGGAAGTTTTCCATTTCATATTGTGCCATAAGTTCTACTTACAACACACAGTAGCTGTGGTCAAAGCGGTACAGTGAATAATAATCGTTGTCTTTGCAGAATATTTGATTCTGGAAGTTTTTGTCATGTAAGGACTATACTCACAGGCCTAGTTGGTAAACTGTATGTAAATGTATTAATGTTCCACAACATACTTAAAATACAATTTATTATTATTACAAATGCTATTTTGGCAGTCTCTGTAAAAAAAAGTTTTTTGTTTTTTTATTATTATTATTATTATTTTTTATTTAAGACTTACTAATATAAAAAAAATAAAATAAATAGCCATGTGGTTCCATGATAACATACGTGGTGTCAAGATCAACAGTGCAATATTCAATTCAGTTCAGTTTAACACACTTCTGACTTTGCAGCTCTCTCTGTGACTCACTGTGAGTTCTCTTACCTGCAATGTCAGACAACAGGCCGGATAGACAGCAGACACAATCGAGTGGGTTGGTCTTGAGACACTGAGGTGAAGCATCAACAGGGTTCCAACGTTCCACCTGTTTGGCGGATGCAGCTGTTGTCTGAAGGGGTACAAGGATTTCACAACATCATTTTATCACTTTCACCTTAGACTTTGCCCCTCCCTTCTGTGTGACTTCCATCAGGTCACATCATGTGCAGACAGGAAACTCCTGATAAATGATAAGGAAGATGGTGAACAATAAAAATGATAAATCAGATGCGTAGATATTATGTCAAATCTATGAATCTGGTAGAAAATCAGTATGCAGTAGAAACAAAATAAAACAAATATATTATGAGCATTCAGACTGCATAGCTAAGATATTGAAGGAAGCTGACAGTGAAGCCTACGGCAAGGAGGATGTCATGCTGGGTCAGCAGTTCCACTTGGTGATACAGACTGAATGGATGAGAAACAGGGAGCTGCTGGTGTTCACATGACGGAGGGCAATCCTTCTCCTGCTGGACCTTTTATACTTGTTTCCCAACTGGAGAACCACTGGAGCTGTAATACGGATTGAATGGCTCTGTCTATTTTATTTTTTTTTTAGATGTAGAGACACGCTCAGTAAAAGAGGCAGACATGAACGTTTTGTGCTCAGGCTAAGACAGAAAGACAGGTTAATTCTTAAGCGTAGGCAGAGACAAGTAAAGGGTTAATGTCAAATAGAGAGAGACAGCAGCAGACTTGGACAGAAAGACAGGATCAGGCTTGGATCAAACAGAGGATACAGGGTCAGGCACAGATAAAGTGGTAGGTTCAAACAGAGGAGCAGAAAAGATACAGACTGTGGCTGAGTGTCAGAACACTTACAAAGCCCTAATATCTGGTAAAAAAAAGTGCATCAGTAATTTTTTTTTTTGAAGATTTGACTAATTACTATAAACATGCTGTTTAATCTCTGTGCAATTACAGGAGAGCATCGAACACAGAATCAAAGCTCACATATCCTTCCTGCAGACGTATGATGGTTACATTAACTCAAAGAAAAGGACCTTATTCACTCTGCAAGCAGATGTATGATCAGTAATAATTATCTAACTAGCAGACACTCTGCCATAAATGATTTCGATGCGCCATACAAATCGGCAGTAATATTAGCAACAGCATGGTACTTGCGTTCTCTTTCTAACCCTTTCTCTCTGTCTCTCTCTTCTTCCTTGTGGCAGCTGGATATGGCTGCTGTTGATAATTAATCAAGACAGGTTCTGGGATGGGCGCAGGAGTCTGGAGGTACAGTGTGTAGTGGCCCATTGACTAATAAGGTCACTTGAGGTGGAACTGCAGTGTTAGGGGGTCTGAAATTTAAAATCCTCCACTTGTCTCCACTCTCTTCTGGGAGGAAGTAAAAAAGATCCAAAGACTAAAGACTTGCCAGACTATGATTTCATGCGCATAATTTATGTATCTAAACTGTATGTCAGTCCATCTTTGTAGCTGGCTGTCTATCCCTCTGTGCCACGGTATCTGATAAAGTGTCACTAAGGGGTGCGAGATGAGAACAGGTAGGAAAACCACTTGAGTTCTCAGTATACTAACACTATTTAAAAAAAAATATAAAAATTGAGAACATGAACCATAAAGCTGCAATATTACAGTGAAAATGACTAAAAATAAATAATTAATGCCCTGCCTAAATTATTATTATTATTATTACTACTATGAATGCAAATGTGGACTACTTGTTTTGCTTGACATTTTGGCGAACTACTTCCAAGCACTTAGTGTCAGTATTCAGTATTTTATGGTTCCCACTGCAAAGTATTTCATCAGGGTTCCGTCATCTAAGGATGAGACGCTGATCTTTTCTTTGTTGCATATCATTTTCAGAAAACAATAGTTGAATTTCACATTCTAACAAAGAGTTGTAAAGACACTATACCCCCCCCCCAAAAAAAGAAAAAAGACAATGTCAGTTGTTTCAGCCAACCCACAAACATGTTTTATGTTGACGTGAGAAAGCCCTCTAGCGGCTAGCTTTTTTTAAATTTTTTTATTTTGTTGTAGAGTTTTATTTTTTTTAGTAAATGTTGTAGGGTTTTGAAAGAATTTTAGAATAAGCAAGGAACTATAGTTTTCTGTTTTGATCCCATCATTACTAGTCATGAGGCTTGTTAAACAGAACATATCCACCAAAGACAGATGATATTCTCTTTGAATAAAAGAGTAACATTTCTGTAGACATAAAACATTTGGACCATCAACATTTTAAAATGAAGATAAATCATAGTATTTTATTCACTTCAGATTGTGAACTAAGGGGATTTTACAAAAAACTGATGTTGCCTTTAATCCTAAACCATAGGATACCTCAGATTACCAAACTTAATCAATTATTAACTAATAATATGTTCAGTTGGGACTTCAGAGGACTTGTGACCTCGGTAAACCGACATCAGCTTCATAAATCACAGTCCTCTGTGTCTGGTTATAAGCGTCACATCGATTCAGGAATCCACTTTGATTTCCACTCCAGCAGCAGAGAATAAATCAATACTCATACTTATCGTATAAAAAAGGGCATTGGCTGCTGGCTAATAAATCTGCCATAGCTTTGCATTATTTTCCCACCATTGGCAGTAAGGTAAGTTCAGGATGAAAGAAACGGATCCTTGCACTTCTTTACTCAAACATTTCTTACCAATGTGCGGGTGGCACTTTGATGTCTGAGGAGCAACTGTTTACCAAGTCAATTGTACAAGAGCACTAAACCCCAGCACGGCATCTGCTGACACAGTAGACTTTGATTTCATTTTTTGCTCTCTTCCTTCTCCGTCACACGGTTGACTCGGTCACAGCTCATTTTGTGTCTTAAAATAAGTCTTTGATGATCTGAGTGGGAAAATACTAACACGGAGACCCGGTGAACAGATGAAATGACAAATGATTTATGCATAATTATGATCTTTAATCTTAATTGCGGTAAGTTCAGACAGACTACAAATACATTTTTTGACCCTAAAATAATAGGAAATATTGCACATGGCCGAGAAAAACATGTTTTAGGATAGTCATTAAAACAACAAGGTTCCTTGGGAGAATACGGGCAAGGAGAGGCTATCCGCAGTACAGATTAGATCGTGCTGCACTGATCTCATATGGTGGATGAACTGCAGACACAAATCTTAGCATATGTTGGCTTATGGGCACAAGGGAACAGCAAAAACTCCTGCCTTTATCCTGGGAGAGGCAGGAAGGAGAAGTCACCTTGATTAAATTAGTTGTATATGAAAATGGGGTTATGCCTATTGGGAGTCCGTGACAAGGGCTTGTAAACCTCGCCTTTCACAACCCTGTGAGAATGACTTTTTAATTTCCTCTTTTTTTTTTTTTTTTTTGTTGCAAGTTATTTCTCCCTTATGTCCCACAAGGCTTTTGTGTGTGTCAGTATCAATGTAAAATTCTCATTTGATTGCTGTCACCTCCACTCATTCACATTGTAAAATTCTATTAGCATCCTCGAAAAAACAAATCTTGCCTGGATTTTTCATCCCTTTTTCTTCTCTCGCTCTCTCTCTCTCTCTCTCTAAGTGCACCTATAGTCTGCCTCTTGCTCAGTTTTGCTTTGTAGACCCTCCCCTGCTATTGTATAATATTTCGTCAGTCCATTGCAGCCACATAGAAACATTGCATTTGCCAAAACCTCAATCAAATCTGAAATAGATCAATCCATCCTAGTCAGATGTCATGTTCATGTACCCCAACCTAAGTGATTTCTTCATTTTTTTTTTCTAACAAATGGAGATTATTACAGATGGCAAATTCTTAAGTGTGACCAAATTATACCCTGACAGCATAATAGATGAATTGCAGCTATGGTTAACAAAGGAAAGGCTTTTTCTGTCATCTCTGCTCAAACTGCTGATTAGTGCGCTCGCATCCCAGCTGTAGCATTTCCCTAACTGTTTTGGTGTTCTGTTTGCAAAGAGAATCAGGGGGATTTTTTAGTAAGCCTGTCGGAAATTACTGTCAGGGACGCAACATTTTGCATCACCATCATTTTTCAATTTAGGCTATTTATTAAAGCTATACTGTAAATGAGCCCAGCATCTGATTTTGACACGTGTTATGCATACTTTTTTTTTTTTTTTTTGTCATGTTACGGGTATAAAACCTTGGTGCGATCCTTTTGTAAACATGGATATATGCTATTTGATTTTTTTTTTTTTTACAATGCTCTCATTTAAAGCCGCTTCTACAAATACCGTATCACCCACTCTGTGTTCTTCCTTCAATGAACATTTTCAAGCAGCCTGTCATCATCATCATCATCATCGTCATGTTTGCGAGCCCTTTCCCGTCACTGCTGAGTTCGTCAGCTATCTGTCATTATTACATTTTACATTACAGGGCAGAAGCAGGAGTTTTCCTGTCCGTCTGTCCTGTTGGCATCACTTCACCAAGCCAAGCCAAAATTTTTTGCTGCTTGCGCCATGGTGAAATGCACATTATAGTTGGATGCCTGGCTCAGTTTAGTCATTTCTCAGATGTATTTCACATCTCATAGTAGCATGAGCTTTTCCCAATAGTGAGATATAGTTCATTACAGGCTAAATCCGTTGTAGGGGTTTAGATATAACGGTCTAATCAAACTGCTGCACCTTTTGTCAGTTGTTTTTTGTTTGGCACATGCAGTACGATGCTGCTGATCTGTTCTACTTAAGTTGGCTCACTGCCTGAACAAGCTTGCATTTATAGTGCATGGTTATACATATACTTTTGGCAGAAAATGCTGGGCTCTTTGAAGGATCATGAAAAGAATGATGAGGATTCTGCTGAGAGAGCTAATCCCCCAAAATAGACATACATGAACATAAACCTTATAGTTATATAAACAATATGAGATACCACATGAGGAGGTGGTTGGGGTGGTGGTAGGAGCAGCAGCAGCAAACATGCGTTGGCATGAGTGAAATCAACAGTGACAAATGTCATGTTATAATGTAACAACAATAACAATATACACCTACATGAATATGACTGGATGTTACTATTCACGCAGCTATGGATGATGGTTTAATATTTGTGGAGTTTCTGGGGCCTGTTTGGTGACTTTTACTTTAATGAAAATAAATTGCATGCTGCAGATGTCAAGAAAAATAATAATAATAATAAAAAACAAAAAAAAAACAAAAATTGGGATCTTGTTTAAAGCTAGCCAACAGTCAGTCAGGCTTTTATTAGAGTGTAAATCTGCATTTCCACTGACTTGCAGAACGTTCTTAAAAATTATACCACTGGCTTCGGATCAGTTTCTTGTAAAATACTACAAGACAGAATAACGGGATGATCTTTTTGCCACACTGCTTGGTCATGTGCACTCCATGCACTCACTGAATGTTGTGTTGATCTGTATGTTCATGCAACCAATCATGTGTGATTACAGAGATCATATCATCGGGTTAAAAGCAGGCAGGGAGGACCTGAAAAATCTTTGATTTTTCCATTTCATTAAGCATTTTTACCACTGGCCTCTCACTACAGGCCAATCAGCTTACCAGGCCACTGGGAATACTGCTGGTGCTCCTGAAGGCCAGTCTGGGTCTGGCATTGAGAGCCAAGTATGGCGTGTGGGTAACCTTTAAGTGCGCTATTGTGCATGCGGTTAGTCACGAGGCACAAACATGGACTACAAATGATGGTATTCCGAAAATGATAAGATGTAGTATAATTACATTGAATAATTTAAAGGAGATATATGAACACATACCAATTATGTATCAAAACATGCTACATTTGGCTGAATGAGAAAAGCTAGAAGTGGTTCTAAATGAAGAGATGTTTGGGAGCCGAAAGAGTCGGCTGAGCCAAATAACAAACCAGCCAGAATTCTCATCACTACATTACGCTGATCAGCTTACTGGAAAGTATTTTGTAGGTCAATTTTAAATTTTTTTTTTTTTGCATCTCATTTATTCTGCATTTTGGTAAATTTAAAGCATATTTTACTGTAAGACTATGTCCCTTTGATGGACCCTAACCCTTAGGACCTTATAGATGCAATTTGCATCCAAATTCACATTCCTTCTTCTTAGTTGAATTCCTCATGAAGTATTTATTGCAGGGAAGTGAAGTGCATATCAAATGAAATGGCATGACTTGAGCTTTCCGACAATGCTGGTTGTTTGTCTGTGCAATAAAGTATTGGTGAGAAAAATCATTTTTAAATTGAACCAGTGTTACAATCTGCATACAGCTGTGTGTCCATCTCCACAGCCATTTATTTTTGTTTGAATTACTTATGATTGCATAGATATGTAACAGATATAACGGAGCCAGAGCTTTCCTAGTCAGTGTCCCATATTTATGCCTACTGAAGTAATATGAAGACAAAGTTCTGCAAAGTAATATTTACTAATTTCTTCACCCATTTTCACACCCCTGCTTCTCAGTTGAATGAAAAAAAAAAACAAAAAAACAAAAAAAAATTGCCAGATTCCAGACAATCACCTTTACACAATTATGAAAATATATATCTCTACTGGTGTTTTATGGTTAGAAACATATAAAACATATCCTTGATATAAAGGCTAATATAAAAAAAAATGATCACATAAAATAATGGAACTTCTTCTTCTTTGTTACAAGACGGATTTTCAGCCTCATTATACATATTTATTGTGATGGCCGTATGTCCACATGTCCATAATAATGCTCTATTTTCTCCTTTTTTTTATCACAATAGCTAGCTGTAGTCTTCTAGTATACTTGAGTGAGTGGTGGTGGAAATACAGACTTAGATTAACTTTAGTTTTTCTCCTCTCCTCCTCCCCTGAGGAGGATAGGAGGTGTTCTTTTTGTTGCCGTACATTGTGTAGTGTTTTGTTCACTGCCTTTTTTTTCCCCTTTCTTGCACATTTGTCAGGCGAGCAGAAACGTTTCCTTACAGTTGACGGAAGAGTTAAGGAATTTACACCCAGAGACACACACCCACTTGTCAAGGGAGACTGGTCTTGAGATTATTCTCCTGCAATACTGTGAGAAAAACACAGAGAAAAGAAACTCAAACAATTTGTCTTTCACTATAATCAGAAACAACTAGCGCAGGATAAACATCCAAACAATTAGTGCTAAATCTGTCCATTGATTTTCCTTGTCTAATGAGTGAAAATTGTGGATTGATAAACTTTGCATTTAGCGAATTTGTGCTGCATTTGGGAAAATGCACGTGCCGCAGTGCATGAAAAACAAATGCAGTCATAGAATCACAGTATAACAGACCTTTACTATATCTAAGAGGCAAATGAGGTTAGCTGCATGATATAGAATATGCATGATGTCAAAGAAAACTAATTGTGGGCTGAGCAGGACCTGAGTTAGCACCCCAAGTTCTTATGTTCATAAAATAAGTGTCAAATATAATTTGAAGTGACCGAACACACAGTAGCGCTGGACAAATAATGTGTGGATTTTATTGTTCTTTCTCACTGCAGCCTATCCATGAACCCTAGCAAATGTGATTCTTTGGGCCTTTAAAATACCCTGACAGGTGCAGGCATTAACACAAACTGAGAACACAAAGGCCACAGCCTTCTGTATTATCTCCCTCTCACAGGACGGGGACACGGGACATTAATCACTACAAAGTCACACCTCAACATACGCACATGCACACACATGCTTTATAGCGAGGGCTGATTCAGTCAAACATATATATATATATATATATATATATATATATATATATATATATATATATATATATAACCAGTCTTGGTCACTATTAGTATTTGTTCAATTGATTTGACCTTCTTGACAGGGCATTATAACAGAAGTCTCTAATGACTGCTGGTTAAATATACCAAATTAATATTTCAATGGCTGTGTAATTACTAATGAAACAAGGACAAAAGGCGAGTGCAAAGTCATCAGCTACAGAGGAGGAACCTCTCTCGCATGCGTTTTAGTTTCCATTCGTTTGAAGACTTCTTTTATTCCCGATTGGTAAATACCACAAATGTCTCACACTGATGTGTGCGTGCTCTTTTCAATGTAAGGACAAAGGACTGTTGCATTGTGAAGACAGGTGTACAGATGTATGGATTTTGGTGGCCATGCAGTATTCAAAGCGTATTTTACATAGATGGCGTATACCCATTTCATAATTCATTACAATTTTACATAATGACACCATTTCATGTTTAATGCAATGGGGAAAGTTTTTTTTTTATTCTCTCAAGCAGTTCTTCAGTCACAGATCAACCGAGTGATTCCTCTCCTCCATTCCACTTATTGTGCAAAATAACTCAACAATGGAAAAATGGGCACTGGGTTCCTTGAGATATATTCACTAAAACCTGGTGTAATTATACAGGCAGACTGCTGACTTTAGGTAAAATGATGAGAAATGAGCTTCTGATGAAGACCTTGCCTGGAGCGGCTCAGTGAATTTATGTCCTCTTTCAGTCCTTACATCCTCTAGTCGAGGTGGGGGAGAGAACAGAGGGAAAATAGGAAAAGGGGTGGGGGCGGGGAGGACAAACGCACTAGATTTTAATAAGGAGTTGTCATAGCAGATAGCGTGGCCCTATATCAACCATGCAGAGGCTTTTGGAGATCTGCCAATAGGTCTGAATTCAGCTCGGCTTCAATAGGTCTCCCACAGGAACCACAGTCACAAAATAAAACTTCACAGCTGGACTGTACGGCCAGGGCGAGCACTTCATCTCTGCGCTGACCCTGTCCACCATAACAGTCATAATGCTACATGACCTCTGATCCCTGACCCTCACTGTTAAAAAGAGCCCCCTGACCCTCGCCCCCAAAACAAAACCCCCATCTTTTATTGTCAATTTTAGAAATCCTGAAAAATCCATCATATCCGATTTAACCCTTCTTCAGATATGATTAAATCTGGCGTCATTAAAAACATACCAGGATGAAAAGAGTAAATCAAAACAGATCTTACACAACACTCCTTCGGCTTCCATACAGACATGTCTTAACTTACACAGTGTCAACATGTATGCGCATGTACACTATAATCCATACATAGCAAATAAGCAAATCACAATAACAGCTTGATTAAAGGTGCTGTAAAAGATTTCTGCAAGTTAAAACCCGGATTTTAAAGTACGCACACACACGGACACTAAAACATTCCCTTTGCACACACCTCGCTTCCCTACAAATGAGTTTCAAGTTTCGTGTAGCCGCCACGTTTTTGCTAATCACATGGTTTTCTTTTCCGCAATGTATTGCGGATTGTCAGGGGAAATCACTGTCACTGCAGATGAGTACAGAGACCCCTTCATGAAACATAAAGTCATTGTTAGATTAAGAGAGGATGAAGCTGATTGATGTTCACTGTGTGAGTCATGTCCCACAGAGCTTTTCCTATCACTAATGAAAACTCCGTATGGATTTGTTTGTGATGAATGTAATACATCATATTTCACTATACCAGAACATATTGTGGGGAGGTGTTATGTGATGTCAACTCATCTACATGTTGATATGCAACATGTCATTGAAAAAAAAAAAAGTTATTTCAATTGAGTATCACAAATTTGAGAATTCATCAAATGTGTCATGTTGCATCTTAATGCTCAGCATAGTCTTTTTATTTCACTACGTGATGTCATAAATCTGCACCACACCCTAATATTATGCTGCATCTTTGATTTTTTTATCATTATCCCATCAGCACAGCTTTGCTTGCTAGTGTCCTTCTCCATTTTTTTTTGTACTCGTAGAGCATGCAATAGGTCAAGCTGATAGTGAATTTTAAGCCCCTGGCTGGTTCACAAGCTAAGCTACTTCAAACAGTCTGTCCTATATACATTTTTAATTTGAACAGGTCATTACGGTTTGAATATTTAATTTTTCTCCCACGTTCAAAGCAAAGTTTGAATTTTTAATAGAATGTGACAGCCGTAGATGGTACAGATATGTTCCCTTGTATTATCTGTGTTTACTTGCAACAAGTAGTAAGTATACGCCACCAAAAATAATTTTACTGCACCACCTTCTGGGATATTATGGGCTTAGTGTGTAGTAAGTATGTGACTAATACTAGAGAACATGGTTCATGTCTCATTTCCACCAAAAATGTTCATTTCTTTAAACCATGTAAGTGATACCTGGTAACTTGCTACTTTTAATTTACTTTTAGTAACCCGCAAATAGCAGGTTTGACCGCCTGTTGTTGTGTTGAAGTGTACTTGAGCAAGATACAAAACACCTAACCCCCGGTGAATGAGAGACAAATTGGAAAGCTTTTTGACTGAAAGTGATAAACACAGTCCATCTGAAATCTGACAAGACCTCAACCATAGAGGTGGAAGGTCAGAAAATTGTGTGCAAAAAGTAATTTGTGGAGTTTTATTAGGAGTAAAGGCCTTCTCTAATCTAAAACAATCTTTGCAATAAGCAATAAAGTGACTGTGTTTGTTTTCTGCAATTAGTAGATAATAGTGCACGCACTTCAAACTTGGGGGCACAGAGCATTTCCTTTTCTATCTTAAAAAAAAAACAAAAAAACAACTTGAAAGCTGTATTGACATCTTACAATCCACTAACTCTAAACTGTAAGATGAAAACTGGAGAAAGACTGTGTGTTTGTGTTTATCCCAGACAAGGAAACAACATCTGCAAGTAGCAGTGTCTGCAACACCGTCACTCAAACAATACAGAAAACTCAGACTTTGTAAATTATTAGCTCGGCGAGCAAAGACTTTGAGATGCAAAACAAAGCGTATATATAATAAATGTCTTTACTTGGAAATAGTGAAATTGTTTTGGACATGATGCTGTTAGATATGTGGAAACAGGTTTTGCATGTAATCCAAGTTAGTCTCGCTACAGTGTTATTCTATTCAAGAGTGTATTAAAAGGACAAAACCTGAACGTAGCATATACTTTAAAACATTAGCTTTAACAGGATATATATATATATATATACAAGTAAAGCAAATACATATTATGTGTAGCCTCCATTACAATATTTATTTAACCATAAACAGTGTTTCCAATTCAAGCACCTGTAATAAAACATTGAACTCCCTCCGCTTACATATTGCAAATCACTTGATATAATGTAGTTGTATGGATGCAGAAAGACATGAATAAATAAATAAATAAAGTGCATTGAGAGGTTATTTAGAAAAGGTCACATTCTCAATCAACCAGCTATTCCTCAAACAATTTCTACTGTGCTGCTTGTCTTATTGTCTTAATATCTTTTTAGAAGACTCTGGATAGCTGGAAGTTTATCTGCAACCACACTACATAAGATGTAGGCGCACAGTGGGCAATTAGTGTTGAACTTTTAAAGCTAACAGTATCTTCTCTTAGCAACAAATCATTTCAGTATAATGAATTGATATATGTAATTTAATATTTTGTTTTGTTTTTGTGTGGTATAATAGACCAACAAACTTTGTTTTTATGGTATATGATTTTGTAATACCCGCAGCACTCGTAGAAGGTGACTGTACCTCGGAGTAACATCAGTGTCCCTTTGCGTCATAGATCTCTGTTAAGTTCACTGTGAGTTATTATTTTAAAGCTTATATTTTCAAGCAGGGGCCGAGGCATAGTGCTGGATCCTGCTATAAATCAGAAAGCCTGGAAGGCAATTGAAAAAAAAAAAAAAGTTGCACATTGTTAAAATGTAGGTGCATTATTTATGATGTAGAATTCTTCAGTGATACATTATGTGTTAATAAACTACTGGGTATGATCATTTCCACCAAAGTTGTTTTCTCCTCTGAAAACCGCAGCACAGTACAAACAGGCAGTCTATGTGTATAACATCTATCAAAGTAAACACATTAAAATATAACCTTTCCAATTACACTGCTTGTTTTTAGCATTATCCTTCCTCCGGCCAAAATGCAAAGCTTGCATGTGTCGCATATGAATCATCATAAGGGATATTTGTCTATTTCGGAAGCTACTTTGTGCTGAGAATATCTTATGATATGTTAGTGCTGTTTTCCACAAATAGATGAAAGTGCTCTCCAGAGCAGCATGCTGGATTCCAAGTGAACCAGCTGGAACTATGGCCTCACTGACATACAGTACATATTACTGTTTCTCGTGCTGCTGCAGTTACCAGGACTGGGCTTGTATTACATGATATATGTATCATGATATATTATGGGTCGGGGAAATAAAATGAAGCACTGATTTTCACAGTTAAACCGTCAGTCTTTTCACAGTCAAAGTTTAACAAGGGGCAAAAATCATTAATTACTATAACTAATAAATGATCACAATCAGTTGCACCTTTTCTACTAGAAAATATGTCAAATAGATAACCTGTTTTGCGATCGAGAACTAATCATCTCATCAAATCTGTGATGGCACTGAGTGTTGCCTCAAATTAAAGATTCAAATCTTTAATTTGACATCTCATTCCATCATAATAAATTGGAATATAATAAGTGTTTATCTGCATGCTGGGTGGTTTTTACCATTTACTGTCAGAACACAAGGTAACAACACAAAAAAAAAGTAATTTTGCACGTGAAAATGTTTGACTGAATCTGCACCATCCACTGTCAACGTGTGGCAAATAATGCCTTTATAATATTTCCATATGCGGCCAATATGGTTCTATAAAATAAAATAAAATACCTAAACAAACATGTTAAAAAACGTTACAGTGTAAAATGGGATTTTGGAATATTGTTGAAAATAAGGTCCATCCTAAACCAATGAACACCACTATTATAACTAGTATTTTCCAGTTGTAGCTTTCTTGCCCCACCCAACATTATAATTTCGAGTTAGTTTGGCACTGGCCGAGTTGATGATGATTTCCAAAATCAGATCCTTTTCCAGCTACAATAAAGCTACTGTAACTCTCCCTGGGAGGTAATCTCCCCTCTCTATTCTGTCTGCAACTAAAACCACAAGAACTAAAGAGACCATGTCTCCCCGTGTAGTAACCTTCCATAGAAGTAATCGATTTTACGACTTCACTGTGTGCTTTTAAAGAACTCTGAGCTCGCCGCTTCATATGTCTTGGATCTTTGCTATATCTCTGAGGTCATCTACCCAGCATATCCTGCTTTTAGGATGCCGGCCTCTAAACTGTAGAATTGCCTGCATAATATTAGATGAGCCCTTGCAAAACACCATATCCATCTTCAATGTGTTGGATCTGCCTGAGTACCTTTATGCCCTTGTCTCAGTATGTATTTTGGTACTGTGTATTATTTATTACACATATTATTTTATAAGCCCTTTCGAAAACAAATTGTCTACCGTATTGGTCAACAGAATTGAATCAACACTTCTGATACAGTATCAACAAAAAAATGAATATGATAAGCCTCATGAAGGCAGGATTTATTACAGGGCTGTTGTATTGGATGTAGTTCAGTGCATTTAATAAGCGCACAACTCAATGCACAGTTTACAGTACACGACAAAAAAAAAAAAAAAAAAAAGAAGAGTGAAAGTACAGGAGCTGAACACCTGGAGCAGATTCTTCTCCCTCACACCTCCTGTCATATAAAACCTGAAGGTCTACTAAGATAGCCAGCACTAACGGCAGCATCATGAGTCTGAAATGTGTATTAATGTGGTTGTCAGTTTACAGCAACTCCCAGCAAATGCTCCAACATAATGTATATAGTCGGACGACTGAAATGAAACATTTCCTTCTTTCTCGTCCTTGACATCTGTTAGAGCACTGATATACTTGCTTTTAAATGTTTCCGATCACCTGCATACGCTGTGTTTCTTTGCAGATTTCGAGCTGTAGTCAACTGCAGACCTCATGACTGGGGACTGCGAGAAAAAAAAAAATACAACTCACAAATGATGTGCAGGTGATGTTAGCCTGTCACATATTAGTCCTATAAAACCATGGAACAGATGCATCAGCCAGAGCCAATACAATACTTTTCATAGTCTGTTTTGTACAATATGAATTGTTTTATTGATATGATAAAATTTAATAATTATAACCCAGGAAGGGGAAAAAAAAAATCTCCATTTAATTTCATGGGACCTTTAAAGACCTACCATCAAATTAATCACAAATGCCTCAGGCTCTTTCATAAGAATCAACCTCATCAAATAAACGATGAACCTTATTTACATTCAAATCATTATTTGTCATTTCATATACATACACGCTCACACAGTCTCTCTCTCTCTCACTCACACACTCACACACACACCTTCATTATCCATTCTCCCGGGTCACCCTCTGCTTGCTATTATTGGTTTTGTTTCTTGTTATCCATTCATTGCCTCGTACACTGTTGATTTTCTTTTCCTGAACGCGTTCGCCTTGTCCAAAATAATGATTGTGCACAAAGGAATGATGCCTCTACATGCATGGCGGCTCCAATGACGAGGTTGACAGACCAGCTGAATTGAATTCATGTGTCTGATCTCCTGCCTGCAGCTCTCCTGGTATGTCGTAGTCTTTGCTTTGTATTTCCTGCTGTCCCTGCATATTCTGTAGTGTCTCACACCAGAGGAGTTGACTTATACAATTCAAAAACATTTATTTTTTTTACTGCCTTAATGCATTCACAAGTAATTTAAGTTTATTTTTTATTTTATTTTTTTTTATGGCATCTGTATTTTTTTATAGCACTACCTCTTTACCACGGGTTACGCTGTCCAAAAGCCTGACATTTCAGGGTTTTACCTTTTAGTGAGAATTTCCCAGTGGTGGCCTAGTATGTGTGTATAGCATAATAAGGAATGTCATCCAACGTAGTTAAGAAATCCAATATAAAGACATAAACACATAATGCAGGTATCAATAATGGAGGTCTACCAATATGACTGGTGAGAAGCTGTTTGCTGAGATGCCACCAATAGTTGGCAACGGTGTTTTAACTCAAAAGGAGAACTCAAAGAGAAGCTTAATACAAGGCATTCTTCAAATTAATTAAAACAACAACTATGTGTCCCCTGAGGAAGGCCACGATGTGTTGGAGCGTTTTTAAGTTTTTAACCAGTTCTTTGAAGAAGCCCAGAATAAGTATTTTTCTCATGTGTCTATCACAGACATACTAGGTTCCTAGTATGTCTGTGGATATTTCCATCTTGTTCAGTCAGGCTACGCGGCATTTACGGTATGTCTTTCCAGGTGGTTAGGTGATTATGGTCCTGCTGTGACTTGGCCAACAGATGTATCACACTACACATTGAGCCCCCCCTAGCAGTCATAGCTTGCAGTCTTTCACATCCTGCATGATGTGCAAATGTGATAAGGCTAAGGTGGCGAGAGAGAGAGACATGGTGGGATCAGAAATGTTAGCAACCATGCCGTATGAAGCACCACAAAGCACACCGTATGATGTCAAATTGGGAGACTGAAGACAAAACATTCTGATGTTGTTACTTTGCTAAGTGTAATGCATGTGGTGTCATCCACTACAGTGCACTACACAGGATGAAATGACTGTCTTGTGTCTGAAACTCATTTGATCTGGTGCCCTGCATCTACTGGATTGGGCAATTTTCAGGGTGACATTATAAAGTTTAATCCTGGCTTCTTAAAGTCGCTATGATGAGCCTGTGATTCTAAGCATTAAGTCTACAGAAACATATTCTATTTCTGTCTGCTGACTGGTGTTTGCGTATGATTATACTGATGATCAGATAAATGCCACGTCTCCAGTATGTGGATGCTATTCAAAACAATAATGCGAATTATTGTTGGGTGGGTGGTTAGATGGTTAGTTAGATGGCGGAAAGAGAGAAAAAGTTGTGCAGGAAGCAGGAGAGCATTGTTGGAGACTACCAACAGGACATTTCTACTGCCGCGCCACGTATCGATCATTTTAACCCAAACCATGATCTTTTCCTAACCCCAACCAACTGGTATGCCTAAACTTAACCTGTTATGACTATATACAGTATATTCCTATGGGTCATTCTGAAGTGCAGGTACAAACAGCCTATTTAGTCATTTAATTTGGAGAACTTGTGTTTTTTTTTTAATAGTTTCATTTAACCAGATAAAATGAATTGCGAGCAGTTTACAATGTTGACCTGAAGTTAGTTTTGTCATCTAGAAGAACTCATTCAGGCAATTATGAAGCCGTTAAGTCCATTAAGTCAAATATATTGTCCCCTTGATGCTGTATACTTTATAGAGTTTTGGAACATCCAAGGACAAACATCTGAGCTGCGTATGTTTTATATTCTTTTCATATTTTTCACATTGACAAAATAATTTAGAGGCATGAAATATCAGAGTTTCTGAGTGCAAATATCTTTTCCTATTCAACTGCACATAGACCCATGTGCCACCAAAATAATGTATCTATGATTTTTTTGTTGCTGTTTATTGTGTGGTTCCACTTAGAGAAAGGCAACAAAAAAAAAAAAAAAAAAGAAATATATTGTCAGGTCTGTGTGCAGTGAGCCCATCCTAAGGATAAAGGGTGTAATGTTCAGCCTCGGGCAGCTCAAAGTGGTTGCTGTGCTTGGCACCTGGGACCTCTGTCTCTCCGCAGGAATTGGCATGGAGCCGGCAGCTTCTCTAAGAGCCAGGTGTTGTTTTATTTATCTGAAAGCACAAGTGACCTTTCTAGAAGAACGCTGCTGAGAGACCTGCCTCTAAGGGCTGTCTACTTTCCCCTCTCTTCTCTTCTGTCACAACCCCCCTGAGTGAAGGATGAGATGGAGAGCCATCACCCAGGCCTGTCTCCAGACTGTCATAGAAACAGATCCGACATGAACTTTCATATTTTGTTTAACTGTGAGACTGTGTGATTGCTTAAGTGTCGACTTACGTATGAATACTCCCCCCTCAAGACAGCACCATTTGACTCCACAGAGGAGGGCATCTTTTCTGGCAGGTGCTTATATTTTTCCATGTAAGTAGATTTAGGAATTTTAATGTGAGATGTTATTCACCTCAAGATAGGCCGATGATCCAGCCCACGTCTGCTCGGTAAATATGTGCATATTCTAAAATGGGATTTACATATGTAGTTGCAATAATTCTACAAGTAGCCTAGTGTAATGTTCATTGAGGTTAGTGAAAGGTAATGGTGAGGTCAAATCGGTGGATTGACATGCAATGTGTTCATCACTGGCTCAATGGGTGAATTGTGCCTTGTCTCAGACCGGTCAACAGTCAGTGGTGGCTTTAATAATACAAAGCATGTGAGCACTAAATACTAAAAAAGATATTGCCATAATTATAATCAGAATCCAGGGTTTGGTTTTGCAGAATCCTTCAGTATCAATATTCTGTTTGGTGAGTAGGTTGGTCAGTCAAATGTGCCAGAGGCTTGTTAACACTTGGAGCCCTACAGATGGAATTTGAGTCCAAATTTACATTCCTTCCTCCCGGAATTGCTCATGAACTATTCATCACAGCTAGATAGCACATATCAAATTAAATGGCCCGACTTGAGTGTTCCGATGATGTTAGTCGCTCGCCTGTGCAACAAAGTGTCGGCTAAAAAAACCCCCAAAAAAACAACTAACCAACTCAAATTTAATCATAGTTACAATCTGCATGCAGCTCTGCGTCCATTTCCACACTCATTACTCCTGTTTGAATTACTCATGAACTCATCAATCATTGCATAGATATGGAACACATAAGAAAAAAAGCAGAACCGGAGCTTTGTAATGATGCTAGTCACTTTCACATATTTGTACATACTGAAGTGATCATGTTATAAGTTTGATCTTTTCCATTTTCACACTCCGGCTTCTCAGTTGAATCACTCAGGAATAACTTAATAACTTATAAAAAATAAACAAACAGCAGAACTTACCCTTTTGCTAATGCCATTAGAGCTAATTATACGGCTGGGATATGTGGACAGTATGGACAGCACTCATTTTGACATTTGAGTCATTTCATCTGTCTGAAATACGGTTTTCTTGGAGAAAACCACTGACATGATGCTGGCGAGTGGTGGGACGAAGCACGTGTGTGTGGTGAGAGAAAAAAAAAAATATCTTGACATATCATAAAGCTCATGAACAACAGACACAGCCAGAACAAGCTTCTCGTCCATTTTCTTAGTTACCAGGGAGTCCCGCCCCATCTAATATTTGTGATTGGTTGCCTGACAAAGAGCAACAATAACGACATCGGCACTTTTTTAAAAAGTTCAGAGATTTTCCAACTAGAAGTACTCGGAGTGGCCGCAGAAAAAAGTGCTCTGAGAAAAGACGTTGGGCGCAGTGCCTTTTCCTCTAGGCAGCCGCATGCTACCACATATGCTCTCTCCTCATTGGGAACAAAGAAAAAAAAAAAAAAAAGATATATAGACACAAGCCCTAACTGTATAAAAAAGAAATTGAAAATCACAAATAGCATAATATGTCTCCTTTAAGGTTTTAATTAAAACACAATTGATGTGATCTAAACTTAGATGCTAGTTAAATCTGATATGTTTAAAGGCCTACTTTATAGCATCCATGTAGTTTATATTTTATTTTTTTTATTGAAATGCAATGTGGAAATAATGTTTGTTGTGTTGTGACACACTGGATAGAAGTCCTATTATGAAATGTCAAGACGCCATCGCTGCTTTTACTTAAGTTAAATGATCTGAATGCTTCCCAAAACGCTATGAGAGAGACTGTACGTGCTGTACAGAGCATTCTAACTTACATAATCACCGTGGCCCAGAAACTTTATTCCCAAAGAATACATCATATATATTTTACTGCTGGGAACTATCATGACGCCTCAAGTTTGACTGCAGGATCAGTCACAAAACACCCAGTCACACTAAAAAAAACCTGTCAGGTTAGTGTCACACTCAGCTCTGTTATGAGATTTGTCATGAAATGCCTATAAGGTGAAAACAAATGAAGATAACACCCTTTTTGTGTATAATGTGGTGAGACCTGAACAAAAGCAGTCATGCCCGCCTGGAGTCACTCGTGTTCTAATCCCCCTCCTTCCGCGTTATAACAAAGAGACATAAGAGTGAAACAGATGGTTTCTATGGCAACGTTACACAGTCTTGTTTGTATCTATGGTACTTGGGAGAACAGCTGTTATTAACCATAGGTGAATATACAGGAAGGATCGATTTAACTCAGTCGATGCAATCAATGTTATGTGCTTTACTGCATTCCTATAAGGCTGATTACAATGGAGCATTGCAAGCCTGCAAACAATAGCAAACCATGTTTCATGTTTGTAAGAGTGTGCTAAACATATTTACAATTACAACTATTAATACACAACTTCATGGCTTTTGTAGAATTCAGCCAACATACTTTAAAAATATTGATACTAATAACTTTGATATAATAATTTAAATCATATTTAAATTACCTTCTGTTGTTGCCTCATGTTCACAGTATTTAACATTGTTTGTGTTCATTTCAGTATCTTTTTTTATACTGATTCCATGCATACATTGCATTAACATGCATCTCTGATTTTGAGTGGAGTTTAAACCCAGACTCCTTGGACAATGTCTTTTTTCCAATTACAGAAGCCTGGCAGTGAGGCAAAGGCAGAGTCTTGTACATTAGGCAGAGAAAAATGTCTACAGGCGAAGCAGTAGGACGAGCCTTCACGGATGGAGTATTCAAACCAGGAAACAACAAAACGACCTCCTATCTAAACACAGAAGTGATTAGATTCTCTTCTTCTTCTTCTACTGTACAGAAGGGAGTTAGCAGTCAAAAAGCGTCACTGCTTTCAAAACACAACACCTTCTTTTCAACTGGACGTGTGGCGATGTGATATGTCAATCATCTGGGGTGGCTGTCCAGTGGTAACTTGGCCTCCCCTCTAGCTCCGCCTATGGGAAGAGAGCATGTCAGAGGAACATGATGAATGTGGTCAGAGAATGTAAGTAAATGGCATCAGATCAAAATCATTTTCCCAACCGTGCTCCATGGCTTTGTGTTGTTTAGCTCTGCTGTTCTATAATTACTCAATATGTCATTGAGGAGAATAGTATAATTATCAGATTTCAGTTTGCCTCGGGGGGGGAAAGACTGCATGTCTGCTTGCATCATGTTCAATTTCAAACATTGATATAATGACTGATATTGTGTACATATATATAAAAACATGAAAAGTATTTATGATCAAATATTGCAAAACCATTTGCAGCTCTCTGTGCTTTTGCTCTACACACCTACTCACATCTATTGTGATGCTAGATTATATGCCACCATTGATTATATGCCAAATGTTACATTTCAAGAAAGAGAAATATTTTTTTTTTTCCATTTCATCCATTAGCCCTAATGTGTTTAACATGCATTTTTCAGTGTTGTCATGGAAAGAAAATATGATTACCCCTCCCCCCCAATAAGTGCAAATCAAATTCACTTTAGATAGGTTGTTTATGCTTGAACAGTGACTACCTGGGTAATAAGTGTAGCACACTTGCATTAGGAGGTGTCTAAATGGCTCAAGTTAAAAGCATGCATTACTAAAGTCTGCACAGTCACCTTTCATAGGAAGTGCGTCTTAACCATCCATGTCTTTTTTTTAAATTGTTTTGATGATTGAATTAAAGGGTTCACCTCAATGACTTATCAGGCTGCCATTTAGACTGTGAATTCTCCCTACTGCTTATGTGCGCGTGTACAAACAAAATTTTGGTCATGCCATACAGTTTTCATGACAAAAAAACAAAACCCTAATACACACACACACACACACCTATTTAGTGTAAATGTTTTATATCAATCAATAGTGTTTGAATGTGATTATGGAGGAGCGTGTGCCATTAGCCGAGTCATTTTCTGGTTTGTTTGTTTCATGGGAAAGCCAAAGTAACCCATTGTGGCATTTCAATTGGTGATATTTACAGCAGCTAGCTAATTTTGCTTAATGACTTTTTCTTAATTTAATGACTCTGCCCAGAGTCCATATCAATTCAGAGGTAATATACCAGAGTGCGAGTGATTTGAATTCTAAATACCAGCTGGTACCTAGTCAATACAAAAGAGTATTTCATGTTTAAAAAAATATGTTCTTGGGATAAAGTATCATGCAAACTTAGTATTCTCTCTGTTGAGCCCCTTTCGGTCATTTAGAGGTGCGCACACACACACGCACACACACACACACACACACACATTTTTGTTCAAGTTTAAGATAACTGATAGCAGGACATCAGATAATGTACTTTGAAGGTAAATATTTTCTTTTCTTGTGAAATAAGGTCAGAATGATCTCTCTCTCTCTCTTTCTTGCCAGATAGTCTCTTACAAATAATTTGCTCAAGAGAGACAGAGTTTAATATTTATATATGGTAATACAATTGTTGGGATTTCTACTCATGTGCTCTGAAAAAAAATAAAGGCCTGCGAGTTGCATTTTTACAAAGTACAGAAAAGAGCTACTATGAGCTTTCTTCCGAGCCTGGCTGCCAAAAGGAAGGAAATACCTAAAACATTTGATTCCCTTTATTTTTTAAAAGCTGAGGTCACAGTCTTTAACGTATGGGACGAGAACACACTGTCAAAACAGCTCGCTCTTAGATTTAAAGATGTGAAAAAATAAAAATAAAAAAAAGCAGACCAGATCGGTGTGTTTGCGTGTCACTGCCTTACATGTACAAATGAGAGCATGAACGGAAATGTGGCAGAGTGCACAGGTGAGAGAGACAGACAAAAAGAGACAGTGATGATACCGTGCAGCAAGTGTCCTGACAGAGAATGAACCATGTTGAAGAGCATTGGGTCTGAAGTTAAAGCGAGCACTGACCTGACGTATCTCGGTGAGCAACTGTTGTCTGCTGAGCTTGATAAATAATGGAGCAGAATTCAAGCTCCTACAGATAAGGGCAGTGAACTCGCTCACACTGTCTCCTCCTCTCATGGTCTCCTGTACCGTGCCGGCCTTTTGTGGGTCCTCGGTGTCTCAGAGATCGTCCTAACACATTATCACGTCTATTGCATTTTTTCATTATTGAAATTCTTTCTAGCAGAGATATAGACACCGTTATTAGTATGAGGCAGTTGCATTAGAAAAGACATTTACTTCGGAGCACCTTGCTATCATTAACACAGAGGCCTGCCCTTTTAATCAATGAATCTTCCCCTGAATTGCTGCAGCAGTTTCAGGATGAGATTGCTCGTTAGCATACCTCAGGTAAAGGCATGCTTTTAACGTACAGTTTCAAGTGACTTTTTATTTATTTTAAATAGAACTACATAAAATCCATTTAGATGTGAAAAGTTCAGAAATCAGGGTATCTTAAATTGTAGTGTAATGTCATGAAAAGTGCTCTCGGATAATCTTAAATCTTAAAAAAATGACTGTAGTTCCCTCATACATTTTGTTGAATTCCACAGAGAGAGTAAATTCAGCAATGTGTGTAATTGCTGCTTCACATAATAAATGATTTGAGTCTAGTTCTTGAGAAAACAAATGGCCTCTCTTTTCCTAATACCATGTTTGTATAAAAGACATTCGTAGTATTTGTTTCGGATGATTTCTTTACTGACCTTATTGTAAACTAACTAAAGATACATAGAGAGCCCCTAGTAGACTTACCCTCATCCATTAACATTAGAATTATGCAAATATGCTCCTAGGGAAAGTATTCCCCGTAACAACCATCAAATGGAGGTGTCAAATGAGTAGACGGACCAATTAGTTTTTCGAAATACATATTTTAATTAAATTAAATTCCAGCTTCTTCTAAACAAAGTATGACACTTGCAAAGGGACGCTCTTAAGGGGGAATCCTACAACACGAATGCATTATGCATGTCCTGTCCAGTCAGCTACTAATGCTGCGTTTACGGAACGGAGCCAACGAGTACAGTTAAATATGAGCACTTTACTGAGACGATGGATGCAGCTGCATGAGTTAAACATAACGGTTTGTGTTACATTCAGCTTTCCTGGATGAATCACGGAGAAACACCAGCTGTGAAGTCGTCAGGTTGCAGCTGTAATATCTGCAATGGTCTACTCTGACATTTTATTGTAAAGTTAGTTGTTTTGAGTTTGATTCAGCTCTTCTGGATGAATCAGAGAGAAACAGAAGAGCAGGGAGCTCAGGGTGCAGGCAACATGGAGGTAAGTCAAACATGGTTCATCATTCGAATATACTACATACTATAAACACTGTAACCATCATCAAAGTTTCCCTTTAAAATTAAACAATTTATGGCATTTTGGAACTAATTAATTAAATTTACTTTGGATTGCTCACCTCTTTATCAGCTTTAGTCGGGGTGATGCAAAATGTATTTCTGATTGTGCTTGACACTATTAATTATAGTAATTATAGCTTTCAACTGAATGCATGTGTGGAAATTGCAGGAATTACTTTGATGTTTGACTTTTGGTCTTATTGATGTAATTGTCTCTGTGAAAATCGAGTTAATCTGTAATTTCTTCACCACCTGTTGAATTCAAACACACACACACACACTCACACACACACACACACACTATGTTTACAAGCAACAAATGAATGATTATGATAATTGCTATCAAAAGTTAAAAAAACATATTAAGTCAATTGAAAAAACAAAAAAAACAAGTTGTGTAATTATTTCAAAGTGTACCACCACTGTTATCCATCCATGCCCACGTTATTATATAAAATGTTTCACTGCATACTGCGCACCCTTATTAGCACAGATGTTTTGTTTGAGGCACTTCACATAGGTATCTTTAACATATAGGTACTATAGTGTTAATCAGCTCATTGTGTTCCAGAGCCATATGTGGCTTCTGAGTGTCCACTTTTAATTACCGGTAACCAATCTGATGCTTATTGTTATGTCATCAGTCTTCAAAAATGCAATTAGTGAGATGAGCATTTATATCTCAACATCGTTAAACACGGATGGCTGTTTCTCGCTCAAAAGCTAAACTAACCATGCAATCCAGCAATGTGGGTTTATTTCATTATATATATATATATATATATATATACCTCAATGTCCAAAATTCCAATATTCACTTTCCTTTTTGCTCTATTTTGGTCTCAACTGATTTAACATGTTTGGTGTTTATCTTGCAGGTAGTTACAAGATAATCAGACCATTAAAAACAAATGTTCCGTAAAGCCTGAACAATGAGCTTAAAGAGGTTAATGCAGAGTAGTAGTATCATTTAATTGATTAAAAAATATCTAAATCTGAATACATCATGAAGAAAGCATATAATAACATAGCATAATATAACTACTGCTCATTGTTTTCATTACTGTTGAAGTAGTTTTTCGTGATCCATCTACCCAATAAGTCCCATCTTATCTTTCAGTTCAGTTCTCTGCTAGCTCGTCCCTCTGTCCTTCAGCACATCTGCCTTTTCTTTAAGCAGCCATTTCTTTTCATTAATTGTCAGTAATTGTTTCAGGCAGTCAGGCTCAGCACTTTTAGGAAGCTATCTGACGTAGATTGGAGATGCAAGAGAGACCAGAGGTCTGTAGTCTATAGCTAGAATATACACTAGGTCTAAATTATGCACATAATACCTCAGTTTAGTTTGGGTTCAAAACACAAGCAACTAAGACTATCTTCACACACACACACACACACAGTATTATCATACCTTGTAATGTTTATGTTGTTGACTGCACATATGCCCCTTGTTTATTTTCTGTGTATTTTCAGTTTGTAAGGTTTTGGAACCAAATGAACAATCAATCAACAGTAGGACTCATGAATCACGAGGACTCGGCAGAGATTGACCACGTTTCTGGCCTTTCAGTTTCAGGTCACCACCACTATTGAGCACCAGGTGTAATGGAGCTCTCTTGAGGAGGGGTTATCAACGATTAGAGTGACACTGGAGGACAAATTGACATGCAAGGGGGCAAGGATGCCACACTTGAGACAACTGCTCGGCAGCTCTCTAACAAACACCCATTTCCAGGCCCATAAGAGGAGCAATTAAGTTCATTTTTATTTTTTTTTTCCGTTTAGAAGTAAGGTACAGAGGTGAGGTGCAGCATTAGTTCTGAATTTTGCTGCAACATCAAATTCAGGTTAAACCACTAACAGCTTTGAATTTATTGACAAACAATGTCACGTTTGGAACTGATGTGACGAGGCTCAATATCAAAAAGCACCCAAGGTAGTTCTGCCTCAAGGTTCGGAGTCTCAGGAGGAAAAGTGGCTCAACAATGTGTTTAGAGGGCTAAAAGCAGCACAACCAGGCTCCTTAAGTCACCTCAACAACACCCCCAACCACTACAGTCTGCATCAATATTTGACTTCTGATCCCTGGGTGCTTGACCCAAGCCTTCCTGAACCTGTGAACCTATGAAGTGTTTCTGTAACCTAGAGACCTGCTGACACGTCCACATCTGCCAGCCTTATATAATTGTGAATAGAAATAGCAGTAACAGTCCTTTACCATGATCTATTTATCTCGGCAGCCATGGAAACATAAAGTAATTAACTGATATCCTCGTGACCCGTTAATACAAAAAAAATCAATTGCATCTATTCTTACAATACTGTTCTCTCTTAACAAAACACTCTATTATAGTTAGTGATTGGATTCTCTTGTGAACTGTAAGATTCAATTCCATTATGACTCAAGGTCACTGTTTTGAAATGTTATTATTTTTTATATGATGAAATGTTAACGTTTATCTTGGAGCTGCCTCGCAGCACTGAGGTAAATTTTGGAATTTGACTGCTAGTGTATACGTTTCATAATTGTGCACATTCTCGCGTAGAGAGAGAGTCGCATTCAAAAGCGTATCATTCACTTGATTTAATCGTTCATTTGTCAAAAGGTGTTTTCAACTATCTGGCCTTCATCAGTAAGCACAAATACAGGTGTGTTCCTCATTCAAAGGAGACAGGTAGGTTGCCAGGTGAGTCTCATCACTGTGGTGTTGCACTCACACAGGAGCACATCGCATAGGGAGGAAGTGCATTGAATTTCACTATCAGTCAATCAGTACTGTGCTTTGTAAATTGAAAATTAGGATCAATGAGCACAGAAGTAGCATTTGACGGCCAACATATGACATTACCTGACAAGCAACAGTCACCAACATATATATATATATATATATATATATATATATATATACACACAACAAGTCTTTGCTGCAGAGCACTGCTTGTTGTTTGTTCACCCGGTGACAAAACAAGAAGCTGCAAATAGGCTGTATTTACTGCACAATATAAAGGGCATGTGGCATTATCAAACCGAAGACACTAGCTGTGAAGTGTGTCCTTCCTTATGACCGAACCAAGCAGCTCATACTTTGGAGGAGAAATAAAAGATGAGCTGCTATCATGAGAATAACAAGGAAGACCTGGTGATGATAATCAAATTGGCCATCTGAGGTGATAATTGCATTTGAGAGGGAACACAAAGTTTGGGCAGCCTTGAGCATTTTCCCTTTGTCCCAGACTGCTTTCAGCCAGTGCAGGTAAAGGAGCTGATGAGGATTGCAGGGAATCACCTGTTAAAGTAAAAATATATATCTACCAGATAAAAAGGAGGTTGATGTTTTGCTAAAACATGAGAAACAGGACTGACCTTTTTTTTACAGTTGAATCCGATCCTTTTGTCAACAGTGACTGAGCTGCTTCCTCCTTCTGCCTTCCATTTATTCAGCATCCCTTTCTGCCCACAGAGGGGTGTGTGTGTGTGTATATATATATATATATATATATATATATATATATATATATATATATATACGGAGAAAATTAATTATTTAAAATCAATTAATATTCAATATAACTTTACTACTAGTATTTCTTTTGCCCTCTTTAGTGGTGTTGATGAGATGGCAAAGTCATTTCAATGAGGGCTGCTCTCTCCTTGTGGGCTTAATGAAGATGTCCCTGCCTCTTTAAATCCTTCTTCCAGGGGTTTGCTGTCCCCACTGTCTCATAATTAAGTCAGTATATGAGCCGTAAAGACCGAACTCTCCTGAAATAAACTCTAAGAATGCTACACCATCTGCTCATCTCTTCTCTGTCTCCGCTGTGGCCTCCCACCGTCACAGCTCTGGCCACCTCTGCTAGACTCCCTCCCACATGTTTACAGGAGGAAGAACAGAATTCACGGTCAGAAAATAATCTGTTGTCAAGCTGGAAAAAAAAAGTTCTCTTACTTCCTGCGTCTGTCATGGTCAGTCTCTGTGTGTGTGTGTGTGTGTGTGTTTATTTTATTTATTTTTTTCCATTAAAATCCTGACTCGCAGCACACTTTTTTTTTCTCTCTTGATGTTTTTTTTTTTTTTTTTTATTATTATTTTTTTATTTCAAACACTAAGAATAAAAGAAAGCAAAGCTGACATAAATGGCTATTCGCTTAAAAGTCTGTATTCATTAATTAATCATATGTTCATTTCCAACCATTAAGTACATTCAAATAGAACACAGTGTCAGGGGGGCAAACTACATTCAAGTCCAAATTTACACAGCATTGTTTTCAATCTGCGAAGCCCCACATCTGAAGACAAAATCTGTCACTGTGTTTCACTGAAGACCAACTGGAAGCGAGCGAGTCACTCAACATTCCCCGTGCGACTTCTTGCTCGCCGCTATTGGCACGTCGAGAACGGCTGACGAGGTCGTGACGACATTTACATCACAACGTCGACAATGAAGGCCCACTGTGTTGCTATAACGATATATTGTGTGGAATAAACAACTCATCGCTTTCTCTGACAATTTGTGCTACTTTGTGCCGCCAAACTACATTTGTTCAGGAAGGGTCGTATAAAAGGAGAATTCACAACAGCAGCAACAATTATCACTTCCACATCTTCCTGTTCGACTGTGTGTGTGTGTGTGTGTGTGTGTACGAATATCAGTGTGAGAGGACTACAGGTGACAGATGGGCCTAGAGGTTGTCATTTATCATAAGCAACTGTCCATTTGTTCACAGTAGTCTGGCCTCAAGCAGCACTCACATTGGCATTTTTCACAACAGCTTCTTCATTATCTCGTTTTCAGACACAGCGGCAATGAGTCATACATAATACATACATACATAAAAACATCATTTTAACAGTGAACAAATTGAGTTTGCAAGCTGTCACTCATAAGCATGTGTGACACAAATGGAGGATTATCTTCTCGCCATAAAAAAAAAAGTTTATTTTCCCCCAAAACTTAAAAAAAAAAAAAAAATTACTGAGTTTGTTTTCACATTGAAGAGGAAAAATATAATTTTTGAGGACATATTCTGAGTCATCCATGCCTTAGTTTTTCTGTCTCGACACGTCTCAACTGAAAACAGTGTTGATTGGTTTAGTTCCACTTTATTATTTGTAAAAAATATGATAAAATACTAAGATTGTGCCCGATCTGATGCCTTAGAGCAATATAGGTAATGCTAATCCTCTGGGATCTTAAGCGTTGTGGTCCGTAAAGCTACAGTCACACACTATTGCTGTGTGCCTCCCTCCAGTGCAGCTCTCAGTGAAGCATCAGTTATGCCCACGTAAAATATATCAATATCTGCTGGCTGATAACCGTTTAAGCCTGTTCGATCTTGCAGCGTCAGAGAGCCAATCCCTCACCTTTTTATTCATCTGGCTGGCCTTCGTCTGCTCCTGTCTGACCCCAGCCATTATTTACCCTGCAGCTGGATCCAAACACTGGCGACAACAAGCGGCAAGCAGTAATAGAAACTGATGAGATCTCACTGGGCTGGGCTTCTTCACTGGGTTCTCCCAGGCTAGGCTGTCATGATTTTTATTTTTCATCATACATCTGAGATGATGCCTCTCTCGCATCCCGCACGCTGCTCAGCCTTTGCTCGTATATGTTTTGTCAGGAGCAATAGGTTCATACTTCCTTGACATTGTAGTAGCGGATGCGCTGTGGCATATTGTGCGTGTGTGAATATAACACAAACAATGACAAAGCCTTTATCTCCCTTACTGGAGGAATCCAAGCACACTGCACCATTCTCTATATCTGCCGCCGCCGCTGCTGCTGCTGCTGCTACAAATATCTTCAAAGCCCCTTTTGTAAAAGATTGAAATTACCCCATGTGAGGAGTGTTTTTGATAATAACTTTGTAGAAAATGAAATCTGAAAAACTTTTAAAGAGCCAGCTCGGTGACCCAAAAATGTATCATTTTGTCCCTGTTGGGAACATCTTTTTTTTTCTTCCCCCTTTTCTTCAGACTAAACATTAGAAGTTGGGATATAGTTCTTGTAAAAAATCACAGGGATTTTAAAATGTTGTTCCCAGTGGTGGAAGAAGTACTCAGTTCCTTTTTTTTACTTAAGTAAAAGTACCAATACTGCGTGAAAAACTTCAGTTAAAGTACATATGTGTTATCAGCTTGACATAGTTAAAGAAGATTATATTATTAATAAATGCAGTTATAGCTATTTTTTTTTTTTTTTTAAGTCCAATGATTCCCAACCTAGATGTTGGGCCTCTTCAACAGGTCATCAAACCTCATGCTGGTTGACAGGAAAAAACGGCATTTTATACACTACTACACACTACTATTGCACATTTGAGAGAGAGAGAGGAGAAGAGAGAGGAGACACAGCAAAAAAAAATAAAATAAATAAAAATCACAAAAATTGTGACAGACTGCTTTGTAATTTTTTAAGAGAACCTGCTACAAAATCAAGCACTTTTGATCATAACAGTCACAAAGACTTCCTGGAGAGATCGATTTTAATGGGAGAGGAAAGAAGAAAAAAATGATATACGTGTGTTTTCTCTAATCTTTATCTCAAGGAGATTAAATCGAACGCAACTGGACTTGGTTATTTGTCTTTGAAGACGTTTCACCTCTCATCCAAGAGGCTTCATCAAGAGGCTTTTTGCAATCAAAAAAGAAAAAAATACACTGGTTAATGAAGTGTTGCATTTTAAAAGTTTCTTATATTCATTGTTTTAAACTCTTCATCTGAAAAGTAACTAAAGCTGTCAGAATAAATGTCGTGGGGCTGAAAGCGCAACATTTTCATCTGAAACATAGTGAAGTCTAAAGTAGCATTAAATGGAAAAGTTCAAGTAAAGTACAATATCTGAAAATTGTAATTGTACTTAGTTAATTCCCTCCAGTGATTGACCCACGGTTGGTCATCATATCCTGCCTTTTTTAAATAATAATACAATAATACTGTACACATCAAACTTTATGAATACTTGAGAATAGATTCAACTGCAGATGTCCGTTAGAGCTGGTACTATTGGTTAAAAAGCGGTGAGCCAAAGACAACGGCATAATAGGATACGAATGATTTGACTTCAGTAAAATTTAGCTATTTACATAAAAGCTCTCTTTCTCAAAGCTGGAATCATATTTTGCACATAATGACGCGTGGGTCTGTTTCAGCTAGTTATGAAAGGATTTGCTGAGTAATTGAAGGGATTGATAAGGATTAATGGGGAAGTTAGAGATCAATATCATTTCCAGCACTGTAATTATTGCTTAAAGTAAAGCTTTGAATAATTTATTTTTAATTGTAAATTGATCTATTGAAATGGAAACGGAATAGAGCCTTGTGATCACAGGAAATCTGTGGTAATTTGGGGGTTTGTTTACTGACGTGTGTATATATAGTCTTGTTTTGGATTAATTTCTCTTATAGCACACGACTATAAACAGTTTCCAGCTATGTTCAAGATTCAGTGCTTTATTTCCATACATGCACACACAGCCTAATTTTAGCTTCCTCATGTGATAAATATAAGTGATCTTTTGATGTAGATTATTCATATATGTGAAAGCAAAGAAAAAAAAATTGCATTGCGAGAAATTACCTACAATGCAGGTATGAAATTCTAATCTGAAAGAGTCGTAACCCGTTTTAAAATAAATAAGACTGTGTGAAAGAGTTATTTTGTTTTATTTTGTTAACTTATGTGTCTTTACTTTCCCAATTTGTCATCATTGCTGCCCTACCTGTCAATCGAAACTAGCAAACCTGTGGACTGGGATGTTATCCTCCAGCAGAAATTACATTTCTCATCTTATCATTAATTTACACTGAAGAAAGAGCAGGGCAGTAAAAGTGCACGTTGCTGACTGTGTTTTGTATTTTGGATATATACGGATCTGGAGTCATTGAAGCACAGTTCAATGAAATGTAGAGCCTTTCACTTACTTAGCATTCTGTCAAAGAGCTCCAACATGACAGGATTTGATTTACAGTTATGCAGAAAATAACTGAAGGAAAGCAGTGCTGACAGCAACCCATAAATATGGATAGGGCACTCAAAGTGCAATCAAATGATTCACAAATCATAGATTTTTATTTTGCTGCTGGCAATACATATGTGCACTGTATATTTGTGAGATCTCTCGTGGACTTTTAGTTATCTACATTTTCCAGACAGGGCCCAGCTGAAATGTGCTGTGCTTTAATCTGAAGCTTTTCATCTGCAGTTTAGTGTTCTTTTTTTATTTATTTATTTATATATTTTTTCAGCTGCAAACAATATGTACAGTAAATAGGCCATGCAACAAAGTCTGCACGCTCCTCATGAGCACTTTCCCAGGTGTGTAAACTAGTTTAATCTTCCCAAGGTTCTAGACTTCAGTTCAACTGTTTTTATTTTTCACAGAGTATGCTGTGAAAAAACTCAGTCAAAGACACAGAGCTGGCACTGAACCACGCACATAAACATTTATAGATATCAATATGTGTGCATATGAATACATACACTATCTCTATCTCTATCTCTATCTCTCTCACACACACACAGTAAGTAAGCAGCCACCTCTCTTTTCCTCTTCCTGCTTCCCCACAGCTCCCAGGTAGCAGCCACCTTGGCAGACCACACCAGATGGAAGATAAGGCTTCCGCAGGCTCAGCCCAACTGGTTTCATGAAGGTGCCATGGATCAAGAGTAAAAGTCTGGGAATACCAGTGCAAAAGCAGACAGTAAGAAAGAAAGAAAAAATCTGATATTACAAGAAATGTAGGCCTGAGCCAAGGGTACGTAATCAAATTTGGATCTATAACCAGAAGAAAAGCTCTGAGCACACATAATTAATTTTGGTTATCTGAAACTTAAGTTTTTTGAGTTATGGACAGCATGGCCTTCATGAGTAATGCCATTAAGCAACCAACCCTCAAGTCTTAGAAACCAGATGTTCCAACAGCAAATAAAAGGACCGCAAACAAACAAGCAATGTCAGCTACACAGTCACAAAGCAGCCTGCAGCATCCTTTTCTAATCAAATGTGCATGCAGTAGTAAACAAGATAAAGCATGCAAACAACACGCGTGTGCGATCCTTGAACATGGCTATATAAGACGCTTGAGTAAAGAGACATTCATCTGAACTGTAACCTGCCTGTAAGTTTGGAGCTTTCCATCAATGAAGCAAGAGGAGTTAAGAGTAGACAAGCAGAGTGAGTGTAGTGTCTCATCTGTAATATATTGTATCTGAATTATGAAAGTGGGAGAAAAATGTTTTAAAAGTGTACTTCAGAGCTGGAGGTGCTGGCAACTGAAAGAAACTTTTTTTCTTCTCTCTTTATTCTTCTTTATTTTTTATAATAATGGTTGAATGGTTGTCTGAAAAAAAAAAAAAACATGTCTCATGGAAGAACAAATGTACAGAAAAATCATATTTCTGCTTTTGTTATCATCAACCAAATTGCCTGCGTATTGATTGATACAGCAGTCAGAGCACTTACTAACCCGATCTAGTGGCTCCAATCAGACTGATTTTGTGTAAGATGTTTCAACCTTAAATCCACTGTGAAAGAGTATCTAAAATATTCATAACACAAATGTTTTCTGTATCGCAGTAACTAGTTGTAGCTGCACTACTTGTGTCCACCGTTTACTGATTTATTGTGATGTCAGTGGATGTGGATGCGAGGTTATATCACCAACACTGTCTGCTGGGAGCAGAAAACTGAAGACTCAGTCTGGGTCTGTCCATTTCTTTTTAATGATCGAATCTGCAAAAATTGCAAATTGTTCATAATGAACATATTGACAAAGTGTTCACTGACAATGTATGTAATTTATTTGTCCCTTCAATATCCCCTGTGGTAATGCAGCATTTATTCTTAACAACTAGAGAATAATTTGTGTTTTTTTTTAGTTATGTTTTGACACTCATTACACTTGGTTAAGAGTAACAACGGATCAGTCTCGACTCTTTGGCTTATTTTCCTCAAAACTCTAAACACAAATCCACAAATTCAAAAAAATGCAAAACACAACAAATATCTAGCAAAAGCAAATACTCCATTCATAAATATATATATATATATATATATATATATATATGTTTTCTTTCTAAAGTGTTGTGATGCGTCGGTTGTTTTTTACTCAAATCAAAAAGACATAACTTGGCTGCTCTGGTCCACGTCCCTGCTAGACTGTAAAGTGAATGCCATGTATAGTGCGTCCAGGAATATGATGAGATGGGTGGTGTTGTAGGGACAAAGGTTGGCATGGTGACGGAGGACACCTTGCTGACTAACAGCAGCTGATCTCAGAACCTGCACTCAGACCATGTCTGACAAGGCACAGTGAAACGATAGTCACTGTGATGCCACATAAGGCTGACAAGGCAGATCTGACTCATAGCTGCGCTGCACTCTACCCACCATGCTTCCCAAAACCAAATCACTGTGATGCAGTGAGTTTCACTGCACACTAGTATCTTGTGATTGTGCAACATTACTGTGCATTTATCTGTGAACATATATATTTGTATGATAAATGTATAGTATATAGATAACATGGGAGTGTAATTGAGATACATAATGTTTTGGAATTGTTCATGCATCTCAGTGACATATATGATTCTAACATAAGTCTAACTACAGTGGCAGTAAATTGGTTTGGGGATTTCTTCCCAAGCATGCAGGAGAAGCCATTGTTTGGTATAGCTATAACAACACATGCAAAGCCTACTGTGTTTTAATGTCAGCTATATGGACGTGTTTGAGATCATTAAGGGGAGTAAGGAGCTTAGGTGACAGGCTTAAGCTCTAAGATGGTTAGAAAAAAAAGTCAAAGGCAACACACTGAATATGGCAGGGAGAATGTTAGTTTCTCTGTTTTTTTGACTGAATGGATCACCAGTACAGGTGGGATGTGCATTATTAGTGGCAGAATGCACCTTTTTTTTATTTCTTTGTATCTTTTTATGGTGTGTATGGCTACAAAATATTCCTGAGTCCTGATTTTCCTGAATTTTATCATCCAAATAAAACATCAAGACTGATCATGAAAAAGATTTGAAACCTGGACATCATAACAGAAAAAAAAACAAAAAAAAAACAGGCACGGATGAAAAATGAAGATACAGTTTGAAGGCGGGACCTGAGTCAGTCTTTACATTAAAAAGAAGTCAACGAGCCGTGCTGACAGGGTTGAGCTGGCTTGTGTTGTTGTGGACGGAGGATGAGCGGTTTCACTGTAGACAGAGAGGGTGTCAGGCAGATGCAGACAGGTCATTTCCTATCCATGTAGGGGGCCAAAGCTGCAGATTCAGCAGTCCTGGATTCAGATGATGATGACAGCAATGGATGCACCCGGTTGGTTCCTCCACGAGGCCATTCCTCCTCATCAGCCTCTCAGAGGGAGAGTTCAGCCGAGTCAGCACAACACAGATAAAAACGTCGCTGTGTGGCCTCCTATCTGTGCTTTGCTCTTTCATTCTTCTCGGCGGAGCAAAGGAGAGGGGTGCGTTTGAGTGAGAGTGTGCAAGAATACAGAAGACAAAGGAAGAGAGAACAGAAAGAATATACTTACGGGACACACAATCTATCTCTGTCTCTCTTGCAGCTCCTGTTGCTCATCAACATGGAGGAGCACATCTGTGATTCTAGGTCCTGACATTAAATTTCATATCTAATTTTCTTTTCACTATATTTTCAGAAAAACGCTGGTTGCAGCATGCATGCAGCAGCGATGGAATTCAAATGAACCCTTATGGATGCGCTCAAGAATTCAAAGGTCTCAACATGAGCAGCGTCTCATTTGGTAGGACAAACGCATTTACTTTACAAAGGCACTTTTCTTTTTCCTCATGCCCTCTTGCTAAAGAGGCTCGGGATGTTTTAAACATTTGATTCAGCGCAGTGACGCCAGAGAGAAAAGAAGGTTTTTCTCTTGCAATATTAATCACGTACGTGCACACTTTGATTAATGGTTTAGAGAGGGAGATTTTGTGCTTAATTAACTGGTGAACTACGGGTTTTGCCCTCAGGATTACAAAATACAAAATATACAAATACACATTCATACACTGTATGACTGTAAGCCAGAGGAACTTTAACAGCCTGAATAGTTTGAAAAGGAGCCTGCAGTCTGAAAACAAAACAGACTCCTCTTAAACTAAAAGCTTAGTTTTCACGCACTGACGAATGGGAAATGACTCAGACCCTGAACTGAATGTGAGCTGGTGAACTTGTCACTCAGAAATCAGTAACAACGCTCAGGTAAATTAAAAAAAACCTTCTCAGTTTAGAACAAAACAATTTGACTGTTTGGTAAAAAATAAATAGAAGGAGAAATGAACAGCTGCTGATGTTGCGGGAGACGACGGTAAAAATCACCAACGCAATAAACGAGTTAATTAAATACACACGTGTTGATTTTCTAATACATTTAATTGAAAGGGAACAAAAGACCCTCATCCTTGATTTGCTTTGTGATATAAATGTGGACTTGATTATCTGTTAGTCTGATTTTACCCTGTTTTTTTATAGGATTAATGCAAATAAAGTCGGCTGCTTCCCTGCTTTGCCTTCTCTTTTCTATTCTCCCCCCTTTGCCGTCCTCTTGCCTCCCATGACCCCTCCCCCACCCCCACCCCATGTGCCTTCCTATTTGTTCTGGCCTGATAGCAAGAGAGTGGCATCACAAAACAGGGCTCTGCCAGTTAGAGGTGAATGATGTTGGCTCAGTATTGACTGAGCCCGTCACGCAGCCTGACGACTCATGTTAAAGCGCTTTTTGACTAAAGGGATTTGTAAAAGATGTGTCACTCAGAGTATTTCCATCGCTCTTCTCCCGGTGGTGGCCCCTCTTTGGACGAGAACAGTCGAACCATTATCTTTTCACTCTTGACTTATTGACAGGATGCTGGAAGAGGGCTAAATGGAGGTTAGCCAATCACAGCTATTAAGGTCAAGCACATAAATATACACTTCTCTGACACGGTGATAGGGAGTGTGAGGGCCAGGCCTTTATTCCCTACTGGAATCACATACAGATCAAAGCAACTCATACACGTACTGATCTAGTCTTATTGAGAAAACTGGAGCCTTTTGATGGCAGAGACAAAGATGAGTAGAGCTCAGGGAGAACAGTTTGGCAGCGCACGAGCGAAAGTGGAAAAGCTCATTTATAAAAGTAGACAGTCTATCGGCGAACACAGATCCACAATGAGCCAGGTTCACTGCAGGGTGTCAGAGTCTGAATGTTACATTTTGCCTCTGAGTCAAGCAGCTGCTCTCATGGCTGTTGTGTGTGTTTCAATCTTGCGCTCCACATTCCCTAAATTAGTTTCAAGTCTCATCAGTATCTGCGTGATATTCACAGAACTTAGATACAACATTGAATTTTCATTTTGTTTGTACAAACTCTCATACAAAAAAACAGATCATTTTCACATCTTCATCGATGCATATGACCGTTACAGCAATGACTGATGCTAAATAAGACAATTCCAGTGAATATCAGTACCCTCAGTAGTATAAAATATTTTTTTTTGTGGCAGTGCAAAGAGAGAGAGAAGTTCAAATTCTGACTTCTATTTCACCACTCCACATCAGTCGCTGCATGAGGCGGGCACGACTGTCAGTTTTGGAAAGTTCAAAAATCTGTCACGCAGCCATTTTCAACAATAAAAATGTGCGGGGGCAGATGTGTTTTCAGTGTGTTTATTTTATTTTTTATATTCAGTGTTTTTTCACATCTGAAAATGATTTTGCCACTGAGACATTATTAGAGTCATTATTCTCACAACCACAAAAAATGAAATGTCTTTATTGAAACATAAACATACAATAGATCTTAATAAAGTAACCCAACCGCAAGCTCAATTAGTTCTGGAGCTTTAAATCACAATACACTATCACCCTGCTGTCATAGTACTGCAAACATAGACCGATGCAGTGAAACGCTGTTGTCCTAAAGAACAAACATAGGCAAATGACCTTCTCCCAATCAGCAGATGTATGCTTTGTGAATCTATGTCACTGATAAATGTTACATTATGGCCAGATGGCAGCAGCCAAAGCTCTATCAGGCAGAAAATGATACTAGGTATTTCACATAGCTGTTACAAACAGATGTTTTGCTCTGTTGTCACCAGCAATGACCTCCTCAGACACATTATCATTAGATGCCAGCTCTTCTGACTGTGGCTGCCATCTTGAATTAGTGACGGCCTAGCATGCAGAAGGGCCTTCCTGTCTCCCTGTCATCTCTATGGAGACGGAGGAAGTGGATCTCGCCCACAGCTTGTGCCCACATTTCACATCTACTCAGCTTCACGCCGCACCATTCCTTGTAGGCTGCCACAGAGCAGGATTCTGCGCATGAAGCCAAGAGGACTTAATAAACATGATCAACTCTCCCATCCCTCTCTATTTAGGGCTTTTAAAAGTCTTCAGATGGTCTAAGTACAACAGCGGGGGGGCAGCAGCAGTTTGGCTCAATATGACATTAGAAATTAAGCTGTAAGTGCAAGTAAGCATATTTGTAATTCAAATTCCAGTGTATTGCACTAAACATATCTTAAACTGCTACCTGGCATGCTGTAAACTCAGATGAGTAACAAGAGACTGTAAAGCTGATTAGTTTCAGCTTTCTTGCCATGTCCACCGTCCAAGCACTGCTAGCAGCAATGGACAAGGGATAAAGCTGAATTTAAGTTTTTTTTTAATGTTGATTAATAAAAAGGGAAATACTGTATCGCAGTCTGAAAATTAAATCAAAGACAGCATTTAAAGAGTTCCCAAGGGCTGGAGAATGAAACGGATTGCAAATTACCATATACGGCACAGTGAGAAAAATCACACATAAAAATGGTAACACAACATAAGCGAGTGTGTTAATTTAACTCTGCTGATGAATGCAGGAAAGCTTTCCATGACTAATTGGTTTGTCACACGTGAAAAACTCCTGGGCTAACCTCTTTTCATTACGTTTATTGAGATTTACTCATTTGCCGTTGCACTTATTTGCACGAAACAAATAAAAAGAACACAAAGTGAACAAAGCGTTGCTAAAAAAGAAATATGACAAGCGGCATATTGTGCCGCAGCAAGGACAGCAAACGGATTATTGTTTTGACAAGAGCTGCTTGATGCAAGTCAAAGGAGGGGAGATTGATAGACTGATGAAAGCAGTCAGGGTGTTTATATATATATATATATATATATATATATATATATATATATATATCCATCCTGACATTTAGCTCCCCTCCATTTCAAACAGATTTCTCTACAGTCACTGTCAAGGAAGTTCTCCTCATTTCCAAAAGCTGAGTTTACCTTGTTTGACATTTGAAGTCAGTTCGATGTGGAACTCCAGGTGGAAAAGGCTTAATAGGGATGTAAGTGGGTGAAATATGAGCTGTGCAGAAATGGGGAGTTCAGCGTTCAGTGCACAGAGGTTATAATTATGTAAACCCTTGCAAAAAAAACAAGTGGTATAATGGTTACAATAGCTTTAAACTGGTAGATTGTGTGAAAGGTGGAAAAAGATAGACTGACTGCAGGACAAACAGGCATTGAATGACAAAAAAAGGGCAGGGTAGTATTGATGGTAAGTGCAGCTCAAACTATGTACTAAACAATTATTTACCTTTTTTTTTTAATTCCATTGTCCTACAGCTTTGTCTATTATCAGTCTGCACAAAGTCCCACCTCATATCTACTGGATGAAATGAAAGCAATTGCATCATTCAGTACAATCCATATCTTGTAAGAAAGAGCCACACAGGCTGCAGAGCAGATTATTAAAGTAATGCTCTGTGTTTTGAATGTTAAAAACATTTTTAAAAAACGTAGCAAACGATGTACAGAAATATTTCAAACCACTCATATAGTATAATCTTCAGTCAGAACATTACACACACTGAAGTTTTTGACAATTGATGGCAAAAGAAAAGAAAAATCTGTTTGTCAGTACTGAGTAGGTTTCTTACTTTTATTACTTTTACTTACTTTTTATTGAGCTAAATCTGATTATTTTATACATATTCGCACAGAAATGGACAATGGATAATTAGATTTTCCTACAGGAGTGGTTCAACACTAGCCATCCATTATATCTAAACCTACAGGTGCTGTTGTCTGGGTAAGAGGAAGCTCATTTTGCACTCTAGTTGTTGCTACTGTTGTTGTTTAACCCTGCAAAGAATCAAATGTCAGGTCAAATTTATCTTTAAAACTGCTTTGAGGAAATGGCAGTGGACTAACCCCAAAAACAACCAAACCAGTTCTGTCACGGCTCTGACATCTCTTTGTAATCTCTCTCTGTATGTAATTATTCATTGTCACACCATGCACTATCTTCATTGTCATCTTTTTTTTTTTTTGCCAGCCTCGCGTGTCGTCTTATCGTCCTCTGTGAACCGTTTCCTCGGCCCAGCAGGGAGTGGATATCTCAAACTTGCCTTGTTAAACACAAAATAGAAGGCAAGCCACAAGCGAGGCTGGGTGTCGGCAACATTGGGTTTGCTCAGTAAACACCATCAGTAAGAAAATTCATGTTTGTGAAGAGGAGTAGGCCAGAGGAGAAACCGACAGTGTGAGGAGATAGATAGAAAGATGGATACACGGATAGATAGATAAATAGATAGAGTTCAAGGCAGCCGCAGCGATATTGAAAATGGGTTTGGATTGGATGAATATATTCATGGAGGTACATGCTATGCTCGACATTCAAGTGGCTTAAGTCATGCGAACACTGTTGCTAGGCAACTGACAACAAAAATGGACATTGCCCTGTCTCTTATTCAAAAACAGTGAATGACTTTTTTTTTTTTTTTTTTTGTTCACTGCATTGGAACATTACATTTAAGACCAAGAACAGAGTAGTCAACAAGGCAATCATTTAAAAAAAATGAAGATTTCCTCAAAGTCAACTCTTGATCTCAAGACTATCAGTCCACTGACATACGCCTGTCCAATCGGACTCTTCAAGCAAACAGGACATTTAGTATTGTCCCAATTACTTGCTCTGTTTAATTTTTACTTTGCTCTGTTTTCTCTCAACATAGGCATCCTTCACCTGTCTCCTACATCTCATACGCTGCACATTTTTAGGGCTCTCTTATGTCTCTGTCTGTCTTTCTTTCTCTGTGTGTGTGGGCATGTACACGTGTGCATATATACCGACCAGACAGGAGCACGGTCATTATCCGTAGGGATACTAAGATAAGATAGCATTGAAGCATGATGAGTGGGAGGTGTATGGTGCTGGCATGCCACTTCTATTCCTCTGGCTCTGCAGATGACATCGGCCCTGAAGGCAAAGTCTTCACACTGGATGTCTCGAGAATCATGGGGCAGAGGGCCGCGGTGAGATGAGAGCTCTATTTCCTGTCATACACACACACGCACCCACACACACATACACACACACATACAATACACACACCCACAGGGCAGTTTTGCATATTATTATTCCCACACTTCTCATTTACTAAATCAACACACCACCTCCCCAAAAAAAGTTCTTATCCTTCTAATAATTCTTGTTTGGGATTCAAGACAAGTGGTACTTCATTGTATTAGCTTTTAACCATTTGATCTTTAATAAACACTGCTACATTTCCAGATACCTCTTTATTGTAAAAAGCTAAAAGTATATTTTTCTTTCATATTTTGAACAGCGCGTGTCTGTTCTGTCTTAAAAGTCACATTTCACAAACCCATTAAAAAAAATGGGACAAAAAGAAAGCCTTTTGTCTGTGTTGTTTTTGTTGTTTGTATGTTTACAATCATGCTCCACTAAGGGCATGTACCTTTTTTTTATTTTTTTTATTTTTTATTTTTTTATAGTGTATGATTGTGATTTTCAAAGTGCACATTGTATGAGATTCAACCCTTGATTGATTCCTCCTTGGACAAGGAGAATGACAGTATGAAGATTATCGGTTTGTTTTTCCTCTCCCCCTCTCTCTCTCTCCACAGGTAATTTTCATGTCGTAAATGGAGGTATCGATTCGTGCCCTGTTCTGTTTGTCCTCAGCTCAGTTTATCATCTGAGGGAAAAAAAAACAGGATTGGAAACTTACAAACTTGACCTCATAGCACGGGGGAATGTGATCAATGGCTTCGACACAACATGCTGTTTTTGAGGGATATTTGTCATTTCGCTTTTAATTCAACTTCAACATACAACATATATTCTCTCTTTCTAGATACACATATTATCCCTTAGTTATCCGTAATCAAGTCTTTTTCTATCATGTTGTTTCATTCAGATAATCAGAGTGACAGAATGATTCTTATGACGAGTCTTACACGTTAAAACCTGTATTAATGGTCATTTGGCCACTTGGGGGCAGCATCATGAACCCAACACTGACATATCATGTAACTTGTTTGGCCACATCAGAGACAAATAACCGTAACATAACACTTAACAGATGATTTATTGTGGAGACAGACGGTCTCTGCATTTGATCTTTCCGTTCCATTCAATATATCCAACTCATGCAACAGTAAATACAAAGAACGGGACAAATATGTTTTTTTTTTTTTTCTTCATGTGTAAATGCTATGTTTGAAGTGCCGCCGTAATGTTTTTTTTTCTCATCCTCATGGGTCTAATTTGCATGATCTATCTGGTTCCTCAGATGTGGTAGAAACACAAACAGGATTGCACTGCGGGGACTTTTAGTTCCAAATTTAGTTCCTGAGATTAGTTTCAAAGCACCTGGAACTTTTGGTTGAAACAGGGCTTATGAGAGCGGTGCGTGTGAACCAAAGCAGAACACTGAAAGAAGTTTTTTTTATTGCCATAACAGTGCAGCTCAACAGGGAAACACTGTCAGAGGAAACACAGAGAGGGATGCTAAAAAGACTGTAAATGTGGCAGACATCCACTGAATGACTCAGACTGCTGAAGCCTCGTATATAAAAATGCAGATAAGTGCATTTTAGCACAAACTGACTGTGTAGACACATTGTAGAATTTGGCTCACGCCACTTACATTTATCTATTTAATAGCCAGTATGAACAGGAAGGAAGGAAAAACTTCTTTCAGTGTTCATACGTTGTTTCAAGACAAATTTAAAAAAACCTATCAATTAAGGTTATGGAGCTGTGTAAAGCTGAGGGGAGCTGCAGAGTCACTGGTAATAAGACAGCACTGGACTGGGACTGAGGTGGGATTTCTATGAGATCAAGTTATATAATGCTGACTCATTGATCCTGATTACAAAATACTTAGTTCGGCCCCATTTCAACTCCACCTGAGAGCGCAGCCAAACCATATTGTAAATGCTAATGTGTATTTTTATGCACATTAGCTGAGGCTGTTTGTACTGTGCCAGCTGTGTGGCCTATGAATTATGCTCATATTCGAATAGGCAAAAAAAATGTTTTGGAAGAAACATTGCCCGACTAAATGTTCCAAAAAAAATAAAAAATAAAAGCCAACATGGACTTGAATCAGTCATGTCCAAACCTGGATTAGCATAACAGGTGACTGCTGTGCCACAGACTGACTACCAAGGGCTCCATAAATCCCGGATTCATGCATGTCACTTGGTTTTTGGGTATTTGATTAATATCCGGCTATGCATACATAATCCCTGCATACTACCTGCAAAAAGAACATGTATCATTTATAAGACATACGGTTGTCTCTGTGCCCAGGGTCCTGTCCCATTTCTGTAAATTCCTGTGACTATCCGGCGCCACCCTGACATATCCTTCACTGGCTGCTACTTCTTACTTCCATTTTTTTTCCATGTCCTACCTGTCCTCAGCCTGATCACTTCATCCAGCATGGCCTGTGCCCTTTTTTTTTTTTTTTTTTTTGTTTCTCATATCCGGCACTGTCTGTTTCATTTTGTTGCAAGGCATTTTCCTCCAAATACCCACCACTGATCTATAACCTGGAATGTTAATTTAGATTGACACTTGACTTCATTGTTCCGTGCTTATAATCTTTTTTTTTTAATTTATTGCAAAACACATGAAAAATATTTAGTTTGGCTACAGTTATTAGGCAGTTGAACCATGCTAAACAAATTGTCTCTTGTGTCTACCAGATGCCTGCCAGTGAATCAGTAAAATACTGAAGTCTTGTCATTCAGGACTATTTGTACTGAACACTGCATGCATAAATTTGCAGAATTTTCCTCTAAATGAAACCTATTTTTAAATTTCTGAAATGGGCTCCCTCATATAAAGAGCAAGTATTTCATTTTAACCCTTTAACACTCACCCCTTTGGAAACCCTATATCTATATCTATGTGTGTGTGTGTGTGTGTGTATAATTTTCATAGTAATGTCATTATTTACAAATGACTAGCTAATCCCTGTATTTGGATTAGCTAGTCGGATGGTCAAGTTTTTTTGGGTGCAGCTGAGTTTATATAAGCCTGTAGACTATGGTTTCATAACATACAGTAATGATGGTGAGTGCTACGTGTCTTTTAGCAAACATCTTTGTGCACTAGAATTTGGAAAAAAAAAAGGGAGAGAGAGAGTTAAAAAAAAGATTGTCACTGAGCTGCCTACTTCAAGATATGTTCAAAAAATGTGTTTAAAAATGAGAAAGATGTCCAAAAAAAACAGCAAACAATACCGGCTCTGGTATGAGTGGGGAGAGAGAGCGCTTAGCCAACAGACTGTAATGTCATGCTTCAGTAAAGCTGCTGTGCTCAGAGCAGTCAGCAGAGGACAAGAAGAGAAAAAAAGTGGTTCTGGTGACATTATTTGTTGAATTAGTGATGTCTGCAAGATTTTGTGAAATGTTCAACCTTCAAAATGTCCTGAGCTATGTCTCAAAAGGCTCAAAGTGTCTTATAATTGCATTTTTTTTTTAATGAAAAAAATAAAAATAAAAAAATAAATCAAATAATTAGAGCATATTTAGTATGTTGATCTTTTTCTCATTCAGTTGCTGTTAAAGATGATGATGAAACTCTTTAACTCTGGTGTTTGTTTGTTTGTTTGTTTGTTTATTTATGCCCAGGTAATTCTTGAATCCTAACTGGTGAGATCACATCTTCTCTATTGGATTTGCTCAGCTAAATTGTGAAACTATGGGGAACTGCAAACACACAACAGCCTTTCAAGAAATTAGGTTTGGCTCTGGTACCTCCTTTCACTTTTATTCTATATTTCATTAATGCACAGCAGAGTGTAATAGGCTTTTCTCCCAGACCATGGCATAATCTTTATTACTGCAGCTACAGTGTGATGCAGCGTTGGAAAAAAAGCTTTGTAACAGAAAAAAGAAAAGGTGAAATCACTCGCTTTCTCACTGTGTTTGCAGCGAAATCATCATCATCATTGTAAGTGAGAGGGTATCAATTGTCTTTTCAGAATGATTACATGAGAACGCTACTACATCTATCAAAGTGGTTGTTCTTTGTCACCTCAGAAATCAAGATCCTTCCTTCTCTGATAGGAAGCTCTCAGTGGAGTATGAAGTTAGTGTTCATTGATGCAATACTTGTCTTGATAAAATAATTGCCCTGTTGCCACATGCGGTGTGAAGTTGAGGAAATTAGATATGTCATTACTGTGGACATTATATCTATATATATATATATATATAGATATAATGTTGGCGTACATACACTATATTATTTAGTACCGTATATGCAGACATATAGTTTATGCAGTAAAGTCAGATTCACATTTGCAACTGAACACATGGTCCATCACAGCTGCATTTAACTGATAAGGCACTTAAGAACAAACCTGATGGCAGCACAGAGACCAAAGACCAGTAAAATAGATTGACTGTATAAATCCCATGTGGAGCTTTCCATATCTTAATAGACCAGCAAGAGGGCAATGATTTACAATACAACAAGCTATGGTGGTAAGATGGTGGTGGTGTGTGTGTGTGTGTGTGTGTGTTTGGTGTGTGTTTGTGTGTTTGGCAAGCTCAGGATTTTCCTGTGCAGGGCATCATATTACTTTTCCTGAGTTAAGAAATACAGCTACAGGCACATCTGCTCAGAGCCACCAGAAAGATCCGTTGAGAAACCAAATAAAGCCGTCTGCACCAGCGCTCTCCACCCACACACACACACACACACACATTTCAACTGATGACAAACACTGTTTTTTTTACCCACACCTGAAACTAGCACCAAATCCAAATGACAGTGACATGACATGTCGGTGGATCGAGTACCGGTTGGGTTGGATGCGTGAAGACTCACAGAGATTGAAGCATTACCTGTTTTGCTAAACATTGCAACGGCAGTGTTAAACCCAACAACTCTCCTCCATACTTGATGGTGTTATTCAGAACCTGTGGGTCCAGATAAAGCTGAGAGGCAGAGGATGATTGGCATGATAGGAAAGCAGAAATTTCTGTCTCATATACAAACAGCAACGAATGTGTACGGTTTTCTTAATTCTTCTTGATACTTAGTCTGTGATCGAGGAACCGGAGTTAATTATATTTAGCATACCTATATTGTGGTTTGTATCCTAAAAAAAAGAGAATGAAAAAAAGAAATCAAAGAAAAAAAAAAATACAAAACAATTTGCAAGCTTAGCAGGAGCTAACCTGCGGGAGTAAGATAAAAAATGCTACTTCATATGACTTCATGTGGCTGTTACCCAAAATAATCTTTACTGATTTTCAGAGACCTTTTGATCTGGGATTACACAGAGACTGCTGAGGAGGGAACTAAATGTTTGGCTTGGGAGAGTTTGTGGTCCAGCCTGAGGGGGTCCAGGCATTTGAAGTCAATGCTGCTGTAGAATCTACTGAAAAGACTGAAAAAGGTCAAACTTAAGTGAGAAAAATATATTACAAAATAATAATAATATGCTCTGATTTGGAGTGATTAAAATAATCAGAAATTAGTATGTATAGTAGTACAATATATGTATGGACAAGATATGAAAAATGAGAGGATTTAGGTGGGTCTAGCCTTTTTTTTTGATATTCTTGCAAGACAAAACACAACAGCTGATAAGTCCGACTAATCATCTGCTTCTCTGAATGGTGTTATTTCACCTCTAATGGATGTTACACATTCCACCAAAATATCTATATACTAATTTACTTTTCATTTGTTTTATTATCACTTTAATTTAATGGACAACATTCACAATAGAATGTCAAACTAAAAGCCATGTTTACCTTAAATGGTCCTGTGTTTCGCCTCCGTTAAAAGATACGATTCCAGGGAGCAAGCGCTGAAATGGCTGTAGCATCCATTCGCACACAGCCTCAGGCCTGACGGCTCACTCTACGTTAAAAAGATGTCACCTCCCCCTCAAACCAAAGGCGTCATGTAGAAAAATTACACAATATGTGTGTCACACAGTCTGCCTCGGGTCTTCAGACTAAGAGGTGAGATGCCTGCTGGGATCACCTTAAGTCACTGTACCTGCTAACCTCGGGAAACTGAATCTTCAAGGGAAAAAAAAAAATATTTCTGAATGTAGATAAAGACGCTCATGTTTTTTTTCTATATGTTTTTCTCTTCTATTTTCAATTAGTCTGAAATGAACTTAACGCTTAATTTGGCTTTACCTAAACGCTTCCTTCCTCTTTCCCCTCCTCTCTTTCCCCATCAAAAAGCTTCGAATCAATTTCATGCCCTACAAATGCTGTTTACCCTCTTGGGTGTGAAACATCTGCTGCTAACTCCCACTGGCTTCTTTAGCTTGCATTGCTTTCTCTCTGGCTTTAAACAAACAACAACAACAACAACAAAAAAGACTTCATAAAGAGGCTTTTGGCAGCTCAGGCCCACTGCAGAAATGTCCAATAGCTCTTAATGTGCATACAACAATGTGCAGGTGCAAGTGTATTAATTTCATGTATTTATTGATGAAGGAAAATACTCCAGTCTATTGTTAATCCTTGCTCTCACACTCTTCCCTCTTGCTAGATCTGTTATGCTCATATGCAGTGTCTCATAGTTCAAGTAACACTCTTGAGAATCTTTAAAGGTGGAAGTTTGCAATTTTCTTCAACTGTTTTTTTTTTTTTTTTTTTTTTTTCAAGACTGCAACTGGGAAATGCCACTCTCTTTTCTCACTGAGACCTGACCTTTTCTGCTCCAAAGACTCTCTCCTCTGAGTTTTCTATTACCTCAGCTGGAGATTACCAGGGCTTCAAACTCACAAGATACATATTACCGCAGTTATCAAAGTCCCGCCATACAAAAAGGTAGCAGCCAGGTTTGTAATACAGGTCTGTATCTAAGATGATGCTCTAAATGTTTAAAGTTGTTAACTTGTGTGTTGCATTCCCGTGTTTATAGAAAACTCTCCAGCAAAGTCTCATTATTTGGAAATTCTTTGAAAAACTGACACTTCTATTACTCAAATCTACTGCGTTCGTATAAGGTCATTTGACCATTGTATAAGCACACACCTTGGCTAAATGACTTCCACTCAGACTCAGCGTGTCAAACACTCGACTTAACTTTCATCTTTGCTCTAAACTGTCCGTTGTCATCTTCAGCTATACTTTGTCATCCTCAGGTGCACTTGATCAATCCCAGTTTGTCAGCTTCAGTATGTATTTATGGCATGAGCTCTACTGATCTTAATGCTTACATGTCAGCATGGCATCCTAACAGATGTTTGAAGGTGCCGGAAATATGTGCAAACTGGTTGTATACGATGAAATGAAACTAATGACCTAAAATGACCAGTATCTCAGAGAATGTCTCTCAGCACATTGTTACATATTCCCATTGAAGTCTGAACCCTACTATCACTTATAGTGATAGTAAACAAAACACTGTTGCTGTTGTCTAGTATTCCAGAGGATTAAGCCAACTTTACAACATAATACTGATTTAAAAAAAAGACACCGTCAACCCCTGTAAACCATCACTGAACACACACATTTTAATCTTGAAAGATGTATTTGATAAAGAAAAAAAAAAGATCACGTAATGCTCACACTAATCCCAGTGATCACAGCTGGAGTGTGAAATACAGGCGATAATGCTCTTATCCGGTAGATTAGGGTCAGACTATAGGCGTTAACACGTGCCAACATGCGAAAGTGGGTATTCCGATAGTGACACGTTTATCTAATTGAAAAGAATGTCCCTAAAATCATAACTCTTAAATATGTGGGATTTAAGTCTATGATCCCTTCATGTTGTCTGATAAGAAAAGTTCTTCTCTGGACTTTTAAACCTCAATATATGCACCCGCCCCCACCCCCCCTTTTTATTATTATCATTATTGATATGAAATGGTTCAATACAGAGTGCTTACTGTGGTATGTGTCGTCAGTGTTGTGTTGGTACATCTAAGGTGGGCTGTTTCTGTTAACCCTTACCTGTGCCATAAACGGGTCACCACTCTGGGGAGGTGATTATTCTCTAGCCTGGTTAATGGTCCTTACTGACAGCACTTAATGAAAATTAATGACCTGCTTTAGGATGGCGCGCACACAAAAACAGCCAGCAACTGTATTTCCCCTGTTTTTAAGATCCCATTTTCAGAAACCAACCACATAATAAAATGAGATAGATACATAGGTACTGTAGACACAGATAAGGGGCACTGGGAGTTTACAAAATCGTATCAACCTGTTTGTAGTCTGTGCCAATGTGTCTCTATGCAGAATAAATGTTGAAAAATAAATCAAACTACCCTGTGGTAATACCCCAAATTTACTTGATGAAATGAACTCCAGAATGTATTTCTGTCTAATAATATTTCAGATCCTGGCCAAGCCTCTGATGAACTACCTTGGCAGTATTCTTGCTTCATCATCCAGTCATCGGTCGGCCCAGCTGGCTGCAGAGAGAAAAGCAACACCCGCTAGAAGAGATCAGCCTCAGCCTTAAGCCTGTGAGAATCCCATTAATGAGTATTAATGGATGTCTTGGAATTCCATGATCCCCACAACATGGATCCGATCTACAGCCTCTTAACCTGACTCAGTCTCAAAGATTAAGTCTTACTGGATTTACAGGTAAATACATTTCACTCACTGGGTTTGAGACTTCACTTCATTGCTTTCCATTTTGATTAGATAATTAAATGATCAAAACCACTTTGAGAAACGTTATTACTTTGCACAAACAACTAACTACAGCAGAAATTGGCATGGGGGGGGGGGGGGGGGGGGGGGTGAGTTTAGTCTGTAATGGAGACATAAAAGCAGATTCTTTAGTAGGGTATGTGTTCAGAACTGTATATTCCTTATAGCACAAGTTCATTGCTAACACTCATTTTACCTAAACAGCTTTTGTCTTGCTCTTTGAATTATGATTGATTTTTTTGTTTTGTTTTTTTGTGTTGTGCATTTAAAACGCTGCATTAGTAGTTAAGCCAATCTACCAAAAAATGCATATGATTAAGCATTCCCTAAAGTTTTCCTATTTTGCAGAGTCAGAGGTGAATATGCACAACCTGTGAATATTTAGTAAAGGAGTAGGGAAAGCAAGACAAAGACTTTCATATACAGCAGGTGCAAGCATCAGACCATACAGTATATTTGTATGAACACATACTGTGGAGTGCATTATTCATAGATGTATAGGTGAGCATGCTTATGTGCATTAAAATGCATGCATACATATGTCTTTGTTGCATGCCACTGTGTTCACACATATATGTCCTCCTGTAGAATTACAGTATCTTTCAGATTTAACAGATATTTCTGTGTCTGGTTTGTTCTTGTGCTATTCCATAGAGGGCCGGCCAAGATATTAGCAGTCAATACTTGCATGAAGCATCTGAAACCATTGCAATTTATAGGCCTTATTTCTGCTGATACAGCCTAGCTGTCAAAACCATCAGTGTGTGTGCACACAAACACCAGTCCTTCTGGAGGCATGGAAACGCATACAGAGCAGACACGCCGCACACCCTGAAAACGAGAGGAGGGAAGAATTGAATCTTTTTCTCTCTCTCTGTCTATTTCTTCGTTGCCTCTCTTTCTCTATTTCTCTATGGCTGTTTATCTTCCCCTGCCTCCTCCACCCCTCAATACTTCATGCCATTCAGAGATTATCTTGTGTCCTCTTCTTCCACAGTGGGAAAACCCCATCAAGCTGGGATTTGTGTGGAAAGCTGTCATTCAAAACCTCTCAGCTGTGTTTTTACAAATCATCTATAGCATTAAAGGAAAATAGCTGTGATTATTCTGTGCAAGCTGTGTGGCAGCGGTGATGCACTACACAGTATAGTATACAGAAAGACGCCTGGTTTGGGAGAAAACAATGAAAATGGTAGAAGACATTATTCAACCAATGACAGCACATGTGAGTTTCTTGCATCAGAAACAGTCCATATTCCTGTAGATCTATAGATTCTGTTTTAACATTTGGCAGGTTTATCATTATCTAACCCTGTGTTTGTGGTGTACACACTGAATTTTCTGTTGCATATTAACAAATCATCATCATTGAGAAAATTTTTCAATTTACCACGCTTGATCTTCCAAAAACCCTACAGAGACAGATGAAAGAGGTGTGAGATTTTAAGCTATCAAGGACTGATAAGTCAAACTGATAAACCCCACAGCGGTTCCTTAGGTGGGCTGATCTAACATACCTGTTTGTATCAAGCCACACTGTCAATAGCATGCAGCGATTTGATCTCTGCCTCCGGGTCCTGTGATAATTACACTGCTAGAGCATCAATGAGGATTTATTGGTCTTCACTCCACAGTGCACAAAAGAGCCTGCCTTTAATCTTTGTGGGGTGAGAGCCTTCGACTTGTTAGCAATGTGTGAAAAGTCCCACCGTTTCTTTATCCTTGACTAATCATTAGTGGAAATTAGTGCGAGCGGCGATGGAGTGAGTGCGGGTGCTGCGTGAAGAAAAATGTGAAAAGTGAACGGTGCTTACAAAGTAGATGGCCATTCCCTATAACGAATGAGCCACATAGAGCCATGAAGGGTCAAGGACAAGGCAGGCTATTGAGAGCGATGGGAAACATTTCACTAGTGCTGAGTAGACAAACTAATTAGCTGAAATTTGGAAATCATTTTTTATTATGTGCCTATGTGAGCATCTTTCTGTCATCTGTGTGTCTACTGCCACAATCAAGAGCAAAGTCTGGAATTGAAATCCTAAGATTGAGAACAGCTTGACTAATAAGATTGATTTCACTTGATAGGGATTAAGTGATGTGATGGCACAGTGTATTATTTTCATTTTACTTGTTCTCTTTTATTGAAACCTTTTATTTGATGTACTTAAACACTGTGTTGTCTGTATGCTGGCTCAGTAACGTCACACACACACTACACACGTTCACTAACATAAGATAGCATTTAAGGCTGCAGCAGTAAAACCGCTGAGAGGAAAAGTTAGGTTTAGGCATGGAATACAGGTTGAAGTAGCCTCCGGGGAATTAATGCATACCAATCAAGTAGGTGTGTGTGTGTGTGTGCCCACCTCTATGTTGTGTATTCCCATGCCATCTAAATCTGGGTTGCAGAAGCCAAAACGTTGTGCCCTTGGCCTTAGCATGTGAACTCAGAGGTCTGAGGAAGGTGACTCCCACAGTGTGTAATTAAACAGCAAACTGCCTCACTAAACATGGATGCCGCCCCTACTGAGTGCCTCCTTGCTCTGGCATCTGTGCCCAACACCAGACCAGCATCCTTCTCCCATTTTTCATTGCACTCCTCACACTGTCAAAGAAGTCAACAAGCAAACCAGGGGGGGGGGAAGCGCTGCACCACACCATCAGCCTGACAGGTTATAAGTCAGGAACTCTGGAAAACACAAAGTTTATCTCACACTTTAAGTAACAAGTATCTCATCATACTCTATATCCCGGAATACAGAGATGCAATGTATTTATAAGGCAGCAAAGAGCACACTTTTGATGATGAGATTTATGTATTCTTTAGGAAGAATGTCAGGAAATGTCAAAGACAACAGCATTTGAAACAGAAAGTGGTATTCGCTCAGTACATGCACCTCCTTTACCTTTATAGTATCCAAGCTAAATGTTAACATGCCATTAATATTGAGATTTTCACACGTGTTTACACCACGTAATTCCAGTGTGTATATTAATTCATATTTTTTGTCATATATGATAGGTCTCATGTTGTAAATGTTTGTTTCCTGTCTGTGTTTTGGAGCTACCCTTGTGATAAGTTTGTATAGAGCATTTATTTATGTGCTGTCAGTTACTAGATAGATGTGTGTATAGGAAAACAGCACGTAAGGACATTTTGGTAAGCATCTTTGTTCAGGTGCCTTCTTTCTTGTAAGGGGATACATTATCAAAGCCATTGAGGAAAATCTAAGATATTCTGCATTCATCAAGGGTTAATTAACCTCTACAGGAACCTTCTTTGAAGCTGAGCCAGCAATCGGAGGGTGCTGTACATGTCACATGCTACAAGCACATGGTGCACATTTGAATACAACAAAAAAAAGGCCATAGCTCGCACGTCCAAATCAAATACTCTCCCGCCGAGTTACAAGTAATGAAACCTTATATTTGTGTGGGTTTGAAAATGATTCTGTGCATTGGTGTTTAACCACGGTCACCCGTATGAAATAGCCTGAGACCATCTGCGATTTATGATTCGCTCCCAGCCTCTGGCAAAGCCAGGCTGAATAATTTACATTGTGCTGAGGCCTACGTGCCCAGAATGTCTGATGCCAAAAATAGAGGAATGAGGGGAGAGAGCGGGATGAGGGGAACGGAGTCAGACATGCTACCACCACTGTTGGAATGTGGCACAAAGTGCGTGTGTCGAGGGAACGGGAGTGGGTAGCATGCTGAGTAATTGGCCAAACATGCTGAGTCACGTTCTTCAGAACCTTGCTAATCTGTGCGCCTCCAGTGTGTCACCATGACACCATAAACACTATGTGCTGTGCAGGAATCTCTTTCCCCCTTCCTCTTCAGCATTGGGAAGAGATGCTCGTACTGAGTCTGTGTTCCACAAGTCAACAATAAAGTTGGCGGAAAGGATGAAACCCCAGCCCCACCCCCACTACCCTTTTTTATTTATTTATTTATTTTTCTTCAACTGTCAATCATTTAGCTCGGCTGAAAGTTAAATATGGGAAACATCAAACAAACAAATGAATCTACAGTACATGCGCCTTCGAATAACAAATGTAGATGAAAGGGAGGTGTGGAAAAAAAAATGCATTTGGGACTTTTGAGGAAATCTGTGGAGGTGTCTAATTGTGTATGTGCATGTTTACAAAAAAAAAAACATAGTTTTCTCCCTCTATGCCTCTTGGCTATAACCTTGGATGGCTCTGACTCTGTCACAGGTGAATGCACTTTAACAAAGGTCCAGCCCCACAGCTCACAGCCCTCCCAAAGGACAGCGATACATAGAGAAAACAAAAAAAAAAAAACATAATAATGCTGTTTTTCATGGTTATAGCATGTGTTAGTTTAAGATCATAAATAAAAGTAATTAACATAGCTAGAATTATAGAAAATAATGACCTACAATAGGACGATTGGTAAATAATTGCCATCATAGAAACACCACAGAATATCTTTTGGGACTACACCACATAAAACGTGTCCTTGAGGATGCTTTTCTTGTGTCTTTGAACACAAAAGTAAGCAGTCAAACGGCGATTGCTTTCGGTGATAATCTTCCAACTTGTGCCAATCAGCCAGCCTAATCACATTGGGGATTTAATGAAAGTAGAGGACCACAGGCAGCACAAAGTTAAACTGAAGCAGATAAGAAACTCCAGTGGCCTGTAATTGGACCTCATTGATCCGCTGGGTTTATAGATCTTTATCATCTCACATTATGTAAATTCTTCCGTCTCACAAGAGCATTAGCAGACATTACATGTGTCTTTATTTTTTGACCCGCATGGGTTGTAAAAAGGTTCAATGTGTAGGAAAAAAAAAATTATGGCAATGAAATGCATAATGTTGAACTGCAGTCTTTCCAAGTATTCTCACTATTTCATAGCTTTAAATGGAGATGATCAGATTTTTTTTTTCCTGAATAAAATCATATTTAAATATCCCCTGAAATAAACTGGGGACTATCTGCCTATCCATGTTTTACCCATGTGAGCTTATGTCCACAGAGACCCCATGGGCAGTTGACAGATGGCAAGGCACTGCTATACACAGATGCCCACCTCTTATCTCTCACATCTTTGCCAAGACAAAACACATGAAGCAGGCATGGAATCAAGCAGTTGGAGGAACAAATCTGGGGAGAAACACAGAAACAATAAAGGCAGACGCTTACACTACAGAGATAAGATAAGATAAGTGTGTCTAATCAGCAAAAAACTTGTGTCTTAAGTGTTGTCATGTTTGGCACAGCAGCACATGGCTAACAGCTACTTTCTGTGTTCAGGATTGTGTTATCCTATTCATGCATATGGATTTGCAACTAACAATGATGAAAAAAAAAACCCACGAAGCTTGTGCTTTGAATCCTATAAAAAATGATTAAAGATGAAAACTATTACTTCAAAAGACCATACCAATGTTTTTTTGTTTTTTTCATAAGTACTTGACACATTTACTTGATCTGTTTTTGCAGACATGGGACACAGGAAGAGGCAGGGAGTGTGGGCTTATGTAACCTGCAATACAGCCCCATTGTTCCACCATTACCAGCTACATCTCCCTGGTTATTTGTGATGCTATCATGATGCTAAGAGTACTGCAACATATCAATTATCATTACATAAAGCTGAATCATTGGCAATAATAATAGATTCACAGTGGATGGAGGAGAACAGCACAATGTGATAATTGCCACTGCTTGCCAGTACTCTCGAGAATCAAGTCTGGAAAAATCATCATGTAGACCTGAAATATTGTATTATTGTATTATACATACAGCAAATCAGCGTTTACAGTGTTTACAGGTTTTATTAAGTAAGGCTGAAGTCAAGACTTTAAAAAAAAAAAAATAATATATATATATATATATATATATATATATATATATATATATATATATATATGCCATTAAAAACTATTGATGCAGTGACATCACTGAAACAAGAAGACATCTGTACAATATACAAACACATGTTGGTACTAGAGGAATACAGACATCAGTATGGAGGAAGGAGCCATCATGATCCATCTGACAACAGGACACAAATGGCTCAATAAAACACATGAAAAAACAATCTGTGTGTGTGCACTATTGAAATTGCACTATTGAAGTGCATATGATGAGGAGGACCGAAGGGAACTGACACCAGTAGTAAAGGAAACGAAACATATTACATATTAGGAAATTAGCGCATCTTGGAAAATATATTGTCACTTAACTATTACTAACAATGCAAACGAGGCAGGTTTAACAGAGAGAAATATTGATTTGTTTTTGTTTTTATTTTATCATTTTATTTACTGCTCCACAGGTGCTGGTAATGCACCTGCCGAACTAGAGTGTAGATTAACATGACGACACTATGCTTTTTGTGGGTTATTCTTTCAAACAAAGTCTGTAGAGTTGTGGACTTATGAGAGATGTGCAGAAAGTTAACTCCGAGATGAATGCTGAATGCCTTGAAGACCTAACTTATCTGTGATCAATATAAACACACGTGTTTTGTTCTGTTTGTTTGACATGTTGCAAGCACTTTAAATATGTCTAGTATCATGTACATCCTAGCTCAAACGCCCAAGCCCCAGCCTTCGCTGCAATGCGTGGAACACAGCCCACCAGATTGGAACCCAGCTTGGGGTAAAGGTTAATGGAAGCGACCTGCAAAACAGATTTACAACAACCACATCTGCTGTGGGAACCTTGGCATTATAACACTGTTTGTACCAAAACAAAAAAAAAAAGAGAAAAAAGAGGAACAAGGAAAGGTTTTTATTTTGGCATGGCTCAGCGTTCACTATATAAGCTCTCCCTGGATATTTGTTCAATGATTCACATTCATAGGTGAACTCAAGTAACTCAGTGTCAGGTTGAAAATTGCCTTTAGGCAGGTTAGGATTATTCTGCCAGGCTTAAGATCAGAAGAAATGGAAAAAGAAAAGAACACTAGAGAGAACAAGTCCCTGTCTAATGTGAACATGGGAAGGACAGAACAGAGCTGTCTCTCACCCTGAAGATAGGCTGAAAATATCTTCTCACTTAGACAGGACACAAGCACCAGGCATAGCCATACATTTACCTGTACAGTAAGATCACTGAAGCATCCACAGCCAGTTCATCCTTCTTCCGGCGTCATTTTATCCAACTTGTATCTCTATTATTCTCTGAAAAAAATATTTTTTTTTACCATTTTAAAATGCTATTCATAATTATCAAATATATTAAAAACTAATAAAACAAACAATGTCACATTCCACTTGATCTATTAATAGGCTCTGAGAGAGAGCTCAAAAAGCAGCGCTGTTGAAATCACCAAAGGCCTTAAACATTTGTGACCTGAAAAATGATTCAACATGTGAATGTTGCTGGGCAACAAACACGGTTCCAACCAGGGAAGAGCGCTTTGGTAAATAATACCTTTAAAGCTACATTTTGTTCCTAGAGGACATAATTACTTATGACAATGACCAGCTACAGTTGGCTGCATATTATCAAAACAAAAGGAAAACAATCTCACTTGAGAGAAGAGCATAAGAGATTTTGTTCTGTTCCCAGCAAATACTGAATACTACCAACTGACAGACACTTAAACCAACAAGCAGAGGCAATTCATCGGCGGAGTAAAAAGGTGAGGGTAAACTGTACACTTATATTTCCTGAGAAGAGAAATCACTGCTGTAGGCTGTGGGCTGTGGGCTGTGAGCTGGCACTGTCTGTATCTCCATAACTTTACAGAGTATTAATTGTTTCAGCGCCGTCAGCAGAATGGCCTCTGCTTGTTGAACCGAATCCAGAAGTAAAGTCATCAGCCAAATTGCATGGGAGCAGCTACTGAGACTAAGATATGCTGGAAGATTTTAAAAGCAGCAGCAGGGAGACGGTGTCAGAGTGTCTGACTCCATTTTGAGAGGTGTTCAGAGTACAGGAAACTAATACCGAGTTGATGAATGGGTGGAAAACTAAATACCCGGTGGGTCGGTATCATGACAAATTGCTAATTTAACAGGACCAGATTATTTATGTGACAGATCATGAATACTGCTTAGTATTCGTGAATAGGATACACCATCAGATCAAGTGAAGAGTGGCAATTGGTGGCAGTCATACCAGTGATTAGCTGAGCACATGTGTAAAAGGTGCTGCAGGGAATAAACCACTAGCTGTGCTTGATTAAAAAAAAGGCTTAAAACTCTCTCTCTCTTAAGGGGGTTTCATTAAAATAGTCCTACTTTCTGCAATGAAAGACATACATCAACCTACCTAGGATTTCATTAGTGTTTTATTTCACAAAAGCTTCACGAACCGAATGCGGAATATGACGAATGATAAGTGGTGGGAGTAAAATTGTAAGCACTACGGTATGATGAAAAACTACTCCATAAGTTGGAGACGTTCTACATCCTACAGACATTTTACTACAGTAAAAACACAGAAGTACATGCAGCGAAATATACTTGAGCGTCAGAAAGTAAAAAAACAAGACCTGGTTCTTTTAGAACATTAAATTATCATGTCAGTAAGCTGCATTTTCAATTTTGCCGTTGCTGAGTTTGACTTTTGTTACTGTCTGGGGAGTTAAGCCGTGAATAATATATTTCGAGAACGTACGTATTTTTAATTGAAAATATTTAGCTTCATAGCCACCAGATAGTGGAGAAATATAAGTACATTTCCCTCTAAACTGTAGAGTTAAAGTATACAAAGTGGAATTACTCAGGTGAAGTATGAACTCTTCTGCAAATAAGGTTTCATTAAACAATCCTTAAAATGTCTTTACTCAAATAGCTTCTTGTACTTTAAAGTTATTTATAGAGGATATCTGGCATGTTAGTATGAGGCCAACTATACTCAAGTAAGAAAGGGGAAAGGGGCGACATAGATCACCCAGTGCAGATGCAATGAACATTAAAAATTCAGATGCCCATTTCTTCCTTAAATGCACCCAAGCTTTAAAAGGAAGCTGGGGTGAGAGGGGAAGGGGAGGAGGGGAGGGGGGGGGGGGGGGGGGGGGGGTCACTATCGATTAAGTACCATTGCACTTCCAGTATGAGAGTTTATGACTCTTGGTTCAGTCGTTTCTCATACACGTTTACACAGACAACAGGAATCAGTTCCCTGAACAGTTCCAGGAATCAGTCCTCTTGTGTGCAGCCATTCACATTGTAGCACGCATTTCAGCACCATGGAGAGCCTCCTGCAGCGGTTTGTTTTGGTTCACAGGCTGTGCTTACAGCTGGCTTTTCAATGGACCTCACTGTCACACACTGTCACTGCGTCTGTGCAACTGTGTGTGTGTGTGTGTGTGTGTGTGGGCCTTTGGTACATTAGCTTCTAACTGCACAACACAACCTTTCATCTTTCTCTCAACCAGATTCTAACTTTAAACCTAAAACCAAGACTGCACCTTTTTAAACAACCACAAATATCGTCCAAAATGTCACCCTTTTCCAAACACGTCCTCACTCTGAAGATGCAATACCCAAAACGGTCCTAACAAATGTAGCAATTAATCCCCTATCACCTACAAATGCATATGTTGCATTCATGAATATTTAGTCGAATTGTAGTAACGATCCTTTTTAAAAAGGCACGGCTTTCGATTAAAATGTCTGATTTAGGTGTCACTGTGTTGACAGTTGGATTCTTCACCTTTTTTTTTTCTTCTTCTTCTTCTGTGGCAAAACCTTCCTTAAAATCGTGACACCGTAACGTTGAATTCACGATGCACCCTATGGACGAGCCTCTCGGGTCGCAGTCTCGCCAGAAGAGGGCATTCCGATTCTGCCTGACAAAGTTGCTTTGACATGCAGACGTGATTAACAACAGCGGCGTGCTTGTGTTTCAAACCGAGGAGCGACGAGAATGAGAGGAACATTTGGACAAAAAAAAAGGTAGATTGTTTTTTGGATACCTGACTGTTCCGCCAGACTCGTTGACAGCGTTTTAACGGGGACTTGTGGATAACCCACCGTTACTTTCCTCTGTGCGCCATGCGCGGATCAGACTGAGCATCCCTTAGAATAGAGACGCCGAGGTTTACTTGGGAGAGGAATCTAAAGGGCAGCTTGACTCGTTTTGGAAAATTACATCTTTTCTTCCCTTCTTTGCATCATGTCAAGGCATTTGTGAAGTTGTTTGTTTTTTTTTTGACGGGATTTATGCGGAATCTCCATGCGCATTTAAGAGTGCCATGATTTACTTGGATGTGGCTCCGTTATTGTCTGCGCCTACTGCAGTACTCTTGTTGGCTGTAACTTGAAAACAAGAGAACGATTCTTTTTGCTGCGAAAATATGGATAGGGAGTTCTGAAGCAGGATTTTTTTTTATCTCTTTAAAAAAAAAAAATCTGGAGTTGGAAGTAAATCATATTCGTCTCCGTTCAGTTGCACGGTTATAGATGCAGAACTAAACCAGATAGCACATCCAGGTCCGCGAGGGCAGGTGCGCTTTGGAGTCGGCGGCTGCGCGGAGAGACCGGGCTAGTGGATTAGGACGGTACCTGTCTGTGGAAGAGCGCGTCATGCGGACTAGAAGCCATTAAAACCTGTAGGCTGGAGCTGACAGATACGCGGATATGGGTAAGTTCTCTTTATGTTACCATCTTTTCTTTTAAATCTTAGGTTTATTGCAAAGCACACTCCACTTGTCCTCCCTTTTCACAATACAGCACACCATGGCTTGACTCTTCCGATCAGAATCTGGTCTGAACCAGATGTTTCCATCCCAAAAAAAAAATGTCGTCGTTTCAAATGCACTATAGTAGCATTTATTAAGGGTTTGGTGTCTTTCTGTTAAGTGGCTCGGGAAGCTTGGGGAACGTGGCTGAAACCTGTGCTGTAGTCTGTCAGTCGCAGTGTCAGGCTGCAATGTGATTTCCGTCCATTTCCTGACGCTGTGGTTTATTAGAGACTAAATATACTTCTTCTGTGTTTTTGGTAAGATTGTGCTCTTAAGGGTTTAGTCTAAAACCACGAGCAAAGCAAATAAGTGAGGACTACCCCCTTTTTTTTTTCTTGACTAGTTAGAGTGACTGGCTCATTGACATGGACCGGAATGCTAATCACAGTAAATGTTGGAAGCCAGTCAACTTTATAAAGCGTGCTCCTGCATATTCATTGATTGCCCTTAATCCGCACGCACGAAGGCTATTGTCCAATTTCAGCCCACTGCTGAGACCCCCCCCCCACCCCACCAAACTCTCGTGGTTTGAAGGTACCGACTGTGCAGGTTTTGTTTTGCAGATTGATTCTCGGTCAAGATAGCCGAGGTATTCTGCACCTGCATTCATGAGAGACTCTCCAAATCCAGCATAAAACGGTGCGATCATTAATCAATGATGTGTGTGCGCGCGCGTGTGCGTGTGTGTGTTTCTGCGCGCGTGTCTTCAGCAGTGCATAATTGGATTTCTGTGTATGTGCGCGTGCACGTGCCATCTCAGTTTTTAGGGAGTGAGATTTTACCGTGTTGCCCCGTTCTGCTTTCCTCACGCGTGCGTACACACTCATAATCCACCACCTTCTTGGCTCCCCTTTCAATCCCTCCTTCTCTTGGTGAGATATTTCTAACTACAGCTGCTGTTGTTTTTTTTATAATTGGGATCCGTTTTCCATCTTTTGCATTCTTTTTGGTCTGATGTTTTTGTCTGAGGTAGCCTAATCTCCTCAGCCATTCTTAACTAGCATACAGATGGCCAAGTTCACTGGTAGTGCTGTGCCATTAATTGTGAGGCCGCATGATATATCGACCCACAGTGGGTTACTGCACCACATCAATAGAAGCTACAACAGCACACAAAGCCATAGTGTACAGGCTGTAGGAGCTCAGATACAATTTATGTGTACAGTGAAGCAACCATATATGGATTATCATAGAAGTCCGGTTTATGGGCCTGTTTCTTAGTTTAATGCCATAGCATGTCAGAAAACTCTACATACTGCACGTGCATGTCTGCAAACATGTTTGTCTGCAGGTGCACATACCTCATCCCCAACTTTTGTCAGCCATATAAAGCTTCACGCTGTTGCCCACAATTATTTGATGATTACATGCTGCTGTGGTCTCAGTTATCCACCGGTGTAGCTGCCTGTGATGCTCTTCATTAACAATATGCATCGCACTTATGTTTCATGGACCATTAGAGATACACTTTGCAGAAAGAAAACGGTAGGGTTGTTCCATGAGGACCCAAATTACATTTCACACACTGTCCCTACATCTACTGTAAGATATATATATTTGTTGGGGGGGGAAAAAAATGTATGACCAGCTGCCTGTCAAATAAGGAATGAAATATATGCGACTGTTTGTTAAAATTACATTCAGTTGATACAGATCATACTCCCACGACAAGTCTGCAAGTTCACAGTAGCCCGATAATAGGCAACAGATGACCTTCTGTCGGCCCTACAGCATCCAACAGGCAGCATTCTTGAAATGTCAGGTGAAGGGAGCAGATCAACGGGCCCTTTGAGGACGATATCTGTGCATATGTTATTTACCCATGCTTATTTTGAAAGTAGAAAATCAATGGCCTGTGAAGCACGTCGGGATCCAGCATCCATTATCTGCAGAATACCTTCTTATCCTGTTCAGGGTTGCAGGCAACTGGATGCATTGAGCAAGAAGCAGGGTACACACTGGGCAGGTTTGATAGTAACACTTGGGATGCTTACTGAAATAATCGCACGTTCGGCATTTCTGTACAATGGACCCAGTCAAAGAAAAAAATCAGCAGTGTGTTTTTTCTTATTATTTCACAAACCAAAAGTTAGCAGAGACAGAGAAAGAGGAATAAAGAGGAAGACCATAAGTGAACACAGTATAGTTCAGTCTGAAGGGTTAAGATGATCGCCCTCAGAACAGCTGATATACAAACCTTCAACACAAAATAATGTGCTATTGATGGTAGAGTGCCACTCTGCAATGCCCAGTAAGAGTGTCCCAACACACAAACCATATGATTGTTTCTACTTTCATAATGTTTTGTGTGTTTTTAGTGTTGTGAGTTAAGTGCATCCTTTTGTCTATCTATGTTGATTACTGACACACATACTCACATCACTATGGGTCAGTTGCCTGCTGGTCTTTTGCTGGGTATCTAAGCTATCATGATGTGGTAGAAGAAATGAAGCACAGCCTTAACCCTTAACACAACGTTTCAACTCAGTTTGAGTATCTAGATAGAAGATCATCAGCAACGTTTCATTTAGAAACAATGATGAAGTTAATCACTTTTTCTTCACCTCTACATTCATCATATATTCCATTAAAATGGCATTTTCAGACATTTGTCTGATTTAGCAATATGTTGTATTATTACAGTACATCAATCATATTGAAATGTGAGCTCAAAGAGCACCGAGTTCTGAGAGTTTTAATAGAGCCAGACACTTAGTCCACTGCTGATTGTTTTTTTTCCGTCACTCCACCTACATGGAAATGATGTGTTGTAGGTGTGTGTATGTGTGTGTGTGTGTGTGTGTACTGTATTTTCTATATTATAGCCAGTAGTCAATTAGAAGCCAGGTCTCCTATAATGGCCTGGGCCGTGAGTGACATGAACAAATAAAGGCCTGCCTCAAAAATAGGCCAGAAAAAAAGGGTGGATAAACTGCTAGTGCCTGTTATATAATGTCCATAGCAGTAAATAGTAGTTACCTGGATGCAAACACTAGTTTGACATGGGTGGGCAACCCGCGGCTCCAGATCCGCATGCAGCTCTTTGATCCCTCTGATCTGGCTCCCTGTGACTTTTGAAAATAACTTAATGACTATTAAATGAAAATTTATCTTGTTCAACTTTTCTTGTATTTGTTCGTTTTTTGAAAATGTAATTCTAAATATGAAGATTATGGTATTGTTACATTTAATAAACCATATTAGAAATACATTTTTGTCTATGCGCAAGTGGTGTGAAATCGAAAACCTCCCCAAACGCTATCCCCCTGACGTTTGCGTGAACATGAGCAGGTATACACTTGCTTCCTGTTAAAAGCACACATTGCGCATGCCTCACAGATGACAGCTTACGATCCTGTGTAAAGATGAAGGTGATGGCATACAGTCCTGACCTGCAGACGCTGTGCACTGAGGCTCAGGAGCAGAAATCACATTAACTAAGTAATATTTTAACTGCCTATTATTTTGCATTTTCATCTTAATTGTTCAGTGAAATAGTCCTTTTATTATTCAGGTTGACAGCCAACTGCACGCTTCAGTAAAAGGATGATGGCACACATTGTTTGCTAATGGATCATTTAAGTTTGACGGGTTTTCATAAATACAAGAAGGACTTAAATAGACATTAAGTAGTTAACTTGAACTTTAGGTCTACTTGAACTTTGTCCTACTAAGGCTGATCTTTTTTTTTTTTTTTTGTGCTCAGAATGTTTTTGTTTCATGCAGAAATGTTGCCTAATTTCGTTTTCTCTCTCCGCAGTCTCCAACATTAAATGTAATAATAAAAAAAAACGTTGCATGCAGTGTCATTTTAAATGTCAAACGGGTTTTTGCGGCTCCCGGTGCTTTCTTTACGGTGAGAAACAGGTCCAAATGGCTCTTTGAGTGGTAAAGGTTGCCGGCCCCTGTTCTATGAGTATGTGTGGAGCCCTCTAATGGGGGCTGCATTTCCATTACTTAAATTTAATAAATTCAACAATATGCAAGCTATTTTCACTCAAAGCCAACCGTCACAGAGAGGGAAGGGGGTGGAGGAGACAGAATATTGTTTAAATATGGAGATAGCGGCACATATTTTAATATGACCATATACCATTGAGCATGCTACCCATATGCTACAGCTAAGTGGTGCACTGCCAACACGCTCCAGGTGGAACTCAAGGGCTGAACTTATTGGCTTCCAATAAAGGCATGGTACCTTCTGCAGTTGAGGTAAATGAAGGCCCCGCCCACTGTTAGAGAAAATACAGTGTGTGTGTGTGTGTGCGTGCGTAGTCATGACAGTACTCACGCAGTGATTTTCTATATTGTACCTAATCAGTGCTACAAATACGGGCACACCAGGACACAATGTTTTCCAACTACTGCTGAAATGGGTCTAACTTGGCAGGCCTTGCTATCATCTCAAAGATAATTGGAGACTAATAGGATGGCTTAGGCCGGTCTGGGGACGTCCTTCCCTATGTGTTCGGCTGCTGTCCAGCGTCTATGTGCAGTCAAGGCTGAAGCTACTTGCAGTTTTGTCAATGACAGGCAGCAAATAGCAATGAGCCACTTGTGTGCACTCAAAGTGCACCAGTTAGCGAGTCCATTTGCCAAGTTATTAAGCTACATTTGGTTTTATTTTAGGTCAGCAGTAAAGTGCACTTACTCTCTCTATGTGTTAAGGTTGAGAGGCAGAAATAGCTATCTTCTCGTGCTGAGGACAGCAGGACTGTCTGCCACATAACTAAGTATTGCGCACATGCCTTTAGATAAACTTTAGCTTTGACTTATACATCAATATTAGAGTGAGACAAATAACTGCAGAGGATGACAAAGATAAATGAGAAGCACAGATATATATATATTTATATATATATATATATATATATATATATATATATATATATATATATATATATATATATATATATATTGTCATTCTGCACACTAAAATATAAATAAGACAAATGTTTGTCCTAAGAGCTGTGTCTGAAAACAAGCAAGCGAGAACGGAAGATGTCGGGAAGTAAAGATGGAAAACAACAAGGTCTTAGGAGATAGTTTTGGCCACTTGCACAAAAATAGTCTTCACATTATAAAAACATCCGATGGCTGCAGGGTTCAAGGACATGCATAACTATCATATTTTCATTTTGATGGAGACTGAAACAAAGGACAAATTGGTCATCTAAGTAGATATGGCAGAAGAACAGTAATGGTGAGAGGTACATCAGGTAAGAGGTAATAGAGACACAAACCCCATGAGTGACACCACAGAGGGTGACTTGTGCTCCTTTGTGAATAAGATTAGAGGAGTAATGGGGAAGGAGATGGCTTACAGAGGCATTAACGCACAGAGCGCTCATTAAACCACATACAGTGTCAGTAAGGGGAGAGAGGTGTCTTGTGAGGCAGGCTGGAACTGAAAGAGATGGTAGAGTCACTTGTAATAAAGCAAGCCTATTATGTATATGGGAAATAAAAGCAATGGGGGATTGTGTTTGCATCCTCCTGGGATATGAGTCAAACGCAAAATTTAGAAATTCAGGCATTCGGGTTTAACAGCCGACTTTTCCGTTCCCCAGTCAAAAGTGTGTATCAAGATTACTTTAAATGCACATGAAACATTACACGCGTGTAGTGTTTTATATCAGTAGTCCACTGTCTCTACTTTTTATTATAAGCCTTTGAGGTGCAGGTAATTTGGCAAATTAGTTATAGTTGCATTCGTAAACCTAAGGAAAATAAATTGGGTGCACTCAGGAATACTCCATCCTGTGATCACCATTGGTGTCACTGCAGTATTTATGTGAAAAATATCAGAATTGTGGGATCCAAGATGAAGAAACGTGATTGATGTATCTACTGGTATAATCAATAGCCAGCACAAATTATCTGTACAGTTCCATGGTTCCCTCTATCTGTAACAAATGATGAAAGATTCTTCTGAAAACAAACAGTAAATGTGTCTCTCTCTATCCATCACACGCAAACACACGCATACAATACCCATATGGGATCAGCAGATGCTTGGCAAGGAGCAAAATGGCTATGTGAGATAACATATGCTGTATGATGCCTCTCAGACACTTCATGTCAGGGAATTATTTCTAACAAATCCTGCAATGATTATGGAAAAAACTGGAAAATTGAGATTATGCATATTCCCTAAACTGCACCACAAGTGTCCTTAAAGTCTGTATATTCCCATACCACCTCCTCAAGGGGAAATCAATGCATCTTAATGACAGATCATTAGTGGCTCTGTAAAGGGGAGCGATTTTAGTCTCGCCTCAGAACGGACAGAGGGATGACCAATTTTTAAAAAAAAAGTATTTGGAACAAAATTGGAAATTTGCATTATGTTGTCATTTTCCATATCATTTTCCCATTTCCACCAACATAAAATGTCTGGAGCCTAAATTGAAATGCCCACAGGATTGTATACACAACCATCAGTTTGTGAATGTTAATTTGCTCTGTACAGGCTGCCATTACTTTTCTGCTTCTGCCATTGGTGCAATGATGGCTTATAGAGTGACTGAATACAAATACAGAAAAAAGCTGTGATTGAGTTGCTTTGCTGTAACATCGATGGTTCATTGTAAACACATAGTGCAAATGACATCAATCCAAACAGCCGAGACCATGTAGTTTGGGGTAACGAGTTGACACAATGTGATATTTGGTTTACATCAAGATATAAAATGTTGTGTTTTTATTTATTTATGCAAATACTACTCCTTATTCATATCACTTAATGGTCACATATCACATATTACTTAAGATTGCTAAAAATAATCAATTAAATTCACCAAAAATTAAAAAAATGTAGAAACTAATAGAAAGTGCTCACAGAGTTTTACCGGAAAGACACAAATGCAGCAGTAGAGGAAACATTTTACATTTTACAGCATGGACTTGTATTTCTAAAGCGGAGACTCATGATATCTGTGCTGTACATATATTAAATATCTTCTAAGCTAAAGTATTTATCAAAACTAATGTGAAATGTAAGCAGTGCAGTTGCAGAATCCTGCTCAATTTTACCTTTATTAAAACTATATTACATTCAGGGTGTGATTCGTGATGAGTCATATCATTCATATCCACAAGCTCTTTGATAGGTGTTTTCCAGAATTTAATCTTCCAGCACAAACTAAGCTCACGAGATGGACTGTATGGTGGCCGATGGGCCTGCCGTTACATCTATGAACCAAATGATGCTTAACTCTTTATTAGACCACATTTACACAAACATCTTAAGTAGAAACTACATAGGTCACTGAGACTGACAATGAAAAGCACACTTTACATTGTAGCTGTGTCAGTTGAGTTTAGGGAGTGAGTAAAAAAATAGGATCACTCTGAAAGGGCATAATATATCTGGATACTTAATGGGTGAATCTGACAGCTTTGGATATAGGCAAAAGGAAGAGATCTGGTCTGAAGGGTGAATATAGGAAAGTATAGGAAAGATGACATCTGGAAATTGCATGGATGAATAATGAGTCTGAATCTGAATGATGGTAGAATGAGCAACTACTGAACTACTGCAATGGTATAGGAGAGATCTCTCTCTTTCAAAACAGTTAGGGTGAAAGTCCAACCATTTCTGAAGGTGAAAAAAAAATGAAGGGCCCTACTTTTAATTATCATTTCCACATCAATTATGAGTGTGAAAATATCTCCATTCCTTTAGGATATAACAGCAGTTATTTATAATTTCCTTCACTTTCACAGCTCAATGTCATGTTGTTAGGTGACTTTTCTTCTAAGCGTTTTTATGTTTTATGACAAAGAGGTTAGTGTTATTCAGATGCACACACATGAATCATTACACTGAATGTGGACTAACAAACACAAAACTGTACACTTTAGCATTGTTACCGTATAATAAAAAGAAGAACATTCAGATGCAGAAGCACAGATACACAAAGCTTGCCTCAGGATACCTCTTCAGGAGTGGTAATCGAAACCGCCAAGATTGTGAGGCCATATATTTTCTTTGTCAATAAGTCAGGTCTAAGATAGATATACATTTTTATCTTAAGAAACATATATCGTTAGACACCATAATCCCCAATACTGAAAACTAGGACAAAGTAATCTACTCAGTGTGTAGCATGCATTTGTTTATCAAACAAACATTATAAATGGCTTGTGATTTTGGAGTTTGTAATAAGATCATCCGCCTAAAGCATTTCTCTTTTCCTCTCCTTTTTTTTAACTCCCTATAGGCTCTGCTCTGCGGCATCGCTGGCTAGTGGTCCAACTCCTGATGCAGGTGTGGCTGGCAGCAAATCCATGTTTGAGTGAGCGTCCATGCCCCAAGAGCTGTCGCTGTGATGGTAAAATTGTCTACTGTGAGTCAAGCGCCTTTCGAGACGTCCCCAAGAACCTTTCAGGAGGATGTGAAGGTCTGTCTTTACGGTACAACAGCCTCGCCAGTCTTCGTGCAGGCCAGTTTGTTGGCCTCAACCACCTCATCTGGCTCTATTTGGACCACAATTACATTGCATCTGTGGATGGAATAGCCTTCCAGGGTGTCCGAAGGCTCAAAGAGCTAATCCTGAGCTCCAATAAGATCACATCACTTCACAACACCACATTCCACCCTGTCCCTAATTTGCGTAATCTGGACCTGTCGTACAACAAACTCCAAGCCTTGCAGCCTGGGCAGTTCCAGGGCCTACGGAAGCTTCTCAGCCTTCACATACGCTCAAACTCTCTAAAAACCATCCCAGTCCGTCTGTTCCAAGATTGCAGAAATCTTGAGTTCCTAGATCTGGGTTACAACCGCCTGCGCAGTATCACTCGGAATGCTTTTTCAGGCCTCGTCAAGCTTACTGAGCTGCATCTAGAGCATAACCAGTTCTCAAAGATCAATTTCTCTCACTTTCCTCGCCTCTACAATCTGCGGGCACTTTACCTGCAATGGAATCGCATTCGCTCAATGAGCCAGGGTCTGACTTGGACCTGGGCCTCCATTCAGAAACTGGATCTGTCCGGGAATGATCTGACAGAAGTAGATGCTGTAGTTTACCAATGCCTACCCAACCTGCAGACCCTAAATTTGGACTCCAACAAGTTAACCAATGTCTCCCAAGAGGTGGTTGATGCCTGGATCTCTTTGACCACAATTAGCCTAGCTGGGAATGTATGGGACTGTGGACCTGCCATCTGTCCTCTGGTCGCCTGGTTGAGAAACTTCAGAGGGGCAAAGGAGACCACCATGATTTGTGCCTCCCCAAAGAAAGCCCAGGGTGAGAAAGTGATGGATGCTATTGAAGCTTTTGGTGTTTGTCAATCAAACCAAGCAACAACACTCACTGTGAGTATTCCTCCAACCCCATCCAGCGCCCCTGTGCAGACTGAGCATCGCCCGGCCATTCTGGCTTTCCCTACTGGTTCTGAAAAGAGAGGCGAGGGGAAAGGCCCCACATCATCAGCTGTTACCCCACCTGTGGCACTTCCCCCAGAGCAGGACTTGGAGCCTGTGTCTTTCCATAAGATTGTGGCTGGAAGTGTTGCCCTTTTTCTATCTGTTGCGATGATCCTGTTGGTAATCTACGTGTCATGGAAGCGCTATCCTAGCAGTGTCAAGCAGCTGCAGGAGCATTCGTCAGCAGCCCGCAAACGCCGCAAGAAAGCTAGAGAGACGGAGCGCACCCTCAGCTCTCCTCTGCAGGAGTACTATGTGGACTACAAGCCCACCAATTCTGAGGCCATGGATGTGCTTGTCAATGGGACCGGACCCTGCACCTATACCATCTCAGGCTCCAGAGAATGCGAGGTATGACCCACACCACCGCCACTCCTTCTAAACAAAACTCTGTCCACAGCAAGGCAACCAGAGGTAATTATTTACGTCGCTATGATAGACGATAAGTCTGCTGATTACACAGCCGCATACAGCAGGTTAAAAAATATGGTGTACCCATTGATTATTATGAGATGGAGCAGAGGTGGTTTGAGCACCACTTTGTGTATAACAAGAAATCTAATGTTTTTAGATGGGTCTTTGTATATTCATTTAAACCCTAATCTCTGCTGAGATGCAAATGTTTGTTTTGCCGCAGAATTGTACAGATATACAGATAAATGGGACTGATTATGTTTCCTATTCTGTATAATCTTGAGTTTAAGCTATGTTACATTTGTGCTTGTTTAGCCACTTGTTTGCTTTTTTTTTTGCTTGAATATTATAGGCTTTGGGCTTTGTGTTTGCTTTACTGCTATTCAGTTTTTGATGAGCGGTATTGTGTGGCAAGAATAGGGAAATGGTGAGAAGGTTCACTCGTGGACACTAGATGTGAATGCTAATAGAGACTCTTGTCACAGAATAGAGCATTCCCCGAGATGATGACTTTACACTTTTCTTGACATAGCTATGACTCCAGATAGTTGTTGAAAAAATACTTAATGCTCAAAGTCCCCCAACAGTACTTGATGTCTGAAATGTTCCCTTCTTTCTTCTTCCTTCCCTGCACACTGACTTGCTACAAGTTACTCACTTGTTTACTTGCTGACTCACTGATTTGTCACACATACAAAGAAATGCATACTTTCACCGCCAATCCACACTTTTACTCACACAGGGATAGAAAAAAATGCACACACACACACACACGCACGCACACAGAAAGAAGTAGTGTTTTGATAATCCCGAAAGGAGTGGGGATGCTTTTGAAATCTTTTGTACACAGACAAGTGAATTTCTTCAAAACAGTATTTACAGAATACAGCAATATGGGAATACCACTTTTCTCTTCTCTCTACACTAGTCTACCTGACATATTGTTCCATTCTTGGTTAAACCTTTTATTTTTTTGCAGCGTTTCTCGAGGTTTTTCAAGCTACAGCTAAGCAAGGCTTTTGTAGAAATGTATTTTCTGTCACTGATTAACTAGCCCAGTTGTAACAGGGGGGCTACAGATCAGTTAAGCCTACCTGAATGATCAGGTAGCCCACCGTGTGTAGCTGTAACCCACCAGGAGTAAGACATATCTTGGTTCAGCTCTCTGTATATTTTTACATTACCAGCCCACTCACACTCATTCTTGTTCCTACACTTTCTCAGCATTTCAATGGCATGCATTTCTGGCAGGTTCCCTCTGGAGAAATGACTATAAATGCAGAGGTTTGCACAGCCAGAGGAGGAGGACTTGATCCTCCACATTTTTTATCCATTTCTGTTACTGACCATCTGGATTTCCTGGAGGCAGGTTACCTGTTAATATGTAATAGTTGCAGGTTGCTCACACTGGTTTGATTTTAAAGAGGAATCACAAATCATAACATTCGGGTCTAGTCATTTTGTTATGTTCAGAATATACTGAGGCTGGATATGGTACCTTTAAATTACAGCTTGGTCCAGTACAACAACTTTAGAAATACAGTATGTCTGAAAATACTGTGAAACTATAAGCTTAACAGAGGTAATATTTGTTGCAGAGCTGTTTTGGAATTCATTAGACTGTACAGTTGCTCGTGTTCTTGTGGCCACTCCCTATAATATTTATCACAATAACAATAAAGATGAACTCTTAGTATTCAGTTCATTATGGACCCTGGATCAGTCAGTAAAATGTGAAAAAAGAAAAAATGTAAAAGAAATCAGTTGCTAATTTTATTGACAGTTTCATTGATATTTCCCAAAATCACAGTTGTCTCACAACTTAGACTTTAATCGCACCAAGCTGTGTGCTGGATCTTCACAATTTACATCTGAGAACTGACATACCAGATACTATGTCTGGAAGCCATCTATGTGAAATTAGAAAAACCATCCCTAAACAGAGGAGGAGGTCTGCGACACCATCTATCTCCAATTTACAATGCTGCCCTTTCATCTCTTCCCAGGAGATTCAGCAACTTAGCCTCTAAGAACAACAGCCATTCACAAAAGGCCCCATGTGACTCTAAGGGCCGTTATAACAAAATATAGCACTAACGAAGTCCAAACTAACTTTCACCACCCCCA